>OX381630.1:987976-2389182 GCA_947459985.1 Diloba caeruleocephala
CTTTGAACATTTCTAACTGTAATGCAATAGGAGGCTGTGTGGCGCCGGCTACGAATGGCACCAACCCATCTCATCCCTTGGGTGTTGTAACAGGCGACTATGGGATTAGCCTTATCCTCCGGATGGGCAGCAGCAGCCTTCAAGTACATTAACAACTCAACTGCGATCGCCAACCCGCCTGCCCAGCGTGGCGATTATGGAAACCCACACATCACAACAACGAGCTGTCATATTGATCTAATTGCCATAATCACCACGCTTGGCAGCCGGATTGGTGATCGCAGAACAGTGTTGCTATTAGCACACGGGGAATGAACCCTTAGTCGGAGAGCCCACCCCTTCTTTGCCGGGAACCACACGGCTGTGAAAGATGGCCATAATCTAACGTGATATTTTCGTAAATTTCTAAACCATTATTTTCTATAAACGTTAAACAGCAATCATAACTAATAATAGCCGACGGGAGCCGAAAATAACAAAAATTTTAATTTATATAATTAATACAAAACTCACAAATTACTATCGAAAATTATTGACCTTCCTATCAATCATTGATCATTTCGGCCGAATAAAGTCCACTGCTGGACACAGGCCTCCCCCAAAGATCACCACAACCATCGATATGGATGTCTTGTGGGCTCATTGGGGGGTTTTGCCATAATCGCCACGCTTGGCAGGCGGGTTGGCGATCGCAGTTGAGTTGTTAATGTACTCGAAGGACGCTGCTGCCCATCCTCCGGCTAATCCCTTAGTCGACTTTTACGACACCCATGGGAGGAGATGGGGTGGTGGCATTCTGAGCCGGCACCACACGGCAATCATCAATCAATCATTGATAAAAGTTACAAAAATAATTTTGCGTTAAAATTGCATGTCGGACTAATTGTCAGTCCGTCTGGCAAAATAAGATACAGTTAACACTCTTACCAAAACCTAAATATCCAAATATGACCACACAATCTTTTTTACACCTTACACAAAAGCAAAAACTTTTATTACACTTTCCGCGAATCAACGACAATAATTCATAAATGGAGAACACAGACTCAATTTTTTTTTTTAATGACACCCAAAGCACGCTGTTCCCAAGCTCGAAAATTCTAAATTTGCACCTAATCAAATTCGAAATATGAATCCAAAATCGTTCTAAATTCGAAACTTAACAATTCCTATTACACATACGCGGGAATTCGTGTCAGAATAACTCCGAGCGTTTCACAAATGTTCAGGGAACGTCCGACCGGCGCGACTCCGTCGCCTACACTTCAGAGCTTTCAGTTTCAGGCGACCGCTCGGGGGATGGTACGCTTTCATATTATGTGACAAGCGCAGTTGTGTTTGACGGCGTTTTGTAATTAAGCTTTAGGGTTGACTGTTAACAGATTTATTGTGAAATAGGAAATTACTACTACTAATTTTATGTAAAGAAAATCAAGAATGCGCCACTACACTTTCTTTATTTTTGTACATACATTACACACTTTTCTATGTATATTATTGAAACGAAATTGTAAATCAACGCCACAAACGGCACTTAACACGCGCGAACTGATAAAACAGTGTCGGTAGATTGCAGCTCAGTATAAACTTGACCTTTGCCAATTGGTATATTTGATAACCTTATCAAATTCCGGAGGTCAAGTACGAAATTCTCATAACAACACTAAAAGAACCGTATACAAAAACAGAATATAACTTACAGAAATCAGTCAGATATGGGTACATACATATCGGCCATATATACGTCCACTGCTAAACAAAGGCCTCTCCCATATTCATAACTGTGTCATCATTTTGGGGGGTATTTGCCAATACTCACCACACTTGGCAGGCGGGTTGGTGAGCGCAGTATGGCTACCGTTTCACAGAAGGGACGCTGCTGCCCATCCCTCTGGTTTGGATTCCCTTAGTCGCCTTTTACGACATCCACGGGAGGAGATGGAGTGGCGCTATATTCTTAATCCGGACACCACACGGAATGTCCGGACACCACACGGGTACATAAGTATTTTAAATTCTATACAACTTTGTGACGCGACGAACAAGTCGTGCTCCTGGTGATAAGCGTCATTAACAATACGTGACAATTGTAATGCTACCCAGGACTGGTCCTGCGTGGTACACTACGCTCGTCATCTCGAGACATTAGTTAGTCTCTTATGGCAAGTAATTTCACTAGCTACAGTGCCTTTTTAACTGGAATACAGTAATGTCTGAAGGTTAGATACTACTTCTTCTCAGCAGAATAACTGGCAGTGCTTATGCCCAGTAACTTTAATAGCTACACCGTCCTTCAAAGCGGAACGCAGTTATGTCTGAAGTTCAGATTCTACTGCTTCTCAGCAGAATAACTTGCAGTATCTTAAGCCCAGTAATTTTAATAGCTTCAGCGCCCTTCCAATCTGAGCACAATTATGTCTGAAGTAAACTTCATTCAGAAAGCTTAAGCGTAAACGTCAGCAGAGAAGAAGCAGATCAACCGGCACTGCGGCGGTACCCACCCAGCCGCATTCTAGCAATACCAGACCTTTTTTTTATTGGTTCTATGGAAATACATAATGTACTTTCCGCACCGGGGAATGCCGGAAGAGTATGCTGCTACTCCTACTGGCTAAAACCTTTGGAGTGGTCATCTCCGGCACCGAAGGGAGGCTCAAGGCCTCAATTAATCTCCGTCTAGAGCCTCCCATTGGTGCCACGCCTTAAGGCACATCTCGGGGAGATTGTAAAGGATTCCCCCGAAGCCTTGCAGTGCGCTGAGCTGCGCACACGGCAGCAACAAGAGATCTACCACCATTAAAATTAGGCGATACGCGAGACTATCATAGAGAAAGCCAATCCCGTCAAATAAATTGCAGCGGGACTACCACATTTAGGTAACTTCGGGATCGTGGGTATATTGCTATGATTGCACGTTATATTAATAATGTAAGTTAACACCATGTTTATTTCGGCCAAATGAAGTCCACTGCTGGACACAGGCCTCCCCGAAAGATCACCGCAATGACCGATATGGGTGTGTTGTGGGCTCATTGGGGGGTTTTGCCATAATCGCCACGCTTGGCAGACGGGTTGGCGATTGCAGTTGAGGTGTTAATGTAGTCGAAGGACGCTGCTGCCTATCCTCCGGCTAATCCCTTAGTCGACTTGTACGACACCCACGGGAGGAGATGGGGTGGTGGTATTCTGAGCCGGCACCACACGGCAAAACCATGTTGCGCTTACGTAACTTGTTAAAAGTTAAATCTACTTTCATCATCTTGATATAACTTTGACATACACTGAAATAAATTTTCTTTGACATTTAAAACTTTAAATGTCAAACGAAACCGATTCCTGTAACTACGGAAGTATTTCAGTAGCTTCAAACGTCAAGTTATCGTGAATTACTGATGTTAACGTCGGTATCTAAGTGAGAATTGGGCATGTGCATGTTTTAAATTATGATACCAGACATTGTGATAAATTTTATAAACATTAGAAGTCCCTTCTCTTTCTGTAAATGTCGTTAAAAGAAACTAGTTAATAGAATTTTCTATGGGGAGGCCTATCGTTTTACAGTATACATGCGCAAAATTGACGGCACGGTTGGTGCAGTGGCTGATACAGTCGGCTGCTGTGCTCCGGGTCGTGGGTTCGATTCCCGCACGGAACAAATATTTGTATGATCTGCAGGTAGTTGTTCCCGGTCTGGGTGTATTGTGTGTGGAATTCATGTCTGTAAACGCACCCACGACACAGGAGAAATCCCAGTGTGGGGCAACGTTTAACAAAAAAAAAAAGAAAATCTTGGATCTTAATATGGCGTCTGTGATTATGTGGATAGATTTTTTATTTCTTTGTTTAAAGTAAAGCTTACCTGTTGCCCGTAGTTGATTGCAGGTCGAAAACGCTTGACTGAAGTACCAGTTCTGTCAGAATACGAGGCAAAGTAGCAACATAGTGTAATCATGTTGCTGTGAACCGAACAGCCAGTTCCGAGTAGTGGAAGCACACTATCCCCCCGTTCGTCTCTCTTTATATCCCCCCTAATACGGGATAAACACGTCAGCGACTCCTCAGGTATTAAAGATGTTAAGGCGGCACTCATCGCTTATCATCAAGTGACTCACACAATCAGTTGCCCTACTCTCTATAAAAAAAAAACGAAGGGTGCGCTTTCTGGTTCTCCATTACAAGATGTGATAAATCAAATAAATGAAGATGCATACACAGGGTAAACAATGGAAACTGAGCTGGAAATAAAAAGTTTTATTGATCAAAACGAGCCCGGTATACGTAGATTTCGTAGTTTCTTCGGATCTGCATCTCAAATAATATCCTAAAAGTATATAATATGGAACCGAATATACGCACACAGTTTAACTTTTTATTATGTTCTAACATTATTATCATAACTCCGGTTGATGGTTCAATGAATAAATAAATAATCCACAATGACTTACCCATGGCGGACGGCGTGAGAGTGTGGTCCCAAGGCGGCTCGTCTTCAGTTTTTCGGAAGCTTCGTTCCACTGTTATGGAAATACCATCGTTTTAATATTTATCTCTCATTATAATATTTATCTGTGCAGGCTAAAAATAGCACCAACCCATCTCACCCCGAGGGTGTCATAAAAGGCGACTATGATAGCCAGAGCATGGTAAGCAGCGTCCTTCGAGTACATTAACAACTCAACTGCGCTCGCCAACCTGCCTGTCAAGCGCGGCGATTATCGCAAAGCCCCCCAATGAGCACACAACATAAACCAGTACCAGTCGATGTGTCGATTTTTAGGGGAAGTCCGTGTCCAACAGTGGACGGTTTTAGGCTGAAATGATGATGATGATGATGAATATTTATGTAACTTACATTTTACAATCGTTAAATATTACAATTTGCCTTTATACACAGTGACTCTCGGTTATAAACCTTACGCGCCTAGACCACACATTTTTTTATTTTAAAAGAAATCGTATTATTATATACATAGACAGTTGATATATAGAGCATAATATGTATATATTGGATTTCATGGGTTTAACTTCTTGCTGCGCGGAACCCTATTTATTTTGTTTTTCTAAAATAAAAACAGCCTGATTTACTCCTTATAACATGCTGATGTTATAAGGAGTAACTCAGGCTGTTTGTGCAGTGAAAATCCTGTCGAAATCGGTCTAGCCGTTTCGGAGATTAGCTGGAACAAACCGACAGAAAGACAGAAAAAACTTTTTTTTTTATAAATACCGTATGTACTTTCATATGCATTTAGTAAAACGCTGTTATTTTGACATTACAAACAGACACTTCAATTTTATTTATTTGTATAAATTTATGTTTTCAAAATAATATTCATTCAGGCGTTATCTAGACACGTAATAAACAGTTTTAATTTATTTCCGCGCTAATACTTTTATGCTTAACCCCGCAGACCTTTTAGTCTCAGCTGTAACTTAGCTACAATCCCTTCCCTAACATAAGAGCCTATTAGGACCTATTTGAAATAATAACTTTTGAGTTTGAGTGGAGGGGTTGGGATTATGGGAGGGGTATGGAGTGAGTAATAGAATCACTTATTCTAGATGACTGAATAACTTTTATTTAGAACGCCATTAGGATTGCATTTTTTTTATTTTCCTTACTGTTAATAAGGTTTAAATCAGTATAACATAAATATACTCACTGTTAAGGAAGTGCGTAGTGCTGGACGCTTTCCTCGATTTTTTGTCGTTTGAGTCCAGATCTGTAACAATCATAAACGTATAATAAACTGGAACATGCTGTGGAAGGTGGGGGAATCATATCAGCCAAAGAACGTCCACTGCAAACAAAGAGGTAAGGGGCTGCGAACTCGTGGGTTGCAGCTGAAAATCAGCGTCAAGCAGCGGCACCTGGTACTGCACTTGTGTTCTATCATTGTGTTTATTTTTCTTATTAACATTTTGTATCAATAATTTTTATTTTTTTTAGACGTTGCCCCACACTGGGATTTCTCCTGGGTGGGTTTACAGACTTGAATTCCACATACAATACACCCAGACCCGGAACAACTGCCTGCAGATCATACAAATATTTACACGACCCGGAGCGCAGCAGCCGACTGTATCAGCCACTGTACCAACCGTGCCTTTTCTTACTTTATTCCATATTCTTTCTAATATCTCGAGGGTACGAGCACAGTGTGGTGCCAAGCAGGGCTAATCCTGTTTATCATGACAAATAATTATGAGCAGGTGTGATGCTTACCACCAGGCGAATGGCTTGCTCGTCTCGACACTGGGTTGCATAGAAAAAAATGTATACGTATGTAAATAGACTACAGGATATAAAAAAGTGGGTTCCATGCCACGACACCTACTGGTTAACTACTATTTACTGGGACTACGGAACTGCGACAGAATAAAGGAATAAAACCATCATAACCACGCTTCGCAAACGGATTATTTCATCATCATTTCGGCCGAATGAAGTCCACTGCTGGACACAGGCCTCCCCCAAAGATCACCACAACGAACGATATGGGTGAGTTGTGTACTCATTGTGGGGTTCTGCCATAATCGCCAAGCTTGGCAGACGGGTTGGCGATCGCAGTTGAGTTGTTAATGTACTCGAAGGACGCTGCTGCCCATCCTCCGGCTAATCCCTTAGTCGACTTTTACGACACCCACGGGAGGAGATCGGGTGGTGGTATTCTGAGCCGGCACCACACGGCACAACGGATTATTTAGCACAGCATATTATTTTTAGAGGGCAGGGGTGCTACCCGGTTTACAATCATCCCTTCAGAGATGTGGCTAAAGGCGTGGCACTAATGGGCGGCTCGAAATGGGGATTATTCGAGTTTCTAGAGCCTCCCTTCTGTGCCGAACATGACCACTCCGGTCCGGCAGAAGACAGCATACCCCTGCGCCCTTCCCCGGGGTGGATGAAGTATACGGAAGGTAATTCCAACCGATCACTAAAAAACTACATTTTAAGAAGGGTGTCTTCCATGTTTATTTATATAAAACGATGTCCGACACTATGATTTGTCTTGTCGTGGGTACAGTTTACAGACATAAATATCACATGCACAAACACCCGGAGCCGAAGCCACTGTCTGCAGAACCAAAAGCCTAGCTACTGCCTCACCCCTAAGTCACCATTTACGATACCCACCAGAAGAGGTGATGTATTTTTAGTTAAAATGGTAGTCGTTCTGGGTCGAGAACTCGACTAGGACGGTACTAAAACCCTGCATATTTCTCCCTCTGTAACAACTCATGTGGTGTCCAGATTAAGAATATAGCACCACTCCATCTTCTCCCGTTGATATCGTAAAAGCCGATTAAGGGACTCTAAGCCAGAAAGATGGACATGGGCGTCTCTTCCGTCGAACAGCATACATACTGCCACCAAGCCCCCTGCTAAGTGTGGTGAGTACTGGCAAATTTTCCCCAAAATGACGACACAATTGTGAAACCTATGGGGGAGGCCTTGGTTCAGCAGTGGACGTCTTATGGCCTACACGATGATGATGACATTGGTGCAGTGGCTGATACAGTCGACTGCTGCGCTCCGGGTCGTGGGTTCGATACCCGCACGGAACAAATATTTGTATGTTTTGCAGGTAGTTGTTCCGGGTCTGGGTGTATTGTATAAAAAAAAAAAAAAAAAAAAAAAAAAAAAAAAAAAAAAAAAAAAAAAAAAAAAAAATACACATACTGTTGGGCTGGTTGTTGGCCTTAATGCGCTCTATGACCCGCGAGATGCGGTTGTTGTGGTGCTCCCCGTCGAGGCAGCAGCCCTCCTCCACCGACCGCGCGCACGTCTGGTGCACGCGGAGCTTGCAGTCTGTGACAACACAAATGTTTGGTCTTACATCTAATTAAAAAACATTTTGAAATCCAAAAAGGGCCGCATGAAAACACGCAACATATCGCCGCGGATGGGTTACGATTGGAGCATGCCGTTACCCGAACGCTATTTTTCAGTATTACAAAAGCAAAAACACATTTACGAAATTCAGCGGTATTAAAAATGATCTGCGAACGGGTTATCCCCGTTACGGAACGTCCCACGTTGTCGGTAAATACCCTTGGCAATTCAAGTCGGTCGGTGAATTATCAGCGTCAGCCAGGAATATGCGGGAGTAGTGAGTAGACCTTATTTATTTATAACTAGATGTGTCCCGCGGTTTCATCCGCCGTTCAATTTAAACGAAATTGGATTATCTATAAATAATAATTATATAATTAATTCCTAATTCTATTATTGAGCTATACGATTGTTTATCGAAAAAGGTCTGGACTTTAGAACAGAAAGCTTTGAGTTTGTTTTTGCATTTCTTCTCAGAGGCAGTGTAGTAGGAAATAGCGGCTTCATCAGAAAGATTTGATGAGTGAAAGCTTTTTGAAACCTATTTGCTAAATAAAGATAGTTTCATCTCAATGGTCTGTGTGGTGCCGGCTCAGAATGCCGTGTGGTGCCGGCTCAGAATGCCACCACCCCATTTCATCCCATGGGTGTCGTAAAAGTCGACTAAGGGATAAACCAGAGGATGGGCAGCAGCGTCCTTCGAGTACTTTAACAAATTAACTGCGATCGCCAACCCGTCTGCCAAGCGTGGCGATTATGGCAAGACCCCCCAATGAGCACACGACACACTCATATCGGTCGTTGTGGTGATCTTTAGGGGAGGCCAGTTTCCAGCAGTGGACTGCATTCGGCCGAAATGATGATCTGTATAATTCTTTTTCATCAAATAATGTAAGATGAAGGTATTCACCTGTACAGACGTACGCTTGCGGCGCCAGCCCGCAGATGATGTTGTCGCAGTGGTGGCAGTGCGCCACCGACGCCAGCCACTGCAGCTGCAGGTGGTGTCCCCGCACCACGAACTGTACACAGTAAACATTCAATATCTTTCCAATCAGATAAGATAAAAATATATTTACTCATTTTAAACCATTAACGGCCGAATACTCAAACGATATTTAACGTTAAGTCCCCGCTTAAACAATTGAGGCGCCCGGTTTTGTACCACAGACAGGTTTCTCCAATAGTTAAAGCAGGGACTTAACGTTAAATGGCGTGAGTATTCGGCCGTTAGCCACTTATCAATACGGTACGGTTTAACGGCACGGTTGGCGCATTGGAAAAGCAATTGGCTCTCTGCGCTACGTGTCCCGGGTTCGATCCCCGCACGGACCAAATATTTGTATGATGTACAGATAGTTGCTTCGGGTCTAGGTGTGTGTGTGTGTGTGTATATCTTACATACATGTTTGTAAGCTGTACACTAGAAACGGGAAATAGGATTTCACCTCTGCACACCGCTTCAGGAAACAAAATGTCCGACTTTAGTTACCGTATTCCAAGATACAGATATCTTATTGAGGAGAACAAGCAAAGAACTACATGCTTACTCTTTTGAAATCATTAGATGTTACAATATTACGACGACATTGTTCTCAAAGTTATGTGACGACAATGTAGGTAAGAAAGGTGAAAAGTGTAATTAACTTCTTAAAAACCTATACTAAACAAGCCTGATATTTTTCAGTTTCTGATTAAATTGTCACGGCAGCATTAAGCTGTCATGTCGTGCGTAAAATAAAGAGGTTATTTTGTTATTGAAATTCACATATTTACTTTTATTTTTTATTTTTAATAGTTGTCATTTGATAAACCAAATAACACTAGCATATAAAATGAGAGGGCGCACCTGCGTTTGCCTGGCTGGAGGCTATTCAAGCTTCGCCAATTGGCCGGGTAAGCAACCACATCTCCCTTGAAATGTGTTATTTATTTCATAAAACGTTGCCCCGCACTAGTGTTTCTCCTGTGTCGTGGCTGCGTTTACAAACACAAATTCCACACACCATATACCCAGACCCGGAACAACTACCTGTAGATCGTATAAATATTTGTTCCGTGCGGGAATCGAATCCACAACCCAGTGCGCAGCAACCGACTGTATCAGCCACTGCACCAACCGTGCCGTCGAACTCACATGAAAAATGAAGATACTACTTTTGAATTATTTCGCGCGTTTCTTCTCTCAAAGTTAGTCCAATAATAATTTGTTTTCTACACACATTTAATACACCGCAACACCTATTTATTATTACAATGTATATTATGCACATTTATTTATTTATTTACCATACACTTATATGTTATATACCTACTTATCACATTAAATCCCCACTTATTACTTTTACCTTCAATTACATACATAATTATAATATATCTTACTAGTTTCGAGCGTATTGTATACTCGTGGTTTTCAGCTGAAAATCAGCGTTAGTTAGTTATACCTGGTACTGCTACCTGACATCATGCTGAGCTGATGGGCCTTTTGGAACTTCAATTTTGTTATTATTTTTGGTTTGCTTAATTAATTGCTTGTGCCCATAATATTTTTTCTTACTTTCTTTCAATAAGAAATGTTGATCTAGTTGTCATCAAAAATCATTTAAATATTCTTCCTACGATAGTACGGGTTATCCAAAGCTTTTCAAATATAAGCCATAATCAACTAAGCTGATGTCGATCTACTCGCTTAGCCTAAATACTCACAGGTTGCGGATGCTGCTTGGTGATCTGTTTGATCCTCTGTTTGTACAACTTGTCACGTTGTAGGAACGCGGCTCGGGAGCCTCCCACCGCCGCCGCCACTGACGCTGGCCTGCAGACAAACATCTCTTATAATAACACCCGCGAAACACTGGGCAGACAGAGTAACATGGACAATGTTTAGAAAGTCTTAAGGTGCTACTGGATACTATCTTTTTTATATTTTTGCACACACAGAAACAAAAATTAAATAAGAGTAAATGGTACACAGATAAATATAAACAAATCCATAAGTTAAAATAAAATCCATATATAGCTATGACGACTAGAAGAGGTAGTGTTGTTTAAGACGATTTTTTTTTTCAAATTGTCAGGCGGTTTATTTGTACAGTTCACTAAATTCAGTGGGAGCGAATTCCACAATCTAACCGCATGTACAGAAAAGGAGTCGGAATATTAATCAGTTTTGTATTACTATGTTTGGGGATAGAAACTTCGACCGAGTGATGAGTCTGTTGGATTATGGAGTAAGGCAAAACAACGGATGGAGATGCAAACTGATTTATTTGATTATAAGATGACAAGTACAGTACAACAAGCAAACAGAGCGACTAGAGCAAGCAGGTGAGCCATAGAGAACAGTTTTTGACCGCTGACAGTGACTATATTCGTGACATTGACATTATGGTTTACTACCATATACTACAACACTGGTCCTTAAACCAAATACAATGTCTCGCCAAGCAACTGGTCCTTAAATGATACAATAAGCATTATATATTTTACACTTTGTAAACAAGCCTAAACATTGACATTATGGTTTACTACCATAAACTACAACAGAGTCAGATGAGCTCAGTGGGTTCAAGAAGTCTGAAACAAAGTGCCGTGGCATACATTTGAAGGTCTAGGTTTTCGCTGTGGGGTGAGAAATTTCAACGAGAGTGGCCTATCGTTTCTTCAAGTTAAGAATATTTTTTTATTTTTATTAATTACATTGTAAACCATATACAGGCACTTATAAATCGTCGATACTTTAGTTGCCGCGTTCCAAGATGTAGATTTCCTATGGAGAAGAACGGGCAAGAAACTCCATGGTTACTCTTTTAAAATCATATTAAATTTTACTATATTTTATGAGCACATTGTTGTAAAAATCAAGCTTATGTGAAAACAATATAGAAGAAGAGTCTAAATTTCTTAAAAAGTCTATTAAACAAGACCGACTGTATTTTTATATTTATATTTTAAGTTTAGTTCAATTATGTTGTTTTTTGGTTTTGACATTAGTATGTGAAACCAAAAACTGGGTAAACTCTTTTGAACTATACAATTAATACCGATCGTGTGGTGCCGGCTACAAATAGAGCCAATCCATCTCATCTCGTGAATGTCGGAATCTGGAAGATGGGCAGCAGCGTCCTTCGAGTATATTAATAACTCAACTGCGATCGACAACCCGCCGGCCAAACGTGGCGATTATGGCAAACCCCCAATGAACACACAGCACACCCACACCGGTCATTATGGCGATCTTGGGGTGAGGCCTGTGTCCAGCAGTGTACTTCTTTCGGTTAAAATGATGATACAATCTATGAAACAAAAAATGCAATAGAATTTTGTCCCATAAAATCCGTTAGTTTTCAGGGTAGCGAAAATAGTTAATAGAACATATTTATGTAAATTTGATTTCTGTATAATTTCTTCAAACATTTGAAAAAAAAAACACGATTGTTTTGTTGTCACATCTCGGTTATTGATTGGTTTTTAAATTGACGTAGCGTGGGACGACCACAACGAGATGTTCAGACGACCTGCTGAAAGTAGCTGGGAGTCGGATGCGGCAACTAACGGACTTTAAACCAGAATCATGGGCAGCAGCGTCTCTTCTGTAGAACAGTAACCAAACTGAGCTCACCAACTCGACTTCCAAGCATGGTGAACACTGGGATTCCCCCCAAAAGGACAAACTCTGCAAAAAGGAAGTCTGGGGAGGCTTTTGTTCTAATCTAATCTAACGGCCGAATGAAGTCCACTGTTGGACACAAGCCTCCCCCAAAGATCACCACAACGACCGATATGGATGTGATGTGGGCTCATAGGGGGGTTTTGCCATAATCGCCACGCTTGGCAGGGGGGTTGGCGATCGCAGTTGAGTTGTTAATGTACTCGAAGGGCGCTGCTGCCCATCCTCCGGCCAATCCCTTAGTCGACTTTTACGACACCCATGGGAGGAGACGGGGTGGTGGTATTCTGAGCCGGCTTTTGTTCAGCAGTGTACAAATACTTGTTCTCATCCCATCAATTAGTCAATATAAATATAACATTTTCCTCAATATTATTTTTCAGTTCTGTAGAGCTTGTTGACGTTGCAATATATCTCCTGGAATTTTGTGCACGCCCAAGTTCAGAGATGACAACCATACTCCTTTATGAAAATATTTAGATGTTCCATTATACTAGATACGAAATTATTAATCATATCAATCATACAAGAGCAATAGTTTGTGGCCACTATTTCCAAACAAAAATTATAACTGTAGGTTATGTCGCTAGCCATCATTTTCAAAAATAATAGCACTGGATTTTATCGTGACAGAATCAAGCTTCATCCCCACAATAGGATTTCACCTGTGTCGTGGGTGCGTTTACAGAGATGAATTCCACACACAATACACTCAGACCCGGAACAACTACCTGCAGATCATACAAATATTTGTTCCGTGCGGAAATCGAACCCACGACCCGGAGCGCAGCAGCCGACTGTATCAGCCACTGCACCAACCGCGAATACAGCTCAAAATTGTGCTGGCTTGACAGGGAAATTAGTCACAGAATACCCATATTAAGTACGGCGGAAAATTACGAGACCCGAAAGCCAACTCCTCAATCTCCTCCCCCTTTATCTACCGAAACTAAAAATAACACTCACTTAGTAGCTTTCTTTTTCTTTTTACTTTTAGATATAGGCGACTGCCACCACCGTCTCCTGACTTCCAAGGCTTCAAGTTCACTTATTTCTAACACATTCACCATTTTGACGAACACTTCCGAACATGCCAAGTTAGACACTAAAAATAAATTATAAAGGAAATAATAACAGGAAAATATAGGGACTTTGCCTTGCTATGTGAATCACTGAAAGGTAGGATTGTGATTGGCGTGTTATTGAATTAGTATTAATCGTTGTAGTATTATCACATATTATTGTATAGATAGTATTGATAATTTAACTGTTACTCGCAGATCACGATAACAAATGTTTACTGTGTTTTTTTATTGAAATCGTTATTGATTGTATGGTACTGAGACGTGGACGTTACGAGAAATTGAGAAGATAGATGCTCTAGAGATGTGGTGCTGGAGAAGAATGCTTGGGGTATCGTGGACTGAGTTCCGTACCAATATCTCCATCATATCATATCAGCCACAGGTCGTCCACTGCTGAACAAAGGCCTCCCCCTTAGATCTCCACAACGAGCGGTCACATGCCGCTCTCATCCAACGACTCTCAGCGACCTTCGCCAGGTCGTCTGTCCACCTCGTTGGAGGTCGTCCCACGCTGCGTTTTCCGGTGCGCGGTCTCCATTCGAGAACCTTTTTGCCCCAACGGCCATCAGTTCTACGAGCAATGTGCCCTGCCCATTGCCACTTCAGCTTACTAATCCTTGCAGCTATGTCGATAACTTTAGTTCTTCTACGGATCTCCTCATTTCTGATTCGATCTCGTAGAGAAATACCAAGCATAGCTCTCTCCATAGCTCGCTGAGTGATCTTGAGCTTTCTTATGAGGCCCATTGTGAATGACCACGTCTCTGTTCCATATGTCATCACTGGTAACACACACTGGTTAAAGACTTTCGTCTTGAGGCATTGCGGTATTGCTGACGAAAAGACGTTGCGAAGTTTCCCGAACGCTGCCCAGCCGAGTCGGATTCGACGATTGACCTCCAATATCTCCATACTCCAAGAACTCGGCATCAAGCAGCCTGTCATCCATAGTCCAAACTCGCATCCTGAAATTCTTTGGGCATGTTTCAAGGCGTGAGCATGGCTCGATAGAACGTCTTATCGTGCAAGGTAAAGTGGAGGCCACCAGACCGCGCGGAAGGTCACCCATGCGATGGACCGACCAGATAAAATCTTGCTTGGGCGGACCCTTGAATGAGTGTACCAGAATATGCTCTAACAGAGAGAGATGGCGATGTATCGGGAGGCGAGCCACATCTGCCCAAGTACTACATGATGACCACGACCGCTCTGTCAAGAGCGAAACGACAAAGAAGAAAGAAGAAGAAGTGATTGTAATTCTACGCATATTATTTAAAGATATTTTTCTTTATTACGATCACGCACATGATTAGTTCAACGAAAAACAAATAGGTATTAGATGCAAAAAAGTGGTATGGTAAAAAGAACGGACGCAGTAATGTTGGAGACTGTGCAGTGACTAAACCACGCACAGGTCAACGCTGGTTTTCAGTCCAGCCCCTTTCATTAGCAATAAAATTTACTAAAATTCGAATAGGATATTGACAAGTTCCGAAACTAGTAAAATTTAAGAAAAATTATGTACATAAATGCAGAATCGCATTCATTGTCATTTAAGCTGAATTTTCTACCGTGTGGTGCCGGCTCAGAATACCACCACCCCATCTCCTCCCGTGGGTGTCGTAAAAGTCGACTAAGGGATTAGCCAGAGGATGGGCAGCAGCGTCCTTCGAGTACATTAACAACTCAACTGCGATCGCCAACCCGTCTGCCAAGCGTGGCGATTATGGCAAAACCCCCCCAATGAGCCCACAATTCACCCATATCGGGCGTTGTGGTGATCTTTGGGGGAGGCCTGTGTCCAGCAGTGGACTTCATTCGGCCGAAATGATAAGCTGGAAGTGTCAAAGATTGTCACAACCAGCGGTCTGGGTTGTGTTGTCGTTTTTAGATTGGATGGGGGTTGCCATAATTGCCACGCTTGACAGGCCGGTTGGCAATCGCAGCTGAGTTATTAATGTACTCCAAGGAGTCCATCTTCCGGCTAATGGCAAATTGCATTACGCAATACCAGTCTGTTATTTTACCAGTAATTACAACTTCAAATGGGCCGAACATTTTTTTTAGATTCGGTATGGATTCGGCTAAAATTCTATCGATAAGAGAATTATGTACAACCATGATAGTTATCAATTTTGCCTTTCTATACAGGCAAAATTTCGTACAAGTTCTTTAGTTTCAATGATGCGTCATGGTATCGTTCAGTTTTCCATTATGCTTTTGCGCACAGAGGCATAAAATATTTAGTTTTAACAGAGCAATATACAAATCATCACAATTTTAAACACAAAAATAAACGCACTTGCACTAGCTTTTTGCAGCTAATTAGATTAAGTAATAACGGAGCAAGGGGTAACAGGCGGAGATCTTTTTCGCGAGTATTCATGGCGTAAACATGTACCGTAAACGTAGTAGCTCTGCTTTGTGCATGTACCACACCAGTATGTTGACTAATCTGCCACGTATGTCACCCATACCTTACCAATAAACATTATCTCATATCACTAGTGTGCGGCGCCGCTCTACGTGTAACACACAACACACAACGCACAACATACCTGCATTGCAGACACAAGGCGGCGGCGATGAGCGCGGCCACCAGCGTGGCGTGCGTGTGCGGCGCCGCTCTACGTGTAACACACAACACACAACACACAACGCACAACATACCTGCAGTGCAGACACAAGGCGGCGGCGATGAGCGCGGCCACCAGCGTGGCGTGCGTGTGCGGCGCCGCTCTACGTGTAACACACAACACACAACGCACAACATACCTGCAGTGCAGACACAAGGCGGCGGCGATGAGCGCGGCCACCAGCGTGGCGTGCGTGTGCGGCGCCGCTCTACGTGTAACACACAACACACAACACACAACGCACAACATACCTGCAGTGCAGACACAAGGCGGCGGCGATGAGCGCGGCCACCAGCGTGGCGTGCGTGTGCGGCGCCGCTCTACGTGTAACACACAACACACAACACACAACGCACAACATACCTGCAGTGCAGACACAAGGCGGCGGCGATGAGCGCGGCCACCAGCGTGGCGTGCGTGTGCGGCGCCGCTCTACGTGTAACACACAACACACAACACACAACGCACAACATACCTGCAGTGCAGACACAAGGCGGCGGCGATGAGCGCGGCCACCAGCGTGGCGTGCGTGTGCGGCGCCGCTCTACGTGTAACACACAACACACAACGCACAACATACCTGCAGTGCAGACACAAGGCGGCGGCGATGAGCGCGGCCACCAGCGTGGCGTGCGTGTGCGGCGCCGCTCTACGTGTAACACACAACACACAACACACAACGCACAACATACCTGCAGTGCAGACACAAGGCGGCGGCGATGAGCGCGGCCACCAGCGTGGCGTGCGTGTGCGGCGCCGCTCTACGTGTAACACACAACACACAACACACAACGCACAACATACCTGCAGTGCAGACACAAGGCGGCGGCGATGAGCGCGGCCACCAGCGTGGCGTGCGTGTGCGGCGCCGCTCTACGTGTAACACACAACACACAACACACAACGCACAACATACCTGCAGTGCAGACACAAGGCGGCGGCGATGAGCGCGGCCACCAGCGTGGCGTGCGTGTGCGGCGCCGCTCTACGTGTAACACACAACACACAACACACAACGCACAACATACCTGCAGTGCAGACACAAGGCGGCGGCGATGAGCGCGGCCACCAGCGTGGCGTGCGTGTGCGGCGCCGCTCTACGTGTAACACACAACACACAACACACAACGCACAACATACCTGCAGTGCAGACACAAGGCGGCGGCGATGAGCGCGGCCACCAGCGTGGCGTGCGTGTGCGGCGCCGCTCTACGTGTAACACACAACACACAACACACAACGCACAACATACCTGCAGTGCAGACACAAGGCGGCGGCGATGAGCGCGGCCACCAGCGTGGCGTGCGTGTGCGGCGCCGCTCTACGTGTAACACACAACACACAACACACAACGCACAACATACCTGCAGTGCAGACACAAGGCGGCGGCGATGAGCGCGGCCACCAGCGTGGCGTGCGTGTGCGGCGCCGCTCTACGTGTAACACACAACACACAACACACAACGCACAACATACCTGCAGTGCAGACACAAGGCGGCGGCGATGAGCGCGGCCACCAGCGTGGCGTGCGTGTGCGGCGCCGCTCTACGTGTAACACACAACACACAACACACAACGCACAACATACCTGCAGTGCAGACACAAGGCGGCGGCGATGAGCGCGGCCACCAGCGTGGCGTGCGTGTGCGGCGCCGCTCTACGTGTAACACACAACACACAACACACAACGCACAACATACCTGCAGTGCAGACACAAGGCGGCGGCGATGAGCGCGGCCACCAGCGTGGCGTGCGTGTGCGGCGCCGCTCTACGTGTAACACACAACACACAACACACAACGCACAACATACCTGCAGTGCAGACACAAGGCGGCGGCGATGAGCGCGGCCACCAGCGTGGCGTGCGTGTGCGGCGCCGCTCTACG
Organism: Diloba caeruleocephala; assembly: GCA_947459985.1. Classification (NCBI taxonomy): domain Eukaryota; kingdom Metazoa; phylum Arthropoda; class Insecta; order Lepidoptera; family Noctuidae; genus Diloba; species Diloba caeruleocephala. The sequence continues at coordinate 1,006,090 of OX381630.1, forward strand.
TGTAACACACAACACACAACGCACAACATACCTGCAGTGCAGACACAAGGCGGCGGCGATGAGCGCGGCCACCAGCGTGGCGTGCGTGTGCGGCGCCGCTCTACGTGTAACACACAACACACAACACACAACGCACAACATACCTGCAGTGCAGACACAAGGCGGCGGCGATGAGCGCGGCCACCAGCGTGGCGTGCGTGTGCGGCGCCGCTCTACGTGTAACACACAACACACAACACACAACGCACAACATACCTGCAGTGCAGACACAAGGCGGCGGCGATGAGCGCGGCCACCAGCGTGGCGTGCGTGTGCGGCGCCGCTCTACGTGTAACACACAACACACAACACACAACGCACAACATACCTGCAGTGCAGACACAAGGCGGCGGCGATGAGCGCGGCCACCAGCGTGGCGTGCGTGTGCGGCGCCGCTCTACGTGTAACACACAACACACAACACACAACGCACAACATACCTGCAGTGCAGACACAAGGCGGCGGCGATGAGCGCGGCCACCAGCGTGGCGTGCGTGTGCGGCGCCGCTCTACGTGTAACACACAACACACAACACACAACGCACAACATACCTGCAGTGCAGACACAAGGCGGCGGCGATGAGCGCGGCCACCAGCGTGGCGTGCGTGTGCGGCGCCGCTCTACGTGTAACACACAACACACAACACACAACGCACAACATACCTGCAGTGCAGACACAAGGCGGCGGCGATGAGCGCGGCCACCAGCGTGGCGTGCGTGTGCGGCGCCGCTCTACGTGTAACACACAACACACAACACACAACGCACAACATACCTGCAGTGCAGACACAAGGCGGCGGCGATGAGCGCGGCCACCAGCGTGGCGTGCGTGTGCGGCGCCGCTCTACGTGTAACACACAACACACAACACACAACGCACAACATACCTGCAGTGCAGACACAAGGCGGCGGCGATGAGCGCGGCCACCAGCGTGGCGTGCGTGTGCGGCGCCGCTCTACGTGTAACACACAACACACAACACACAACGCACAACATACCTGCAGTGCAGACACAAGGCGGCGGCGATGAGCGCGGCCACCAGCGTGGCGTGCGTGTGCGGCGCCGCTCTACGTGTAACACACAACACACAACGCACAACATACCTGCAGTGCAGACACAAGGCGGCGGCGATGAGCGCGGCCACCAGCGTGGCGTGCGTGTGCGGCGCCGCTCTACGTGTAACACACAACACACAACACACAACGCACAACATACCTGCAGTGCAGACACAAGGCGGCGGCGATGAGCGCGGCCACCAGCGTGGCGTGCGTGTGCGGCGCCGCTCTACGTGTAACACACAACACACAACACACAACGCACAACATACCTGCAGTGCAGACACAAGGCGGCGGCGATGAGCGCGGCCACCAGCGTGGCGTGCGTGTGCGGCGCCGCTCTACGTGTAACACACAACACACAACGCACAACATACCTGCAGTGCAGACACAAGGCGGCGGCGATGAGCGCGGCCACCAGCGTGGCGTGCGTGTGCGGCGCCGCTCTACGTGTAACACACAACACACAACACACAACGCACAACATACCTGCAGTGCAGACACAAGGCGGCGGCGATGAGCGCGGCCACCAGCGTGGCGTGCGTGTGCGGCGCCGCTCTACGTGTAACACACAACACACAACACACAACGCACAACATACCTGCAGTGCAGACACAAGGCGGCGGCGATGAGCGCGGCCACCAGCGTGGCGTGCGTGTGCGGCGCCGCTCTACGTGTAACACACAACACACAACACACAACGCACAACATACCTGCAGTGCAGACACAAGGCGGCGGCGATGAGCGCGGCCACCAGCGTGGCGTGCGTGTGCGGCGCCGCTCTACGTGTAACACACAACACACAACACACAACGCACAACATACCTGCAGTGCAGACACAAGGCGGCGGCGATGAGCGCGGCCACCAGCGTGGCGTGCGTGTGCGGCGCCGCTCTACGTGTAACACACAACACACAACACACAACGCACAACATACCTGCAGTGCAGACACAAGGCGGCGGCGATGAGCGCGGCCACCAGCGTGGCGTGCGTGTGCGGCGCCGCTCTACGTGTAACACACAACACACAACACACAACGCACAACATACCTGCAGTGCAGACACAAGGCGGCGGCGATGAGCGCGGCCACCAGCGTGGCGTGCGTGTGCGGCGCCGCTCTACGTGTAACACACAACACACAACGCACAACGCACAACATACCTGCAGTGCAGACACAAGGCGGCGGCGATGAGCGCGGCCACCAGCGTGGCGTGCGTGTCGTGCTGCGCATGCGCGTGCGGCGCCGCGCCACAGCCCCCCGCCCCCTGGCGGCACACAGCACGGAGTTGGCCACACATCAGCTGCTCTACCACCACCAGCTCCTGACAATAACAATCAGAACGTTAGCCTCCAGATCCGGAAAATGCTGCAGAGCTCACTTTATCAGCAAGTGTTTTTATGTGGTCCTTCCATTGCATTTTAGAGTATACTGTAAGTGTTATAAGTCATTGATATAAACCAGAAACAGGAATGGGCTCAAAGTTGATCCTTGAGGTACTCCCATTTTAACTAGTGAGCCTGTCGAAATGATATTATCAATTGCCACTCTTTGATCCCGATTTAACAAATAGGAGGATACAATATCTATGTATCTACCGTAGATTACGGAGTACTAAAGTTTCAGAATGAGTGCACGGTGGTCCACGCAGTCGTATGCTTCGGCCAAACCGCAAAACATACGCATCCTACCACGCCTCTAATATAATGGATCCAGCATTTTTTCCGTGCAGTGTCCTGATTAAGAATATAACACCACTCCATCTCCTCCCGTGGATGTCGTAAAAGGTGACTTAGGGACTCTAAACCAGAGGGACGGGCAGCAGCTTCCCTTCTGTAGAACAGCAGCAGATTATGACACAACCGTTCGTCGTGGACATCTATGGGGGAAGCCTTTGTTCAGCAGTGGAATCGTTCGGCTGATATCATTTGAAGTTCTTAATGAATTGAAAACGTTATTTTTAAAACAGAAATTTCCATTTTTGCTCTTGTTCACACTTACTGATACACGCACGCATTTTTTATTCTTACTTGGTATTCATAAAATCATATACCTGTGCCTTGTCGATATCGCACTTGTCTATGACGCTGTCCTCGGGCCCGTACAGCGTGCCGAGCCCGACTTGGCGTTTAACTTGGAACTCGGTCAGCTGCTGGGTCAGCTCGTCCTTCGCTTTCTGTCGCGCTTTGCGGAACACGTTGCGGAGGAGTTCTTCCTTGTCGAATTCTTGGGTAATAATACAGAATAATTATAAATGCGAAGTTTAGATGAATAAACCAAGAAAAATACTGATGTGGGACACCATAAAAATATACTATACAAGATAGTATGTATCATGTAACGGCCTGGTTTGGTTCGCGAGCAGCGATAGTTTTAAGTGCCCACAGGCGCATCTGAGAATATATGTTCCTATTCATGGGCAAATAATATATTTAGAATGAGTTACTGATCAGCACATTAACTTGACGAGTTTATAATACGATACGATAATAAACCCTTGCCCTTTAATTAGTAAAAAAAACCTCTGAGCAAAAACTGATTTCTAATGCAGTATAATCAACATGTAGTTATGATGTGGTTTAAGTTAAGAAAATTCTTCTATGAAGTAATATATCAATGCTCGTTGCCAATATGTGGTTACAACTACAACAGTAAATTATGACAGCAATACATACCATTAACTAAAACATGTTCGATTTCATTCGCCATGTTCTCGTCTACACCGTTCAACTGTAACACCTGCGAAACACAAAATGAAGTATATTCAGGTAACAAGTCTCTGATCACTGCTTGTCTAATAGGTGAGCTTACACTAGTGCGTTGGCTGCGGCGAGTTTACACGATGGAGTTCACTCAACTATTAACACGTGTCTTCCTGAACGTAGTAGCGAATGCAATTTAAATAATTGGGGGGCATTTAAAATCGCGCATCGGGAATAAGGGGCTCACACAGAAGCTGTTCGTGAGCCGCGAGCGCTTTGTGAATGGTCGCAAGTTGTGCGACGAAGCCTGATTTACGAGCGCCGGCTTCCCTGTCCGACCTGTGTTAGTGTGTGCGAGGGAGAGGTACGTACCGCGTGCGGCACGAGGAAGGCGGAGTGGACCTCGTAGGCCCAGCGCCGCAGCGTGTGGTAGTGTGTGCGAGGGAGAGGTACGTACCGCGTGCGGCACGAGGAAGGCGGAGTGGACCTCGTAGGCCCAGCGCCGCAGCGTGTGGTAGTGTGTGCGAGGGAGAGGTACGTACCGCGTGCGGCACGAGGAAGGCGGAGTGGACCTCGTAGGCCCAGCGCCGCAGCGTGTGGTAGTGTGTGCGAGGGAGAGGTACGTACCGCGTGCGGCACGAGGAAGGCGGAGTGGACCTCGTAGGCCCAGCGCCGCAGCGTGTGGTAGTGTGTGCGAGGGAGAGGTACGTACCGCGTGCGGCACGAGGAAGGCGGAGTGGACCTCGTAGGCCCAGCGCCGCAGCGTGTGGTAGTGTGTGCGAGGGAGAGGTACGTACCGCGTGCGGCACGAGGAAGGCGGAGTGGATCTCGTAGGCCCAGCGCCGCAGCGTGTGGTAGTGTGTGCGAGGGAGAGGTACGTACCGCGTGCGGCACGAGGAAGGCGGAGTGGACCTCGTAGGCCCAGCGCCGCAGCGTGTGTTGGTGTGTGCGAGGGAGAGGTACGTACCGCGTGCGGCACGAGGAAGGCGGAGTGGATCTCGTAGGCCCAGCGCCGCAGCGTGTGGTAGTGTGTGCGAGGGAGAGGTACGTACCGCGTGCGGCACGAGGAAGGCGGAGTGGACCTCGTAGGCCCAGCGCCGCAGCGTGTGGTAGTGTGTGCGAGGGAGAGGTACGTACCGCGTGCGGCACGAGGAAGGCGGAGTGGATCTCGTAGGCCCAGCGCCGCAGCGTGTGGTAGTGTGTGCGAGGGAGAGGTACGTACCGCGTGCGGCACGAGGAAGGCGGAGTGGATCTCGTAGGCCCAGCGCCGCAGCGTGTGGTAGTGTGTGCGAGGGAGAGGTACGTACCGCGTGCGGCACGAGGAAGGCGGAGTGGATCTCGTAGGCCCAGCGCCGCAGCGTTTGCGTCTGCGCCCCGGCCGCACTGCGGTAGCCGTCCGTCAGCACCAGCAGCAGGCACGCGCACGCGCATCTGCAACCGAGCGCCGAGCGGCGTTACTGGAAGGCTACCAACTCTTGGATCTGGCCGACAGTCGTCGGATGACCCCATTTTTTTACAGTGTATCTGTCTTTATCTTCAACCCTTCAAAATCCATAAAACATCCCTTAACTGATACACGTAGGTCAAAAGTGAACCAGACTTGAGCACTTATTCCTCAGTTGCGCTAATTCCTTTGCTCAGTGCAACCTTGTCAATTGTCTTGTCTTATTGTACATTAAATATTTGTTTATACATTAATTACGTTGTCTATTTTAGTAAATAAACGAAGTCTGTGTCAACCATGTTTTCCTGAACTTTCCATATTTATATTCAAACTAAGTCGTATCTGAAGAAAAGGTCGTCAAAGCAGGGTATTAAAGGCGGCAAACATTACATTCGCCAATTATTGCCAATTTGTAGGGCCCACAGCGATGAAGAACAATCGAATGACATCGATTGTTATTGGACTGTTATCGAATAAACCTATTACTTTTAGTACCAATCGCCCATCGCTATCGAGAAGCAATTGCCGCAGTAACCTGACTATAGATTATACAGTACCTTCTCTCGCCCAGCAGCCAGTTGAGCAGCACCGCTGTTCTTGCCTTCGACTCTCGTACAGATCGCAGGTTTGAGAATAAACCTGAGTACGACGAAGTGTCCTGTAAGAATAAAATGACTGTATTACGATTCCATTAAACTACAGGTATCACAGAAAACATCGCGTACGGTCACCAAGTCAGCCATCGAATGTGAGCTGGCGTTACATACACTGCCGATTTTTTATACATTCTCAATTACAACATTACTCGGGGTCTAATGGCGTAATGGGCATTCATTCAGTGTGAACGCGAAGTTCACATTGAGACTCAATGTCGGCAGCAGACTAATACGTTCGGTGTACACCGTCCCCTATTGCTTCTGAATCAAAGCAGTCTGTTTTCAGTCATCATACAGACTGCGCCAAACATATGAACATTTGTAACTGGAAGTTTTCAGATCGACCACAAAGTAAACTGGTAATCCGTCCGAACGTGCAAAACACACACGTGTACGAGCTGTGCACGAGGCTACGCGGTTTGCCCCACCTATGCATGCCTGGCCCCGCACTCTGCTCCCACCCTCAATCGCACATTACTAAAGATGCTCCTGTGCAGATATACTCCGAGTATTTCCAAAGCAGACAAGAAGTTTAGCACGAAATAGACCGTATAATGCATTATATTACTGTGCTAATCGTTAATAATTGCAGATATATAATTAACGTATGATTGAAGGTGATAAGTATATAAATTGTGGTTTACTTACAGAGGCAGGTGAATCGTCTTCTTCCATAGATATAATAGCTCTTTGGGGGTCGGAGCACGGCTGGAATAACAAAATATTTCCTTATCAGTGATGTTAATTATAATCAACGAATACGAACCCGTAGTGACCGATTCTTTGAAAATATAATTTCATAATTATAATAAATTATTCTGGGAATAACAGCTACGCCATTATTGAAATTCCCTTCTCATCAGGGACTTTTATTTAATGTATGCATGCTAATGCAAAGGCATAGCAGTAACATAGCGGTGTGCCGTGTGGTGCCGGGTCAGAATACCACCACCCCATCTCCTCTCGTGGGTGTCGTAAAAGTCGACTAAGAGATTAGCCGGAGGATGGGCAGCAGCGTCCTTCGAGTAAATTAACAACTCAACTGCGATCGCCAACCCGTCTGCCAAGCGTGGCGATTATGGCAAAACCCCCCAATGAGCCCACAACACGCCCATATCGGTCGTTGTGGTGATTTTTGGGGGAGGCCTGTGTCCAGCAGTGGACTTCATTCGGCCGAAATGATGAAATGATGTGTCTCGCTCACACCAGTCCTTGTGCAGCGGGGAGCCGGCCGGTGCGCAGGCGCAGGGGGGAGGGCCCGGGCTATGCGACGTACCTGTGTGTTAGTGTGGTAGGGCGGCGGCGGCGTGCCGGGCGGCGGTGTGTCTCGCTCGCACCAGTCCTTGTGCAGCGGGGAGCCGGCCGGTGCGCAGGCGCAGGGGGGGCTGGCGGCTTCCACGGACAGCGACGGCGCGGCCGCTAGGGGCGATGGACCTATGCTTGCTAATTTGGGAGAAAGAAGGTTTTATTGATTACATCAGGGCGATACGAAATCGGTCGGATATGATAATCTCTACACAGACATGTTAAATCTTTGACACAAGAAATATTCCCTACCAAACTAAAGAAGTCATCGATAGTAAAGCTTCTCTATTATAAATACGATGTCCTTGAACTATTACTTAGTTCACACAGACACAAACAGTATATAAAATCTCATGCATAGCCTTCTCACCAACTTTCTCCCGTTTAAATACTTTTAGATATGTCGAAGGCATTTGATTTCGTTAACCACTCAACTCTCTTAAACAAATGCCAAGGCTATGAAACCAGGGGACCTGCGTTAGATTGGAAAGGAAGTTACCTATCAAAACAAACTCACTGCATTTAAATTAAATACCTAAGTACCGATCTACACCTTCCAGATAGTTAATTACCTCAACAATATCAACATGCCGACTTAATAAAACAGGAATTCCACAAGGTAGTGTCATATGACCCCTTTTGTTCTTATTATAATTATAGTAAATCATTTGCTGATGACATTTGTATTAACATCCCCAATACATGCCGACTAACTATAAACCATGAAATAGAGATTAATAAAGCCCTTGAACATATAATACAATGGCTTCCATATTTTTTTTCTAAATGCTACCCGTTCTAAACTCAATTATAAAACAAATATAATTGATAAAACGACTGACATGAAATTCTTAAGAATTACTGAAGATAATTACTGCAAATTAGAATTCATACATAAATAAGGTCTGCATAAGATAAATAAATTAATTTACGAAATAAGACATCTACACATACAGCTACAGAAAGTACAACCATTACAGCTTACCACGGCTTGATTGGGTCAGTTTTTGAATATCATTTATTGTTAAGATAATGTTTATTTTATATGTTGTGGGGCAACTCAACTATAATAAACGCAGTTTCTCTGTGTCAAACGAACAATATGCCATTCCGAGCCTCTATATAGTTATAACTTTTCAACTGGGCTTGAGACCAAGCATAAACAAAGAAAGCAGTAATATAGCAGTATAAATAGTTTTTTCTTCTTTTAGGGTACCTAGGCGAGTTAAGTAGAAAACGGCCTCATTTCGCTCAAAATTATCGTGAAAATTATAAGTTTTACTTAAGCAATTGTTTTGTATTTCATTGAACTTAAAATATGTCAAAATATGTAGTATGTAGTATAATTAGAAAAAATAAAGTGTTTTATTATATGTAGTAGATTTTTGCAATTTACGACTTAGAACTTTTGGTGACTGTTGGTATAATGAAGCGTTCTAACTTACAATAACTTCTACTAATTAATAATAAGTAGAGGTTGAACGAACAATAATTGTATAAGCAAATAAAAAATAACGTAAAATACTTTGTACTAACTGTAACTTTAATTTCATCATCATCATTTTAGCCAAAAAACGTCCACTGCTGGACAGTAGCCTCCCTGCCAGATTATGTGCTCATATGCTCATTGGGGGGGGTTTTGCCATAATCGCCACGCTTGGCAGACGGGTTGGCGATCGCAGTTGTGTTATAATTGTACTCGAAGGACGCTGCTGCCCATCCTTCGGCTAAACCCATAGACGCCTTTTACGACACCCACGGGATGAGATGGGGTGGTGGTATTCTTAGCCGGCACCACACCGCGTACTTTACTTTAATTTAGTAGTGTTAAAAAGCAATTGATATTTATTGCATTTTTAGGTATTTTTATATCCAAATTATTTAATCCATAATTTATTTAAATTAAGAAAATTATTGACATCTTTAGAGGCAGTTATGATGTTTAATATAACATGCAGACTGAAAGAGATACTTTGTTCTTCATACAAAGTATTAAAATACTATCTTTTATCTATTTGCAATCGTATTATTTCCATGGCTGTTATCGTTTAATATTGTCACCCTTATCAAACGGAGAACTAAAACAACCTTTACTAATGCTTGTTTACGTTTTGTCCCAAGGCCAGTACAATACAATGTATACTATTGTAATCTGCTAAGAGAACTAAAATATTAACTTTAAGCGGCATAATCAAAGCCTGCAAGGGCCCTACATTATCTTCATCCTAGGAATAGGACTATTTGCCAGGAAACATAACCATAACAGTATGGATTGTTTTTGAGAATAGTCAATTCAGCCAAAGGTATCCAACAAAGACATGGTTTTGCCATTGTAGAACTACCATTTAGTATGTTAATGTATTTTAAAGTTTTAGATTAATACCTCGAGACTAAGAGCATTATCCTTAAGACATCGTGTACAAATTAAATAAACGGAATTGTGTCCATAATCGCCACGCTTGGCAGACGGGTTGGCGATCGCAGTTGAGCTGTTAATGTACTCGAAGGACGCTGCTGCCCATCTTACGGCTAATCCCTTAGTCGACTTTTAGGACACCCACGGAAGGAGATGGGGTGGTGGTATTCTGAGCTTAGGTTAATCGGAGTTTTACATTATAGAATAACGGTTAACGCTGTTTTTGATATGGAGCCGTTGTGATCACCTGTAGCTTCTATACGTATAGTATAATTTTAGTAACATCTGAACAGTTATTGCACAACTAACAAATATTTGTACAACGGATATAAAACTACGAATATTTTCGCGTTATTAATTATGTATATACCTAAATGATATTTTACAAATAGATGCGCCTTACACGAACATTATGACATTACAGAACGGCGTAAATGTTACTATAGCTACTACCAGTACATATAACTTACAGCTCTCAAACAGTGCGCGAACAAAGGTAGACAAATGAAAGCCACCATGCGACATACCGGTTGTTAGAAAGAGATGAATATACACCGTTAGTTACGTGGCATTAGCAGCTTCATGGCGCATGCTCGTTGGCCTGAACACGTTTGATGTAATAAAACAAAATACTGTAATTTATATTTACAGTATCGATTTACGCATGAAATTATGTTTTTCTCACAGGTGCAGTATAGTTTGTGCATAAACGTTATATAAACACAAGAAGACATTTTTTCCGCAATACGGTGCAAGTATTGCGTTTAAGATTGCCGTCTAGCCGCGACACTGGTCGGTGCGTGACTAAGCGAACTCCGGGCAATTACCTTGCTTTCATGTGACCATCGTAGAGCAACGCATCTACACTTATATAACACATCTTAGATATATCTAATTTGAATATACATACGTGCAGCAAATCCATACGAGCAAACGATTTCAAATGCCCATGTCGTGGCCATTCCAATATCCGTTTGGAAATCTGTTCTCGAAGTTGATGACGAGTATGTCTACCTGGGACATACTGTCCAGTTCATCATTTCGGCCGAATGAAATCCACTGCTGGACACAGGCCTCCCCATAGATCACCACAACGACCGATATGGGCGTGTTGTGGGCTCATTGGGGGGTTTTGCCATAATCACCACGCTTGGCAGACGGGTTGGCGATCGCAGTTGAGCTGTTAATGTACTCGAAGGACGCTGCTGCCCATCCTCCGGCTACTCCCTTAGTCGACTTTTACGACACCCACGGGAGGAAATGGGGTGGTGGTATTCTAAGGCGGCACCACACGGCAAATTACGCCACCTACCGGGTCCAATTGTTAATCTAAACTGCCCAGGGACCAACTCAAATACATAAACAAGAAAATACATCGCATCCTTGCTGCAAATCAGCTTGTTGATATGTGTAGTTATAATGTAAACAGAGTGGACTCCTTTACTAGCAATAAATTTGCCACGGCAAGTAATTTATTAGTATATTATTCTGGTATGTTCCATCTTTTGACATTAACCTACATTTTTCTAGGTATATGTTTTACAATCAATTTTGTATAAATTAGCATTGTAATCTTAATTATTTTAAAAGAGTATCCATGGAGTTGCTTGCCGGCTCTTCTCCACGAAATCGACTATTTGGAACCGTGCAGCTTTGATTCTGACGTTTCACAAGTGCCAATATTTGGTCTTGTTCTCTTTGATTATGGCTTCTGTAGAGTATCTTCCACAATTTCGCCAATAACAAGTATAAAAGCAACGTTGTTCGGTGTTTAGATTAATTAATCTTTACATATCCATAAAATATTTCACAAAAATGAAAATATTAAAAAAATATATCGGCAGCGTAGTATGGATCAATAAAAAAATGAAACAGTATTTGGTGTTATTTGAAATAAAAAACGTTGACTTTGACATTAAAATCGGTCCAGCCATTTAGGAGTTCAGTTTGAAAAGTTTGACATACACACGTAATGAATAATAATATTGTTGTATCTGAAAGTGGGTACTTGTCTAACCTTCTTAAAATAATAAGGTTGACTAAGTAGGGTAGATATATTTTTATGTCATGTCATAATTGAATGTGTTTTTGCTACATAGCTCAATCATATTTACCGAAATATAGTGTTTTACTGGATCTAACAAATATATAGGATATTTCAGTGAATTTATGTATTTAAAAATATTTACATGTTTCTATGATAGTAGTAATAAGCTGATACAAATTTAAGATTTTATGGTAATGTCAATGCATAAGTCAATCGCATAAAAAGTGTCGTTTATTTGAATACAAATAAAACTGCCACGTACCATGATTTCTTTACTCTTATATATTATCATCATGGCTCAGTCGTGGGTTATCGCGATTTACTAAAGTATCTCATTACAAACGGTTTCGTTCAGAAGTGTTTTTTTATTATAATAAATTATAACCATCAATTTGATGAGAAGAACTTTCAATCACTTACATCTGTTCAAGTCATGGTCCAGCTGTTCGGGCGACGACCGGCTCCTCATGTGCAGGACTGGAACGCCGGTCCGGTTATCCGTCTGTACAAACATAAACAAATCGTGTTACAGCGCTGCAGTACAATATTTGTAATATATGTGCAGGTGCTTTTGTATTTGTGACATACGAAACGTCATCATAAAATATTCATTATGAAATAGAATAAAATTGTCTATAGATTTAAAATTAAAATGTAATTTGGCTCAATCATCCCAAAGCCATCTTTTAAAGGTTGTCTACAATTTAATAGGACGATTCGATGCCATAAAGAATCTATTGAAATCATGAAATGTTTTTTCTTTAATACAACTTCTAAGAGCAATAAAAGAGGAATTTAAAATGATTTACGTCTTGAAATCAAATAGAAAAGAGGCTATTTCCCAAAGACTAATTATCCAACCTTACTAATAAGAGAGACGATATTTTAAATGTATTACTTAATTAATATTATTAGTATTAGACGAGACAAAAGTAATTGCATCTTGTATTAGATTTTTTTTTATTAATACATATAGCTGTTTTGATTATTAATTATATTGTGATAAATTAGTAAGACTGTTGATTATTTTTTATAATAATGAAGTCATGTTAGTCACGATTTAAAATATTAGACATATAATAACGCTTTTAAGCATTTTTGACATATACACACATATACTAAATATTTACATGAGCTTATATTTTAAATATACATCATATCCAATGGCTATTTCAAATTCTTAACATATTAATATTGATATCCTACTAAAACTTATATTTTAATTGAATATACAAGAATTTTTGTTCTTTTTATAATTAAACAATTCTCAAGCAGTAAAGAAATAAGGTAAAAGCTATAGCAATAAAAAAAGAAGAGATATTTAAATTATGCACAGAAACATACAGCCAACGAGATAAAAAGTTTTATATAAAAAAACAATAGCCAGAATATAAACGATTCACGAAATGAGTTTTTATAACAACTTTAATATAAATCATCAAATTAATACTGCACAAAAATTTCCTGAATCCCGTAAATATCGTAACGATTTGGTGAAAGACAAGGGAAAGTACCCTATCTGTTGTTCAAAAAACTCATTAGTAAACGCATTACCTGCAAGGGCGGCGGCGGCACGTTGACGAGCGGGTAGCTCATCTGCATCGCTATGGAGTTGGGCTGCGGGCCCTCCAGCTCCCCGTCCAGGGAGTGCGACGACCTCCTCAACTGCTTCTGTTCGTCATCGTACGCCGGCATCGACTGATGCATGGGGAACTTGTCAGGGTAGTATCGCCCCTTGTAGTACTGTTTGTGGGACGGCGAAGCCGTACTGTTGCTGGGTTTCGGTTTGGCTAACGGATTGATCGGCGGCGGGCTCAGAGTGGGACTGAGGGGGTTTCGCTTGGGGCGCTCTGTGGACCTCGGGGGCAGCGGCGGCGGGCTGACGTTGTCCAGGCACGTGGTCGGCACCATGGGGACGGTGTTGTTGTGCACGTGACGCCTCTTGTTGTTAGTCTCGTCAGAATTCTGTCGGACCAACGGCGGCGTGTTCTCTTGTTGTATCTTGGGGGTTCTGGCTTGTCGGAGGTTGCGGAGGCTCTGTCCGGTAAGGTTGGATAACGAGCGCGGCAAGCCGCTGAGGAAGCCGGTGTTGGGCAGGGGGGAAGTCTTGTCCAGCGTGGTCTTGGTCCTCGGGGCGAGGCGAGGTGTGGTCGGCGGCTCCAATGGCTACAGACGGTCGTGTTAATTGGAAGCGTGTATTTAACAGTGCGGTTTTGGTGTGGTGAGATTTTGTATGAAAGCCGAGAACCACTTTGAATGTAATTCATCACTTAACTGAAGGTCTAACAGTACGTAATAACAAATACTAAGGAATATAAAGTGATTTACAAATCGACATAACTTCTACCCTACATTTAGACAACTAAAGCATGTCACATAAAGATTAACTATACCGTAAATTTACCGATCTAATTTCTAACTTTAGATACTTTCATTGATAATATTGGTACAAAAATCTCAACACCGCCAAGCGCGATAGTATTGTAGCTAAGAGTATGGTATAGATATGCAATGTTCAGGTTACAACCATTCCCATTGAACGTGAGACGAAAGTTACATTTATTTAGCGTTTCAACCTACGTCTGGTTCTATGCATCCACTTTTTTATTACAAAGAATATCGTATTTTTCGGTGATAGCTTTGCTCTGTATCAAATGGATATTTACTGTGTCATCGGCTTACTGCAGGTGTACTTAAGTACGTCACAGTGGATAATAATATACACAACATACGGGACGAAAAAGACATCGCAGCTATCAAAATCACCACGCATGGCAGGCGGTTAGGTGATCGCAGTTGAGCTGTAAATGTACTCGGAGGTCGCTGCTACCCATCCTTCCGCTGTCGTCTTTTACGACACCCACGGGAAGGTATGTGGTGGTGCTATTTTTAACCGACACCACACCGGTTTAATCGTTCCTAATTTAAAATATTTTCACTCTACTAAAGCCACCACCATAACCAAAGAAAGTTTTGAATCGTTTAGTTTTAATTATTGTATATTATAGTTCATATTAACTTGGCTGATTCACTTTGTACAAGAGGCCAGACATTTTGTTTACAACCTCTATATTATTATGTTTCTATTTCATATATATTTATTATATTATAGGATTGTTAAACTTTAGAGTGCGATGCATTATTTTACATTGCGCTAGTTTAAAATGTAAAATAACTCTGAAATAATACTTTACATGGTAAGAATTTACAACTATATAATATTGAGTGTGTTTTAAATTCTCATAGAAATAAATCATATCTTTTATTTTATTTTATTATGCGTCCTGTCTCCTGACCTACCCAGGACAACTCCTGCTTGGCAACACACTGCGTTCGTCACCTCACAACATTAATTATTTAGAATTTTATTATATATTATAACATTACAGGTCATGATTAATTAATTAAAGACCTTTTGCCGGACTAAAACCACCGGAGTGGTCATCTTCGGCACCGGAGGCTTCAGGAACTCGAATAATCTCCATCTAGAGCCACCCATTGGTGCCACGCCTTTAGGCACATCTCGGAGGGAATGACTGTAAAGCGGTCATCCCCTTTAGCTGAGGGAAGGTGACTGTAAAGAGGCCACCCCCCCAGGCATTTCTTGAGGGGATTTTAAAAATATCCCCCGAAGCCTCACTATGCGCTGTGCTGCGCACACAGCGGTACGTGGCCACATGCACACCGCTATAATCCCGGGTAATTAAAGACCTACATCTGGCGAGAAAAACCAAAATCTATATTAATATATTACGGCTGAAGAGTTTTTTGTTTGAACGCTCTAATATCTGAAACTACTAGTCTATTTTGAAAAATTATATTTGTTTTAAATATTTACCTACCCAGGACAATTCCTGCTTGGCAACACACTGCGTTCGTCACCTCACAACATTAATTATTTAGAATTTTATGCCCAGTAATTTTAGTGACGGTTTAAACACTACTGTTTGGCAGAAGCTCGAATATTCGATAATCTGTCACTGCGGTGGTACCTGCCAAGCCGGACACTTGCACTAAGAGACCTATCTACCACCAATAGTTATGTTAATAACTTGATCACCCCTCTCAGTCTGACCTATGCCTTCGTCACTTTCACCTTATCGCTAACTAGGGCCATCGCCGACAGCCTCAACTCTCGGCATACATTGACGGTTATATAAAAGTAATAAAACAACAAAAACGTCCACATATCATAAGAAAAACAAACACTGATTGAACCCAATGATGACATCACACGAATACGTATTAAAAACAGGCATGCATAGAAGCAGACACGGTACAAAACATGTTACTACCCGCGACTCGTCCCGTTAGCCAGGTTAGTTAGCCAGCTCACACGCGGAGGAGCCTCAACTTCATTTAGTATAACTTGGTCTGTTCAGCTTTTCGCAGTCCACTGCTGGACAATATAAAGGGTAACGTAACCAAAACTGATAACATGAATTCGGTACATCATTCTGGAACTCTCAGCGCTAGAATTTTACGTCGGTTTTTTCATGAATTTCAGTTTCGTTTAACTAGTTTTAACATGAAATCATTGTTTTCGTCTATCCTACCACTATTCTGACACAAACTGTTTTTATCTTTCTTTTGTTGTCTTTACTTTTTTATTTCTGGCAAATAAAAACTAAAGGGTTGTTGTTTCGCTACAGTTCACGGATGAGTTCATCGCTCCCAGCACCATAATAATATCAATTAATAATACAATAATTATGTAACGTTACGATCGCGTTGTTTACAATACATTGCGTGCTCAAAAATGACAAAAACTGTAACCTATTATATCCGAGTTGGTTTTCCTATTTTTATTATAGCTAAATGTAATCTCTTCCCAAAGTCTTTATTTTTATTTTTATACAAGTTGGTGTCAAGACGAGTGGTATGCGGACATAGGCGCCCATAACAATTAGGATGCTATGCAGGACTAGTCCTGCGAGGCATCACACTGCACTAGTCACCTCGAGATGTGAAAGTCTCATATGTCCAGTAATTTCACGAGCTACAGTGCCCTTCTAACCGGAGCACAGAAACGTCTAAAGTTGAAACACTACTGCTTAGCGGTGAATCGGGCACTGGGGTGGTACCTACCTAGCCAGCCTCTTGCAGTAAGAGACCTACCACCACTTACAGAAGATTTTACGCGAATTGAAAATCATATGCGCTAAAGACTCTTGACCCTTTAATATCAATGTGTGCTTAGGGAGAATGTGTCTCATTCTGGATGCCGATTTGATCACCCGCAACCTTCTAGGAGATAAATCAGTACACGATTAGCTATCCGAATCAGCAATAAAACAGTGCCTTTATTTGTCACCAAAATAACAAATTATTTTCTAACAAAGTCAATCCGAAGCTGCTGGCGGTCAATGGCCTCATGCGGCTATCATATGATCTGAATCAGTTATACGATTTTCTATCTGAATCAGTAAATCTAATAGTACTTTTGTTTTTCACCAAAATATCCAGTTATTATTTGACAATCGAGTCACCCAAAGCAGCCGGCGATCAATGGCCTCATGCGGCTATCATATGATCAGGCGGTAGGCATCAACGTCAATCCATATTTATTCATTTTAACTTTTCTCTACATTGATTATACACAAGGCGGACTTAATGCCATGAGGCATTCTCTACCAATCAACCTTTGGATTAAAAAAACACTTCCGAAAGAGGTACAAAAACAAAGCTATAGGTGATGTTGAAATTAACTAAATTAAAAATAGGAATACATACATATACTAACATAAAAATAAATACTATATAATATAATCATAAACAATAAAACAGAAAAAAAAGTATCTGATATAAATATTAACGCTAATGACGAAGACCGTGTTGAATGATCAGAATTGCAACGATTTCAAGAACTTCTTTTATCTGCTTGCGATCAATGGCCTCATGCGCCTACCGTTCGCTCATTGTACGAAACGATTGCATTCACTGTAAGCTGCAATTGTTTTGGATTGATACTAATAACATTACCACGCGTTATTTTTACTGTTGAAAACCTTTTTATTTTTATTGATGGAATCAGTACTCCACAGCATTGGAGAGTTCAAGGTGATTAAGTCGGCATCCTATATATTGCGCACGATTCGATATGACAATTGCACGTGAAACTTTGAATTGCAAACACAACTGTAACGAATTTGAATACGTTACAATACGACAGTGAGCGTGTGAAAGGGAAAACACATACATACATAATTTACAGTGCCGGGTTAAACGAGTGACATTACAGGTCATGATTAATGAATTAAAGACCTTTTGCCGGACTAAAACCACCGGAATGGTCATCTTCGGCACCGAAGGGAGGCTTCAGGAACTCGAATAATCTCCATCTAGAGCCACCCATTGGTGCCACGCCTTTAGGCTCGTCTCGGAGGGGATGACTGGCGACTGTAAAGAGGCCACCCCCCAGGCATTTTTTGAGGGGATTATAAAAAAACCCCCGAAGCTTCACTATGCGCTGTGCTGCGCACACAGCGGTACGTGACCACATGCACACCGCTATTATCCCGGGTAATTAAAGACCTACATCTGACGAGAAAAACCAAAATCTATATTAATATATTACGGCTGAAGAGCTTTTGTTTCAACGCTTTAATATCTGAAACTACTAGTCTATTATGAAAAATTATAATTATATGACTCATAGGAGACCGGCAAGAAGAAAAAACGCCAAGTGTAAACGAAGTAATAGCGCCGGCGGGCGATCCGACGCGGTGGGTCGGGGGCCGATATATATACTAATACACTATTTATTTTTTATTAAACGGCAACTGAAACCGCAGGCCACAGCTAGTAAATAATAATCACAAATAAAGCATAAAGGTAAAATTAATAAAAATATAGGAAACAGATTCGCAAAGAATCACCCTTGCGTGAGCGCACCCAACCTGCTAAACGATATACCATTCTTAAAAGAATATGATACAATAGATCAAAGCGTGGCGATTATGGCAAAACCCCCCCAATAAGCACACAACACACCCATATCGGTCGTTGTAGTTATCTTTGGGGGAGGCCTGTGGACAGCAGTGGACTTCATTCGGCCGAAATGATGAGATCAAATGTAAAGTTATTATTTGTTTTACATATTTGTGATGACCATGGTGTACTGAGTACCTTCTTTCTTCTTTCTTTTATGTCACTCGTTTAACCATCATCCATTGAAGCGTATGCCAATGCGTACGTGGCCAAATTTACGCGTACTAACACATATTTACAACAAAAGTGACTATAATTGTCTGCCTTTCTAGAAAATGTTTATTTCTACTATATGCTCTCTCCCTTTCTATATCTAACAGTGGACTGTGACAGACCAAATAGACCACAGAAAAAGTTATGGCGTCTCCGCAACTCAGAACTGTACCATCGCTGTGTTACATGGGACTTTATGGTGTTTATTTAAGTAATAACGTCGTATTTCACTTTCGTCTCGATTTAAGTTACTATTGCGGCCAGGCGATGTGTAACTTGCGTATAGTTTCCAGCTATGAGAAATTTCTTATTTTTGATTCTTCTTTATGAACAAATCTAGAGATAATGAGGAAGAGATCAGATTATTGCAATGCAGACCTTTTTTAATTTTACCCTAATTTAGGATTTCTTCTGTATCGTGGGTACAGTTTACAGACATGCTACTCATGTGCATAAAACACGCACACCTATATGTAGATCACACAAATATTGGGTCCGTGCGCGGGTCGAACCCACGACAGGTAGCGCGGAAAGCCGATCGCTGATCCACTCCGCTTTAAGCTATGTAGCAGTATTTCCTGCCTCGTCTGCCTACTATGTCTGGTCAGTGCAATTTATCTGTAAGTGCCCTTATCCACATCACAGCGAATATGGCTGCTATCTGTGATGTTCTTTTCTTATTTTTCGTGATGACAGTGTCCAACCGTGTCAAACTCAAACTCAATGTTTTTTTTTCATATAGGCCCTAGTAGGCTCTTACGAAAAGTCAAGTTAAGTGCACGGTTCGGAAAAGTCGGTCCTATGGAGAAGAGCCGGCAAGAAACTTCATGGAAATACTTTAAAAAAAAAGTTATATTACATGGTAATAAGCTAGGTATGTGCGAACAAAGTTGACTAATTAAGTGTAAAATACACACAATAACAAAACAGACAATTGCCTCTAACACAATAGGAAACTGATAACAATTAATGTGTAGCACTAATAAAGTCGACGAAGTTCTTGTGTCCGAGTTGTTCAAGGGACTCCAACTTGGCTTAACGTTTGTCGTCTACCGATAACAACTGAGACCGCGAATTTACGAACCCTCTGAAGCACAGAGACGATTAGTTCAAATACCAGTGTGCCGTCACCCATCCGTAGACTGATCACACCGAGCGTTGCTTAACCTCACCGATAGTGAGTGCATCTGGCTACGAGCAGATAAACGAAACTTCTTTAACATCATTATCAACCATAAGTTACAGGCGTCGCAAAACTAATAGGGCCCGATATTCCTTTTATTTTATTTTATTGGTGTCCAGTGGAAATTCTACATGGAACTCCCTTCGCCCAGGGGAAGGACGAAGGGGTATGCCAGACTCCTACCAGCTAAAACCACTGGAACGGTCATCTTCGGTACCGAGGCTCCAGGTCCTTATAAGATCACACTAGAGCAGGGCCAGATATTCCTACCCTCAATTCTGCACATTATCATATCATAACAGCTATTCAAACAATTCCGTATTATAAACAGAGAAACTGTGTCCTGCGTCCTTTGGTACTTGAATAGTGATGAGCTATCACATTGATTGGCCCTTTTAGTGTGTCGCCATTAAGGCGTAATGAGTCTGTTTGTATTTGACTAAATACATCAAAACATTTCAGCTCAATACTATGCATAGTAAACATGTTTACTATGTCATCATCGTCGTCATATCAGCCAAAGGTCCACTGTTGAACAAAGGCGACTTCCATAAATTTCTACAATAGAGTCGTCATTTTGGGGGAAAATTGCCAGTGTGAGCCACTCACTTTCACAAAAGGGACGCTGCTGCCCATCCCTCTGGTTTAGAGGCGTTTATTCGCCTTTTACGACATCCACGGGAAGAGATGGAGTGGTACGATATTCATAATCCGGACACCACACTGTTTACTATGCGCAGACTTGTAATTGTTTGTTAAATGTTAACGATAGAAAGATTAAAACGTTCGTACACAAAATGGCCGGTGTGCCGGATAACGTGACAACTGCTGTGTCATATCTTTGAGTTATAACATAACACAATCAGCCCATTACTGTCCCACTGCTGGGCACGGGCCTTGTCTCACGATGAGAAACGTTAGGCCTTAGTCCACCACGCCGGCCTAGAGCGGGTTGGCGGACTACACACACCATTGAGAACATTATTGGAGCCCTCTCAGGTGTGCAGGTTTTCTCACGATGTTTTCCTTCACCGTTAACGCAAGTGATAATCAAACTCTGATCCGAACAGTCTCGAGAACGAGCGCTTCGGAGCCGCCCATTGCTAACACGCCTATATTTTCGGAGAGATAACAGGTCACCCAGTCTAGCCAAGAGCAAAGACCTAATAAAGGCAACTGGGGTAGAGGGCAGAACTTGGTTTTATGGCACAAATTAAAAGAAGTTTATGTTGACATTATTACAAGTTATAAAGTCTATCCTCTCAAACTTTGGCACAGTTGGCGCAGCAGGTGAGTGATTGGATTTCTGTGCTGTGCTGTGTGTGCGTTTGATCCCCACACGGAACAAAGATTGTGTGATCTCCAGATAGTTGTGTCGAGTCTGGACGTTTGTGTATGTAAGATCTATGTTTTTAATCTGTACCGACAACACAGGAAAATCCAGTATGTAGGACAAGATTTCAAAAATATATAAGAGCCGTTACACATAATCATAGCCGCAATTGTAACTACAGACACATAGAATATAAAAAGTACAAAAAAATACAGTGAGATAAAAATATAATAAAATGGCTGCAACAAAGTTACAAATGCTGTGACTTGTAATGTAACAGTGTAATGCATTATATACTTTAACATGTGAGTAACAAGGTTGATGTTACCTGTCCCGCCATGATTGTGTCGATCTCATGCTGGAGTTTCGAGCAGCGCTGTTCGGCGGACTCGAGTTGGGCTTGTTTCCTCACGTCCGGGACTTTGAGCAGCTCGTCTGAAATTGGTGTTATAGAATATTAGAAGACTTACAATTAAAAGGATAGGTTACAGTGTGTGGTCTCCGGCTATGTAGAAGTCACCATGGTAGGATATGGGAAAGAGACGGCTAGAGGGCACGTCACGAAAGAGATAGCGAGCGAGGATGAGGCGCGGGTGTGACTAGAGACTTGGGTGGGTTTTGCCATTTCACACTAGCTCACAGCCCCGGTACAAGTGTATAGCACCTTTCCATCTCCTCCCGTGGATACACGTGTTGTCCGGATTTAGAATTCTCCTCCCGTGGATGCCGTAAAGCGAGACTAAGGGACTCTAACCAGAGGGATGGGCAGCAGCGTATCTTCTGTGGAACAGTAGCCATTCTGCGCTCACCAACCCACCTGCCAAGCGTGGTGAGTACTGACGAATGACCCGCATAATGACGATACTATTGTGGAAATTGTAGGGGAAGGCTTTGCTGAGAAGTGGAGGTTCTCTGGGTGATATTATGATGACTCACAGCACACATAGGTCAATAATGGCCTAGAAAATCCCGGCGACTCGAACAGCCAACCCATCCTGGCTTCATAGTATCATCGGATTTCTCCCACACCCACTTCTCCCACTGCCATTTCTCTGACTGCCACTTTCCTCACTTCAACCACGACCGCTTCTCCCAGTCTCACTTCTACCACTCCCACTTCTCCCACTCCCACTTCTCCCATTTCGTTAAGACTAACTGAAATACTGTTGGAGCTTGAAATAAATAAGCTTTATACTGATACTAACTGCGCAGGTCCCGGATGAATTTTTGTTCTTGTTCGAGCATCAGCCGCACGGTGTGTACCTTGGACACCTCCAACTGACGCTGTTTCTCCGACTGAAAAAAGTATACAGTGTGTAAGGGACAGCTTACTGAAACCATTGGGAAGAGGGTACACTAAGGGTGAGATTCGAAAACGAGTCTAAGCGTGAACTTACACGTCCATCTGTCAAAATTATGAGGGTAAGTAGTGCGTTTTGACAGATGGAAGCGTAACGCTCACGCTTAGACTCGTTACTGAATCTCACCCTTAGGCCTATAATAAAAATAGAAAAGCCATTTATCTCGGAAAGAATAGATCACAGTTTCAGTCACTTTTGAGCACGCAATGTATCGTAAACAACGCGATCACAAAGCTACGCGACTACTGTACTATGAAATGATAGTATTATGCTATTGCAAGCGATGAACTCATCCGTGAATTGTAGCGAAATAACAACCCTTTAGTTTTCATTTACATTGCAGTTTTATGTGAAAATAAATAGTTTATTGTGTTTTTATTCAAAATAGCATTAGGATAGACGGAAACCGTGTAGCCGTGTGGTGCCGGCTCAGAATGCCACCACCCCATTTCATCCCGTGGGTGTCGTAAAAATCGACTAAGGGATTAACCGGAGGATGGGCAGCAGCGTCCTTCGAGTACATTAACAACTCAACTGCGATCGCCAACCCATCTGCCAAGCGTGGCAATTATGGCAAATCCCCCCAATAAGCACACAACACACCCATATCGGTTGTTGTGGTGATCTTTGGGGGAGGCTTGTGTTCAGCAGTGGACTTCATACGGCCGAAATGATGAGACGGAAACAATAATTTTATACTGAAATCAGTATAAAATAAGTGTTTTCGTCATATTGTCCCATTGTCTCGATTGGAGACCGCGCAACGGAAAACGCAGCGTAGGACGACCGCCAACGAGGTGGACGGATGATCTGTTGAAGGTCTCTAGGAGCCATTGGATGCGTGTGACAAGTAACCGGACTTTGTGGAAATCTGTTGGGGAGGCCTTTGTTCAGCAGTGGGCGTTCTTCGGTTGTTATAATGAACAGTTAGCCATGCTAAATCCCTGGCAATATTTTCAACAGTTGTTAAGGAACACTATATATCATTATAATTCCTTTACGGAATAACTAATTTATTTTACAAGGTCCATCCCAAGATCGTCTGACGGAAACCGCCGAGTGTGACAGCCCTTTGTAGGTGTCTTTCTAATATAATGGATCGTTTTTTGTTATATATGGTATAACAATAAAGGGTATTGTAAAAGAAAGAGAGAAAGACATTTATTTGTTCGGGACGGCGAATTGTATGTTCTACGCTTCTACAATCACAAAACGATTTAGATACAGAGTGTAAACATCGCCTTTACCATGTGTCATGCCAGTAACGCACAGTATCTGGCGTGATTATACATTGCAAACGTTAAGTCATCGTTTACCTAACTTGACTAATCACCATATCGGCCATTTGTACGTCCACTGCTGAACAAAAGCCTCCCCCGTAGATTTCCACAACTGTGTCATCATTTTGGCGGGTATTTGCCAGAACTCAACCTGCCCGGGGTTGGTGAGCGCAGTATGGCTACCGTTTCTCAGAAGGGACGCTGCTGCCCATCCCTCTGGTTTAGAGTCCCTTAGTCGCCTTTTACGACATCCACGGGAGGAGATGCGCGTGGTGCTGTATTCTTAATCCGGATACCACACGGAACTTGACTATTAGGCGCACTAAAGACGGAATGTGTCGAATGATTAAAAAAAATGTATCGTAAAATTCGGTTCCAAAATGCAGTAATAGTAAACCATTAAACAGCTTTCATTAGTTAATAAAACCTACTATTATTAAACAAATTAATGGAGACTGGACTCATTATCCTCTCAGCCGACAGACGTCCACCGCTGGACATAGGCCTCCCTTAAAGATCGCCACAACGACCGGTCATGCGCTACTTGCATCCAGCGGATTCCAACCTTCACCAGGTAGTCGGTCCACCTTATGGGGGTCTGCCTACTTTGCGTCCTCGACGGGCTGATTACATATGTCGCAGACGGTTTGCGACCGTCATCTTGGTATTACGTATATGCCGATAGGTATAAAACAGGCGAAGATCTCTGACACACACTCCTCCGGACGATCAATGAACTAAAAATTGCAACCTTGCTTTTCAGGCGATTTGCCACTGGTGGGTCCTGGGCTGCACGATAGCTGCTGTCGCTATTATTAGCTATTCATGGACAACTTTTCGACCCCATCGGCCATCTACAACATCAAGCTATAAAAACCAGTTTACGCTGATCTCGCATTGGCTTTCGGTATGATGAGAGATCAGCGTAAACTGGTTGTGTATAACTTGATGTGTAGCCGTGTATACCCCGCCCTTAAACCACTAAGTTTAGCAATTCTTCGGATCTCCTCAAAATA
This sequence comes from Diloba caeruleocephala, assembly GCA_947459985.1. Lineage (NCBI taxonomy): Eukaryota > Metazoa > Arthropoda > Insecta > Lepidoptera > Noctuidae > Diloba > Diloba caeruleocephala. The sequence goes on from OX381630.1 coordinate 1,031,130, forward strand.
TAATTAATGGTGTTATTGAAACGAGACAAGACTCGTCTGTCCTCGCCTGGTCTCATCAAACACTGAACGTAACGTCAGCAATCCTTCGACGCTGCTACACCTGTACAAACAGCTGTTGTTAAGGTCGCGTGCCTGCTTCAGTATTTGTACAAAACTATAACGTACGCTTTCTTTACGAGTTGATCTTGTACTACTTCCGACTTGTTGAAGAGAACCCTCTCCAATAAGACTACCGGTTACATACCATGCGTCGTCATTTGGGGGGGAATTGGTCAGTCCTCACCACGCTTAGCAGGCAGGTTGGTGAGCGAAGAATGACTACAGTTCTACAGGATGGACGCTGCTGTCCATCCCCATGGTTTAGAACCTCTTAGCCGACATTTGCGACATCCACGGGAGAAGATGGAACGGTGCTATATTGTTATTCTGACATATCAATGGCTGTTCGGTTATAGAAGTAATAGCTTCCGTGTTCTCTCAGGTGTCATTAAAACCATGAAGAAAATAATGTCAAGAACATTGCCATCAGCAGCCATGTCGAACAAACAATCCATCATTATTAATCCGTTAGCCGAGCGTTTTGAATATGGCAATACATGACAAAATTCAAAATCAGCTATGGCATTTAATAGTGATCCAAAAGTAAGTCAAAGTTTTTATTTCAAACTAGCTGGGACCCGCGGTTTCACCCGCGTTTAATTTAAAAGAAATTTAGAGTACTTCGACATAGACACTTGGCATAGAATATATATGTTGGATTTCAAGGGTTTTATTGTTTTCGCGCGGTACGCTAATTATTTTTCTAAAATCAAAGTAGCCTAAGTTATTCCTTCTAACGTCAGCTATCTGCCAGTGAAAGTCTCGTCAAAATCGGTCCAGCCATTTCGGAGATTACCCGGAACAGACAGACAGACAGATCAACAGACAGACAGACAAAAAAATTAAAAATTGTTTTTTTGTTATAGGTACCGTATATACTTTCATATGCATTTAGTAAAAAGCTGTTATTTTGACATTACAAACAGACACTTCAATTTTATTTATTTGTATGTATAGATTAACCAAATATTGGCACTTATGAAACGTCAGAATGTAAGTTGCACGGTTCCAAATAGTTGATCTCGTGGGGAAGAGATAGAAAGAAACTCCATGGATCCTCTTTTAAAATAATTGAGATTACAATGTTGATTGACACTAATGATTGTAAAACATACACCGAGAAAAATGTAGGTTAATGTGTTATGATGGAACATACCACAATAATATTATGATAATTTATTTGCCGTGACAGTTAATGACTGACCAGTCCCAACAGACGGCACCCGTTCACGAGCATAACGCATGCATCAGCATCGCTTAGCTCAACCATATTGACGGGCACCAAACGACCCGATTTCGCCGTGTGGTGCCGGTTCAGAATACCACCATCCTATGTCCTCCCGTGGGTGTCGTAAGAGTCGACTAAGGGATTAGCCGGAGGTTGGGTAGCAGCGTCCTTCGAGTACATTAACAACTCAACTGCGATCGCCAACCCGTTGGTCAAGCGTGGCGATTATGGCAAAACCCCCCCAATTATCCCACAACACACCCATATCGGTCATTGTGGTGACTTTGGGGGAGGTCTTTGTCCAGCAGTGGACTTCATTCGGCCGAAATTATTAACGACCCGATACACAACGCCACCGTTAGCAAGACATTTTAGTGAGCATGACAGACCAATACAGCCAGGCAAAAGACATTCCGTGTGGTGTCCGGATTAAGAATATAGCACCACTCCAAATCCTCCCGTGGATGTCGAAAAAGGCGACTAAGGGAATCTAAACCAGAGGGATGGGCAGCAGCGTCCCTTCTGTGAAACGGTAGCCATACTGCGCTCACCAACCCGCCTGCCAAGCGTGGTGAGTATTGGCAAATACCCCCCAAAATGATGACACAGTTGTAAAAATCTATGGGGGAGGCCTTTGTTCAGCAGTGGACGTATAAATGGCCGATATGGAAAAGACACAATCAAAATAAGTACTAAACATATAACATTATGCCTACATAATGCTCACACATTTACAGTTTTGTAAGAATATTATAATTTTATGTCACAAGAACAATATTAACAATAACTAATAGTCAATCAATGCCATAATACTAGATATAAGTAAATATTATTAGGAAGTTATTACATCCTGGTGACCTAGTCATGCGCCTGGTGGAACCGTCTCGCCTGCCCATAACATTTGTAATGCTTCCCAGCAGTAGTCCTGCGCGGCACCACACTGCGCTCGTCACCTCGAGACATTAATTTAGTCTGGTATGCTCAATAGTTTCACGAGCTACAGTGCTCCTTTAACCGGAACACCGTAATGTCGGTAAAGTATAAACGCACCGCAGTGCCAGATATTCTGCCGCCAACTACTAACTTGGCGGCAGAATATCTGGCACTGCGGTGGTACCAACCTGGACTCTAGCAATAAAAGAGCTACCAACAGAAAAGCTCCAGTTGCTTTCCATTGTGAAGCGTTGGACATTTGATTTTTTTAAACTTTGCCCCACACTAGTATTTCTCCTGTGTCGTGGGAGCGTTTACAGACAGAAATTCCACAAACAATACACCCAGACCCGAAACAACTACCTGCAGATCATACAGATATATGTTCCGTGCGGGAATCGAACCCGCGACCCAGTGAGCAGCAGCCGACTGTATCCTAACCGTGCTAGACTAGAACAAAATCTGTAGTATACTTCCCGCAACCAAATATACCAATCAGCTGACCAGTGACTGTTTCACAATAGTCGTACGAGTCGACCTTGTGCTGCGCTCGCGCCGCATAATTTTACAATACCTACTGTGGTTATTGCATTTCTCGGACTGATAACGTGCTCAAGGCTAACTTGGTTGGTGTGTTCAGTTATTTTAAGTTTACTTTTAATTAGTTAGTATTTTGATTGTTTCCTTTAATTCAGTTAGGAAACGGACGTAGCAATCATTTATATCAAAATGTATGTACGTATACTAGCCACCACTATATGAATTCTAAAATTATCAAACGGACAGGATAAGGCGATCTATGATGATTATTACGGAAATATTGACAACTTCCTGTAAGTGCGCGCTCCTACCCTCATTTACGTACACATTAACATAATCGAAGATTAGCTAGCCTTATTTCCTTGTTTATTCGTCTATTGATCTTATAGTTCAGCTATTTGTTTACCCAATTTTTGGTTCATGATTTTTCATCATTTCGGCCGAATGAAGTCCACTGCTGGACACAGGCCTCCCCCAAAGATCACCACAACGACCGATTTGGTTGTGCTGTGTTGCAATGCAATCGCAGTTGAGTTGTTAATGTACTCGAAGGACGCTGCTGCCCATCCTCCGGCTAATCCCTTAGTCGACTTTTACGACTCTCACGGGAGGAAATGGGGTGGTGGTATTCTGAGCCGGCACCACACGGCAAATTTTTGGTTAAGCACTCACAAATCAGGAAATCAGAATAAAATTTCCTTGAAGATAAGAAACGCTCATCAAAATTGACTCCACTCCATCCCCGATTTTTAACCACGCACGAGGCTCTCTGTTGTCACTTTAACTTGAAGTAAATGATAACTTACATTTACAGGCACGGGTGCTGTGATGGGTGTTTTGTGTCTCGACGTGTTCTGCTGGACTGTCAGCACCGTCGTTGGGTTCGCTGCAATTATAAAAAATCATAAGAAAACAACGCTAAATTGATTTATACGAAAACTGAAATGCCACATAATATTAAACCCGTTTTCGGTAGGAAACCGGGCGGCTCGAATTGTTAAAGCGGGACTTGATATTAAGTGGCGTTTCAGTATTCAGCCATTAGGCATTAGGTGATCTTTTACAATCCTCCCAGAGAAGTGCCTGCGGGGGAGACCTTTTCACAGTCGCCTTCCCTCCGCTAGAGGGGGTGACCGCTTTACAGTCATCCACTCCGTGATGTGCCTAAAGGTGTGGCACCAATGGGCGGCTCTAGTGTGATCTTACGAGGACCTGGAGCCCCATTCGGTGCCGAAGATGTACGCTCTAATGGTTTTAGCCGGTAGGAGTCCGGCATACCCCTTCGCCCTACCACTGGATACCATTATTTATTTATTTTCGAAAATGCCCTTATTAGGTGACAATAATAAAATCTTATGTAGAACTTCAAATACGAACACTACAACAGAGAGAGAGAACACTACACATGCAGTGGCTGATACAGTCGGCTGCTGCGCTCCGGGTCGTGGGTTCGATTCCCGCACGCAACAAATATTTAGTAAAATCTGCAGGTGGTTGTTCCGGGTCTGGGTGTATTGTGTGTGGAATTCATGTCTGTAAACGCACCCACGACACAGGAGAAATCCTAGTGTGGGGCAACGCCAGCATATTTTAAACGATACAAAACGCTGAAATTATGTATTTTTTACTTCTATTACAAAATTTTGTTTCTATTGTTTCATATATAGAACTTGTAATGTTCTAAAGAAAAGTCAACAGTTAAGGAGCACGGTTCGTAAAACTCGGTGCTATGGAGACGAGCCTGTAAGAACCTCCATTACTACTTTTAAAAATAAACAAAAGATTGGTATGCGAATACCGAGTGGACTTTCAAAATAAATAAATACACACAATAATGAAACGCACAATTACTACATATCAGACTATGCTTTACGTAATAGTCCAGCGTGTGGTGCCGGCTCAGAATACCACCACCCCATCTCCTCCCGTGGGTGTCGTAAAAGTCGACTAAGGGATTACCCGGAGGATGGGCGGCAGCAGCGTCCTTCGATTAATTAACAACTCAACTGCGATCGCCAACCCGCCTGCCAAGCGTGGCGATTATGGCAAAACCCCCCAATGAGCCCACAACACACCCATATCGGTCGTTGTGATAATCTTTGGGAGAGGCCTGTGTCCAGCAGTGCACTTCATTCGGCCGAAATGAATAGTCCAGTATTTATATTCAATTGATGCAATCTCAACCCAAATTCTATTTAAGTTTTGGTCAGGCGGGTTGATGAGCATAGAATGATGCTGTTTCGCAAAATATTTTGTTTTGTTTGTTTTATTTTTAAAAACGTTGCCCCACACTAGGATTTCTCGTGTGTCGTGGGTGCGTTTACAGACATGAATTCCACGTACAATATACCCAGACCCGGAAAAACTACCTGCAGATCATACAAATATTTGTTCGGTGTGGGAATCGAACCCAGGACCCCGAGCGCAGCAGCCGACTGTATCAACCACTGCACCAACCGTGCCGTCGTCTGCTGCCCATCTTTTGGTTAAGAATCCCTTGGTCGCCTTTTACGACATCCACGGGAGGAGATAGGGTGGTGCTATATTCTTAATCCGGACACGACAAGGACATATTTGTTAAAGCAGGTGAAATAGGTAGGAATGTAAGTACCGTCCCAGTCAAACCCTTTACATAAAACTCTACTACGCTAAAATATAAAAAAGTCCCGTAATCTCTTTCTACAACACCAATGGTACCACAACTCGAGGTCAATTCTCTGTAGAGAACCCAACGATGTAACTGCAGTCTGCTCTCTAGAACCACGCAATAATGGCGTTGCCTTTCTTATGTACAGCGAAGGCATTTGAGAAATGCTCGAGAAAAATTAACCGTTTAATAGGCTCGTAAAAACAATAATGCCGACATTAAAATTCATACGATGATTCACCTTCGAATCTTTTTCGATGGTGCAGGAATTTAAAGAAAATTTTTCTATACTGTTCATGTTACGTAAACACTATATTTTTTACATTTTATATTCATGATGTCAGCCGAAGCACGCCCACAGTTGAATAAAGGCCTCCCTCATAGATTTCCACAAGGACCGGTTATATGTCACTCGCATCTAATGACTCCCAGCGACCTTCCCCAGGGCATCTGTCCATCTCATTGCAGGCCGTGTGACACTGCGTTTTCCGATGCACGGTCTCCCGCGAGAACCTTTTTGCCTCAAAGACCATCAGTTACAGTTTACATTGATACCAATTGCATGATTTTAACTGCCATACTAACGTTTTGTGCTACCTGATATCTATATCTATCGATATGCTCATGACTACTTTCAGAGGACAAGTTCCAAGCTTTCTTTCATTAAAATTGAATTGGCCGTGTGGTGCCGGCTAAGAATACCACCGCCCCATCTCATCCCGTGGGTGTCGTAAAAAGCTACTATGGGATTAGCCGGAGAATGGGCAGCAGCATCCGTCGACTACATTTATAACATAACTGCGATCGCGATCGATTATGGCAAAGCCCACCAATGAGCAAACAACACACACCCATACCGGTCGTTGTGGTAATCTTTCGAGGAAGCCTCCGTCCAGCATTGGACGATGTTTGGCTGACGCGACATTAAAATTGGCAATCTATAAAGACTAGATTTATATCCTAGACTATTTATTAGGTACCATCACATATTATATCAAATCTCTAGAATTACGAACCAGCCAGCTGTCGCTGCCAAGTGTCCACGCCACAAATCCGAATATTTTCAACGTCCATATAAATCAATCACCAATGAAATTAAATGAGACAAGGTACCCAAGATTAACTCTAGGGAATAAATCTATACATTCTTCAAGTGTATGTGGTCTCAACAGTGTCTTGTAAGCTTATGGCACCGTGCTTCGCGTTTCTTAACAAAACAACCGTATCATCACTATTAAAAAGTGATTAAGAAATTAGGCAGTGTGATTCTAGGAACTGAACAAACCAAGTGTTGAGGGAGAACTAAATTACCCACTCGTTAGGACATAATTGCCTTCAGCATTTCATTACGATTTAGAATTCTGCAGCGTTTAGTCTAACACATTTTGATGTCTTGAAACATCAAAAAGCTGGTTTGGCTGTAGCAAACTTACATTTTGCATGATGGTTATGTTTCTCAGGGACAATAATAGTTATTTTTTGTTAATTTGCTCAAAAGATGATAATTACAAGGATACATAAGATATAAAAAGAAAGAAAGAAAAATAGAAAGGATATTGCTTTTTTGACGACATAGCTGAAAGGATTTGTAAGCTGAAGAGGCAACGGGCGAAGCACATAACTCGTAGAGCTGATGGCTGTAGGGGCAGAAAGGTTCTCGAGTGGAGACCAGTCACCGAAAATAGCAGCATGGGACGACCTTTAACTACATGGGCGGACGACATGGTGAAGGTCGCTGGCAGTCGTGGCGTATGGGCGGCCTGCACCGGTAATTGTGTAAATATATTAAGGGAGGCCTTTCGTTTAGTAATGGATGTCCTTTGGCTGACATGATGATAGTCGAAAAAACAACTCCAAACTTAAAATTCTCCCCCTACCCTACTTCAGTGCTCTCTTCTCCGTTGTTGTCATAATAGGATAGTTTGTGATTATATCAGAAGAATAGGCAGCAGAATTCCGCAGTTATAATAACAATATACCGCAATTACCAATACGTTTACAAAGCATGTGGTGCCGGCTACGAATAGCACCAACCCATCTCATCCCGTGGGTGTCGTAAAAGCCGACTAAGGGATTAGACGTAGGATGGGCAGCAGCATACTTCGAACACATTAACAACTCAACTGTGATCGCCAACCCGCCTGCCAAGCGTGGCGATTATGGCAAAACCCCCAATGAGCACACAATGCACCGATATCGGTCGTTGTGGTGATCTTTGAGGTGATCTTTGTCCACAAGCGATTTTGCCTCACGAGCGTTCGTTTTAGCGGTCGGCAAAACTTCTCCGAGTACAAGCGTACAATGAAGGCTAGTTGAAGCGTTGACACTGGTTACAAATATTAATCAAAATCAACTCTCACCTCGTATCATATGTACGACTTGCTGGTGCGTGTGATAATGTACAGGCACGGAGTCGACGCGCAGGATCCTGTCTCCTGACCGCAGACCAGCTCGCCACGCAGCACCGTGCTCCTTCACTGATTGCACATACACGGGGTTGTCACCTGGGGAATATGAGGTTACCTATGAGTTGTACTAATAAGATAGGTTAGTAAACACACGTGTGTTATTTGATTTATCTATACAAATAAATAAAATTGAAGTGTCTGTTTGTAATGTCAAAATAACAGCTTTTTACTAAATGCATATGAAAGTATATACGGTACCAATAACAAAAACAACAATTTTAAATTTTTTGTCTGTCTGTTTGTTCCGGGTAATCTCCGAAACGGCTGTACCGATTTTGACAGGACTTTCACTGGCAGATAACTGATGTTATAAGGAATAAGCTACTTTTATTTCAGAAAAGAATTAGGGTTCTATATCGAAGTACTCTAATTTTCTTTTAAATTAAACGCGGGTGAGACCGCGGGTCCCAGCTAGTTTATTATAATACTGTACACCAATTGGTTAAAGATACAAAAAGAGTAGTGCTTAAAAGTATATTTTGGAGTACAATGGGTGGCCTTAACGTAATTGGCGATTTCTTCCAGGCAACTCTATGATGAAGAGATACTTAACTGGATAATATATGTGGCAGTCGATAGTGCACGCAGATACATAACGACATAATTAAATAACGTATACTATAATAATATACAAATATAGATATATAAATGCATAAACATATACACATATACAAATCAATCTGTAATGAATTCGACAAAATATATAAAACAGTTAATAATTTTTATAAAAAGAAAGTTCTATTGTTATGAACATATGTTGACATGACTAAGGGAACCAGATAAAAAAGTTTCCAGAGGATTTAAGAGGCCACCAATTCGCAGAACATTAATTATAACAATAAATGCAATAATGATTCATCATTTCGGCCGAATGAAGTCCACTGCTGGACACAGGCCTCCCCCAAAGATCACCACAACGACCGATATGGGTGTACTCATTGGTTGTGGGCTCATAGGGGGGTTTTGCCATAATCGCCACGCTTGGCAGACAGACGGGTTGGCGATCGCAGTTGAGTTGTTCATGTACTCGAAGGACGCTGCTGCCCATCATCCGGCTAATCCTTTAATCGACTTTTACGACACCTACGGGAGATGGGGTGGTGGTATTCTGAGCCGGCACCACACGGCAAAATAAAATTCACATTATAAAATTTGTATCCGCAAATAGCAAAGTCCTTTAAACGTTTTTAACGGATTAAGAATATAGCACCACTCTATCTCCTCCCGTAGGTGTCGTAAAAGGAATTAAAAAAAACCAGAGGATTAGGCAGCAGCGTCCTTTCTATCAATAGCCGTACTGCGCTCACCAACCTACTTGCCAAGCGTGGTGAGTACGGGCATAAACCCCTTAAAATATACCTTTTTCGGCCGTGGACGTTCTTTGGCTGACATGATTACACGAGCCTGCTGTTAAGCGTCACGGGTGCCCATCACAAATGCAATGCTACCCAGGACTAGTGTTGTGTGGTACCACACTGCGCTCGTCGCCTCGAGACATTAATTACTTAGTCTGTTACGGCCAGTAATTTCACTAGCTACAGTGCATTTTTAAGCGGAACACAGTAATGTCTATAGTAAAACACTAGTGCTTTTTAGCAGAATATCTGGGACTGCGGTGGTACTTACCTGGTCGGACTCTTGCAATAAGAACAGTTTTTCTTTTTTTTCCTGTGGGAATACCTCATGTACTTCCTTCGTCCTAGGAAAGGGCGAAGGGGCATGCCGGATCATCATCGTCGGCATCGAAGGGAGGCTCCAGGAACTCGAAAGATCTCCATCTAGAGCCACCCATTGGCGCCACGCCTTTAGGCACATCTCGGAGTGAATGACTGTAAAGCGGTCATCCCCTCTAGTGGAGCGAAGGCGACTGTAAAGAGGCCACCCCCCCAGGCATCTCTCGAGGTGATTGTAAGATTCCCCCGAAGCCTCACTATGCACTGTGCTGCGCACACAGCGGTACGTGACCACATGCGCACCGCTGTCTTCCCGGTGCAATAAGAAACCTACCACCTAGAGACGGATTTTATTATATTGCTCGTTGCGAAACCGCAAGCTTGTGTATAATTTTAATCCTATGATAGTTTTAGTATACCGGACGAAAACGCTTCTAGAATGCATCTAAGTAGGTACAAGCAAATCATCACCATGGTAATGTATTCTAACAATGTATAACACCCAACAATGGCACAGACGGACTTCATGAGATTTGCATGGAATACAACACAAAGCGCAGTCAGTACCTTCATACGTCACTCGCCAGGCTTTCACTGCGATTTAACTACGACATTCGATAAGGCACCTTTCTTGGCCTGGTATAGCGTGGTGGAATATATTTGCATTGCATTTAGAGTCAGTTTAACAGTACGATAACTAATTAGGGATCCGGTGGCGTAGGATTGATTCAGTTTTGAAACGTTTCTGGCCGTTACCGTTGTCATGTTATATGTATGTACTTTGGTAATTCGCATGTTAAAAGTCTACATAACATGCAAAATAAATCTTCACATATAAGCTTCTAAGTATCTCTTGGCGTGTGGTGTCCGCAATCCTGTGTGATGTCCGGCTTAAGAATAAGGCACCACTCCATCTCCTCCCGTGGATGTCGTAAAAGGCGACTAAGGGGCTCTAACCCAAAGGGATGGCAGTAGCGTCTTTTCTGTGGAACAATAGCCGTAATGCGCTGCCAGGCGTGGTGAGTACTGGCCAATTACCCCAAAAATGACGACACAATTGTGAAAAGCGATGGGGAGGCCTTTGTTCAGCAGTGGACGTCCTATGGCTGTTATGATGATGATCAGTAACGCTGGGGAATGTGTAAGACTCCCATTTCTCATACTTTTTAAATTTATCGTCGTAGCACTTACAAGTCTCTTCAGATTCTCTTTGTTTTGCCTTATTTTGGAAAGCATATTATTTTCAATAGTATTTTTTTCACTGTGCTCTCTAGGTTTCTCCTGTGTCGTGGACAGTTTAAAGTCATAAATCTCATGTGCACAAACACACAGACCCGAAACAACTATCTGTGGATCATGCTGATATTTGTAAGGCAAATTAATTATCACCATTGTACCTTTTATTTTTATTGGATCCCAGTGGAAATTGTTCATGAACTTCCTTCGCCCCGGGGAAGGGCGAAGGGGTATGCCGGACTCCTGCCGGCTAAAACCACTGGGGCGGTCATCTTCGTCACCTAAGGGAGGCTCATACATACCTATTTTCTCACACATTAGCCTTTATTCTCACATACCTATCATCATCAGCCTATATCGGTCCACCGCTGGCCTCTTCCAGCGTGCTCCACAACACCCGGTCATCAGCATTCCGCATCCAGCGGGACCCAGCAGACTTCTTCAGACCGTTCATCCGGCCGGTGGGCGCCCCGCACTACGTTTTCTCATACGCGGTCTCCACTTTAGGACTCGTCTGCTCCATCGGCCATTGTTCGTTCGACAGACGTGACCAGTCCACTGCCAATTCAGCTTGCTAATTAGGTGTACTATGTCGATCACTTTGGTTCTCTGACGGATATCCTCGTTTCAGATTTTATCCTTGAGAGACTCCGAGCTCGTTCCAAAGCCCGGTAAGCCCTTTAAACCATGAACTAGTCAGACTACAGTCCACGTTTCGGCTCCGTAGATCATAACAGGTAGGACCATGAAGCTAATTGTATTTGCTTCATGGGCAAGAGGCACTGGTTGAAAACATTCGTTTTTAGACTTACCTCTGTTTGAAATTCTATTGTGATAATGAGACTAAACTCGCTGCGGCAGGTTATACAGAAGACCGAGGAGTATAATCTGCCACTATGCTTGGCGTTTGTGGACTATGAGAAAGCCTTCGATTCGATCGAAACCTGGGCAGTGCTGCAATCTCTGCAGCGGTGCCAGATTGACCATCGGTACATTGAAGTGTTGAAGTGCTTATACAGAAACGCCACCATGTCGGTCCGAGTACATGAACAGAGCACGGGCGCAATTCCATTGCAGAGAGGTGTGAGACAAGGGGACGTAATTTCCCCGAAACTGTTCACCGCTGCAATGGAGGATGCATTCAAGCTACTGGAGTGGAAAGGATTCGGCATTAACATCAATGGCGAGTATATCACTCACCTTCGATTTGCCGATGACATCGTAGTCATGGCAGAATCGCTGCAAGAGCTCAGCACAATGCTCGATGATCTCAACAGAGTTTCCCAACAGGTGGGCCTTAAAATGAACATGGGCAAGACAAAAGTCACGTCAAATGTCCACGTCGTGCCCATCCCAATATCCGTTGGGAGCTCTGTTCTCGAATTTGTTGACGAGTATGCTCACGCCGAGCGACCCCCGGGAAGACGGTGGCGCGCACGTGGTCACGTGCCGCCGTGTGCTCAGCACAGCGCAAAGCGAGGCTTGGGGGGATCCTTTACAATCCTCCCCGAGAAGTGCCTGGGGGGCGACCTTATTACAGTCGCCTTCCCTCCGCTAGAGGGGGTGACCACTTTACAGTCATCCCCTCCGTGATGTGCCTTAAGGCGTGGCTCCAATGGCCGGCTCTAATGTGATCTTACGAGGACCTGGAGCCCCCCTTCGGTGCCGAAGATGACCGCTCCAGTGGTTTTAGCCGGTAGGAGTCCGGCACACCCCTTCGCCCTTCCCCGGGGTGAAGGGAGTTCCATGTAGAATTTCCACTGGACATCAATAAAAAAAAAAGGACAAACTGTCCAGTTAGGTAGGTCCAACTTCGAGAAAGAGGTCAATCGTCGAATCCGACTCGGCTGGGCAGCGTTCGGGAAACTTTCCAACGTCTTCTCGTCAACAATACCGCAATGCCTCAAGACGCAAGTCTTTAACCAGTGTGTGTTACCAGTGATGACATATGGAACAGAGACGTCACTCACAATGGGCCTCATAAGAAAGCTCAAGGTCACTCAGCGAGCTATGGAGAGAGCTATGCTTGGTATTTCTCTACGAGATCGAATCAGAAATGAGGAGATCCGTAGAAGAACTAAAGTTGTCGACATAGCTGAAAGGATTAGTAAACTGAAGTGGCAATGGGCAGGGCACATTGCTCGTAGAACTGATGGCCGTTGGGGCACAAAGGTTCTCGAATGGAGACCGCGCACCGGAAAACGCAGCGTGGGACGACCTCCAACGTGGTGGACAGAGGATCTGGTGAAGGTCGCTGGGAGTCGTTGGATGAGAGCGGCATGTGACCGCTCGTTGTGGAAATCTAAGGGGGAGGCCTTTGTTCAGCAGTGGACGTCCTGTGGCTGATATGATGAATGAGACTCATATTCTCACATGTTAAAAAGAGAGTATTTATCGAGTTTCATGCCGGCTTTTCTCGACAGGACCAACGACTTGGAACTGTGCAACTATTTAAATTCGGACAGTCTGTCAATGGTGTACATAAATAAAAATCGTTGGCATTTACTTTGTTAATAGGATTTAACCCGCGACAGGAGCCACTGCCTCAAATTCGCCGTCAATTACATCAATCTGAAGCCGACCTGTCCATCGTTGACGTTAAATGGACCCAAGGCCCTAGTGCAAGCTGTGACGACAACTTACTAATGGGTTTGCGTTTTTATTCACTATACTATCTCTTTACAACCCTTCCAAGATTCGTTCAAAGTTCGTTATAATTTTAGCGTGTAAAATAGCGCGCTATTTTATTATAGCACATAGTCTGTAGCGCGCTATTGCCATATAGAATTTGAAATTATTATTTAATATTGCGTTTGGATACCACTAGTTAAAACCACCGGAGTGGTCATCTTCGACACCGAAGCTTCCAGCAACTCGAAAATCCCCATCCACGTCCATTGGTGCCGCCACAGACCCCCAGGCACACCTCGGGGGGGTTGGTCCGAGATTTCTGTTGTAATACGATAAGTACCAGGACATTAGAAGTAACAATACATACCGGACACTCACGTACTTTCGTTAGCCGTGCGTCACGTAGTATTCAGATATTATCTGTTTTCACTAACAGTGCCACGGTTCCGTAATACAAGTACCAGGACATCAGAAGTACTTACCGGACACTTTCATTCCATAGCCATGCTCGTCGCGTACGACGGTGACGGTAAGCAAATCGTCGCCGCCCGGCGACCCCGCCCCGCCCAGCATCACCTGAAACAACACAACACAATGATTACATTCTGGTAACTTAAATGAAGACCAGTTAAAAATAGATTGCCATCAACAAGGCGTCGGCGCGGATGGATGTCTTCGTCGATGTAATAAAAGGCGACTTAGGAAATATTCGGTGCCAGCTAAGAATAGCACCAACCCATGTGTCGTAAACGGCGACTATAGGATTAACCGGAAGATAGGCAGCAGCGTCCTTCGAGTACATTTACAACTTAACTACGATCGCTAGCCAACACGCTTGCCAAGTGTGGCGATTGTGGAAAACTCCCCAATGAGCACAACAGAAACCGCGACCGGTCGTCGATGCAATTTTTGGGGGATGCCTGCGTCCAGCGGTGGACGTCTATCGGCTGAAATGGTGATGATGATGGAAATTTTTCGAGTGAAAGTGTAGCGGCATTCATCATCATATCAGCAAAAGACGACTACTGCGGAACAACTACCTCCCCCACAGATTCCACAACGACTGCTTACATGCCGTGTGTCGTCATTTTGGGGGGAATTTGTCAGTACTCACCACGCTTGGCAGGCGGGTTGAATAGCGTAGAATGGCTACTGTTCCACAGAAGAGACGCTGCTGCCAATTGCTTAGAGTCCCTTAGTCGCCTTTTACGACATCCACGGGAGGATACGAGTGATGTTTTATTCTTACACCACGCTGTCAGCGGTAGCATTCACCTGCAATATATCTAATTCTATGTATGCTCAAACGATTTGCTGAACGCGGTATTATTACAATATAAATATATTTCTCCTCTGGCCGCGCGCCGCCTTTTCGTATACCAGCAAGGCAGCATGCTTACCAATAAAGTTTCCAAGTTTTGTTTTGTTTGTTTTTTTTAAAAACGTTGCCCCACTCTAGGGTTTCTCCTGTGACGTGGGTGCGTTTACAAACACAAATTCCACACGCAATACACCCAGACCCGGAACAACTACCTGCAGATCATACAAATATTTGTTCTGGCTCAGAATGCCACCACCCCATCTCCTCCCATGGGTGTCGTAAAAGTCGACTAAGGGATTAGCCGGAGGATGGGCAGCAGCGTCCTTCGAGTACATTAACAATTCAACTGCGATCGCCAACCCGCCTGCCAAGCGTGGCGGTTATGGCAAAACCCCCCAATGAGCCCACAACACATCCATATAACCACCGGTTGTGGTGATCTTTGGGGGGGCCTGTGTCCAGCAGTGGACTTCATTCGGCCGAAATAATGAAAAAAAAATGATGATGATGTGGGAATCGAACCCACGACCCGGAGCGCAGCAGCTGACTGTATCAGCCACTGCACCAACCATGCCGTCAGTCATTGTTATAATGCCAAAAGTACATATGGTGTGTTTTTCAAGCTTTTCTATTCTAATTCTAATAACAACGACTTCGTAACATAGTCTCCAAACGGTGTCCCTCACTTCGCTATCACAAAACCCCATAAATGGAATATTAGTCACACAGGAAGACACATAACGGGCTTGAACACGTTTCCTTTTAGCCGAAATTGTT
Organism: Diloba caeruleocephala; assembly: GCA_947459985.1. Classification (NCBI taxonomy): domain Eukaryota; kingdom Metazoa; phylum Arthropoda; class Insecta; order Lepidoptera; family Noctuidae; genus Diloba; species Diloba caeruleocephala. The sequence continues at coordinate 1,046,683 of OX381630.1, forward strand.
AACATGTGGACAAATGTGGTATCAGGTCAAAAAGGTTACACCTTGATTAGAAAAGGAAGAAGTGGATATGTTACATTTGATGATACCTATATGTAGTCGTATGGTTTCAGTAAATAGGATTTATAGACCAATTTCGATCGAGACCTCAGGAGGTATGTCAAATATACAGCTAGAAGTTTTTTTTTGTTTCTTTAAAATACGTTGCCCCACACTAGGATTTCTCCTGTGTTGTGGGTGCGTTTACAGACAGAAATTCCACACACAATACACCCAGACCCGGAACAACTACCTGCAGATAATACAAATATTTGTTCCGTGCGAGAATCGAACCCACAACCCGGGACGCAGCAGCCGACTGTATCAGCCACTGCACCAACCGTGCCGACATGTTAGTTAGCTTAAGGGTTGAAGATCAGCCACTTAATCATAATCATCATTTCAGATGAACAAAGTCCACTGCTGGACACAGGGGTCCCCAAAGAACGCCACAATGACCGGCAGGCTGATTACGTATGTCGCAGGCGGCTTGCGACGGGCGTAAGTCGCGCAGGCGCCGCTGTCAAACGTCATTTTGGTATTACGTATTTGCTGATAGCAATTAAACAGGCGAAGATCTCTGACGCACACTTTGTTGAACGATCAATGAACAAAAAATTGCATCCTGACCTTTCAATTTCAGGCTTTCGATTTACCACGAATAGATCGTTAGCTACGTGATAGCTGCTGTGCATCTGCTGTTGCTGGCCGGATCTGTTGTGCCACGCTTGGCAGACGGGTTGGCGATCCCAGTTGAGTTGTTAATGTAATCGACGAACGCTACCGCCAATCCTCCGGCTAATCCCATAGTCGCCGTTTCCGACACCCACGGAAGGAGAGGGATTGGTGCTATTCGTAACCGGGACCACGCGGCAAAATCATCACCAACCTTTGCAATCATATATTCCCAGTCAAGCGAAGAGATTCTAGCACTACTAAGGAGTTTGGGATGCGCGTTGAGGTTTTTTACTGTTATATTACACAACGTGTGTTCCGTGTGGTGTCCGGATTAAGAATATAGCACCACTCCATCTACTCCCGTGGATGTCGTAAAAGGCGACTAGGGGACTCTAAACCAGAGGGATGGGCAGCAGCGTCCCTTCTGTGAAACGGTAGCCATACTGCGCTCACCAACTCGCCTGCCAAGCGTGGTGAGTATTGGCAAATACCCCCCAAAATGATGACAAAGTTGTAAAAATCTATGGGGGAGGCCTTTGTTCAGCAGTGGACATATGAATGGCCGATATGATATTACGCAAACGCACGCAGAGCAGTGTTGTGTTATCGCAAACGTGATCTTGGCGTATAACGTATGTTTGCTTGTCCTGTCAGCTATGAATTCAATTTGATCGTGTGGTTCAATCAAGATACACAGTGATTGAGCTCCAAAAGAAACAACATTAAGGCCTAGTCCGCACTGCGATATTTCACCGCGCGATTTATTTCTCGTAATTCTGTAACACGTTCAATACAATAGAACTAGCCGCACTGACGTTATAAAATTCGCGCGGAAAAATAATCTGTGATTTGATGCAAATTGAACGCGATTTATTCCCGCGCGAATGTTTTGTGCTATAGTAAGTAGTATGACTATGGCCGCACTGCGGAAAAAAAATCGTGCGTTTCGCTCAGTCGTGCACTGACAATAGTATTGACAAGATGTCGCGCGCTTCGTTTCCCGCCCGATCGACAGGCGAGCAGGATTTAGCAGAAAATGACGACATTGAAATAGAACAATTAATCACTCTGATGCACAGCAGACCGGACTGTGGGACAAATTTGATCCTAATTACCACGATCGAGTATTGAAAGCAAGATTGTGGGAGGAAATATACAAACAGATATATTATACAGATATCCGTCTCAACCGGGAACAGCATCGAACTGACAAAAATCGCGCGAAATTTTACTCGCGGTGCGTACTAGGCGTAATTTAGAGCACGGAATATAAGTTGCGAGAATAAATATCGCGCGGTGAAATATCGCAGTGCGGACTAGGCCTAAAGATTGTACCAAAGGCGCCAACGTTAAATACAGTTTCCTTAGCTATAAAACGTGTGAATTTAATTCTTTAACACACGTAAACAGGAAACGTAAGAAATCTAATCCTGCATTCAGAAAAGGGTGTAACAGACGAAAATAGACCACGGGTGTTGGTTTGCCGTGTGGTGCCGGCTCAGAATACCACCACCCCATCTCCTCCCGTGGGTGTCGTAAAAGTCGACTAAGGGATTAGCCGGAGGATGGGCAGCAGCGTCCTTCGAGTACATTATCAACTTAACTGCGATCGCCAACCCGCCTGCCAAGCGTGGCGATTATGGCAAAACCCTCCAATGAGCCCACAACACACCCATATCGGTCGTTGTGGGAGGCATGTGTCCAGCAGTGGACTTCATTCGGCCGAAATGATGGTGTTGGTTTTAGAGCTCAATTTTGTCAAATTTGAGCTGATTTTCAGTGCAGTTTCAGTAGAATAAACATAACTTTTATTCATGTTTACGTGAACGATTCGGATTTCATTGACATGTTTTTACGAAGTGCGTACACTATTGTCTGATGGAAACTTGAATGGATGCGAATGAGTGTTTTGAATAGCCATTCAATACTGTTTCAGTGTCAGTGGACATCAATGACTTGAGTCAATGGTTTCGGGCTAAGAATAGACACATCAGTTCTTGAGACATAACGGATGCTGCGAAGTGGACGGGCAGAACTACAGAGATAGGCTAAGTAACAATATATTGCTAACGAGGTGAAAGAAAAATCTGCTTATGTGGTAAATTCATCTCGGCATCAGAAATCCGTAGAAGGTACTGAAATGATGGAATAATTCATCATCATTAACTGTATTTCGTCGTATAAGGCAACTATTGGATCAGCCGGAGGGTGGGCAGCAGCGTCCTTCGAGTATATTTAAAACTTAACTGCGATCGCCAACCCGTCTGCCAAGCGTGTAATAGCGAAACCCCCAATGAGCTAGCCCGCAGCAGGCCTCCGACTTGGCTTAACCACTGCTGTCTAATGAGAACAACGTTACGTGCCCTCCGAAACACGGAGACGCTCAGTTCATGGGTTAAAACTTTTTTATTTTTTTATGGATCCGTTGGAATTACGTCATGTGCTTCCTTCGCCCCGGGGAAGGGGCATGCCGGACTCCTACCTTTCTATCTAGAGCCACCCGCTGGTGCCACGCCTTTAGGCACATCTCGGAGGGGATGACTGTAAAGCAGTCATCCCCCCAGGCATCTCTCGAGAGGATTGTTTAAGATTCCCCCGAAGCCTCGTTATGCGCTGTGCTGCGCACACACCGGTACGTGACCACATGCACACCGCTGTCTTCCCGGGGGTCGCTTGGTATGAGCATGCAAATTTCCCAATAGGCGCGCTCGCGAGATGGGGTAGACCTAGACTGACCGCGCCAAGCGTTGCTCAAGCAATAGGCATATTATGAAAATCACAGCCTATGCGTAAAACACAAAAACACAAAAAACAATTAACTGCGCATCGCCTGTAAAGTCTGAAATGGACCGTAAACAGGGGTCTATTTGCCCTGGTAGCGTTTATTTTAAACTGTCGTAACTGTGAGGGGGAGTACGGGTCAGTTAACAAGCAAGCGATTAAATAAACACTCACCCCTTTTATATGTTTCAGTATTAAATATAGTTTTATTGTTATACCAGGCATGAGGTTTTATATCTATACAAATAAATAAACTTGAAGTGTCTGTTCGTAATGCCAAAATAACAGCTTTTTACTAAATGCATATGAAAGTATATACAGTACATACTCGTATAAAAAATAACATTTTTTTTTTTTTTGTCTGTCTGTCTGTCTGTTTGACCCGGGTAATCTCCGAAACAGCTGGACCGATTTTAATGGGACTTTCACTGGCAAATAGCTGATGTTATAAGGAATAACTCAGGATACTTTTATTTTAGGAAAATAATTAGAGTTCCGCGCAAAAAATAAAAACCCACGAAATCCAATGAATGTACTCTATGTCAAGTATATTCCGAAGTACACTAATTTTTTATAAATAATCCAATTTATTTTAAATTAAAGCGCGGGTGAAACCGCGGGTACCAGCTAGTATTTTGTAAGAAGCGAAATACATAGGAAAATAGACTTCCTCTGGCCGAGGCCATCTTGTATGGTCCTTTATCCAAGATCATCCAGATAAGTGACGTACAACTTATATTTTCATAATCTAAGAGAAGAAGTTTTGGTTATAAGATTAATAAATCGCAAAACTTTTTCGAATATTAATTATCTTTCATCATTTCAGGCAACAAGCGTCCACTACTGGACACAGGCCTCCCCCAACGATCGCCACAAGGACCGATCTGGGTTTATGTTCTGTGCTCATTGAGCAGTTTTGCCGCCACGCTTGGTAGGCGATCGCATTTAAGTTGGAAACTTGGAACGAAGGTCGTTGCTGCCCATCCGCCAAGTAATCCCAGTCGCCTTTTACGACGCCCACGGGGAGAGCATGAGGTAATGCATTTTTTTACCGGCACGGCACAGGGTAAAAAATATTATTCAAATTTATTTATTAACCTTGTAAATGTGAATTCGATGCAGTTATTTCAGCAAAAAATAAGAAGAAATAAATATATGCACGTATTTGGCAGTGGCCTTGTTAGATATAAATTTCCTTTATCGACACTGTCATTACTTATACAACAAATATTGCTAAATGGTATACCAATAAAAAATACTTTTTCCATTGGTGTGCAGTGGAAACTCTACATGAACTTCCTTCGCCCCGGGGAAGGACGAAGGGGCAACAGCCGGTCATCGAAGGGGGGCTCCAGGGCCTCCTATGATCAAACTATAGCCGCCCACTGGTGCAAAAAAAAGGTACCTTCAGCGTTCCTGTTCCTTTCCTCAGAGGTTATGTACCGAAATGCTCTCCGTCAGTTCAATATGACATGTAAAAGTATGTTAGAACATATCGAAATCAAATAAATCACATTATTATGGTCATTTCCGTATTTTGTAATCATATTTACGAATTTAAAAATACATACATCAAATTTATGACGCCAAAACACCTATTTAAAAGTCTTACATAACATTATCTACGTAACGAAATATTAATTAACGCCTACAAATGATCCGCGACGCTGCGCAAGCGCCGTTGTTCTAGGAAACCGCGCATTTTGGCAGCGTGTGCGCGTCATACACTGTCCACTATGACAGGCGAGGAGACTGCCAAACTACGCTGGAGACTAAATAATAATTATAGGATGGTAATTGACATGGTTTTAAATAGATATTTGTTTTAGAACTAATTTTACAGGCCTCTGAATGTAAACATAATATATCGAAAGCATGATGTCATTTTTAATAGACTTCAAAAAAAGGAAGGTTTTGATTTGCCCCATATGATTTTTTTAAGTAATAGACCTTGTAATTGTAGTTTCCATCTTATACAATAGTTTTACACCTCCGGGGACAATCCGAGACTGAATTTTATAGTGTAGCCATGGAGAGTCCCCGGTTAGTGTCCCATTACATTTTAGATTAAAATTCTCTAAAGGGCCTCTGCGTGTTGGACCCATGTCCCCGCGTAAGCCTATCAAAAGACCGGGTTCCCCCTTACAGGGGATATAAGCCCGTGAATAGAGAAACAATAATTATTTGATCTTTAATATTATTTGTTCAGACAACGATCTCAATATCCCGACATTTTGAAAGTTTACCCAGATATTGTAGTCTTCCCATCTAGCAACCCTAGACGGAACCCAGCACCTGTCAGCTCCGGGGCAATATCAAGATTCCCTAAAATTCAATGTACACCTCAATTACCCATAATACCCATACTATATAAACTTCCTTACTACAAGACAGCCAAGTAGTTTCATTTGATTTTAACCGACTTCAAAAAGGAGGAGGTTCTTAATTCCAAGCGTATTTTTTATTTTTCTTTATGCTCCGAGATTTGTAGACCGATTTGAGAAATTATTTTTTTAATAGTGCAGAATGTTTTCGAGTTGGTCCCATATACATTTCATTACATTTGATTGAGTAGTTTTTTACCCAGCTTCAATAAACAGGTTAATTTTACAGTGCTTATCTAGATAGTGTCTTGATAGTTTCGATTCCTCTCAGGCAGAGAACCGATTTGAGTCATTCCTATTTTTAGTGTTAAATACTGATACCAAATTGGAAAAGTTCTTACATTTATTTAAACTAAAAAGAAACAAATAAAATACCGACTTCAAAAACCCTACACGATATAAAAATATTAAAACTACTGAAAAGGGAAAAAATACTTCATTTATGAAGTCGGGCGGGGCCAACTATGCCCCAACCATGGTTTATGCAGACCAACGAGAAGTTATATTTTATACCTGGCCCCGCCCGACTTCAAAAATAAAGTTCTTTATTCTTTAATATTTTTATATCGTGTAGGGTTTTTGAAGTCGGTGTTTTATTTGTTAAAATGTGTTATTGTATGTATATATTATGTATCACAACAAACTGAAAAGCTACTGCGAGACATGCTTAAGCAAATACAATAAGTTACTTTCGCCACGCCTTCGATTCGTAGTCTATACGCCGGCTTAAATGTTAACAAAGGAAAGAGCCGTGGTCTGCTAATTAGCACACTACTAGCTTCTTGGAAAATGGCTGAGAAAACACATACCTAGATAACATGAAGAAACTAAGGCATGACATAACTCAATTACAATACAATACACTTTGTAAACTAGAAATAGCTGAAAAGAAGCGATCATAGCCAGTTGCACTGTTGGTAAAACGATCGGCGAGGTTAAGCAACTCTTGGCGCGGTCAGTCTATAGATGGGTGACCGCATAGTATTCCCGCATTCCCATCGTGTGTTTGGTTTTTGTGTTGTTTCATACATGTCTTTCTTTCTTTCTTTATTTTTATAGTGGTATTTGAACTGAGCGTCTCCGTGCTTTAGAGGTCACGTAATATAGTTGTTGTCAGTAGACAGCAGTCGTTAAGCCACGTTGGAGTCCTTTGGGGGGATTGAACAACTCTGACACAAGGTTGGTCACTAACCACACAAGAAGAACCAGAAATAACCAAAAAATGGGGATGAAATACATAAAATTGCATGAAAGGGTGGACTTATCGCTCTCAACGATTTCTGCTAGAGAACCTACATTCTGCCTAGCAATGCTACACACCGGGAAACAGCAAAGTAGCACAACAAAACAGAGAGGGTTTAATAAGCATTACCAAACAACCTTGACCGGGATTTGCCGTTTAACGAAAAACAATAGCTTCGCAGATAAGATAGAGCAGCCAATTAATTATCGAGTCGCATTATTTAATACTAAAGACTAAATTATCTGCGAGTACAATGCAACAAAAACGAAAAGTATAAGCCACTGATATGAACACACCGTAAATTTTTATTTGTGTCCAATATCGAATGCCTCGGTCGAAACGTGTATGGCTTCACCGAGTACCTGATGTCCAAATTAAGTATATCCGTCAATATCTGTGGTCTCTAGGGTTTCTGGGATTTTCCTGGTATAATACAAAAACTAGTTTATAATACAAAAAATTCTTTTAAACGTTGCCCCTCACTAGGATTTCTCCTGTGTTGTGGGTGCGTTTACAGACACAAATTCCACAGACAATACACCCAGACCCGGAACAACTACCTGCAGATCGTACAAATATTTGTTCCTTGCGGGAATCCAACCCACGACCCGGTGCGCAGCTGCCGACTTTATTAGCCACTGCACCAACCGTGCCGTCACTAGTGGCAGGCTACTGTGATATGGTAATGGAATCATTCGATTATGAATATTAGGGACACGGTAGCAACAACATAGCAAGTAGATACGCGTGGCAGGCAAGCGCGGCGGGCTCTAGGGTGATCATACGAGGACCTGGAGCCCCCCTTAGGTACCGATGATGACCACCCAAGTGGTTTTAGCCGGTAGGATTCTGGCATGCCCCTTCGACCTTCCCCGGGGCGGAGGAAGTTCATGGAAAATTCCACTACTTGCCCTGCCTTTCGAAATATGATGTTAATCTGAGTTTTCCTACAAAGAGTTCATGACAAAATGATAATCCGTGTGGTGTATGCATGAAGAACATAGCGCCACTCCATCTCCTGCTATGGGTGGCTTAAAAGGCGACTAAGAGTCTCTAAACCTGAATGATGAGCAGCAGCGTACCTGCTGAGGAACAGCAGCCATTCTACGCCCATCAAAATCATCACCGACAAATTCCTCCAAAAATGACGACACAATTGTGGAAATCTATTGGGAAACGGCCGTGTGGTGCCGGCTCAGAATGCCACCACCCCATCTCCTCCCGTGGGTGTCGTAAAAGTCGACTAAGAGATTAGCCGGAGGATGGGCAGCAGCGTCCTTCGAGTACATTAACAACTCAACTGCGATCGCCGACCCGTCTGCCAAGCGTGGCGATTACGGCAAAACCCCCCCAATGAGCCCACAACACATCCATATGGTGATCTTTGGGGGAGGCCTGTGTCCAGCAGTGGACTTCATTCGGCCGAATTGATGATTGGGAAAGCCTTTGTTCAGCAGGGGACATCCTTCTACTAATACGATTATAATGATGAAAAACGGCAAGCTAACAGTCAGCTAGGCAAGTATCTCAGAATTCGACTAATATTTGATTAAATGGGAAAACTTTCGTCCAATCATTAACTCCGCGAAAATAACTACACTACCATAATTCAACTTACATACCGTGACAACTAAATGAAAACAAACTAAACGATTTGAGTAAACTAATTTAAGTACGCTTTTTCTTTCTTTTCGTGTGGTTGGTGGCCACCTTTGTGTCAGAGTTGTTCAAGCTGCCCAAAGGCCTCCCGACTTGGCTTAACGACTGCCGTGTTACGTGTCCTCTGAAACACGACGGCTCTCAGTGCAATTACCACTATGCGATCACCCAATCAAACACACCAATGCTGTGTGGTGCCGGCTAAGAATACCACCACCCCATCTCATCCCGTGGGTGTCGTAAAAGGCGACTATGGGATTACCCGGAGGATGGGCAGCAGCGTCCTTCCAGTACATTTATAACTCAACTGCGACCGCCAACCCGTCTGCCAAACGTGGCAATTATGGCAATACCTCCCAATGAGTACACAACATAAACCGATACCGGTCGTTGTGGCAATCTTTGGGGGAGGTTTCTGTCCAGCAGTGGACATTTTTCGGCTGAAACGATCAGCCAATCATAGACTGATCGCCCCAAGCGTCGCTTAACCTCGCCTTCCGCTTTTTATTAATGTTCAGTAAATAAGTTAAGTTTAGCTGATGTAATGAAATAGCTTGGATCATCATATCAGCCAAAGGACATCCACTGCTGAACGAAGGTCTCCCCCATAGATTTCCATAACAACCGTTTACTTGCCATCCGCATCCAAGTTATCTTCACCAAGTCGTCTGTCCACCTCGTTGGTGGTCGTATCACGTATTCCAGAACGCGGTCTCAACTCGAGAACTGTTCTGCCCCAACGTCCATCAGTTCTACGAACTATGTGTATTGCATCTTTAGCTTAGTTTCGATAGCTATAACTTGCGCGCGCCTCTCTGAAGACGTGCGGCTGGCAAGGGCGAACAGACCGGGGCCCATCAATCAGTGACGGGCCGACACCTGCCGGGCACCAAGTACCTGCACATTTAGTAACGAGTAACTTAAGTTTAAATGCGTAATAACCAAGCATTTTTTTCACGAGAAATATTAAAACAATTTAAACTGCTGAACATCGGGCCCCCTAATCACTACAAGGAGCGGTCTTAGAGGATATACAGTTATAACCCATCCTCTTGATATCAACCGGTAATCACCTTTTGATGATCTATTCTTTGCCAAGAACCACACAAAATAAAAAGAAGATATTCTTTTGTTTAATAAAGACATTAAAGGAGACGCGCCTTTTCGTTAGCAAAGGATCCATTATGTCGTCAGTGCAGTGCATGCCAAATTGTCGACTCTCATATTGATTTTCACAACTAGCCAAAAATTGTTGGGCTTTGGGTGTCTCACTCCAGTATCGTCTTATTATTATCAAAGAAGGAAATGAGTATCATACTGAAATGCTTCCAAATTTTTATCAAAAACATACAATTCAAAATGATAATTGTTGAATAATTTCAGTGATAAGATAAATATATTGAGATAGTAAACGTTACTATAAAAATATAGCGATGTCGTACGCAAAAGTTGATGAACACAGTCAACCGCCACACGATGTTGAAAATTATCGATCGTTCACGTCTCTTTTCGGACGAATGTAAAGTTTAATCTTATCTGCATGCACCAAGCCACAAGAACGGATAGTTATTTCTAATCAAGTGATAAATACTTATAATGTTATAAAATATTCGATGGCAATTCATCACTAAGTCAATAGTAGGAAATTTACGCTACTACTGCGTCTGCTCCGTCCATTTATCATCCTCATATCAGCCAAAGGGCGTCAACTGCTGAACAAAGGCCTCTCCTATGACTACAGTTCCACAGAAGAGACGCTGCTGCCCAGTCCCTTAGTCGCCTTTTACAACATCCACGGGAGGAAATGGAGCGGTACTATATTCTTATTCCGGACAACACATATAATGGCTATCATATCTTATTAAAAGCATAGAATAATAGAAACGAAAAGAATCAGCAGCCTTCTCGATTAAACAATCTATCATCATTATTCCGTTAACCGAGGGTATTAATTATGTCAATACATCACAAAATTCACAAACAGCTATGGTATTTAATGGTGATCCAATATAATAATTACTTACTTACTTAGTCGCTTTTTACGAAATCCACGGAATGAGATGGAGTGGTGCTATATTCTTTGTCTGGATACCACACGGAACTACGGATACACTGTGTACAGAAATAACGAACGCACTGTTTTTTCGTATATAAATCTTCATGTAGATCCGGATGAGCCACTTACCAGCTAAAACCACCACGTTATTCCTTCGGCGACTACCTTACAGCGGGAATGCGAGATTCACTGACGCATTCACCACACTCTAACTAAAACGCACTAGTGCGACGTTAACGAACTACACAATTAACACGAGCCCCGAGGCCAAAATGACTTCAAAGATTGTTTAGATCATGCCAACACGCGGTTATAAGTAATACTAAAATACTATTTCATTCATGGACAAGGACAAATTTACAGATCATCAGGAACCAAATAAAATTTCATAGGGCTTTTGTGTCAACAAAAATTGTTTCTTAAATCACGTACTTTTCCTTTAAGATCGGCCTAACAATCTAACAATGTTATCTACCAATTCTACCCTTACATAGTCTATTTTACCGCAAATGCTTTCATAACTATAGTCTTTTGGATAAACCAATTAAAATGTATCACAAAACTCAATCAAACGTGTGCATAATATATATAACAGAGAAATATCCATGCTTACATTACGTACGCATGGATTCACAGCATTGTCGCAGACAAGCCGACGCCGGTGTTAAATAAAGATTTTATCTGCCAACCGCTCCACTGCTCAGTGGCTAGCAACGTCCAACGCATCGGTTGTAACCTTTTTAAATATAGCTCCATCTACAGGACAACATATTTTTTTAAATCCTATTTATGTGCATGAATCTATAAAACTGGCAAACTTATACCCGTACGCTTACCTATGATTTCATAGAACTTTTGAGTTCCAATTTTATAATGCTTCAATGTTTTTGAAGTATAATAAATGACTTTAAAACGAGAAAAATAAATAGATATAAATATCATCACCATCTAATCTATTATTATACAGTTGAAGTGGTTTCAACTTTACAGACATTTCTGAAGGTTATGGTTTGCAGGCCTCTATTCCAAATCACTGAGTTTCATCAAACACAAAATACCTAAACCCAAACCATGACCCATTTCAAACAAGCTTGCGCAAACGCAAGTACATTCAAATAGAGAAAACCGTAGCACCATCAACAAGAATAATTACAACGAAATAGTTTTACGTTCGGCACTTTTACTTGAAAGTGGGTCCGCACGCCATTGCATTATGTAGATGATGTTATAATAATCTCGTACTTTCATCAATGGCGTAATTCGGTGGATTCGGTGGCCAGTTAAGTGGATTAGCTAGAGCATAATTAATGTCCCAGAAACATTTAAATTATTCGCTTTACGCAAGCTGCGTATCGAATCGAATTAGTCGACTTGGCACGTTAATTCCAAGCCGATATTCTGGTGTGCCGCAAGGACTCACTTTTGGTCCTAGCAAAGAAAAAACTTTTCTGAACCTTTTCTTTGAAAATTTCCACGTAAAACACGAATTTAAACTCGCTTACTTTCCCATAACAAACTACGCCTGTTAAATACTCGGTAAGTTGGCAAGCGGGGAACCTTTAGGCTAGCCTTTGTATAAGACACACAAATAGGTGCTTATGTTGGAACGTTGTCTGTCGCAATGCGGTTTAAGTTTGAAATTGCAGTAGTGCACTAGAAAATTGTTTAACCTAGTTTATCCACCCTAGTATTTTTTGCCTGGCGCAGGGATGTGTCCAGTATCGCCGGATTCAATCTCGCAGGAAACAAATACCCACATCAGGTACACCTATAGGTAGACCGTACCAATCCTAGAGTGGGGAAACGTTTTATTTAAATAAAAAAAAGGAAGCAAAGCGATAAGCCACTGCAGCAAACGATACAGGTTTTTGTATTATTAATATGACAAGAATTCAGAATACCACCACCCCATCTCCTCCCGTGGGTGTCGTAAAAGTCGACTAAGGGATTAGCCGGAGGATGGGCAGCAGCGTCCTTCGAGTACATTAACAACTCAACTGCGATCGCTAACCCGACTGCCAAGCGTGGCGATTATGGCAAAACCCCCCAATGAACACACCCGCTGTGGTGATCTTTGGGGGAGGCCTGTGTCCAGCAGTGGACTTCATTCGGCCGAAATGATGAATATGACAAGAAGTTTTCCTTTGTGTATTGTAGAAGATTGCGCATCCAAATCTGAAATTTGCTTCTCTGTTTTATTCGCAGTTGCGAAGGCTTCACGAGTGCAGATCCATCGGCACGTAGGTAATTCAATTAAAGCGATGTCGTCATGTTATCTAAACGGAATTCCGAATCATGTCGCTCCACACACCCTGACGGTGAGTCACAAGAAATGCACTCTAAAACTAGAACGTTATAACATCGCGAACATCACGTTCCCACGGATTGGCACAGGGCTGACGACGTGAATTTTGATGTACAATTGTAAACAAACTTTTTGGGACTTTATGGCTACGATTGAGACGCTGTAATCGCGCAGAACTTTCCAGAATTCACCCACATGTGGCTACGCTTAGCGAACTTGGTAACGCTTAGCGAACATAGTAAACAAAGCTTGGATTTGGCTCGCTTATTTGTTAGGTTTATTTTTGGAAACTTAGTAGATGTATACGTATTACGATTTTTAAATGACAAGCAGATATATTGTTTATGTGTCAGCGTTTGGAATAAAACAGGCCGTGTGGGGCCCGCTATGAATAGCACCAGCCCATCTCACTTCGTAGGTGTCGTAAAAGGCGACTATGGGGTTAGCTGGAGGATAGGCAGCAGCGTCCTTCGAGTACATAAACAACTCAACTACGATCGCGAACCTGCCTGCCAAGCGTGGCGACCGGTCGTTGACGCAATCTTTGGGGGAGGCCTGCGTCCAGCGGTAAACTGTGTGCAGCTGAAATGATGATGATGATGTTTAGAATTAGATCACATTGGCATACACTACTGAATAAGCAGCATATCAGTTAATACATGACTGCGTTAACTTTTCTTCTGGCTAAAGTGATATTGAGTTAAGCGCATAAAAAAAAAAGCATGGGTAGTAACTAAAATATCAGTAAGTATTTTGCATATTGGGTACTATTAAAAACAAAATCAATCAAGGTTAACGATGAAATACTATTCAACGAAATCTTTTATACCAGTAAAAGAATGTATTCCGTGTGGTGTCCGGGTTAAGAATATGACACCACTCCATCTCCTCCCGTGGAGGTCGTAAAAGGCGACTAAGGGAATCTAATCCAGAAGGATGGGCAGCTGCGTCCCTTCTGTGAAACGGTAATCATACCAGCCGCCTGCCAAGCGTGGTGAGTATTGGCAAATACACCCCAAAATGATGACACAGTTGTGAAAATCTATGGGGGAGGCCTTTGTTCAGCAGTGGACGTATAAATGGACGATATGAAAAGAAAGTGTTCCCGTAATTTCAGTTTAATCACATGAAGCAACAGCCCTATTTCAACGCACCATTGCTAAGGGCTCGATGTTTATGTGAAATAAAATTATCTCAATGACTCATATCAATTTGCATTTTTGCCTTCTGGCTTCTCGGTATCCCATCTCGTGTGATATACAGCTGCGCCAGACATTTTTCATATAGCTCTTGCTAAAAGATTCCATTTTTTTATAGATAAGATAAAAGTGTACAAGAACGTTATTCATAATATGTATATGGTATATTATATTATATTTTATTAAAATATCGCGTATTTTCATTCCCCTTCTTTACCAGGCAATTAACGTTTAATTACTTATCTGTTTTGTCATTCAATTAACAACAGGCGGCGTTACAAAGCTGTGCGAAATAAAAACAAATCGCTATCACAGCTAGCGATAACCCGGTAAAGTCGTCCATGTGGAACGCAACAGCGGAGACGTCCGGCAGCGGTGACTCATCGGACTAGAATGATCGCGCGATCACTTTTTATAAATTCCTACTTTTTGTCGCATTTGTGGCGTTGACAGCGAGGCTATACAGCCAACACGTTAAAAAATTGACGTAACCACACAAACTGAGCGATGTAATCATTGTAACCTCGGTGGGGTTACACAAACATAATATTTGTTTACGCCGAGTTTGCTGCGTTTCTAGTTTGTCGGATAATTGTTTTAATGATCGTAGGTAGAGGTCGGAGTGGAACCTCGCCTACGATGCGGTCCTGCGTGTCGTTCTCCCTGCTGGCGTCAGCTTAGTCTGTTACGCTGATGACACTCTGGTGTTGGCCAGCGGGGAGTCCTTCGAGGGAACCATCCGGCTTGCGGAGCAAGCGGTGGCAATTGTCGTGGCCAAAATCCACGCCCTGGGTCTGCGGATAGCGCCTCAGAAAACCGAGGCGCTATGGTTCCACAGACTACCGAGAAGCAGAGAACCACTCAGTTCGTGGATACGCGTTGGTGACGCGCAAATCGGGGTGGGCCGGTACATGAAATACCTGGGGCTCACCCTGGACAGTCGTTGGGGCTTCGAAGAGCACTTCCAGCGCCTCGTCCCCCGAGTTGAGAGGATAGTGGGTGCTCTACACCGGCTGCTGCCCAATCTCGGGGGACCATGTGAGGAAGTTCGCCGTCTCTACGGAGGAGTCGTGCGGTCCGTGGTCCTATACGGGGCGCCTGTATGGTCAGCTCGACTATCAGGCGCCCAGCGCTGCAGAACCAAAATTCACGGTCTGCAGCGCAGAGTGGCTATTCGGATCGCACGAGGTTACCGAACAGTCTCCTACGAGGCGGCAACCCTCCTGGCGCGTTTTCCGCCTTTTGACATCCTGGCGGAGATGGATGCGTGGGTCTACGATCAGACACGCTCCCTCCGCCAGAGCGGCGAAAACGCGCCTCCAGGGGCGTTGGTGAGGCTGAGGCGGCTGGCTCGGCGACGCGCACTTGTAAAGTGGCGTCACCGCCTGCGGATGCAATTTGCGACCAAGCGCGTCGTCGAGGCCGTCCTGCCGCTCTTCGGAGCCTGGCTCAGAAGGAGCGAGCGCGTCACCTATCGCCTGACGCAGGTGCTCACCGGGCATGGTTGTTTCGGTGCGTACCTGCACAGGATAGGCCGCGAGGCCACGGCACAATGCCACCATTGTGACAGCGACCAGGACACCGCACAGCACACGCTCGAGGCATGCCCTGCGTGGGCCGCCGAGCGGCGGATCCTGGTCGATCGGATCGGGCAAGATCTCTCTCTGCCAGCTGTAGTGTCGGCTATGTTGGCAGAGCACGAAAACTGGAATGCAGTGGTCTCCTTCTGTGAGAGCGTCATGCTCCAGAAGGAGAACGCAGAGCGGGATCGGGAGAGGGCCGATCCCGCTCGAAGAAGAAGGAGACGGCGCCGGGGTAACAACCGCTCTGGCGCCTAATTCTGATACGCCTGAAAACCCCTGCCATTGCTATAAGGTGGGGGACCTCTGGGTTCGCGGGTGCGTAGATTGGGGAATCTGCGTGCCCACACCAAGCGACCCAAGAGAAGACGGTAGCACGCATGTGGTCACGCGCTGCCGTGGGACGCTTTGGGGGATCCTTTACAATCCCCCTGGGGGGGTGACCGCTTTACAGTCACCCTCTCCGAGATGTGCCAATAGGCGTGGCACCAGTGGGCGGCTCTAGTGTGATCATACGAGGACCTGGAGCCTCCCTTAGGTGCCGAAGATGACCGCCCCAGTGGTTTTAGCCGGTAGGAGTCCGGCATACCCCTTCGTCCTTCCCCGGGGCGAAGGAAGTTCATGAAGAATTTCCACTGGGCACCAATAAAAAAAAAAAAAAAAGGTAGAGGTCGGAGTGGCATTACGTCTCGGTGTCAACTATGAGCTGCACGCATCATTAGACACGTGCTCAAATACTAAGTACAGGTAAAATCATCGCAGCGTTACAAATATTTCAAATTACAATGCACAATGCCGCCATTCTTCTCCTTCTTCAAGCTAGTGTAGCCCACAGCTTTTTGCCAAGGATCGTTTGCTCAATCTAATTATTGATCTTAAACTCTCTGAGAAGAACATAAGTTTAATCGAGGATTAATGATGTGGCAAGTTATCGTCATGGTTTAAGCAGTACAAAGCGTCTGCTGACTGACCTATGCTATTAACATAATCAACCCATTACTGTCCCACTGCTGGGCAAAGGCCCTTTCTCTCGATAAGAAAGGTTAGTCTTTAGTCCACCACAATGGCCTAGTGCAAGTTGGCGGACAACACACACCATTGAGAATATTTAGTAGCTCTCTCAGATGTGCAGTTTTCCTCACGATGTTCTTCTTTACAGTTAATGTAAGTGCCAATCAAGTAACCCACAGGGTTTTTTTTTAAACTTTGCCCCACACTAGGATTTCTCCTGTGTCGTGGGTGCGTTTACATACACAAATTCCACACACAATATACCCAGACCCGGAACAACTACCTGCAGATCATACAAATATTTGTTCCGTGCGGGAATGTAACCCGCGACCCGGAGCCCAGCAGCCGACTGTATCAACCACTGCACCAACCGTGCCATTACGTGAATTCGAAGTCGAAGGGGCTGGCCGGGAGCGAACTCACTCCTCCTGTATGGAAGGCAAGCGTTTAGACCACTAAGATCACTAGTTTTACCTTTGTTTTTTTTCTAAAACCACTGGAGCGGTCATCTTCGGCACCGAAGGGAGGCTCCAGGTCCTCGTAAGATCACATTAGAGCCGCCCATTGGTGCCACGCCTTTAGGCACATCACGGAAGGGATGACTGTAAAGCGGTCACCCCCTCTAGCGGAGGGAAGGCGACTGTAAAAAGGTCGCCCCCTCAGGCACTTCTCGGGGAGGATTGTAAAGGATCCCCCCAAGCCTCGCTTTGCGCTGTGCTGCGCACACGGCGGCACGTGACCACGTGCGCGCCACCGTCTTCCCGGGGGCACTAGTTTTACCTATGCTATTTGCCCTCAACGAAATCAAAGTATTATAAGCACATTCCAGTTTGCGGTAAATTCGTTGCCTGGCGTGGAAGGCAGGGCTTTCAGCTTTGGCCATGGCGATAAAAAGGTTTACAACATAATTATCAGTCCTGAATAGTTTTAATAATACCTTTTAATATGTAATAATTGTATTCAAATGTATATAGAACCAATATTGCGTATTAAAACGAACTCGTTACTGCCAAAAGTTTCACTTTATCAGTGGCTTCGTATACTAAATTCAAAGAGTTAATGTTAGTAATTAATGCAATCGAGTGAAAATTATAACTGATTGATGCCGAGTGAAGTCCGCGAAGCGGTAAATCCAGTGCGTGATGACCCACAGCCAAATAAACTGACACCTGAAGAAGGCAGCGGGAGATTGGACGTGAAAAGTGGAGAACCTACTGTTGTGGCGCAACTAAGCATATGCCTTTGTCCAGCAGTGGGCTGAGATAGGCTAGATGTATCGCAGCCTTCATCCAACTGCTTTAAGAACTGAAATGATTTTACGACACGAACGAGAAGTGGTCTATTCTCAAACACACTACATCAAATTAAATAGTACCGCAAAATTCTCTAAAACCAGTTCCTCGACGCCAAAAAAATATTTCATCATCCAAGCTGAACGGTATATCCAATCCGCTAACCAATAACCAGTTTGTTTACCACAAGTCAATAAAATATAATGTTAGTATCTCTTAAATAACAAACTGGTATGCGATAACTACTCGCATAGTTGCAAAAGGACCACAATACGAAATGGGTCAAACAAATTAAATGCTTCGCGAATACTAATGAACTAAAACTTTAAAACGGTGTGTTATGCTTTTATTTTGTTTGCGTCAAGGCTTTATCGTTTGGGTATCACAGTCACAGACACACGGTCAGACAAACAGCACCAAATTAGTGGCATTGTTATGTCATCGACATTCTAAGCAATACATTCGCTGTTGTAGACTGTACAGCTGTAGATATAAAGGATATAAGAGCTGCCAAGTCATTGCTTTATTTCTTAACATAGTGGAAAACAAATGGATTGTGGAATCCAACGACGCACTAGAAATCTGCACAAACAAATTATTAATTACTAGTTTCACCCTTTTTTTTTTTTTTTTTTTTTTTTTATTGGTGCCCAGTGGAAACTCATCATGAACTTCCTTCGCCCCGGGGAAGGGCGAAGGGGTATGCCGGACTCCTACCGGCTAAAACCACTGTACTAGTTTCACCCTGCCACGCATTGCTTTGGCTAAATGCACGTAATTAAAACACATTACTTTACAACACTTATCTTAGTTTAGGCATTAGTTGTAATTTATCTATAAGCCTCTTCTGTATAAACTATTGTATGTTGTGCGTGAAAATTGAATGGTGCAAATAAACATTTTTTTATTTAGATTTTTTGAATTACAACACAGTTTTGATTCTGAATAAAATAAACAATGTTGGGTCTCCTGGTTTAATAAAAACATGCGTCTATGAATACAACCACGTGTAAAAATTTCAAAACGATCGGTAAAGAGCTTTAGGACATTTGCGATTTTAAACAAACGAACATTACATTTTTATATATATATATATACTATATAGATTATTTATTTTAAGTTATATCTTCTCACTTGTATCAGCCAAAGCACGTCCACTGCTGAACAAAGGCCACACATAGATCTTCACAATTGTGTCGTCATTTTAGGGGGAATTTGCCAATACTCACCACGCTTGGCAGGCGGGTTGATGAGCACAGTATGGCTGCTGTCCCAAAGACGATACGCTGCTGCCTATCCCTCTGGTTTAGAGCCTTTACTACATCCACTGGAAATGGAGCGGTGCTATATTTTTAAGTCGAACTTAATTTTAATCGCTTCGAGAGTCGCTAGTTAGAAATAGCTTAACCAGTAACATTTCACTCAAATAATAAATTCATAATATGCTTGGACTCGATGGTGATATATTCCTGTGAACGCTTCAATAACATACCTATCTATGCTTCTTATCGAGTCGGACACTCCTAAACGAAGTGACGTGTAATTACTTAGCGCAAGTTACTAGGAATCTGGGTTACTTACGATTGTGTTTCAATAACTCGAGATCGGAATACTGTGAAACTAGTTGAATAATCCAATCACCGGCCAAAATAGAAAGAGTAATTGGTAAATTGTTGTGTTTATCTCCGATATGCTCGTAAAAATGTTCATAAAAGTTTTGATACAGCTATTAATCGCGTAATTATAGATTTGGGGACTTGCGAGATCGCGGGCTTATGTAGGTGCCCGGTGAACTCCGCCTGTTAGTCGAACATTTTGAAGCTAGGCAGGCCTTAATTTACAGTTTTAATAAGCGACAGTAGCTAAATTTAAAGGTGAGTGAATAGATCAACACCTGAAATTGTATTTATAGTTCTCATTTTTAACAATTCTTATAATGTGTCTTCTAACTGGCTGCTACTCGACTGTCCACATTCACACTGCTCTCAGATTTCGGAGTGACAAAAATGACCGAAAGGGTACCCTAAGTCGTTGTTTTGATTTTCTATACAAATAAATAAAATTGAAGTGTCTGTGTTTAATGTCAAAATAACAGCTTTTTACTAAATGCATATGAAAGTATGTACGTTACATATAACAAAAAAACTATTTTTAAATTTTTTGTCTGTCTGTCCGTCTGTCTGTCTGTCTGTCTGTTTGTTCCGGGTAATCTCCGAAACCGTTGGACCGATTTTGACGGGACCTTCACTGGCAGATAGCTGATGTTATAAGGAATAACTTAGGCTACTTTCATTTTAGAAACATAATTAGGGTTCCGCGTAAAAAAAATAAAACCCTTGAAATCCAATATATATATTCTATGTCAAGTGTCTATGTCGAAGTACTCTAAATTTCTTTTAAATTAAACGCGGGTGAAACCGCGGGTCCCAGCTAGTTCGTAAATAATTCCTATCCATATTGCGTCCAAACACAAAGGTGTAATATCTATACAAATAAATAAAATTGAAGTGTCTGTTTGTAATGTCAAAATAACAGCTTTTTACTTAATGCATATGAAAGTATATACGGTATCTATAACAAAAAATACGATATATTATATAAACTATTTCTAAATGTTTTGTCTGTCTGTCTGTCTGTTTGTTCCGGGTAATCTCCGAAACGGCTGGACCGATTTTGACGGGGATTTTCACTAGCAGATAGCTGATGTTATAAGGAATAACTTAGGATACTTTTATTTTAGAAAAATAATAAGGGTTCCGCGCAAAAAAAATTAAGCCCTTGAAATCCAATATATATATTCTATGTCTATGTCAAAGTACTCTAAACTTCTTTTAAATTAAACGCGGGTGAAACCGCGGGTCCCAGCTAGTTTGTTTATATACGACAGGACACAGGACCTGTGCCCTGAGAATTCAACTAAAATTCAGGGCTGCAGTTACCGGCAGCATTAGCAGAGTTGTGGCCTTTGGAACACACGACTCCACACCAGCCTAGCAATATTATATTTATGTGTGTTGTGTGTTGGCTTTTTGTAGTGTGGTAAATAAATTTATTTATTTATAGAAAACAGTCATGTCAATTCAAATTGTTTTACCTGGAAAACTCAACAAAGACATAAGTCGTAAAATTACGAAATTGGATGAGAACCAAGACAGATTTTGCAGAACTCATAACATCCTCAAATAATCATAACGCTAAACTAGTTGTCGTTTCTGTTTATAGCGCCATATCTGTCTAAAACAGTCAGCAGTCGTTTTCTGGGAACGATGCATTTTAAGATACATTGGCGTTTCGTCTGAGAATAGTCACATACTCGTGGGGGAATGATGACAGCATAATTCATGAACAAGAAACTTTGTAAAGTCAAGTCTAAAGTTAAGACTTGAGGAGAGGTTTAGATTCTAAACCTAAAAAGCCCCTCTTAGTTACCCAAAGGAGCCACAAGTTCCAACGATAAAAGGCCTGATAACCCGCTTCACATAGTTTAGTTGCATACCTTTTAACGTCGTAGATATCCCTGTCTGCTTTTTGACATAATATTGCCATTTAATTGGTATTTTTTTATATGATAGCTCAATTGAATTCAATCATTCATTCAGTAGTTACATTCTAAAGTCATTCAATAGTTACATTCTAACAGACACTTTTACACGTCATATTGAAACAACGGAGTGCATTTCGCTACATGACAACCTAGAGGTTGAAGAAATGTTCAAAGAAACTCAGTGCTAGGTCCTTTTTGTTTCTGTGGGACGCTTTGGGGGATCCTTTACAATCCCCCCGGGGGGCGACCGCTTTACAGTCACCCTCTCCGAGATGAGCTATAGGCGTGCCACCAGTGGGCGGCTCTAGTGTGATCATACGAAGACCTGGAGCCTCCCTTAGGCGCCGAAGATGACCGCTCCAGTGGTTTTAGCCGGTAGGAGTCCGGCATACCCCTTCGCCCTTCCCCGGGGCAAAGGAAGATCACGAAGAATTTCCACTGGGCACCAATAAAAAAAAAGTTCCCTTTTTGTTTATTTTTCAAACATTTTATGAATGTGTTTAGAAATTATTTAAGACAGCTGTTTATACATTGAAAAACATTTTGCAGCTATACAACACAAACAATGCATATATTGTTTCCAGGGAACCCGCATGTGCCGATAAGAATTGACGCCACACGTCCTTATTGTCAACATAGTCTTTGATTTTACAGTAGACTTTTTTTATTACTCCATAAGTAACATCTGTTATTTGTTGTGGTAAGGTTATTAGTGAATCGGATACAATAGGTACAGAAACCTGCTCTAGTGTGATCATACGAGGACCTGGAGCCTCCCTTAGGTGCCGAAGATGACCGCTCCAGTGGTTTTAGCCGGTAGGAGTCCGGCATACCCCTTCGCCCTTCCCCGGGGCGAAGGAAGCTCTAAAGAATTACCACTGGGCACCAATAAAAAATAAAAAAAGGTTACAGAAACCTAACGTCGACCTACCTGATGTAAGTAACAACCGTCTCTCTGGACATCGACAATCTACTGAGGGCCAATTCAAGTAAATAATTTACGCTATGACTGAAAGTTGACCGAACTGAGATTAAATTATGGATTGACAAAGCATTGGTATTGTGTTGCTCTTAAATTTTAGTCTGGTTTCAGTATGATCTGGCATCATGGCCCCTGAGCCTTCCCTTGGTAGGATATCGAAAATTTTCAGTGGAATCCGTTTCTGAGCCTATTCGAGACAATCTTTCAGACTTTCACAGACAGACAGAAACTTTCTTTAAATTCCAAAAACGATCATTTACGACTAGACGTTGTATCAATATAGTATTTACTTAAATTTTGCCATTTATTTTGAAATCACAAGACACTTACATTTTATTATATTGGTATAGATTAATGCTTGTATTCTCCTTAATGTACAATAAAGCGGATTTATTAGTAATTAACTAAGTATGACGACTATATATGTACGTGCGAATGTGTTGTCGAAAAAAAAATGGTTTTTTCTTAATTGTTTTTTCTTCTTTATCTACTCTATATTTTATCACCATTTATGACATTACACTAGATGAGCAAACTGTTCATCCATAATGTGAAACGTGTTTCAAATAATTACCTACAATTACTATGTCCCCGAAACATTATTTAGTCTTACATATTGAGCACTTAGTTGAAATATTACGACTGGCTAAATTTAAACTCTATTTTCATTAGAATAACCAAATTTCTTCGTCCAAATATAAACATCAAAGTGCGGACACCGCCAAGAGTTATTTTCGAATGCTACAGAAAAAGTAGAACTTTTCTCAAATAAATTATTCAGAGATAACATTTTGGCGCCAACGAACTTATAGTTGCAGAGCGTAATTGGGTATCCACCCATCGGTTTATCATCATTAACAGACGGAATACTTCCATCCAGTACATTGGTCTGTGATAGAACAAAAAAAAAACAGGTTATGTTTATTATTTCTGCTACCTCTACTGTTTGATATGCACGATTGGTGCAGTGGCATTAAGCGCGCAGTTTCACTTACTGATCGGTAAACAATCGGCGAAGTTAAGCAACGCTCGGCACGGTCAGTCCATGGATAGGTGACCGCATAGTGGTATGTGAACTGTCGGTTTCGGTTGTTGTCAGCGACGTCTAAATACATACTGTGCGTACGTACATATTATATTAATGGTCGTTGTGATCGTCGTCATATGAAGGCAGTCGTTAAACCAAGTTGGATGCATTTGGGCAGCTTGAACAACTCTGACACCAGCTTGGCCACTAGCACACGAAAAGAAAGAAATAAGGAAGAGCAACGGCTACGTGACTGGCTTTCTGCGCTACTACCGGTTGCGGATTCAATGCCCGCACTAAACAAATATTTGTATGTTAGAAGTTCCGAGTCTGGGTGTTTGTGTGCATGTGAGATTTCTCTGCAAATCTCACGAAGAAGAAAACCCAGCGTGAGGCATCAGCATCATATCAGCCAAAGGACGTCCACTGCTGAACAAAGGCCTCCCCCTTAGAATTCCACAACGAGCGGTTACATGCCACCCGCATCTTCACCAGGTCATCTCTCGAACTCGTTGGAGGTCGTCCCACGCTGCGTTTTCCGCTGCGCTGTCTTCATTAGAGAACCTTTTTGCCCCAACGGCCATCAGATCTACGAGCTATGTGCGGGAGGCATCGTCAACATGAAAAAACAACTCTATCTCAGCATTTTCTTATTCTATGACCTGATTATGCTTGCTCGAGCTGAAGCGTTTTATCTACACGAAGTAAATATTGCTCAAATCTTAATGCTTCCACATTTATTTTAATGAATTCAATTCCGCTTTAAAATAGTTACAGTTATTATACAATAAGTTACCAGAACTGATAAAACGAGTATTTGGTAACTATTATGTTAAACAATAACTAATCATCATTTCAGCCGAAAAACGTCCAATGCTGGACATAGGCTTCCCCCAAAGATCCCACAACGACCGGTTTAGGTTATTGGGAGGTTTTACCACAATCACCACGCTTGGCAGGCGGGTTGGTGAGCGACGAATGGCTACTGTTCCACAGAAAGGACGCTGTGCTGCCCATCCATGCCATCCCATGTGGTTTAGGGTCCCTTAGTCGCCTTTTACGATCCCCACGGGAGGAGATTGACGGGTTGGCGATCGCAGTTGAGTTGTTAATGTATTCGAAGGACGCTGCTGCCCATCCTCCGGCTAATCCCTTAGTCGACTTTTACGACACCCACGGGAGGAGATGGGGTGGTGGTATTCTGAGCCGGCACCACACGACCAACCGGTACCACACGACCAACCGGCACCACACGACCACGCGTATATTATGTATATTATGGATTCAGCCATCCTGTGACCACGAACGCTACAAAGTGTTCGAAACGTCAGAAAAACAAAAATCTATAATATACGCAAACGAAACAACTACCTGTAGGGCGTACAAATAACTATTCCGTGCGGGAATTGAAACCGCGACCCATAGCGCAGAAACCCAATCGCTTATCCACCGCTACATATTTCATCCATAACTAGTAAAATCACTATGATGTTACATCATTTTGCAGAATGACGTAAGCAGTAATATTATACAGATGGAAGTTGTAACCTATTCTCAAGGTTTTAGAACGCTTCATTCGAAAACGGAAAGTGACCAAGCCACATATGTACGGGAAGGCGAAACTATACTAAGTAAGAAGCGAGTAGAGAACTCACGCCTTGAGAGGGTTCCGTTATCTAAACTCGGGATCCCGAAGTGTAAGTGACAAGGTTTTATTTTGCGGGCGCTACTGTAGTCATCATCATTTCGGCCGAATGAAGTCCACTGCTGGACACAGGCCTCCCCCAAAGATCACCACAACGACCGATATGGATGTGTTGTGGGCTCATTGGGGGGTTTTGCCATAATCGCCACGCTTGGCAGGCGGGTTGGCGATCGCAGTTGAGTTGTTAATGTACTCGAAGAGCGCTGCTGCCCATCCTCCGGTTAATCCCTTAATCGACTTTTACGACACCCATGGGAGGAGATGGGGTGGTGGCATTCTGAGCCGGCACCACACGGCATACTGTAGTACCATGTATGAAATTAACCGCAAGTTAGTCTAGTCGGGATTCGAAATGACAGACATCGGGTTTATTCGTTAAGGACATCCATTGCTGAACAAAGGCCTCCCCTATAGATTTCCACAATTGCGTGGTCATTATAGGGGTAATTTGCCAGTAGGTACTTACCACGCTTGGCAGGCGGATTGGTGAGCGCAGTATGGCTGCTTTTCCAGAGACAACAGTGAGACTCTACTATAACAGTTCCGTTTTTTCATTACAAAAAGATAAAAATATTTTTTATTCGTGTAAAATCATATGCAGGCACTTATAAATAGTCAAGACTTTAGTTGCCGCGTTCCAAGATGTTGATTTCCTATGGAGAAGAACGGGCAAGAAACTCCATCCACACACTTTTTAAATCATAATAATTGTTATAGTATTTTTGATAACATTGTTCTCAAAATAAATAATGTGAGGACAATGTAGCAGAAAAAGTAAACCTCTTAAAAAGTCCACACTAAACAAGCCTGATATTTAGAAAAATATGGTTAAATTGTCATGGCCACATTAAGCTGACCAATCCCAACAGACAGCACTCGTTCACGAGCATGACACATGCATCAGCGTCGCTCAGCTCAACCATATTGTAGAGCAACTAAGCGACCCGATACACGATGCCAACATCAGCAGGACACTTGATCGAGCATCCTTACTGAGCACCTTAACTGCCAGACAACTATCACGTCAATTAAACAAAATAAATTAATAATCCACATGGTCCTCGCACTTACAGTATCAATAAATGAAGTGAATATATAAAAAAACAACTAAGTAATTGATGTCATTAAACAAATTGAGGATGAAGGATAATCGAATGTCATATTAGACTATGATTTCGGGACTTTTCGCGCACAGATAAATCAAAACAATATTGTCGAAGGTCTTCTCGTGACCACGGTCAATGCAACTTGGTTGAAACGTTGAGGTTAGTCAAAATATTGTTTTGATTTATCTGTGCGCGAAAAGTCCCGAAATCATAGTCTGATATGAGTGAAATTCGCGATAGTTTAAAAGCTTATAATCGAATGTCATTAAATGAATTAATATAATCCATTATTAAAAAACGTCAAAATAAATAAAAATACAGGTACGGAACCCAAAATTTACGAATGTGACAAAATAGTGACGGTGTCATTTGGATCGTATAGTTGCAGACGACACCACCACAAAGCGTCACAACCTACATAGCAATTTTCATTTATATTTAGTTCCGAATATATAAAATAGACATCTATTTGAAGTCGCAAGATCCAAAACAACATTAGACAAAAAAAAAATAGGACAGAGCTGAGAATTTATGAAGTAGCTCGGATTTAGGCTAAAGCGAAATAAATTGCGCACGCTTGGGTTTTTTTGCAGAATACTTTTGTCAATATTTTATATTTTGATGTTAATCTGGAAACTCTGGTAGGTGTTATTTGGGTTACTCTGTCTGTGACGCAAAGCAACAGTTTAAACGATAAAGAAAAAGATAATTTATTTGTAAAAACATAAGTGTACAGAACAAATAAATACCTTTTTTTTTGTTGGTCTGCAGTGGAAATCCTACATGAACCTCCTTTGACCCGGCGAAGGGCGAAGAGGTATCCTGTTCCTACGGACTCCTACGGGCTAAAACCACTGGAGCATTCATATTCGGCACCGAAGGGGGGCTCGTAAGATGGCACATTAGTTACACGTCTTTAGGCACATCTCGGAGGGGACGACTGTAAAGCGGTCACCCCCTCTAGCGGAGGGCAAGCGGCTGTAAAAAGGCTGCCCCCCAGGCAATTCTCGGGGAGGATTGCATTTACATTTTTATTTTTTTAGCTGTGGCTTACACAAGTTTTCTCCTGTGTCGTGGGTACGTTTACAGACATGAATTCCACATACAATACACCCAGACCCGGAACAACTACCTGCAGATCATACAAATATTTGTTCCGTGCGGGAATCGAACCCACGACCCCCGGCGCAGCAGTCGACTGTATCAGCCACTGCAAAGGATCCCTCCAAGTCTCGCTGTGCGCTGTGCACACGGCGGTACGTAACCACGTGCGCGTCACAGTCTTCCCGGGGGGTCGCTGGTGTGAGAGCGCAGTCTCTCCAATCTGCGCGCTCGCGACCCCCGAGGCCCCCCACCATGTACAATTAATACCTAATGGCCTACCTGCTATGCCAAATATTATAGTGTCATTACATTGACATGACGGCACGGTTGGTGCAGTGGTTGATATAGTCGGCTGCTGCGCTCCGGGTCGTGGGTTCGATCCCGCACGGAACAAACATTTGTATGATCTGCAGGTAGTTGTTCCGAGTCATGTTGCTGCGTCCCGCTATCGCCACGACGCAGCTGTATGTGTCACGTCTTTACCACTCCACGAAAGTTGAGGAGATCGTGGAAGACATCCGGGTGTAGACCCAATGGACCTTGAGGGTAGGAGTCGCACCTCAACATTAACTTCAAATCGTTTGTGTTGCGGGTCCAAACATGCAAACTAGAAACCTTTATGAAGGAGGCCGAAGGGAGTCTACCGGAAGTTTCGTGAAAGGCTACGGCACACCACGCTACAGTACAGCACGTCACCGCCTACACGTGTAAAATTGTGGAGCTAAATATAATAATTTTACTGTGTATAATATGTTATTGTATCTATGAGCTAAAACTATGATATAAAACTTAATAAAGAAGTAAATAATATATTGCCGTCCTTCACAATATATCGGAAATATATTGTCATGTCATGTGAAGGCCGAGAAAGATAAGCAAATTAAGTATCTTGACTTGGCGCACGAGGTTGTCGACATGTGAGAAGTAGACTCTGCAATCATTGTGCCGATAGTTGTTACGGCCAATGGCCTAATGGCCAAGAGCCTCGACCAACACCTGAAGAGGCTCTCGTTAGGCGGCTGGGTCAGGGGCTTGATGCAGAAAGCGGTACTCCTAGACACGGCTCGTATTGTTAGGAGGTTCCTCTCTCTAGAGCCCTGACCACCGGCAGTTTGGACCTTGTTCCCGATGCCGGTGGGCTACTATTTTTTATATTTTTAAATGTTTATTTTTATATGGTGTATATTTAAAAATGTAATTTATATGTATTCATTTTAAATAAAGTAAATAAAAAATGGTGAATATGTTAAATGTACACCGAAAAGTACGGCTCAGATTAACATAATTTATACCCAAAACCATGCAGTCAGCCTTCAATAATTAACCTTTCAATCATTAATACATCTATTAATCTTGCACTAAATGATTTAAGTCAGTCTGCCTAGCTATCGAGAATAGTCGTGATAAATAAATTATGTCTGCTCGACGACCTTGTGCCTAAATATTTGAGCGGACGACACTGATTTTGGAATCGTTTTCTAAGTGTTGCAACAGTTCGTGATACACATTGTTTATTATTTTATTTTGAACCTATATCTAATAATACTTTGATAATAAAAAACTTATAATAAACATAAAAACAAGAGAGCAGCTTGTGGCGAGCTGTTGTATGTGAGTGGCGACACTGCGTATGCGAATGCGCCGGATTCGGTCAAGTCTTCGTCTCCGGCCCGCCTTTATTGGCTGGCTGGAGTGGACCCCATGAGTGCCCACAGGACTCTCAACTCTGGCTTGCCTTAGATGGCCGACCAGACGGGAGCCACTAAAGCTATATACTCGGGGGTGGAACTATCCCGCTCCTAACCTTCGAGACGCGCGATGGTGAAACCGATGCCGCATCTATCGACACCCCGAGCTGCTGACGCCAGTGTTGCTACCCGCCACCTGCAATGGTAGCCATTTAGTGGCCCTATCTTGTGAGTGACGCATGAACGTCTCATCATTACGGCCGAATGAAGTCCACTGCTGGACACAGGCCTCCCCCAAAGATCACCAAAACCACCGATATGGATGTGTTGTGGGCTCATTGGGAGGTTTTGCCATAATCGCCACGCTTGGCAGGCGGGTTGGCGATCGCAGTTGAGTTGTTAATGTACTCGAAGGACGCTGCTGCCCATCCTCCGGCTAATCCCTTAGTCGACTTTTACGACACCCGTGGGAGGAGATGGGGTAGTGGCATTCTGAGCCGGCACCACACGGCACGTCTACCATATCGAAAGGCAGACGCATTTGTTTCTGTTTATCAACCAATGCAATAGATCTAATCGTATGTAGCTTCCATCTCATACAATAGTGGGACTGCCACCATGGATAATTAACTGTATTTCTTTGGTGCAGTAGTGGAGAGTGGAGGATGGTGAGTGACATTTTAGGTTAAATTTATCTAAACGGCCTCTGCATGTTGGACGTTTGTCCTCGCGGATTCCTCCTTGCAGAGGATTCTCGTGAAGACAGACGAAAAACGTTACAACATCTAGGATGATTTAAGCATGTTTCATATTCAATTAACGGAAGCAAACGCTGCTCGGGGTATTGAATACTTATCGCCAAGTGCAAATTGTTGGAGCCAACTGAAGGGAACTTTTTAATTAATAGTGCATGTAGGAATTATTAACCTGTCAATACCTGTTATAGCAATCGTTGTACCAAATACTGTATCTATTAATGCCAACACACCAAATATTGGTATCTGATTAGCGCATAAACGATTCAATATGAAATAGTATTTAAAATTGAACACAATGATAAGTACTGTCATCTCTACTGAATTATTTAACAACAAAATTCTCAATTTTCGTTCAATGTCTTTATAAACTTTACTTATTTCTTTTCTTGGGACGGTTGGTGCAGTGACTAAGCAATTGTATTTCTGTGCAACAGGTTGTGGATTCGTATACCGCAACGGAATAAATATTTGTATGAACTACAGGTAGTTGTTCCGGGTCTGGATATTTCTACTGTGTCGTTGGTGCTGGTACAGTATATACAGAAATCCTACGATTTGTGTCTATAAACAGTACGTGCATTGTTTAAAAAGAAAAACCCTGTTTATCAGCCAACGTTCGTAGACTGCCCTTCTCGTCACGACAATGACACTTTATTGTTGTTATCTATCGATGATCTGATTTATTTTTATTCTTCTGTTTGTTCATTAAATAGGCTCCAAGAAACAACGGAATGTTCATAATACTGCAACCCTGTCTCATCCATTTAAAGTTTAAGCTTATCTCGTCTCATTAATATCAGCCGAAAGACGTCTAGTGCTGCACATAGACCTCCCCAGAGATCACAACGACCGATCTGGGTTTTTATTGTGGGTATTTCCATAAATGCCACGCGCGTAATGTGGGTTGGTAATCGCAGTTGATCGCAATTAAAGTACTCGGAGGAGGTGCTGGCCATCCTCCCGCTAACGCCATAGTCACCCGTTACGAAACCCACAGCATGAGATGCGGCGATGCTATTCTTAACCCACACCGTACCTGCCTCGTCTTATGTCGCTTTGGCGAATTTAACCTGTTGTTGAAAAGGTAAGCTCATCGCTTCTACATTAGCAATGAAGCTATTCTACGGAAGTTTCGAAACCCTTATTCGACTAATACAAATGAAGTATTTAAAACACATAGAGTAAGAGATAACTATAAGCCGATAACATTAAGAAAGCCTCGCACGATGCGTGACGGAAAAGAGAATTGCCGTATAATACTAATAAAATAAACGAATTGGATTCGTGTGAGCGAATATGTACTTTAAATAGCGTCAGGCCACATCTCTAGTACCTACAGAACGTATTACAATCACTCCACATTGCACCACTTACACTGCAGTGCCTAGTTACATAGCGATACCTTTGAATATTGAATACGGAGTATCTCGTATTGTAAATAGTAACACAGTCATAATGTTTGTTTTGCTAACATTCTAATCTTCTAATCGTAATCGTACATTTTCGTCCAGTCCTTATTTATCCTCAAAGACAGAATACCGGAACAAAACTAGATAGAACTAAGAGAAAAACAAAACAAAGGAATGGGGTGACGGAAAGAAGTTTCTAAGCCCAGCAGAATATTAACATCATCTGGTAACTCTCTACCACAGCTCGGAAATATCAGTCTGGAGTATCACGTTATAACGCAGTGAAACATGACAGACAGATGTGTTGCTGGAAAAGGATGGAAGGAAGGAAACCAGGTGGAAAGAGTGAAAAAATAATGATGAGTTATTGTATGTAATAAAGATGCTTGCTGTCAACAAGAGGAAAGATAACAGGACACTTAACTACGACGCAATAGGTCTTTAAGAACATAATTGAAGGGGAAAAAAATCAAGCGAACGAAAAGAATAATGTCATGAAATTAAATAAACTTTATATAGCAAGATTTCAAGAAACACTTTTACTAATTGAGATGAAGCCGGTATTTCCTACTGACTGCCTCCGAGAAGAAATACCGAAGCAAACTCGAAGGTTTCTGTTTATGTGAGAAAATGTAGGGCGACGTCTGGAATGGCCTGTCCTGATACACGACAAGCAGGATTCACTCAC
The DNA here is from genome assembly GCA_947459985.1 of Diloba caeruleocephala. NCBI lineage: Eukaryota > Metazoa > Arthropoda > Insecta > Lepidoptera > Noctuidae > Diloba > Diloba caeruleocephala. The sequence goes on from OX381630.1 coordinate 1,078,918, forward strand.
CGTGTAGGTCAACCCTATTTTAGGGTGTCGCTGTCATGTCGGTCAAAACAGAGAAGGAGAACAGAAAAGAGTGGGCGATTACTGCACTGGTCAGAAGGCCAATTCTCGTAATTTAATTTTTTTCTAAATATAGTTCCGATCTAGTCTCAGTGTCATAAATGTCACAAATGGTATTCTCCTAAACTAACACACAACGTCAAACGTGAAATTACACTGTGATGAGATCGAAAATGGATCGAAAGTAGATCGAAGTCAAAACGGTATTCTGCTAACATTTCGAACTAAATTGTCATTAAATAAACGTCAAAATTGAGATTGAAATGAGACTAGATCGAGATTATACTGAAATCCGACTGAACTTTAAGAGTAGCAGAATACGATTTTTTCGGTCAATTCATAATTTAATCTCAGTTCGGTGAAGTTTTTTCAGTCATAGTGTCAATTAATTGAGAATTGGCCCTCTGAGCCAATACCGCATAAACTAAATGTTTCAAGACCACGAAAAGCCACCCAAAACAACACAGGCATAAACTTGAAACCATTTTGAATACCCGAATGCAAATTGGCAGGTAGAGAAGCCCATTAATAAAACGCAACCAACTCGTTCCCCTATAATTTCGGAAAGCAACGACCCGAATAAAAAAAAACATGTTAAAAGACAAACGCATCGCTTTCAGACCGTTCGCGGTATGTGTGTCAATTAACTTGACCTTAACAGATACATTATTAAAATTTGCAAGCTCGCTCGCTTATGCAGGTTTTAACTAACCTAAATGGGGAGGCGAGAGTGGTAATTAACGACATGTTTTTTCATGGAAACCACAGCGTGTCCGATGGTGTGTTGAATCTAATGATACTGGATGTTTCCTTCTTCATATTTTCTTCAGAGACAGCTGCACCGAATACGCGGAGTCAGTTGCAGCTTTAATACTTTATACACGTTATATGAGAGAATTCAGAATACTACCATGAGTAGTGGAGCGACATTGGACGAAAAATAAGAAGCTGCACATAGATACTTCGAGAAAATATGTATATAGGAGACCCCATCTCCTCCCATGGGTGTCGTAAAAGTCGACTAAGGGATTAGCCGGAGGATGGGCAGCAGCGTCCTTCGAGTACATTAACAACTCAACTGCGATCGCCAACCCGCCTGCCAAGCGTGGCGATTATGGCAAAACCCCCCAATGAACCCACAACACATCCATATCTGTGGTTGTGGTGATCTTTTGGGGAGGCCTGTGTCCAGCAGTGGACTTCATTCGGCCGAAATGATAGGAGACTGTTTACAGGTTTAACAGTTCTCACCTGCCGGGGCGCGGTCTATTTTTTTTATTTATTTATTTAATATCAATTGCTTGGTGCACTGACAGTTTACACCAAGACGCACAACAAGCCAAGTTATCATTATCACATTACACTGAAAAAACGAAGACAAATATTTAAAATCAAATTAAAACTATTGTTCGCGACGCAACCACAAAACCCACGACATGATGTTTGTTCGCGACGCAACCACAAAACCCACGACATGATGTTTACACACATAGCAACAGCGCTCGCGACATAACTCACGATGTACATACGTAGTTTTAGAATAATATTATTAGAATATACATATAAGATATTTAGATAAGTCAAACATGTACATTTTCGAAAATTTGTAAAAAAGTAATTTTTTGCCTACTAGTCCTAGACACCCCATACAACAATGATTAGTACTTAGATTTTGTCAAAACTAACCCTATGTACTAGATTTAGACTAATGTAAGCCAGAAAAAGGGGATTCCCCTTAGTTAACCACGCCCTCAGCCCACAGATAATGTATAATCGTAGAAAACTAGCATCACTACTGTTTTTAGCCACTGGGCCTAAACTACGCTCTGTATTAACTGCATAAACATAATTTATAAGAAAATATCAACAACAGTTGGCCAAGACCACTGCCTACACCCTTAAACTTAGAGTCATAAGTATAGTTATATAATTACGACAATAAACGAAATTTATTAAGTCACTCAGCTTCAACACCCTTACAACTAAGGATAAAACTGTAAATACACAGCTAACACATATTATTTAACCCTTTCCCTTTGTATACCTGAAAAGGACACACTTTAAGGAATAACAGACACACACAATAGAGCTTATTTTTTATTAGATACAAGAAAAACCGTAGACAATACCTGTATGACAATAGCAAAAATAAACAATGAAAAGGGGAAGCAATTTCACGGCTCTCGTGCATGTACGGATCGGAGGTAGCTAAGCGCGCCCGTCCCTTCAGGAACAAGAACAAAAATAGATCCAAGTTTTTAATTAGTAGTTAGTTCTTGATAGTAAATAAGTGGTGCGGTACAGTCTGAAATTGCTCTCTGCCATAAGTTACAGTGAAAGTTGTGTTTTTATTTTACGTTATCTCCGCTACAAGTATAAGCGCACATACGGAATCAACACGTTCGATTGTTTGGCAAGTTTAAAAGTACTTCCGGAACCTATAGGTGCAGGACGTCAGCTACTCATCAACGAGGTTCGCCCGTCCGGTACATTCAATGGTCCTTCGAGCCGGATATACAATAAACAAATAGTACATTTCGTGTAGTGCGCGTATACATTCGATAAAAATAAAAAATAGCAAACATGCCGTTAATGACGCGGTCGCAGGGTAAGCAGGCAGAAGAAAATAAAAACCATGCTGAAAGCGACACACCGAGGGCAGCAAGAGTAATATATCATGAACATCCACCACGATCACCATCGGCATCGACAGAAAATACCGGGAAGCCCCGTCCGCGAGCTAGATCAAACACCATAGAAAATATAGACAATCCGACTGGCTCCAAGGATATTCGACAATTAAAAGGCGACTCGGACAGAACATAACGGCCGAAGGTTAAGAGCGTCCAAAAGGCGACGATAGAAAATACCCAAAAGGAAAACATCACGGCGAAGCCAAGGAAGGGACCTACAGAAAATAGCAGTCACCGCACTGATCGATCCCATAGAAAAATAGTGAAGGCCCGTGAAGACATATTGAAAATAAAATTGGAGCTCGCCCGTTTAGCGTTAAAGAAAGCCGAAAATGAAGATTCCGAAACCGAATACGACGAAGAAGGCCAGTCAAAGGCTGAGTTCGTACGATCATGGCTAGAAGAAACAACCAACATACCGCCGGAACCTGAAACCAGTGAGCTACCAACACAGTGCATAAAGCCGATAGAAAATACGATAGGAAATACAATAGAAAATACGATAGGCAATATAATAGACAAAACGGTAAAAAATTCGATAAACGTGCCAACAAAGTTAGGCGATAGTAATACAGTTTTAAAACGCGAAAATAGTGAACAAAGTGACGCGCTCCGACCGTTCGTAACACAGCTAACCTCCGCGATCGCGGCCCTGGCCGATAATAGGACGCCAATAGGAAAAAATATAAACTCGCAAATACAATCCGCGTCCAAGGTAATAATGCATTTACCAAATTATAGTGGAGCCCATACAGAGTGGCTATCGTTCCGTGCAATATACGAAACAACGAAAACGTATTTCAACGACATAGAAAATACCGCGAGACTCAGAAGAAGTCTAAGGGGAAGGGCGTTAGACACCGTCAGTTCGGAACTTATCGGACACGCGAAACCGGACGAAATAATGAAGGAACTAGAGTTACAGTTTGGACGCCCCGACTCGATAGCGCAAGCCGAAACAGATAAGTTAAAAACGTTACCGCGATGCAGCGAATCACCAAAAGATATATGTATGTTCGCCAGTCGTGTTAGAAGCAGTGTAGTAACATTAAAAGCGTTAAAAAGGGAATATTATTTACTTAACGCGGAACTAGTTAGAAACTTAACAGAAAAATTACCAAATTCGTTACGCGTACAGTGGTATAAAGCATTCACGGAAAAATATAACGGTGTGCCGGATCTAAATCGATTCAGTGAGTTTGTGTCGGAACAGGCCCAATACTGTAGTGCATTCGCGCCGCCGGAAATGGTAACAGAAAATCACGTAAGTAGACGCTTTATACATAAAACTAATAATGTGACAAATAGATATGTGCCAAAGTGTAGAATATGTGATAACGAGGGTCACTATTCATCAGATTGTAGAAAATTTAAAGAAGTCGATACCAACAAACGTTGGGAATTAGCTAAAACACACGGTATGTGTTATCGTTGCTTAAAATATAGACATCAGCAACACACGTGTAAACCAAAGAAATGTGGCATAGAAAATTGCACCGCCACACATCACTCTATGTTACATTATATTAAAAAAGACAAGAGTGACATAGAACCGAAAGAAACAGTCGCTAACGCTTGGACCCCGAATAGAACTCGCGCCTTTTTAAAGATATTGCCGGTAACAGTAATTGGACCGGCGGGAGAGATAGACGCTCACGCGTTATTAGACGATGGCTCAACAGTAACTTTGATAGACGAAAACATAGCGACCCAAATAGGGGCACAAGGCAGAATAGAGCCATTAAATATGGAAGCTATCGGAGACATAAAATTAAAAACTCCGAATTCCCGACGCGTTACTATCACGCTATGCACTAAGCGTAGGGGGCAGAGAAAAATATACGCACGTACTATACCTAACTTAAATTTGTCACCGCAACTTATAAGTCAACAAGATATATTAGAATGTGAACACTTGACCGACTTAAGAGACGATCTTGTATATGGGGCAGTCACACCCAAAATTCTAATAGGACAAGACAATTGGAATTTATTATTATCAACTGAAAATCGTATCGGCCCTAAAAATCAGCCAGTAGCTTCACTTACCGCATTAGGATGGGTACTACACGGCGTCTTCGAAAGAACCCTCGGTCACAGTGTGCAATTTATTCATAATTTAACTACCATAGATGAAAAAATAAACCGTCAGTTGAATGATTTCTTCGCTGTTGAATCTTTAATGATAAATCCGAGACGGCCTAGTTCAGATCCAGAGAAACGCGCGGAAGATATATTAGACAAACATACACGTCAGTTAGATACGGGTCACATAGAAACAGCGTTATTATGGAAAGACAAAAATATAGAAATGCCGGACGCATATCAGAACGCGTTAACGAGACTTATCTCAATAGAAAATAAATTAGATCGTAACCCCGAACTAAAAACACGATATAACGAACAAATGACCGCATTAATAGATAAAGGGTATGCAGAGACTGCGCCTAAGGAATGCATTAAAGGAAAAGTTTGGTACTTACCACATTTTAACGTATATAACCCAATGAAGCCGGATAAGATTCGCATAGTACACGACGCGGCCGCGAAAACGAAGGGTGTATCACTAAACGATCAGTTGTTAACAGGACCGGACTTATTACAATCACTACCGGGAGTGATGATGAGGTTTAGGCGGTACCCTATAGCAGTTTCAGCTGATATAGCTGAAATGTTTTTACAAGTAAAAATTCGTAAAGAAGATAGAGATGCACTTAGGTATCTGTGGCGTGGCGACCGGCGGGAGGGCGCACCCCAGGAATATAGAATGACGTCAATAATATTCGGTGCAGCGAGTTCACCGTGTACAGCTATATACGCAAAAAATTGGAACGCGAAAAAACACGTTGACAAACCGGAAGCCATTAGGGCTATAGTTGAAAATCATTACATGGACGATTATTTAGATAGCTTCATAGACATACAAAACGCGGCCAGGGTAGCAACCCAAGTAAAAAACATACATAAAAGCGCGCGTTTTAATTTAACCAAATGGGTATCGAACTCAGACGAATTGTTGGCACAACTAGATTCCAATAAGAATATTAACGATAGGGTCAATATAGGTAGTAAAGGCCAAGAAGAAAAAATACTCGGACTGATTTGGGTCCCCAGTACCGACCACTTAAGTTTCAACTTAGAACTGGCACGATTGCCTGCAGATTTAATTACGAAAGAAATTCCGACTAAACGAGAGGCACTCAGAATAGTAATGTCGCTCTACGATCCATTAGGATTAGCATCGCCGGTTACAATACGAGCTAAACAAATACTACAGGAAACGTGGAGACGAACTATAGACTGGGATCAAAACCTAGATGGGGATCTAGCCCAACAGTGGATAGCGTGGCTGACACACTTGCGCCATCTAAAAGATATAAAAATACCTAGAAGCTATTTAGGATATGGCTCAGCTACGACAATACAAATGCACGTATTTACAGACGCAAGCGAATCCGCGTACGCCGCGGTAGTATACTGGAGAACAACAAACTCAGATAGTAAAGTAAATGTTTCAATAGTAATGGCCAAAGCCAGAGTGGCACCTTTAAAAATAACTTCTATCCCTCGTCTCGAACTGCAAGCCGCCGTATTAGGAAGCCGTTTAGCGACAGCGGTTGCGGAGGAACACCAGATTAAACCACATGAAACATTCTATTGGACAGATAGCAAAACGGTACTCACTTGGGTCACAAAAGGAGCTCGCAGCTACAAGCCGTTCGTAGCTCATAGAATAGCCGCGATACAAGAAAATAGTAAGGCCGAGGAATGGCATTGGATACCGACAAAACAGAACATAGCGGACGCGGCCACACGCGATGTACCGGCGAACTTCAATTCGCAACATGAGTGGTATTTTGGTCCCACATTTCTGTACGAAGATCCCTCAAAATGGCCAGTTGAGAAATTTAAAGTTAACGACAACACAGGGGAGGAAAAGACTTATAACATAAGCACAAAACAAAAATTCGATATATCAGAGTCTCTACCTGACCCCAAAAGGTTCTCGAAATGGGAACGATTAATACGCTCGATAGGACGGGTATTACAGTTTATAACAATATGTCGCGAAAAAACGGACAAAGTAAATTACAAAAGAAATAAGAAAAATATTAGCAACGATCCGGATTGGCGAACGAAAAAGATACAGCCAATGAAAATTAAAAAGAAAACAACTGAAAAGGAAGCTAAAATCTTTAAACCCCTAAACGCCGATATATTAGGGAAAGCCGAACATTTGATAATTCAATTAATACAGCAAAATTCATTTAACCAGGAATTAAGTAACCTGCGGAACAATAAAAATATAGACAATGATAGCCGATTAAAACACTTGCAAATAGAATACAAAAATGACATAATCTTTCTCAGAAGCCGAATAGCTGCAGTGGAGGGAGTCCAAAGCAACTCAAAAACACCCGCTATATTAGATGGCGATCATGACATAACGCGGTTGTATATAGATTGGACACATCGAAGTCTACATCACAGCGGCACTGAGACCGTAATAAACGAAGTGAGGCAACACTTCTGGATCCTGAGGCTACGACCTACAACCAAGGCCGTAATAAGTCGATGCTTACAATGTCGAATAAGGAAAAGTCATCCACCCGAGCCGGCAACCGGCGATCACCCTAAGGCCCGTCTGGGTCATCATAAACATCCGTTTACTTTTACAGGTATAGATTATTTCGGCCCGTTGTCCGTGACAATCGGGCGTCAACACCACAAGCGCTATGTGGCGCTGTTCACCTGTCTGACCTCTAGGGCAGTTCACCTGGAGGTCGCCGGCAGCCTTAGCGCAGACTCCGCTATCCTGGCGCTGCGGCGATTTGCCGCGCGCAGAGGGTGCCCTACTGAGATGTACTCAGACAACGGCACCAACCTGCACGGCGCCGACCGAGAGCTCCGAGACGCCCTGCGCAACGAAGCCAGCCGCCGCGGCATAGCGTGGCGGTTCATCACACCTTCTGCGCCCTTCATGGGAGGGGCGTGGGAGCGACTTGTACGGTGTGTGAAAAACACACTCACCACCGTACTACACGAACGTCATCCAACAGAAGAAGTACTCGCAACCCTATTGTGCGAGGTCGAGTACACTGTCAACAGCCGACCGCTGACACATGTGTCGGTCGAGCCAGACGACGATGAAGCAATAACGCCCAACCATTTTTTGTTGGGCGGATCAAGACGACTGCCTACCCCAGGCACATTCGACGAAAATGACTTACACAACAAACAACATTGGCGGCGAGCACAAATACTCGCTGACATGTTCTGGCAACGTTGGGTGAGGGAATACCTCCCCGACCTCCAATATCGGCGGACTCCGCATAACCGTGGTCCCACCTTACAAGTAGGCGACCCGGTATTCATCGCCGATGGCCACTTGCCTCGCAATACATGGCCACGCGGCGTCATCACCGCTGTATTCCCGGGAGCAGACGGGCAAATACGCACTGTAGAGGTGCGCACAGCAGGCGGCGTACTCAAACGGCCTACGAAAAAGGTGATACCGCTACCCAAGTAGCAACGCCGCTCACCGAGAGATTGGTGCAGCTGCACTGACAACGATGCCAGCGAGACTGCACGGCGGGAGATATGTTCGCGACGCAACCACAAAACCCACGACATGATGTTTGTTCGCGACGCAACCACAAAACCCACGACATGATGTTTACACACATAGCAACAGCGCTCGCGACATAACTCACGATGTACATACGTAGTTTTAGAATAATATTATTAGAATATACATATAAGATATTTAGATAAGTCAAACATGTACATTTTCGAAAATTTGTAAAAAAGTAATTTTTTGCCTACTAGTCCTAGACACCCCATACAACAATGATTAGTACTTAGATTTTGTCAAAACTAACCCTATGTACTAGATTTAGACTAATGTAAGCCAGAAAAAGGGGATTCCCCTTAGTTAACCACGCCCTCAGCCCACAGATAATGTATAATCGTAGAAAACTAGCATCACTACTGTTTTTAGCCACTGGGCCTAAACTACGCTCTGTATTAACTGCATAAACATAATTTATAAGAAAATATCAACAACAGTTGGCCAAGACCACTGCCTACACCCTTAAACTTAGAGTCATAAGTATAGTTATATAATTACGACAATAAACGAAATTTATTAAGTCACTCAGCTTCAACACCCTTACAACTAAGGATAAAACTGTAAATACACAGCTAACACATATTATTTAACCCTTTCCCTTTGTATACCTGAAAAGGACACACTTTAAGGAATAACAGACACACACAATAGAGCTTATTTTTTATTAGATACAAGAAAAACCGTAGACAATACCTGTATGACAATAGCAAAAATAAACAATGAAAAGGGGAAGCAATTTCACGGCTCTCGTGCATGTACGGATCGGAGGTAGCTAAGCGCGCCCGTCCCTTCAGGAACAAGAACAAAAATAGATCCAAGTTTTTAATTAGTAGTTAGTTCTTGATAGTAAATAAGTGGTGCGGTACAGTCTGAAATTGCTCTCTGCCATAAGTTACAGTGAAAGTTGTGTTTTTATTTTACGTTATCTCCGCTACAAGTATAAGCGCACATACGGAATCAACACGTTCGATTGTTTGGCAAGTTTAAAAGTACTTCCGGAACCTATAGGTGCAGGACGTCAGCTACTCATCAACGAGGTTCGCCCGTCCGGTACAACTATTATAGAAAACGTCGACATCGGGTTCATGAGCAATCAGGACATTAAACAGATCTATGGCCTGGGCCGTGGGAGCATATTGAGCAGTTTGAGTACGCACCGGTGGGGCCACAAGCAGGCGCCTCGTGCCACACGCGCGCGGCCTCCGCAGCCGGTCCGGCGTAAACAATGAGCAGCGAGCCAAAGCGGTCGCGTTATCAATCCTGTTATTGAGCAATAGATAGTAATGCATCAATAGTGCACACTTCCGTCTTAGCTGTAAGGTATTGATGCCTACCATTCCGGAGATGAACAGGGACGGATACAAATAAGGATAGTACCCATACATTTTTTTATATAAATAGCGGGCAAATTTTTTCTGTACCCGTTCTATCATAAGTTTATATTTATGTTCATGTGGGTCCCATACAAGAGAATTATATTCTAATTTACTACGGACAAATGAATAATAGTGCTTCGGTCATGAAATCTAGCTGATTGACGCATTACGATACTAATGCAGACAAAGCGTACACCTCAGCCCCCGCTAGAGGTAAGCAGAAGGACACCGTGGGGTTTTAGCCGGTTTGAGCCCAGCATGCCCCTCCACCCTTCCCAAGGCGGAGGAAGTCCAAAAAATTAAAAAAGATTTAACAGTTCTAACCTATGTTTGTATAGAATACAATGATTTGTAAATTGAGGCAAATTATATCTGTCACAGAAAGTACAAGAAAATGGGAAAATTAGATTGATACTAAAACTGTGTTCCGTAGATTATGGTTGAGCTAAGCCGCTAAGCGATGCTGATGCATGCGTCATGCTCGTGAACCGGTGCCGTCTGTCGGGACTGGTCAGCCGGCTATTATAATATTATTGTAGTATGTTCCTTCTTTACGCATTAACCTTCATCTTTCTCATTATATATTTTACCATTATAATTTATACCGTACAACACGGTCATCATTTCGGACGAATGAAGTCCACTGCTGGACACAGGCCTCCCCTCAAAGATCACCACAACCACCGATATGGATGTGTTGTCGGCTCATTGCGGCTCATCCTCCGACCAATCCCATAGTCGCTTTTTACGACACCCATGGGAAGAAATGGGTTGGTGCTATTCTTAGCCCAGTACCAATCATTAAGCTACATTTTCAATTCACAATCTATACGAACAAAGCTGACACCTTCGACCAATATTTACAAATCAATACTTTAACTACATGATAAATGCGACACGCCATTCGAAGGTCGACTTTGGCAATATCTCATAGAATCAGATGCGTGTGCCTTGCGTCAGAGCTGAATCTCGCTGCTTAGCTCATCGCGACCGGTTTGTGCATCATGACATTTGTTTACTAGCGTTACTACTCGTACCTGTTAGCTAAATAGGCTTATTGTATAATGTACAATGATTCTAGCGAACGTTGCGTAGTTTGATAATACCAAAACATCTGCTCTAATCTAATGTATTGTCGGCTATACGAGGGCGGCACTGAAAATTTCGGGAATCAAGGAAGTGACACAACATTACTATTTAAAAATGTATTTATTGCTTTTCGAAGTATTCTCCGCGAAATTTGACATATTTTTCCATACGATGGAACCAATCATTGAAGCAACCATTCCATTCGGAAGTTGGGGTCTCCAAAATTCATTCAAATCAAATTCACAGCTTCTTTAGGTGATGAAAATCTCTGTCCACGCAATTTATTCTTTATTTTAGGGAAAGTATAGAAATCATTAGGGCTTAGGTCGGGGCTGTACGGCGGATGGTCTAATAATTCTATGTTTTCTTGCTCTAAAAACTCTTTTGTGCTGTGCGCGGTGTGAGAACTCGCATTGTCGTGATGGAGGATGATGCGGCGGTTGCAGTTCTCTCTACGGAGTTCAGAAACGACCTGTGGCAAACAAATGCTAGCATACCATTCTGCATTAACCGTTCTTTGCCCCTCAAGAGGAATAGTCGTAACATGGCCGGTTTTGGAGACAAACGTGGCCACTATTTTTTTTGCAACACTCCGTGAACGAACAATTTTTGATGGCTTTAACTCATTTTCGAACACCCAAACTCGTGACTGGTTTTTTGTTTCGGGTTCGTACGCATATATCCAGGATTTGTCACCTGATACGATGTTGTATACAGTATTTGAGGACCCTGCGTGGAATCTTTCGAGAGTTCTGACGCACCAAGTAACGCGAGCCGCTTTTTGCTATTCACATAGCAAATGCGGTATCCATCGGGAAAACAACTTTTTACACCTAATTTTTCATGCAAGATTATTTGTATTTGACTCATGCCAATGTCTAAAGTTGCCTGAATTTCGCGGTATGTCACATGTCGATCTTCCTCAATCAGCTTACGCACAGCATCAACGTTTTCTTGGGTGACTGCAGTTTTTAGACGACCTTGACGAGGATCATCACTGAGCTTGACACGTCTACGTTGAAATTCAGGAAACCAGCGATAAATTGTGGTTTTGGATGGGGCTTCATCACCAAATGCAGAAATCATCCGGTGAACACACTGTTTTTGTGTTAAACCACTTTGAAAGTCATAATAAATCATCGCTCTTGAATTTTCTCGAGTCAATTCCATTTTCTCAACGACTAAACAAGTTTGACAAAACCTTGTGACAAGACCGTGAATCTTTTTTTAAATAAATAAATGGTATTCGATTTGTAAAACCAAGGAGTTTTCAATTAAAAAGATTTTAATATGACAGGAACAGTGGGCGCATGAGGCCATTGGCCGCCACCAGTTTTGGATTACTAGGGCTGGGATACATATGCAAATAAAAATTCAAAATATGTACTTACATGTAATATGAACACCAAACATTTTGATGATATGATGCTAACAAACCCTGAGTCGCCTTTTGCGACATCACCGGGCGGAGATGGAGGTTTTCTTTTTTTCTTTTAAAAAAACGTTGCCCCACACTAGGATTTCTCTTGTGTCGTGGGTGCGTTTACATACATGAATTCCACACACAATACAACCCAGACCCGGAACAACTACCTGCAGGTCATACAAATATATGCTCCGTGCGGGAATCGAACCCACGACCCGGAGCGCAGCAGCCGACTGTATCAGCCACTGCACCAACCGTGCCGTCCATCGCAGTGGTGCTATATTCTTAATCCGGACATCCGGACACCGCACGGACAGATCTTTTGTGCTGGCCCTCAATTCCGTTGCTGCCACATGAAAAGTTCTTGCAGGAACCCTGCGATTGTGCCAACATGGAACGGCGCGTAATCATCTAGTACAGGATAAGATATTCACTTGTGCTTCCTCTAATTGATTATGCGGATGTTTGTTACTCTGATTTGTCCCAAGACCTTCTTAACAAATCGTATCGGCTTCTCAACAATGCTTCATCCGCTTTATCTTCGGATTACGAAAGTACGATCACATTTCTTCCTACAGATCTAAACTTAAATGGCTATAGTCAGACAGAGGAGAGCTGTCAGACCACTTTGTTTGCTTGTTACTATTATAAACGATCCTTGTGCTCCTGATTATCTTAAAATACCCTTTCAACTTTTGGGAGGCTCTCACAATCATAACCTTCGTGCTTCTGAAAATTTAATTCTCAACATTCTACCCCACCATACAGGATTTATGTCCAATTCCTTTGCTGTCTCAACAATCAAGCTCTGGAACGCGCTTCCCTCGATATAAAAAACTCCGAGTAAATTCACTTTCAAACGTAAAGTGCGTGAACACTTCCTTAAATCATTGCAATGCTGATCTTACAAAACAGTCTTCGTCATTAGCCTTAATATTTATGTCAGATAAGATATTTATATATTCTATTTAATTATGCAATATATATAATATCTATTTTTATATTAGTATACGTATTTATTCCTCTTTTAATTAAATTTGTCACAATTATGTGCCCATTTCCAACATCATCTATAGCTTTGTTTTTGTACCTCTATCGAAGTGCTTCTTTAAACCAAAGGTTAACTGGTAGAGATCCGCCTTGTGTACCATAAATGTACATAGAAGTTTAAATAAATATTCCCAGGTGATTCGCCTTACGCATAGCAAGAGCGTCGCAGTCACACAATATGTGTAACATTGAGTCTTTTTCACCCCTGCATAATCTGCATGTATCCGTCGTGCTCAGCTTCATTCCGTGGAGGTGCTCATTGAAAAATTCATTGTTATCTTAAAAAACTGTCAAAAGTTCCCACAACCAATCTTATGTATACTACTTGTGAATGTAAAATTTTTTAGAAATAATAGTAACATTAACAGACTTTATACTAGAAAGAAAGCAAGAAAGAAAACCATTTATTTTGCGCCAGTAACGACGCACAACTAAAATTAAGCACATAATATTTATAAGAAACACCAATACAAAATGCAATAAAATGGCAACACAAAATTATAATAAGGGTACATGGCCAAAAGACTCAGAATCCAGGCCAAACATAAAATATAGAATACATTACCAGTTTTATGTAGGTTTTAAATATCCAAAAATCAATGCTACTACTATCATTAGTGTTTATGAGATCTCATTTGATGGTAGATAATGTGTATGTAAAAACCTGATGGCATCAAGACTTTGGTCAGAAGAAGACCAAAAGGGTCAACCCCTATAGCAAAGATTGCGGCTACCTACATTTTGAAATAACCCCTAACCCCTAATCGTGACCGTGTAACACCCACGACACGAAAACGGGTGGCATGTTCTTTGCCGAGAATGTTCCGTCATAACCGTACCAAACTTAGTCCTATGACGCAAACCAGGTATTTACAACATCCTACGTAAAAAAAGAACTAGAACCATTTCACATAAACATCGCAATAATAAATGATTAGGCACTTTCACTGTATTCTAAAAATCAAAATGTTTACAGCAATATAATGAAATGTAAACCCAACAAAGTATGCGAAAACAGTGTAAAACGGAATTACACTGGTATCATTCCAATGTTATATATATATATATATGTATATACTAGCTGAGACCCGCGGTTTCACCCGCGGCTTAATTTGAAAGAAATTAGATTATATATGAATAATTTAGAGGACGTCGGCATAGACACTTAACATAGAGTACATATATTCGATTTCAAGGCTTTTATTTTTTGCGCGGAACCTAATTATTTTTCCTAAATTATTCCTTATAACCTCAGCTATCTGCCAGTGAAAGTCCCTTAGAAATCGGTCCAGCCGTTTCAGAGATTAGCGGGAACAAACAGACAGACAAAAAAGGTAAAAAGATTGTTTTTTTTTTGTGGTAGATACCGTATATACTTTCATATGCATTTAGTAAAAATCTGTTATTTTGACATTACAAACACACAATTTTATTTATTTGTATAGATATAAAAAATGTTTACCTTTCAAAACTAAGGAATCCGAGGAAACGTGATATGTTCAACAGATGATGCAGAGCGGTCAATAACGGAACTTCTTGGATTAAAACAAGCAATGTAACGCGTCGTATTTTTTGCAATCATTCCGCGAGGCTAATGACCTAGCAACGACAAAAAATTACGTCAACCTTGGGACATATTAAGGTGAACGGCATGGCGATTATTGGGTCCCTAATACCACTTCTTTAACCTTATCCCCATAATTTGGTAATTGGGTTATATATCAGCGAAACGTTAACTGCTGAACAAACTCCTGCCCCATTGACGACGTTGTTACTTTAGGGGGGAGTTTGCCAGTACTCACCACGCTTGGCAGACGGGTAAGTGAGCGAAGAATGGCTGCTAGCCAACAGAAGGGACGCTGTTGCCCAGCCCTCTGGTTTACAGTCCCGTAATCGCTTTTTACGCCATCCACCGGAGGAGATGGATCGGTGCTGTATCTTTTAACCTGACACCTCACGGACTATTAGGTTTCTAGTCAAGGAATTCTCAGCTTCAGTGCCAGGATTTTGTCAAATAAATGGCGAGGAGTTCGCCCTCTAACACGTGTAAGCTTACATGAACTTACTTATAGGAACGAAGTGGATGCCCTGTTTGAACCTATGACAAATCCTTTATGAAATTATTAATAATTGTGATAGGGAGAATAATGAATTATGTGTGGTTTACCGCAAAGAATAGACCACCGATGGGTATCCAGCCCATTACTGTTCCACTGCTGGGCACTGGCCTTTTCCTCACGATGAGAACGGTTAGGCCTTAGTCCACCACGCTGGCCTAGTGCGGATTGGCGGACTACATCCACCGTTAAGAAAATTTTGGAGCCCTATTAGGTGCGCAAGTTTCCGCAGGATGTTTTCCTTTACCGTGAACGCAATTGATAACCAAATTCTGATCTGCATATGAATGCGAAAAGTCTGAGGTGCAGACCGGGATTGAAATCAGCCCTCCTGGATGGAAGGCAAGCGTTCAACTACTAGGCTATCAGTGCCTCCTGTGTGCTAATAAAAATATACTGCAATCACAAATCCGCCTGACAAGCGTGGTGATTATAGCAATAACCCCTATGACCACTCATTGTAGTGACCGTTAAGAGGCCCATGTTCAGCAGTGGACGTTTATGGGCTGTAGCGTGTGTGTGCGTGTGTGAACCATCATACAGTTCGGCAGTCAATATTTTCTGATAGGTGATCAAGGTATTAGAACACGAGAACGTCGGGTGCTACTACATGCTATAACCGATTGGACCCGAACGTTAATTGGCAGGTTTGTGCAACATTTTACAACCGCACGACTACAAAGACCATCTACACAAACGAATTTAACGACGAATCTATCTATTGAACGCTTTCAAACATTTTACGCCAGTTACTGGAAATTTATTTTGTGAATGTGCAGCCCATTCTGCGTGCGTCTTACACAGATTTCTAGCAATGTAACAAATTTGTGTGTGTTGTAGTATTGTAACGAATTTTGGAGGAGGTCGCGCTGACCTTTTAGAACTCAATGAAATATTTTTATTTTATCATTATACATAATACATTTCTCACTTCCCTTTCAAACATTTTTCAGTGCCAACAACGTCGTTTAGAATCATAGAAATATTTAAAAACACTGTGATGACAACCATGACGAAACTTTAAATGGGAACGCATTAACCAGAGATTAAGAAGAGAGAGAGAGAGAGAAGAGAGAAGTTTTGATTTCGTGCCACAAAAATAAACAACAAACCTATGGCGTTGATACGTATGTTCCGTTTTAAAAGTACATGTTAACAAAGCATCAATACACGCTGTATCACGTGGCAGCCCTCACAATCTAACAATTATGTCCGAGTATGTGCGCCGGCGCGAGTGTCCGATTTCATTCATCGGCGCTTGCGCACAAACAAACAAGAATGAAACGCTACCTATAGAAGCGAGGGTGACTGTGAACTTGTTAACTGCCTGTGGGCATAGCGTACTTCCTTCACGAACGACTATGTGAGACTCATTCGCCTGTGATTATAATTATATCACGGCTAGGCAGAGAGGGATTAGAAAGGCTTTAAAAAAATGGCAACAGTACCTACTTTATTTGTATTATTTGGAAAAACACTTAAGTTAATTATCCATTTATTAACTACTTAAACCTTTTTACCCATAGTTGTTACTGAGTTCACTGTGCCGAAAAGACAGTTGTGCTTCATCGTTCAAGTCCATATTTACGCAAGGGGCTTGATCAAATATTCTTTAATTTAAATTACATCTTAGTCTCAAAATTCCTACAATAACTACCAGCAGTACTTCGTCTTCTCAATTACCAGTCATTAACTTTATGACGTCAACAATTCACAAGTTGCCTTTACTAACTAGAACAATTCCATACAGTACCTATTTCCTTTCATATATTAAGTAACTTTTCAAATGATTATTTAGGTTTAGCAGGACACGAGGGCCGCCAAAAGACGAATATTGAAAAAAAAATTATAGGGTCCAATGAACTGAGGGCCAATTCTCGTAATTAATTGACACTATGACTAAAACTTGACCGAACTGAGATTAAATTATGAATTGACCCAAATAATGGTATTCTGCTACTCTTTAAAGTTCAGTCGGATTAGTATAATCAGTATAATCTCGATCTAGTCTCATTTAGATTTCAATTTTGACGCTTATTTAATGAAAATGTTGTACATGTGACAGTTCGAAATGTTAGCAGAATACCGTTTTGACTTCGATCAACTTTCGATCTCATCACAGTGTAAGTTCACGTTTGACGTTGTTTATTAGTTTAGGAGAATACCATTTGTGACATTTTTGACACTGAGACTAGATCGGAACTATATTTAGAACATTTTTAAATTACGACAATAATTGGCCTTCTGTTTATTGACAACATATTAGGCCCCGTATTAGACATGAAGCTGGAAAATAGATTTTATATAGAGATCGCGCGGGAAAGAAGAGGCTAATCTGCAAATAGTATAAATTGTTTAATGAGAGATTAACATTTTATGCAACAATTTTTCATCTAAGACCCACTAATTTGACCATGAAGGGAAACATGGTGATGAAAACTTTATCTATAGTGAACTGCAACCGCCAACACGCAGTAAACAAACGTAGTGATCAATTCTCGTTCCTCCTCTGTATGGGAAGAGGGCTTTGGCATGCAGTGGGACAGTTATAGGCTGATATTATTATAATACATATATATATAGTCGCAGTGAAAGCCTAGTGGTAGAACGCTTGCCTTCCAACAGGAGGGCCTGTGTCCGATCACGGCCCGCACCGCACATTTCGGATTCATGTGCAGATCACAATTTGATAATCACTTGCAAGGAAAACATCGTGAGGAAAACTGCACACCTAAGAGGGCTCTAAAATATTCTCAATGGTTTGTGTAGTCCGCCAACCCGCACTAGGCCAGCGTGCTGAGAAATGAATGAGAAAGGTTAAGCCTTACTTAACCTTTCTCATCGTGAGATAAGGCCCGTGCCCAGCAATGGAATTGATTATGGTGAACAGGTGCGTACCTAAACGCAAGTTTCCTTCTCAATTCGCCATCAAATCACGAAACCCGCGAACACCATCAAACTTACGTCATTTTTTCCATCGTTTATTGCCATAGTTTTAGTGCGCACTTCAGTGGTATCTTTACACTATGGTTTTATGGTGCACGTGTGCGATAGGAAGAGAATCACCCCTTTATGTCTTCCCGTAGATACAGAGTTAATAAATTCTTCAAATAGTCCTTTTATATTACAATGCGGCAGCAAGCAATGTTGATTCATCACTTTCGTGTTTATATGATTTGAGAGGACTGTCTATGGTACGTTAAGAAATCTTGTTACGCAGTTCAAAAATGAGACCTGACCATATTAATTGCTTATATTTAACATAAATATTTTACCACCGGTATAACAGGTCTGGTTAGGATTCTATGCGGTAATCATTAAAATATTTCGCAACATACGATAGTGTATAGTGCTCAAGCTATAGGACATTTGTAAGACATTTTTAAATCTGATATTTCTTCAACATACACAACAAAGACCTCCCCATAGATTTCCATAATGGTGTCGTCATTTTGAGGGGAATTTTCCACTACTCCCCACGCTTGGCAGGCGGTTTGGTAAGCGCAGAAGTGACGCTGCAGCCCATCTCTGGTTTAAAGTATATTAGTAGACACGGGAGGAGATAGAGTGGTGCTATATTCTTAATCCGAACACCACAAGGACTTAATGAGCTCTAAATTTATAATATTATAAGTTCTCTCTCTTGCCGTGTGGTGCCGGCTCAGAATACCACCCCATTTCCTCCCGTGGGTGTGGTAAAAGTCGACTAAGGGATTATCCGGAGGATGAGCAGCAGCGTCCTGCAAGTACATTAACAACTCAACTGCGATCGCCAACCCATCTGCCAAGCGTGGCGATTATGGCAAGACCCCTAATGAGTACACAACGCATATCGGTCGTTGTGGTGATATTTGGGGGAGGCCTGTGTCCAGCAGTGGACTTCACTCGGCCGAAATGATGAATGATGAAGTTCTCTCTTCAGTTATTCGGGCACAAGCACGCAATTTAACTCAGTACGTCAAATCCTAGGATTCGTTCTTGGGAAGGTACTGTGGGTTTGTTCTTATACAGAACCTGGTGATGAGACGAGCAGGTCATTCGCCTAATGGTAAGCGTCAGGCCTGGCCATAACTATTGTAATGCTACCCAGGACTAGTGCTGCGTGGCACCACACTGCACTTGTCACCTTGAGACATTGGTTATTTAGTCTCTAATGTCTGGTAATTTTACTAGCTGCAGCACTCTCGTAACCGGAATACGGTAAGTTTAAACACTACTGCTAGGCAAATATCTGGCACTGCGTGGGTACGTACCTTTTTTTATCGCAGTGGAAACTCATCATGAACTTCCTCCGCCCCGGGGAAGGGCGAAGGGGCATGCCGGACCCCTTTTTTATTATTTTTATTGGTCTTCAATAGAAATTATACATGGATTTCCTTCACCCCAAGGAAGGGCGAAGGGGTATGCCGGACTCCTGCCGGCTAAAACCACTGGGGCGGTCACATTCGACACCTAAGGCATGCAATAAGAAACCTACAACCAGTATAAGAATTAAATAATCGCAATCGATCTAGCTAAGTTCAACATCATCATCATCATATCAGCCAAAAGACTGCTGAGCAACGGCCTCCCCCATAGACAACCGGTTATACTCAGTGTGTCGTAATTTTGGGGGGAACTTGCCAGTTACTACTCACCACTAAATTACGTTTGGCAGGCGGGTTGGTAAGCATAGAACAGCTATAACATAAGGGACGCTGCTGCCCATCCCTCTTAGAGAGTTTAGAGTCCCTTACGGCCGAATACTCGAACGCCATTTAACGTTAAGTCCCCGCTATAACTATTAGAAACCTGTTTTTGGTACAAAACCGGGCGACTCAAATTGTTTAAGCGGGGACTTAACGTTAAATGGTGTTTGAGTATTCGGCCGTTAGTCGCTTTTACGCCATACACGGGAGGAGATGGTGTAGTGCGATATTCTTAATCCGGACACCACACAGATACTTAATGCGGATACCACACGGTTGGCTAAGTTAACATATCCGATATGGGAGCAAGCAGAGGAGTACTGTACACCTAAATTATCCTATTCGGTCCAGGTAACAGTATAAATTATATCACACTTTATTACCTTTTTTTTTTTTTATTGTTGTCCAGTGGAAATTCTACATGGAACTTCCTTCGCCCCGGGGAAGGGCGAAGGGGTATGCCGGACTCCTACCGGCTTAAACCACGGTCATCTTCGGCACCGAAGGGGGCTCCAGGTCCTCATAAGATCACACTGGAGCACACTTTATTACCTAACGTTGTATTCTATTTCGACATACGAAAGCGTTTCGTACCTGCGTACTAATAAAAAGGCCATAATTCACACAATGCACACGCTATACAATTACAAACTCTAAGGACGAGCACGCACACATCCACGCGTGTGTATGAGCCGTGAAGGGCACAGACTACGGAAACTGGTTTCTCTTAGAGTTGAGGCAGGTAACTGTTTTATACAACATTATAATTTGTTACTATTGTTCGCAGTTTGTAAATGTCTACGACCGTGTTTTGTGAAAAAATATTGAAATGGGAGAGAAATGCAACAATGTAAGAGCAAATCAAAACTGGTGTAGATTTAGATAACAGTAACAGGTCAGGTGATAGGTTAGGTGCCGAAGATGACCGCCCCAGTGGTTTCAGCCGCTAGGAGGGGCCTTCCCCGCGACGAAGGCTTAGGCAGATTGTGTTACACTCTAAGACCAAGTAAGTATAGACGGAAATCTATTACCACCTCTTACGAGCACGTGCGCAACGTCATATGAAAAAAAGGGATGTCTGTAGAGTATTGGTTACAGCAAAATAATCGAATGGCACCGTAACCGTTTCGTACTAAAGTAACAATCCACTTTCTGTTAAAACTGATAGCATCGTGTGTTAACCAGATGGATTCAGGTAAATAAAGCTGCAGGCGCGCAAGGCTTCAAGACGTGCGTGAACGCTTAGTGGGCGGGGCACATTGCTCGTAGAACTGATGGCCTTTGGGGCAAAAGGTTTTCGAGTGGAGACCGCGCACCGGAAAACGCAGCGTGGGACGACCTCCAACGAGGTGGACAGACGACCTGGTGACGCTCGTTGTGGAAATCTAAGGGGGGGCCTTTGTTCAGCAGTGGACATCCTGTGGCTGATATGATGAATGCTCGCATTAGGATGACAGGCGATATACAACTGGACATTTAACGTCGTGCAAATGTTTCGATTTTCAAATATTATGACATAAATGTAAAAACAAAACACAATTTAAATTGTCTTAGATTTTCGCGATTATTACACATTATAATAAAACACTTTTAAACGGATTCTATCGCGTATATTTTGATTTTTGATTTTCCTGACGTTTCGAATACTTTGCAGCATTCGTGGTCGCAGGATGACTGTCATCAAAATCATCAAATCAAAAATCAAAATATACGCGATAGAATCCGTTTAAAAGTGTTTTATTACAATTTAAATTCTTGACATTCGAATAAAGTAATTAAAACACATTTTCATAAAATTAAAATTAGGTACACAATATAAATAAGTTAAAAATATTTCCATTGTGTAATTAAAATTATTAGTCAGTATGTTGTTAGCATACGGGACGATTAATTCCGGATTAAGAATATAGCACCACTCCATCTCCTCCCGTGGATGTCGTAAAAGGCGACTAAGGGAATCTAAACCAGAGGGATGGGCAGCAGCGTCCCTTCTATGACACGGTAGCCATACTGCGCTCACCAACCCGCCTGCCAAGCGTGGTGAGTATTGGCAAATACCCCCCAGAATGATGACACAGTTGTGAAAATCTATGGGGGAGGCCTTTGTTCAGCAGTGGACGTATAAATGGCCGATATGATGATATATGATGATACGGGAGGATGCTGCTGCCCATCCACACGGAACCGAGGCAATAGTTATCTCTCCAATTTTAAACTGGTTTAACTTTCCACCAGTTACGAAAACAACTAAGCATTACAAGAAGATTACGCAAATTTCTGGGTCAATTCCATCCAGAGCCGTATAAAAACAATAACATGTTTTATTTATTAATTCACATCTCCACCTGAATGCACCGGTCACAATCGTGCATGACGCGCCCATTCGTTCCTATGCCTTGTTCAGACTAATTGGGATGGTTTCACTTCCTTAGGTCATTTAGATGCAAGTTGAGGTTATAATACACTTAGGGTCAGTTCACACCGAGACGCGACTCGACAAGGGTCTTACTATTTAAGATAGCGATGCAATATAGAACTTGTGTACCTTTCGTGTTACTACATATTCTAGTGAGAGATCATGAACTAGACACGTGTCGAAGTACTTCCAGAGACCGTGCTACGGGCGATAGTAGTCCGGGAATCGAACTTTAGGACTAGAACATGTGGTCTTTATCGCTGGAGTGGAAGGTGGTGGAATGGCAACATGTATCGTAGGGGTGTCATTTGTGTTAGACAGTATATAGGCTGGGGGAGGGCACCTGGTCCCTGGAGCACACGCGCACAGATACGCAACAAGCACGGTAACTCGGCCACCACGCCGAGGTAGTGCTGCTGCACATGCTACTGTGTACTAGTTTTGTTCGATATTTTTCTTTACTTTGTACACTATAAGATTTGTGTGGTGTATGGTTAAGTATATATCACTACTGTATCTCCTCCCATGGATGTCACAATGTGGGCAACTACAGGAAACCAAAGGACTGGGCAACAGTGTCTCTTCTATGGAACAGCAGCCATTCTGTGCTCACCAACCCGCCTGGAAAGCTTAGTGAGTATTGTCAAATTCCCCCCAAAATGATGGGAGGCCATTGTTTAGCAGTGGACATTCCTTGGCTGATATGATATGATGATATGAAACTTTTGTTGGCAGTTAATATCATACAGTGTTCCAAAGGAGCCTGCACAAGAATAATTGTTGGTTGGTATGAAGAAGCCCTACATTAATCTGTCATGGTCTATTTGGATTTATAATTCATGGTTTTAAAAACCACACCCACAGCACTCAAAGAATCTTGACTAATGATCAGTCACATTAGTCTAAAAACCGGACAAGTGCAAGTTAAACTTGCGTGGAGAGGGTTCCGTACCATATATATTATCTTTAAGTACGAGAAGGGACGGATGCCTGGGCTAGTTATGGCGAACGAGTCGTACGAATAATTAATCCAAAGAACAAACTTAACATTGTTGTTGAAAAACATGTTCTCCCATACATCCAACTGCAAATGTAAATTTGTACGCACAATATTGAAGGATTTACCATGTTATTTTCAGACCATAGACTTCTTATAGGTTTTCCTGTAATCTATATGTAATGAACTATGATATATATTTTTCAAAAATTACCTACGGCCCGTAGTTTCGGAGATAAGGGGGGGAATGGTCAGATTTCACCTATTTTCTTAAATAACTTTAAAATGTATATTATGAAATTATAAAATAAATATGTGGGAAACCCTCACAACAAGCTCTTCCATTTAATATATTACATGATACAGTTTGCAAAATGTGTTTTAAAATTTTCTAATTTGCCCCCTAAATGTGACTATATTCAATATATATTCAATATTCACTTATTTGTGTTACACATCTGTGTTTGGATCGCAGAAATCCATATGTGTACCAAATTTCAACTTAATCAATCAAGTAGATTCGGAGCAAATTGGCTCTGACAGACGGACAGACAGACACACAAGTGATCCTATAAGGGTTCCACCATTTTTTCCTATGGACTTTCGGTACCCTAAAATCTGAATTGGTAAACAGGTCATCATGTCGGCCGAATAAAGTCCACTACTGGCCACAGGCCTCCCCCAAAGATCACCACGACAACCAATATGGATGTGTTGTGGGCTCATTGGGGGGTTTTGCCATAATCGCCTCGCTTGGCAGACGGGTTGGCGATCGCAGTTGAGTTGTTAATGTACTTGAAGGACCCTGCTGCCCATCCTACGGTTAATCCCTTAGTCGACTTTTACGACACCCACGCGAGGAGATGGGGTGGTGGTATTCTAAGCCGGCACCACACGGCAAATATAGGTATTTGTATATAATCAAATTTTAAAAAACAATGGCATCTTGAATAAGCTTTTCCTTTATTACTAGGCAAAGGAAAATCAAAGGAGACTTGTTGGCAAGTTGCCCCACCACATTCACATTATGGTTTTGCCAACATTTAATATTTATGTTGCACATGCAAACACAAATTATGTTTCATTATCTTTATGACAGCTATTCCAGAGACAGGCATGTCTAGAAATTCAAGGACTCAATAAGAAGTTTTGCCTTCACAAAACAGCAGATCTAACTCATGACCCTAACATTTGATGCTAAGATCAAAGATTGCTGAAATTTGTTGGAAAAATATAGAAGTGTAAACTGACAAAACTCTACCACAGTCTACAAGAGGAATGTTTTGTAACTGTTATTTATATATTTGCCAGTAACATTGTCATGCAGCACACAACATTGGCCTGGTCCACTTCAAACATACATACATCCTTTGATAACAATACTCATTAAATCAGGGTGGCTAGCGCGACTGGTGACGTAAAAACAACGGCTCCACACACAAAGTAGACGTGTGATAGTGAAAACATCATATAATTATTCCTAAAATACGCGAATATGATGTCACTGTCGCACTCTCGCCGTACGCTTCCTACGCGCCTTATGTCACATATAATCTTAGAGGGATAGCGTCTAATTGCCATGCTCGCGACCTCCGACACTGAAGCCACTCTAACTCTACCCATAATACATTTCGTAATAGGTCACCACCAAAACAACATACGCGGCATACTTTCGAAGGGACAAGGGATAACTTATCTAACTTTAGCATATTATTTCCCCACTATCTCTATCGCGCATCCGAACAAAACTCCGAAAACAAAGGAGACAAAATATTGTCAAAACTTTGCGAAATGAAAACAATTTACACACATCATACAACTGTTGTAAACTTAGTTTTATCGATAACGTGTCTGTAGTTAGTGGACTTACCGTAATCAAGTGAGCATAAATCCAAAACAGCAGTCAGGATGAGTTTATAGACGAAAACAAGGCACAAAACACAGATAAAACACCTTTTTAGATGGAAGTTTAATCATAAAGTGAACACTTGAATGAACACAACATGCACTAACACTCGGCACTTTAGGGGACGTGACACTCAAACATTAATATTTATTTACGATGGATACATAACACGCGACATCAAACGAAATTCCCAACACGTCTGTCGTATCAAAATGAACTACGGCCATTTTGCTTGCTGTCGAAAAAGAAAGAGACGCAACTCTGGCTGCTATCCAATCAGAGATGGTTAACGAATACGCTACTTCTATTGGATACAAGCGAAGACATTTACTTAACGTTTAGTTAGGTATAGCATTTTTCCAACATTTTTCAGTTAAGTTATTAACATATATTATCTGTAAAAAAGCTCTCGGATTAATATTATAATAATGATTCATATTCATTTACTGGTGAAATTAGCGTTCCATGCTAATCGACATATTGTTTGTCGAATGATGCTAAACGCGAAAGTAAAACATAACGTAAATAATTCGAACTTTTTAGCGCGAGATATGACAGTTTGTAGGTACTAAACAGGGGTGTAATTCCTTAATCTCAAACATCCATACATCCTTGAATACAGAATTGAAATTAACCCAATTTGGTATTTCCTAAGACTCAGCCCCATGGCTCTCTCACTCACTCACTCTGCAACGTGTCCTTGAATACCTTCAATCATGTCTTAGCGTATAACAAATTAGTTTTTCACCATCATTTTAATTCTGTATTGAAGGATGTATGGATGTTTCACCTTAAGGAATTGCACCCCACTTTTCTAGCCCGTGGTACTAAATCTACCAATGTCAGTTTTTAATTCTTTTTACTTTTGTTTCTATTGTATTGTTTATTTTGTGAAAAATAATTTTAATGGCTTTTCGATCAATTTATGTGGTATTTGTAATAGTTATGATTACGGTAAGCGTGGTTAATTTTCTTATTATTTGTACGTACATATCCAAATTTAAACAACAAATGCGGAATTCCCGTAAAACATTCATGTGTTTCAATTTTTAATTTATTTATTTTGCGATTTTAGTTCAACATTACAGAGTTTGAATGCAGCAAAAAAACAAATGGAACTAAAAATAGGACCTCAAGTTAGTGCATACTTAACAAAATATTGGTATTCGTAATTAAGTAGGTACCGAGTACATATTTACAGCCGGAATGATTACAGGCCGCAACCTGCTGATAGTACGGTGAATGCATTACCTAACTAATCCCGCAACCCCAGCGCAAAGTAGCTTGAAGGAACACCATAGTGGTTTAGTCAATAAGAGCCCAGCGTGGCGCACCTTTGTGAAACCAACATAGTTTCAGGGTATTATATAGGTTTAGTATTAAGATTAAAACGCTTTGACTGGCTTTGAGGTCTGGTTTGACTGTAAACTCTCAAGCCTAGCCTATTCCCAAAATATTGTATTACAGCTAAGCTATTTATAATGATTCCCACTTCAAACATGTTATTTTTTATAGTGTATGCACCAGCCATGATGACAGACTATCCTCTGGGGATATCAGATGTATTTGATGATGCAAGTATTGTGTTCAGGAAGATACTTGGTAGCATGGTTGCCAAGAAGAAACTAATAGGCCTTGACTCGGGCTGGTATTGGTGATAATGTTTGTACATGAAAGTTTTGTTCTCCAAAGAGAATTGAAATAAATCTCAGTTTGTTGACAAATATATTTATTCCTTGACTGTCTCCTAAGGTAATTACACTAACTAGTACTCAATGCTAATTAAATCATACATATTGATTAACATAATGTTGAGTGTATCGTAACAAGATTGGAAAGCACACCATCATCAACAGGACCTTGAGATTTATGGTATAGTCTACTGCTAGCATCAAAGTGCCTTTTCCTGTGTCTCATTAAACATATATTTCCTTTAAATTTACCATGGCAGATGTCACATTCTAAGTTTGAAGCTGTATGTTGTCTTTTAACATGTTCTGAGCGACGAGATGCAGATAAAAAATTCATATCACAATGCTCACATTTGTATGGTTTTTCTCCTGTATGTGTTCTTGTGTGATAAAGTAAGGATGCCTTTGTTACAAACTTCCCCCCACACATTTCACATTCAAAATTCTTCTGTTTTGTATGTTTTACAATATGATATTTTAACCTGCTTATAGAACTAAGCTTCTTTCCACACCAGTCACATATTAAAGCTCTGCCATTCTCATGTTCCAGGCGTATATGTACACTTAAAGCTGTTTTCTGTGAATATTTTTTCTCACAATAATCACATGTAAATTTTGCTTCTGAGTTAGACTTTCTCATTTTTTCACAGAGTTTCATTTCAATGTGGTTGTTGAATGCCTGCTTTCCTTTATAAATCTTACCGCACGTCTGACAAACAAGACGTAACTTGTGACTTTGTTCATGGTGTCTCAGTGAGTAGGTGTTGGTGTAAATCTTACCACACTGACTGCAGACTACTGTACAGTGACTATCTTTTGTATGCCGTTTGAGTAATAATAAAGTACCAAAACTTCTTGAACATTTAGAACATTTAAAATCTTTAGGTGCATGCACCCTTAAATAATGCTGCTTTAATGTCTTGGATGTTGGATATAATTTCAAGCATACCTTACATTTATAATTATTAAGATCATTCTTATCATATATTATGTCAGAAAGTAGAAGAGACTGCAATATTGTGGTACATTTTTTTTTTTTCGCTTCACTCTTCTTTCTGTCACTCTTATTTCTGTCAGTAACAGTGCAATGTGATATAAATTCATCAATAGAGCTTTGTTTGGATTCCTCTTGAACATTTAGAAATCTTTTAGACACATATTTATTAATATTACTTAGACTATTACAGCTCTGTTTTTTATTATAAAATGAAACAACATTATAATTGCTTGTGTCCAAAGCAAGAGACAATGACTTGAAATTATTGTTTTTGTCATTTATATCTTTGGTATATTTCTGAAGGGATTCTATGCTTCTGTTTAACTGCCAAAGGTTATTTGTACATCCCTGAATAAACTTGTAACAGTTTATTGCTATTTCTGTACACTGCTGGCATATTATTAGTGTGGAAATGTTTTGCAAAATCTGAAATACGAAATTAAATATTTTTACTTATGTACATAATAAATAGTTAAAATTTAAAAACCATTTAGTCATCAGTCTTTTTAATATTCTGTAAATCTTGTACAATACAGAAGTAGTAAACAATAAAAATAAAAATGTGTCTAGAACTCCCAAAAAGAAATTACACTCTTGATTTCTGCGTTTGTGAGTTTTAGATGCAACCAAAATGTATTTATAAAGTACTTTGATTACAGAAAAACAACCAAAGCCTCTTATTGATCTAGTCTTTTCTTATGTTCAGCAGTGGTCCACAGGGGGTAATTATTTATCTTACTCACTTTTTCCCTCAACACAACGGTTAGGATTTCGTGTATTTCAATCGTCCTTTCTTTAGCTATCGAAACGTCATCTTCAACATTATAGTAAGTATCATTCTCTTCAATAGATTTAAAGCACAAGCCACAATAGTCTGCTCTATTAGACAACACTTTGCGAAGGATAATGCTTAAATAAGACATAATATTCTTTCCTCTGACGTAAATAATACCATATTACTTAAATTGTTAACTTATATTACGTAAAATGTAAACAAGCATGACCTACTCATAAATTAATTTGACACTTGTGAATTGCGAAGTTGCGACCACAGAGTGCATTTTTTTTTCTTTTTTTGGAGTGCATTTTTAAATGTTGCGATCTTGGGATCACCGTTTTTTTTCCGTTCGCCCCTTTCTGGCAGTCTATATTCTAGTGACCATACTGCCTAGTCCGACGTTAATTATTTCTTCCGTTTTGTTAACCGCCTGGTCACCGTCAGAGGACTTGCATGCCCTATTTTTGTCTTTCGCGATCGGATGTAAGTTTTATAAATGGTAGGTACTTTCATTTCATAGATGGAGGTGTGAGATTAGGACTAGGCGGAGCGCATAGCGGGTGGCCCGTACCCGCGCGACTAGCTTTTTGTCGTGCTGGCGCATAGTGAGCCGGCGATTGATAGTGACCCCTAGGTAGGTGGCCGTGGTGGACCACTCGATGACGGCCCTTTGTATGTGAAGTTTCGGTGGCAGGGTCACTGCGCCCGGAGATGATGGTGGTTTGTGTCTTACTCACGTTCAGCACGCGCTGCATCTTGGCCGCCGCATGGCCGGCCGCTTGTGACGTATTGACGTATGCGGCGTCATGGGCGTACAGGGCGAGTGTGGAGGTGTGCGTGGCAGGTATGTAATAAGTGAATCGTAAGTGTAAGGCTGGTGATAGGCAGCTGCCCTGCGGTACACCAATGGGGTGAGCTGCAGACGTATGTGGTATGTGGGCTGTGAGTATCAACTCCGACTATGCATGTCCAGTTAGTGAGGAAATAGGAGACCACGCATACAAGGCGACGGGGCGTTTCCGACGCTGCCAGCTAGTAAACAAGGGTATGCCAGACCCGATCGAACACCTTCTCTATGTCAAGGAATACTGTCACGGCGTATTCCTGCTTGTTTACTGCCCATGTTAAGAGGTGCAGTACCCTTGACAGTTAGAGCGTCGTGCAATGTTGCGACCTAAAACCAAATTTTTCGCCCCTTGGTGTAATGAATGCGGTCAGGTGCTGCAGTACGATGACTTAAACACCTTGAAGACAGTGGGCAGCAATGTAATCAGCCGATAGCTTTTCGGTTTAAGGTTGTCCTTCCCGGGCTTAGGGATCATTATAACCCTACCTTTTTTTCACTCTGTGGGGTAACAGCCGGTGCGGAGTATATCTGTGGACAAGCGCGCTAGTGACGTTACTACGTGGTATGGTAGGTGGCGTAATGCCTTGTTGATCATGCCAACCGCACGGAGTGCCTTCTTAGGCTTTGTCCTGTTAATGGCTCGTTGTCACCTAGCCCGGAGTGATGATGATGGGATACTCGTTCGGGGTTATCGGCGATGCAAAATAGTCCCCAGGGTGTTTCTCAATCTGGGTGACGTGTGCGGTATCGTCGGTCGGGTTGGGTCGGAACAGACGCTCCAAGTGACAGGCGAAGAACTCTGCCCAGTCTGTGGCGGTATATCTTAATGCCCCGTCGTTGTTTAATATAATGTACAAATAATTGCGAAAGTGTCTTAGAAAATAAACTATGCTTTATAAACCGAGATTTATCTAAATGCTAATTTAAAGTCGTGGTATATTTATTAGTAGAAATTCTTATTAATATTTTGCATATGACAACTCACTCAAATGACAATACAGTTTTAAAAACAAAAAAAAATTGTTTCCCAATGTAAAACTTTCTCCCAATGTGTTATGGAAAAGTCTCAGCACCGATTAATCGAGCGAGATTGTACAATCCCTATAACACCGGACGGTTTACTATCCCGTCACGGTGTTGTGACTTGTTGCTAATGTTTCATAGCAGGGGCGCCCGAAGTTGTTCACACAAACCGTGCGATCGGGCCCTGCCGGGTGAGACACCCGGTTTCCCGGGTGAAACCCAGCAGATGCCCGTTCAGCGGACGGTTTGTGACTATACGAGTAATCGCGCCATGTTAAAAATCGATTACCAAAACAGTTTTTATAAGCGCGTTAGATTGTTTGATCTTTTATCTTGGCAGAGGGGAATTGTCGTTCGTGCCGAAACCTTTGCGGGTTAAATGGTTATACTCTATCTACGGGATAAATGGTCTACGACATGTAGGTAGGTAGCTAAATGTTTCATTTCAGGTTTCATCAACAGTTACAAGTTGATTGCCATCAAGAACTAGTTTTAACCCCAATTGGGGTGCATTAGGTAAAGAGAACTTTAAACATTTAGTTTTATTAGCATTAAGTAACAGGTTGTTAGCTGCAAACCAACTGGAGAGGACAGTTAGGCTCTCGTTTACATGAATAACATTACTATATTTTCTACTGATTTTAAAAATTAGGGACGTGTCGTCAGCGAATAAAATCACATCCGATAACTTGGTCATTATCCATTATCCTTCTGGAACTCTTATGTTACCTACTAACAATTTCCTCATGTGTCCGTTCAGTTGGAATACCCATCAGAATTCCCAATTTACATCTATACAAATAAATAAAATTGAAGTGTCTGTTTGTAATATCAAAATAACAGCTTTTTACTAAATGCATATGAAAGTATATACGGTACATATAACAAAAACACAATTTTTAAATTTTTTGTCTGTCTGTCTGTCTGTTTGTTCCGGGTAATCTCCGAAACGGCTGGACCGATTTTGACGGGACCTTCACTGGCAGATAGCTGTCATAGAATGATAGATGTTATAAGGAATAACTTAGGCTACTTTTATTTTAGAAAAATGATTAGGGTTCCGCGCAAAAGCAATAAAACCCTTGAAATCCAACATATATATTCTATGTCCACTGTCTATGTCGAAGTACTCTAAATTTCTTTTAAATTAAACAGGGGTGAAACCGCGGGTCCCAGCTATATATTATATGATGCGATAAAAACACCGTATGTACACCGATTACTCCGTGATTTGTAGACCAATTTGAGTGATTTTTTTTATAGATGCGGATGCTTTCGAATTGGTCCCATATAAATTTCATTACATTTGATTGAGTAGTTTTCGAACCAGATTCAATAAATAGGTTTAATTGACTGCTGACTACTAGTTCATATGTTGCAAGAATTTTAAAATAAATGTGCTCTTTTTTCTTCTTGTATATTACAAAATTAGTATTACATCAAACGTATTTTTAGGATACAGTCAGTTTTAGCGATGCTAAATAAATGAAAATAATCATTTGAAATAAGCCCATACCATCTCTAAATGTTTGTTTTGATATTGGTAGCATCCGCCATTTTATTTCATGGCGACGACTGTCAGTTTACATTTACGTGGGGATGAAACTGACGGCTATGTGAGATTCTTGAACGAAATTTTTTAAAAGCGCGCGTTGTTTTTGATTCTTATAACCAAGTTTGAATACAATCAGTTTGGCGCGTTCGTATTGTGTGTTTATTCACTAAAATGCTTGAAGAGTCCGAATTGAATGTGCTTGTATCCAACATACTGAGCGAGAATCGTTATAGCCATTGTAGGTTATGTCTTAAGGATATTCAAGATCATTACGTTTGTTTTCATGATTCTGTGTCCTTGGACCCCGCTAATGGGAGCTTTCAAGCGCTCTCTATACTGCTGACTAAATTACTAGGAGCTGAAGTGAGTCTTATCAAAGTTACCATGCCTTAGAACTCAATAAGTTCCCACTTCCCAGTGTTTATGCGACATATATTTGAAATTTCCGTATTCGATCGACCAATCTATGTGTTTTTCTTTCTTTGCTCATTAGTTGATTGGTGTAAAGATGTCATCAACTTTCAGTAATCATCCATTATCAGTAAAGTACACAAGAGAGTTCTTTTTACATCATAATTATTAATTACAGGTCTGCAAAGAGATTGCGGGTATAGATGCGGTCTGTATGGTTTGTGTTGACAAAGCTCTTGAATGCCTAAGGTTTCTTCAGACATGTGAAAACTCCACAAATTTGCTTAACAATGTTTTTAATAATCTTACGAATACACTAAGTGTTGACATTGATACTACAAATACAGATCAAACTCTTTACATAGCAGTCAGTGAAAAAGAGTCAAAACTAATTATGGTTAATAATGAAGCTAAGAAAACGGTTTCACCCGTGAATATTTTTCAGTGTAAAAAGTGCATCGAGCAATTTGATGACATACTGGAACTCCGAGTCCATAACATGACAAATCATGATACACTGACATGCGAGAAATGTTATGATACTATAGACAATGACACTGAATTGAATGCTCATGAAAACAGTCAATACAGGTTTGAATGTCCCGAATGTAACCAGTTTAGATGCACAGAAGACAGCTTGAAACAACATCAGAATAATACCCATGGAGTGTTTGTCTGTAAAGACTGTGGCAAATCTTTCAAATGTATGGATAAACTGCAAATACATGAACAAAAACACATATCATCTAAAAGTGAATGTCCCAAGTGTGGGAAAAGCTACAACACTAAAGGGTTCTTCATGAAACATGTAAAGTTATGTTTAGAAGACCTTCTAGACCCACATCCAATTAGAAGTAAAATTGAGAAGACATATTTTTGTGACAAATGTGGTAAAGGATACAGTACTCCTGGAGGTTTGAGGGTACACAATAGATTTGTTCATGGCAATGCTAAGCCACATGTTTGTAAGTATTGTAACAAGCAGTTTACAGCTCCAAGTTATTTGAAAGTTCATATGGTGAAGCATACTGGTGAAAAGAATTTTAAGTGTGACTTGTGTAGTAGAATGTTCGTTTCTAAAGAGGCTTTGCTGTATCACACAAGGAGACACACAGGGGATAAACCATACAGTTGCACATTGTGCGATGAAAAATTTGTCAATGCCTCAGCTAGAGCTGAACACATAAAATTTAAACATGTTGGGCCAACCCTCATGTGTGAAATATGCTCTCGCAAATTCTTCACACCAAACTTCTTGAAACAGCATATAAAGAAACATCATGATCCTTCAAATAAATTGTATGCTGGTAGGAGTTTGATACCTCCAAATGTCCCAGCTGTAGAGAATATGAGAGTTAGGTTCATAGATTGATGAAGTATTTTTGCTTACTAATCAATGTGCCCCTTCTGGCAGGGTCACTGTGACAGATTAAATTGTGATTGCTTCTAGAATTTAGTAGCAGTTAGTGTAGTTTACTGTTCAGATCTGATGTCCCCAAGATTAGTCATTAATATTAGCCTCAATAAGTTGGAAAGAATCTGTCCATGCTATAGAGGATATATTATAACACATTTATTTATATGAAGAGCAACCCAGGAGCTGTTTAACATAATATGCACAAAAACAGTCAATATATATTAAATATTAAAAAAAAAATAACCATATCTTGTGTGTATGCAAATAAACTACTGTCCATCAGGCTGAATACATTGATACAATAATATGGGCGATTTTAAGTTGAGTACTCACTTGCCCACGGCGGTACAGTGAGAGCGCGGTCGAGAAGACGTACGAGCGCGCCCCTTGCATCATTACCTTTGTGAATATTTTGCATTTAACTGCGACTACCGCTTACCGTTAACAAATTTTGGGAGCAATCAGAATTACATTCCATCATAGTGGGCATGGTTAAAGTCGAAAACTTAGACCCATGGACGACATGAAGGTTAAGGTGCGCCTTGAGCAACCATTGGGCCAACCCAATGCCGCAAACATGTTTGTATAACCACAGCTAAATGTATGGATCGTTTTTTATCTTAATGGGATTATCAATGGGTGTCCTCGCCCTGCAAACTAGTCATTCTACGATCTTCGTCATTCTGACGTCTTGTCATTCCAAAATCTATTCTGAGATCTTGGCATAATGACGCTGGAAACTTTTGATCAGAATAAAATCAATTACTAAGATATCTATGGAGTTATACTAGTTATCCCCTACAGCTGGGACTATGAGGTCTAATTTCATTTCCGCTGGCGACTGAGCCTAACTCAGTGATGCAAAATATTAACAAAAGACTTTAAATATCATGTATCCCAAATCAATTGCCGTGTGGTGCCGGCTCAGAATGCCACCACCCCATCTCCTCCCATGGGTGTCGTAAAAGTCGACTAAGGGATTGGTCGGAGGATGGGCAGCAGCGTCCTTCGAGTACATTAACAACTCAACTGCGATCGCCAACCCGCCTGCCAAGCGTGGCGATTATGGCAAAACCCCCCAATGAGCTTAAAACACATCCATATCGGTGGTAGTGATGATCTTTGGGGGAGGCCTGTGTCCAACAGTGGACTTCATTAGGCCGAAATGATGATCCCAAATCATAATAAGTATATAAGTTATCATAAGTTATAGGTAATGCAAGTTTTGTTTGAAAGTTTTAAGTTAATAAAATACATAAATGGACGCAGATGTTTTATTCTGAATGCATGTTTTAATTGTATCTAGTATAGCTAGCTGTAGTTAGTGAACTCTGCCTATAAAAGATCGACAGTTTAATTCTAGCATAATTAATGAGCCATGCCAAGGTCCACCTTCAGGTTTGATCTACTTACTAAATGTTTCCTGATCTCCATCCTAGAAACAATAATGATGTTAGTTGTGAAGATAATATAGTAAATACCATATACAGTAATAATAAATAGGTCATAACTATTCTGTACTCATTTTTGGATTTTCCTGCCATGGTCCTAACTATTGTACACGGTAATTCTGAAGTGTATTACTAATAACCAGCAATAATTGTGTATCAAATTATAAGGGTTCCAATCCACCGATGAGGATAGTGAGTCTGCAAAATTTTACACACGATTTTTATTGCTTTATTGGAATTAAAACTGACTAAAACTTAGTAAACAGTGTAAAGAAATTTATTCTGGGCTTGATTTTATATGGCATTTTTCGTACTACCCCATGGCCTGTGCAGAGAGAAACTTGCGTATACGTCAGTGACGGTTACGGTGTCGAGCACTGCCGCCTGCCGCTGAACAAAGGCCTCCCGCATAGATTTCCACAACGAGCCGTTACATGCTGCCCGCATTCACACTCGTACACCGGGATGTATTCCATACTGATCCATGAAAAATATTTTGGGCTGGATTTCAATTTTAAATTATCAGTACACGGTAAATGCGACGGATTTGTAGAATGTTTCTTATCCTTTTTTATTGGTTCCTAGTGGATATTCATCATGGAGCAGGGCGAAGGGATATGCCAGGCTCCTACTGGCTAAAACCACTGGATCAGACATCTTCGGCACCAAAGGGGGGCACCAGTTCTTCGTAAGATCACACTAGAGCCGCCCATTGGTGCCACGCCATTAGGCGCATCTTGGAGGAGATGACTGTAAAGCGGTCACGATGACCGCTCCAGTGGTTTTAGCGGTAGGAGTCCGGTATACCCCTTTGCCTATCCCCGGGGCGAAGGAAGTTCATGTAGAATTTCCACTGGACACCAATAAAAAAAGAGGTACCTACCGTAAGTTTAGTTTCCGTTTTTTTCTAGGAATTTACAAAACCGGGCGGCTCAAATAGTTAAACCGGGAATTAATATTAACTGGCGTTTCAGTATTCGGCCGTTAGGTACCTACTGTACCTAGTTCCTGTTTCCGTTTTTTCTTTTTCTAGACAGAAATTTAAGTTAAAGTACACAGTTCAATAGTAGGAATTCATGTTATAGTTAAATAAATAGGCTTATTTTCTTTCATGCCTTGTCCATTGTTTCATGTCGTGAAAATTGCCCAAGTAAACAATTCCTTTGCCTCAACAGTTTCCCTAAAGTTCATTGGAATAATTCGTAAGCGTCAGAATGGCTGGTTGCCTACCACATCCAGGATTGAAATTTTGACTATTAAATAATTAAATAATTGCTATGGATTCGTAACGCTGCATGATTGACAGTAAGTTCAAGAAAGGTAGCAGATGCTGGTTAATAAAAAGCATGATAAATATGCCTCGGTTACAAAATTCGAAAAATAAAGTGAATACAGAATACTATAATAGCAACTATTTAGTTATAGTTTAATTATATTATTCCATGGATCTGTTACGTACATAATAAATGGGGCGCACAATTCAGTCTCGCTCTATGTAGTGTCTAATTGCACACGTAGGTATTATCTTTGATTTGAATAGTATTTAATTCAAATATTTTATATAGTTTGTTACTCACGTTTGGTATGTGATCCCTTCTTTATTTATTTAAGCTTGATAATTTGTGCATTAACTATATACGCACGACGGCATTGTTTTTACTTAAATAATAAAACAATACAGATTGTGACGGTGTGTGCTTGTTGTCTTGGGCGAACTGATTGCGAGGTGCTACAATTGGGGGAGTTTTGGTTCTTACTTTTGACGCGAATGTACTATATCTACTTATTTTAATATATAATATCATTGTTATAGGTAGCAATTAATAGTTAAAATTACAATCCTGGATGAGGTAGGCAACCAGCCATCCTGACGCTGACAATAATTTTGTGATGTAACTCTCTTTGACATTCCTCTCAAATTAAGCCTGATTTTGCATGTGTTAAATATAAAATAAATAAGCCGCATCTATGACGAAGCATTTCATTTACTGTGGATTTTAATTAGTTATTTAGATACTTTTGCCGTGTGGTGCCGGCTCAGAATGCCACCACCCCATCTCCCCCCATGGGTGTCGTAAAAGTCGACTAAGGGATTAGTCGGAGGATGGGCAGCAGCGTCCTTCGAGTACATTAACAACTCAACTGCGATCGCCAACCCGCCTGCCAAGCGTGGCGATTATGGCAAAACCCCCCAATGAGCTCAAAACACATCCATATCGGTGGTTGTGATGATCTTTGGGGGAGGCCTGTGTCCAACAGTGGACTTCATTAGGCCGAAATGATGATGATTTAGATACTAAAGTATCTTCTTTATTATTTATTGTATTACAATTTAGAATGTTAGATTCTATAAATAAAAATGTTTTCTTTAAATAATTACTTTGATATTTCATTTATATGAAGTACATAATGTTTCTATGTTTGATAAAATTTCATCCGAATTGGTTCAGCAGTTAAGTACACACAGTAAAAATTAGCCATACAAAACATGACATATATTTCTAAGTATTACGTGTAGATAAAAATAAACTAAACTGCATTAGTCTACAGGGCCATGAGATCCGTTATATCGAAATTTACATAGTAGAAATTACAGACGGCTCTATTGACAAAATTGAAATGATCTCTAGCTTGCGGTCATGTTGTCCCCCACGGCCCCAGCGGAACAGTAAAGTGTCGACCAAATGGAATGAATGGAAAACGTACAAAATCTCCTGGCTTTCAACGTGGTAACTTCGGGGCTTTACGATTCACCGCGTCGCTGTAAAATAGTATCCTTATTAGTATTACGGTAAGGCCGAAATAGTATTCTTTAAGATTTCGCGAGGGGCCCTAACCGCCGGTTGCTTGGACCCTGTTCCTGATTTCGACGAGGCCCGAATCTATTTTCTTTATTCATGTTTTTATTTCCATCAACTCGGCTATCAAAGTCCACTGCTGGACATGCCTCTCCCAAGCTGCACCACAACACCCAGTCCTCTAGTTTCCGCATACAATCTCCTAGCAGCCCTCTTGAAAGAGACCTTGAGTGACGCTGCGAATCGGCAAGCATAGTGTGGGACATCCCACAGCTTGATGGACCGACGACCCGAAGAAGTCTACTCGGACAGATTGTTATTATTTAAAACAAATGGTATATTCGTTATATTTTCATTATTATTCAAGTCTAGTCTTTTTTTAATCACATAGATAGTAACTTTGATATGTTTGGATACTGCGGTGCCTTAAGGTCATGATTCGCATTTAAACTAATATTTTCATACACTGCAAACGGTGTTTCAGCTTCGGGCACAAACAATTTGCTGTGTGGGTTGTAGTGTCTCTGTACATGTTTCCTCAATTGATGACCTGTGACGAATTTCACGTGACAAACGTGACATTCTTTTGTTGGACCGAAATGCTTACGCCTTTTATGTTCCATTCTTCGAGAAGCAGAAAGAAAACTTTCGTTACATAAGTCACAAGGGAAAGGTCTCTCGCCCGTATGCAGTCTCGTGTGGTAAACCAATGCCGCCTGCGTCACAAATTTCCCACCACAATGATCACAGTGAAAGTTTCTCTCTCTAGTATGTTTCACTATATGATTGTTCAGTCTACTTATCGCGTCAAACTTTTTCCCGCACCAGTTACAAGACAGCACATTCCCGAATCCGTGGTCCGTTTTCAAATGAGTTCGTAAGCCGTTCTTTCTGGCGTAACCTTTGTGGCAAATGTCACAAAAAAAGCTCGGCTTCCGCTCTTCGATGTTCCCACAAATTCTTAAATGGAACTTGAAGGTGTGTTTATTCAGGAATGATTTGTTGCAGCGGGGGCATTTGTTGACTTCGTGTTTATCTAAATGAGCTCGCAAGTCTTTCTTTGAGGGAAATTGCACAAAGCACAGTTTGCATATCGCGGCCACATGGTGCAACTTGTCGTGGTATTTCAACATTTTTTCTGTGCTAAACATTTTGGAACATTTCAGACATCGGATTTTTTTCGGATAATGAACTCTTTCGGCGTGTTCTTCAAGTTGTAATTTAGTCGCAAAAATTTTTGGACACTGGGAGCAAGGGTGTTTCGAGTTACTGTGAATCTTCATATGTTTAACAAGATGGCAGTTTGAGCTGAATCGCTCTCCACACTCTTCACATATCACATTAGATTTTCGCTGCCTCACCTTATAACAAGGTTGCCTTGCTTTCAGAACTTCCTTTATTTTACTTAGGGCAGTCTTTTTACTTCTAAGTGTGTGGCGTTTTCGACTTGTGAATATGTGATTTTCATTCTCCTTTATCATCAAGTATATGGTCTGAATGTTAGGTCCTATAGTACTCGACTGGTCTAGGCTTGTACTAAGTCGGTTCAGGACTAAGTTCCATTGCTCATTTGAAATCTCACATAATTTCTTAAAAACGTATGAGTTAATAGTCATGGTTGCACAGTTAAGGCACAGTACTTGAGGTAATGCAGGCTCCAGAATTACCTGGAAAAATAATAACGATAAATATTAGAAAACAATACTATATAATATTATTTAGTCATATCACCTATCACCCCTGCTGAAGAAAGACCTGTCCCAAAAATGTCCACAACAACATGCACGTATATGCTCTGAGCATAAAGCAGTCAAATTATTAGCCTTAAACCGGACCATACATAAGAGGCAGAAATATGCTTTATTCAGTTGCCAAATAGAAGTCGAGCGTGTTACATGTTTTGTAGTATTCTCAAAATGCCTAATTATTGTGTGGATATCTGCAAAAATAAGATAACCACAAAAAACCTTCTGACAGGTGGCATGTTGATTAATACTTTA
This sequence comes from Diloba caeruleocephala, assembly GCA_947459985.1. NCBI lineage: Eukaryota > Metazoa > Arthropoda > Insecta > Lepidoptera > Noctuidae > Diloba > Diloba caeruleocephala. Next base: position 1,119,333 of record OX381630.1, read on the forward strand.
ACAACTTTTTGACAAGTGGCTGTCTTACCATGGTAAATGAAGAATTACTGCAATGAATCTATCTTAAAGATATTTTAATTGGTTCACTCATTCAGCAGAGAGAGAGAGAGAGAGAGATTGGGCATTAATGCCAAATAAAAACAATCACACCTAATAGTTACAGTCACCCTCAAGTAAAAATTTATCAAATTATTAATCATAGTCACTTACCTGTGTATTGACAACATTGAATTTTGATCACAAAAGCATAAGTTACTCCCTCTTATAATTTATTTATAACTCTTCATAAGAGATTGCCATTAGCGGCCTGTATTGTTTAATTTTTAAGATCTTTCGTTTTCGTTTCTTAAGTAATCTATGATATCAATCAACATCTTTTGAATAAACTAAATTTTTCACAAAACCCCACAAGAAGAAAATCTGCCAGTAATTGTAATAGCCTAGTAAACAAAATATAACATTGAAATAGTTAAAATAAATGTGTGCTGTGACTAAATTATTGGATTGAATGAATGCAGACTGGGAACATCATTAGATATACAAAGATTGAAATAAATATATTTCAAAATAAAATGAAACACATCTTATCTTAACATGTGTCAGCTGTGTTGGGCTCAGCTGTCGACAAAAGCACCTTGACCCTTGTGGATCTTTTGTTCTGACCTAGGGTCAGAACAAAAGATCCACAACATATCAAAGTCAGTCACAAATCCCTGTACTCCATTGCATCCTATATCAAAGAACAATGAGAATTGGGCATATCATTTTAACAATTTAACTACACTGTCTAAATAAATTACAAATTCAAAAAAGGATACTACTTGGTTGATGAATATTATTGCCTATTTATAGTAAACTTAGCATTCTTTGTTGTTTTTGAATGTTTTGTTTATAAATCTAATTTGTACGTACTTATTTTAGCACACCACTCTTACCATCGAATATGGTTGTTACTCTTTACTATGTAGTTTAGACCACACGAACTACTTTATCAATAGATCTCCTTAAAGAATATATTTAGCAAAATTAAGTCTATGTGAATAAAAATGAATGTTGCTAAGCGCATTACTTGAGAATGGCTCAACCAATTTGGCAATTTTTTTTTGTATTTTCCTTAAGGCCTTAAGGAAGGTTTTAATAATAATTAAAAAAACTGCGTGGACAATAGTAACAACGTGAGTGAAACCGCGGGCAACAGCTAGTATTAAATAAAAATTCTCAGAAGGAAATTATAAAAGTATTTTATCATCATAGGGCCAATTTTTTGTAGTAATCTATACTGAAACTTACACCTAGATCAGCGAACATGTCCACAAATGTGACACTTTCATCAAAATATGATCTTTGAAGTCTAACATTGTCTTCCAAAGATACTTCTTGCTCAACTGTAGAAGCTAAACATAACCTACAAACATGCTCCGACTCACTCGTCAAGAATTTAAGAGCTGGTAGTGTTATATCAGCTTCTATATCCATTTTGATAAAGTAATTCTCTGATATTCCACAATAACGTACTAACGACTATAAATCAGTAAAATTAATCATCGCGAAGTGACACTTATTAGTTAATGCGGTGACAGTTGACAGTGACGTGCACCGGACTGACAGTTGAAAGTAAACATCGCTCAGAGCTGCCAACAGAAATGCGATTATATAAAAAAACAGTAAGAGATTTTAACAAATAAATAACGAAATGTATAGATTTATACACTAAATAACGAATCGACCATTCATAGAATCAGAAGTGAACATTTGTATCAGTGCGCCTTGTATATTTTCAATATTCATTTTGGTTGGGTTCATTTATCACAATCTGTTTTCTGTTTCAATCTGATTTACTTATATTATTTTTACCGTACAATTATACTATAATTGACATTGGCAGGATCATCGTCAAAACCATGGAGACATTAAACTAAAATTGGAATTGAAAGAAATAATATCAGTAGATTTTGTAAATTGATTAATAACAATAATAACCCCTTCTAGTTCTGGGTTGTCATTGACTCACCATGGGATAACGCAAACCCGGAGGGCAGATTCCTCAATTATTTTTCCCTTTAAATACAAAAATAAAGTATATCATGAAGAGATCTATTATGAAGCTTACTGAACGCATGGCAGCTTGTGGTGAGCTGAATGTGAGTAGTGACATTGCGTGCCCGAGTGCTTTACAGAGTCGGTCAATAGTCAATGTTATAATAATATAATTGTACATATTTTATCAGTTTTCATGGCAAAAAAGTCTTATTGCATTTAAAACTAGTATTTTGTTCATATACTAGTTGAAAGTTGAGCTTTACGGGAATTAACGAAAGCTCCATTATGAAAATTAAATGTAACTACCGTAACTATACGTTTTCTTTAGATATTGTAATTGACTCACGAGTCCTAGCAAATGTTTATTTTTATATACCTACTTCATTAAACTGTTTATTATTTCCATAAATGATACTAGGTACTGAAAATTAATCACTATTAGCGCGATGTCAATCGGTTTTTATAATATTCCTAAACATATGTAGAAAGAAAATGACAGGTTAAAAGTAATTACCCAAGTCGTTTCCGCTGGTTAAACATGGAGGAGAGCCCTTCAGTCTTCAGTCACCAAAATCAAATACCTAGGCCATTAGGTTGCTGAAGACCTTTCGGATGACCTAGACATTGAGCGGGAACGTAGGGCGTCAGCAGTGTAGTAAGTTTGCAAGATGCACCAAAGTGGTTACCACACCACAGTATGGTGTTTAGGAGGCTGCTGGCACTGTGCCGGACGCGCCACGTAACTCTCTTTCTTAACACTACTTAAATGCTGTCTGTATTTGCCATAGTAAAAATACATCATACGCTACAATATCGAGACAGCCCCATCAGCATCCTAAAACTATTAATATACTGAACTCGTAGGGCAGCCAGCGATCTGCGAGTATATCTGACCCATAGGCTGCAGGTGTATAACAACTTCACTTATAAAACTAAACAAAATAGTGACCCACCAGCATCGAGCACAGAGTCCAAGATACCGGTGGTTAGGGCCCCACGTGCCGTGCCAAGGAGTACCCCGTTCTGTATCAAGCCCTTCACCCAGCCGTCTAACGAGAGCCTCTTGAGATGATAGTCGAGCTTCTTTGCCTTAAGCCATGGGCAGAAAAACTATCGGCACAATTATTGCCGTGTCAACGTTCCACAAGTCTACAATCTAGTGAGCTAGGTATGTCAAGATCTTCTGTGAGAGCGTAATGCTCCAGAAGGAGGTCGCAGAGCGGGATCGGGAGAGGGCCGATCCCGCTCGGAGGAGGAGGACACGGGGCCGGGGTAACAACCGCCGCGGTGCCCGTGTCCAACACGCCTGAGCCCCCTGTTGTCTTTATATGGCGGGGGGCCTTGGGGGCCGCGAGCGCGCTTATTGGGAAATCTGCGTGCTCATACCGAGCGGCCCCCGGGAAGACACCGGTGCGCATGTGGTCACGTACCGCTGTGTGCGCAGCACAGCGCATAGTGAGGCCTCGGGGGAATCTTTTACAATCCCCTCGAGAGATGCCTGGGGAGGTGGCCTCTTTACTGTCATCCCCTCCGAGATGTGCCTAAAGGCGTGGCACCAACGGGTGGCTCTAGATGGAGATTATTCGAGTTCCTGGAGCCTCCCTTCGGTGCCGACGATGATCACTCTAGTGGTTTTAGCCGGTAGGAGTCCGGCATGCCCCTTCGCCCTTTCCCGGGGCGAAGGAAGTACATGAGGTATTTCCACAGTATCAATAATTTTTTTGAATAAAAAGGTATGTCAAGATATTTGATTTTCAGCTTGCACGAGATTCTCATCATATGGAACGGTAACCGATCTATCACCACTATATTAGGCTTATTGGCAACAATGTAGAACGATCCCAGTACAAAGAGATATGTCATATGACCATTTTCAAGAACTGGGTCGGGCATGTACACACGGCTACATATCAAACTATATACTGCCAGTTTACCCTGGTCTCTCATCATACCGATAGCCTATACAATGCGAGATCAGCTTATACTGGTTTTTTATAGCTTGATCTGTAGCCGTGTGTACCTGTATTATGGCACCTCAGATTCCACAAGGCTATATTTCAAAGCAAGTTGTTGGTGGAATGATCCTGGCTACTTGATTATGTCTATGCAAGTACTCGCTGGTAGTAAGGCGAAAACAACTAGAAATAATATGTCTAATGGATTCGCCTGGACGGTAACATGCCTGACAGATATCAATCGTGCCATCCTTGATAATATATTTGCGGTAGTTGTTCGTCATAATAACTTCGTCCATAATTGCACAAAAAATCCTTTGGTTTCCCCAAAAAGGTCACCGAAACGTCGCCAGGCTACGGACGCCATGAAATCTGCCTACATCGAAACCATGAAGTGGCCGATAATAGCGTCCGTGTAGCTCCTTGCTCTACCATACTGTCCTGCGGTCGTTAGTTCCAAGTACAATAGGTATGCGCCAGTTTTGTTTAGCCAACGCGAGTGTGGTGAGTTTTTTATCCAGTGCAATCAAATCCCGATGCATCCCCATTTCGGTTTGGAGGAAGTATTTTCTGAGGCTGCACACCTCTCAATAATGCAGGGTTCTAAATCCATGACCCGCTCACTTTTGCGAGATGAACAGCCTCATTAACCATGATGTTTGCAGTCAGCAGTAAGCAAACTTAGATATCCAGGCCTATTCTATTTTCTAATTCATGAGACTGGCATGACCTAACCATTAATGACGGCACGGTTGGTGCAGTGGCTGATACAGTCGACTGCTGCGCTCCGGGTCGTGGGTTCGATTCCCACACGGAACAAATATTTGTATGATCTGCAGATAGTTGTCCCGGGTCTGGGTGTATTGTATGTGGAATTCATGTCTGTAAACGCACCCACGACACAGGAGAAATCCTAGAGTGGGGCAAGGTTTCAAAAAAAAAAAAAATATAATTAAAACCCCGCACCTTTTTCCGCCTGACAAAAGACTATTTAGAACTTTTTTCAATGATTGTTTCATGTCAGCGTTCCTTCAATGATTCTTCATGTCAGCCTCGCTGATACCTAACGCCTCTGGCATACTCGGGTATTTGTGCGTCTCAGCTGAGAGAGATTTAAGGGATACGGAATCCGTGAAATGTATTATTATTATTACTACGGAATGGTAAAAAATCTATCATCTAAAAACGGTTTCGAGTTTTCGTTAGAATTTATATCAGTAGAAAAATAGAATCGTCAAAATGAGATAGATCTACTAATGAAGCCGTAGATTGGGCGACGTCATCGCTAAGCGCTAAAGCCCATTAAAGAGAAAAAAAAAAAAAAAAAGCCGTAGATCTGGCAGCACTACAAATACCTACTGTTGAACAGGTTATAACATGTCTTACCAGTACGAAATATTACAGTATCTAATTTAACATCTATTTGTAGAATTATTGTTTAATAAATACTTTAAAAAAAGTGATATTTATAAGATGATTTTTTTTATTATTTGGCTACACACCCTCAGTTTATATGTTGTTTTTACCTGCTACTTAATTTGTTACCATTATTTTCAATCTACTATAAAGATAATTCTAAATGTTTTATGCCTACAGTATACCTAATATAAATAATATTGAATATGTCTAGGCATAATATTATGTAGATGAGTCATTTTGGTAGGTAAAGACGTAAAGACTGTGTAATTCCTAAAAGAATATCAAGGTCACATCGACAGGATTTATTTTGGTTCTCAGTTTAGCTTGCAATGTGGGTCGGAATATTCTGTATTGCAAATTAAATCATATTTAGGTTTATTCGTCTACGGTCCTACAACCTACGGTGACTAAGGTAAGTAAGCTTGTAAACATAATCTTTTAATCCATGATTTTGTAACTTGCATGGATTAGTAACATAGCCACTGAGCAAAAGAAATTCCCGAGATCAAAACTCAGTGTTGTTTATTGACCGTAGTCGAAATGATTACGTAATCATTTCACATCAAATTAAGTCTCATTTCTTTCTGTAATTCTAATTATTCACTATGTCAAAAAACAAATGAGTAACATACAATGAAGTTTTACAAATTAATACTACTTGAGCCCCCGGTTTCCTCTAAAAACGGATTTCTCGAATAGTTAAACGTGACTAATAAGTGGCGTTTCAGTATTCGGCCGTATAAAAATATGACCTATGCCTAAGTACCTACTGACGCAGATTTAATAGCCAGGATCGCGAGTTCCCAGCCGAAACACCTTATGTAAATAATTCGACCAAATTATTATAGTCTCCGAGGTATAAAATGTTTATTCCTTTGAGCGGAGTGAGCCGACTCAATGAGTCTGATTGAGACGGTCGCATGCAGCCGTGTGCCATGAGTGCGAGCAAACAAGAGCATAATCACCTCTTGCGTTTACAAGTTCACTACGGTACGGTCTTATGGTTATAGCGATAGATTTCAAAGTTGCGTAATCACCGCTACACGTGTATTTAAATATTAAGCATTTGAATTTTCTGTCTAAATAATCGATTTATGTATCTACTGCCTATGTATATAATCTATTTACTCTGTATAGATTATATACTGGCTGTAGCTCGCAGTTTCACTATCGATACAAATATAGCCTATATCATTCAGTGAAAAGTGTGAAACTTTTTATTACCGAAAGAAATTTTAGAATCGGTTCAGTAGTTCCAGAGATGACGCCCTACATACAAATAAACAAACAAAATCTCTTTATAATAGTAATTAAGAGCAAATCCAATGATACAGCACAACTGCTCAACGTGAGATCCGGGGTTCGATTTCCTTGTCGGGCAGCCGTACGGCGGTTTTCTGTAAGAAATTTATCAGAACAGCCCAGAATTTGGAAGGGTCCCGTAGATTGCAATAACTATGCCAGATGAGACGGATTACGGCATCAGCGATAAATATGTGGGGTACCCATCATCTTCATTTCGGCCGAATGCAGTCGAATGTTCAATGATTTCTTTGTATAAGTACCACATTTTTTACCATTTTATTAGGTGGCACTAGAATAATCGGATGACGGAGTCAGCTAGCACGTGAACACTCCACAACTGACCATGGGAGAAATAGTGTCGTATCAAGTCAACTCCCGCGAACTAAAAGTTTGACCTTGTGATTCATTATTCATAGTCATCGTGAAACTCAGTTTGAAAGGGAATTGCAATATCTCAAACGGGTGGTCATTAGGAAAACGCGGCAGACAAGTCCAAGAGTAGGAAAAAAATCGAAGTAATTGAACTTAAATTGGAAATTCTCTATATATTGGCTCAATAGTTAGGCAGGAATTATACACCAAGAAAGCGGAATAATGTCTTTCACAGTTCGTATTGTTTTTATATATATGTTATTAATAAACAATAAAGTTATAACTACCATTAGTACCAATAAGTATATTCGATTTCTGAATGTGAACTTACTCCACGTCGCAATGGCGATATTTTAGGAAAAAATATTAATTCAACTTGTAAGTATCTTCTTCCGTGCTCCAGGTTACTTGGGGTCGGCGCAATATGAAATATTCCATAGGTTGTAGCAAAAGGGATTTATAGTGCTTAATGGAGATACGCACCGGGTTCCTTAGCCACCTTCTACGACACTCACTGGATGAAATGGGCTAGCCCACAGAACATAAAAAACAGGGGTGTCCCTATTTACCGGGGCTACACGCTTAACTCTTGAGTATGTAATATGTAAATATTTATTTTTAATTCCGATATTTCCAATAAATACATATAAAATATACACGGTTGGTGCAGTGGCTGATACAGTCGGCTGCTGCGCTCCGGGTCGTGGGTTCGCTTCCCGCACGGAAGAAATATTTGTATGATCTGCAGGTAGTTGTTCCGGGTCTGGGTGTATAGTATGTGGAATTCATGTCTGTAAACGCACCCACGACACAGGAGAAATACTAGTGGGGGCAACGTTTTAAAAAAAAAAAAAACAAACACTTTTAAACACATAAAAATACAATATATTTAAACATTATAAAAATTTGTAGCCCACTGGCATCGGGAACAAGGTCCACACTACCTACGGTTAGGGCTCCATAGAGAGGAACCTCCAAACAATACCAATATCCAGGAGTACCGCTTTCTGCAACAAGCCCTTGGTCCAGCCGCCTTACGAGGTCTCTTAAGGTGTTCGTCGAGGCTCTAGACCATTAAGCCATTGGCCATAACAACTATCGGCTCAATGATTGCAGAGTCTACCTCCCATATATCGACAACCTCGTGTCCCAAGTTAAGGTACTTAGTATGCTTATCTGTCTCGGCTTTCACGAGATTCTCGTCATGCAGGACAGTTATATCCACAATCATTTTGCGGCCCTCTACTGGATCTTATCTGGCTTATTGGCGGCAATTGTCCTATCACTGATGATAGATCAATCCGAGTACAACTTGACATGGTTAGAGCCGTTAGATCACTCTGTTTGCTTTTCACTATTATAAACGATCCTTGTGCTCCTAATTATCTTAAAATTTTCTTTCAACTTTTGGGTGGCTCCCTCAGTCATGACCTTCGGGCTTCTGAAAATGTAATTCTTAACCATCCATCCCACCATACAGGGTTTATGTCCAATTCCTTCGCTGTTTCAACAATAAAACTCTGGAATGCGCTTCCTCTTATTCTAAGGAAGCTCCAAATAAATTCGCGTTTAAAAGTAAAGTGCGTCAATACTTCCTGAAATTGTTACAATCCTGATCAGTTTTGTCTTCGTTATTAGAGTTAATATTTATATCAGACTAGCTGGGACCCGCGGTTTCACCCGCGTTTAATTTAAAAGAAATTTAGAGTACTTCGACATAGACACTTGACATAGAATATATATATTGGATTTCACATAATAAAAAAAAGCAATCTATTTATACATTGCAGACAATTAATGTCTCGAGGTGACGAGCGCAAGCGCAAGCAAGGAATCATTTGTTATTAACAAATCATTCTTTCTCTACTTCTAATTATATTATAGCGGGTATACCCAGTTTTATTTTTTTACGCGGAACCCTAATTTACTTTTCTAAAATAAAAGTAGCCTAAGTTATTCCTTATAACATCAGCTATCTGCCAGTGAAGGTCCCGTCAAAATCGGTCCAGCCGTTTCGGAGATTACCCGGAACAAACAGACAGACAGACAGACGGACAGACAGACAGACAAAAAAATATTAAAATAGTGTATTTGTTATATGTTACGTACATACTTTCATATGCATTTAGTAAAAAGCTGTTATTTTGACATTACAAACAGCCACTTCAATTTTATTTATTTGTATATATTTAAATCAGATATTTTTATGTGTTCTATTTAACTATTTATAACTATGAAATATAATATAGTATCTATTTTTATATTAGTATATGTATGTATTCCTATTTTTAATTCAGTATTTTTTAACATTATCTATAGCTTTGCACCTCTATCCGAAGTGCTTTTTTAAACCAAAGGTTGACTGGTAGAGAATGCCTGAGTAAGTCCGCCTTGTGTATACTCAATGTACATAAAAGTTTAAATAAATAGATAAACATGGTCATTTTTACTATATTTTAAGTAGGTTCTTGTAGTATGGCACTAGAAGCCACAAGGTTGTATAGCATTGTAAGTTGCTCTTGGATTATCCTGGCCATTTGGTGATGCCTGTGCAAGTTAGCAAGCAAGTAAGATGGGAACAGCCCCAAATAATGTAACGGATAAATTCACACTGATCACCGATGTTGACATGCCTGACAGATGCCAACCGTGCCGTCGTTCGCTATATATTTCCGGTGGTGATACGTCACGATAACTTCATCTATATTTTTGAGAAATTAATACAGTTTTTTTTACGTTAACAATAAATACGTTAAACGTCGGGACTCTCATATTCTTTCCCTTCTTTATTCGGTTCTTCACAACCCTAAGTCTCCACTCTATCTGCGTGAGCGCTTTGAGTATCTTGTGGCTACGGGTACAGCCTGTCGTACATCTTCTTCTCTTCTCCTTCGTACTCCTCGTCATACCTCGAACCGTTACGATGGATCATTTACAGTACACGGAGTGCGTCTCTGGAATGCTCTTCCACACTTACTACGCGACAGCCCTTCTCTAGACGTTTTGAAGAAAGGACACGAAAAGGATTTCTACTCAGTATAACTTATAAATATATCATCATTTCGGCCGAATGAAATCCACTGCTGGACACAGGCCTCCCCAAAGATCACCACAACGACCGATATGGGCGTGTTGTGGGCTCATTGGGGGGTTTTGCCATAATCAACACGCTTGGCAGACGGGTTGGCGATCGCAGTTGAGCTGTTAATGTACTCGAAGGACGCTGCTGCCCATCCTCCGGCTAATCCCTTAGTCGACTTTTACGACACCCACGGGAGGAGATGGGGTGGTGGTATTCTGAGCCGGCACCACACGGCAATAAATATATATGTATGGTATATATTTATTTATATAGTTATGTATTATGTCCATACTGTAGGTATAGTTGGGTGTTTTGTGGTTAACAGCACCCCCAAAGTCGCTTGTTATCATTATTCTTAAGTTTTCTTTCTGATTGTTGATACTGACCTCTTTTGTTTCTATCATTTAAAGGTTTGCTGGAATAAAACTCAATGTTGAGTAAAGCTCGCCTTTGTACATCAAGTTTTATTCTATTTAACAATCTATGTTTACTGTTTTAAGTTGTACAATAAAGAATAAGAATAAAACGAGAATCTTTTACAATTATCTTCTATTTAGGCTAGTCATTCCCAAGTCTATTTGGGGCGCTTCTTGTCTAACAAGACGCTAATGAATATAACAGTAAATAAAAACTTGACAAGTGCCAGTTGAACTCGCGTGGAGAGGGTTCCGTCCGATGAATATGTTATCTACAATGTTTTTTTAAAATCTGACCCAAATTTGTTTGTCGTACCTAAATATGTGTGTATGGTACCGGAATCTAGAGGGAAATTACTGAATATATCGTATATTGTTGAATTCGGTCTTGTACCAATAATTTATCCCAGGAACAAACTTAACACTGTAGTTGAAAAACATGTTCTCCGATACATTCCAACTGCAAACGTAGGTTTGTACGCACAATATTGAAAGATTTACCATGTTATTTTAAGACCATAGACTTCTTATAGGTGTTCCTTTAATCTATAAGTAAAGAGGTATTTCCCATATTTTGTTCAACATTTCATGCTCTGTAGTTTCGGAGATAAGGAGGAGGGAATGGTAAGTTTTCGTTTATTTTCTTAATTAACTTTAAAACCACATAATTTAAAATTATTAAATAAAATTTTGGGCCCCTTACAACAAGCTCTACCATTTTATATGTTACACGCACAGAAATCGAAATTAGGAGAAGTGGTACAGGGGTGTAACCGCGCCACCGCGATATGCACAATCCGAAAAAAAATGACGTTTTATAACATTAGTTGAGATTCGATCGCGTAAGTGAAACTTTGATAAAATGTCGTGTTTTTCGGGGATAACATGCAAAAGCCGAAGCGAAAATAATAACTTAATCAAGGAAAGAATCTTATACCATATGTAAGTGTGAGAATTTTCATGTATTTATTTGTCTATAGAAGTAAAAAATTAAAAAATATTGTTTTCTTTATTATGTTACATTTGGATATATCCAGGAGCAGAACAACATTATTATTTTTGTACAAAATATAATGCTTACCACTTAACCACTTTTGACTAGCAATCGGTGAATAAAAAACGCAGAAAATAGAACATCGAATGGTACTCCCAATAAACATACGCGTTGCGTGGTACGGCTGTGATTTGATATGATTGACTGCCTATAAAGTCGTGAGTATGTTTTAGTATGAGAAGCCAATTATAATGTGTTTATGCAATTCATTGGATGAGAACTTGTAACTGTGTGAATTAATATGTTTTTATGAAGAATGGTAGGGAAAACTGGATCTCTAGGCACGCATACATTTTGAACCACATGTCATATCTCCTATCTTCCAATATCTTTGGTTATACGCTACAGTTTGCAAAACTGTGTTCTTTAATTTTCTATATTGGTCCCCAAAAGTGACCCCCATATTCAATATTCATTTATTTACGTTACACTGCCGTGTTTGGGTCGCAGAAATGCATGTGTGTACCAAATTTCAAATTAATCGGTTGAGTAGATTCGGAAGAAATTGGCTGTAACAGACGGACAGACAGATACACGAGTGATCCTATAAAGGTTTCGCCGTTTTTTTCCTTCGGATGTTCGGAACCATAAAAATGGCGTGTGTAGGTCCTTCTTAATATTAGCACGCATGTGGTCACGCGCTGCCGTGGGACGCTTTGGGGGATCCTTTACAATCCCCCTGGGACCGCTTTACAGTCACCCTCTCCGAGATGTGCCATTAGGCGTGGCACCAGTGGGTGGCTCTAGTGTGATCATACGAGGACCTGGAGCCTCCCTTAGGTGCCGAAGATGACCGCTCCAGTGGTTTTAGCCGGTAGGAGTCCGGCATACCCCTTCGCCCTTCCCCGGGGCGAAGGAAGTTCATGATGAATTTCCACTGGGCACCAATAAAAAAATAAAAAAGGTCCTTCTTATTGTACATCACGCGTTCCTATACTTCATTTGGGTAACAATTATATTTTTAACTCCACTTGCTAATTAATTACATAAGTAGGAAAAATGATGAAAAATATTTATATATTTGTTATTTTATTGATGGAAATATCTTGGAAGGTCCTACTTTATTAGTGGAAATAGTGGAAAATCTTCTTAATATATATAAATTACGTGTCACGTTGTTTGTCCGCGATGGAGTCCGAAACTACTGAACCGATTTTAATAAAATGCACACTGTACAGTTTTATCCAACTTAAAAGATAAGATAGTTTATATCTCAATGTATAATCCTCCTCCTCCTCCTCCATTTTGAAGTCGGTAAAAATAGCTGCAGCCTTCTGTATCAATCAGTCATTAAGGGCATACCCGCTGACATGTGCAAAGTAATATAATGTTAGCTGTGAGGTCATGCATGTGAAACGGACATTAAGTCTCACGGTTTCCAAGTAAAAGTATTTATTTATTTATTCACTTTAAATAGAACGGCCAAAGCCAATTCGCGTGATCAGAGGGTTGGCCTTTTCTTTGGCCAAAGAATAAGCATTGCCATCCAACGTGGCAATGCTGCCAGCCTTCTAGGAACATTATTAGCTGACAGCGATGAGGAGGTATACTTTGACGCCTTAGTACATATTATACTTTTATATGTTTACTTATTTATTTATTTATTAACTTACTTTAAATAGAACGGCAAAAGCCAATTACACTACTTAAAGACAATTATCAATAAATTGTAACTAAAATTATCACAACTAAGTATAAGGTAAAAAGACAAAATCCAGAATTATAAATAAGACAAAATCATTACTTAAAAATAAATAACACATTCATGCATTATTTTCACAAAACTTTATACATTTGGACTGAATAGTCTTCCAGGCATCCTCAAACAAATCAAAGTCGGGGTTAGAATCCAAGAGAGCGTTAAGCGCAGTCATTGTCCGGGGTATGGGAGATTTGGAGTGTGCAACAGTACGGCATGCAGGGACTGCTAATAACTGATGGCTCCTGCTGCGACGGTAATTGTTAGGAACAAATAACTGGCACACTTTATTGTGAAGATCAGTGGCATCGATCCTCCCTTTAAGGATTTTGCAGCTTACAATCATCTGGTCATAAGTCATAAGTATATGAGTACAATAAACAAATCATGGTTAGCAGGATGACCAACCACCACAAGCAGCACTCGTTCACGAGCTTGGCACAAAGTTCAGCATTCACCTCCCATGCCATTTTGGAAAGAAAGAGTTGACCTGATATACCGCCACTGTAAGCAGTGACATCTCAGCTTGAGGAACCTGCTGTCAAAGACTTCCAAACCAATATATCTATATATCACTAATTGCCGAGGTCTGCATGATTCCTATTCCAAACGTATGATGACTAATGATTGTTTATATTATATATTTCAGATGGAGTCGTTCACTCCTATAACGTTATCTGGTGATAACCTGGGACAACGGCACCGGTATCTCAATTCACTTGTGCGTGCCGCTAAAGACAGTGGAGTTTTATTCCAAGACATCGATGCTCTACCCGAACAGTCTCCAATTGACAGACTCTTTAAGATAGACCTCGCATCAAAACTCAGAAATATAGACTACATATTAAGTAATTTGAAAGACAACGATATGTTGTATGTTAACAGAGCCTTAAAATCGACGTGGCTTTTAGAACACCCGAACATCATTAACCCCAAATATTTAGAAGACTTTCTTTTCCCTGAAATGCTAACGCCAGCTGTTAGCAAAATGAAACACTGGCTTTACATTAATCTACGTGACCAATCAATGTGCAAAGATTTCTACTACTACTACTATAAAGAGAACACGTTTGAGTTCGCTGTAAAGTTTCTTAGTCACTGCAGTAACGAATTCATACTAAATGAAGTTCCCAAGATACTAACTAAAATATCGACTCATTATCTAAAAGTATTGAGCGAGAAATGCCCTGAAGTCGCTAAAATATATTTTGATACGCTGCCGATTGATGAGGAAGTCGGAAGACGCTATCTAAGGGAAGAGCAATCCTACTTTAGTAGTGTGAAATGCGTGTTGAAGGCGAATACGGATGTGTTTTTAGACATTACTGAAAAGTATTTCAATATGAATAGCTTTAGCAGGCTCAGTCCATTAGCGACCGACTACATCCTAAGACGCCAAAAAAATAGATTTTTAAAAAAAGTTGAGCTGTATGTCGCATATTTCCTTCACATCCCGACCCTTGCCGATCGGCTTAGCGTCGAGGAATGTCAGGAAGTAGTAATTAAGTTAGCACAGGCGAATTATTTGCAGCGTTGGTTCCAGTACAAAGCTGTGGAACCGCTTATTAACCGGCTCAGTCCCGATAAAAGAGCGGCGTTCAAAAATCGAGTATTCGTTGAAAAGGATGTCGGTGAACGCGTCGACGAATGGCCGTACGAGACGCCTGCTTCACCGCCCTACTCTGATCCCGGTCAACACGTGTTTGAAGACGAGGATTTTATGCCGGTCTGTCGAAAGGTTAAGTGTCTTCGAAGAGTAATGAAAAAAAAATGTGCCCGATATCAGGGCGAGTATATAATTGAGTCATCAATGACAATAAAATCGGAATTAGACCGATTATTTGATGAGTTTCGGTTCATCGGATTCGATCGTGCACTGCATGATTTAGGGCAGCGGCTAGGAGCTACGGGGTCTGCTGAGAGGCGGCGCGACATGTTTTTAGTTTTGGTCAGTAAAAGTGGAGGGCGCAGTGATGCGGTATCAGCGTTGTTGCGTCTCGCATCGCGGCACAGCAATGAACCAGCGCACACGCGTGCCTCTATACTGCGCAGCCTTTCAAAACGTGCTAACGTCTGGCGCTTGTCCGACGAAGTCTGGCAACATCTGCTAGACTTCGGCCATGGTCTTGGGCTAGATGGCGCTGCATCTGAAGCCGCGTGCCATGAAGGATTTCATGCCGTCGTGATTCGTCAACTATTAGCTGGTGCATGTGAACCAGCCATCCGCACAGCTTTTCTTAACGACTTTTCATCGCTAGCTGAATATTCGCTGACAGCGGACGAACGAGCACGCGTTGCTAGCGGTCTTCAGAACATGCTGACGGTAGCCGCTACGAACGTTGAACCAATGGTTGCCGCGGAGCGCCTTCGTCAACTGCTGGATGTCCTAGATGGATACCACGTTCGCGTCGAGCCAGAATCGTCAATAGTGGAAGCAGTGACAGCCTTAGCTTTGCGTGACGCGGATATCGCGCGTCCTTTACTGGAGAGGTTGTATAACGCGAGGATTTCTCGACGCGAGCTACTCCGAGTAAACTTGGAGTTTCGCCGAGATGAAGCAGCGCTTCTTAATGCGCTACGGCATGATCCTCCTGCCCTCAAAACCATACGAGTCATTGAAATATTAACCGCAGGCGAGTCACGATTCGATAGGTTCATTTCGAAGCTCGTGGTATATTTCAACCAGAAAGAAGATATTACAATACAGCTACGTATCACCTTAAAGGAAAAGATTGTAAAAGAACCGAATGTAAAATTAGCGCGAACGCTAGCAGGTCTTCTTGGCCAAGACCTAGAGACAGAATTGCAGGAGCTTGATGCGACGGGCACGGAGTGCGCGTCGATGGCAGCAGCGTTAAGGGCTTGTTCACACCGCACCCGGCCTATAATAAACCTTACTGATTGGGGCTGGCGCAATGCAGGGGTTAAATCTGTAGCCACTAGAGCAATGCGCTGTCGGGAAATAGAGAGAATAGGGACAATTAGTGTGTTGGCTGAGGAAAAACGCACTGTACGAGTGGCGTTAGCTCTAGCCAGTAAGCACTCCGAAGGGATACTAATAAATACCTTCGCGTCAGCGACGACGCTGCGTCCCGCAGCAGCACTGCGCGCCGCGTTGCTGTACTTCCGTCATCACGGTGCTAGAGCTGACCCTAGAGTATGGGATATCGTTAAACCTCTAATATCGAGCATCAACCTGTCATCCCGCCAGAATCTCCGCCGCTTACTAGAAAAGTCAGACTGGATTCCATCCACCATCAAACCTGACTACTGTGCTACCTTGTACATTGCCATCAACAAAATTTCGAATTCGAGATCTGAATATGTGCTTCGTGATCTGTCGAAACTTCTTCCTGAAGTAAGCGACGAGTCAATTGTAAATATTTTATTAGGAATGCTCAACAATACTGATAAGGATATGCCAGCGATAACGTATCCTTCTATATTTGTCAGATATTTGATGCTATCGAAAAATAACGAGGACCTTGAGAAGAGAATCAAGAAGATAGGGGAACAATTTTTGAAATGCTTGGATACTCTGCGATTTGAAAATGACACTAGTTTCCAGGAAAGATTAAAGCAAATTATCCAAAGTTTAAAGTACAATGCAGCATTTTTGGACTCTAAGTTCAAGTCGTGTCTATCAGTTATAGAGTTATTCTTATCTTGGATGCAGAAGTTTATGCCGAAAGAGGAATATTTTAAGGAGTTCGTACAGATACATTTAACGATGTTGTACTTCAAATCAGTTAGACAGATTATGAAACAGATGCCGGAAGTATTCGCTGATCCGAAGAGAAAGATGTCGGAAGGTGTGAAAGCTGTGGGCTATGTCTTCGGAAGGTACATAGCAAAAGAGGCAGCTGATCTTGTGTGTACGTACTTTGACTCCATAATAGAACTGTATACCGGTGCGTTAGTCGATTACTTGGGCGAATGCTTCATGTACGGAAGTTCGAGAGCACAGTTCATAGGGTCTGTACTCAAGGGTATGTTAGCCGAAGGGGCTGGTGGCCAACGTCGGATGGCGGTATATGTTTTCAGTGAGCGTCGGTACGATATAGAGGACTCTGTTAGTATGGAGATCGAAGAATTAATGATAAAAGATAAGGCAATTGAATTGTTTGTTCATTCTGAATTGTTTACGTAAATAAAAATAAAAAACTGTTTAGTTTGTAAATGCTTGGAAATAGTGTTGTTATTGTGGAAATTAATATTTTTCGAGTTATTCTATTTTATTGTTTAGCTTTGTTTTCTCCAAAAGTAACACTTACAGTTTTGTACTTATTAAAAATAAAGTTTATGAACAATGACATTTTACACATAGACGCGTCATACACGAACATTATTGCACTACAAAATGAGAGACATACAGAGGATCTAATGATGAAGGATAAGTCGATCGAGCTATTTGTTCATGCTGAACTGTTCACTTAAAATTAACAGTTAAGAATATAATGCTTGGAAATAATGCTGTTATTGTGAAAACTAGATAATATTATTTCAGAGTTATTCGATTTTATTGTTTAGCTTCGTGTTCTCCAGAGTTAACATTTACTGTTTTGTCCTTTTTATAAATAAAGTGTATAATGTTTTATTTCATATTTGAAAATAATATGTATGTATGCATTTCTCATTTTGTACAATTTAAAATAAGCTCGCCTTTGACCAAACATAGGGCACCTATTTTTTACTGACCCTCTTAATGATCTAAAGATTAAACATTGTATGAATAAGAGGGTCATAGCATAGACTACAATGCAAGAATAAAACGAAAATCTACTTTTGTTGGTTGGTTCGGACAAGTACGTATAAATCCGGACATATTTTATGTGTTACATGTAATTTTAATTTTTTTTATACAAATAATATTGCTCATGTTAATCATTATTTAAGCCGAAAAACGTCCACGGCTGGACAGAAGCTTCTCCCAAAGATTACTACAACGACCGGTCTGGGTTTGTGTTCTGTGCACATTGAGGGGTTTTGCCATAATCGCCACGCTTGGCAGGGTTGGCGATCGCAGTTGAGTTATAAATGTACTCGAAGGACGCTGCTGCCCATCCTCCGGCTAATCCCATAGTCGCCTTTTAAGACACCCACGGAATGAGATGGGGTGGTGGTATTCTAAACCGGCACCACACGGCACAAATAATATTAAATACTAGCTGGGACCCGCGGTTTCACCCGCGTTTAATTTAAAAGAAATCTAGAGTGCTTCGACATATACACTTGACATAGAATATATATATTGGATTTCAAGGGTTTTATTTTTTTTGCGCGGAACCCTAATTATTTTTCTAAAATAAATCGGTCCAGCCGTTTCAGAGATTACCCGGAACAAACAGACAGACAGACAGACAAAAACTTTAAAAATAGTTTTTTTGTTGTAGGTATCGTATATACTTTCATATGCATTTAGTAAAAAGCTGTTATTTTGACATTACAAACAGACACTTCAATTTTATTTATTTGTATAGATTTCTTAGAATTCAACTTCTGATCATTGAAATATGTAATAATGTATTAACATTGTTGGTTAATAATGGTTTATAAACAACCGTTATTTGAACATAATTTACTTTGAAAAATATTTAATATGACCCTGCAAAGTTCTTTGATTCAATACAATCTCTGTACAAAAGTTGGAAAACTCAGCCTAAGATGTTTACAGCTTCAGCTTTTTGGGAGTTACCTGTATAGACGCTACCGGTGTGTACCAAATTATGGCTCTACGTAGACACAATTACAGGCCAGTTTAACACCAAGGAACGCCTTCATATGGTGAAGCTTAGAACGAAAACATGCAGATTCTTTATGGACAATCAAGAGTCAATGCTGCACATTTTGTGCAACTGCGATAGCATGGCAAGTATGGTTTAACCATAAACTGATTACTATGCACGGCTCCAGGCAGGTGTGATTGCTAAGTACCTACAGGGAGCCCTTGATTTACTAGTGGAGGAGTAGTGCAGGCCTTTGGGCAGAACGATGGAACCAGTAAAGTTGAAGTGCGTTTCGGCTGCCGCCGAGATTTTGCGAGCCAGAGATAGAATAGGATACCGGCGTGTACGAGTAGGTAATTACAGCAGCAGTGAGCTTCCTGTAACCTATGGAGTGCCACAGGTAAGCATTCTGGGACTTCAACAACCTTTTTTTTTTTATTGCCAGTGGAAATTCTACATGGAACTTCCTTCCCCCCGGGGAAGGGCGAAGGGGTATACCGGACTCCTAGCGGCTAAAACCACTGGAGCGGTCATCTTCGGCACCGTAGGGGGGCTCCAGGTCCTCGTAAGATCACACTAGAGCCGCCCATTGGTGCCCCGCCTTTAGGCACATCACGGAGGGGATGACTGTAAAGCGGTCACCCCCTCTAGCGGAGGAAAGGCGACTGTAAAATGGTCGCCCCCCCAGGGACTTCTCGGGGAGGATTGTAAAGGATACTTCCAAGCCGCCGTGACCATCTCATCCGACCAGGCCATCGTGAAAATCTCCTATGCGGATGATACTCCCCTCTTTTTCTTCGCTGTTAATTGGGACGAGGTCTATGAGGCTGCCTGGATTACTTTCAATATGATTCAAAACGGACTGAAACTGGTAGACAATACTGGTTCATACCAGTACTATCATACCGGTTCAAAAGAGGTATCAAAATCTGCAAGTGGTTGAATAAAGGTTTGTACCTTTACTAGAAAAATATTAATATATCATCATTTCGGTCCAATACAGTCCACTGCTGGACATAGGCCTCCCTCAAAGATCACCACAACGACCGACATCGGTGTATTGTGTGCTCATTGGGGGCTTTGCCATAATCGCCACGCTTGGCAGGCGGGTTGGCGATCGCAGTTCAGTTGTTAATGTATTCGAAGGACGCTGCTGCCCATCCTCAGTCTAATCCCTTAGTCGGCTTTTACGACACCCACGGTTGGTGCTGTTCGTAGCCGGCACCACACGGCAATACATAGGCTGCACTAAAAGTATCGGAAATGGAATATTTCCACTGTTCCTGTCATATTAAAATCTTTTTAATCGAAAACTCCTTGGTTTTACAAATCGAATACCATTTATTTATTTAAAAAAAGATTCACGGTCTTGTCACAAGGTTTTGTCAAACTTGTTTAGTCGTTGAGAAAATGGAATTGACTCGAGAAAATTCAAGGGCGATGATTTATTATGACTTTCGAAGTGGTTTAACACAAAAACAGTGTGTTGACCGGATGATTTCTGCATTTGGTGATGAAGCCCCATCCAAAACCACAATTTATCGCTGGTTTGCTGAATTTCAACGTGGACGTGTCAAGCTCAGTGATGATCCTCGTCAAGGTCGTCCAAAAACTGCAGTCACCCAAGAAAACGTTGATGCTGTGCGTAAGCTGATTGAGGAAGATCGACATGTGACATACCGCGAAATTCAGGCAGCTTTAGACATTGGCATGAGTCAAATACAAATAATCTTGCATGAACAATTAGGAGTAAAAAAGTTGTTTTCCCGATGGATACCGCATTTGCTATGTGGAGAGCAAAAAGCGGCTCGCGTTACTTGGTGCGTCAGAACTCTCGAAAGATTCCACACAGGATCCTCAAATGCTGTATACAACATCGTATCAGGTGACGAATCCTGGATATATGCGTACGAACCTGAAACAAAAAACCAGTCACGAGTTTGGGTGTTCAAAAATGAGTTAAAGCCAACAAAAATTGTTCGTTCACGGAGTGTTGCAAAAAAAATGGTGGCCAAGTTTGTCTCCAAAACTGGCCATGTTACGACTATTCCTCTTGAGGGATAAAGAACGGTTAATGCAGAATGGTATGCTAGCATTTGTTTGCCACAGGTCGTTTCTGAACTCCGTAGAGAGAACTGCAACCGCATCATCCTCCATCACGACAATACGAGTTCTCACACCGCGCACAGAACAAAAGAGTTTTTAGAGCAAGAAAACATAGAATTATTAGACCATCCGCCGTACAGCCCCGACCTAAGCCCTAATAATTTCTATACTTTCCCTAAAATAAAGAATAAATTGCGTGGACAGAGATTTTCATCACCTAAAGAAGCTGTGGACGCCTACGAAACGGCCATTTTGGAGACCCCAACTTCCGAATGGAATGGTTGCTTCAATGATTGGTTCCATCGTATGGAAAAATATGTCAAATTTCGCGGAGAATACTTCGAAAAGCAATAAATACATTTTTAAATAGTAATGTTGTGACACTTCCTTGATTACCGAAATTTTCAGTGCCGCCCTCGTATATAATTAACACTTAATGTTGTGGTGCCGGCTCAGAATACCACCACCCCATTTCCTCCCGTGGGTGTCGTAAAAGTCGACTAAGGGATTAACCGGAGGATGGGCAGCAGCGTCCTTCGAGTACATTAACAACTCAACTGCGATCGCCAACCCGTCTGCCAAGCGTGGCGATTATGGCAAAACCCCTCAATGAGCCCACAACACACCCATATCGGTCATTGTGGTGATCTTTGGGGGAGGCCTGTGTCCAGCAGTGGACTTCATTGGGCCGAAATGATGATAATGTTGTAAACATCAAATATATAATTTTCTAAATCTATCATTAACTGGAAATACCGATAAGCACCGCATTAATCTACATAAATGTACTTGTGGAACTAACTGCAAGTGTATACCTACCTACCATTTAAAATTACCATTGGAGTGCGTGGAATGTGAAATACCTGGCATTACAGTAGATCTCACCTTTAAAAAACATGCAAAGTTGTTGTCAAGTAGGGTACGTAACTTATTTAATTTATTTACGTTTATTAGTACGATAACGTTAGGAAATACAAAAATCTTTACGAGTAATATACGCAATGTAATCCGTATAAAAGTAATAATCGACGGCACGGTTGGTGCAGTGGCTGATAGGTGGTGTGTGTTGTTCAGTTGTTTTATCGCACGAAACAAAATATTAAGTAGCGAACCATCTTGATCGGCTGCGTGCAGCGCAATAATGAGATTATATTGTTTGTGTTAGCTTAGCCGGTTGCGTCTGCCTCGCTGTGCATCTTGACTGGTCCGTTCGTATCTATTTAACGTTTTGCACAGTACAGTATTGTTACAAGTATTAGTTTTATTGTTTTCTATTTTAAACATATATTTATTTTTGTTATGTAAACTGGTTAACATCCGTCACGGCCTACCTATAACAGGTTCAGTTGAAAATCAGCGTCAGGCACTAGCTGTCTGACATAATGCTGAATTGAACCTATTTGGCTCAGCTATTGGGCACATAGCAGCTTAATTACGTAATAATTTTAAGAAGCGTTTTTGTATATATATATATTTTTACGTATTTAAGTTGTGAGTGTCCTGGGTTTGTGCCAAATAAATTATTTTCTTTCTTCTTTCTTTCTTTTCTGATAGAGTCAGCTGCTGCGCTCCGGGTCGTGGGTTCGATTCCCGCACGGAACAAATATTTGTATGATCTGCAGGTAGTTGTTCCGGGTCTGGGTGTATTGTATGTGGAATTTCATGTCTGTAAACGCACCCACGACGCAGGAGAAATCCTGGTGTGGGGCAAAGTTTAAAAAAAAAATACGAAATCGCAAAAACCTAAGATGTTGAACCTGTTATAAGAGTAGTGCTCTTATAACAACGTCTTTAAAAATCGTATGTTAATCAAAGTTTATGCGACTTTGCTAAAATAAATTTACCCTGCATTATGTTAGTCTGTCATCGCATACTGCATATCGTCCTGGGGTCCTAAAACTACCATCAAGAGCTTAGAAATTGCCCAACGTACCATACTGAACTTAAGCACCTTCAAAGATCAAACCAATAATGTTCCCAACAAGAACACTATCCATATTGTCAAGTCTACCGTAAGAAAACTATTCATAGAAAGGATTCTAAAATAACATTGTACTCTCAGTACAGTGCTATTATATTTTAGTTTTATTATTATATGTCCTTATGACCCAAGCAAAAAAACTCAGAAAGTACCAGGTATGTGCACGTTCATAAGAAGATTATTTTCTTTTACTACCCCTTTGCATAAAATAAATAAATAACCGAATATACAACATGTAATTAAAATATCCCAAAACCTCAGACATCCCAAATGATTTTTAATCTAATAAATTGATCAAGAAGTAAATAATCGTAGAAAATATATGTAATTTCTGGGGAAAATTTACGGCAACGCGAAGTTTATTGCGAGTACCATTCGCTGTTCTATTCACTGCGTTTGTTATTCACCGATTGCTAGTTAAAAGTGGTAGATATGAAGCATTGTATTTTGTACAAAAATAATGTATGCTGCTCCATCAGTCCAAACGTAACATAATAAAGAAAACAATAATTTTTAATTTATCCTTTTTATACACAAATACAAGAAAATTCCTTCACTTGCATATTGTATATGATTCCTTCCTTGATAAAGTTATTATTTTCGCTTCGATTTTTGCATGTTATCCCCGAATAACACGACAATTCAACGAAGTTTCACTAACGCGATCGAATCTCAACCGATATTATAAAACGGCAATTTTTTTCCGGATGGCCCAAATTGATCATGTCGCGGTGGTGCGGTTACGCCCCCGTACCACTTCTCCTTATTTCCTATTTCTGTGATTATTTCAATTACACGTTGTATAGGTTTCAGTTAACGAGACCTTACAGATACATAATTACCTAATTAGGCTTTCTTGTGAGGAAACTGAGAACTTGAAACTGGTTGTTGTCGACAATCGTTAAACTTATTGTTTTTAAGGCGCCGAACGCCCGAAGGGAAAAACGGCGGTTCCCTTATACTTTATAGGGACACTCGTGTTTGTCCGTCCGTATGTGACAGCCAATTTGCTCTGAATCTACTGGACCAATTAAGTTGAAATGTGGTACATATGTGGATTTTTGTGACCCAAACACGGACATGCAACGTCAATAAATTAATTTTGAAAATGGTGGTCACGTTTGGGGGCAATATAGAAAATTAAAGAATAAAGTCTTGCAAACTGCACCGTAATATATGAAAAGGAAGGGCTTGTTGTAAGAGTCTCAAATATATTTATTTTATAATTTTAAAATATCATGATTTAAAGTTATTTAAGAAAATATATGAAAATTGATCATTCCTCTTTATCTACGAAACTACGAAACCTAAAATTTTGAAAATAATGCGAATAATAAATAGCTCTTTACGTATAGATTACAGGATAATTTATAAGAAGTCTACGGTCTTGAAATAACTCTTTCAATATTGTGTAATATATGTGTATTACAGGCGTAAATCGTGCAGAGGCCGCTGTCAAACATAAATTTTGTTACGTACTAGCTTGTGCCCGCGGCGTCGCACGCGTGGAATTCGGAAACCTACATCATGTTGTTGAAAACATGTCAAAATGAACTGCACTTTGATTAAGAACGTGCAATAGCCTGTGTAAAGGGATCATGCTATATCTCCGAATGACACGACCTATATATAATAATAATATTATTTATTTCACCAAATATGACAACTTACAATTCCTGATTACAGTACTTCTCAGTATAATTTTGAATGTTAACTAACAAAAGATAGAATAACTAATACTATAAAAAATAAAAATAAAACAATAATCACTTACGAGCGTTAAAAGTTGTATCAAGTCAGATATGCACTATCCCCCGTACTAGTTAACCCCGTAATAGGAGAGAATAGGTCTTCTCCTTCTCAAACACAAATATATTCATAAATCATAAATAAAAAATAGTCGAGACTTCCATTAATAACAATAATTTGGTTCAAAGGAGTACATAGGCCTGGCGTATATTGCATCCAGCCCGGCCTAGCATTGTCATCATTAATAAACTCATTAAGCTTGCCCTTTTGTCGCCCAGTATTAACAGTCCAAAGAATAAACCGGAGAGCAATGAGCCCTGGCTGTCGGCGCATAGAAGCCAAACGTGACGGCGAAGAACTATCACAAACGACTGGGACTGTCGCTAGCCTCCGATCCCAGTCTTTACTATCGTCAATCAACTTGAAGCATCCCACAGGCTGAGCGATTTGTGGGAAACTTAACGGCATCAATGGTCAAGGACCCAAACGATGTCGGCCCCCGCACTGTGCGCAGTTAAAGGCGCAAGAAATAACATTCGCCATTATTTGGATGTACTCTGGAAACCCTACCCAATGCGGCGTTTTTCATAATTCCCGCAAAACTATCTACATTATCCACACAGTGACTTCGATAAAACACCTCTTTGGTTCTTACACGTATAATATGACAACATCTCGCCATTCTTTTGTCATTTGGTGAACCACAACAGAATGGCGAGATGTCGAAAAGAAAGAAAAGATCCTCGTCGCACAATTAAAAACTGCTAGATGCGTCGTTTGACGCGGATTTTCTATGTGCCCTGTATCATTTTCAGGGTAGAAATAAATTTGCCAGCCATTCTCTAAATCGACGTCTAAATGTCGTACCGTTGGATGTGGACACTGCGAGCTTAATCGCGATTCGCGCTGGGTGTCAGACCCTGAGGCGGGTGAAGCAGCATGGCGCTTGCGAGACGTGCTTCACGACCTTCATTACTTTCTTGTGATCGAGAGGTAGTAGTGAGGATTCTTTGGGAACCAAACCGCGACTGGCACTACATGCTGCTTTCTGCATCCAAAGTCTCCGCGTTGCGCTTAAGGGTAGTAGCTAATTGAAACTCAAGCACATTAGCAGTTTTTAGAGGTCGAGCTACCCTTTGCATCTTAGAAGCCCATGAGAACTGAGAGAGATTCGTTTTCCTTCAAAGTCAAAACTAAGTTGCACGATTCCGAATATTTGATCTCGTGGAGAAGAGCCGGCAAGAAACTCCATGGAAACTCTTTTAACATAATTGAGATTATTTATTTGTTTGCGAATACAGGTAGGTACATAGTTGACTACAAATATATGAGTTCTTGACCGTAATGTTTTCATGCCACATGATGGACCATGTGATGCAAACATTACATATTTAAAATAATTACATTTCAATATTTTCTTAATTCTTTATTGTACACAAACGCAGAAATATTACACAAATGGAAATTATATGTACTAAGGCGAGCTTAACTCAAATTTGAGTTTTCTACCAGCAAACCTTTGAGTGATAGAGAGATGGCATAAGACTTACGGCCGAATACTCAAACGCCACTCAACGCCAAGTCCCTGCTTAAACAATTTGAGGCGCCCGGTTTGTACGAAAACCGGTTTCTCGAAAGCGGGGACCCAACGCCAAATGGCGTTTGAGTATTTTATGAATTTACATTATTAGTCTTAGTCAAATTATATTAAAAGTACATCGTATCACTGCAAACAATACATTTCAAATCTGGTTATTATTGTCCATTCATATCCTTAAAATATTCGTCCAGAGCCTATGCCTTTGTAAGAAGCAAATCTGAGACCTTTTTTCGAAAGAGGTTCGTGTTTTCTATGTTAATTATATGTTTCGGAAGTTTATTATGAAGTCTCGGGGCCATACGGAATACGCTTTTATCATACAATGCCGTCTTGTGTTGGGGTATACATATTTTATGATTATTACGAGCACTGTTGTAAGTATTAAAACGATACTTGTTAATTTTCAGAAAACTAATGGCTTCATATATATATAAACACGGAAGGGTCAATATTTTTAGTTTAATAAAATAAGACTTACAACTATCTGTTTGCTGTGATTTGCATACGGACCTTAAACACCTTTTTTGTGCTTTGAATGCCCATTCTCTATCCGTCGCATTTCCCCAGACCAAATCCCATATCTAAGGATGGACGTAACATATGCATGGTACGCTGTTAGTACAGCAGCCTGATTAATTATTCTAGACATGATATACAGTGCATAAGAAAAACTATTCAATCTGTTACAAATAATGTTAATATGCGATTTCCAAGTTGACTCTTTAGATTAGAATCTATGTCCAGTCCTAAGAATGTTGTGTCATTAATGTTCATGATTTGCTTGTCAAGGTATTTTATGTTAATTGCAAGAGATTTGCTTACATTATTATTGAATGTCATAATATTTGTCTAGTCAAAGTTAATTATTAAAATTAAAATGTTGATTGATATTATAAATTATTCTAAAACATGTACGGAGAAAAATGTAGGTCAATGTGTAAATATGGAACATAAAACAATACTATAATAATAATAAATTATTTGCCGTGGCAGTTAACGGATGACCAGTCCCAACAGACGGCACCCGTTCACGAGCATGACGCATACATCAGTATCGCTTAGCTTAACCAATTGTAGGGAAACGAACGAACCGATACACAACGCCAACGCCAGTAAGACGTTTTAGTGAGCACAACAGGCCAATACAGCCAGGCAAAAGACACAATCAATATAAGTACTAAAATAACATAAATGCACACACACGCACTATTTACACCAAACTTGCATTTCACAATGTACTAAGAATAGCGCAGCGATATGAATTAATCGAATATGTGGTTCACGAAACTAATTTAAAACTCTGGTCAGTCGAAATGATATTTTGCCGTAGCTTGTCTAAAAGTTCAGTTAATCAATCCTTGATTGTTCTCATCATCAGTGTTATGCTACTAATTTATACTAATTTAGCAGAGATGGCAATAACGGCTACATTTCAATAAAGAATTACACTGCTGTGTTATTTTACAACAACTGTTATTATAAGCTGCTGTCGGTTATCCTGTTATCCTGCTATTGAGTCGTTTTGCTGTTTTGCAACAATATAATGAATTATGGATTATGTGTAGCTTATCCTATCGTAAAGTTTATATATAGGACATGACTTAGTAATTACTTACAATAATCTTAAACACTTACTATATATTATACTAAAATGATTTAGTAATTACAATAATCTAAAACACCAAACTAAACTTTTCAACTATCACCGAACAGCGACAGCGGATAATGACAATCGTGTTCGTGATCGCAATGACAACGAGTCGAGTGTGTAGCTGGGGTATAACAAGGGATTGTAAATCATCATTTCGGCAGATTAAGGGAACTCAGGCCAAAGTGGGACCAAAGATCGCCAAAGCGACACGTCTAAGTGGGTTGTGAGCTCATTGGGGCGTTATGCCATAATCGCCACGCTTAACAGGCGGGTGAAATGTACACATCGTACCGTAATATCCCTATGAAGTTTGGTGTCTAGTCATGATTTGCTCAATTCTCCCTTTAACTCTCATATACACTAATATATCAAAAAAGAACGGTCCGACAGAATGTTTGTCTAATGATTGTTTATATTATATATTTCAGATGGATTCGTTCACTCCTATAACGTTATCAGGTGATAACCTGGGACAACGGCACCGGTATCTCAACTCACTAGTGCGTGCCGCTAAAGACTGCGGAGTTTTATTCCAAGACATCGATGCTCTAACCGAACAGTCTCCAGTTGACAGACTCTTCAAGATAGACCTCGCATCAGAACTCAGAAATGTAGACTACATATTAAGTAATTTTAAAGACAACGATATGTTGTATGTTACCAGAGCCTTAAAATCGACGTGGCTTTTAGAACACCCGAACATCATTAACCCCAAATATTTAGAAGACGTTCTTTTCCCTGAAATGCTAACGCCAGCTGTTAGCAAAATGAAACAGTGGCTTTACATTAATCTATGTGACCAATCAATGTGCAAAGATTTCTATATGTACTACAAAGAGAACAAGTTTGAGTTCGCTATAAAGTTTCTTAGTCACTGCAGTAACGAATTCATACTGAACGAAGTTCCCAAGATACTAACTAAAATATCGACTCATTATTTAAAAGTATTGAGCGAGAAATGTCCTGAAGTCGCTAAAATATATTTTGATTCGTTAGCGATTGACGAGGAAGTCAGAAATCGCTATCACGAGGAAGAGCGATCCTACTACAACAGTGTGAAATGCGTGTTGAAGGCTAATGCGGATGTGTTTTTAGACCTCACTGAAAAGTATTTCAATTTGAACAGTTTTACCAGGCTCAGTCCATCGGCGACCGACTATATCCTAAGACACCACAAAAAAAGATTCACAAAAAAAATTGAGTTGTATGTCGCCTATTTGCTTCACATCCCGACCGTTGCCAATCGGCTCAGCGTCAAAGAATGCCAGGAAGTAGTGCTTAAGGTAGCACGGGCGAATTATTTGCAGCGTTGGTTCCAGTACAAATCTGTGGAGCCGCTTATTAACCGGCTCAGTCCGGATAAAAGATCAGCGTTCAAAAAACAAATATTCGTTGAAAAGGACATCAGTGAACGCGTAGACGAATGGCCTTACGAGACGCCCGCGTCCCCGCCATCCTCTGATCCCGGTCCGAACGTGTTTGAAGACCAGGTTTATATGCCGTCCTGCGAAAGGTATGATTTTCGTAGAATGTTGAAGAAAAGAAAGTATTGCCGATATGAATGCAGCACTAAAATTGAGCCGATGCAATCGGAATTAGACCGAT
This sequence comes from Diloba caeruleocephala, assembly GCA_947459985.1. Classification (NCBI taxonomy): domain Eukaryota; kingdom Metazoa; phylum Arthropoda; class Insecta; order Lepidoptera; family Noctuidae; genus Diloba; species Diloba caeruleocephala. The sequence continues at coordinate 1,149,093 of OX381630.1, forward strand.
TATTTGACGAGTTTCGGTTCATCGGATTCGATCGTGCACTGCATGATTTAGGGCAGCGGCTAGGAGCTACGGGGTCTGCTGAGAGGCGGCGCGACATGTTTTTAGTTTTGGTCAGTAAAAGTGGAGGGCGCAGTGATGCGGTATCAGCGCTGTTGCGTCTCGCCTCGCGGCACAGCAATGAACCAGCGCACACGCGTGCCTCTATACTGCGCAGCCTTTCAAAACGTGCTAACGTCTGGCGCTTGGACGACGAAGTCTGGCAACATCTGCTAGACTTCGGCCATGGTCTTGGGCTAGATGGCGCTGCATCTGAAGCCGCGTGCCATGAAGGATTTCATGCCGTCGTGATTCGTCAACTATTAGCTGGTGCATGTGAGCCAGCCATCCGCACAGCTTTTCTTAACGACTTTTCATCGCTAGCTGAATATTCGCTGACAGCGGACGAACGAGCACGCGTTGCTAGCGGTCTTCAGAACATGCTGACGGTAGCCGCTACGAACGTTGAACCAGTGGTTGCCGCGGAGCGCCTTGGTCAACTGCTGGATGTCCTAGATGGATACCACGTTCGCGTCGAGCCAGAATCGTCAATAGTGGAAGCAGTGACAGCCTTAGCTTTGCGTGACGCGGATATCGCGCGTCCTTTACTGGAGAGGTTGTATAACGCGAGGATTTCTCGACGCGAGTTACTGCGAGTAAACCTGGAATTTCGCCGAGATGAAGCAGCGCTTCTTAATGCGCTACGGCATGATCCACCTGCCCTCAAATTCATACGAGTCATTGAAATATTAACTGCAGGCGAGTCACGATTCGATAGGTTCATTTCGAAGCTCGTGGTATATTTCAACCAGAAAGAAGATATTACAATACAGCTACGTATCACCTTAAAGGAAAAGATTGTAAAAGAACCGAATGTAAAATTAGCGCGAGCGCTAGCAGGTCTTCTTGGCCAAGACCTAGAGACAGAATTGCAGGAGCTTGATGCGACGGGCACGGAGTGCGCGTCGATGGCAGCAGCGTTAAGGGCTTGTTCACACCGCACCCGGCCTGTAATAAACCTTACTGATTGGGGCTGGCGCAAGGCAGGGGTTAAATCTGTAGCAACTAGAGCAATGCGCTGTCGGGAAGTAGAGAGAATAGGGATAATTAGTGTGTTGGCTGAGGAAAAACGAACTGTACGAGTGGCGTTAGCTATAGCCGGTAAGCACTCTGAAGGGGGACTACTGGTAGATACCTTCGCGTCAGCGGCGACGCTGCGTCCCGCAGCAGCACTGCGCGCCGCGTTGCCGTACTTCCGTCATCACGGTGCTAGAGCTGACCCTCGAGTATGGGATACCGTTAAACCTTTAATATCGAGCATTAACCTGTCATCCCACCGGAATCTCCGCCGCTTACTAGAAAAGTCAGACTGGATTCCATCCACCATCAAACCTGACTACTGTGCCACCTTGTACATTGCCATCAACAAAATTTCGACGTCGAGATCTGAATATGTGCTTCGTGATCTGTTGAAACTTCTTCCTGAAGTAAGCGACGAGTCAATTGTAAATATTTTATTAGAAATGCTCAACAATACTGATGAGAATGTGCCAGCGATAACGTGTCCTGCTATATTTGTCAGATATTTGATGCTATCGAAAAATAACAAGGATCTTGAGGAGAGAATCAAGAAGATAGGAGAACAATTTTTTAAATGCTTAGATACTCTGCAATGTGAAAATGACTCTAGTTTCCAGGAAAGATTAAAGCAAATTATGCAAAGTTTAAAGTACAATGCAGCATTTTTGGACCCTAAGTTCAAGTCGTGTCTCTCAGTTATAGAATTATTCTTATCTTGGATGCAGAAGTTCATGCCGAAAGAGGAATATTTCGAGGAGTATGTGCAGATACATTTAACGATGTTGTACTTCAAAGCAGTTAGACAGAGTATGAAACAGATGCCGGAAGTATTCGCTGATCCGAAGAGAAAGATGTCGGAAGGTGTGGAAGCTGTAGGCTATGTCTTCGGAAGGTACATAGCAAAAGAGGTAGCTGATCTTGTGTGTACGTACTTTGACTCCATAATAGAACTGTATACTTCATGTACGGAAGTTCGAGAGCACAGTTCATAGGGTCTGTACTCAAGGGTATGTTAGCCGAAGGGGCTGGTGGCCAACGTCGGATGGCGGTATATGTTTTCAGTGAGCGTCGGTACGATATGGAGGTCCCCATGAGAAAGGAGATCGAAGAATTAATGATAAAAGATAAGGCAATTGAATTATTTGTTCATTCTGAATTGTTTACTTAAATAAAAATAAAAAACTGTTTGTAATGCTTGGAAAAATGCTGTTATTGTGGAAACTAATATTTTTCGAGTTATTCTATTTTATTGTATAGCTTTGTTTTCTCCAAAAGTAAAATTTTCAGTTTATACTTATTAAAAATAAAGTGTATGAACAATAACATTTTACATATAGACGCGTCATACACGAACATTATTGCACTACAAAATGGCGCGCCGGCCGCCATTAGACCGCGTAATAAAAAATAAAACAAAATACTATTTTTTATTTACATTACCTATTTATTTATTTGTGAAATAAAACGTCTTATCTCTTACAATTGCTGTACACTTCGCGCATCGTCTATAAACACACTATAAACACTTTTTGATAGAAAGAAGCCGTGTGGTGCCGGCTCAGAATACTACCACCCCACCTCATCCCGTGGGTGTCGTAAAAGTCGACTAAGGGATTAGCCGGAGGATGGGCAGCAGCGAGCCTTAGAGTACGTTAACAACTCAACTGCGATCGCCAACCCGTCTGCCAAGCGTGGCGAGTATGGCAAAACCCCTCAATGAGCACACAGCACACCCATATCGGTTGTTGTGGTGATCTTTGGTCGAGGCCTGTGTCCAGCAGTGGACTACATTCGGCCAAAATGATGATGAATGATGATAGAAAGAAATACGAGTTTCAGTGTTTTTGCAAATTCATCCCTTACGGGGTAAAACTGGGGGTGTACGTTTGTATTAAAATCCGTCAGTTTTGAGGTTAGTTCTATGAAAAAAGATATTTGGCTTTTTGGTTGAAAATAAAGAAATACGTATTTTTGTAAATTCAACCCTTTAAGAAAATAAAACAGGGGGTGAAATTTTCTATGCAAAATCGGTCAGTGTTGAAGTTAGATATATAAAAAAATTGTATTCAACCTCTCAGTTAAAAATATATAAGTTAAAGTTAAAACTACTTAGTATTGTCTTAGGTTTTCGCGATTATTACACATTTACTTCAGCGTTTTAGGAAAATCTACATTTAAGAGGGTAAAATAGCGGATGAAAGATTTTATTAAAATTGGCGGGGTTGATCTTAGATATACGACAGCTGATATTTGGCTTATTGATTAAAAATAAAGAAATATATTTCAGTGATTTTGTAAATCAATGCTTAGGCTGTTTGGGATATTAGCAGTCATCATTTCGGCCGAATTAAATCCACTGCTGGACACAGGCCTCCCCCAAAGTACACCACAACGACCGATATGGGTGTGTTGGGGCTCGTTGGGGGGTTTTGCCATAATCGCCACGCTTGGCAGACGGGTTGGCGATCGCAGTTGTGTTGTTAATGTACTCGAAGGACGCTGCTGCCCATCCTCTGATTAATCCCTTAGTCGACTTTTACGACACCCACAGGAGGAGACGGGGTGGTGGTATTCTGAGCCGGCACCACACGGCAAACATTAGCAGTATTTTTATTAAATAATTCCATTACAAATGTACTCGTATTAAGTACTTATATAGTCTCACCCCGTGCGTGTATTAAAAGGCGACTATGGGATTAACCGAAAGATGGGCAACAGGGTCCTTAGAGTACATTTACAACTCAATTGCGATTGCCCACCTGCCAAGCCAATTATTCAATTAATGATTTTTTTAAAGATTGATTCTAGATAAAATAGACAAAAATAATGTCATATTTTTGTATTTGACATTTAATTATTTCCTATTAGTAATGTTATTTTTTTATTTTATCAATTCTTGTTATTGTTCATAATTCGATTTTATTTAATTTATCCCTATATTTGCATGCCTAAATAAGGTAGAGTGTACAAGGATCAGAAACGTTTGTTAACACCTTTATTTTGTGTACCTACATTCTACGCAAATATACAATTATTATTTGTATGTTTCTCTATTCACGGGCTTATATCCCCTGTAAGGGGGAACCCAGTCTTTTGATAGGCTTACGCGGGGACATGGGTTCAACACGCAGAGGCCCTTTAGAGAATTTAAATCTATAATGTAATGGGACACTAACCGGGGACTCTCCATGGCTACACTATAAAATGCAGTCTCGGATTATCCCCGGAGATGTAAAACTGTTGTTTAAGATGGAAACTACAATTATAAGGTATAAAGAAAAAAAAAGAAAAAAGGAAAGGTCCATTGTACATACTTCTAAAAACGGAAACAACGGCGTCTGCCTTTCAACCTTTAAAGTGAAATTCTATGGCAGACGGTGACTTGGCACTCACAAGATGGGCCCCCTAAATGGCCACCGCTACAGGCGACAAGGAGCAACACCGGTTTCACCATCGCGCTCCCGAAGACTCGGAGCGAGATTCCCCGTTATTACGCCATTAGAGACTTCCACCCCCGAGCATATAGCTCTGGCGGCCCCCCTCTGATCGGCCAACTAAGGCAAGCCAGAGTTGAAAAATCCTACGGGCACTCATGGGGTACCACTCCAACCAACCAATAAAGGCAACCCGGAGACGAAGCCCTGACCGAATTTCCTGAGCATTCGGGTACGCAGTATCGCCACTCACATTCAGCTCGCCACAAACTGCCCTGCGTTCTGTAAGCTACTTATTATACTTTTTTTTATATCAGAAGGTAGGAAGAAATCAAGCAGCTACTTTAATCTACCCTCCAGGATTACCTTATCCCATGGTGTGAGATAACTTATTATTATTTTATCAAGCGTGGGGATTACCGCAAACCCCTTCTTTGGGGGAGGCTTATGTCCAGCAGTGGACGTCTTTCAGCTGAAATTACAAATTCATAGACTCTGTGGTAAATAAAGATGAAGATGTTCATTATCTAGTGGGATTTTTCAAGCACTTTAAATCCACCCGGTCTACTGTGACATAGGATTCTACTGTAGGTGGGTACTATTCTTACCAGGTCCTGGAGTGGGTCCTTAGGTGTCTAAAATGACCGCCCCAGTAGTTTTAGCCGGTAGGAGTCCGACATGCCCCTTCACTCTACTCTAGGGTGGAGAAAATTCAGGGAAATTTCAACTGGGACAAATAAAATAAGTAAAGTGGGGTACTATTATATTACTGATTTACTGAATTTGAAGCCGCCCAAATTGTGTAATGGCACTAGGCTCCAAGTCAAAGGTTTGCATCGACAAGCTATGAGTGCTAGTCAAACTATCACAGCTCTACAATATGCTAGAATCACAAGCCAGCAATGGATGAGCCGGTGAGACCTTAAAGTTTGATGAGCTATTGTTGGTCAATGTAGATGAGCGCTCATCGTTACAAGTACATGAGCCTACCAGCTCATTCATAGCGAGCATGTACTCTCTTATTTGCATTTCTGAGCTTTTGTATTTATTGGTCATGGATATTAATTTTTCATTAAATCTATTAATCTCAACACATAAGTTTTGTGTGTCTGATTTATGTTTCAAAGAAGACTTTTTTTATTTTAAGCAATATATATCTAATTTTTCTAATGTGTTGTAATGTTTTCTGTGTAGTCGTTCTCTGTTGAATTTGACATTTTTTTTAAAGAACTTTTGCCTATGAACCTACTTTTGAGTTTATCTAATATACCTATTTATTCTAACATACTTCTAAAAAAATAATAGAATAAATTATCCTTCATATATGGATAATATATTCTATATATTGTATCATGCTTTTTGGCTTAGGGGACACGGCAGTTATGAAAATGCACAATGAGTCGTTCAAAAGAAATAAATAGACAAACAAATACTTTATTAAACTAAGTCCATTTCATGATGACAATTCATGAGAAATACAAATGAAAACTTATGACTTAGTCCAAAGGAAAGAACTGCTAGCGACATCTGTTGCCTTGAACCCGTGATTTATTGTTTACAGAATAACATATAATAAATACTAAAATATCGACTACAGACCAGACAGAATATTTAATATAGAAATTGCTTTTCAAGAGAATAAAATTAATGCATAACGAAATCCAAATAGTAAGATTTTAGAGGTAGGTTTGATCCCGACATCAAAGCAATGACCAATGAAGCTTTAGCATTTTTTAAATCTGTCGCTTAGCTCCTTAGACCATATAACCAATTAGCTCCCTTTAGATATAGCGTGATAGTATTTTTTTTTAAATAATTCTTATTATGAACTAGCTTGGACCCGTGGTTTCACCCGCGTTTAATTTAAAATTAATTCGGAGTACTTTGACATAGATACTTGACATAGAATATATATATTGGATTTCAAGGGTTTTTTTTTGCGCGGAACCCTAATTTCTTTTCTAAAATAAAAGTAGCCTAAGTTATTCCTTATAACATCAGCTATCTGCCAGTGAAAGTCCCGTCAAAATTGGTCCAGCCGTTTCGGAGATTACCCGGAACAAACAGACAGACAGACAGACAGACAGACAAAAAAATTAAAAATTGTTTTTTTGTTACATGTGCCGTATATACTTTCATACGCATTTAGTAAAAAGCTGTTATTTTGACATTACAAACAGACACTTCAAATTTATTAATTTGTTTAGAATATATATATTGGATTTCAAGGGTTTTTTTTTGCGCGGCACCTTAAGTTCTTTTCTAAAATAAAAGTAGCCTAAGTTATTCCTTATACCATCAGCTATCTGCCAGTGAAAGTCGCGTCAAAATCGGTCCAGCCGTTTCGGAGATTACCCGTAACATGGCATGGCATGGCATTACAATGTTTTTTCTACTAAAACATATTTTTTGGGATTTCTAGTGACTTTCGCTTCAAATGGTGACTTTTGTGTGTTGATCTAGTGACTTTTATTTTTATGAGGTGGCAACACTGCTCCACAGTTAACGCTCCGTCCAAAGAGTATAATAACTATTTATAAGAAAAGAGAGCCCTCTCGAGTGAAAATGTTGTCCCTGTAGCAAAGCCACCATCTATCATTGGCGGCTCTAACTAATCTTTATATATGAATGTAGGTTGGTATATACTTATAGTGTACTAATGAATAAACATAAGACAACACATTCAAATTCTGCAAGTATTTTCATCATTGCTAATTAATATTATTATATTAATATTTTTTATATATTATACACGAATAAAAGCAATGATAGGAAAATACTAACAGAATCTGAAAATGGAATCAAACCAACCAAATTATGACAAGGGAACACTATTATAAACAAAATTGCTGTCATTAATAATTATATATTTATCAGTTTACAATTTTTCTGAAAATAAAATTGTGCAGCTTGCTTTGTCTTGTCATCCCCATCAAAAATGGTCACTCATAACAGAACACTCAACAATACTTAAATGAACAATGAATAATAACAAGATGGGGAAATGTAAATTTTGCAACTAAATCTCCACAAGAACTCGGAAATGCACGGAATCGAAATTAATTTACACAATTATTTGAAATAACCGCAATAGTTGACAGTTGTACTCTGTGGTAATAAACAGGAAGGCTACGTTCCATTCATCAATCTGTTTAAGTACTCTGTCCTCTATACATTCAATATTGCAAAATTAAATCAGGCATATACGTAGAAAAATGAAATATTAGAAAAATGATTAACAATTAAACAGAATGGTATGAAAATATGACGATTCAAACTCAAAAATAACTTGAAGAATTAAAATATTAGCGAAACCAAGTTTCTGCTATGCATGAAATGTAACGTCAAAAATACTAGCTTTCTCCTAGTGGCATCTAGTGTGTAAAATAAGACAATATGCGCCTGTTTTATCGACAATGTCATAAAAATATGAATCCAACGCTGAGGGATGGCGTAACCTTCTTTGCAATTTAGCGTCTGAACTAAGATTCCCCCCTTTAACTTGACATTGGCAAAATGTTATTACAATAGCCAAAAAAGAAAAAAGATTCCCCCCCTGGTAAAGATGGGCTAAAGTGTTATAATTTTTCAATGAATTATACTGCTGTATTATATTTTTTAAACTGTTGTTTTAAAGTGTTATAATATTTATTAAAATGTTATTTGAAATAATGTTATATCTTAGAGTGTTATAAGTTATATGCGTCGTTGTATTATAATTAAAGTGTTGTTTATTATAATTATAATGAGTTGTATTTTATTTTTGGTTAAAGCGTTGTTTGTTATAATTATAATTAGTTGTATGTTATTTAGTGTTACATTGTATTGAAAGAGTTGTAGGTATTACATTATAAAAGTTAATATTACGGTTTGATTTTATTTAGTCTTTTGAGTTGTATTTGGTACAAAATAAGTTGTGTTCATATCTAGAACACTTAAATCATTTACACTTTACACTAGACCTATATTTACACCCGGAGGATGGGCTGCAGCGTCCTTCGAATACATTAGCAGCTCAACTGCGATCGCCAACCCGCCTGCCAAGCGTGGTGATTATGGCAAACCCCCCCCAATGAGCATACAACATACCGATGTCGGTCGTTGTGGTGATCTTTGAGGGAGGCCTTTGTCCAGCAGTGGACTTTGTTCGGCCGAAATGATGATATTTACACCTTATAGCATACGTAATCGAACTACGATGATGATGATGATGATGATGAAAACGAAATTAAAATATTTACTAAACTAAACTACCTACTTGCTCCAAAATTTTGCAAAACCTAAACATTATGTAGTTTGTCGGTAGCAACTGCAAATAAATATTCGCAATTTAAAACCAACGAAATATGTTCGGTGCAATGAACTCTAAACTGTTAAAATGTAATTCTTGGAGTTTATTATAAATTAATCATGCTATCTCATTATTTTTGGTTGTAGCAAGTCAAAGTAGCTCTTATTTCTAAGTAGAGAGTGCTCATTTAACCTTGAATAAGTAAAACAACCGCCATCTATTATAAGTTAGATTGAATTACTTAGTTCTTCGATATCGTACGTACATGTACTGTGATCTAAACGAAGCTAGATGGCGCTGTAACCAAAATATCGAAATTAAAATTAAAACAATGGCTATAATATATATTATAACAGTCTTGTTAGATTTCTAATAATTTGTTATACTGCTATAAAAATATATTTGAATATTTAATGTGTTATGTGTTATAACGCCCAACTTTACCCCCTGGCTCCGTCGCTCGTTTACCTTTACGTTGCCGTGCTTTATGAAATATAGTACCTACATAATCTGTCTGTGTAAGTGTGTACTTCAGTAAAAGTAATACAAATCTCCCTGAGTGTTTGTTCTGTGTTATGCAGTAAATAATATATTTGTATGACGTGCTAAGTGCGTTAGCTCTCGACATTGAGTTTGAAAATAAAACCACGGTATGTACCTACTACTATGTAAGCATATATAACTTTGTTCCTCCAAAAATGCCTACGTACGATAATCAGCCAATAAGTTGCTATTCTTTTTTATTTAACATTCGAAATTATGATTAACTTCCCCACTGTCTTTTGTTTGTTCGATTTATGTTTGTTTTTAAATTTGCAGATGGCATCTTCAGAGCCAATAACATTGTCTGGAGACAACCTAGGCGAACGACATCGGTACCTCAACTCACTTGTGGTCAAGAATAGCAGAGTCTCATTCCAGGACATCAAAGCCATGCCCGAAGACTTTCCAGTTGATATACTTCTCAAGATAGACCTTGCATCAAAACAAAAAAATTTAGACTACATAATACATTATTTGAAACACAATGACATGTTGTATGTCAGCAGGGCCTTGAAATCCACCTGGCTTGTAGACCACCATGAGATTATCAACCCCAAATATTTAGAAGAAGTTCTCTTCCCAGAAATGTTGGTGCCAGCTGTTAGCAAAATGAAACACTGGCTTTATATGAATTTACGTGAACCGTTGATTTGTCAGAAATTCTATGAGTACTACAAAGCCAACAACTTTAAGTTTGCCATTAAGTTCCTTAGTCACTGTAGTAATGAATTCATGATGAATCAAATTCCCAATATATTGGCCAAAATATCAACTCATTACTTAAAAGTATTAAGCGAGAAATGTCCTAAAGTTGCAAAAATATATTTTGAATTGTTAGAAGTGGATAAGGAAGCCACAACTCACTACCTCGGGCAGGAGGAAACATACTACACCAGTGTAAAATGTGTGTTGAAGTCTGATGCTGATATGTTCTTAGATATCACAGAAAAGTACTTTAATGTCAATAGCTTTAGTAGGTTTAGTCCATCAGCAACCAAATACATAATGAGGTGCAATAAAAATAGAGTCATGAAAAAATTAGAGCTTTATGTTGCTTATCTCTTGCACGTCCCAACCTTTGCTGCTCAGCTTACAATCGAGGAGTGCCAAGAAGTGGTTATGAGGTTAGCAAGGGCAAACTATCTAAGACATTGGTTCCAATACAAAGCTGTGGAGCCACTGGTAAAGAGGCTTAAACCCGATGAAAGAGCAGCATTCAAGAAACGAGTGTTCATTGAAAAGGACATTGGTGAGTGTGTGGATGAATGGCCATATCAGATACCAACTCCCCCAACTCATTCCGACCCTGGTCCACTTATTTTTGATGACCAGAATTTCATATCTGCCTGTGGGATGCCTAAGTGTAGGGCTATGGTAGGGGGAGGAATGGTGGCGTGTTCCTATAAATACATGTGTGATTATGACGCAGCTTGTATACCAATGAAATCAGAGTTAGATCGATTGTTTGACGAGTATCGTTTTATTGGGTTTGATCGCGCGCTGCACGATTTTGTGCAGCGGTTGGGAGCTGCGGGGTCTACAGAGAGGCGGCGTGATATGTTCCTCGTGTTGGTAAGCAAGAGCGGCGGCCGCAGTGACGCGGTGTCGGCACTATTGCGGCTCGCGGCGCGGCACAGTAACGAACCGGCCCACACGCGCGCGGCCGTTCTGCGCAGCCTCGTCAAGCGAGCCAACGTCTGGCGCCTGCCAGCAGACGTCTGGCAACTTTTATTGGATTTCGGGCATGGCCTCGGGCTCGACGGCGTAACGTCCGAAGTTGCGTGCACCGAGGGACTGCATGCCGTCGTGATTCGCCAGCTCTTAACTGGCGAATGCGAACCAGCGGTCCGCGCCGCTTTTTTCAGGGACTTTTCAACGTTAGCTAGCTATTCGCTGACGATGGATGAGCGAGCGCGTGTAGCTATTGGTCTCCAAAACATGCTGGTAGCAGCTGCTACAGATGTGGAACCAACACTAGCCGCAAATCGCCTCGGTAAACTGCTCGATGTCCTAAAAGTTTACCATGTTCGTGTGGAGCCGGCATCACCAGCCGTGGAAGCGGTGATGGCCTTGGCTGTGCGTGACATAAAAATTGCGCGGCCTTTACTAGACAGGCTTTACAACGCAAAGATTGCACGTCGCGAGCTACTGCGCATCAACTTGGAGTTTCGGCGGGATGAGGCAACGCTCCTGAATGCCCTACGGCATGATCCGACCGCCCTAGATCTAAAGCGGATCATTGAAATATTAGCTGCAGGAGAGTCTCGTTTCGACAGATTCATTTCGAAACTCATGATATATTTTTGCCAGAAAAAAGATTTTATAATACAGCTCCGCACCGCATTAAAGGCTAAGATCGTACAAGAACAGAATTTTAAATTAGCTCGAGCGCTGGCATCTTTAATTGGCTGCAGCTTAGAGACAGAATTGCGAGAGCTGGATGCGGCTGGGTCGGCAAGCGCTCGGCTGGCCGCAGCTTTAAGGGCTTGCGCACACCGCACCCGGCCTATGATCAATCTGGCTGAATGGAGCTGGCGCCAAGCGGGTGTAAAGGCTGTTGCAACGCGAGCAATGCGCTGTCGGGAAAGAGAGAGGGCGGGATTGATTAGTGTGTTGGCCGACGAAAAACGTACGATTCGAGTGGCGTTAGCTTTAGCAAGTACGCGCTCTCAAGGCGTGTTACTAGTTGAAACTTTCGCAGCAGCGTCGAAATTGCGTCCGGCGGCAGCATTGCGCGCCGCGTTGCCGTATTTTCGTCGCTACGGTGCTAAAGCTGACCCTCGAGTATGGGATATAGTTAAACCTCTAATGTCGAGTGTCGACCTGTCATCTCGCCAGCATCTCCGCCGTCTACTGGGAAACACAGACTGGATTCCATCCACCATCAAACCCGACTATTGTGCCAGCCTGTACATCGTCATCGACAAAATCTCAAATTCAAGTGCGGAACACGTGCTTCGTGATTTATCGAAACTTCTTCCCGAATTAAGCGACGAATCAATAGAAAACATTTTGCTGCGGATGCTCGAAAAGACTGATAAGGATATGCCGGCGATACCTTGCCCCGCTATTTTTGTCAGGTACTTAATGCTGTCCAGAAACGACGAGGACCTAAGGAGAAGATTCGAAAAGATAGGGGAACAGTTTATGAGTCGTTTAGATACGTTCCGCTGCGAAAGAGGCTCCAGTTTTCGTGAAAGACTGGACCAGATCATGGAGAGTTTAAAGTACAATGCAGCATTTTTGGACCCTAAGTTCAAGTCGTGTCTATCAGTTATAGAGTTATTCTTATCTTGGATGCAGAAGTTTATGCCGAAAGAGGAATATTTCAAGGAGTATGTGCAGATACATTTAACGATGTTGTACTTCAAAGCAGTTAGACAAAGTATGAAACAGATGCCGGAAGTATTCGCTGATCCGAAGAGAAAGATGTCGGAAGGTGTGGAAGCTGTGGGCTATGTCTTCGGAAGGTACATAGCAAAAGAGGCAGCTGATCTTGTGTGTACGTACTTTGACTCCATAATAGAACTGTATACCGGTGCGTTAGTCGATTACTTGGGCGAATACTTCATGTGCGGAAGTTCGAGAGCACAGTTCATAGGGTCTGTACTCAAGGGTATGTTAGCCGAAGGGGCTGGTGGCCAACGTCGGATGGCGGTATATGTTTTCAGTGAGCGTCGGTACGATATGGAGGTCCCCATGAGAAAGGAGATCGAAGAATTAATGATAAAAGATAAGGCAATTGAATTATTTGTTCATGCTGAATTGTTTACATAGGCTTTTAGTATTAACGATCTGAATTAGAATTAATATTTTCGTAATATATTAAAACGATTTCTATAACTGCTTTAACTAAATATGAACGTATGTCTAATATTTAAGTATATATGTTTGTACCACTACATCAAAGCAATAATGAAGTTGAATACTCATTTGCAGTGATTAGTTACGTTAATGAACTTAAGGTTTAATTAGACTAAATAACCAGTCTCGACGAGCGCTGTGTGGCACGCAGGGCCGGCCCTGGGTAGAATTACAGTTTACATCCGAGGGAATGTGTGGCTCGCCTCGTCACTGGGTAATCAAAAAAGTTTCTTAACCAAATGAGTCTCATCATCATCATATCGGCCATTTATACGTCCACTGCTGAACAAAGGCCTCCCCTATAGATTCACACAACTGTGTCATCATTTTGGGGGGTACTTGCCAATACTCACCACGCTTGGCAGGCGGGTTGGCGAGTGCAGTATGGCTACAGTACAGATACACACAAAGTAATAAATAAATAACGCTTAATTTAACTACTAATGCTTTAAAGCAACGTTAAGATGTTTTAAATGATGGTGTTTTGACTGTTTACTGTAATCAACAGAATTATAAATATATTGTTATTTCACAAATAAAACACATGGCGATTTTTTTATGTTTTATTAAAAGACAACTTAGATCAAGCAGTTTAACAAAATAATACAACGTAGCAGCCCGTCGCCAATGCAGATTGGCGCCGAAGGGCGAAGTTTGTAAAGGAGACAACAGTCTACAAATTGTCTTCTTTCTTTACTTCATTGAATTATTCTGTAGGTGGCCAGCCCTCTCATATTGGGCATAATTATGTCATAGACGTATTGTGGGTGTACTTTATTGCACCCCTGCCATAAGCTTTTGGGAATTCTTGACGTGAAGTTTTGTTTATTTCTAGTTTATGTTCCAGGCCTTTGACTCTCTCATACGAGGAGCCCCCCTTAGGTGCCGAAGATGACCTCCCCAGTGGTTTTAGCCGGCAGCCCCTTCGTCGTTTCCCGGGGCGGAGGAAGTTCATGAAGAATATCCACTGGGCCCAATAAAAAAAGGCCTTTGACTCTTTGATACTTAAAGGCAATATTGATTGATTGATTTCATCATCGTCAACAGACGCCGGAGCTAAATTTCGTTACATCCCAAGTTCAGCATATTGCAGCCATTCCTGCATTCTACGTGTATTATGTTCGCGAGTGATATATTTTGATGAAATGTATGAATGCGTAAATATATTTAATAGTTCACCTATGGTATGCAGTATGTGTAGCCCTTTCACGTAAAGAAATCAATTAATACAAAATATTAAAAGCAAATCATTCTTACTTAGTTTTTAATAGAACATTGTTATACAAAAACATATTATACTGAAATTATATTATTTATATCTCATGTCATACAACTGTGAAATGCAATCGGCCAAGTTGAGGACAAAATCATGAGAAATTTGAAACAATCCCTGTACATACGGTAGATTCTTTTATCACTTGCTAAAGATCGGGATACTTTTTCTAGAGCATATGACTTATAAATTTCATACATGTTTAGTGAAATGCATTACAAATTTATGTATGTATACTGGACATGGCTTTTACAAAACACATCAATGTAACAGTTCATATGAAAGCAGAAGTTCTTTTTTACCCAATACTTTTTTAGGTTTAGCCTCAGGCTATGTGAAGTATATAATAATAAACCAATTGGAGTGTTACACTATTCAATAATAATACCAGCTAAATAAAATAACTAATATATCTGTCATATTCGGGATTAAAGACTGAATATTCCTAATTAAATGTTCAAGCTTTACATCGAACCCAGTATAAGAGGGTAGATATTACAAGTCAATAAGAGTTCACAAGATTTCAACATTTAAATATCTATGTTTTCTATATTTCCTCGCAGTTATAGTCTATGTTATACTAGTAACAATAAATTAGTTATATTTAGTAAACGAACAACAATTCAGTTCTTAGCGCATTATTTACATTGGCGACGACGCATCTCCTATGTATACGAGTACATACATAACATATTAACTACAATATACAACTAACGACTATTTCTCTTTATTAAGTGCCTCTATAAACTCTTCTAATCTCTCTTGGACTTGTCTCACTTTTTCTGTTGAAGGAAGATAAAATATATATTAGTATGTAGCACACAGTATAAATGTCTATAATGAAGACGCCATAGTGGACGCAACACTAATCAGGTGGATGGTCATCATCGTAAGTCCATCCTTAGTCGCCTTTTAGGACAACCATATGGCTGCGACAGTCACGTCACGTCTTCAAGTTGCGCCAGAACCCCGACCTCCCCCAATAGGTGGATCCAGCTCTAGTATGATCATACGAGGACCTGGAGCTCCAGGAATCATATGTATGAACTTACTCAATTCTTCAGCTAATTCTACTCTTCTCCCGGATAGCAGCTTCTTCTTCAGTTCAGGGTCAGACGCCATCTAGAAACAAAACAAAAAAAAATTAATAGCAGGCAAATGCAGTTACCCGTATACTTGATCATCATCACATAGGGGTCCCTTATCTTCTGGAAACCACACAATAAAAGAGGGATTGTAATTAAATTGATAGATTGTCGCTGTTACAACAGCTTGTCCAACGACATGCTTGAAGTCATTGGAATTTACCTCCCTTTTTTAAATAAATAGGTAGCAAAATGTGCATGTACCTCGTCGAGTACTTCTCTGAGCTCTCTGTCGAGTCGTGCAGCCTCCCTGTTGCCGATCTGTTGTCGCAACGCGTTGGCTGTTGTTCGGAGAGTCTGTTGTACGCGCCAGAACATCACTACCTCGCAGCATTCCTTCTGTAAAGCAGACGGATTTTACAAGTTAAGATATTAACAAAGAAGATGATCTAGAAGTTGATAAGAGCCGGTGATATCAAATTAGATTTATAGGGACTGATCTATAAATCATTTATCTTTTAGGCATGATCGCAGTATTTTTTTACGCTGAAGAATTATTGTAAGTACAAGTAGGTTTATCATTAGATGTGATTCGACCCAGTCGTACATATTATAACATTTAAATGGTACGGGACAAAGAATCCCGCTCATCAACAAAACGAATAACCAGAGATAATCGCTAGTCAAACATATATTTAATGGTAAAGATCTTAATGAACATCCAATTGTTGGCAACACTGAATTTTAAAATAAAATAATTGTGACAGCTGTCAAAATGGACAGCACTCGGGGAGAAATGGTTCGGCGGCACGGACGGATGGTGTGCTTGAGAGATTTTTCGGAGTACTGGTACAAATTGTTATATTATCCTGTAAAAACCTGACTATAAACATAAAGTCGTTATGAAAGGAGCATATTTGGTTTCAATATAAGTAATCCCGAAGACCCGTTTACACAATGTACCCATGCTTGAATTAAACCAAGACAGACAATGGAAACCTTCATCGGCGGTTTTGCATGCAATGTGCTCCTTTAAATTAGTTATGAGTTGCAATGTGCTGCTTTTAATTAGGTATGAGTTGCAATGGGATCGTTTTAGTCATTGATGGATTTCCTCTAAAACGAGCCCCATAACGGCTTTTCATTATAAATCATACGAAAGGTCCATTAGAAACGAACCGAATGGTAAAGTTAACTGAATTTACAAAAATGTTGATGAGCACATTTTATTCCTGTACATTTGTTTCCTGTTAGTCTGTCATAATGTCTATTTTTGTTGAATATGCTGTTTACAAAATACTGTAGAATATGTGTGGGTGGGCGAGCTGTACGATTGTTGAGAAGGAGCAAGGTCAAAAGTATGTTTTTATTTAAAACTAGCTGGGACCCGCGGTTTCACCCGCGTTTAATTTAAAAGAAATTTAGAATACTTCGACATATACACTTGACATAGAATATATATATTGGGTTTCAAGCTTTTTTTTTTTTGCGCGGAACCCTAATTATTTTTTAAAAATAAAAGTAGCCTAAGTTATTCCTTATAACATCAGCTATCTGCCAGTGAAAGTCCCGTCAAAATCGGTCCAGCCGTTTCGGAGATTACCCGGAACAAACAGACAGACAGACCGACAAAAAATTTAAAAATTGTTTTTTTTTGTTGTAGGTATCGTATATATTTTCATATGCATTTAGTAAAAAGCTGTTATTTTGACATTACAAACAGACACTTCAATTTTATTTATTTGTATAGATGGCTAGGATTTACACCAAAGAGTTTGAACCTTATTACAATACTGTACAGAATGGTTACTTATACTAACTATGTCATAGGTACACGTGGGGGGGGGTGCTAGGTCAGGAAACCTCCACGTGCGCTCGGTGGCTGCTGGTCCCTCTTGACACGTCCGGGGGGAAGAGCAGTTGTCGGGCCGGTGCACCCTGGGCACCGGGCAATAACTACTCCACTTTTTTTTCTTTTTTTTTTTTTTGGAGGACCTTGTTGCCTGGTGGCTAATATTCTGACAGGGACGGGCCCAGTTTTTGGGCTGTGGGTAGGCCGTAGGGTGCTTCTCCGTTTTCGGAGGAGCATGGGCGGGCTAGCGGCGGGCTCGGTGTGCACTCACCCTGCCCCGAGCAGGTAGTGGGAGGACTCCCCTTCCCTGCCACCGTCGATATCGTAACCTCGGTTGGAGTGTCGTGGTCACGTCTCGCGGCTTCGACCGGGACCGAGGATCTTGGCTTAACCGCCCGGATCGCGAGGAAGAAGGCCTCTATAAAAATTCCCCGAACCCAAGCTTTGCGTGCGGCGAGGGGTGCATGGCTGATGGGAAGTTCAGTCGCGAGCACGCATTCCCCAGGACTGGCGGCACCTGAACATGGGATACGCTTGCCCGGGTACAGGGGGCACTGCCCGGGTCGACCATTTATTTCCCCCATACTCGTGGGATCAAATATGTATAAATCCAAAACTAAAAAACCAGACGTTAAGAAGATGGAGATTGAGAAGATGAGGGGCGAGAAGGTTGGTTCGCTGTCAGAGTCTGACAGCGTCCAGACGGATGTGGGATCGGAGATCGGCTCCGTGTACGGTTCGGGTACCAGGACGCGTAGTGCGCGTAACTTGCGTGCCAGTGCGCGTGCGCAGCGAGCGGTCGCGTCGCTGCCGCGTCCGGGTACGCCATTGCCGTTGGGTGGGGTGAGCGATTCCGAGGAATCCCTGGACCCTCGGAGTTTGCACGCCTCACATAACATGGTGTTAGGTGCTGAGGGCCGCAAGCGGACCCTTCCGAAGGCGTCAGTCGGGTCGTCCCCTGACGCCAAAAAGTCGGCCCGAAAGGAGACGAACGTTGAGAGACTGGAGAGGGAGAACGCTGAGCTGCGCTCCCAGCTCGCCAGTCTCTCAGCGCAAATAGATAAACTGACGACGGAGGTGGGTCTCCTTCGTCGTCAGGGGAACCCGACTGCGAGCCCCAGGGATTGTGCCGCTCCAGCGTTCTTAAAGCCGGACGCAGAGGCAGAGCTTCGGCGTTCTATTGTCCTCGAAATCGGGAGGATGGTGGACGCCAAACTGGCGGCCTTAGCGGAGCGGCTCCCGCCAGAGAAGCGCCTGCGCCCACCATTGGCGGCGGATGCACGACCGCACCAATCGGTGCCACAGACGGCCTCGTATGCGGCTGCTGCCAGGGCAACGAAAAGCGCGGCAAAGGCTACGACCCCGGACAAGGCGCAAAGTGGCACACCAGCCCTTCAGCTGCAATTGAAAGGGAAGAGCGGGGGTCGCGGTGTGGCAAAGGGGACTGGAAAGTCAGACCGGCAGGCGACAGCTGACGGGGCTGCGGCGACCACTGGACCCACGCCAACCCAGCCAGCAGCCGCTGAGCCCGAGTCCTCGCAGTCCGCAATGGACACCACTGAGGGGTGGTCCATTGCAGGCAGAAAGAAGCGGCAGCCCCGGCCTTTGCAGACCGCAGCTGCACAGCCTGCGCAGTCTTCTCCCCAGAGTGGGGGGAGACATCGCGGAAAACGGGGCGGAAAAAGGAAGGGGAAGGTCAACCTCCCCAAGGTTCCCGCATCGGCCGCCATAACGGTCACGGTGCCCGAAGGCTCACCCGACACAAGGTTGGGTGAAGTCATGACCGCAGCTCGGCGAAGTATTAAGCTCGCCGACCACGGCATCGGTCCGGACACCGTGACCATCAAGAGATCAGCCAGCGGCGGAATGGTGCTTTCCGTCGCTGGGGAGGATGGTGGCGCCAAGGCCGATAGCCTGGCGCGCAAAATGCGGGAGGTGCTCACCCCCATATTTGACGTGCATATTGCGCGTCCGATTAAAATGGCGGAGTTGAGGGTATTGGACCTGGACGACGCCGTAACCAAAGTGGAGATCGCAGAAGCCATAGTGGCTGCGACGGCGTGTTTGCCCGAGGATGTTAGGGTGGGCGAAATTCGCCGTTCACCGATGTCCTTGGGCACGGTTTGGGTCCGGATCCCACTGGAGGCGGCCAAGAAGCTGGCGTCCACCTGCCGCATTTGCGTTGGTTGGACGTCGGCCAGGGTCGAGGTGTTGGCAGCACGGCCATTACAGTGCTTCCGATGCCTCGAACTCGGGCATGTGCGCCTCCGGTGCACCACACACGGGGGGGTTGACCGGAGCGACCGGTGCTTCGGATGTGGCGGCCAGGGCCACAAAATTCGGGAATGCCAGGCGCAGACAAAAAACTGCCCTTTGTGTGCGGACTTTGGCCTCCCGGCCGAGCACAGATTGGGCTGCAAATCTTGTGCAGCCCAGAAGAGCAGGAGGGGAAAACCAGCCCCCCCTGCCTCGGCCGAGGGGCGGACGGCGTCTGCGCCGGCGGCACCGGTCGCACGCTCCGGCTCACCGGAGGCGATGGAGGCCAATTAAGGGTCCTCCAGGGCAACCTAAACCACTGCCGCAACGCGCAGAATCTGTTGCTGCAAACTGTTGCGGAGTGGTCGGTTGCCTTGGCGGTTGTGGCGGAGCCCTACGGCGTCCAGGAACATCCTCGCTGGTTCGGGGGCGCCGGGGACTCCGTCGCCATCTATTGGTCTGGAGCCGAAGGTGAGCCGCCCTGCTCCCTGTTGGACAGGGGGCAGGGCTTTGTCGTAGTAGAGTGGGGACCTCTGGCAGTAGTGGGCTGCTATGTCTCCCCCAACGTGTCTCTCGCCGACTTCGAGGGATACCTGGACGGGGTGGCACGCAGCATTCGCTGTAAGTGTTCGCCCCGTCCAGTGCTCGTCCTGGGGGACTTCAACGCTCACTCTAGAGCTTGGGGCAACCGTCGGGACGGGCCGAGGGGGAGGATAATGGAAGACTGGGCGGCGTCACTTGACCTCCGATTGCTGAATCGGGGGTCCGTTAGCACCTGCGTTCGGTGGCAGGGGGAGTCGGTCGTGGACCTGACATGGGCGGCTCCTTCTGTGGCCCGCATGGTGTCGGGTTGGCGAGTAGCGGAGGAAGTGGTCACACTTTCGGACCACCGCCACATAATGTTCGACGTGGCCCTCCGCACGCCTTGCCTGAGCCGTTCTAGTCCCAGCCCGCGGTCGCGGCGTTGGGCCCTCACACAGCTGGATCGAGAGTTGCTCGTCGCAGCTGCCAACGTCGCGGCCTGGCCAGAGGTAGATCAAGGGATCTTGCCCGATCCGGAAGAGGAAGCGTCGTGGTTCCGGAGGACGATGACGTCAATATGCGACGCATCCATGCCCCGGGCCAGGCGCTCCCGGCGTACGGCAGTGTACTGGTGGTCGGATGAGATCGCGCAGTTGCGCGCGGTCTGCCTGGCATCCCGCCGCCGGTACCAACGAAGCCGACGCCGGCACAGCGCTACAGCCGGAGAGACTGAAGAGGCCTATAGGGCCTACCGGGCGGCCACACTGGCGTTTCAGACCGCCATCAGTGAGGCGAAGGCTCGGTCCTGGAGCGAGCTCCTAGAGGGACTAGACAGGGATCCGTGGGGGAGACCCTACCGTATGGTAGTGGGCAAGTTGCGCCCGTATGTCCCCCCGGTGACCGAAACCATGGCCCCGGATTTGCTGGAGAGAGTACTTTCAACGCTCTTTCCGGCGGTTCGGGACCATCCTGGTCCCTCTCCACCCACAAATGCCTCGGACTGGGCCGAGGAGTTGGGGGTTTCGGATGGGGAGCTGGGCCGAGCCATTGGCCGCCTGAAGAGTCGCAACACCGCACCGGGTCCGGACGGCATTCCGGGCCGTGCGTGGGTGTATGCGCTACAGTCTCTTGGGGACCGCTTGAGGCGGCTGTTCACCAGTTGCCTCCGTAGTGGCGTGTTCCCGTCCGGCTGGAAGGAAGCCGGATTGGTTCTCTTGAAGAAGGAAGGAAGGGCTGCAGAGTCTCCCTCTGCATACCGTCCCATTTGCCTGCTCGACGAGGCTTCGAAGCTATTCGAAAGAATAATTACCCGAAGACTCGTTGAGCACCTGTCGCGAGTTGGCCCCGACCTGGCCGAAAGTCAGTATGGCTTCCGGCAGCGGCGGTCCACCATCGACGCGATTCTTCGCGTCCGCTCGCTGTCGGAACAGGCAGTGTCCCGACGGGGTGGGGTGGCGTTGGCGGTCAGTCTAGACATCGTCAACGCCTTCAACTCCATCCCGTGGGGCGCTATTAGGGCGGCACTAGTTTATCATCGGTGTCCGCCCTACCTGCAGGGCATCATAGGGGCCTATCTGCGCGATAGGCACATTCGCTACGTGGGCAGGGACAGTAGCGTAAAGCGGAGGGAGATTACGTGCGGGGTTCCGCAGGGGTCAGTTCTCGGCCCTCTCTTATGGAACCTCGCCTACGATGCGGTCCTGCGTGTCGTTCTCCCTGCTGGCGTCAGCTTAGTCTGTTACGCTGATGACACTCTGGTGTTGGCCAGCGGGGAGTCCTTCGAGGGAACCATCCGGCTTGCGGAGCAAGCGGTGGCAATTGTCGTGGCCAAAATCCACGCCCTGGGTCTGCGGATAGCGCCTCAGAAAACCGAGGCGCTATGGTTCCACAGACTACCGAGAAGCAGAGAACCACCCAGTTCGTGGATACGCGTTGGTGACGCGCAAATCGGGGTGGGCCGGTACATGAAATACCTGGGGCTCACCCTGGATAGTCGTTGGGGCTTCGAAGAGCACTTCCAGCGCCTCGTCCCCCGAGTTGAGAGGATAGTGGGTGCTCTACACCGGCTGCTGCCCAATCTCGGGGGACCATGTGAGGAAGTTCGCCGTCTCTACGGAGGAGTCGTGCGGTCCGTGGTCCTATACGGGGCGCCTGTATGGTCAGCTCGACTATCAGGCGCCCAGCGCTGCAGAACCAAAATTCACGGTCTGCAGCGCAGAGTGGCTATTCGGATCGCACGAGGTTACCGAACAGTCTCCTACGAGGCGGCAACCCTCCTGGCGCGTTTTCCGCCTTTTGACATCCTGGCGGAGATGGATGCGTGGGTCTACGATCAGACACGCTCCCTCCGCCAGAGCGGCGAAAACGCGCCTCCAGGGGCGTTGGAGAGGCTGAGGCGGCTGGCTCGGCGACGCGCACTTGTAAAGTGGCGTCACCGCCTGCGGATGCAATTTGCGACCAAGCGCGTCGTCGAGGCCGTCCTGCCGCTCTTCGGAGCCTGGCTCAGAAGGAGCGAGCGCGTCACCTATCGCCTGACGCAGGTGCTCACCGGGCATGGTTGTTTCGGTGCGTACCTGCACAGGATAGGCCGCGAGGCCACGGCACAATGCCACCATTGTGATAGCGACCAGGACACCGCACAGCACACGCTCGAGGCGTGCCCTGCGTGGGCCGCCGAGCGGCGGATCCTGGTCGATCGGATCGGGCAAGATCTCTCTCTGCCAGCTGTAGTGTCGGCTATGTTGGCAGAGCACGAAAACTGGAATGCAGTGGTCTCCTTCTGTGAAAGCGTCATGCTCCAGAAGGAGAACGCAGAGCGGGATCGGGAGAGGGCCGATCCCGCTCGAAGAAGAAGGAGACGGCGCCGGGGTAACAACCGCTCTGGCGCCTAATTCCGATACGCCTGAAAACCCCTGCCATTGCTATAAGGTGGGGGACCTCTGGGTTCGCGGGTGCGTAGATTGGGGAATCTGCGTGCCCACACCAAGCGACCCAAGAGAAGACGGTAGCACGCATGTGGTCACGCGCTGCCGTGGGACGCTTTGGGGGATCCTTTACAATCCCCCTGGGGGGGTGACCGCTTTACAGTCACCCTCTCCGAGATGTGCCAATAGGCGTGGCACCAGTGGGCGGCTCTAGTGTGATCATACGAGGACCTGGAGCCTCCCTTAGGTGCCGAAGATGACCGCCCCAGTGGTTTTAGCCGGTAGGAGTCCGGCATACCCCTTCGTCCTTCCCCGGGGCGAAGGAAGTTCATGAAGAATTTCCACTGGGCACCAATAAAAAAAAAAAAAAAAAAAAAAAAAAAAAAAGGTACACGTGGGGGCTAGAACACGTCATTATGCAATTCAAACTATAAGCGTATTATCCAGCCTTACCCCATTTCCGTTCTGTTGTGTGTACAGATAGAAGCTTTTCCGACAGTCCCGCGCCCGGGTCTGCGCACGCTGCAGAAAGTTCCTGCAAACATATAGGTGGTAGGTTTTTAATTGCAAGAGTCGGGGTAGGTGAGAAGTGCCCTCAAGAAGTGCCGGTTAATGGGGGTGACCGTTTTTCAGTCGTCCTCTCTTGAGATGTGTCTAAACGCTGGAACTAACGAGCGTCTAATGTGATCTTTACGAGGACTTGGAGCTCCCCTTAAGTGTCGAAGGTTCCTGTTCCGAAAGGCCACCCTTTTCACAGTCGCTTTCCCCGGGTGACCGCTTTACAGTCATCCCCTCCAATATGTGCCTAAAGGCGCGGCACTAATGGGTGTCTCTAGATGGAGATTATTCGAGTTCCTGGAGCCTCCCTACGGCGCCGAAGATGATCTCTCCGGTGGTTTTAGCCGGTAGGAGTCCGGCATGCCCCTCCGCCCTTTCCCGGGGCGAGGAAGTACATGATGTATTCCCACCGGATCAATAAAAAAAAGGTAGTTCGGCATGCCAGCTCCGCCTATCTTCGGACGGAGAAAGTATATGATGTATTTTACACAGGGTTAAATAAAAAATAGGTAGATACCACCGCAATGCCAGATATGTAAAGCAGTAGTGTTAATACTTTAGACATTACCGGGTTCTGATTAGAAGAGCTGTAGCTAGTGAAATTACTGGGCATAACCTAAGACCTATATAACTATAGACAGATAGTATTAAGCATAAACAAGAAATCTATTACTACCTCTTACGACGGTCTTACGTCATATGAAGGAAAGATAATGTCTATAGAGCTTTGGTTACAACAAAATAATCAAATGACACCGTTTCGTACTAAAGTAACAATCCACTTTCTGTTGTGTCTAATGTGAGCGTCGTGTGTTAACCAGATGGTTTCAGGTAAATATAGCTATAGGCGCGCAATGCTTCAAGACGTGCGTGAAAGGTTAGTGCTCTCTCTTTTTATCACACGTATTTATATATTTTAAGCCTCACATCGACTGTCTCGCAGGTAGAGTTCGAAAGCTTATTTATTCTGTGAAGCTCCTTCGTGATGGCACCGAGTGAGATATTCTTATAATGGTCTATAAAGCTCTCTGTCAGTCAATACTAAGCTACTGCATAACAGCATGGGGAGGCGCTGCAAAGACGCACATGGTTAAATTGGAAAGAGCGCAAAGATCAGTTCTCAAAGTAATGCTACGAAAACCTTGTAGATTCCCTACAAAGCAGCTTCATACTGAAACCTCTTCATTGTCATTGTCACAACTTTATTTTCAGAAGGTAATCACTTCTTACCACAAAATTTTCTCTTCGTTAGCTACTATTCGATCAACTAAGAAACGCCGAGTTAAGATAAATGTACCAAGAATTAAAACATCTTTTGCTAGACGCTTCAGATATTAGTCTTTTCCCTACATCTATCGCCTTGCAAGCAAGCATTGTGATCTGTCTTGCTCAATATATGGTGTGAAGGAAAGAGTCCGAAAATGGTTGCTAACCTTGGACTATGATGACACAGAAAATCTGTTACTCATAGATAGATAAGTAGGGTTAATGAAGCTGCTTGGCTCTCGTTTCTATACTATATGTACTCTGACTGCACATTTGACACTAGCGAACACACGCACACCACTCGCCCACACTGACACACTAATACACTGACACACACCCACTCCCTCACAAACACACAATACGAGCGCACTCTTAGGTATATTAGTAATTCCTTTTCCTTGTAGCCAGACTTTGTATAATTGTTATTTCCCTAAGTTTCCCATACATCTATCATTTGTTAATATAACAAAAATTTAATACAGTGTAATGTGTCGATCTCCCGCGATACAGGCTCGTCCTAGTGCGGGGATCATAAGTAAACCATATTTAATGTATGTGTAATAAAATTGAATAAATTGAATTGAAAATTGAATTACTCACATTAGGATGACAAGAATTTAATAATGGAAATTTGTTCAGCTTAATAGGCTTTATTTATGTACGTAGGTAATATATTATATATTTGAGCATAACAGACTAAATAATGTCTCGAGGTGACGAGTGCAGTGTGGTGTCAGTCCTGAGTATTACAAATGTTATGACCTGGCCTCGTGCTTACCACCAGGCGAATGGCTCGCTAGTCTCGTCACTGGTATAAATCAGTACCCACTTGAGATAGAGCGGCTTCCAGGTCTCCCGTATGTAGTCGTTGTCGACGTCCACGCCGCGGCGCCGCAGGTTGTCCCGCGCCGCCACCACCTCGTCGTAGGCCAGCGAGGGCCGCGCCACCCCCAGGCGCTCCAGCTCGCCGCGCACCTCGGCGCGCCGCAGCTGCTCCTCCGAGCTGGACTGCCAGTACAGCCAGCGGTCCTTCAGCCCGGGGCCTGGCGGGAGGCATTTTCATCAAACAGACATATTTTATGTCCTCTCGTGGATCTCGTAAAAAACAAAGTAAAGACTCTAACCATGAGAGATGGGCAGCAGCAGCCATACTGCAGTCAGTAACCCGACTGCCAAACGTTATGATACTGGCAAATTTCCCCCGATACGACAACACAATTTTAGCTTTAGCTAATTTAATCAAAACCTCTTATCTAAGATATCAAATACTTAAAGTAGGTACTGTAAATACAATAGTTTTTTAAGTACAGGATAGATTAGGTGTTCTTAAGTAACCCCCGGGATGATGGTGACGCGCACGTGCTCACGTGCTGCCATGTGCGCAGCACAGCGCACCAAGAGGCTCGGGGGAATCCTTTTCAATCCACCCCGAGAAGTGCCTGGGGAGCGGCCTTTTTACAGCCGCCTGCACTCCTAGAGGGGGTATGCCTAAAGGCGTGGCACCAATGGGTTTTAGCCGGTAGGGGTCCGGCATACCCCTTTCCCCCTTCACCGGGGTGAAGGAAGTTCCATGTAGAACATCCACTGGACACCATTATAAAATAACAAAAAAAAGGTGTTCTTAGGTACACAATAATTATTATATTAAAAGCTGAATACCTCTATATTTAGGTTTTTTAAGTAACTATAACCACGCACTAATAAATTGGCGAAAATGAAAGTTACATACTATATTGCAACTGTTTTCGTTAGCTTATCAAATTTATGAAATTGTTTAATAAAAATTAGTTATTCGTCGGAAAAAGAACTGGAGATTTCAATGCTTCCTTCCAAATTAAATAAAAATACTATAAAAGTCTCAGCCTATATAGTAATTAACAGCATCGGCAAAGCCAGCGCCGCATCCTTTTAAAATCAATTCGGAAGTACTCGGCTTTGCCGCATCCTTTGAATATCGGCCGTCAATTCATTTCGTGAGGGGCCGATACCTGCCAGGGATGTTGTGCAATGCTTTCAAAGCGAACACCTCCCCCCAGCTATAGGTAGGAAGGAACACCGTTGGGTTGTAGCTGATAAGAGTCCCAAGGCGGAGGAAGTCCACGAGGATTTCCCAACAACAAAAAAACGTCTGTACAGTAATTTCGGCCGCATGAAGTCCACTGCTGGACACAGGCCTCTCCCAAAGATCACCACAACGACCGATACGCCACGCTTGGCAGGCAGGTTGGCGATCGCAGTTGAGTTGTAAATATACTCGAAGGACGCTGCTGCCCATTCTCCGGCTAATCGGCAGCACGGTTGGTGTAGTGGCTGATACAGTCGGCTGCTGCGCTCCGGGTCGTGGGTTCGATTCCCGTACGGAACAAATATTTGTATGATCTGCAGGTAGTTGTTCCGGGTCTGGGTGTATTGTATGTGGAATTCATGTCTGTAAAACGCACCCACGACACAGGAGAAATCCTAGTTCGGGGCAACGTAAAAAAAACCCTTAATCGACTTTTACGACACCCACAGGATGAGATGGGGTGGTGGTATTCTGAGCCGGCACCACACGGCATCAGTACAGTTTTTTTTTTTATATTCCAGTCCACAGAACCGTTGCAGCAGCTTCATTAATAAGTTATCAAACTATTCTCACATACCAGTAAGTTCCTTAAGTTCACGATTAATGTGATCGAGTCGCTCCTTCACCGCTGTTTCCATGAGGGTGATGGCCGCATCCCAGTCCTGCCGCGATGACACGCAGCGGTCCTGCAGAGCGTTCAGCTGCAGGACGCGCAGGACCTGCAAGGGAGTTGTAGATCAGCTAATTGAGATGGGCACAGATTTATTTATTATAGTTTCATCATATGGTTGTATATCCAACGTCCACTACAGAACAAAGGCCTCCCCCATAGATTTCCACAACTGTGTCATCATATTGAGGGGAATTTGCCAGTACTCACCACGCTTGGCGGGCGGGTTGGTGAGCGCAGAATGGCTGCTGTTCCACAGAAAGAACGCTGCTGCCCATCCCTCCCCTCTCGTTTAGAGTCCCTCAGTCGCCTTTTATGACCTCCACGGGAGGAGATTGAGTGGTGCTATATTCTCAATCCGGACACCACACGGATAGATAGATGGATATTATAGTTTACAACAGCGTAATTATATGAAAGTTGATTAAAAGATTTCAAGCTGTTGAATACCGATAACTGCTGGTTACGTATGACCTAATTGTGTGCACTAATAGGGTTTGTAAATAAAACAATATGTACACTGTTCTAAGATATGCGGTATATATTTGAACTAAACTGATCAATTAACGTATTAATATTCATGTAACGAAACCATAGTGAGATGTATTTCGATGTCAACGCCATCTAGTGACAAAATGGGAACTAAAATATATCATAATTTTGTTTGTTTGTTTTGTATGTTTTGGTCATAAACATACCGCCCACCAAGGACATTATTGAAAGAATGTCCTTCTTGAGCTGAACTAAGTTAAACATCGCAACAAGTAATTCAGTTTGAAGACAATATAGAATTCTGATTTAAGCCTTAGCACAGATTCACAAAAAATAGAAAACTATGCAACACATCTGCATCTTATAAAAGATAATACTTATAAATAACAATGTAAAACAATATCCTAAAGCAGGTTGTAAAATCCAAAAGGGACAAATATAATATCATAGGCTGTAAATGTTCTTTTTTTTTTACATAATTGATCTTATAAAACGTAAACATTGCAAAAATAAGCTAAAACATAGGTAAAATGGTTCGTATAAATAACAATATGAACTAAAACATAAAAATTTACTGCTCTGAAATTGGTAAAATACACAATTTAGATGTTGGCCTTTTAATAGTAGAGGACTTTGTGCGCAATGTGACTACACGCGTTATATTATCATTACCAGGGTGTTTTGTTACTACGCGACCTAACAACCAACGGCTTGGCGGCAAATCGTCTTCTTTTATTAATACAATGTCTCCAATATTTGGCTCTGTAACATGTGAAGACCATTTGTACCGGTTCATAAGATTGGACAAATATTCTTGGGACCAGCGTTTCCAAAACGATTGCAGCAACCTCTGAATAAATTGCCACCGCGTCAAGCAACTAACAGTGGCGCTCTCGTAATTATAGTCTGGAACATTCACTATCGGTTCTCCGATCAGAAAATGTCCAGGTGTTAAAGGCAACGGTTCGGCAGGATCAGTAACGTTAATTACACTTATTGGCCTAGAGTTCAAGCAAGCTTCTACTTGATTGAGGAGTGTTGTCATTTCCTCAAAAGTGAGTGTAGCGTCACCTATCACACGTTTAAGATGGAACTTAGTAGATTTCACCCCTGCTTCCCAAAGTCCGCCAAAATTGGGACTATGTGGGGGGATGAAATGCCATTCAGTACCATTTGCTTCCAGGTGTTCCATTGCTGATGACTGAATAGAAACTAAACATTGCAACTCCCTAGAGGCGCCTACAAACGTGGTGCCATTGTCGCTCCACAACTTTGCACAGTGACCTCGCCGTGACACAAATCGTCGAAAGGCAGCTAAAAAAGCCTGCGTGCTCATGTCACTTACCACCTCCAAGTGTATAGCGCGGGTGGCCATACATATAAACAGGCATATGTAGCCTTTATAAGAACGGTGTCCGCGACCCTTTGTTGTCCTAATATTTATAGGGCCAACATAATCAACACCGCTGTGCAAAAACGGTCTAGCTGGAGAACACCTAACAGCTGGAAGGGAACCCATCATTTGGTTTTGGGTGCTGGCTCGTTGTCTGGCACATATTACGCATTTGCGAACATGCTGTTTGACCAAATTCCTAACCCCTATAACCCAGTAGGCTGTCCTTAAATAATTCATCATTAGCTGAGGACCTCCGTGCAGAGTTTTATAGTGAGCTTCTGCTATAATCAGATGAGTCAGATGACTTAATTTAGGTAGAACGATCGGATGTTTCGTTTGTTCATTCAATTGCGATCTCTCAAGTCTACCTCGAACTCTGATTATACCCTTATCGTCAAGATAGGGACAAAGTGCTTTCAATTCGCTAGATTTTATTTGTAAATATCCCTTATCCTGTAATTGTAAATATTCTGTTGTAAATATTTCCTTCTGTGTTTTCTTTATACAGCACTCAAGTGCTACTTCTAATTCTGTATTTTGTAAATATTGATTATTAATTGTGTTATTCTTTAAAAATCGTCGACAATATGCTATAACTCGGATTAACCCTTGCAGGGAAGAAAATCGTTCAAATATTGAGAAATCGGGAACTATAGCAATGTGCGACTTTGTCGATTCTTCTAAATCTACACCTAAATCACTTGGCCTTTTGTACTCTATTATTTTCTCTTTCATAAACGATGGTCCGGAAAACCACAAACTATTATCCACAAGTGAGCTGGGTAATATTCCTCTTGAGGCGCAGTCTGCTGGGTTATATTTGGTCGAAATATGGAACCATTGAGAGGATCTCATTGTGGTCAATATCTCGGAGGTGCGATTGGCTACAAACGTCTTCCATCTGCTTGGATGGCTGTTTAGCCAAGCTAACACCACGGTGGAATCAGTGTATGCTCTGATGTTGTCCTTGCCAATATTTAAAACTTCAGCTGATTCCATAAGAAGATTAGACAGCAGAACTGCTCCACATAACTCTAACCGAGGGATACTTATTTGTTTGACTGGAGCTACTCTGGTTTTTGCAACTAACAATGAAACATGTATTTCGCCTGTGATATCAATTATTCGTAAATAAACTACAGCTGAGTAAGCAGTTTTGGACGCGTCACTAAACCCGTGGAGTTCAAGATCATCAGAAGACTTGGTGCCAAGCCAACGAGGTATCCGAATCCTGGTGAGTTGCGACAGGTCTTCACGGTAAGTACTCCACTCCTTTGTTAATTCAGTAGTTAGCTCTTCATCCCAGCTGACACCTGCGAGCCATAATCTCTGGATGAATGTTTTTGCCAAGACCACACTGGGGGCTAACCAGCCCAATGGATCAAACAGACGGGCTATATCTGAAATTATAGATCTCTTGGTTACAGGTGCAGTCGACAGCGGCGAGATGTTCACCAAGTACTGGAAGGTATCTTCATTGCGGTTCCAGGTAAGACCCAGGATTTTTATGGTACTATCTAGTTTAATTTCTTTTTCCTTTTTGTACTCTGTGTTCTTTATTTGATTGTTCTGTATGTTTTTTTGTTTTACTGTGTTGTCCTCCATATTTGTTTCCTTACTATTTTTGTCCTGATTTGTGTTATCTTTTTGGCCTGTTTGTTCTTTAATAACTTCATTAATTACATCTGTGTATTTTTCTTTTAAATCTTTGTTCTTGGCTAATCTTCTTTCCAATGCTTTAAATCTGTATTCAGCTATAGCACGTGAACGTCCAGATTTACAAGCAGGGTCTTCGTCTCGGAATGGTAACCTAACAATGTACCTGCCTTCATTATCCCGTTTAGTAGTTGTGCTGTAGAACTCTTCGCATTTTTTCTCTTCAGGTGTTAATATTTTCCTTGTACTTGTTTGTTCTTCTATTTCCCAAAACTTCTTTAGGCTATCATCTTCATGGAACTGTGCATGCATAACCTTTATATTATGTAATTTATAATTTGATTGCTCATTAGTTACAGGATTAACTGCACCCGATAGGATCCACCCTAAGGCAGTGCTTTGTGCGATCAGAGTACCCGATGTGCTCTTGACTACACCTTCCTTTATGATGTAGCTATATGCATCAGCACCTAACAAAATATCTATCTTATTGGGCTTGTTGAACTCTGGATCTGCTAGACATAGATTGTTAATATCTATCCAATCGAACGTATTCGTATTGATGCTACGCTCAGGTAAGTACGATGTTATTTTTCTTAAGACATAGGCGCTTAATTGAAGTTTAAAATCAGCATCTATTCGTGATTGAATCGTTATATGGACCATGTGCGTTGCAATAGTTGACCTATTGTCTCCCAATCCTGAAACTAGTCCTGGAATAGGGATCTTTTTCAGGCATAGAAATTGGACGGTGGCCTCTGTGATGAAACACGCCTGGGAGCCTTGATCGAGCAAGGCACGGATCGTCTGGAATTCACCCATCCGTGACTCGGCTTTTATTAGCGCAGTAGCTAATAAAACCTGTCCGGGTTTAGGAACCTTTCCTGTAGACAAGCATGAAACTATCGGTGGATTACTGTTTGAAGAACCAGTAACATCGATAGGTGTCTTTGCGGAAGTGTCTTGGCCTTTGTTCTCAGACTCATTGTTAAGATGTAGTAACGAATGATGGCGCTTTTGACAAACTCTACAGGTGGTAGGCTTTTTACAATTGTATACGGTGTGATTACTACCTAAGCAATTAAAACAAATGGTATTTCTTGCTACAAACTCACGTCTGTTATTAATGTCCTGTTTAGCAAATTTCTTACAGAAACAAAGTTTGTGTGATTCTGAGCAGTACTCACATCGTATATTTGATGAACTCGTAGCTAACATTGCTCTTGGAGCATGAGGATTTGAAATATTATTGCCCTGATGAACTGAACCTTTTTTAAAATCTAAACACTCTAAAGCGCGGAAACGATTTTCAATAAAAACTTTAAATTGTTCAAAGGTAGGTAAATCATTGTTGGAATCGTTATTACAGACGCTCAATTCCCATTGTTTTCGTGTTTCGGAATCTAATTTAAAAGCAACTATGTGTATGATAATAACATCCCATGTACTCACATTTATTTTCAAATTTGTTAGCGCATTTAAACAGTCGCTAGTTGTATCTAGTAACTCTTTCAATGATATAGCCGATTCTACAAGCATACGTTTTTGACCAAACAATCTTTTCAGAATACAGTTTGTAAGATATTTTTTATTACTGTATCTTTTTTCTAACTGAGCCCAGCACTGACTGTAGTTAGCATCAGTTATTGGAGTATGCCGTATTAGTTGTTCAGCTTCACCAGTAAGATGGCCTTTTAAATAATGTAGCTTTTGTACATTGTCTAATGAATCATTTTTATGTACTAATGATGTAAAAAGATCATAAAATGTCGTCCATTCTCCATATTTACCAGAAAATATTGGAATGGCGATCTTGGGCAATTTGACTAGGGAATTAGGTGATTTAGATTTACTGCAAGACGATCCACTGTTTTCTTGTACTGCCTCTTTTACAACACGAAGCGAATTAAATGTAGTTTTCATTAAACTTTTATACATTATGTAAGTGTCTTCCGTTTTATCGTAAATGTCAACTACCTTTTGTCCAATATCATCTAATTTAAACCCCTCATAAAGTTTAGAATTGGTAACCTTAAATGAAGCCCAATCATTTTCTAACAACTCCTGTTTTGTTTCTATGTATTCTGCAGTTAACCTATCTTTAGGACTCTTTTTAAAATTCACAAATCCTTTATAAATTACATTTTGAAGATCCTTTAAAACATTAACTAGTCCTTCCATGTTTGTAAATATATATGGATAAATAACAAATGTAAATTATGTATGTAAAAATTGTTTCAAAACTTCACCAAAAAAGTAAAAATATCTCAATTTCATAAAACAAATGTAAATGGTTCAACTAGTCTATTCTCTTAGTTGAATTACAAGTCTATTATTAATTATCAAAACTACAAGTGTTTTTAAACAGTTCCAATCTGGCAGAAATCGGGTATAGGTTCCCCGTTCCCTCGTTTTATATGAAATTATTCTAAGTCCTTAAACTAACATGCATTAAAATTAACAAGTTCCTAACAGATAAAGTATAAAATTCTAAGTTACTAAATATTATCACAAAATTTTTACAAGTCTTAAAGTCACTCAAAAATCTTGAATAAATTATTGTTTGGGTTGATAAAACTTCTCTGTAAATATATGGATTAATTGTACTCACATTTGCACTTCACTCACTGAAAACAAGATGCGTTGAACTGGAAGTGGCGCCCTCTGTGGCGTCACGTTGAACTGGTTCTGATGCTGTCGCTGAGCTCGCTCACCTCTGCTGGACGTAGCTGTTGCTGCTTCTGCGGGTGCCGGGTACCTTTGCCGCAGCGATCCACTGCGAGTACCACGGAGAGCGGTCCAACGGCGGGACCGCGCACTCAAAAATGGAAACTTATGTCCGAAAATCCGAATTTCGGATCCGGTTCGATGGACCAATGTTGAATACCGATAACTGCTGGTTACGTATGACCTAATTGTGTGCACTAATAGGGTTTGTAAATAAAACAATATGTACACTGTTCTAAGATATGCGGTATATATTTGAACTAAACTGATCAATTAACGTATTAATATTCATGTAACGAAACCATAGTGAGATGTATTTCGATGTCAACGCCATCTAGTGACAAAATGGGAACTAAAATATATCATAATTTTGTTTGTTTGTTTTGTATGTTTTGGTCATAAACACAAGCTGTCCCTCAGTTTGGTCCCCCAACAACGCTCTAAGCCAAGGTGAGTCCCACAAAGGGCGCCTTTAGCTGCAGTTACTTAGTTTTATGGCTGGCTAGAAGCCTTCTGGCTTCGACAGATTGCCCGTTTAAATAGAGATAGCTCCCGGAGATGCAAGTGTCAAGCCACACAAAAAGAACCACTTGTTTCTTTCAATGTGAGTATTCATGGCGTTACCAGTGAGGACATATGGAACAGAGACGTGGTCACTCACTATGGACCTCCTAAGAAAGCTCAAGATCACTCAGTGAGCTATGGAGAGAGCTATGCTTGGTATTTCTCTACGAGATCGAATCAGAAATGAGGAGATCCGTAGAAGAACTAAAGTGGTCGACATAGCTGAAAGGATTAGTAAACTGAAGTGGCAATGGGCAGGGCACATTGCTCGTAGAACTGATGGCCGTTGGGGCAAAAAACGGAATGGTAAATTTTCGTCTATTTTCTTAAATAACTTTGAACCAATATATTTTAAAATTATAAAATAAATACTTTTGAGACCCTCACAATAAGCCCTTACATTTTATATATTACACGGTACACTTTATCAAATTTTAATCTGAAACTTTCTATATTGCCCCCAAAAAGAACCCTCATATTCAACATTTATTTATTTACAATACACGTACATATTTGGGTCTCAGAAATCCATATGTGTACCAAATTTCAACTTAATCGGTTCAGTAGATTCAGAGCAAATTGGCTGTGACAGACGGACGGACAGACAGACACACGAGTGATCCTATAAGAGTTCCGCCGTTTTTCCCTTCAGACGTTCGGAACCCTAAAACAAAGCGCACACACTCAGACCCGAAATAACGATTTGTGAATCATTACCAATACTTAGTTCCGTGCGGGGATCGAACCCGCGAAATGTAGCAAAGAAAGCTAAGTAGCCACTGCGCCGTCTAATCTATACAAATAAATAAAATTGAAGTGTTTGTTTGTAATGTCAAAATAACAGCTTTGTACTAAATGCATATGAAAGTATATACGGTTTTTTTTTGTTCGTCTGTCTGTCGGTCTGTATGTCTGTTTGTTCCCGCTAATCTCCGAAACGACTGGATTGATTTCTACGTGACTTTCATGAGCAGATAGCTGATGTTATAAGAAATAACTTAGGCTACTTTTATTTTAGAAACATAATTAGGGTTCCGCGCAAAGACCCATGAAATCCAATATCTCTCTAACTCTATGTTAAGTGTCTACGCCGAAGTACTCTAAATGATTTATTAATAATTAGTTTTCTTTTAAATTAAACGGCGGGTGAAACAGCGGGCCCCATCATATCGGCCATTTATACGTCCACTGCTGAACAAAGGCCTCCCCCATAGATTTTCACAACCGTGTCATCATTCTGGGGGGTATTTGCCAATACTCACCACGCTTGGCAGGCGGGTTGGTGAGCGCAGTATGGCTACCGGTTCACAAAAGGGACGCTGCTGCCCATCCCTCTGGTTTAGATTCCCTTAGTCGCCTTTTACGACATCCACGGGAGGAGATGGAGTGGTGCCATATTCTTAATCCGGACACCACACGGAATTAGTCTCAGCTAGTAGGAAATGAGAACTTTGTATTTGTTATCAAGGTTACTTACATCCTGCGCCCTATCTTCCCACTGATGTCTCCGCAGCGCCTCTTCCACAGCTTCCTTCTTCACGGGTTCGTACACTGGATCCGAATCCTGCGCCCTGCCCATGAGCTCTGTGAACTCTTCGCGCAGAGCCTCGAGACCAGCGCGGATGGACGCGTTGGGCAACTCAGATTCCGCCCACTCACGGAGTTTTATGTCTACTGCTGTGTTGAATTTGTCTATAAAACAATGTTGATTGGTTAATGTATTGGATTTTCAATACAAAATCATTTGAAATATAAGTTGGATGTATCTTCGAACAGTGCTTTACAATAAATTGTGCTAATTTTAATTAGACGCATTTTAAGATCTTACTAGGTATATATACCTTCCCCGGGAGGGTGACCACGTTACAGTCACCCGCTCCGAGATGTGCCTATAGGCGTGGCACCAGTGGGCGGCTCTAGTGTGATCATACGAGGACCTGGAGCCTCCCTTAGGTGCCGAAGATGACCGCCCCAGTGGTTTTAGACGGTAGGAGTCCGGCATGCCCCTTCGCCCTTCCCCAGGGCGAAGGAAGTTCATGAAGAATTTCCACTGGGCAACAGTAAAAAAAAGAAAAAAGAAGGTATATATACCTTCATACATTACACCAGGTACATACAACATAATTTTAAGTATATAGCAAATATGTAAAGGGTTTGGTCAGAACCAATGATATGACCGATTGTTAAGTTAAAGATGTTTCGTGTTGGACTTTGACCAACGTGGGTATGTGTTGTGTGCCTTAATCACCACGCTTGGCAAGCAGGGTGGCGACAGCAGTTGAGTTGTAAAATACTCAAGAACGATATCAACAGGAGAAAATCTCTCTCTCTGTCCCCGAAGGACGCTGTTGCCAATTCTCCGGCTAATCCTTTATTCGCCTTTTACTACACGCAGGGGGCGCATTGCTGGTGTATGTTGGACACATTAAAACGCAAATATGCTGACGGTACCTACCCCTACCCCTCGCGCTATACCCTCCCCCCATGCATCCGCACACGTGCGGCAAGATTGTGCGTATAACGAGGCAACACAACATCCTATAATTTGTAAACGTAAAAAAAATTTGGAGGTTTCGCTTTTATTTGTGAATACTAAAAATTAATGTTGTATTTGTTAACCGTAATTATAACAGTAAATGTGTTCCGATAACTTTATATTACATCTATGTTTCTATGTTTGAGCAAATTAATATGTTCTACTTTGTTTATTTATAACAATAAGAACTAAGGAGGCTTCAATCCCAATGGTTACATGACCTTTATGATATTCGAAGGTGAATAAAATCTTATCACATTTATTAACGTTTCCTATACGAGTATACACTACAATGATGTAACAAGTATAAAACTAATTTAAAACAATCTATTAAAACAAATTTATATAGGTACTGAAATCTCATTTCACTTCTAAACTACATACCCAGCCAAGATGCTGATAAGATCGTATTTTTTTGGCAATCAGATTATACAATTTCGTCGTTTACATGAGGCATGGGAAACGTGAAGTGACACAAGGGCGGATCCAGGGGGCCATGGTCCCCCCAAAATTGTTGGATAGAGCTGACCCTAGATCTAATCAACAATGATATCTGAAATTCATGTCATGAGAGACCAAGCCCCAGATTAAAATCCTGGATCTGAATTCTTGACATGAGACACCGAGGCCTTTATGACCCTTAATCGCATTTAAAACACCCATGGATTTAGTACTTAACCATTAAAAAAAAAATTTGGTGTCCAGTGGAAATTCTACATGGAACTTCCTTCACCCCGGGGAAGGGCTAAGGGGCATGCCGGACTCCTACCGGCTAAAACCACTGGAGCGGTCATCTTCGGCACCGAAGGGGGCTCCAAGGGGGCGTAAGATCACACTAGAGCCGCCCATTGGTGCCACGCCTTTAGGCACATCACGGAGGGGATGACTGTAAAGCGGTCTCCCCCTCTAGCGGAGGGAAGGCGACTGTAAAAAGGTCGCCCCCCCAGGCACTTCTCGGGGAGGATTGTAAAGGATCCCCCCAAGCCTCGCTGTGCGCTGTGCTGCGCACACAGTGGCACGTGACCGCGTGCGGGCCACCGTATTCCTGAGGGTCGCTCGGTGTGAGCACGCAGACTACCCAATCTGCGCACCCGCGACCCCCGAGGCCCCGCGGATATAGTAACCCTAGTACGAGTTTCATTTTACAATCGAAACGTAGTAAATTACACGTTTACCGCGTTCGGCATTCGATTGGCCCGTTCAAACTCTTCAACCAATCGGAGCGACGAACGCCGTAAACGTGTAGTTTACTATTCGATTGTGAAAAGAAACTCATACTAGGGGTACAGAAGGGTTCTAGTGTGGTCTTACGAGGACCTGGAGTCCCCCTTCGGTGCCGAAGATGACCGCTCCAGTGGTTTTAGCCGGTAGGAATCCGGCATACCCCTTCGCCCTTCCCCGGGGTGAAGGAAGTTCCATGTAGAATTTCCACTGGACACCTTATTGAAAAAAGGGTGGTCTAGTATTTTCCAGGAATCAACCGGGACGAATGAAGTGAGTTGAATTCAATTAATTTGTTGTACACACGGCTACTTATTAAGCTATACTTAGTTTACGCTGATCTTTCATAGTACGGGAAGAGTATACAATGCGAGATCAGCTGCAAATGACGACACGGTTGGTGCGTACAATCAGCTGCTGCGCTCTGGGGCGTGGGTTCGATTCCCGCACGGAACAAATATTTGCATGATCTGCAGGTAGTTGTTTCGGGTCTGGGTGTATTGTGCGTGGAATTTATGTCTGTGAATGCACCCACGACTCAGGAGACAACGTAGTGTGGGGCAAAGTTATACTAGAATAGTATAGCTTGATATGTAGCCGCGTGTACACACAGAACCTCGATTCAAGCCGAAAGTTCAATTCTTATTGGCAACTTAACCGGGTGTTACAGATAAAATCAAGTGACATCCTCACTTGAATCAAAATCGTAAGGATCCAGCCATATGGTAGGACAGTTCGTGGTTTCACCTGGCGTGAACTTTATCGGACGAGCCACTGCTAGAAGACGGATAGATGTTATGTATTAAAAAAGCTTTTAAACAAAAAATATACCGACTTCAAAAATCCTACACGATATAAAAATATTAAATCTTAGAAAAAAAAAATACAGGTTGCACTCCGGGAGTGCCGACAGAAGTGAAGATTTTATAGCAATAAATGTTTTTTATTTATTTATCTACACACGTGTTCGCGGTCTGCTATATGTACATGCAT
The DNA here is from genome assembly GCA_947459985.1 of Diloba caeruleocephala. Lineage (NCBI taxonomy): Eukaryota > Metazoa > Arthropoda > Insecta > Lepidoptera > Noctuidae > Diloba > Diloba caeruleocephala. The sequence goes on from OX381630.1 coordinate 1,188,397, forward strand.
ACATGCACACACTATATCTGCGTCTCGTAACGGTGTCGCGAGTTCCGAGATTTTATCTCATCTAAAAATATGCGTACCGCGCTTTAGACGCGACCGCGAAGTTTTCACTTCAATAAAACTTTGTTTGTGAAGTCGGGCAGGGTAAGGTATACAATAAAACTTCTTGTTAGTCTGCATGAACCATGGTTGGGGCATACCTGGCCCCGCCCGACTTCATAAATAAAGCTTTCTTTTCTTTTCAGTGGTTTTAATATTTTTATATCGTGTAGGGTTTTTGAAGTCGGTATATTTTTTGTATAAAAGTTTTATTTGTTTCTGTTTAGTGAAAATAAGAGTAAGAAGTTTTTCCAATTTGGTATGAGTATTTAACAGTAAAAATAAGAATGACTCAAATCGGTTCACTGATCTCAGAGGAATCGAAACTGTTGAGACATCATCTAGATATCCGCAGTCAAATTAACCTGTTTATTGAAGCTGCCAAAAAATTACTCAATCAAATGTAATGAAATTTATATGGGACCAACTAGAAAGCATTCTGCACCTGTTAAAAAAATAATTGCTCAAATCGGTCTACAAATCTCAGAGTAAGTCCACTGCTGAACACAGGCCTCCCCCAAAGATCACCACAACCACCGATATGGATGTGTTGTGTGCTCATTGGGGGGGTTTTGCCATAATTGCCACGCTTGGTGGCGGGTTGGCGATCGCAGTTGAGTTGTTAATGCACTCGAAGGACGCTGCTGCCCATCCTCCGGCTAATCCCTTAGTCGACTTTTACGACACCCACGGGAGGAGATGGGGTAGTGGCATTCTGAGCCGGCACCACACGGCACATATCATGCATCGGTGTACATACATAAAAAAAAAAAAAACATTCGCATCGAATTGAGAACCTCTTTTTTGAAGTCGGTTAAAAATGTCCGACAACAGAATTTCTCGTATATTGTAAGTACAGTTTACAGTAAGGATGCAACGAATCATTCAATCAGTCAAAGCACGTCTGCAGCTGAACGAATGCCTCCCCTATGGATTTCCACAATTGTGTCGTGACCACTTTTCTTTTTGGGTTGGTGAGTGCAGTATGCCGTGTGGTGCCGGCTCAGAATGCCATCACCCCATCTCCTCCCATGGGTGTCGTAAAAGTCGACTAAGGGATTAGCCGGAGGATGGGCAGCAGCGTCCTTCGAGTACATTAACAACTCAACTGCGATCGCCAACCCGCCTGCCAAGCGTGGCGATTATGGCAAAACCCCCCAATGAGCCCACAACACATCCATATCGGTGGTTGTGGTGATCTTTGGGGGAAGCCTGTGTCCAGCAGTGGACTTGATTCGGCCGAAATGATGATGATGATGATGAGTGCAGTATGGTCACTGTTGCACAGAGGAGACGCTGCCGCCCGTCCCTCTGGTTAAGAATGCCTTAGTCGCTTTTTACGACATCCATGGGAGGAGATGGAGTGGTGCTATATTCTTAATCCGAGATTACACGGTCATTGACCGCAGATCATAATGATATTCTTAAAAAATATTTGTGCACGGTTAGCGCAGTGACTAAGGTCGCGGGTTCTATTCCTGCAAGGAAACAAATATTTGTATGATATTACAGGTAGTTGTGCCGGGTCTGGGTGTTTGTGAACCCACTACAAAGGAGAAATTTTAATGTGGGATCATCAAATCATCTGTTACCAAAATATTAGCAAATGTTGTTTTTATATAGCAAAATACTAGGAATTTTATTATATACTTTAATAAGACAAATAATTGCGTTATTTATATCAAATATCAAAAATAAAATTCGTTAAATAGGTATATATTTGTAAAATAAATTTTACTATGATTAATACTACTTAGTAGGATTATCATTAGTACAAGATAAATTATATAAATATGGATAGTAAAATAATAATTTAAAAAATTAAAAAGTAATAAGTAAGTAAGTTATACAAATTTAACTAAATAAATGATTTATTATTATTTATTAAAGTACTTGTATCTATATTAGCTAGCGTGTTTTATTGTGTCAGCGCATATTACGTTCAGCGGAATGGCGGCCCTAGATCATTTTCTAAGTGGTATAGATCATCTAGTAAATAATAATAATAATATAATATAAATAGTAATAACAATCACCTATTTCTGCGCACATACGACGCACAGCACAGACATGCATATCAGGATTTTATTTATTGTGTAACTTGTCTACTATTGTACTTTTAAAATGACGTGGGTAACTCGATAAAGTGTTGTCGTGATGAAAATGATAATATCGGTCATAGATAATATAAATTATGCTCATCTCATACAAAGTCCATAAAGCACAATCATTCTAAAAAGGGTTACCTGCCTATTACTGTTTTATTTCTACATTATTCTTTTGTTTGTGCAGTAGTAACATTTTGCTTTTATTTAGTTCTAAATATGTCTCGTCTGTATTGATTGTTTTATGATGGGTGTAGTGTGTTGTCTGGTGCGTAGAAATAAATGTTTCTTTCTTTCTTTCTTCTTTAGTATTGGTATAATTTATGGAAATTAAAGCTCTCTCCTTGTAGCCGTTCGCTATAAATCCGTGGCTAGGCTACATTCAGACAGACAAGAGGCAATTGATTATTTTGATTAATTTTATTTTATTATAAATTTTCTCATTTACTAACTCAGTGAACTTAAATATGATTTACATATTTATTAAATCAGTTAGATGTAAAATCGATTGTTTTTTTAACAGAACAGACTAACAGATAGACAAGAAAGCGACTTTCCTAAAAGAGTGGTAAAATTGGTTTTTAGGCGTAAAAATCAACCTGATGTTCTTATAAGCATCAGTTAACTTTTGCTGTTGACTGTACGAGCAAGTCTATATCTACTCATCTTTTCGCAACAATACAGCGCGCTGCTCAGCTATGACACAGGGTAACAGATTTTCTTAAGCTTCATGAGGTTTTGTGGACGCCTAGATTAAAACGTGTCCGGGGAATATGGTAATATTGATGGCTAAATAAAACGGGATATCTAACATAGCTAGGATTGAGAAAACAATTTTTTTTTTTTTTTTTTTTTATACCTTGCCCACACTAGTATTTCTCCTGTGTCGTGGGTGCGTTTACAGACATGAATTCCACACACAATACACCCAGACCCGGAACAAGTACCTGCAGATCGTACAAATATTTGTTTCGTGCGGGAATCGAACCCACGACCCGGAGCGCAGCAGCCGACTGCATCAGCCACTGCACCAACCGTGCCGTCACTATTATGCAGGTGCTGGTCTAACATGGTCTGCAGACTGGGACAGTAACTTACCAACATCAGCTTGTGAATTAGCAGCGGCAGGGAGGTATATGCTGCCGAATACTCGCTCGGCTGCCGCAGTCCAGAGCGCCTGCTGCAGGCGCTGCTCCCAGGCCGCGGCTGCCACTGCTGACAGCTCGGCCGACTGGTCCAGTAATTCAGCTCGAGCACGCTCGAATAGCTCGTCGCGGTCTAGCTCACGTTGCCTGTAATATTAACATGCCAATCTAAACACGACTATGACGCCATTTACCACCATACTACACATAAAAAAAAGTATTTAGTGTGACCTGGACTCGAGTCTTTTGGCCAGATTCCTTTGTTGACGATTTATGAGTGTTTTCTGTGTCTACCACAAAATATATTAGTTTTATAGGGTTGGCAGTTTATTTATATTTATACTTTTATTTTATTCTGTTGTCAATTTATTGTTTTTAGTTTTAATTACATTTTGTTACTTGTGTTTGGTTTTAAATGTTGTGCGCTCGATTGGCTGTGGAAATAAAAACATTTCTTTCTTTCTTTCATTTGTTTCCTATAAGGTAATCAACTAGTCACAAAAATTAAAGGATAAAAATTAGGTATTTTGATTTTCAAAATACTAGAGCAAAAAAAAAAAACAACTGAAGCAAATTAAAGCTTAGAATTTTTTTAGTTCTAGTTTCAAGATCTTCAGGTCAGATTTTTTATCATTCATAATTTTATAAGAATCATTAATCACTGCTGAAAAAATGTTAGCTTGCCACCATTCCACAGGCTTTAATAATTTCTACATAGAGATCTTTCCAGTGAAATCACTAAGTTCGTTCTTTTTTAATTTGAGCGATCGTGTATCACTGCACTATGATGTTCCGCTCAGTCACCGGTATTCAAAGTAAAAATTAAATTTTCATACAGAAAGTAACGTTTTGAAGAGTCCAAAGTATATACTCTATAAATTTATGCAAATAATGAACGGACAAGGATTAATTTCCGTATTATTTATCTCTAAGTTTCCAAAGAAAATATCATGTGGCGCTGGCGAAGAATAGTACTATTCCATCTCATCCCATGGGTGTCGTAGAAGGAGACTATGGGAATAGCGAAGGGGCGGATAGCAGCATCCTTCGAGTACATCAAAAACTCAACTCCGATCGCCAACCCGCTTGCCAAGTGTGGTCATTATATGGCAAAACACTCCAATGAGCACACAATACAAACCCATATCAGTGGTTGTGACAATCTTTTGAGGATGCTTTTGCCAGATTAGAGATTTTATTTATTGAAGCCCATGGACAGTTATTTGTCCGTGTGTCATACAGACAGGACGCACTTGTCACAATGATATAGTTCCTGGTTCCAATTTGGACTGAAAGGGTGAGATTCAGAAACGAGTCTAAGCGTGAACTTACGCTTCCATCTGTCATATCCCTTATTTTGACAGATGGTTACGCTTCCATCTTTCACGCTTAGACTCGTTTCTGAATCTCACCCTAAGTTAAAATTAAAAGATAATCGTCTAGTATACCTGGGGAAAGTGTTCTTCCACTCGGTCTCGAGGTTGAAGCGCATGGCCTTGAAGGCGTCGGCCTGCTGCTCCACGGAGGCCCGCACCATACGCCAGAAGCAGTCGGCCACGGCCAGCGACAGGTTACGCGTGGTCACCTGCGACGGCGTCACCAGCCCGTCCCTGTGGAATGTACAATGGTTAGGTGAAGATTCATCATCCAAAATTTTTTTTGTTGTTAAACTTCTTTTGCGATATTGAGAATTGGATTTTATGAAACGAAAATGGGTAACGATGACGACGACGAATGTTTGTGTGTGTGTGGGTGGGTGTAAGTGCATATGTGTGTTTGGGTATATTGGGCTCAGAAATAGGTGTCAGATTACATGGGTATTATGATTCAAATGACACGAGAGTCCATGGGACACCGCATTAAGAATATAGCACCACTCCATCTCCTCCCGTGGAGGTCGTAAAACTCGACTAAGGGATTCTAAACCAGAGAGATGGGTAGCAGCGTCACTTCTCTGGCACAACAGCCATTCTGCGCTCACCAATCCGTCTGCCAAGCGTAGTGAGTACACAGTAGAGGCAAATTACGACACAATTGTGGAAATCTATGGAGGAGGTCTTTGTTCAGTATTGCCCACTATAAACTACGTAATATTAGATTACACTCACTTGAACAATTTGGAGGACCTAAAGAACCTCTCCTCGTAGTCTCGGATGTTCTGGATGGAGTCATCCTTGCGCGACCTCCCCGTGACCACGGCGTAGTAGCCGAGCGCCTTCATTGGGAATAACTTGCCTTCTAGGATGCGACGGATCTGGGGACGGATAAAAAAAAGAAAGTAAATGGCGACTTGCTTTACGTGGGGGACGCCCTCTTTACTGTCCCACTAAAGGAGATGAGAGAAGAAAAAAGAAAACTCATTTCTTACCAGACTGTAAAATAAAAAATCATTTTCTAAAAAAAACCCACAAATATACAAAAAATATTGTGGGCAAACGGAGCAACCTCAGCAAATGTTGTTGGAGTTACAACATTGGCTGCACACCATCCAATGCTGGTTTTCAGGGCGACTCTTCAGTTTCGCCATCAAGAACAGTTTTGCAGGTAACATTTCAGCAAATGACCTATTTACAGTCACCGACTTCGAGATGTGCCTTTTAGTACAGTGAATGTTAGCAGAATACCGTTTCAATTTCTTCGTTTTTTATCTCATCAAAGTGTAAGTTCACATTTGACGTTGAATGGTTGTATGATACCATTTGTGACATTTACGACATTGAGGCTAGATCGGAAATATATTTTGAACTATGAGAATTGGCCCTTTGGTGCTCCGCTCACCCTGTTGGGGTTGGCGAGGTTCTCCTCGGCCAGGTCGACCTTGGTGAGCACGAAGATGGTGCGCTTGCCGCTGGGGTCGCACGACGACACCAGGTCCGTCACGTTGCTGCGCTCCGCGTCCACCGAACCGTCCTGGAACATACCACACGATATACATACTCAAAGAAGGAACGGTGTTTGTACTTATGTGCCGTATGGTGCCGGCTAAGAATACCACTACCCCATCTCGTCCCGTGGGTGTCGTAAATGGCGGCTATAGGGTAAGCCGGAGCATGGCCAGTAGCATCCTTTAGTTACTTTTGTAACTTGACTGCGATCTCCAACCCGTCTGCCAAACGTGGCGATTATGGCAAATCCCCCCAATGGGCACAGAACACAAACACCCATATCAGTTGTCGTGGTAATCTTTGGGGGAGCCCTCTGTCCAGAAGTAGACGATTTTCGACGAGTTAGAAGGCATTCTTTTTGGGGTTACTAAAAAACCACATGTAATTTACTTAAGTAGGAAAAACAATAAAATTATTGAAAAAAAAATCTATTAAATGCAATTAATAAAGGTTGGATATTCTTTTAAACGATGTTCCACTCTCTTTATTATCCGGTTCAGTTTACAGACATACATCTCACATGCACAAACACCCAGACACGAAACAACTGTCTACAGATCATACAAATATTTGTTCCGTGCAGAGATCAAACCCGCAACACGTAAGGCAAAGCCAATTGCTACAAATATATTCGAATGTCTTTGAAATAATTTTGACGGCACGGTTGGTGCAGTGGCTAATACAGTCGGCTGATGCGCTCCGGGTCATGGGTTCGATTCCCGCACGGAACAAATATTTGTATGATCTGCAGGTAGTTGTTCTTGTATTGTGTGTGAAATTCATGTCTGTAGACGCACCAATGACACAGGAGAAATCCTAGTGTGGGGCAACGTTTTAAAAAAAAAGCTGTTTACAGAGCACACAAATATTTGTTCCGTGCAGAGATCGAACCCGCAAATTTGTAGGATTTGCGGGTAGTTGTTCCGGGTCTGAGTGTATTGTAAGTAAAAAAAGCAGGCCTGATGTATCTGTGTATGTATATAATAATAATAATTACAAACCTGTATGCACAGTATGATAGCATTGGGATTGTCCATGTACTGCTTGGTCATCTGCTTGATCGCTTCCCGGGTGTCAGATGCCATGTCCACTGTTTGTGTCTGGAATTATAACACAAATGTATTAGTTGCTTAACCAGTGTTCTACGAGCAATGTGCCCCGCTCATTGCCACTTCAGTTTACTAATCCTTTCAGGTATTGGCAACTTTAGCTCTGCAATGGATCTCCTCATTCCTGATTCGATCTCGTAGAGAAATACCAAGCATAGCTCTCTCCATAGCTCGCTGAGTGACCTTGACCTTTCTTATGAGGCCCATTGTGAGTGACCACGTCTCTGTTCCATATGTCACACATTGGTTAAAGACTTTCGTCTTGGGGCATTGCGGGATTGCCGAACGCTGTCCGGCCGAGTCGGGTTCGGCGATTGATCTCTTTCTCGAAGATGGACCTATCTAACTGGACGGTTTGTCCCAGGTAGACATAATCGTCAACAAATTCCAAAACAGAGCTCCCAACGGATATTGGGATAGGCACGACATGGGCATTTGACATGACTTTCGTCTGGCCACTGTTTATTTTAAGGCCCACCTGTGAGGAAACTTTGTTGAGACCATCGAGCATGCATGGCAATGGGCGGGGCACATTGCTTGTAGAACTGATGGCCGATGCGAGTAAAAAGGTTCTCGAGTGGAGACCGCGCACCGGAAAACGCAGCGTGGGACGACCTCCAACGAGGTGGACAGACGATCTGGTGAAGGTCGCTGGGAGTCGTTGGATACGGGCAGCATCAAATCTATGGGGGAGGCTTTTGTCCAGCAGTGGACGTCTTTTGGTTGATATGATGATCAATGTAGATTTGGAATTATCGGCCCTACAGAGCCGATAGAACACTCCAGCAGTATTATTTAATTCTTCATCATCGCCCAAAGAACGCTTATCTATAGATTTCCACAATTATGTCGTTGATTTGGGGGGAAATTTTCAGTACTCACCACGCTTGGCAGGCGTCTACTGTTCCACAGAAGGGATGCTGCTGCCTACCCTTCTGGTTTAGAGTCCCTTTGTCGCCTTTCACGACATCCACGGGAGCTGATGGAGTGGTGCTATATTAAACCGGAAACCACACGGATAGTTGGTCTACACATTACATAAAATGATCATAAGCCTTAACCTTCGTGGGAAGACATGACTCAAAAGCAGGAAAAGTCACTAACAGAAATAACTCCAGGCAGGTCGACCAGCACCATGCGATGCAGTCCAGGCCCCTTGACCGACATGGAGATGACTTCGCTCGACACAGTGCGGCCTCCTCGCACGCTGTTGCGCATGCGTAGCTCGACCTCCCTGGAAACGAAATGTTACACTCAAATAGTTGCATTCATTGGTGGTCCCTTATTGCAAGAGTCCGACTAGGTAAATACCACCGCAGTACCAGATATTAGCTGCCAAGTTAAAGAAGAAGTTCAGTTCAAAATAATAGCAAAAAACCATAAAGTGACACTACTCATCATTTCAGCCGAATGAAGTCCTCTGCTGGACACAAGCCTCCCCCAAAGATCACCACAACGACCGATATGGGTGTGTTGTGGGCTCATTGGGGGGATTTGCCATAATCGCTACGCTTGGCAGACGGGTTGTCGATCGCAGATGAGTTGTTAATGTACTCTAAGGATGCTGCTGCCCATCCTCCAGCTTATCCCTTAGTCGACTTTTACGACACCCACGGGAGGAGATGTGGTGGTGGCATTCTGAGCCGGCACCACACGGCAAACACAACTACACTTGACACTACTCAAAGAAAAAAAATACATATAGGCCATATTGCTTCTAGCCTTTGTTTCATGTGGTTCCCACAAAGGATAGACCACCGCTCTCCACCAACGGGTGCTGTAAAAAGCGACTGAGGGTCGATATCAAGAAGAGGGGGCAGCAGCATCCTCCCGTTTACCAATAGCAACATAGTACGATCACCAATCCACCTGTGTACTGTGCGTATCGCCTTTGTTTGGCAATACCCGTTTTAGAGAGGCTCAGCTTATGATCGGCAGTGGATATTTTAAGGACTTGTGTATGTAATTTCATGTGTTGTCCTTGATAGGAATATAACACTACGCCATTTCTCACGTGGATGGGCAGACCCTCTGTGGAACAGTAACCATGCTGCGCTCTCCAATCGACCTGCCAAGCGTGGTAAGTACTGGCAATTTCCCCCCAAAATGACGACACGGTTTTGGAAATCTATGTGGGAGGTCTTTATCCAGCAGTGGACATCCTCTGGGTGATATGATGATGAGCACCAATCCACCTGCATACATACTATGCGTACCGCCTGTGATTATGGCAACATCCTCCCTATGACTGATCATTGTAGTGGTCATTGTGAGAACCCAGGTCAGCAGTGAACAGTTCTTGTGTGTGTGTGTGTGTCTGGCTGTGATCTTGTTCATGTTTGTGTGTTCTTGTGTGTGTGTGTCTGGCTGTGTTTTTGTGCATGTGTGTCTGTGTTCTTGTGTGTGTGTGTATGGCTGTGTTCTTGTGTGTGTGTGTGTGTGTGGCTGTGTTCTTGTGTGTGTGTCTGGCTGTGCGGGGGTGTGTCTGTCTGTCTGGGCCTATGTGTGTGTCTGTTTGTGTTCGTGCGTGTGTTAGCAGTAGGTTACGGGTTCAAACCTGGCATGTATGTACAAATGTGTTTTTGTACGACATATGTACGTTCCTAGTTATACTAAGACACCACTGAATTAAGGCAGAAAGAAAACATCGTGAGGAAAACTTGATATATTAATGTATATATAATATTAATACTAATGACTTGGTCTCAAATAGCCCATCGTAATGAACAAGCGTGGTGATCACTGATCATTCCTTCTCTGTACTAGAAGATAACTTAGTCTCAAGCTGATACTATTATTGCAGGTATACAGCATGAAAATTTCGCCACTTACTTTCTAAGATCCGCCAGATCCGTTTCCTTGTTGAGGTCGAACTCTCTAGCCGAGTCTCTGAACTGCGCAACGTGGTACGGACCTTCTGATAGAGTTACTTTCACGGGGGCCCTGAAAAAAGTGATATTAGTGTCAGTTTTAATTCGTATATAATGAACATTCAGGTGGATGCGTCGTGTTTGCATACAAAACAATACTGCTTAAAGGGATTACATCGCTCTAATCGCAAAAATAGCTTAAGTTTAAAGGATTTTGTTGACTAATCCTTTCGTGCACTGGGTATGTAAAAAATATATGCTATGCTTAAGGTTATCACAGAAAAATTGTTTTCTTTAAAATTATTAATATACTTGCCCAAGTGCTGTAAAGAAAATTAAGCCAATAGGCAGTTTTTAAACTAAATTGAGTTGTTTCTATAATGGTTCAATAGTGAGGCATGAATTTTACACCAAAAAAGCGGAATAACGTCTGTAACGTTGTGTTCTTTTTTTTTCTCATAAATTTTAATATTTATTGAATAATAAAGAAAACCCTCAAATAGCATAAGCACCCCGCGAGGAGCACCCCCGAAACGCCTGTAGCGCGTGCTCGGAATGCAATACATCAGTGTCTTGAGGACTCTTATGACGGGTGGACTGTACGTGCGTTATTTTTTACAAAAGTAATCCTAATTGAACAACTTTAAATAATTTACTAGTTAAATCCTATTGTAAATAATACGAATATAACAATTACGTAAAATAAAAATAGCAATTACGTTCGTAAATATATTTAAAGTGGTTTGTTACTTAGTTTTGCGCATAGCGCCAGTCCATATCCTCCCGTGGAAGTCGTAAAAGGCAACTAAGGGACTTTAACATTTCTTGAAACACCAAATGGTTCAGCGTACCTGGTGCACATCTCCCCCGCCCCCCTCGGGAAGATCCTGGCCTGCGCGATCATCTCCAGCACGGAGGTCTTGCCGGCCGACTGGTCGCCCACCACCACGACCCGGGGCAGGCGGTCGGTCTCGCCCGCGTCCCAGCCCGACAGCTCGTCCAGGACGGCTGAGTACATGTCGATTAGAGAGCGCTGGAAGACAAACAGAAACATCAACCTGTAAATGTGCACGGCTGAACATGGGCAATCAATTATTTATCGCTGCAATGGCAATTTAATCATAAGCTTTAATAAATACTAGCTGAGACCCGCGGTTTCACCCGCGTTTTATTTAAAAGAAATTTAGAGTACTTTGACATAGACACTTGACATAGAATATATATATATTGGATTTCAACGGTTTTATTTTTTTGCGCGGGACCCTAATTATTTTTCTAAAATAAAAGTAGCCTAAGTTATTCCTTATAACATCAGCTATTTGCCAGTGAAAGTCCCTTCAAAATCGGTCCAGCCGTTTCGGAGATTACCCGAAACAAACAGACAGACAGACAGACAAATAATTTTAAAATTGTGTTTTTGTTATAGGTGCCGTATATACTTTCATATGCATTTAGTAAAAAGCTGTTATTTTGACATTACAAACAGACACTTCAATTTTATTTATTTGTATAGATTATAATCTGGCTTGTTTAGTTGTAGATTTTATGTAATTTAGACTCTTTTCTCCTACACTGTCCTCGCATAACCTTCATTTCAAGAACAATATAGTCAAATATAATATTAATATAATTTTCAAAGAGTAACCATGGAGTTTCTTTATACTCCATAGGGAATCTATATCTTGGAACACGCTTATATTCTGACTATTCGTAAGTGCCTGTAATAATGAATTACCTCACCCTGAGGTAAGTGGAAGGACACCATGGGGTTTTAGCCGGTAAGAGGCTTTTCCCTAAGGCAATCCATGAGGATTTTACCATGACGAAAAAAAAGGTTGCCGTAGCCCATCCTCTTGATATCTACCTTTATCGCCTCTAACGACATTTATGGGAGCTCTACTCTTAGTCGGGAGCCACGGGCAACGTCTCAGCAATTATGTTTATGTATTATACAGCCGTGTGGTGCCGGGTCAGAATGCCACTACCCTATCTCCTCCAATGGGTGTCGTAAAAGTCGAAGGCATTAGCCGGAGGATGGGCAGCAGCGTCCTTCGAGTGCATTAACAACTCAACTGCGATCGCCAACCCGTCTGCCAAGCGTGGCGATTACGGCAAGACATCCCAATGAGCACACAACACATCCATATCGGTCATTGTGGTGATCTTTGGAGGAGGCCTATGTCCAGCAGTGGACTTCATTCGGCCGAAATGATAAAGATTACAATGTTGATAGATACAAATGATGGTATAACATATAATGATGACAAACATTCCTTGTTTTGCACTGGTATGTGTGGGGACTCAAGATCATGATCAGGATCATGTTCACTGAACATACTTTCATCTTCCTGGCAGAAGGTTGTCGTCCTTGTCTCAGCAGCATGTTCTGCTGCCGCAACTCCCGGTTCTCTTGCTCCAGCCGCTGCAACTCACGCTGGTAGCGAGCTTGTAGAGCCAAGACTTCCTCTTGCAAGGCGTGAACACGTTTTTCTGTGGAGTGGAGAAAGAGATTTAATTATATCAGCCCACAAACCTCAATAGAAAATAGGCCTACTGATGACCAGAGTAGGTACCTTGGTGGATAGACACTGTATGTAAATCACTACCCACGGAATAGACAAGTGGTAGCTTATGAGCAATGGCGTAGCCAGGATTTGGTTTATAGGGGGCAGGTAGTTTTAAAAAAAATCTTTTGCCCCCCTTCTCTGCAGGTACCTGGCTACGCCTATACTTATGAGCCTGTTGTTTCGCGAAGGCTGTTGATAACATTAAATTACATAATATAAAAATCTTCTCCCGTAGATGTCATATAAGGCGAAGGGCTTCTAAACCAGAGGGATGGGCAGCAGTGTCTCGTCTGTGGAACACCAGCCATTCTGCGCTCACCAATCCAGCTACCAAGCGTGGTGAGTAGGTACCGGGAAACTCCCGACGAATGACGACATTTGGGCATATTTATTTAGTCAATGTCAATGAATGTCAGAAATGTCGGTAACTGACGATTGACTTTATTTTTACGCATTCATAGCGGAAATACATTTAACATATACTGATGTTAATGTGTTATATTATATTTTGATGTTTTTGGTATATTTTATTTTATATTTACTACTTTAGATATTCGTGTTTTACATAGTTTTTACACAACCGGATGACGCCATTACGTCACCAAGGAGGCTGACACTGAAGATCAGTGCTGTTGGCAGGCCTCGGCAATATGCTGAGTGTCAACCTGTTTCTGCTAATTCGGCGCACATGATTTCTGTTTTTTGACGTGACAACGTCTTATAAATTGGTTTGCCGGGTGACACTTCAAGAAACTGCGTTACGCTCCGCTCACGTTATGCGCTCACAATGAGAGCGAGTGAGAGGCACGCGTCCCTTCCACTCGGGCATGGTTAGCCCGCCTAAGAGCGAGAGAGACAGACATAAAAAGTGAAAGGCACGCGTCCCTTCCACTCGAGCACAGTTAGCCCGCCTAATTTCATCCTTCTTCCTACTATACGAATGAATATTCACATTAAAATTATTTTACCACTCAAAGTCGTTGTCACGTAAAACTTTCGCCCGTATACCGACTTTACAGGCAACCAATTTTTTTTAAATTTAAATTTGAGCCTATAACTATATTTAGTTTTGTACATTCTATTGCCACTTTAGAAAAATAAATGTTATGTGTCTATTTGATAAGGTTTTGTTTATATGTAGGTGTTACTTGTGACTTAGTTATAGTTTTTAAATTGTCTTTTTTATTATTGTTTTACCTGCGCTCGTAAATGCAGAAATAAAAATATTTTCTTTCTTTTTCTTTTCTGGTCTCTGTGGAAATGTATGTCTTAGTACAGCAGTGGACGTTCTTTGGTTTATATGATGATGATGATGATGATGATGACATATACAAATGTGAGTCGTTGTGTTCCCTTACCGTAAGTATTCGTATCTTCGTTGGCCGGCCGGCTGGGGGGTGGCACGGGCCTGCTTTGTAGGTTGTTCACGATCGGCTGCGGCTTATCTGCAGAACACAGTACGACTTTTTGGGATAAGCTTAATCAGCTTGGAAGAACTCAAAAGAATAACGGCCGATTACTGAAATGCAGATAATATTTCAGCCCCGCTCAACTATATGAGACGCCCGGTAGCATGAGCTGAAGCATACGTATACAGTAATTCAAAATAACATAGTAATTCTAAATAGCGTAGTCATTCAGAATAGCGTAGTCATTCAAAATAACATAGTAATTCAAAATAACATAGTAATTCAAAATAACATAGTAATTCAAAATAACATAGTTATTCAAAATAACATAGTAATTCAAAATAACATACTAATTTAAAATAACGTAGTAATTCAAAATAACATAGTAATTCAAAATTACATAGTAATTCAAAATAACATGACAGACATAGACGTATTGCTGGAGAATTTGTTGTGCTGTCTCTTCATCACAGCTTAAACAGAATGAAGCGTACAAGGGTGGGCGTTTTTGAGGACTATCTCATATTATGTTCTCATTAAAAACGCACTATTTTTGTATATTTTAAACAAACAATATTGAAATCTTTCTTTTTATTTACAGTTAGTGACAGTTCCGTATGGTGTCCGGAATTCCGTGTGGTGTCCATATAAAGAATATAGCATCAATGCATCTTCTCCCGTGGATGTCGTAAAAGATGACTAAGGAACTCTAAACCAGAGGGATGGGCAGCAGTGCTCCTTTCGTTGAACAGGGCAGCTATACTGTGCTCACCAACCCTGGCAAGCGTGGTGAGCACTGGCCAATTCCTTTCAAAATGACGACACAATTGTAATAATCTATGGGGGCGACCTTTGATCAGCAGTGGACGTTCTTTGTCTTTTTTGTTTTTGAAGTGAAAACTTCTATTAGCGCGGTATGCATATTTTTAGAAGAGAAGAAATCTCCTAACACGCTTAAATAAGTTTTCACTTCTGTCGGCACTCCCTAGGTGCAATTTTTTTAGTTATTTTTTATAAATCTTTGCCCCACACTAGGATTTCTCCTATGTCGTGGGTGCGTTTATTACCACGGTTACCCAGACCCGGAACAACTACCTGCAGATCATACAAATATTTGCTCCGTGCGGGAATCGAACCCACGAACCGGAGCGCAGCAGCCGACTGTATCAGCCACTGCACCAACCGTGCAGTTCTTTGGCCGATATGTAGACGACATATACCAATTCTGTCATGAGCATTATACACTTGCATCTACAGCAATCACCATATTTAAAAATGGACACTGAGCATCTACTTGAGCCGAAATTAATAATCAATCTAATCCGTAATCGAAACATTTTGTCAGGAAGGATTTTGTGTTAAATCTGATTATAATAAGACGAGCTCAGTCAATATCAGTGTTCAAAAGACTAGTGAGGGAACATTACTTGTCACTGTAATTATTTTTGCTTAGAATTTACTAAGTATTACATCTGAAGTAACTGCTTTTCGATATTTTGTCGAATAAATTAAAAGTATTTGTATATAAATGTTTGTGTATTTATATATCTATATTGTGTATAATCTTCCATTATTTATATATTTAGTATATTATACGTAATTTAGTTATTTCATTATGTATCTGTGTGCACCATCAACTGCCTCATATATTATCCAGTTAAGTATTTCTCCATCCTAAGGTTGCCTGGAAGAAATCGCCGAGAGCGATAAGGCCGCCCATTGTACTCTAAAATATACTTATAAGCACTACTGTTTTTATTACCTTTAACGATTGGTGTACAATAAAGAGTATAATAAATAAATAAAAACGGATTTAGTTCAAAATCTTAAATCTAAAGATTTTGGATTAGATTTGATTATCAATTTTGGCCGTTAGGGTAGTACAGCTATAGTACACACCAACATACCAACATTGGCGGTGTTGTTGACGGCTGCGGCGGCCACGGCGTCCTCGTAGCGCTGCGCCAGCCACTCGCGCAGCTCGGCCGCGCGCGCCAGCCCCGCGTCGCGCAGGCGCGGGTCTGTGTGCACCGACAGCGTCAGTGGGACACCTAGCGATACACGGTCCTCTCAGCGTGCGCATGCGCATACACGACTCTCTCACCGCATTTGTGTATGAACCGCGGAGCGCCCAGATTTGATAGGCATGTCACCGTTTGTCGACTTGGATGTACACTATGTTGATTAAGTTTTGTTGAATCGTTGCCAAAATTCGGTGATTTGTGTATTTTAGATGATAACGCGGTGGTGACATACCTCCAAAAATAAAGGATAGGAAAGGTATGATTCCAATTTCATTTCGGCGGCAAACCGCAGACTGCAGAGACAGTGCCGCCTGCGGTTGCTGTTGACGCTGCAATCTGCGGTCGAATTGATTACGCCCGCGACGGCTACGCCGGGCGACATCGCATTCAGTCACGTTGAAGGGCAATGCTTTCTAAATCCGCAGGTTACAAATGCACAAGCACGGTCATTTTTTGTAAAACATATTTGGTTACCTTCGTTTGTAATCCCATGAAAATAGACTATTAGTGATGAGTTCGAATAACTGTTGTAGTTGTTGTACACTACTACTAGTAGTTGTTGTACACTACTACCAGTAGGCCTAACACCGCATATGATACTATAAAAATATAGGTATATAGGAAGGATAGGTATACACTGTAGAATATATAAATTACATTGATAGCCAATGACTAAGCCACTTGTCACATCAACATGATCATAATGAATTTATAAAACTATAAAACTAATTGTAGTTTCTCGATTTTCTAGTACAAAACATTGGTTTTGTACTAGAAAATCGAGTTGGCTTAGAAATGGTATCTCTGCTATTTGCCTTTCGGTCGCAATCGCTAGGCACGTGTGGGAGCGAGATGGATTTGAAGAGCTGCCATTTATAATCCTATAGATTCATTATTTGATGGTAGAATACTGGTTAGGCTGAGTCCAGACGAGCGTATTTAAGTGAGACTGATATCGATTTGGCTCGCAAGACCGACGTATTCTATTCAGTTGCTTTTAAGCGTTTATATGGGCTGTTTGCGTGCCCAGTATAATATTTTTTTTGGTGTCGTAAATTTTGTAAGAAATACAACGTATCGGACACTCCCGCATCCAATACAAGTCTAGGCGCTTTCCTGAATCCTCCTTCCTCCCTCATCAGCGCTCCTCAGTTTGACCGGCATCCAGGTCGCAATTATAAGCGTTAGTCGGCAGAGGACGCATTTTGCGTCGTACTAGCTCAAGCCACAATAACGTATGAAACTGAATGCAGCATAAATTATGCGATGCAAAGAATGCAAGTCACAACTCGCAAAATTGAGCTTGTTTAGTCTCAGCGTTAGGGACAACTTCAGTTCTAAATAGGGGAGAATATTAGTAGAGACTATTAATAGTATTAATTATATGAAGCATTTAGAAAATACATTACAGACCATATTAATCTGATGTCTTATCTACCAGCTTGATGTAAACATTAACATCACTCACCAATCTGAAAATTGTCGCCGATCCTTTCCTTAGCGTTAATGAGAGTGGTCGTGAATTTATCCCACTTCTCATTGTCTGGCAGCAGGTCATTTAGCCAACCCATGTCAGGTAAACCATCCTTCCATTCTATATATTTCTGGAATCAGAAATTTTGTGTAAACATTGGCAATATGTTTGCTGTGATTTGACTGTAAATAATAATGGATGTATTAGTGAAAATGGTTGTAAATGTATCCTACTTCTCATTGTCTGGCAGCAGGTCATTTAGCCAACTCAAGCCAGGTGAACCATCCCACCAATTCATATATTTTTAGAATCAGAATTTTTGTGTAAACACTGACAATATTTTTTTTGTGATTTGACTATAAATAATAATGGTATAGGATTAGTGAGAGGGGTTGTGAATTTATCCCACTTCTCATTGTCTGGCAGCAGGTCATTTAGCCAACCCAAGTCAGGTAAACCACCAATTCATATATTTTTATAATCAGAATTTTTGTGTAAACCCTGACAATATTTTTGTTGTGATTTGACTATAAATAATAATGGTACAGGATTAGTGAGAGTGGTTGTGAATTTATCCCACTTCTCACTGTCTGGCAGCAGGTCATTGAGCCAACCCATGTCAGGTAAACCATCCTTCTATTTTATATATTTATGGAATACGATTTATTTTAAAGCACTGATAATGCAGGTCTTTTAGTGAACCTATATCAGGTAAATAATCTTTTGATTCACTATATATCTGGAACTGAATTTAATAATATTGAATTGAATTTCATATATTTAATAAATTTCTGAGTAATATTGACAATACTTTTACTGTGATTTGACTATAAATAATTATGGTATTTCATCATGAGTATGATAATAAATCATTTATGCTGTTATTTTTGTAATATCTTTTTGTCCCACTGTAGGATTTCTCTTGTATTGTTAGTTTATTTAGTCACAATTAATACATGCACAAACATCCAGACCTGAAACTAAAATCTGAAGGCCAGTAAAATATGTTCCATGTATGTATGTTGTACCTGCAAGCAGTACTGCAAAAATCTAAGTACTCTGCCATTGTGCCAATTATTATATGGGGATTGAGGAATGACATCAGGATGGGCAGCATTCATGGACCATGTGTGGTGAATGGTGATTTAGAAAATGTTGTCCCAAAATGCATATGGTGATAATCGTCCTTGGCAATGGCCCACACATGATTTTGAACTCAACTAACCTTATTCAAAGTCATGCCACCCCCTAAAGCTCCTCCAAGCAGGAGATACCTGATCTTCAGCATCCCTCTGACAGCACGTGCCACCAGCATACCATACTTCCTTCTTTGAACATGGCTCGTATCTATTGGCTTGTGAAGGAGTACACTGCGTCCTGTCCAGATAGAAAATGCAACTGCCCGTTTGTCTACAACAGTCCATTGTGTAGACTTTTTGTACGAAGCTCTGTAAAGTAAGGACTTGATTAGTAGATGTTATGAATAACATTTTTGTTATTAACTGTACTACTCGTATATTATAACAATACTAGAAAATAAGTCTGTTAAAATACAGGAACGTTCATGTTTTTTGATAGGGATTTCAACAAAAAATTGATCCATATTTTTAGTATAAAATCCATAACTGTATAATCTCATCATCCTATTATTGCACAGATGATCTCCAGAGTGCCATGCAATTTTATGTTCATTTAAAAGAGGCATTTTTATTATTTTATGAAATTATTAGTGTAGCTATACACTGGCATTAGAACTAGCATTTTGATTATTTGCGACTAGCAAGATATTTATAGTTTATAAAAGCAGAGGCCTTTTGTCCAGAAATAGATAGAATTGATAACAAAAAGTGAAACATGCAACTTTTAACTGTAGTTCTATTAAAGTCTGGCTTGGCTGTGGCCATGAAATCCTGCCTAATGCACTCTACCTGTCCTACATTGGTAACATTAGAGTTTAAGGAACTGTGAATGATTGGTATCTTTTATAAGGTTGGTAAATGTGTGTGTATGTCAGTGAATTCTTATTTTTTATTAAAAAACTTGCCAATGAAACAATATAACATAAAAAATCAATGAATACGGCATATCCTGCATGTCTCCGACAAGTAGGATTTAGAGCACCAGTTTTCCAAGGTCGAGTCTTATAACTTGATATATTACGGGTAAATGTGTTAGGAATTAATGGAATTGTGTCAAATGATAAAGACATCATGGATCCCTATAACGATCTTTGTTAAAATGTAAGACTTTGTAACGAAAACTATTAAGACGAGAGAAACCGACAGAAGTCATAGGTCAGTAACAAAGGTTACAGTACGACTCACCTCATTCGATTGTGCAGTATTCTCGACATATTTACGTAATACCTTCAGGTTCTATAGTATTTCATAACCATTCAACGTCTTTTGTTGGAAAATATTAGATTAAAATTATGTTCTCATTTCATAACCTCCACCGGCTCAATAAAAATATATCACGTAATAACAAAACAGAGATATATTAATGTATATATTGGTTTTATCGAGTATACATGAAACAATCAACTTGTAAATAGTTAAAAATCACTTCATATTTTGAATATTGACAAATTACACATTTCAAAGGACTTTTTCGATTTCATTTTTGATTTACGTTTCGTTAATGCGTTTCGTTAACTAGGTGTACAATAGCATAGTTTTTAGAACAGATGTTCATCCAAAATCATCACCATATTGTTAAAAGGTTTGTTTTTTTAAATATTGGAGTAGTTGAAATACTAATGTTACAGATATCTTCCATAAATAAATAAACGTTTAATTATGTATTAGACGAAACTGTTAATGAGTTGAAGCATAGATTAAACATACTAGCTGAAGTATGCAAAACGTCAATTACGTCATTTTATGTCAAATGGCGACTTGTTTTGCCAACTGGACAAAATCCTGTCACTTTTTAAAAATAATGCAATTTTCTCATTGTTTACATCTACTGTTTTATTTTATTTCCGTTTTAATTCCTGAGTGTAATATGTGATGCTAGTTTTTAGAGTCAAATATGTCGTGGATTAACTTGAACCAGAGTTTTAACAGTCTGAAAGGACAGATCACAAATTTTGCATCGGAAGTATTATCTGAGAATCCTACTCAGGATATTGCTCATGAAAGTTTAGAAGGAGACTCTTCTGTGACAGAACTAGACGAGAAATGCCGTAATCAGGAGCTCGAGGTGAGTTAATGTAATTTAATACACATTATATTGTTACACTTGACAGGTGACTTTAAGGTTATGTTTTTATATTTTTTTGTTGTTATAAAAAGACAAGTTGCCATACGGCTTGTAATCATCCTCTCTATTTCTTAATATTTCGAGGTTGCATAATATTGCCGAAAGTTTTGAATACAGAATCTTGAAATTCTTGCTGGGATTAGATAAGCAAATAATATTTCGACTCTTTCCTGCTTATTAAATTTACCTGATGATTGCTATTTGTATTTCAGTTTGTTAATTATCTTAAAATGCCATTTCTGTAAAGTATAAAACATAATGTTTAAGTGCAAGAGAATACTGTATTACTTACTACATCTATTCAGGCTATGTCTTAGAACATTCTAAATCTGATAATGATAAAAGCAAACTATGGAGATTACTAAACCAAACAAATGTATCTTACTTTGTTCTATTGGACGACTTGAAAATCACATAAATATCCACTGTTGGTATATGTGTTTAAAGGTTCATAACTAGAGCTATAGTTTCTTTTATGTGCATCAAATCAGTATGAAAATTAAAATACCTTAGATTCATTTGCTATTTCAACTTGTTTCTATATAGGGTTGTATATTTATATGTCTGCTTTATTAGATACCAGATAGAATATATACCTACCAACAGCTGAGTTTAAGACTGCCTGTATACCTGTATCTATATGTATAAAATATATGAGCTGTCCATGTGGTGTTCGGACTAAGAATATAGCACCACTCCATCTTCTCTTGTGGATGTTGTAAAAGACGACTAAGGAACTCTAAACCAGAAGGATAGGCAGCAGAGTAACCTTTTGTGGAACAGCAGCTAATCTAAGCTTGGCAATACTGGTAAATTCCCCCAAAAATGCTTACACATGGCATGTAACTGTTTCTTTATGGGGGAGGCCTTTGTTGAGCACTGGTCGTCCTTTAGCTGATATTATGATGTTGATAGAATTGACTCAGGAGTCATCTCAGAATGTTGCTAAACAAAAGTTTTGCAGGTCTAAGATATTGTGACCCTACTTTTCTTGGCCACCACTCTGAGATTGGCTTGTTACACCTTCCAAAATATGATTTAGTAAAGTGTAAGTACATTTTCATAGTAGGCATCTTCTGTTGTGTTACTGTGTAACTTATCAGGTTATTGTTTTTAAAGAATTTTTATTAATATGAATGTGTACATACTCAAAGTCAAAGTTTTTTATTTCAAATAAACCAAATATTGGCACTTATGAAACGTCAGAATCTAAGTTGCACGGTTCCAAATAGTTGATCTCGTGGAGAAGAGCCGGCAAGAAACTCCATTGAAACTCTTTCAAAATCATGGAGATTACAATGTTGATTGATACAGATTATTGTAATATATATACCAACATACTCTCATCATATAAGCCAAAGGACGTCAACTACTGAATAAAGACCTCCCCTTAGATTTCCACAATGAGTGGTTACATGTCACTCTCATCCAACAAGTCCCAATGACTTTCACCAGTTGTCTGTCCACCTTGTTGGAGGTCATCCCACAGTCTCCATTCGAGAACCTTTTTGCCCCAACAACCATCAGTTCTACGAGCAATGTGCCCTGCCCATTGCCACTTCAGTTTACTATTGCTTTCAGCTATGTCGGCAACTTTAATTCTTCTATGGGTTTCCTTATTTCTGATTTTAAGATAATATTAGGTCTATCTGCGCACAGATTAATATTAAAATAACATTTTAATTAAC
This sequence comes from Diloba caeruleocephala, assembly GCA_947459985.1. Classification (NCBI taxonomy): domain Eukaryota; kingdom Metazoa; phylum Arthropoda; class Insecta; order Lepidoptera; family Noctuidae; genus Diloba; species Diloba caeruleocephala. The sequence continues at coordinate 1,211,033 of OX381630.1, forward strand.
CTCAACGTTTCGATAAAGTTGCATTGACCGTAGTCACGAGTAGACAGTCTAATGGGAGGAGATGAAGTGGTGGTATATTTGGGCTAGTATCCAGACACCTCACAGACAACATTAAAACCCAATATATTTCCGCCAGGCAGCAATATATTAATAAAAAATCTTTAGATAAAAACTTTGAGTTGTATAAAGATAATAATAGTTCTATTTCACGGGTCCAAGTGGGGCGGACTTCGCCTTCTTTTTTTTTATCTTGGGGAAATCCTTATGGACTTCCTCTGTTTTGGGAAGGGCGGAGGGACTGGCCGGCCTCTTACTGGGTAAAACCCCACGGTGTCCTTTCATTTACATCTAGCCGGGGGTGAGGTTTCACACACTATAACAACAACGTGTGTGAAGTTGTTTGTTTTGTTTTTAAAGAATAATGTTGCCCCACACTAGTATTTCTCCTGTGTCGTGGGTGCGTTTACAGACATGAATTCCACATACAATACACCCAGACCCGGAACAACTAGCTGCAGATCATACAAATTTTTGTTCCGTGCGGGAATCGAACCCACGACCCGGAGCGCAGCAGCCGACTGTATCAGCCACTGCACCAACCGTGCCGTCAAAGTTGTTCCGCATAAGGGTAGAAACAGCCAGCACTTTTACTAGAACAAGGCATTCCAACTTTCGGTAACGCAACAGTAGGTTGTTGTTATGCACCTGCAGTTGCTACTACTTCTACCACCAGGTAAGCCGTTGATGTTTGGGGTTCCTATCATATAATAAACCGGACAAGTGCGAGTGGAACTCGCGTGTTATCGTATCGTAGAGCGGTAGGTACGAGGAGTGACGGATGCCTGGCCTAATTAAGTCGAACGAGTATTACTAATAATATAATGTATCCTTAGAACAAACTTTAATGACTTAATAGTTGAAAAACGTGTCTCCCATACATTCCAACTGCTGACTTATATTTATAAGTCTGCATGCACAATTAAATATTTACCACGTTATTTTAAGACCGTAGACTTTTTATAGGTTTTCCTGTAATCTATAAGTAAAGAACTATTACCAGTAATTTTTATTTTTATTTTAGGCTCTAGTTTCGGATGTTCGCGGGCAATAGTAAATTTTCATCTATTTTCTTGGTTGACTTTAGTACTATTTATTTTAAAATTATAAATTAATATAGTGCCGTGTGGTGCCGGCTCAGAATACCACCACCCTATCTCTTCCCGTGGGTGTCGTAAAAGTCGACTAAGGGATTAGCCGGAGGATGGGCAGCAGCGTCCTTCGAGTACATTAACAACTCAACTGCGATCGCCAACCCGTCTGTCAAGCGTGGCGATTATGGCAAAACCCTACAATGAGCACACACCACACCCATATCGATCGTTGTGGTAATCTTTGGGGGAGGCCTGTGTCTAGCAGTGGACTTCATTCGGCCGAAATGAAATGAATGAAAATGATAGTGCGTTGAGACCTGCACTACAAGCCCATTTCATTTGATATGTTACACGGTACAGTGTTTTAATTATCTAATTAGACCCCAAAAGTGACACCCGTATTAAATATTCATTTATTTACGCTACGCGTCCGTGTTTGGGTCCCAGAATGAATGAGTACCAACAGCAATCTGCTTCGGAGCTGTGACAGACGGACAGCTATCTGTCTATACACAAGAGTGATCCTATAAAGGCTCCGCTGTTTTTTAACTAAAAGTCAGCAACATGTACATGGCTGAATGCTTGAAAGTTTTACTTAAGCCACAGTTAAGCAAAGTGCCCTTATATTTTCGTCATGTCCGTCTAACAAAACATGTGTCACCCCCAACAACAATCCAACGGGATGTTTATAAAATATAAAGGTCCAAACACCGAACATCAATTGCACATTGCTTGTAGAACTGGGGTGCAATTCCTTAGGCTCAAACATCCATAATCTTAAATACAGAATCGAAATAACGGTATAAAACCAATTTCGGTATTCGCTAAGACATGATTGAAGCTACTCAAGGACACGTAGCAGAAGGTAAGCCAGGAGGACCAGTCTTAGCGAATACCAAATCGGGTTCTCACCATTATTTCAATTTTGTATTCAAAGATGTATGGATGTTTGAGCTTAGAGAATTGCACCCCTGATGGCCATTGAGGCATAAAAGTCCTCGAGTGGAGACCGCGTACCAGAAAACGAAGCGTGGAACAGCTGATGGATGGCTGACTTAGCAAAGCTCGCTGGGTGTCGTTGGATGCAGGCGCCATGTAACGCACCGTAGTTGAAGTCTATCTGAGCCTTAGTCTAGCAGCGGACATCCTTTGAAAACTTTTAAACTGTTGCAATAGCGTAATTTATTTCCTGATTGTAAATATGATGATCGTTTATAGTGTGGTGATTGGTTTCGGGGCCGGCTTCTGAGAAAAGGCTATACAAATTATAAATTTAGTTTTGTTTTTGTAGTGGCAATGCAATAATCTTTAATCCACATAATTTATTTTCTTTTTTTTTACTTATATTTAATTTTGTTTATTGTACTTTTAATGTATTACGCATATTTACATAACGGTAGTAAATGGGACGAACAGAAAACCAGCGTTGGACAGTGTCACGGCTATGCTGCTCACTGTTCAACATTTTGCTGAGACCGCTCCTTTTGCCGCACCATACAAACTAATTTCTTGTTTTTCTTTTGTGTTAAATTAGTATGGTAATAAATGCTTTCTTTCTTTCTTTGGCTGATATGAATATGATGAACATCAGTTGATCGATAACTATTGAATGAGAAATTGAACACTCAATAAATCGTATAATCATTGCATATAATGTTTAGTAGATCGAACGTGCCGTGTGGTGCCGGCTCAGAATACCACCACCCTATCTCCTCCCGTGGGTGTCGTAAAAGTCGACTAAGGGATTAGCCGGAGGATGGGCAGCAGTGTCCTTCGAGTACATTAACAACTCAACTGCGATCGCCAACCCGTCTGCCAAGCGTGGCGATTATGGCAAAATCCCCCAATGAGCCCACAACACACCCTTATCAGTCGTTGTGGTGATCGTTGGGGGAGGCCTGTGTCCAGCAGTGGACTCCATTCGGCCGAAATGATGATGATGATGATCGAACGTCCACGGCGTGTAATATTAATTGTATTGAAATGTATGGTCATCCCGGCTGTCAGGCGTCCAGCGCTGCAGAACCAAACTTCACAGTCTGCAGCGCAGAGTGGCTATACGGATCGCACGGGGATACAGGACAGTGTCCTACGAGGCGGCAACTATCCTGACACGAATTCTATTTCTATTATATTCTACCAAGTTACCAGTAAGATCGCTCAGAACACGTTTGACGGCGCGGTTGGTGCAGTGGCGGATACAGTCGGCTGCTGCGCACCGGGTTGTGGGTTCGATTCCCGCGCGGAACAAATATTTGTTCGATCTGCAGGTAGTTGTTCCGGGTCTGGGTGTATTGTGTGTGGAATTTGTGTTTGTAAACGCACCCACAACAAGGAGAAATCTTAGTGAGGGGTAGCGTTTAAAAAAAAAAGAAATGAAAAACAATATGTTCCTAGGTGACTGCACGAGTAACCCCCTACCGTTGCCATAAGGCGGGGGACCTCTGGGTTCGCGGGTGCGTAGATTGGGGATACTGCGTGCCCACACCAAGCGACCCAAGAGAAGACGGTAGCACGCATGTGGTCACGAGCTGCCGTGGGACGCTTTGGGGGATCCTTTACAATCCCCCCGGGGGAGTAACTGCTTTACAGTCACCCTCTCCGAGATGTGCCTATAGGCGTGTCACCAGTGGGCGGCTCTAGTGTGATCATACGAGGACCTAGAGGCCTCCCTTAGGTGCCGGAGATTACTGCTCCAGTGGTTTTAGCCGGTAGGAGTCCAGCATACCCCTTCGCCCTTCCCCGGGGCGAAGGGAGTTCATGAAGAATTTCCACTGGGCACCAATAAAAAAAGGTGGCTGCACAAGTAACTTTGTCAGTTTTATTCGTGATCAGACGTCACGGTATTTTATGGTGCTTACTACAAAATAACGTATACATCGATTAGTTTATGCAATTTTACTCGATGGTACTCAAAAAATGGTATTCAACGTTTTAACTCCATTATGTAGTAATTAGGTTAGGTACTAATTAATTTATTTCTGTTGATTGTTTCGACTATGTCTGATAAGCGTCTCGGTTTAGCTCATAAACTTGTGGTTTTAAATGTTAGTTGCCTTAACGGCCGAAATTAAAAATCAATCTAATCCAAAATCTTTAGATTTAAGAATTTGAAATTCATCCGTTGTTGTGTTACGATCACATTTAACACAAAAAACAGATATATCCGTAATCCGAAATAAAAAAAAATTGGATTAGATTGATTATTAATTTTGTCCGTGGATGTCGCATCGATGCCTTGATCAACGTCGATAGCGTAGGTGGAGTTGATTCTAGTGTGATTGTAACTATTCTAACTAGTCTTGTAACTATATACAATAACTTATCCCAAGAAAAACTTAACATCGTGGTTGAAAAACATGTTTTCCCATACAATCCGACCGCAAATGTAAGTTTGTACGCATAATATTGAAAGATTTACCATGTTATTTTACACCCATAGACTTCTTATAGATTTTCCCGTAATCTATAGGTAAAGAGCTGTTACCTATACATTTTTCTAAACTTGAGGCTCAGTAATGTCGGAGTTAAGTTAGGGGGTCAATTTTCGTCTATATTCTTAAATAACTTTAAAAACTATATATTTTAAAATTATAAAATAAATATATTTGAGACCCTCACAATAATTTCTTCCATTTGATATATTACACGGTACAGTTTTGTAAAACTTTGTTCTTTAATTTTCCATACTGTCCCCTCAACATGACCTCCATAGGTACTCAAAATTCTTTTATTTATGTTACACGTCCGTGTTCGGGTTGCAGAAATCCATATGTGTACCAAATTTTAACTTAATCGGTCCTTTAGATTCGGAGCAAATTGGTTCCGCCTTTTTTTCCTTCGGACGTTCGGAACTCTAAAATGTTCAAAATAGTTCCGATCTAGTCTCAGTGTCGTAAATGTCACCAATGGTGTTCTCCTAAACTAACAAACAATGACAAACGTGAACTTATATTCTGGTGAGATCGAAAATGGATAGAGAGTTGATCGAAGTCAAAACAGTGTTCTGCTAACATTTTGAACTGACACAGGTACTAAAATTTTCATTAAAAAAACGTTGAAATTGACATTGAAATGAGACTGAATTGAGATCATACTGAAATCAGACTGTACTTTAAGAGGAGCAGAATACCTATTTTTAACCGACTTCAAAGAGGAGGTTCTCAATTGGAAGCGAATTTTTTATGTATGTTCACCGACTACTCCGAGATTTGTAGACCGATTTGAGTAATTATTTTTTTAATGGGTGTAGAATGCTTTCGAATTGGTCCCATATTAATTAATTATTATTAACCAGCTTCAATTTGAATTTGACTTTATGTAGATGATGTCTTAATAGTTTCGATTCCTCCGAGATTTGAGTCATTCTTATTTTTAGTGATTGACGGCCGAATACTCAAACGCCATTTAACGTTAAGTTAAACAATTTGAGGCGCCCGGTTTTGTACCAAACGCCGTTTTCTCGAATAGTTAAAACGGGGACTTAACATTAATGGCGTTTGAATTCGGCCGAAATGCTCTTGAATTGATTTCATATAATTAATAATTAAGTTTGGTTAAGTGTTTCGTATGAAATCGGCTCTATCATCCGGGAGTTGAGACTGTCTACTAACTTAGATAAGCAGATACCATTATATTTATAGCATTTATTACTAAAAAGAAGAGAAAAAGTACCGACTTCAAAACCCTACACGATATAAAAATATTAAAACGAGTAATTATATTTTATACCTGCCCCCCCAATCGTGGGATTTTTTATTAATGTAACACACTGTATGACTGTCGGGGGTAAATTCACATGAAAATTATTGGTACTTCACTAGTGTGTATTTAACTGTTATAAAAATAATATCGTGTGCATGTCGGCTTCTCTTTCTAGCAAATGGAATTGAATAGAGATAAAGTTTCTAAGTACTATTGGCCTATAAACTAACCATGGTGTGGCTATTGAACGAGCGAGATTTTACTATGTTATGACGGCGCGGTTGGTGTAGTTCCTAAGCGATTAGTCTTCTGCGATACGTGTCGCGGGGTTGATTCCCGCACGGAATTAATATTTTTATGATATAGATAGTTGTTTCGGGTCTGGGTTTGTGTACGTGAGATGTCATTGAGATCTTTGTCTTAATCGGGTTTTGAATTACCGCTGGGTGATTGGTAATAAGATTATTCGATGTTTCTATTTATGACATTACAATCGAATAACAATTGTTGATTGTCATTTATCGCTCGTGGCGGGCTGGCGGAGTGCGTTGCGTGCGGTTCACAATCGGCGATGCAATGTCGATTAGGCCGAATCACTCATCGATTGGCGGGATTCGATTTTTTACTAGCTAAAACGTGCTGTGCTCAATTGTATAATGTAATAATGTATGTTAATTTTCATTCAAATCATTTCAAATCGAGAATCGAATGTGTGGCCGCACAATTGTCGATATATTCTATTGTTTTCGGTAACAATTGCTATCGTTATTGTGTAAGTATATGTAACAGCGTTTGTTACTTAGATGTAGGCAGAAACTATAAAACGACTCATGCTCAGATCCTTACATACTCTTATTTCTTCTAAATGTATACATATTTTCATACATGCGCATCTATACTAGCACTCTTCTTTGAAATCAGTCACCAATGAGGACAGTGTCAGTGTGTGTGTTCTTCTGGCTTCTCCGCCGGCCGTTACCTCGTGCTCCAAGAGCATATTATACTTTTGTAACCTATTTGTTGGGTTACAGATAATCCCATGAGACTAGTTTCTTATTTTGGGTACTAATATCGATCCTGGTTAGGTAACTAAACGCCTTGCGAGGTAGGTAACTCTTTTTTGTCTAACATGATCTCCTAACACACCTGCAATATCTCTCATAACCTAATTAATGAAGAGTATTCATCATCTTGCTTTCCCAGCGTGTAAGTTTAAGTATATTACCGGTGATAGCCTTTTTTTTATTTTTATTTGTGCCTATTGGAAATTCTTCATGGATTTTTTCGCCTCGGGGAAGAAGAAGAAGAAGGGAACTCTTACCGGCTAAAACCACTGGAGCGGTCATATTCGGCACCTAAGGGAGGCTCCAGGTCCTCTTATGATCACACTAGAGCCGCCCACTGGTGTGACGCCTATAGGCACATCTCGGAGAGGGTGATTGTAAAGCGGTTACCCCCCGGGAGGATTGTAAAGAATCCCCCAAAGCGTCCCACGGCAGCGCGTGACCACATGCGTGCTACCGTCTTCTCTTGGGCCGCTCGGTGTGGGCACGCAGATTCCCCAATCTACGCACCCGCGAACCCAGAGGTTCCCCGCCTTATAAAACTGGCTACCGGTGATAGCCTAGTGGTTAAACGCTGGAAGCTTACCTTCGTAAAGGACGATCCCGGCCCACATCCCAAAATTTTCGGAATGATGTGCAGATCAAGAATTAAATGTATTATCACGTGAATTACCGGTAAAGGGAAACATCGTGCGGAAACCTGCACTTCAAAATGTTCTCAATAATGTGTGTAATCCGCTTACCTGTAGTAGGCCAGCGTGGTGGACTAAGGCCTAACACTACTCTCATCTTGAGAAAGGGCCCGTGCTCGGTAGTGGGACATTAATGTAGGAGCGATTTTCACATTGTTTGGCAGACAGTTGCATTTACTCATTTATAATAATCTCATAGCCAGTTGCACTCACTGATCGGTAAACGCTTGGCGCGGCCAGTCTGTGGATGGGTGACCGCATAGTGGTATTTCAACTGAACGTCTCGTACGTTCAATCAGTCTTAGTTGTTGACATTAGACGACAGTCGTTAAGCCAAGTCGGAGGCGTTTGGGCGGCTTGAACAACTGTGACACAAGGTTGGCCACTAACCACACGCAAATAAAGAAATATTTCTAATAATAAGCAGATTTGAAAGGCATTATAATGAGTATTAAACATCGAGGCTGTGTGCCAGGGCATTCTCGTGAAAAACTTAATTCAATAAACAAAACAAACATACTTTGTAAACGCCAATTTCCTAGCCCTATCCGCCACACGCTTCACACACGCTTGAGGCCCAAATGGCCGTTGGTAGGGTAGATACGGTATCGCATGTTTGCACTGCGATAATTTCCGATAACGTACAGCTTTCGGGCGAAACCTGTGCTGCTTACCGAGCTTGGATTATGTTTGTTGGGTTTAACAAGTTATGATGTTTGAAATGAAGTAACATCTATGGAATATTCTCCGGTTCATTCCTCTCGATCTTCTTGCCTCGAAGAGGACGCTAAACTGTCTTAATGATAGAGTTCGCGGGTCAGCTTTTTGACAACTCATCAAAGGACGTCCACTGCTGGGCAAAAGCCTCCACCTTAAACGATGACGCGTGTGGTCGTTTCGGGGGGAAATTGCCAGTACTCACCACGGTTGGTAGGCGGATTGGTGAGTGCAGAATGGCTGTTGTTCTACAGAAGGGACGTAGCTGCCCATTCCTAAGCGATATTTTACCACCGGCACGGTTGGTGCAGTGGCTGATACAGTCGGCTGCTGCGCTCCGGGTCGTGGGTTCGATTCCCGCACGGAACAAATATTTATATGATCTGCAGGTAGTTGTTCCGGGTCTGGCTGTATTGTATGTGGAATTCATGTCTGTAAACGCACCCACGACACAGGAGATATCTTAGTGTGGGTAGTTTAAAAAAAAAAGATGGAGTGGTGCTATATTCTTAATCCGGACGCCACACGGAGGATAATTACTATATATGGTAACTATTATAACTATATTGTATGTCGCTATATCGCCACAAGTTGCGTCTGATCAGATCAGCGTGTAACATATTGATATCCAGCCCCAATTGTAGACCTAAAACTCGACCCAAGGGTATTTTGCAAAGCTAAGAGTAAAACAAAGAGGGTTTTCCTGATCCATGACCTAATGGCTATGAGGAATGAGTTTTTTTTTAAATACGATCTGGTGACTCGTGTACTCAAGTCATGTTATAACGGTACCAAACCAATTACAATAATTAAAGGTATCTACATAATTACGCGTATAAACAATGCTTCATCTTATTAGATATTACAATCGGGCATTTCTTTCACAAAAACGCAAACACTCTGACAATATATCCACCCATCCATCCGCAAACAAGTCACAGTGAGGATTGGTATCTAGAAGAGCGTTGAGCCCAGAGAGCTGCGCGGTATGGGCGAATTGGCGCGGGCCACGGTGCGACACGATGGCACGGCGAACAACTTGTGCCTTCTATTGCGCCGATAGTTGTCTGGGGTATAAAACCGAGACAGCTCGCGATGTAGATATGGTGCATCAATTTTATTGCGGAGGATTTTGCTCATGAAAGTAAGTTGATGTCGTTCCCGTCTGACCTCCAAAGAATTATAGCCAAGACAACCCAAAAGAAATTGCGTGGGGTACATGCAGGGATAGTATCCATTAATGCGCTTATAAAGGTACCTGAGAAAAGCTTTCCACACACACATAGCATTTTCTAGCTTACAGCGTACCAGGGCTCCAAAAATTAGCCTTATCACATGATGGTTCTGAAAATCGCGAGAATTTCTTAGGATGAATCCCAATCGCCTAAAAGACTCCAGCGCAACTATATGGTCAAGGAATGTTAACTTCGGACCGAATATGACTCCCAAATCTTTTATAATTGTTGTGCGTGTTACACTATCTCCATTTATATTGCAGTCGTAAGTTATTGGGTGCCGCATTCGACCATAAGTCAAGCGCTTGTCACCTTGATACATTTGTTATTGAGTCTCTTATGCCCAGTAATTTCACTAGCTGCAGTGCCCTTCTAACCGGAGCACAGTAATGTCTAAAGCTTTTACTACTGCTTGGCGGCAGTGTATCTGCCACTGCGGTTGTACATTCCAGTCTCCATTGGAAATTCATCATGAACTTCCTCCGCTCCGGGGAAGGGCGAAGGGGCATGCCGGACTCCTTTTTTTTTATTGATGCCCAGTGGAAATTCTACATGGAACTTCCTTCACCCCGGGGAAGGGTGAAGGGGTATGCCGGACTTCTACCGGCTAAAACCACTGGAGCGGTCATCTTCGGCACCGAAGGGGGGCTCCAGGTCCTCGTAAGATCACACTAGAGCCGCCCATTGGTGCCACGCCTTTAGGCACATCTTGGAAGGGATGACTGTAAAGCGGTCACCCCCTCTAGCGGAGGGAAGGCGACTGTAAAAAGGTCACCCCCCCAGGCACTTCTCGGGGAGGATTGTAAAGGATCCCCCCAAGCGTCGCTTTGCGCTGTGCTGCGCACACCGGCTTAAATCACCGGAGCGGTCATTTTCGGCACCAGGTCCTCGTAAGATCACTGGACAGCTGCCCAGTGATGCCACGCCTTTAGGCACATCTTGGAGGGGATGACTGTGAAGTGGTCACCCCCTCTAGCACACACGGCGGCACGTGGCCACGTGCGCGCCGCTGTATTCCCGGGAGTCGCTCGGTATGAGCACGCAGCTTCCCGAATCTACGCGCCCGTGCGGAGGTACCTACCTAGCCAGCCTTTTGCAATATCTGTAAATCTACCATTAGTCAAACGATGATTCAGGCAATATAAACTCGAGTTTTACTTAAGTTTAATCTCGTTCTGTAATATTAGTTCCATCTTTTACTGGGAACCCTGGAAGTAACAACGGTAACATTTTCCACACTATGGAAATTCGGGGTCAAGAAAAGTCGTTGACATAATTCTGATTTGTTCATTCATTTGTAGTCAAAACTTTTATTTATAACGGCCTGCTACTTCGCGAATATCTCCAATGAATACCTATCATTCAATCTGAATCATTTGTCCCAGTCTGTTTCTCATTTGAATTTCCGAGTTACACAATCCGGGGCCAAAGACCTACCTGAAGGTAGGGCGGGAGACAACAGGGAGTACATTCAAATATTGATAGTGGTTCCGTCCATTATTATTGGGGGGTTCACTTTTAAAATGCTTCTAGTTGGCTGTTTCATGTCAGTCAAAGGATGTCTTATCATTTCAGCCGAATGAAGTCCACTGCTGGACACAGGCCTCCCCCAAAGATCACCACAACGACCAATATGGGTGTGTCCATAATCGCCACGCTTAGACTAAGGCTAAGGGACTCTAAGCCAGAGGGTTGGGCAGCAGCGTCCCTTCTGTGGAAAAGTAGCCATACTCACCAATCCGCCTGTCAAGTGTGGTGAGTACAGGCAAATTCTGCCTAAATGACGACACAATTGTTGAAATCTATAGGGGAGGCCTTTGTTCTGCAATGCTACTATGGCTGATATGATGAGTACCTACGAATAGACTCCTAAGTGAACTTTTCATAGAACATCGGTAAAGACACTGTTATACTTCTGTTCACTCACTGTATATAGATATGTATAGAAAATATAGAGCAACGTCTGGAATGGCTTTTTGGAGAAAGATCCATAGCCGGTTTGGAATATCCTGTCCTGACAGACGGCATGAATTAATCATCGTGTAGCTTGAGCCTATGATGATATTAAAAATTACTAGTAGATTTATAGATTAAATGTCCTTCGATTTCCATTGATAATATCGCCACACACCCACCGATATTTCTTCCGATTATCCGCTCAAAGTAAACCTTAAAGTCCGTCTACGGTACCCTAAGAAAGGCTCGAATTTGTCAATGACCGAATCTGCGATTATAATCTCCGTCCCAGTTCCTATGTTAATCTGCAGTTTACCATGGCATTACCATTGCTAAACATCCACTGACAATTCTTGTTTTTGTGTAACACCTCCGGGCACTACCTGATTTTTTGCTACGGGAATCATTTATTGGTTTAAAAAATGATTTGATTTTTCGGCAAAAATACGCAACGGTGAGTGTTTTGATTTCGATGTTAATCGGTCTTTTGTTTTCGAATTTGGAACGCGTTATTGACGGTTGTTATTATAGATTTTTTTTGTGAGTTTCTGGGAGCTGCCAGTTGTATAACGACATCCTTCACGATCTTTTTTCTTGATGGGCATCAGTGGAAATTTGTCATGAATTTCCTCAGCTCTGGGGAAGCGCGAAGGGGCATCCTACCGGCTAAAACCACGAGCGGTCATCTTCAGCACTGAAGGGGGGCTCCAAGTCCCCTTAAGATAGACACTAGAGCTGCCCATCGGTGCCACGCCTATAGACACATCTCGGAGAGGGTGACTGTAAAGGATCCCCCGAAGCATCCCGCCCTGCAATCTCCGTCTGCAGCATGACGCTCTCACAGAAGGAGACCACTGCATCCCAGTTTTCATGCTCTGCCAACATAGCCGTATACTGCCATACATATACTGCCGGCAGAGAGAGATTCTGCGCGATCACTTTAAGTAATGTTTGAGTTTTTGTATTACTATCAACCACTATATATCTCTATAAACCGAAAGAACAATACAAAACACCAAATTTTATATGTAATCTCTATAATATTTCTATAATAATTCTACCTATGTAAGGATTAATATCATGTGTCCTAATAGGCTAATATCCTAGAACGTATTACTCTACCTGTCTATTACGGCAAACATGTTGATGATAATTTTAATGATTTCTAGAAGGTACATTGCTGTATTAACATTTTTGAGTCCAATGATATTATACCATAGATATGTTACGTCCATATTAAATGGCGCGCAAAACTCAGTCTCGCTATATGTAGGTATAAATCTCTAAAACTACACACATATGCTGTAAGAAAGAAGATACAAAAACTACGAGAGTAAAAGAGATAGCTATCTAAAATGACAACACGTGTACTCGATGTCTTTGTCGCACCAGTGATAGAATACTCGTATATGTGTTATCTCTTTTCTTTGCCTGGCCTGTGTTTTGTTCGAGGATACTATTCTATAGATAATTTTAATAGTATTTTTATTAAAATATTTTATGTAATTGGTTAGTCACGTGTTCTTTATTTATTTTTGCTTTGATAGTTTGTGCATTTTCTATACGCATTGTTGTTACTTAATTAATAAAACAATACAGATTGTGACAGTGTGTGCTTGTTGTCCTGTCTTGGGCGAACTGATTACGAGGTGCTACAATTGGGGGAGTTTTGGTTCTTACTTTTGGCGCACATATAACATATCTACTTCTTATAATATATCCAGAGTCCATACGGATAGAAATCTGCGTTATTAAAAAAAAATACAGCCATAAGTGCATCTATTGTAGGCAGGTTGCTGTTATCAGCTTGCACAAAATATATCTCTATTTTGAGATCAAAAATAAATATCTGATTTATTTTATGGCAAAACTATCATGAAACTGTTTTAATATCGTTTGTTTTTTTACTTGAAAACATACAACGCGAAGAGAACGACGAACTACGACCAGACTGTATAACTGCGTGTGACGTCACTAAATTTGCAACCAATCACAGGGCGCTCCCATTGCTGATAATATTTCAAATTTATAATATAGAATTTTCTTTTCGTTATTTTACAAAAAATAAACTTGTTTATGTCACTAATGAAGAGAAATAGGCTTTCTTATGTTAATATCTAATAAGATGACAACAATTTGTAGCATATTTTCAATGTTGTCAAATAGCCTAGTATGTAGCAAATATATTAATTATTCTATGTTTATTTAAAATAAGAAAGAAGCTAGTCATCGACACGTTTAAAAAAAAAACACGAATCAACCAATGACACGGCTGCGTTTTGTAATTCAAATTTGGAAGCAATTTAAATGCGCGCCACCAATAGGTCAGTAGTAGAATGAATTGGCATCGCAAGTGGGTGTTTACGTACCACTGTCTTTATGTAAAACCAACGTATGTAACTGGTATTATGACGCTTTTCCTGTCGCAGGCGGCTAAGTAACACACGAAAAAATACCTACATAGCAGTAGTATAGTAACATTTTATTTTGTAGTTATTATTTTTGTTGCTTTACTACATTTAATTTTTTCCTAGCCATTGGTGTTGTAAAATGCAGCTTGGTGTATCCGGATAGGCTGCAGCCCGACTGCACCGCAACCGCCGAATGCTTGTGCAGTCTACTTGCAGTAGACACAACTGCACAGACTGCAAGCTAACTTAAATTGAGGCAATGAACGTAGGTCTTGAAAAAACCTGCAGTTGATGTTAAATTGAATGTGGTTGTGGTTGTAGTGGGGAACAGTGTAAAAACTGTCCACAGCTGAAGCATCTTCTAGTCTCCTTGCAGTCGGCATGTAGTCGGGTTGCAGTTGTGTCGACTGCATCGGTACTGCAAATGGACTCAGAAGCAGACGGCAGTTGTGACGCAGTTGCGTTTTAGACCGTTGTCTATTTGTCGTTTTTCTTTTTTGCTTTACTGTAAATTTTCACCCTTTGTAATAAAAGTGGCTCTGTATATAAAGATCTGCTGCATCCCGACCGCCGAGTGCTTGTGCAGTCCACTTGCAGTCTTCTTCTTTTTGTATGCTTAGTGGCTAACTTTGTGGAAAGAGTTGTTTAAACCGCCCAAAGGACTTCGTTTACCGATTGCTGTCGAACGACACCCACCGGGACCGACGATTTACGTGCGCGGTGGCGCTCAGTTCAAATACCAGTATGTGGTGGTGGTTGTGCAACTGGCTATGAGTGAGCGCTTTGCAGTTAGTACAATTACGAATTAAACGGATATGTACTGTAATAATTAAAAACTAACATGCGAGACAGAATCGATGGGTATACCGTGTGGTGCCGGATAAGAATAACACCATCCCATCTCATCCCGTGGGTGTCGGTAAAAGCAGACTATGGGATTAGCTGGTGGATGGGCAGCGGTATCCTTCGAGTACATTTACAAGTCAATTGTGATCGCCAACCCGCCTGCCAAGCTTGGCGAATATGGCCAAAGGATGAGAGTATGGCGTATGAGCATATGGAGTCATGTTTCGGGGGAGTTCGTTGCGCCGTTTCCTTCCACCTTAAGCGATGTAGGGTGGGTCTTTGGGTGTCTTATAAAATGTTGAAGTTTAAAAATATAAATTTTAGTGTATTTCGTATGAATAAACGAAGGAATTGATGGGATAATGGCGGTGCGCATGTTGCCTTGCGCCGCCGTGTGCGCAGCACAGCGCATAGACAGGTTTCGGGGGAATCCTTTACAATCCCCCGAGAAGTGCCTGGCCTCTTTACCTTCCTTGCCTTCCCTCCGCTAGAGGGGGTGACCGCTTACAGTCATCCCCTCCGAGATGTGCCCAAAGGCGTGGCACCGATGGGTGGCTCTAGATGGAGATTTTTAGAGTTCCTGGAGCCTGCCTATGGTGCCGAAGATGACCACTCCGGTGGTTTTAGCTGGTAGGAGTACGGTATACTTGCTCCGCCCTTTCCCGGGGTGGAGTAAGTACGTGATGTTTTTCTACCGGATCAATAAAAAATAAAAAAGGGGCTACCCCGTCTCATCCCTTGGATGCCGTAGAAGGCAACTAAGGTAGTTTGGAGCCGGGTACGTCCCATTCAGCACCTTGGGTTACCCGTAGGTGGTGGGTAAACCACCAACATTAGCATACCCAAGGAAGGTTACACCAATAGACAATATATTCAGCAATTTCCTCTACAATCCGGTACCATACATACTTTTAAGTACCTCAAATAAATTTGGGTCAGATAAAAAAAAAAAAGGCAGATAAAATAGTCATCGTACGGAACCCTCGACGAGTTCAAAGCACGCTTGTCCGGTTTTACAGATTTACCCGCGGGCTGATTACGTATGTCGCAGACGGTTTGCGACAGGCGCAAATCACCCAGACGCCGCTGTCAAACGTCATTTTGCTATTACGTATTTGCCGATAGCGATTAAACACCCGAAGATCTCTGACGCAGACTCAGTCGGCTAACCAATGAACTAAAAATTGCTTCTTCGCCTTTCAATTTTAGGCCATTTTCTACCGATCTTTGGTGAAGTGACAGCTGCTGTCGCGTCTGCCGTCGCTGTTTTTAGCTAATCAGGGTCGCCCGCTAAAACTGGCACTGGAAAGTTGTCTGGCTGAACCGCATTACTGAATAAATGATTCTAATCTAGTCATAAAAGCGTGAACCTGTCTGAAAGTTTTATCTTCTTTGTTACAGATTGCATCTCTGAAGAAGTTAGTTGATGATCTGCAAGCTTCTTTGCAGTCTGAGGTAAGTCGTAGTAATTTGACCTGTTCTATACTCATCTGTTATATACATAGCCTTACTGGTTTAAACTTCCTGTTTTCTTGTGTAGTTATTAGTTGACTAGAGCGCGTAAACATGCTGACTCGACCGTCAAAAAATTGGTATTACGTAAGGCATGTCCGACTGTCGCCGCTACTTGTGGAAGATGCATAGTTACTAGCGCCAGTAGCTACCAGTGGAACTAAAAAGACTGAAAGTTTTTAGTTCATTGATTGTCCGACAGAGGCGCATTAGAGATCTTCGCCTGTTTAGTCGCTATCGGCAAATAGATAATACCAAATTGACGTTTGACAGCGGCGTTGGAGCAATTTACGCCTGTTGCAAAGCGTCTGCGACTTAGGTAATCAGCCCCCCGGGCCGTACCGCACCGTCACTGAATTTCGGCGTAAATTAGCAACATTTGTGGGGTAACAACAGTTTTGCTGTGTTTCGTACGGCGAGTGACGAATACCGAAAGCCCAACCCCCAAAGGATGGCAGACATACACGGGTGCCTTGGGAAAAGTTTATGTCTGCCCTAAAAATCAGCAACACATTCCCGACTCGTCTGGTGTTGCGGATGTCTATTGACTAGCGTGCTAGTTTGCTCTTCTATACAATTAAAAATAGAAAAAAAGAGATCTTAACAATTAAAACGTTCGCGTATATTAATAGATATTTGTTTTTCTTGACGTTTCGAACACTTACAATACTCACATAGCAAGCCTATGATAATATCTTGCTATATACATCGAAATAAGAAAAGTTTCATGTTTAAGATGGACGTAGCGAGTTCCTAAAAAAAATATCTTTTGTTCCGGTTTGTGTTTTGGTTAGATGCGTCCCTTCCTTCGACATTCTGTCGCCGTAGGACAGAATGTTCCATCAGATTTACCATAAGAAGAAATATGAGATTGATATACGCATGCAGAAGAGTTATCACGCGTAGGCGTCGCGTTCCTAGCAAGAGAATGACGGCACGGTTGGTGCAGTGGCTGGTACAGTCGGCTGCTGCGCTCCGGGTCATGGGTTCGATTCCCGCACGGAACAAATATTTGTATGATCTTCAGGTAGTTGTTCCGGGTCTGGGTGTATTGTATGTGGAATCCATGTCTGTAAACGCACCCACGACACAGGAGAAATCCTAGTGTGGGGCAACGTTTAAAAAAAAAGAATAATTGACTCGTCATATCAGCCATTTATACGTCCACTGTTGAAAAAAGGCCTCCCTCGTAGACATTTACTATTGCGTCGTTATTTTGAGGGATATTTGCCATTACTCACTACGATTGGCAGGCGGGTTGGTGAGCGCAGAATGTCAGTTGTTCCACAGAATGGACGCTGATGCCCAACGCTCTGGTTTAGAGTTCCTAAGTCGCCTTCTACGACATCCACGGGATGAGATGGAGTGGTGCTATGTTGTTAATCCGGACACCACACGGAAATTCTTTACTGAAAATCAGCGTTGCAACACTTTCGTGTTGTAGCATGTGCTGAGATATGGTACAATTTTGGATTCGGAAAGTTTTTGATTTCCTGTTTTTTCTCATCATCATCATCATTTCAGCCGAACGACGTCCACTGCTAGTCATAAGCCTCCCCTAAAGAACGAACATCAACCGTTCTGGGTTTGCGTTGTGTGCTCGTTGGGGGGTTTTGCCATAATGGCCACGCTTGGAAGCCGGGTTGGCGATCCCAGTTGAGTTCTAAATATACTCGAAGGACGCTGCTGCCCATCTTTCGTTTAATCCCATAGTCGCCTTTTACGACACTCACGGGGTGAGACGGGTTGGTGGTATTCTTAGCCGGCACATGTTTTTTTATTGTTATTATTTTTATGTGGGCGACCAAAATAAATGAAATGGAATGATCTTTATTTTAGCATGTAGGTTTTAAGATTCACTCTCGCTCGTCAATAAATTTGGATGAAGCCGGCTACTGACTGCCCATGAGAAGAAATGCAGAAACAAACTCAAAGGTTTCTGTTTTAAAGTCCACACATATTTAGATAGATTAATACGGGAGAAAAAATGTAGGGCTACGTCTAGAATGGTCTTTTGAAGAAATATTCATAGCCGTATAGGGATGACCTGTCCTGACAGACGGCAAGCAGGAAGCAGTCATCGTGTAGCTCAACCCTATAGTAGGGAGCTCAACGACCCGTCGCACAACAATACCATCAGCATGACATTGTGTAGGCCACATGAATACCCAAAACCACCAGACAGATATTAAGTTTAAGGTTGTAAAACTAGCATACATAGTACTCGCATAAATATGCTTCATATCGGCCATTTATACGTCCATTGCTGAACAAAGGCCTTCCCCATAGATTTTCACAACTGTGTCATCATTTTATTTGCCAGTACTCACCACGCTTGGCAGGCGGGTTGGTGAGCGCAGTATGGCTACCGTTTCACAGAAGGGACGCTGCTGCCCATCCCCCTGGTTTAGATTCCCTTAGTCGCCTTTTACGACATCCACGGGAGGAGATGGAGTGGTGCTATATTCTTAATCCGGACACCACACGGAACTCCGGTACACCACACGGATTAAATAAAAATAAATATGCTTAATTCTTTCTAAATGCTAAGGTTGCACGGGTCCAATAGTTTGCCCGGAACATGGCCATGTAGGCATCTAATTATACAGGAAAAAGGTACGCTTAGTCCAGGAGCCATTAACCATTCTCGACGTCATGGTTATTGTAATTGTTAGAAATCACAGCGGGTCCCAGGAAACACTAAATATTTATGTACACTAAACGAATGTTAATATACAACAAAATATATGCTAGGCAGCCATTGTTGATTGGTATCGGGTCAAAAGGTTGGTTCAGGGACTCGAAATAGATTGTACCTGTATACCGCGTCCTACAAAACAGTGAACTTAATTTGAAGGGGATGTAAAGTAGTTTACACGGGTCGCGTTTAATAAGCAAGTAAAACGCGTTTGAAATAAAAAACCGGGCAAGTATGAGTTGAATTCGCGTGGAGAGCGTTCCGTACGATGAAATTTGGTGACGTGGCCATAGAGAGCTCACCGACCCGCCAGCCAAGCCTGGTAAGTACTGGGTATTCCCCCCAAGATGACGACATAATTGACACCCATGGGGTGAGATGAGTTGGTGGTGTTCCACGGCTCAAAAAGAAGATAGATTCATCAGAAGAATATATCATTGCAAAACTAACACTCAATCAATTTATTTTTATAAAACGTTGCCCCACACTACGGTTGCTCCTGTGTCGTGGGTGCGTTTACAGACATGAATTCCACATACAATACACACAGACCCGCAACAACTACCTGCAGATCATACAAATATTTGTTCCGTGTGGGACGAACCCACGACCCTGAGCGCAGCAGCCGACTGTATCAGTCAATGCACCAACCGTGCCGTCAACTGTACTCCGTGTTAGATATAGGCCTCCCAACAAGGGATGATAAAATGCTTTAATATCCGCTCAACCCTTTCCATATAAAACTGTATTCCATAATATTTATGTAAAGATGTCCCACGAGCTAGATACGAGATAAAAGTATTGATCGCTGTAGAAAGGGGTTGATAAGCCTCTCAATATAAAAGCTCTGATAAGCTCGTCACACCGTTTGTTTCATAATATTAACGGGTGCAGGCGGGTGCTTTAGTAAAGGTACGTCATTTTTTTATGTTAATTTATCGTTAGCTAGCGGTGGTTTCCGTGTTGTGTCTGGATTTAGAATATAGCATCACTCCATCCCCAGCTGGATGTCGTAAAAGGCCACTAAGGGAGTCTTTACCAGAGGGTTTGGTAGCAGCAGCCATTCTGCACTCACTAACTCACGTCAGTACTGGCAAAGCCCCTCAAAATGACGATACTTGTAGGGATCTTCCAAAGAAACACCTGGTTAAATAATAATTGTTCTTTTGTTTTCGGCAACTTGAGTTTACACTTTTGTACATAGATTAGGGTCGCTTAGCCATAAGAGATCTTTACTGGCACGAGAGCCATTAGTTTATTACACAATTTGCACATAGTTTTTACCATCAACGTATCTTATTTTCTTATTTTACATAATTACTAATAGTGTTAATCTAACAAGTTAAGCTTGTAAGATATGCAGAATGACTTGATTTACATATTTATATAAAGTTATTTAATAAAAGTTAAGCTATTTTACAAATAGAGACGATTTTATGACCAAAACTTAGGGTTTTTGGTCGAACTTCGTACTTTAGGCCAGAGTTAAATTATCAATATTTTCCGTACATAAACATAGCTAGCGACACAATCCTCTAATATTAGTTTATATAATTTTAACCTTTCATGAATCAATAACTGAAATATTATCCAACTAAACAAACTATAATTTACTTAATGTTAATGATAGACAACGATTAAAACTTTGCTATAGTTCGATTATCACACGCGCAATCACTTTAATTACTTTAACTGTTTAATCACTATAATCACTTTTCGATCACTTTATTGTTCGTCGCCAACAATACTATTGTGGAAATCGATGGGGAAGGTCTTCGTTCAGCAGTGGAGTTTGGCTGATATAATAACTAGCGGTAGCTATTGACGGGCACGCTAGCGCTCGCATAGGTAGGTTACACACGGCCTTATATCAAGCTAGACATTTCCAGTATAAGTTGATCTCGCATTGTATCCGTATAACAAGAGGTCAGATTGTACTGGATTAGATAGCTTTATATGTAGCCATGTGTACATGTAAAAAGCTAATTTATTATTTGTCACGATAATTTTCTGAGGTAAAATATGGTTTAATACCTTACTAAATAACCGAACTATCCAACAGTGAAATCCCCATTCGAATCCATTTTATAGCTTGGGAAGAGAAGACTAATCGGCAAGCAACACTCATTTATAAGAAGTTGATAAAGTGTTAAATAGATAACAGTATTAAAAACACGGTGCGAGTACTTATGTATGCGCGGTAGAAGTTATTCTACTTTGGTGTAACTAAAGACAATAATTTACGTAAGTAGAAACAACTATAAAATGATCAAAGAAATAGATTAAATATAATATTAAATATCATTTTATAGTTAGTAAAAAAACCGGTCAAGTGCGAGTTAAACTCGCGTGGAGAGGGTTCCGAATTTGCTGAATGTTTATTGTTGGATTCGGTCTTGTACCAATTACTTATCCCATGAACAAACTTTACATCGTACTTGAAAACATGTTTTCCCATACATTCCAACCGCAAACGTAAGTTTGTACGCACATTAAATTAATTAATCATAAACTTGTAAATGTGTGAGCATTATGTAGCCATTAATGTTATATATTTAGAACCTATACTTTGCCTTTTGCCTGGTAGTATCGGTCTGTCATGCTCACTAAAATGTCTTGCTGGCGGTGGTGTTGTGTATCGGGTCGTTCGGTTCCCTACAATATGGTTGAGCTAAGCGATGCTGATGCATGCGTCATGCTCGTGAACGGGTGCCGTCTGTTGGGACTGGTCAGCCATTAACTGCCATGGCGAATAATAATTATATTACATTAGTATGTTTTTTTTATACATTTGCCTACATCATGCTCGTTATATGTTTTACCATAATTTGTATCAATCAACATTGTAATCTCAATTATTTTAAAAGAGTATCTATGGAGTTTCTTGCCGGCTCTTCTCCATAGATCAACTATTTGGAACCGCACAACTTAGATTCTGACGATTCACAAGTGCCAATATTTGGTTTATTTGAAATAAAAATATTTGACTTTGAATTTGACATTATTGAAAAATTTATGTTATATTAAGACCATAGACTTCTTATAGATTTTACTATAATCTATAAGTAATCAGCTATTACCTACATTCTTTTAAGAATTTTTGGCTCAGGCTTGAGATTACACGTACGTGTTTGGATCGCAGAAATCCATATGTGTATCAAATTTCAACTTAATCGGTCCTGTAGATTCGGAGTAAATCGGCTGTGACAGACGGGCAAACAGACAGACAGCCGAGTGATCCTTTAAGGGTACCGCCGTGTTTTCCTTCGGACATTCGGAACCCTAAAAATAGAATCTTTATTACATTTTAATTAAGATTTAATTAAAGAACATAATAAAATTGAAATGTCATTTATTTTTGTACAGTTAGTAAAATATTAAATTATTTATCGCCACATGACCTTGTGAAATATATTTAAAAGTAGCTGTGCCCCGCGGTTTGCACTTCAATAATACCCTTCTGATAAAAGAAAACGTTGCTCCATACTAGGGTTTCTCCTGTGTGTACGTGTACTGTTTTCAGACATAAATCGCACATGCATACACAGACCACGACAACGATCTGTAGGCCATACAAATATTTATTCAAATCGAACTCGGGACCGGTGACGCAGACAGCCAACCGCTTAGCCACTGCGCCAACCGTCCCGTCAAACCCTTATTACCGGTAGTCGGATAGATAGTTGGTAAAATGGTCCGGTTGTTCTGTTACTTGTATTTCTGCCTATCCACCAACGCATTAACTTGATTATGACTTAGCCTCAGGACTTTGTCAAAGGTCCGTGAGGTCGCAATCGATTGTAAACTATGCAAATGGTTGCATAATGGCGCCGTCCTGTATTTAATAGCCTTCTAATGCATGTATGCTTGATTTTGTTTAATTTGAATAGCTTAGTCTTAAGTATGTAGGGGGAGGAACGGGGTGGAGGGTGGCAGTTAAAGGAAATGACCTTTGTACATGATACGTTTGAAATAACGTTCTTATAACTTTGTCTATAACCACGGTTGAACTGGTTGTCCCGAAATGATCATTTATTTGAAGTAGGCCGCTCAGTGATGGAAATTCGATCGTATACAATTTTTTATACATAATTTTAACTTTCTGCTCTTCTTCACAATATGTACTTCAAGAAGAAGATGTTTTTTATTATTATGGTTGGTGAGCGCAGAATGGCTACTGTTCCACAGAAAGGACGCTGCTGCCAATCCCTCTGGTTTAGCGTGCCTTAGTCGTCTTCTACGACATCCACGGGAGGAGATGGAGTGGTGCTATATTCTTAATCCGGACACCACACGGACGGTATATATTACAATGTATTTTTTCAATACAAATGTAATAAATAGTAGGCGAGAATAAAGAAGGTTAATCTGTGAAATGCCGTGTGGTGCCGGCTCAGAATGCCATCACCCCATCTCCTCCCATGGGTGTCGTAAAAGTCGACTAAAGGATTAGTCGGAGGATGGGCAGCAGCGTCCTTCGAGTACATTAACAACTCAACTGCGATCGCCAACCCGCCTGCCAAGCGTGGCGATTATGGCAAAACCCCCCAATGAGCTCAAATCACATCCATATTGGTGGTTGTGATGATCTTTGGGGGAGGCCTGTGTCCAACAGTGGACTTCATTAGGCCGAAATGATTATGATGATGATGATGAATCTGTGAAATAATACCATAATACTAGTACAAAACTATTTAATACGTCTTTTATGATAAAATTGCCGCTGTTCCGGTGTTGTGGTGTCCAGATTTAGAGTAAGAAAGCCACTCATTCTCCCGTGGATGTCGGTAAAAGTGACTAAGGGACTCTAAACCAGAGGAATGGGCAGCAGCGTCCCTCCTGTGGGACAGTAGCCATACTACCACTACCACCAACTCGCCTGCCAAGCGCGGTGGGTACTGGTAATTTCAACTCAATGATCACATTGACACGCTCGAGTTCCTACCAATCTCTCATATAGTTAAACGGGATTTAAATATTAAGTGGCGTTTCAGTATCCGGCCGTAAATGTCCTAATTTTATTAGCCTCAAGCCACCTACCTACACCTACAACTATGTAGTTTGCTTTCAAAAGGCTTTCAAGGTATGCACACGTCACAGACTCTCAGTATGATCGTGTTTCATACTTAAATATACATTTAATGGAACATATTGTAGGTAATAGTGGTGTTACACTATACTGGTTGTGTTTGTCTGTTTGTCGCGCGACACCTGCGCAAATAGCCCAAACATTAACGTTCCACTTTATTTTTACTTATCGCTTGTTTTGTTTTAATTTGGAGGAAGTTTCAAATAGTTGCTTTAGTTTATTAAATATATGCAAACAATTTCTAGTCGAGTCACTAAACTTATCACTGTATAGCACAAATGATTAAACGATGCCCCACTGAGTCGCAGTTTTGTCGTTAATAGAACTTCTTTTTATTGGTCTATACTGGTAATTCTACATAAACTTCCTGCGCCCCGGGAAGGGCGAAGGGGTATGCCGGGCTCCTACCGGCTAAAACCACTGGAGCGGTCATCTTAGGCACCGAAGGGGGGCTCCAGGTCCTCGTAAGATTAGATTAGAGCCGCCCATTGTTGGCACGCCTTTAGGCACATCACCGAGGGGATGACTGTAAAGCGGTCACCCCCTCTAGCGGAGGGAAGCGACTGTAAAAAGGTCGTCCCCCAGGCACTTCTCGGGAAGGATTGTAAAGGATTAAGGAAAACTCCCCAAGGTAGTCGATAGACCTACTGGACACTAATCCGCAATAGACAAGCGAGCTGCCAATTCCAATAATAGTATTCAATAAAAATAGATTAATAACGACGATACGGATAACTATTTTATACCAGTAAATAAATGCTTCGTTATATAGATGAGCTTCAGACCAAAAAGTGGGTACCCATCACGCTGGCTGCTTTGCCCCTCTGTATTGCTAGCGTTATTCGCTGCAAATATTTCATTATGTATTTTAGATATACGATCTAAAATTCTGGTGAATCCCCACATGCTTCTTCCTACCGGAAGAAATGCCCGTTGTCACCGCGACAAGCAAACGGTTTTAATGGAGAATGAATGGATCCAACACACGTTATTGCATGTTTCCTTCGAAACCGTTTCTTTCCAGATTTTGCAAGGGCTTCACGGCACGGCGAATTTTTATAAGGAACCAAGCCCTCAACTCATCTGTTAACTGGTCCTACTATTTTAAAAGGGGTTGAGGCACTGGTCCTTAGAAGCTCAAAGAAACTCATCATGCAAGCATTCGTTTCTTAAGGCTTGAAATATAATTCAGTTTTTCGTCCTGAAACACCGATTTATTAGACTCAAAGGACTCAAGAGAGGTGTGGTCCTAATGCCCTAAATCTATATTTAACTCTAAAAAATAGCAACCCGTGGCTTCACCATGAGCCACGTGAGAAACGACGATGCGCATCACTGACAAAGCAGCGTATCCTAAACATTACTAACCATTGCTTTTCCTATACATATCCTACCGCAGGTACAAATTACTTAATGATAAGCTAGTTTTAGTATTTCCTTGACACACGGCTGGCTTCTTTGAACTATGAATACGTATAGAGATATAGTGTCGCGCGTCTATAGCTGCTCTAACAATATGTACTGCACATTGCTTGTAATGTACGTACATTGCATTCTGCTGCATTTTTTTATATTCTACACTACGGTCATAAATTAGAGGGTACAAAAATACAGTTTTTGGTGCTTTTGTAAAGGTTGTATCTTAGCGAACAATGACCAAAGCGCAATGCAAAGAAACCTGTTTGAAGCTTTAGGTGTCTAGTTTTAGGTCAAATTTGCAAACGAAGAGGGTGACCTCTCGCTTCCGGCGACGGTTCAGTCCATCGTCCGGAGCGAGAGTCGCACAAAGACGGGGCCCGTCAAACAGTCACGGGCCGATCGTTGCTGGCGGTGCAGTCTAATGCTGAAAGGCGAACACCTCACCCCCAGCAGGAGGTAAGTAGAATGATACCGTGGGGTTTTAGCCTGTAAGAGTCCGGCTCCTCCGCCCTTCTCAAAGCGAAGGTAGCCCATGAGGATTTAATCAAAAAAAAGCTCTAACCCAGCCGATTTTTTTCTTTCTTTGTATTGCACCACGTTCTATTTTTGCTAAGATCCAACCTTTAGAAAATCATTAAAAAAAAATACTATATACTTTATGTGGTGTAATGAAACTGAAAACTGATGAAACTTTATCCATTAAACTTCAGTCGTGTGGTGCACATCTGTTGTGTCTGCCTTTCGCGTCTTGTTCCTCGAGTTGACGACAGTTGGATCTGTTCCTATAACAACTACTAACACATATATTTAGCTTAACTTGAGCTGTTAATTTCGAGGTTAGGCAGAAGTATATTACGAAGCACACGTTTCCCTTAGAATGTGATGATTTCAAATGGATGAATGGATGGAACCCAATCACCCTCATCAATGTGCTTTGGATCGTACTTACAACTCCGTTTACACCTTCAGGGAATTCGTGGCTTTTATATTACAAGTGCATTAATCTTTTTGTTATTTGGTTGTTTTATTACAATATCCGGTTTCTCCAAGAATTGGTTTTAATTAAACCCCTTTTTTATGTTTCCTTATCGGGAATCGATATCCGTCGGAGTATGTGTATTATTATGTCGCTTATTCATGAACTTGTCCAGTGTATTGAATTACAAGTTGTATAAAACCACGATAGTTCTAAAGTCGAAGTCAATGCAACCCCGAATATAATGCATCCGAAAAAAGCCTTATTTATTATAATTATTCATTTGAATCGTCGCACCATATTTCGTAGAACACACTGCATTTTTCATGCAGGCTTTGTGACTGCTCATGTGTGTATCACGCCCCTCCGTGTGTGGGTGAAGGCGTATCTCAAGCGTCGCAGGCGCCGCCTCGCCACTCAGTTACACTGTGGACACCGTCGCGAGCGGCCGTCCAGACCCGAAAACATTTCGAAAGAGCACGTTCGAATTTCCAACATTTTTAAAGTGACTGCGGAGTTCAAATAAGGTTATCGGTTTATGTTTGCGGGTAGGATATCCGTGCCTGCTCGAGGTAAGTTTTGTAATGTTTGCCTTTTTTGTCTATTGTTTATTCACTTTTTTGTTTGTATTTGATTAGCGCTCTGCTATACGGTTGCATAGGTCACAAGCGTAATATTAAAAAAAAAAAAATTCCTGACTCATGTTTGTACAAGTGACATCATATTTGGCACTTCCTTTGTAATGTGTCAAATATACAGCTCATTACCACAGTCAATGGATTTATTATCTTGCGGCGATGGTATATAATATGATAAATAATGATTCATATTAATATTTGCACATGGCGTGTATTGTAGACGGGGAAAAATATATCTGATTGATAAGTTAATAAAGTTTTTATCATCACAGGCGACCCGTTGATTTGCTAAGGCGAGACTTGTCATTATAGTTACGTATCGAACTTGTATCTTGAAACGATTATTTTTCATGCGATATGACGTGAGCTTCAGGTCACACCCGTAAACCTCGAACGAGTCCTTTGGATAAGCAAAGCCACAGAGCAAAACCTTATTTAAGTTTCCCGCTTTTCATTTTTATTACGTTATTCTAGAATTTTAAGGTATCACGTGATGATGGTTGGAAAAACTGCCCTGCTGAAAAGTTTTCTTAATTTATAAGTGGGTAACTAGTACAGGTCCAGATATTTAAATTTCACAATCAAGCTTAAGGACCATTGGAAAAAGGGTGGCATCATCAAAACTCTGAATTTGTCTTCAATTTACCTAAAGATGCACGTTCTGATTGTCAGGGACTACGAAGTCCGCTCCTGTTTCCTATATCACAATATTTTTCTGATTTCTCATTAACCACCAGGTTGGTTTATCCATTCTTCGTAAGGATTTTCCTGCAAAGTTTAGGGAATTTAAACTTTGGATAAACTGAATCCATTCATTATTTCAAAAATCATAGAAATCTAACCATAGCAATATTGTCAATTGAATTACCGCCGCAGAGATAATTATCGCAGGGTAATTAAATTGAAATACCAATAATACACAAGTACGTTTAAAATAACGAATTATGTTTAAGTCCAGCCTTGGCACCGTTTGTGGGTATACACCTCTTCGTGACTGC
Organism: Diloba caeruleocephala; assembly: GCA_947459985.1. NCBI lineage: Eukaryota > Metazoa > Arthropoda > Insecta > Lepidoptera > Noctuidae > Diloba > Diloba caeruleocephala. The sequence continues at coordinate 1,239,139 of OX381630.1, forward strand.
AAATAGTATATTTTTATGGAATGGTTCTAATCCTGATGGGTATTGATACAAAAGCGAAATCGTTCTTTTTAGGCTTTTATTTTTCTAGCGTTTTCAGTACGGTATGGTCAGAATTATTAGATTTAAGCGTTATCAATTTACCTGTAGTAATTCACCAACATCTTTTTTTAAATCTCTCCCGTTGAGAGTGATGACTTCACTTTCAACATATCCAAATTTTGCCCGTAGTTCTAGTAATAAGTCTTTAGGAGTGTTGAGATCCAAGAAATGGTTGTGTAGTGAGCTTGCAGCCACCTGGATTTATAATACCTGGGGTTTTAATTTGAGGTCCAATCGCCAGTTTCCAATAGCGAGCTGTCATCTTTCATATAAGATTGCCGTCTGACTGAGGATTATAGCTCTTACAAGGCCGCCTAATTTCTCAATTTTCTAAACACCCTATAGGGTTCTCCCAAGGTGCGCTACTGGGGCCAATACTCGATTTGAGCACACCGTACAAAATAAATCTTTATCCATCTCTAAATATATACTATTGATATTAACATAAAATCTCACAGGTTACGAAGCCGCGCTATTTCCATCATGCACAATTAAAGATGTATTTTTTTTTCACAGCCGTTTTACGAACAATAGCTCTTCTCGCGTGTCGATGCAATGTGTAATTTTATTATAAGTACCTAACCAATGACAGATTACAATTGTAATACGCTGACGGTTTACCTCGTTCAATGTCATTTGGTACTTGTCTGTGATGACCTTTTATTGCTTAATTTCACAGTTTCTTACCGTTCGGGGTTGCAATGGCATTAGTTTGATAGAGATTTTAGGATAAGACAGGTATAATTTTAAATTGTAAATATGTTTTGTAGGAAGAGATCGAATTAAAATTGCTAGTACAACGTTGCAGATAAGGTTGGCACTATTGACTATAGATTTTATGTTAAAATTCCACATACATTTAATTGAGGCTTTTATAGGCGGTCTTATTGGTCATAACAACAAGTTTTCTGCTAAAGGCTTCAAGATTATTGTTTTAACTCATTTTTCGTGACTCCACGTGCATGTTGGAAATAAAAACCATCGTTTTATAGCCTTAACTTACAACTTTACGCACTTTTTGTGCTGCCGTAAAGTCTAGCAATGAAATTAATTAATATCAACCTATATTCTAAAAGATAAAACTAGCTGTATTCTTTTACCAAGTCGTCTCAAAGTCAATAGTCTTATGAACAGACTTAAGGACATGTCTTTTTGTTAATTCAGTTACTGAATTCACTTATCGTTATCACCTTCAAGAACATTTTCATTATGTTAAATAACACTTGACGACAAATTGTACAGAATACAGCGCTAAGCGTTTTGCCAGCGTATAATACTCATGCATTATTCATTACCAACAATTAGCGATTCAAAATTACTTATTTATCGTCAAAAGACATTAATTCGTCCTCGCCGGGTTTTATATCGCGCTATAAACCTCTTTAGTACATCACGCATCACGTATTTCGAATGCAATTAGTAAAAGTAAATAGACCATAGAGGCTTTACCACAGATAATGAAACTACAAACGTGACAGTAAAAAATGGCGGGAAACGGCTCTCGACCGTTATTTTTGTTATCGGGCATGCACTGTTATCTGTAGAACATCGCTAAGGCGTTACTTGTGTACGATAATTTCCTGATAATTTCTTTTCGTTACACACGTTTCAGTGTTCATAAAATGCTTCAATGATTATTCAGTTAGAACATTTAAAAGTACAAATATATCAACCGAAGAATAATCAAATTAGAGCTACACAGCGACTGTGTCGAAAGAATGTATGCTAACCAAACATGTAGAAGTTCAAATAATACAATTGTAAAATTTGTCTCGCTTTGTTACGTAGGAAATCACGCGAAAACAATTTATTCGTATGAGTTACACTCACAAAATTAGAATATGCATACGTAACTTTGTCATATACGTATTTGTTAAAAATAATTGCTGGACATAAAAACAGAATGACTATTGTCGAAAACTTATAAATTTTGTATTGTTTAAAACCAGTGACATAAATTGTAACAAAGTCCTAGTGATTATTATTCCTAGATCCGTCACACGTCCATTCTGATCCTGTTGAATATGATCTGTAGATTATTTTATTCTAAAGATACCTGAAAAAACGTCTTCCTCACTATCTACGTGTTTCTATACCAGCAACATGAATTTGGCAATACCCATTCCAAATAACCCAAATTCAAAACCAACAGAATTAAACCCGCCACCTCGATAAATGAGAATATTGTAACTAGGTAACATTTAATTACTTTGCCATTGTTATCGAGAACGCTAAACTTTTGTTTGTCATTAGCATATGTCACCTACGTATCTGCCGTCACGATTGACTTGAGGGGCTGATAATGCCGGATGTGAAAACATGTAGCGTAACAGGATTCTTTTTTAAATACAACATATTTGATGTTCGTCGCTTTAGTGTACGAGAACCTACTGGAAAATGTTTGTAGGCTGTCGGAAGAAGTCGAGAAGAAAGTACGCTTACAAGTACGTATTAGAAGAAAGAAAGAAACATTTATTTCTACGCACCAGACAACACACCACACCCATCATAAAACAATCAATACAGACGAGACATATTTAGAACTAAATAAAAGCAAAATGTTACTACTCCACAAACAAAAGAATAATGTAGAAATAAAACAGTAATAGGCAGGTAACCCTTTTTAGAATGATTGTGCTTTATGGACTTTGTATGAGATGAGCATAATTTATATTATCTATGACCGATATTATCATTTTCATCACGACAACACTTTATCGAGTTAGTATTATTATTTATTAGTAGTTATTCAACATCACTGTTGATTTGGTCACTGTTTTGGTTGGTGGTTATAATTGCTACCATCTATTTCTTGAAATGAAATGATCTTTAGTTGTGTTTAGCAAGAAGGTCTCAAGAAACACTTTCACTCGTCAATAAATTTAGATGAAACCGGCATTTCGTACTGACTGCGTCCCAGAAGAAACAAGCTCAAAGGTTTCTGTTTTAAGGTTCAGACATATTTAGATACAATGCCATGTAAGGAAAATGTCTGGCCTTTTGACGAAAGATCCAGAGCTGTTTTGGGATGACCTGTCCTGACAGACGGCATACATGAATCAGTCATTTTGTAGCTTAACCATGTTTAAGGGAGCACAACGACCCGTCGCACAGCAATACTATCAGCATCACATTTGTGTAGGTCATATGAATCACTAAAAACCACTAGACAGATATTTAAGTCCAAGTATGTATAACTAGCCAAGACAGTACTCGTATTGGTCGTGGTACTCGCACGAGATTGGTCAGTAAGTACTGCTAATATCGTAGTCGGACATAAAGTTTTTTAGAACACCTATTACAATTTTCTTTTCAAACATTTAAATTTATTTTTCATAGATTGACCAACGAGCATTTTTTGGAGAACAATTGTGTTGTATTCAATCTTTGCGTACGAAGCCGTTGGCGGGTTGTATTTACGAAGCTACTTATATGCTGAAATTCTCAAGAAACTAAATGTACAAGCGTGTAGTACAAGACGCTAACAGATGCGATCTTTACTCATTTCTGCTTCCATTGTATGATGGTTTCTTTTGTACCCGAAGACCGGTTACATAACTTCTTTCAAAAACCAGTTACACTCAAAATTTTGGAAAATAATAACGAGTTCACTTATGACATGTAGATTAGCTTCTTGTTTCCGTATTGGTGTGGGAAACGACGAAATATGAAGACGGTCTGTCCGCCAGACATTGTCTGATAAAGATTTACCATCCAAAGCTATACAGAATTATAACCTAAATTCTGTGTCTTCTGGCTGTGGGTTTGCCTTGTTAGTCTGAATATTTGGTACTAGGTTCCTGCACTTATTTATTTCATGGTTCCTTGCTAATTGACTCATAAATAGCAGGTTTTACGTATTTAATAAACGTAAGATGTTCCATCTTCAGCATATGCATCCCTCGCACCGGAAAACGCAGCATTGGGATGACCTTCAACGAGATGAACATATATCCTGGTGAAGCTAGCTAGAAGTCATTGGATGCGGGCGACATGTAACCGCGAGTTGTGAAAATCTATGGGGAGGTCTTTGTTCAGCAGTGGACGTCCTTTGCCTGATATGATGATGGAACGATTGTCAAATTTCTTATAATTACTTAATATTCAGGTCTCCTAAATTCTGGTCTTTTGTCGGTACAAAGACCACAGTCTAATAATGTATAGAAATTTCTTTCCATGGACTTTCTGTTATTAACTTATTATAGTATGAAGGAGACGGCGTATTATCTTTGTTTAAAACATTTTAAAGTGCGTTTGACTCGCTCCAAATCTGGGTCATACTATCAGATAATTTTAAAAGCCTCTTGATATAGTACTCAAAATTTCAATTATAGATACCACGATATGACTGATTTCTGGTTAATCTTCATAATCTAATGTATATCTTTCTACATGGTTCATAGAAATTTGGCTCGCGAAAATTTACTTTGTTTATCGTTAAAACCCTTATTTCTTACGTTTTCAATATTTATTTTAATATTAATGTGATCTGAAAAATGTGCATGTAATAATTGTAATAAAAATATATTAGGGAGTAGGTTTCGGCTGTAGCAATCCTTTTTTTTATTGACCTGACGGCAAAGGTAGCCTAAAGATTTCCAAACAGGAGAGTTTGAGGTCGATCCCGACCCGTACCTCTTTCTTTTCGGATTCTGATGCGGGTCAGAATTTGATTATCACTTGCGTTAACGGTGAAACAGACATCGTGAGGAAACCTGGACACCTGAGAGGGCTCCAAAAATGTTCTCAATGGTGTGTGGTCCGCCAACCCGCACTAGGCGAGCGTGTGGCCTAACCTTTCTCAACATGAGAAAAGGCTTGTGCCCAGCAGTGGCACAGTAATGAGCTGATTATGAGGTATAGGTGCCATATATTTTTTACCTCTTTGCTGGCATTTTATATATGTTTTAGGATCTTTTGTACTAAATAAAAAAATAGTCTTTAGAACATGTTATTTCTTAATATTTCTTTTGTGTCGGCGTGGGTGCGCAGTGGACAAGTGGATTTGTTTTCTGCGCTACGTGCGTAGCGGGTTCAATCCCCGCGCGGGTTTAAATATTTGTATGATAGTTGTTTCGGGTCTGGGTGTTCTAGCATGTGAGATCTAGCTGCAAACTGTACCCGCGACACAATAAAAATTGTATAGGGCATCGTTTTACTCTAGTGTGATCTTACGAGGACCTGGAAGGGGCTCCTTCGGTGCCGATGATGACCGCTCCAGTGGTTTTAGCCGGTAGAAGTCAGTCATGCCCCTTCGCCCTTCCCCGGAGCGAAGGAATTTCATGATGAATTTCCACTGGGGACCAATAAAATAAAAGGTGTCGTCGTTGTTGTAATATTTGGGGGAAGCCTTTGTTCAGCAGTGGACTTCGTTTGGCTGATAAAGTGATGAAGGCAATGATGATTTGATGATGATGACGACATTCTGCGCCATGAACGATGCAGAGTTCGTTACTAAAACCAAAACCTATACGCGATTTAATCCGTTTAAAAGTGTTCTAAAGACATTACTTGTCTCCCTAATCAATCAGTATTTACTTTATTCTCATAAAGTAAGCAAGGTAAATGGCCAAACAAACGCATATTACAGCTAAACCCTAAGGTGTGAGAACGGATCGCGATATGTAACACCCCGCGGTCAGCGGTATGGCACAAACGATGCCGCGCCATTCCCAGAAAGTCCTTTTATTGCAACTCGGCTTAATTGTTCGTTGGATTTTATTAATCTAGGAAAAAAAGTGTGAATACTTTTCGGTCGTCCCGTAAAAGTAGCATCGATTTGTCGTTTGGTCCTAACAGACACTTTTTATCATGCCTTGTGCACCAACCCATCTCATCGCTTGTATCGTTAGGTGACTATAGGATTAACCGAAGGATTGCCAGCAAGCAGCGTCCTTCGAGTGCGTTTACAACACAACTGCGATCGCCAACCCGCATGCCAAGCGTGGCGATTATGGCAAAACCCCCCAACGAGAGCACAACACAAACCCAGATCGGTCGTTGTTTGTTCTCTAGGGGACACTTATGTGTGTGTATGACGCTGAAATAATGGTGAGACACCTACACGTAGTATCAAAAAAAAAAAAAAAATTGCAGATATAAATATTTGGTATCTGATATTCAAATAAAAACTTTTTTTTAAAATAATTGATGTAACAAAGTAATACGCACAACGTAATAAACATTTCTATCTATAAGATAGTCCTTTAATATAAATATGCATGTTTGCATTTAGTGTACTACCAATATTTTGAAAGGTCATCATCCTCTTTATAAAGAAGTTAAAATAAGTATCAAAATACTGATTTTAACTTCTTTGTAACAAAACATTTTTTTTTTTAAAACATTGCCCCACACTAGGATTTCTCCTGTGTCGTGGGTGCGTTTACAAACATATATTCCACACACAATATCCATTGCAAACTTTACTATTGTAGTATATTTACAGTCTTTATTTGATTTTGATAACTACGAGTAGTAGGGTTAACGAGATATCTTGATTTACATATTTAATAATAAATAATAGTTTAAAAAACCAAAAATACACGCTTTTGTAGATGACCAAACTAAAAAGTACTTCTTTTTTAACAAGTTTAAGAATAGAGTGATTAATAAACAAAATTATTTTATTGTATATTATATTATTAATTTATTGTATAGTATATTATTTTATTGTTAAGCATAAATCGAAATCCGTAAAGAATAGCACAAACCATAATAATCGCAGAAATTCAGAAGACACCGAGAACTTCAACAAGTATTAACACGCAACACGAGTCAAGTGATAAAATCAAATCCGAGTTAATGAAGTGACAATGACACGTGTTACTGATTTTTTTATCGAATGAAATCGATTTATTGTCGTGATTAAAATAAGCAAATGTGATACTAATCTCATTATTTAAGTTAATGCATGATACAAGAGATATTAGTTTTCTGGTTAAGTTTTTTCATTAATACTGAAATAATTCTGTACTTATATGACATCAATAAAAAAAAAAGGTAAATTACGTGCTTGTCATGTCGTCAAGGGGTTGTATATAAAAATGTCATCATCATTTCAGCTGAAAAGACGTCCACTGCTGGACAGAAGCCTCCCCCAAAGATTGCCACAACGACCGGTATGGTTTTGTGTTGTGGGCCCATTGCGGGGTTTTGCCATAATCGCCACGCTTGGCAGACGGGTTGGCGATCGCAGTTGAGTTAAAATGTACTCGAAGGACGCTGCTGCCTATCTTCCGGCTATGCCCATAATTGCTTTTTACGACATGCCACAGGATGAGATGGACTGGTGGTATTCTTAGCCGGCACACAAAATATAGTTACAATAGTGAAATATTTGTTTAGACTATTACCAATTTTCTTCAAACCACCTCAATCCCATTTGAGGTGGTATTAACTACTAATTAAACGATTTAAAATGTACCTGATTAACAGGGGTCAAAGAACAGCGACGAGCTCGACCCGTATTATATGTAAATCGATACATCAGTTGAAAAATATCGATTACAATAACAAAGAGGTGTCGCTACGAATTTCAAACCCATACTAAAGTCGATGTTTGTGAATACGATGACCAAGTTTTTTTGTTTGTTTTGCAAGAGTATTTTGGTATTGTAATGTTATATTTCTTCAATGGCTTTATGACGGTTTTTTGATTCTGAATTATGGTATTTGGAAACGTGTCATGTTGCTTCAACGGCTAGAGATACAATCATCATTATATTAACTTGCAAATGTTCGGTACTGGACGAGTGGATGCAGTATCCCTAATTTGGTAAACAAAACCGTAAGCTATACGCTTACGGTTCTTTTCTGTACCATATTCTTCCACGGCTGGGTGAGCTAGTCAGTGAGTATTTGTGATGTTATCCCCTAAAATATTTCCTATGCAGCTTATAAGTAGTCTCCTACTGGTCATAAATCCATCAAAATCTCGCTGATTGAGGAATCTGCATGCTCATGCCGAGTACCTTGTTTCTTTTTTTTGTCGCGGTGATATCCTCATGGAATTTTTTCGCCTTGGTAAGGGCGTAGGGACCTGCCGAGCTCTTACCGGCTGTCCGGTGTCCTTCCACTTATCTAGCCGGGGGTGAGGTGCACGCTTTGTCTGCATTAGACCGTGCCCCCGGTAGGTATCGGCCAGTCACTGTTTGTCCGGCCCCGTCTCTGTGCGACCTAGCCGGCCGCACCTATCTCCAGAAAGGCGCGCGCAGTACACGCGCCGCGGTCTCGGGCCTGTTTTGTTCGGGTGACGGACAGCCCTTAGCTCATCGACTGCAGGCCGCCACTCCGGCCGGAGATCGTTCAGTGCCCTCCGCTGGCGCCCGCGCCCGGTGCGTTTTCTGCGGCGGGATCAGAGGTGTTCTCCGCCCGTCCCCAATACCGAGTGCCCTGAGGATCATGAGTAATTGTTCTTGAGATCTTGGGGGCTCCTTAGGTGCCGTGGCTTTGGCCGGTACGAACGGAGGAAGTACATGACGAGAATTCCAAAAACTTACTGATGTTATGCCTGACCAAAAGACCTCACGATAGATATGAACAGTGGCCAGTTAGTAGCGAACGTCCATAGGCTTTCGAATGACATGTCATGTCGCTTAGTCGCCATTTACGAGAACCCAAGATGGAGAGGAACGTCATTTCTCTGCCGGGAACACACGGTACACGGTGAAAGGTCATAACTTAGTAAATTATCTTATACAACCATACGTACTTCTGTGTGATGACCTGGACGAGTTCCGTGTTGTCGTAGACGTTCGCCAGCCCATTGTGTATTAGTGTGCCGGTGACATTATTTTGCGAAACAATGTAAAATATGTTTACTTGGCCTATCGTCAAAGGCTGTTGCTCAAAGGTGTTTGCGCTCGCACCAACGCAGCCAATTCCTTGATTCATTAAACATGAGATTTTCTGAATCAACAAGAAGTGATTGCCTGCTTTTCACCCTTGAAGGATTTATTGGTATTTAGTACCATTAATGACACCAACGAGAACATATAAAGGTAAGATAAAAGATAAAAATATTTTTATTCATGTAAACCATATACAGGCACTTATGAATCGTCGAGACTTTAATTTCCTATGGAGAGGAACGGGCAAGAAACTCCATGGTTACTCTTTTTAAATCATATACAGGGTGTCCAGTAAATAGCACGACATACTGCAGGGGGTGAGAGCTTGGGTCAATACCTACCAAAAAAACACAATATATGTTCAGCAAAATCTTACGGATTTTCAGTAGTACAACATTTTTTGATAAGAAAATTGTACTGTGAAAATTTAAATAAAAATTGTATTTCTTGAAAACATTTTAGTTTTTAATAGAATAAAGACTTATCAATGAGTAAAGTATTCACAAATAATTTGAGGTAAAAAAAAAACTAGAAAAGAATTCTTTTATTACGAGATGCTTAAAAATCTGTGTCAAGGTAGAGATTTTTCGATATTTCGGAAAAATTTGACCCAAGCTCTCACCCCCTGCAGTATGTCGTGCTATTTACTGGACACCCTGTACACGTTAGTTTATTCCGACTCAGGAGGTTCTTGACTGCGAAGTGGCTGTTCGAATTACACTTGCCGTTTATCAGGGATTCCCATATTTAACAGTTAACACTTCAAGGCGTATATGATGATATGTACGTAAGAATGTTTGATTATAACTATCCAAAACTAAGTCCCTACACAACACATAACTCGTCGCCTGCGCAGACGCAGCCGAGTCAACACAACTGTGTCAACATGAGCCATGCAGAATGCAGTGTGCTGGACGTAATTTTCACACACACAGAGACAGTGCGACATACAGACAGTATGAGACATAGTCTATACATATATTATAGTAAAGTTCGGAGGATATGTCTGCATACTAAATATATACCGGATATTTAATATTTTCATTAATCAATTAATAGGTAATTAGGTACTGCGCGTACATATAAAACGGATAATTTGCAATTGTATTGCGAGCCTGTCGCGGTTATGTAAGCTGTTTTGTATTTTGGAGAGCTGTTTATAGTTTGTATATGCAAAAGCATATTTACGAAGGTTGTCTTGTGGCTTTACGTTAGAAACGTGACTACTATCGGTCATAGATCGTGTCTACATATAATTGTTGCAAACATATAAGATTTTAGTACGAGCCGGTGCCTTTTTTACCCAAGTAACGTACACACACATGAAGCTATACAGAACCAGTATAAGCTGATCTTGCATTGTATAGGTTTTCGGTATGATGAGAGATCAGCGTAAACTGGTTTTCTATAGCTTGAGGTGTAGCCGTGTGTCATCATTTCGGCCGAATAAAGTCCACTGCTGGACACAGGCCTCCCTCAAAGATCACCACAACGACCGATGTCGGTGTGTTGTGTGCTCATTGAGGGGTTTTGCCATAATCGCCACGCTTGGCAGACGGGTTGGTGATTGCAGTTGAGTTGTTAATGTATTCGACGGACGCTGCTGCCCATCCTCCGGCTAATCCCTAATCGCCTTTTCCGGCACCCACGGGATGACATGGGTTGGTGCTATTCGTAGCCGGCACCACACGACATTAAGCCGTGTGTACATTTCAGGATATTTAAAGTTTTAATTCCATCGTCATCATCGTGTCAGCCAAAGAACGAACCTCTATAGATTTCCACAAAGACTGGTTACATGTCATCTGCTACCTTCACCAGGTCGTCTGTCCATCTCGTTGTCGCCGTCCCACGCTGTGCGTTCCGGTGCGTGGACTACAATCGAAAACTTTTTGCCCAGTTTTTTGCATCAGTTCTACGAGCAATGTTTAATTTTGCTAGTGTTTTAACTTGCGGTGTAGAGACTAGTTTTTTGGCCTGCAATTGGAATAGGAGTACACCACGGCCTACCCCCTTTGTGTGTTTCCATCTTTTCTTGTCCATCCAAAGGTTGTCTGTAAGTAAAACGCTAATTGCGATAAGACCGCCCATTGTACAATTACTGTTCATAGAATGATTTCTAGTAATTGTTTTTAAAGTGTTGTACAATAAAGAATATTCTATTCTATTCTAGGAGTAGTGTTTAAACCCCTGCCGTTGCTATGAGGTGGGGGACCTCTGGGTTCGCGGGTGCGTAGATTGGGGAATCTGCGTGCCCACACCAAGCGACCCAAGAGAAGACGGTAGCACGCATGTGGTCACGCGCTGCCGTGGGACACTTTGGGGGATCCTTTACAATCCCCCTGGGGGGGTGACCGCTTTACAGTCACCCTCTCCGAGATGTGCCAATAGGCGTGGCACCAGTGGGCGGCTCTAGTGTGATCATACGAGGACCTGGAGCCCCCCTTAGGCGCCGAAGATGACTGCCTCAGCGGTTTTAGCCGGTAGGAGTTCGGCATGCCCCTTCGTCCTTCCCCAGGGCAGAGGAAGTTCAAGTAGAATTTCCACTGGAACCAATAAAAAAAAAAAAAAAGATCGCACTCGCAATTCCTAAAAATATAGTTTTAAAAAGAAGCCGGTAGCTAGTATTTTCCTCGTAGCCAGTGTGCAATTTAAATCTAATCTAAGATCTAAATGATACAGCTCTACGTCATATGCATACTAGCCCGCATCTTCAAACTGAAAGCTATGTGGGCGAGCGCATGGTAATAGCTCACATCGGGTAATACATACATAATATACTCAAGTCCCTTATGATGACGCGATGTTTTCATTAAAGGGTCGATCAACCCCTTTCTTTCTCCGCATATCGCGCTAAATAACATACTTGAGATTGACTTGTCTCTATGTTTTCCGTTCGTCTGCCAGCATTGTGTACTTCTATTTATGTATAAACATTTTCGCAATTTTAATCTGTACCTTTAAAAACTACACGAACTGCGTTAAAATAATCGGTTTAGAAAGTTCATAATCTCTTATTCTACATTTGTATAGACTTGAACACCTGCTTTAAATAATGAAGCGCTTTAAGTTAACAATTGCGGTAGCAGTGTTGAAAGGCTTACCGAGACATTTTACAAATGGTTTTTTTTAAGTAACATTACCATATTGGCTTTTCTTATTTTGATATTATTATACGCATTTTATTTTAACATTTAAGGCCTCAGTTCCTACGAACTTTTGGGAAATAAAACTGTTTTTACATAACATTACATAAAACATTTTTCCGCGTTTTCCGTAGCGTCTATTTTACTTGGCCCCTCTATTTTTTAAATTTATGTCATAATAACATCTTCCGGTCCTAAGGGTAAAAGTATGAGTCAACATAGACTATATGATGCCCCTAATGGTCTACTATTTAAACTATATGCCTTCATTCCGTTCGCGTACGTACAATTTAAACTCGGCTGTGCTGACATCCAGTATAACTTGAACCCTTTATTTTGTAGTACTGTATAAGGTTATGTAAACTCAGTGGATCAACATATATTGGTATTTTGTTGCTAGCTGAACGTGACTAGAATGAGACTCCAACGGAGATACATTTTTATAAAGAGAATGCGGGTTTCGCGCCTAAACACCTGTCAAGTGTTTGGAACGTTTGTCTTTTAATTGCCGGACGGCCAGTATTTGCACAGTAACTAAGGAGGTTTTATTGTTACAGTCTTTATTGAATTTGTCAATTCATACTATCTTTACTGATCGAAGCGGCTTCTGAGTTCAGGTCATTTAATTTTTTTCTATTGATATTCAATTTAGAAATTTCAAAATACAGCCTTTTTATGTAATGATTTTATACTCATTATCATTCCGGTTAATTGCAACATTCGCAACAATGATGGTATTTCGTCCTGCGATTTAACATTTTTTGCGACAAAACTATTTTGTGTAACCCGCTTAAATTCTACAGAAGCCATCCATATTTTAACGTTATTAATATTTAGGGTTGTCAAAAGTATTCTTCAGAAACAATTCTGTCTCATAACTCGTTTCGGTCATTCAAAAAGGTGTTCAGTCGCTCTTATTTGTCTCCGTCTGACCCTAGTGTACTAACGCGTTAGTACAGTTAACGTTGTCGACCTCAAGAACGGATCCATTTAAAATTCTTCATACATTATGTAGATAGAGTAAAGCTTGTACTAGCTAAGTCTTTTTCAAGTCGAGTGTTGTAGCAACCTCGTCCATTTGACGCTCATGTCCCCTACTTAACCTCAGCCTATCCTGCAGTACCACTGGCCGTAAAATCTTGGTCAAAAACGTGATATCATCTTAATTATTGAGTAGTTTTACTCACAGCGGCCATTTTGATTGTCTAAGCACCAAAGCCTTTTCAGAATAAGTTATTGGAAACTTATTTGTACACAGTTTTTCCAAATTTATTTGAGTAGAACTGTTCTTCAGATTGTGTGCGGTTGAATGGGAAACTTCCCTAAGATGCTGAGGTTCTTCGCGAATTCTTATCATCATCATATCACCCAAAGGTCTCCCCTATACATTTACACAGCGACTGGTTATTTGCCGTGTGAGCAGCATGTAAGCGCAGAATGGCTACTGTTCCACAGAAAGGACGCTGCTGCCTGTCCCTCTGGTTTAGAGTCCCTTAGTCGCCTTTTACGACATCCACGGAAGGTGATGGAGTGGTACTATATTTTTAAAACACTACACGGACAGTGAATTCTTATAATTATGGTGAAAGTTCAAAGTTCATTCTTATTTATTTGTCTATCATTGTTACCATGAACTAGATTTTAATTATATTTCATGGTTTAAATCTATTTATGCTTAGTAATAAAAGTTAGATTAACATCTGAAAATCATCATCAACTCATCATTACCTCTTTGTTTTCAACCCATTCAATCATTTTACAGATAAAAACAAAATCCTCACAAAGCAGCGTATTCTGTAACCGAAAAGAACGTCTCCGCTTTCACTGCCACAGATAATAAATCTACCAAGTCAACGTCACTAGTGTCGCTACCAGCGACATTTCGTAACCTAACCCCTGTTAACCTCAGCCAACAATAAAGGAACATTACCAAGTAAATACGTACTGTAGTCATTGTAATTTAAATAAATTCAAATTAGCTATACCGTCGTCGTCGGGTGTCGCAAGTGGACCTAATATTGTAAAGTTGAATTATGTAATCTTCGATCTTTTGTCTTTGCCATCTTTTTGGTGATCTTTGGGATATTTTTGGGACTTGCGGTAGGTCGTTTATCACGTGTTTAGCGTACTACTGTCAATTTTAATAGCCAAGGAATTCTCGTCTTTACGGTTTCTCAATAATATTTGAAAATACGAATCAAACAGGTAATTGTACTGACAATATTACGTTTTGATTTGGTAGAGTAATATCAGTACAGTAATTTTAAACTATACACATCTTATCATTACTTATCGTCTTATCTATTCCGCAATTAGTGAAACATCAGTTGAACAATCGCAAAGTAACATCTCTATCGCAATTTATAAAGCATAGTTCCGATCCGGAAATATATGTTATTGTTTTATTTTTCCATTGAAAACGGAGCTCAATGTCAAGCTGAGCTTGAAGGCATTTTTCGGGGAAGAATGGGAGCGGCAGTCTTCCTGCCAGCTGAAACCACCGGAGCGGTTATCATCAGCACCGATGGAACTCTAGTACGATTACACTCAAGCGAGTTTCGAGCCTTGACTCAAATCTTGAAAGGGGCCTAAACTTTAGATTGGCTGGAACAGTACACAGTATACTATCTCGTGTGCAATAAAATTTGCAAGTACATTCGCTATGTCGTTTACTCGCTTTTACTTCTTTGGTCCAATTATTCTTCCTAGCGTTATCCTTTGGCTAGCCTGTCTTGCGTATCGAATCCAGAGGTTTTTTAATTAATCAAGACTACAAGCAATTAAAAAAATACTTCTACTTCCCGTTTATCTCTGAATATATTCGTTCCAAATATAATAATGATTGAAGCCCTGGACAACAAAGGCAAAGTTTCGCAAAGGTTCTGTTTGCACACGGCATATCTCAAAATCTTTCAAAAGTGAGAATAAGCGGCTGCGGGTGGCCTCAATGTTTGTGCCTTTAAATTTTTACCCTTTTTTTGTAATGTTTGTCGTATTGCATCTCGCCGGTCGATGACTTCGGTTGTGAATTTTTCATTAACAATAAGTAGATGTTGTACAGATCCTTTATATTTTATTTATTTATATAAGAGGTAACTTTGGCATATGTACATAATAAGTTTTTTCAACACCTTTATTTAGAGTCGACTTTAATTTTATTCTTAACTATCTGGGACCCGCGGTTTCAGCCACCGTTTAATTTAAAAGAAGTGGGTTATTTGTAAATAATTTGGAGTACTTCGGCATAGACAATTGACATAGAGTATGTATATGTAATGAATTTCATGGGTTTTAATTATTTGCGCGGATCCCTAATTATTTTTCTAAGCCTAAGTCTATTCCTTGTAACATCAGCTATCTGCCAGTGAAAGTCCCGTAGAAATTGGTCCAGCCTTTGCGGGGATTAGCGGGAACAGACAGACAGACAGACAGACCGACAGACAGACCACAATTTTTTTAAAATAGGTTTTTGTTGTAGATACTCTATATACTTTCATATGCATTTAGTAAAAAGCTGTTATTTTGACATTACAAACAGACACTTCAATTTTATTTATTTGTATAGATATAGATTTTGAGTTCGTCTTTCCGGTACCGGTACTACGAATGGTCTTATATAATATCAATCTATACTTCCGCGGGAAATAAGCAGCTATATTTTAGTCATGCTTTTACTTTTCGTTTTTCCTAACTTTCTGCTTTTGGTCATTTTATTCGTCTCTTCATTATCATTTTGCTTAGATTTGCATATAATAATATTATTATTTTATTTATTTTCAGGTTACTTTTGGCCCACCTTACAAACTAACATAGATATTATAATAATACATATACACATTGTGTTAGTATAAAAAACTTAATTCAATATTAGTGAAAACCTTCACTCGCACTACGTCACTGTGCGTTCTAGTGGCACTTGTCCGCGAACGCCTTGCGGCCAAAAGCCCTCTTCCATGACTTAGTGTAGATAACACGTTGGTAATCGCACCACATACGCCTTGAAGTTGACGTTGCGGTGCGACTCCAGCAGCTGCACTCTCGGCGTGTACTTGGTCCTTTGACGTACTCCACGATGTCCTCCCACTTAATGGTGTAGTGTAGGCGAGAGATATACACCGGAGTGTTCGACTTCGCGGCACGTATTGTTATTTTGGACTCAGGACGCAGGTTCGATGTTCGGGTCGATGATGGCGCTTCTTCCTTCGCACCCTGACAAAACCATTATCATCAGCCTCCTTCAGCGCCTTTTCAGGCATGGGCTTTTTAATAATTTTGTTACTTAATACTAATTGACGGCATGGTTGGTGCAGTGGCTGATACAGTCGGCTGCTGCGTTCCGGGTCATGGGTTCGATTCCCGCACGGAACAAATATTTGTACGATCTGCAGGTAGTTGTTCCGGGTCTGGGTGTATTGTATGTGGAATTCATGTCTGTAAACGCACCCACGACACAGGAGAAATCCTTTTTTTTTTTATTGATGTCCAGTGGAAATTCTACATGGAACTTCCTTCACCCCGGGGAAGGGCGAAGGGGTGTGCCGGACTCCTACCGGCTAAAACCACTGGAGCGGTCATCTTCGGCACCGAAGGGGGGCTCCAGGTCCTCGTAAGATCACACTAGAGCCGCCCATTGGTGCCACGCCTTTAGGCACATCTTGGAAGGGGTGAATGTAAAGCGGTCACCCCCTCTGGCGGAGGGAAGGCGACTGTAAAAAGGTCGCCCCTCAGGCACTTCTCGGGGAGGATTGTAAAGGATCCCCCCAAGCCTCGCTTTGCGCTGTGCTGCGCACACGGCGGCACGTGACCACGTGCGCGCCACCGTCTTCCCGGGGGTCGCTCGGTGTGAGCACGCAGACTCCCCAATCTGCGCACCCGCGACCCCCGAGACAGGATCCTAGTGTGGGGCAACGTTTTTTTAAAAAGCAGAAAAAGAAAGAAATATAGTACCGATTCAGATTAAGAACAGATCGAATCCGTTGCCAAATCAATGCTTACGTATAAAAAGCTACTACACAAAGGACAAGTTTCAGTAACTTTATTATATTTTAACGACTACAACCCAGGAAGCGAACTGGGCGAGTTCATATAACAATTCCATATAACACAGGGAAGTAATAATTTCCCTAATAAAACTACTCGTCAAATCTACCGTGAACTATGTGTTTGCAGGCTTTATCGTTCAACAAACCCTTTGTGTTTCCATCACACTCATACTCGTGTACGTCAATATGTCTCTTGCGCTCAGGCCCGGCTAATATGGCGGCAGCGGTTGCTTAGCAACGCTTGTTGTTTACATATGGGCGCGAGCGCTGCTTGAACGATCGAATCTGTATGAGGCCTGAATCGATTTAATGTTCAAATTATATAGCTGGTTATTTCATTTTTCGTTTGTTTTATGACTAACAGTTTTTGAATGTGGGTCTTACTCTGATTAGTATAAAAATTTTAATAAAAATAAAAAAAACTACTTCAAGGAGATTATTATCTTGGTTGGTCAGTGCAGTATGGCTTATTGGCTACTTTTCCACGTAAAGGACGATGCTGCCCATCCCTCTGGTTTAACCCTTAATCGCCTTTTACGACACGAGGAGATGGAGTGGTGCTATATTCTTAATCCGGACACCACGCGGAAAAATTAGAAAGTTAGAAAAGATTAATTAATTTTGTAAAAGTTAGAATAGTCCAAGCATAAGAAAATATTATTTTAAGGGAAACTCACGAACTATTTGCAAACAAATACGAAATAAATATAAAAAGACGTATAATCTCAATACCATTATAGGATCGTCATCAAATCAGCTATTTTCACACATGATTTGGTCTGAATGGATCGCGGTGCAGCCTCGATAATTATATTGTTAAATAACACCTCGCGCTATTACCTTGAATGACGTGCTCGTCTAGCAGTCTGTCCCACTATGACTTCACTTGCCTCTGTATTTAGGACAATCGGTTTCAAGTCGAATTTTAATTTTAAACGTTACCGTTGAAGTCGCATTTTGTTGTTTCTCCTGTGTCGTGGGTGCGTTTACAAACACGAATTCCACACACAATACACCCAGACCCGGAACAACTACCTGCAGATCGTACAAATATTTGTTCCGTGCGGGAATCGAACCCGCGACCCGGAGCGCAGCAGCCGACTGTATCAGCCGCTGCACCAACCGTGCCGTCAAAGCTATCTTGGATAAGATAGCAAAGCAATTGGAGCCACAATTTCTGAATTGACATAATTATTTAAGCAATCATACCTATTGCCAGTTCCGTTCTTTGGAAATCGGAGATGGTTATCATCATCGTCAGGGGCCAGTTCTACCCTCTAGTCCCCCCCCCCTTTCCCCTTTCGGTGCCGAAGATGACCGCTCCAGTGGTTTTAGCCGGTAGGAGTCCGGCATACCCCTTCGCCCTTCCCTGGGGTGAAGGAAGTTCCATGTAGAATTTCCACTGGACACCAATAAAAAAAATGCGGCCAGTTCTAGCACTTCTAGTATTCCAGTGACAGCATTAGAATCCATTTTAATTAGGGGCGAATCCTGGGGCGTCGCCTGTATGCGTCCACTGCTGAATATTGGTTTCCCCATGTCCTCTATAATGATTGGTCATGGAATTGATTGTCATAATGAACTTTCCCATCATATCGCTTTACGATCGCCAATCTATCATTGCTTCGCAGCAGTACGTCTGGTAGCGTCGTTGCTGTCCATCCCCTTGATACCTTCTAAGTCGACATATTTTTCTTGTCGGGAACCACACTTGATATAACAATATATTAATGAATAAAGAAAACTGAAAAACAATATGGCATGTCATTTATATAATTTATATTCAAACGTACTTGAAAATTCTTTGTTGACTCTAATCGTGTAGTCTACATTGTGAGGTTAAATTATGTATGGACAAGCTGTCTGCTGCATTTTAATTACAGACAATATAATTTCAGTTTGAATACATAAATATGTTGAAAATTTGTCACGCTAAGAGAAGCTTTTAGAGAAGGCTACTATATCTTCACTTCATTTATCTCCATGTAAAATTTATATTTTCTTGAGCAGTTAGAAAACTACGAACGTATCGACCTTTGCATTGACTCTTACAAATAGAGTCTTGCGCACTTCTAGTGTTCTATCCGCCATACAGACGAAAGCTGCCAACAATTCACCATTTTTTTATGACAGTGTTAAGTTTGGAGGTTGCTCTTAAGTGTATTGTTAACATGCGGTTTCTTTGTGGCCAGGTCAGTGGCATTCAGTAACCTTAGATCCTGAGGTTGGAACTGTCACATCGATTGAGTCGACAACCTTGTAACCTGCCTTAAGAAACACACCCAGATTTTAGTGTCAGCTAACATACCAACACAACTTTGATAGTGGTCATACAATATTGCCTCGATACGGAAATTGGATCGGTTAGGAAAATAATAAGATGTGTGGTGTAGGTTGGTACTTTATCTTTAGATTACTCTTGCTGCCTCTTTCTACAGTCTTGTAAAAACGCTTAATTTTGGACCAAAAATCATAGAGAAGAGCGCGGATGAAAAGACCAATGTACAGGGTGGGCCATAAGGGTGTTGGCGGTTTCAATATTCAATTAAAAAAGAACTACGAAATATAACAAAAATATATTTGTATTTTTTAAAAGTAGAAACATAGGAATTTTTAAGACCTAAAAATAATGTTGTTTGGAAAACTCGTTGAAAAGTTTTTCTCGGTATTTTGTTACTTTCCTGAATAATATTCCTCTTCAGCTGCTCTAAATTGGTCGGAATTCGTTGACTACCGATTTGAGGTAGCCCCATAGAAAATAATCGCATGGAGAGATCGGGGCTACGTGGTGGCCATTCAATATCCCTCCTTTTTGAAATGAGTTTTCCGGGAAAAGTTCCAATAGTGCCAAGCAGCCGAGGGAAGTCATTTGGACAACATTATTTTTAGGTCTTAAAAATTCCTATGTTTCTACTTTTAAAAAATACAAATATATTTTTGTTATGTTTCGTAGTTCTTTTTTAATTGAATATTGAAACCGCCAACACCCTTATGGCCCACCTGTATAAAGAGAAAAATGTTACAGCGCCTTATGATTTATCATCATAATACTTTGGCGGCCTTTCTAAAACTAAACAAATTCAGGCGGTGTATGACAGCCAACCATTTAGCTCGCGTCAATGCGGTAATATTCGAGAATGGGCAGTAACCGTCGAGCGTTTGTAGCAGAACAATCGGTTGTAGTTGTCGCAACGTCCCTTCGTTGCGAAATGACGCTAAACTTCACGAACGTGACTTTTTCTGTGTCAGCTTCGGTGCTCTTGGGTTGTCTTCGTTGGGGTTTTTTGTACGGCTAACGGTAGTTGGTGTACCCTTTAAAAAGCATACACACTATGCAAGTTTATGAGGTCGAGTAGGCAAATGTTTGGGATATAGAACTGGTACTTCATGGCACAATATCATCTATACTGCTTTTTACTATCCTCCGTGTGCAGCCGGCTCAAAATGCCACCACCCCATTTCATTCCGTGGGTGTCGTAAAAGTCGACTAAGGGATTAACCGGAGGATGGGCAGCGGCGTCCTTCGAGTACATTAACAACTCAACTGCGATCGCCAACCCGTCTGCCAAGCGTGGCGATTATGGCAAGACCCCCCAATGAGCACACAACACACCATATCGGTCGTTGTGGTGATCTTTGGGGGAGGCCTGAGTCCAGCAGTGGATTTCATTCGTCCGAAATTAAACATATTCTTCGATATTACAGACTAGCTGGGTCCCGCGGTTTTACCCGCGTTTAATTTATAAGAAATTAAGAGTACTTTCACATAGACACGCGCGGAACCCTAATCATTTTTCTAAAATAAAAGTAGCCTAAGTTATTCCTTATAACATCAGCTATCTGCCAGTAAATGTCCCGTCAAAATCGGTCCAGGAGTTTCGGAGATTATCCGGAACAAACAGACAGATAGACAGACAGACAAAAAAGTTAAAAATAGA
Source organism: Diloba caeruleocephala (assembly GCA_947459985.1). Lineage (NCBI taxonomy): Eukaryota > Metazoa > Arthropoda > Insecta > Lepidoptera > Noctuidae > Diloba > Diloba caeruleocephala. The sequence goes on from OX381630.1 coordinate 1,260,216, forward strand.
TTTTTTGATGTAGGTGCCGTATATACTTTCATATGCATTTGGTAAAAAGCTGTTATTTTGACATTACAAACAGACACTTCAATTTTATTTATTTGTATAGATTGTATAGATATCGAGATTAAGATTGTAGAAAAAACAACGGTAGCTCTAAGTCCTTTCTCAAATCATGAAGTTTTTGAAGATGATGAAGTCAAAATAGAGAAAAACAACGAAAAGATATTAGTCGTATCTATCCTCAAAATATACTTGCATAACAAAACTCAAATGTACACGATGACACTAAACGTGAAACAAACTAGCCAGAAGCGTCGTATACATCAGCACAAGTACAGTGAGACCTTGTGCTCGATGCTGGCTAGCGACTATTTATTGACTATTATTTGCTAAACTTATGAGCACAAACGTATCGGGGAGGATCTTGAAAATAAAAGCTTTTATTAATTAACCTTTTTTTTTTTCTGTTGCCCAGTGGAAATTCTTCATGAACTTCCTTCGCCCCGAGGAAGGGTGAAGGGGTATGCCGGACTCCTACCGGCTAAAACCACTGGGGCGGTCATCTTCGGCACCTAAGGGAAGCTCCAGGTCCTCGTATGATCACATTGGAGCCGCCCACTGGTGCCACGCCTATAGGCACTACTCGGAGAGGGTGACTGTAAAGCGGTCACCCCCCCGGGGGGATTGTAAAGGATCCCTCAAAGCGTCCCACGGCAGCGCGTGACCACATACGTGTTATTAATTAACCTGGTACTGAAATCCTTCGTGCAGGTGCCCAGAAAAATAGGTCGTATTCACAAATACAAATATTGAATCTTCTTTATTCCTCTGCCAAGCAGGAGTGTTTAAACATCACTGGGATCAGTTTTTTTTTTAAACGTTGCCCCACTCTATTATTTCTCCTGTGTCGTGGGTGCGTTTACAGACATGAATTCCACATACAATACACCCAGACTCGGAACAACTACCTGCAGATCGTACAAATATTTGTTCCGTGCGGGAATCTAACCCACGACCCGGAGCGCAGCATTGTAGCGATTGAAATTTATTGGGCATAAGAGACTAATAACTAATGTATCCATGTTACGAGCGCAGTGCGGTGCAAGCTTACTCCAAGGCGAATGACTAGCTTGTCTCGTTACCAGGTTAAATATAAATTGTGGTAACTGTAGTTGTAATTTAAAAAGTCATAATTTCGGCCGAATGAAGTCCACTGCTGGACTCAGGCTTCCCCTAAAGATCACCACAACGACCGATATGGGTGTGATGTGTGCTCATTGGGGGGTATTACCATAATCGCCACGCTTGGCAGACGGGTTGGTGATCGCAGTTGAGTTGTTAATGTACTTTCTGTTTTGATCACGCGCAGTTAAGGCGACATTGCGGTTAAGTTGTAATGTTACTTTGTTATAGAGTTTCAAACACACTCTAAAACAAAGTAACTTCTTTTTACAAAAGTAAAAATTTTTTGTTTCTGTGGTATAAATACCAAATACAGGAAAGTTTTATAGTTTCATAGTGGTAAATTACTTTTCTTTATAGCCGCAACTTCTGACATTAAATAATCTTCTCACGAGTTCGTGGATACTTAAAGCTGTATATGCAACTAATTTCATCATCATTTCGGCCGAATGAAGTCCACTGCTGGACACAGGCCTCCCCAAAGATCACCACAATGACCGATATGGATGTGTTGTGAGCTCATTGGGGGACTTTGCCATAATCGCCACGCTTGGCAGACGGGTTGGCGATCGCAGTTGAGTTGTTAATGTACTCGAAGGACGCTGCTGCCCATCCTCCGGCTAATCCCTTAGTCGACTTTTACGACACCCATGGGAGAAGATGGGGTGGTGGCATTCTGAGCCGGCACCACACGGCGACTCATTTCGCTACTTCTGTATATAATTTTTAATCCCTTTTTAGCGTATTGTCAAGGTTCCTTACTACCCGCATTCTAGTCGCACGCGCCATGACCGAGTTCCGGACGATTTCCCGCTGACTGCGCTTGCGCATGTGATGCTTTGACACTGGAAATTTATCGTTAATTTAGTATTAAATCTATTGCCATTAACTACGGCACTAGTTGCATGTTTTGTAGCTGCGAAGTTTTTGTTTTTTTTTCATCGTCTTTTCGTCTCGTTATTTATTTATTTATACTTTTATGCACAATGATGTTACACAAGGCGGACTTAATCAAAGTCAAAGTCAAATTTTATATTTCATATAGACCCTAATAGGTACTTAAGAAATGGCATTCTCTACCAGTCAACCTTTGGGTTAAAAAGAAATGCATCGAAATAAGATATGTTACAAAAAATTTATAATAAGATATACATACAAAAAATCTGCATACTATAGCTACGGTCAAATACATAGGTTTAAAATATACTACATATAATACGTATTATTTATCCGTTTAACCATGCCCGTAAGTGTCATTTAGGATTTCAGCGAATTGAAAAAGTATTCCCGAACTTGGCGTTTCAATTTTTTTATGCTATGCTGCGTTCTATCTATGGCGAGCTTCTTTAGATTGTCTTAGTAGAACACCAGGTCGCTGTCTAATATCTTACAAAGCTTATGACTTTCGGCCTCGGACTTCCATTTTAGAACTTGAATTGTAACTTAGTCACACCTTAAAATAATGTGAACATAACAGTATTAATAATGTTAATCCGATTCCGCTCTATTCATTAACTTTACAGTCTTGTGAAAATCCATTTGACATCTCACTTATGACCTCTGCCGTTAGAAATAATAGCCCATTTTTCATAAAAAAATCTCATCTAAGCCGATATGAAGCTCAACAGTTGGACGCCCAAGGTCAATCAGCTCACAAGACCCTCAATTTGAATGGCTTGTAATAAGAATTCTCACAGCCTTCGTTATTCTAGTCAATCATACCGACATTGGCCTCTTACGAAGAACAAAAAGACATAAATTAAAGTTATCGCAAGGAACTTGCAGCTTTATTCTTTTGTCAATTGAGTTTGAGCTGCGGCGTAGCTAATATGGTTTGGGATTTGTTATGGACTAAGCAGGACGTATACACAGTTGCTAGAACCCCTTGACTACATGAATAAAGGGAAGAAGGTATACTTTCCTCCTTAGACTTGGCTCTTATCACATATATTTTTAAGTTATTGCGTGGTAAGACACATAATCCGTGTATACTGAAGGGGGTTTGCTTGTATGTGCCAGACAATTACGTGTTGAGGCGGCGGCGGCCGCGGTTACTCGCGGTACCGCGCGGACGAACTAACATGTTAGGCAAAGCGCCAATGACGCGCGCCTTGCATACACTCAATGACATTGCTGATAGGATAGATTTATTTTTCTGCTCTCTGAATGAGTTTACTAAAGTTGCTTTGTATGTGTTATGTTACTTAAAATAAAATTAAGGACCACACTACCGTATTGGGATATTCCTGTAATGATAGTTGTGTTTGAGATAAATAAATAAATAAATAAATAAATAAAATATATCCGGAGACGGATCGCTGTACAAATCAGACAACGATACTTGCATTTGGTACAAGTACCCTAAGCAATAGACAGACAATTAGAAGAAAACTGTTTAGGGTGATATGTTACTCGTCCAACATTTGATCAAATTTCTCTCTCACACTCTTCAACCAATACCATTGTCAAAGATATTTTTTGACCATTGTCCAAGATTTTTGGAACGAAGTTCCTTACGGCAGGCTTGGAGGGGATATGGATTTTGCTGCGCGACCGAACTGAAAAAAATGTGATAGTAAAACCGTAAGAACCGTAAAAATCCGTGGAAAAAAGTGCGTGGAATAAAACCGTTAAATGAGACGTGCGCAGGCGCGACAGTCGCATACACAAGCGAGTAGTGTATAAGTGTCGATTCTACATTAGCCGAAGGAACTTCGTTCCTACCTGGTGTCCCACGACACCACATAATTTTTTTTTGTTTGACAAGTCCCATATGCATTGGACGTTGTAGGGCCGATGGGATGTGAGATCGTGTCACATGCAACGTATGGTTTCTCACAACTGCTCAAACGCCAGTCTGACATCTAAGCCACTGGGCTTTTACGGTAGGTACCGTAAATGAACAAAGATGTACTAGATAAAAAAAAAATACAAAAGAGTACAATAGTCACAGTAATATTCAAAGTCAAAGTCAAAGTCAAAGTCAAATATTTTTATTTCAAATAAACCAAATATTGGCACTTATGAAACGTCAGAATCTAAGTTGCACGGTTCCAAATAGTTGATCTCGTGGAGAAGAGCCGGCAAGAAACTCCATAGATACTCTTTTAAAATAATTGAGATTACAATGTTGATTAATACAAATTATGGTAAAACATATAACGAGCATGATGTAGGCAAATGTATATATAAAAATAAAAAATACATACTAATGCAATATAACTATTATTCGCCATGGCAGTTAATGGCTGACCAGTCCCAACAGACGGCACGGCAGTTAAGTCTTATATAATGGTTATATTAGTGCCAAAATAAAACCTAGTATATACCTAAAATATATTAATTACGGGTACAAAAATGTTACATATAGCGACCTGCCCGAACTAGGTTTATTGAAACCTCTGTTTCAGGCTATACAATGCGGTATGAGGCGTTAAATTCATCTATACAAATAAATAAAATTGAAGCGTCTGTTTGTAATGTTAAAACAACAGCTTTTTACTAAATGCATATGAAAGTATATACGGTACATAAAACAAAATAACAATTTTTAATTTTTTTGTCTGTCTGTTCCGGGTAATCTCCTAAACCGCTTGACCGATTTTGACGGGACTTTCACTATCAGATACCTGATGTTATAAGGAATAATTTAGGGTACTTTTATTTTAGAAATATAATTAGGGTTCTGCGCAAAAATATAAAACCCTTGACATCCAATATATATATTCTATGTCAAGTGTCTATGTCGAAGTACTCTAAATTTCTTTTAAATTAAACGCGGGTGAAACTTATATGAAAATATATTTATGCAACCGTTCTCATGGACATCAGCAACCTTCTAAAGCTTTCTAAGGCTTCAGTTGGAATGGGTTTTGTTCCGGTAATATTACTGGCTGATTCAACCTTTCGCCTGGAAAATCGCCAACTGCGCTCACACGTAGTTGCAATGATGGGTAAAATTGGTGACTTAATTGCTTTCTTACGAGGACCTGGAGCCTCCCTTTGGAGCCGGTAGGTGTTCGGCATTCTCCTTCGTCCTTCCTCGGGGCGGAGGAAGTTCATGTTTTTTTTCCACTGGGGATCAATAAAAGAAAGGTTTGATTATTGTACTGCCCCAGTAAAGCCCTTCACATAGAAGGCATCTACCACAGACGCTAACGCCAGATGCTACGGCTATTGCCATAAGCTAATTAATCAATAGATAAATATCGATAACGATGTGAACACGCGTATAGCATTTTATGTAATGACATCTTAATCGCTCTTGGAGTAACTCGCATATTATAATGATGATATGTATTTCATGACCACGTGTTTCCGGACCGACTGTCGGACACAGACTGAAAGAGTACTCTATGACTTGTGTGACAGACAGCGTCCTACTCCGCGCACACCTTGTGACGTGTGCGCCCAAGACGGATAATCAATATACCCTCATACACACAGTCGGTGGTGTCAGCCGGCTCAGAATACCACCACCCCATCTCCCGTGGGTGTCGTAGAATTCGACTGAGGGATTAGCCGGAGGATGGGCAGCAGCGTCCTTCGATACATTAACAAGTGAACTGCAATCGCCAACCCGCTGCCAAGCGTGGCGATTATGGCAAAACCCCCCATTGAGCCTACAGCACAGCCATATCGGTCGTTGTGGTGATCTTTGGGGGAGGCCTGTGTCAGTGGATTTCATTCGGCCGAAATGATGATACACACAGTCTCTACTGACAAGCTTGTCATAAAACTAGTTGAAAAGTTCTCAAGCGCCTCAGTGTTTTGATGATTTTCTTTATTACTACATGAGGTCATAGCAGGTATAGCATTAAGTGTTACTTTCTATTCTCTTTGTATTTTTCTTTACATTTTCATGCGTCACATTCATCAATGGTGGAACGAACCATCTTGAATGGAACCAGCTTCCGTCATTCTACATGCACGTCCGTTCAATAATGACCTCTATTACAAACGATATTAAGTTAAAAACATGTTACACGCACACAATTTGTTACATAACATTCTAAATACGTTCACTTTTTATTTAAGACTAAACTGTATTCCAATACCGTAAGTTCGAAATTCATTTTCAAGCGCATTAGTATCAGTTTTCATTCAAAATTAAACTTTATGCCTTAAAGAACTAAGTTGCTACTGGTCTGCTTATTACCTTTCTGAACATAGACTCGCTATAGGAAATGAAACTTAATGCTACCAGATAGAAGGCTGTATTTTATTTTGCCGGCAGCGGGGAGGTCGTATGCGCACGCGACTCGTTCCGGCTGTGATTGCATTTACGAAGGACGCTCGGTCATGTGAAATTGATTCTACTCGATTACGGATGTTTAAAGATTTTATAGTTGGTATATCTTTGCTGTCAGGATCGTCGATTCTGCATGGGATGACCCAAGTAAGATATAAACATGAAGAAAGAACCTGGACCTCTAAATTCTGTAGCATAAGGTATCGCATATCTTTGCTGATTCTGTAAGATACCGGTAAAATTATTGGAAAGGTATCGTTGTCTTTAAATATAAACAAAATCGGAATAACACGAAATAAATTTAGGTATATCAATATGTGAAACTTTAGCATGGTTTTACGACATTGGGTTATGGATTAAACAACCAACTCCCCAAAGGCTAAAGTCTTTTCACATCGATCTACAAACGCTCGTCCGGTTTTCGAGGATAGAGTCTGGTGTGAGTTGTACTGGCCAGACCTTCACAGATTTGGGGGGACCCTTTGCAATCCTCCCCTCCGTGATGTGCCTAAAGGCGTGGCAACAATGGGCGGTTCTAGTGTAATTACGAGGACCTAGAGCCCCCTTCGGTGCTGAAGATGACCGCTGCAATGGTTTTAGCCGGTAGGAGTCCAGCATACCCCTTCGCCCTTCCCCGGACCGAAGGAAGTTCATGTAGAATTTCCACTGAAAACCAATAAAAAAAATACGGGATGCACTCCGGGAGTGCCGACAGAAGTGAACATTTTATAGCAATAAACGTTTTTTTATTTATTGATCTAGACGCGTTCGCGGTCTGCTATATGTACATGCATATATGCACACACTATAGCTGCGTCTCGTAACGGTGTCGCGAGTCCAGAGATTTTATCTCATCTAAAAATATGCGTACCGCGCTAAAGTTCTGTTTTTTTTTTAATGGTAGACAATAAAAAAAAGATGTTTTCACTTCAAAAAAAGACCGAACACAGAAAGTAGGGATCGTAAGAAAAATAAAATTTTGTATTTCGAATAAAATTCAACAAGTTCTTAGTTGCTTTTTGCGTGATGGGCAGTTGTCGCGTTTAAGTTTTAAGACCTCATTGGTAATGTCGTCACTTCAAACAGCACCGACGCGCCTCCAGGGGAAACACCATGACAGCACAAAACATAAATGTTTGACTAACTACGTAGTTACTTGTCTACTCGCTACAAATAGTCGTACAACATTACTGTTGTCTCCGCCTTGTGATATTTCAGAATGTTGTAGGGATCGTGTTTATTAAATAAAATGCCTATTTTCCATTCATTTTTTCAAGTTAATCTATACAGTTGCTAATCGAGCATAAACAATCTATTCGCCAATTTTATTACGAAACTAGCTGGGACACGCACGCGGTTTCACCCGCTGTTTAATTTAAAAGAAATTCGATTATTTATATGTAATTTAGACCACTTGTTGTAGATTTGATTATTATTATTAGATTATTTATTAGATGTATAAATATCGAATACCATGGGTTTTCATTTTTTTTGCGGAACCCTAATAACTTTTCTGATAAAAAAGTAGCCTTAGTTATTCCTTATAACATCAGCTATCTGCCAGTGAAAGTCCCGTAGAAATCGGTCCAGCCATTTCGGAGATTAGCGGGAACAAACAGACAGACTGACAGACTGACAGACCGACAGACAGACAAAAAAATGAAAATAGTTTTTGTTGTACCGTATATACTTTCATATGCATTTAGTAAAAAGCTGCTATTTTGACATTACAAACAGACTCTTCAATTTTATTTATTTGTATAGATAGTGTGCCGTGTGGTGCCTGCTAAAAATCCCACCACCCTATCTCACCCCGTGGGTGTCGTAAAAGGCGACTATAGGCATAGCCGGAAGATGGGCATCAGCGTTCTTCCAGTACATTAACAACTCAACTGCGATCGCCAACCCGTCTGCCAAGCGTGGCGATTATGGCAAAACCCCCCAATAGGCCCACAACACAAAGCCGTACCTGTCGTTGTGGCAATCTTTGTGGGACGCGTCTGCCCAGCAGTGGACGTTGTGGGCTGAAAAGCAGAATGATGATGATTACGGAATAGTGTAGTAATGAAGATCACGCGCCGCTGTCTTACTGTCTTGCTTTACTTACCTTGACGCAGACCGCTGCTAGCCAGTTCTCACCCAAAAAAGGAGATATTTACAACGTTAATGTCGGAGACAAACAAAAAGTATATTAAGATGAAACATTAGAAGAAAATCCTGTCCTGCTTAGCTAAGTTCGTGTGGAATGTTATAGTTTTCTGACAGTTTGAAAAATCCTGTATAAACAATCAATCTCACGAGCCCTTTTGATTATTATTACTATAGAAGTATAAATTTGCATAGATATAACGCACCACATTTGTGGTAAAGAAGTGTTTCGTCACTAACTGAAACTGTTAGGTCATCCTCGTCAGGCATAATAAGCATTTGTATCAATGTTAGGACATGGTCAAATTTTCTCAGCCAAAGTTTACAAAGTATTAAATTGAACTGCTATTGTCTATATCTACTAGTTTTAATTGGACCGTATGTTAGTCTAGCCACAACACTTACAGGTGGATATGTTTTCAAAACAACCAGTATTTCGCTTCGCTAGTGCACGTACGTAGCCCGCCATTGTTCGTCGTCGAACGTATTTGAAAAATAACGATGTTCTATTTTGTATTTCAAATTTTTGTTACGGTCGTGTTCCGATTTTGAATATTTTTTATTTGATCTTGTTATTGGTTTTCGGCGTGTGAAGATGTGTGTATAGTGCCAGTGTTAGAAGTTGTTTCTTTTTATAGAAACGTAACTGGATATTTGTGAATTGCCTAATGGTTCACCTGGCGGTATTGAGTGCCATCGGTATAATTCTTTTCGCAGTTGCCTCGACAGTAAAAAATAGACATAAGTTCGTATTTTTATTCTCGGTAATAAAAGCCAGTAGAGTTGCGTTGCAATAAGGCGAAATAAAACCACACTATGCTAGTGCTGTAGTGTAAATTGTATCGAACGATTTAAAAGTATGCCGTTTAAAACGTCATTGGTGATCAAAAAGCGTGCTACCGTATTGCAATAAAAGTAAATAATTACGAGCTATACAGAGCGGAAAATAACCAAATATTGAACGCTTCTATGAAAGTTGTATTAATATTGTATTGTAATCCTATGTCTGCTTGGATACGTCCTCTACAATAGACCACGGTTTTAAACAATACTGGAAAGAACATTTGCGTCCATCATTATAATATTAGTATAGTTCAAATGTCGGAACATGGGTTCGTAGGTTCTATCCGTCTCAACTTCTAAACTTTTAGAATTATGTTGACGTAAACCAGAAATTATTTATTAATTTATTGTCTATCTATCATTACTTACATTTTATTAAAAGATCTTTAACTACATAGGTATATGTTCTGTCAGGTGACCAAATAGCAATGAACCAATGATCCAATACTAATAAAAAAATGGTAACATAAATGGTGGTAAAATGAGTCGTCACACAGTATTGGTTGTCTTGCAGTTAGTATTCCTTGCTCGATCTGCATTTATATCTTATGTGGATATTGACGACATTCATGTAAGTACTAAAATACATTTAATAATATTTTTTATTTATTCAGACAACAGAGATCCAGATTTGTAGTAATACAGTTATAAAAATGTTTTATCTAATTGTAAATAGCGACTTGGTCCTTTGTATAAGTTTCCACACCAGTGGACAGTCGTGCTTAGCCGCTATAGTATTCAGGATACTGTGGCTACTTCCACGCAACCGACTGAGAAGCGATGCAGTCTTTTTGCGCCAGATAGCTGCAAAGCCATCTGTGCGCGCATCAGCAAACATCGCTGATGCACTACAAAAACGTGGAAGCCGCAACAGCGCCCTGAACGCATTGTTAAATTGGACTCGCAGAGCATTGTGAGCTCTTTGGGTATAGTTGAACCACAGGCCTCCCGTATACAGCGACGTACAATAAGCTTTAAATAATGTAACTTTAACTGCGTCTGTACATCGAGAAAATCTGCGTGCCAGCATGTTCGCCCGAACTGACAATGCTCTGCGTTCTCGTTCCATGTCAACATCGTCTTTTAGATCGTCAGTTACCCAGTGTCCAAGGTATTTGAACTGGTGAACCCTTTTTAGGGACACACCATTAAGGTAAACTGGAAGGATGGAAGGACACATGGGACCCGATTTAAAGACCATGTATTCAGTCTTTTGAACATTGTACATCAGACCATGTGAAGCAACGTATGATTCGCATACTGCGAGTAGCTTTCGGAGAGCTCCGATTGAGGGGGCCAGCAGCACCATGTCATCCGCGTAGCTGAGGTTGTTGCAACAAACACCATCAACATAGCAGCCAACATGCATGCTGCTGAGCCTCTCAACCAGTGCGTTAACGTACAGGTTAAAGAGCAAGGGTGAGCTCAACCCCCCCTGCCGAACCCCGCACTCCAACCTGCTTGCATCCGAGAGTTCACCCGCCCACCTCACACGATTCTCTTGGTTGAGATACCAGTACCTCAGAAGTGATATCAACTCCGATGGTATACCTGTCTCTGCTAATTTCTGCCACAGAATGTCTTAAGAGACCAAATCGAAGGCCTTACTCAGGTCCAGGAAACACGCGTAAACTGGAGTATGTTTATCGGTATAATACTTAACAGTATGTTTCAAGCTAAAGATAGCAGTCTCAGCCGACAATCCGGAATCCAAACTGTGCGTCGTGTAATTGCACATACTTGTCAAAATATGAGTTAAACACACTGTCAAGTACTTTGGCTACGATGGTCGCCAAGGAAATGGGTCTATAATTGGACTTGTCTGCCATGTTTCCTGTCCTGTTTTTGGCAATAGGTACAACCAGAGTGCGTACCAGCTCGGGAGGCAGATGCACATGGCTCACACATAAATTAAGTAACATTGCGAGCACTCGAGGTAGATGAACACCAGCATGTCTTAGGTGCTCGACGCTGAGTCCGTCATGTCCAGGAGATTTGCCTGTTGTCATTTTTCTAATGACTATTTTAATATCTTTCGCAAGAATGACAGTTGAAATCTCTCTCGAAGTTTCAGCGTAAAACTCCCGACGTGGTGGACCCAGCGGTGACTTTACTGAGAAATAGTCCTTGAAGACATTGGCAATCTCCCTGGGACTGGAAACACCATCGACGCTAACAGGAATACTCGGCTTAGTATTTGAGATATTTGTACTTTTCCAAAAGTTATTATTTTATTATTTAAGTATTGCAAAGAGATTTGTGGTACAGTGAGATTTATCTCCAGTTTCTACCTCCGGTTTGGACACTATTTATCTTTCCGAAGAAGAAGAAGTGTGGTGCCGGCTCAGAATACCACCACTCCATCTCCTCCCGGTGGTGTCGTAAAAGTAAATGAAAGATATTAAAAGGAATTATAATCATAGACTGATTAATGAAGGTACCAAACTTGTTAGTCCCTGATTTGTGAAAGCCAGTGACAGTTCTAAGCTGGCCACAATTGAATATAAGGTTCGCTTACAGACCGCTACAACGTACGATTTTATTGGGATAGCTCTACAGTTATGATAATAAGCAGACAGACAGTAAGACAGTGAAGCCTGCCGCCCAACATGCTTTGCATTTGATGAAACCCCTTCTTCGACTCTTTCTGCACTCAGCGCATCAAACAAGATGATCTTCTGCGGTTTCTCTTGGTACTTTCTATATCATAATAAATCTCCTCTAAAAGATAGCAGCTCTTTCAAAGACTTTAAAAATAATAAGACTCTTGCCCTGGTCAAATTTAGAAACTGCGACTGTCTAATGATATGCCCTAAATGTAGGCTTTGAATTTTTAATATCAATATAAAGTTCCAGTCCAACTACTTTAGCTACCTATAAAACCGCGGGTAGAAAAGCGGTTTATATTTTTAGTCAAGACCATATAGCAACTACTAAATACTTCGGATTTATATATAAATACTCCAATGTCTTCACTTGGCTTAACAGCGGGTCGAATTGTCGTACCGTTGACAATACTCCTTACGTAAGTCGAACAATTATGGAAGTTTGACAAGATGGCGGGAACGCGGTCAAGGCTCCATAGCACCGAGTGATGCGCAATCTTAACTATTGTAGGAATCATTTACATTTTTAGTTCTTGTGTCTTGAGGGATTAATGCATGGTCTGGAAATTGAGGTTAATGCTAATAGTAACGTGTCAAAACAAAGCTTAATGTAACTTTGTACGCGTGTTAGTAACACCTTTTAAATTCTTCCTAAATGTGGCTAATAAAGGATCATGTGTTTAGACGGCAGGGCTACAGCACGATAACATTGATGGTGAAAAGGTATCAGATGACATTCGCACGGCGTAAAACTAAAATCTAACTAGAATCATGGATGAAAGAACTGGTCCCATCTTTGTACCTCATACTTCCTTGTTATTTATATCTCCATCTATTCTAAAACCCACCCAGGCAAACAGGCAGTTATTTACTAGTTCTGCTTGCATCCAAATGTAGTTTATGATCTCCCAAAAGTTCGTCTCAATTTTCCAAACATTTAAACAAAATCGTCACACAGAGGAAGCCTGAAGCAAAAGCTAATGCCATATTTCCCGATACGTATACAAGTCCCAGGTTCAGTGTCCGTTTGGTTACAATGGCACATAAATGGTTTATAACCGTAGTAAACTCGAGTGATATCGGTATACGCGGAAGTATTAACAAAAGGCCTAAAGCGCTAAACTAAAACTATTGAGAAATGGGTTTTTTGAAACGACGGTTTTCTTTTGGGGTTAATGAACTTCTCCGTACGCAAGCTTATCTGGGGGGTGAGCAGATTCTTTCATACTTTGCGTCGCCGTGGTGCGGTGCATATCGATCGATCAACATTGTCGCGTATCTTGGATCGGTGACTGTTCTTGACACAACGAGACTGCGTGATGCCATGGGCAACACTTTCTTCCATTGGGTCATCATCATCAGTCATTTCAGCCAAAAGATGTCGACTGCTGGACATAAGCCTCCCCCAAAGAACGAACAACGACAGGTCTGGGTTAGTTTTGTTTGCTCGTTGGAGAGTGTTGCCATAATCGTCACGCTTGGCAGGCGGGTTGGCGAACGCAGTTGATTTGTTACCCATCTTTCGGCGAATCCCATATGTCACCTTTTACGACACCCACGGGATGACATGAGGTGTTGCAATTCTTCTGCCATGAGGCATTCTCTACCAGTCAACCTTTGGGTTAAACAAAGCACTTCGAAAGAGGTATAAAAACAAACCTATAGATAATGTTAAAAAAGACTGAATTAAAAATAGGAATACATACATATACTAATATAAAAATAGATACTATAAAATATTACATAATTATAAATAGTTAAATAGAATACATAAAAATATCTGATATAAATATTAACTCTAATGACGAAGACAAAACTGATTAGGATTGTAACAATTTCAGGAAGTATTAAGTCTTGCGGCAGCCTGACGCCGTCCGTCAATCGTTCTTATCTCAGGATGTTAGGTCTATTGTGGGATTCAAGCCAACTTCAATCAGTTTAATTCAAAATCTTTAGATTTTATATTAAAACATTGTAACGAAGACATCCTTCATCTTCATTTCAATCAACCTCTTTCATGACTTCATACCTTTTATCTCAATCACTGTCCACTTCATGATGTATTCTTTATTCAAATCAAAATCCGAATGTATTATGTGACGTACTTAACTTGACATTGGCAAAATGTTATTACAATTGCCAAAAAAAAAAAAAAAAAATTATGTGACGTAAGTGTTGCTCTTCATATTTTGATTTATCACATTGGATTCCATTCTTCGCTTAACACTAGTGGTTCCACACACAGCTATCGCTCTGACAAATAGTCTGCCTGAAATATTACAATTACTCATTTTCAACTAGCTTAGCGGCTGTGCCGTGTGGTGCCGGCTCAGAATGCCACCACCCCATCTCCTCCCATGGGTGTCGTAAAATTCGACTAAGGGATTAGCCCTGGCCTAGCCAGGGAGGTGTTGTTGTGAATAACAATTTATAACACTATGCCTATGTTACGTTTCATTCACTGAGACTTTCACTGGCAGATAGCTGATATTGAAGGGAATAACCTGGGCTATTTTTATTTTAGAAAAATAATTCGGGTTCCGAAATAATTAAAACCCATGAAATCCAATATATATACTCATATGTCACATGTCTATGCCGAAGTACTCTAAATTATTTATAATAATCCGATTTCTTTAAATTAAACCGCGGGTCCCAGCTAGTAGAAATATAAACGCGCTTCTCCGGTCGGACAGCGGTTTAAGATACATTGTATAACAGTTTATTTTAATTATTTTCAAGCGGTTGTTGCTCAGCGTCGGTATGGTTGCTGAGAGATTAAGATAATGTAGTTATCAACGCGTTATCAAGGAATTCTATGGCGAAAGGATAATAAAGATGTTGGTGTGGCAATCGTTGGTATGTAACATAACATGGGTTAAGGAAAGGGACGCATTAGAAATACACATATTTGTTCTTGAAGAGGATAGCGGTTATTATCATGCAACTACTACTCTAACTACTCAAGCTCAATATTTTTAAACTAAGAGCGGATTTGCAGTTATGGTTCAACGTTAAAGTTAACAAAGCAGCGTGGGAAGGCCTCCAACGAGATGGACAGGCGACCGGAAAGGTCGCTGGGAGTAGCTAGATGCGGGCGGTATGTGACCAGTCATTGTGAAACTCTATGGCGGATGTTTTCGAGCAGTCGTGGACGTCCTGCGGCTGATATGGTGGTGATGGTGATTGATGACGAACGGGATTTAACGGGGACCGGGTTCTCGAGTGGAGACCGCGCACCGGAAAAGGCAGCGTGGACCGACCTCCAACGAGGTGGACAGACGAGGTGGTGAAGGTCCCTGGGAGTCGTTGGATGAGGGCATGTGCCGCTCGTTGTGGAAGTTTAAGGGGGAGGCCTTTGTTCAGCAGTGGATGACCTGTGGCTGATATGATGATGATGATAAATGCCAGTAATTGGTTTAATTTGAACTTGACATTTCATCGAAGGTTGAACCCATCGGAACAATATTTGATTCGTTTTGTACGGTAGATAAATCTTATCTCTTTAAATGAGCAATTCTTGTAATTAGAATCTCGGAATCGGCTCCAACGATTTTCATAAAATTTAGTATATAGGGGGTTTCGGGGGCGATAAATCGATCTAGCTAGGAATCATTTTTAGAAAATGTCATTTTATAGGCGTTTGAGTAGTCTCAACTGAAAAATATGACTCTTCCTGACATCTATTGGCGAATAATAATACTATTTTTTGTGAGCAACTAATTGCTTTAACGACACAACAGCAGATGGCGTTGTTAAGTAACACGAAAATACCGAGCAAAGCTCGGTCATCCAGGTATATTAATAATCGAGCATAACACCATGTTCATTTTATACTATAATGTCAAGTATTATTTCACATTATAGTATAAAAGTTAATTATAATGGAAGTATTATAATTTTGTTTAGGTACCACTGACATTCAATATTAAATACTTTGTCCAAAAAAATTAATTTGGAGAAGTAGCATCTGTTACATACTCTAAGAAATTTTTTATGAGGTTAGCTATGTAGTCTAATTTTGAGACAATGGAGTGCTTAGTGGTACCACTACTGCCGCATAGATGACGCTAAACTCAAAAAAAATATTGAAGTTCCAGTTTTCTTAATCTTATATCTTTAAATTTGAGTAGTCTCAACTGAAAAATATGACTCTTCCTGACATCTATTGGCGAATAATAATACTATATATATATACTTACGTAATTGATTGATAAACTGTAAAAAATTAAGTATTTGTTTCTAATATAAGATTAAACTAATTGCACTCATGATTTTTTTCTTTAAATAACCAGTTCATATTTTTTATTATTCTATCGAAAAATATTATTCATATTTCATTATTTTATTAGTAATTCGTACTTAAATATAATTTCCAGAAAACACAATTTAAAAATAAAAAAAACCGAGCAAAGCTCGGTCAAACATCTAGTATCTTTAAATTTGAGTAGTCTCAACTGAAAAATATGACTCTTCCAGACATCTATTGGCGAATAATAATACTATATATAATATACTTACGTAATTGATTGATAAACTGTAAAAAATTAAGTATTTGTTTCTAATATAAGATTAAACTAATTGCACTCATGATTTTTTTCTTTAAATAACCAGTTCATATTTTTTAATATTCTATCGGTAAGATCGAAAAATATTATTCATATTTCATTATTTTATTAGTAATTCGTACTTAAATATAATTTCCAGAAAACACAATTTAAAAATAAAAAAAAACCGAGCAAAGCTCGGTCAAACATCTAGTAACTTTTTAAATCTGTAACGACGGTTGTTAACTTAGGCATCCTGCAACCACGAACTATAACTATTCCATTATTATATTAGACCCTATATATTTTAATATAATATAATAATGGAAAATATTTTAGGAGGTAAATCTATAGGTTGCAATGAGTCGTTTTCGCAGCAAACTAACACACAACGTCGACTATTATTTATAAAATAATACAGAGTCAGTAAATCCTTCGCTAGTCGAGTATCTAAATATTTATTTATTTATTATCAGTAAAACCGTTATTAAAGTAAGACCCTATATAATACACGCGGTGTAATCAGTTTAAAAGTGTTTCTTTTATAATCTGAACTCTGAAAAATAAGATGTAGGTAATTATGTTTTTTCCTACTACACCCACCTTCTGCTTTCACCTTAACAAAACAAAGGCGTGAAGCGGATACAATCGTAAATTCTGTCACCAAAAGTGTGGTGTTATCGTGTTTCACGCACCACTTAGTAAATGGGGGCTGCCTGCGATACTGCCGTGCGAGTGCGCAACTGTTCACTTTGTTGAACGTACTGTCGTAAGCACAGCTGTATAGTAAGTTAGTAAGGATCGATAGAGGAGAGTTTAGAAATAATCTTTAGTAGCATCACCCCTTGAGGGGCTTATAAATCAGTAGCACTCACTGACCAGTAAACGATTGATGAGGTTAAGCAACACTCGGGACGGTCAGTCTATGGATGGGTGACCGCATAGTGGTATTTGAACTGAGCGTCTCCGTGCTTCAGAGAGTACGTAACATCATCGGGCACATCATATCAGCCATTTATACGTCCACTGCTGAACAAAGGCCTCCCCCAAAGATTTCCACAATTGTGTCGTGTTTTGGGGAGTATTTGCCAATACTCACCACGCTTGGCAGGCGTGTTGGTGAGCGCAGTATATGTACTGTTCCACAGAAGGGATGATGCTGCTGCGGGCACGGTTGTTGCTATTAGAATGCAATCGTTAAGTCAAGACTGCACGGCTTGTACAACTCTGACGCAGGATTGGCCACTGACTAAAGGAAAGTAAGAAAGAAAGACATGATTCATAACTACAATCCTCAAAAGCTAGTGGAATGAAGTCGTTTTCTTCAGATTGTATGAGGCATAATAGTAATAGGGATAGCTAGATAGGTAGGCTACAATTTTCCGCGGGGCGTGAACCTAAACCGTGTGCGCCATCGAAATAAAATAGAGTAAAATGAAATAAAAATAGTGCTCAAATCGCAGCTTTATACATGAATTATCCAAAATAATATAAAACTGAAAATTACATTTTTATCCTATTGATTGACCCCATAATATATAGCTCAGTATTTTTGTAGGATGAAATTAACAATCAATTTAATCCAAAATCTAAGATTTTGAAATCGATCCGTTTATGTGTTATGAAGATCACACTTAAAAAACAAAAACAGACAAATTCTCAATCCCAAAGCTTACATTAGATTGATTATTTTTAATTGCAGCCGTTAGAGATCGTGTAACTTCTGAACGACTTAACAGATTTACGTCATATTCATAAAATGAATTTGTTTTGTCGAGGCGATGGTTCATAGCTATGCTAGTATCCAATAGCTTGCGCCAACTTCCGGAAAGGAAACGTCTGCCTGGTCAACTTGTATTTATATATATATATTCCTTATACGTTTGACGAAAAATCCACTGAAACAGGCTCTATCTACTAAGGGCAATTCACTTGTGTGTGTAATGTATTGCTCATTGCCGACATTACTGCCTGCTTATTAAGAACTAGCTGGGACCCGCGGTTTCACCCGCCGTTTAATTTAAAATAAATTAGATTATTTATTAATAATTTAGAGCACTTCGGCATAGACACTCGACATAGAGTATATATATTGAATTTCATAGGTTTTAATTTTTTTGCGCGGAACCCGATTCAATTTCTCAAATTAAAATAGCCTACGTTATTCCTTATAACATCAGCTATCTGCCAGTGAAACTCCCGTAGAAATCGGTCTAGCCGTTTTGGAGATTAGCGGGAACAAACAGATAGACAAAAAAGTTAAAAATTGTTTTTTTTTGTTGTAGGTACTGTATATATTATCGTATGCATTCAGTAAAAAGCTGTTATTTTGACATTACAAACAGACACTTCTATTTTGTTTATTAGTTTTACAAATAGACACTTCAATTTTATTTATTTGTATAGATGTATAGACATAGCACCACTTCATCTCTTTCCTAGGATGCGTAAAAAGCGACCAAGGGACTTTAAACTAGGGAGGCGGGCAGCAGTGTCCCTTCTGTGTAACAGTAGCCATACTGCGCTCACCAACCCGCCTGCCAAGCGTAGCGACTACCGGAAATTTTCCCCGAAATGACGACACAGTTGTGGAAATCTATGGCGGAAGGCCTTTGTTTAGCAATGGAAGTCCTTTTGCTGATATGACGATGAATATTTCTGTTAACTCCAACTAAGCTAATACGTTCTACATACGATGGCTTATGTCGCCAACTGTACGCGCACCGTCTGACTCAGCCGAGTCATAAAACGCCCAGATAACGATATCATGTGTTTAAACAGACGTACTCACATACTTGTGTGTACAATTGGTCTCCGGACGATATAGTCGTGGCCGTTGAAATTTTTTTGTAAAAAATATTATATTGAGGCCTGTATTCTGGATACTATTTTCGAACGTGCAGTAATTCTATTGTAAATTTGGATGGCTTTGGTGCAGTGGCTGATATAGTCGGCTGCTGCGTTCCGGGTCACGGGTTCGAATTCCGCACGGAACTTATATTTGTATGATCTGCAGGTAGTTGTTCCGGGCCTGGGTGTATTGTATGTGGAATTTATGTCTGTGAACGCACCCATCACGGGAGAAATCCTTCATTTCGGCCGAATGAAATCCACTGCTGGACACAGCCATCCCCAAAGATATATAAATAAGGAAACATGATACGAGGCCAGAATAGGCTCCTATCTCAGCATTGTACTGCAACATAATATATGCAATATGCATATAAGTGGAGATATCATCTGAACTCTAGTTGAACTCAAATTTTTTCTGTTACGTGTATCACTTTTATATTGCACTGTTGGTTTGATTCTTCAGACGTCATCAACCCTTTAATTTAACATATAATGGGTCTTCTTCTCTTCAAACACTATCACAGTCCACAGACATAAATCAAATTTGTAGACGGTAAAATTTTAAAAGACTCCATCATTGTCATCATCATTATATCAACCAAAAGACGTCTACTGCTGAACAAAGGCCTCTCCCATAAATTTCCACAACGACCGATTACACCCCACCCGCACCCAACGACTCCCAGCGACCTTCACCAGGTCGTCTGTCCATCTCATTAGATTTTCGGTGCGCAGTCCTCACTCGAAAAAGTTTAAAAGACATTAATTTAGCTTTTATTCAGAATTCGTTTTTCTTTATTTCAGAGGCTCACCAAAAAGAATGGCGTCAAAGAAGAGGAGTCCAGTTGGTACTGGGACCCACCACCCCAAACGTCGAAACTGCTTGACGGAGACCTCGAAACCCATTATAAGATCCAGATACGATCTCTACAAGATGAGTTATCCACCTTAAAGGAGAGAGACACCATCGACCTTAGGCCTGATGAGGAAATCGTCAGACTGAGAGAAGAAAATAAGAATCTTACGTCAAACCTAGAAGATTTGGACAACCAACATCAGCAGGCAATGGAAAGATTACTCGCGTTAAAAAAAGAACTGCAAAAGAATTTTGAAGTCTTAAAACAAGAGCACGAGGATCTTAAAACTTCAAATGATGAATATGCAACTGAGATTAGGAATTTATTAGCTAAAATCGGGGAGAGGGATAAGGAATTAGACTATACAAAGGGATCTAAAACTGATTACGACACTTTGTTCAATAAATATCAAAACCTTGAGAGAATACACAGCTTGTTAAGGGAAAACGCGGAAAAATTCCAAGAAGAGAATCAAGAGTTACATGAAGAAGTTTTTAAGCTACAAGAACAGGTAAGTAAGTTGGAACATGATTTAGAAGTGGCAAACAAACAATCAGAACTATCCGATATGGTACCTAGAGAAACATATGAAGAACTTCTGAAAGAAGTAAATGAATTAAAGGATAGAAGGAACTCAAATCAAATTCATTTGGATGAAATCAACATAGACGATAATGCTAAAGGTGTTATTGAAACTCTAAAACGTGATATTAATGAGCTTAAATATAAACTAGCTCAAAAAGAAAGTAACAATCAAGAAAATGTTGATAAAGTAATAAAACCCGAGAAGATCATGCAACTGTACAATAAGTATGTTAACTTTGAACTTCCTATTGATTACGTAGGTGAAATACCATCAGCTGGAGACAACATAGTACTGTTCAAATTGGAAAGTGTCTTTAAAACGGTTCATTCTTTTAAAAAGGAAATAGACATCTTAGACCATAAGTTATCAGAGAAAAACCTCAACTCTAACCATTTGCAAACACAAATAGATGATCTGACCACAGAAAATGATTTCTTAACTACTGATATCCAACATTTAGAGAGAGAATTGAGTGAAATGAAGAAAAATAATGACTTTCTGATATCTGAAATTGCGACCTTAAAAAATACGTCTAAGTTAGAACCGATAATAGAAACTCATGAAGATAACTTAGCAAAATTAGAGACTGAACTGGCAGATTCTAATAGGATGAATAAAAACTTTGAAACAGAAATCAAGCGAATAGTGAAAGAACTCGATGAAGTCAGAACCGAAAAAACTGAGCTACATGCCAGTCTACGTGACTTAAAACATAAATATACGACAATGTTGAATGAACTAGAAATGTTTAAAAATCAAAGTAAAGCAGTTGATGAACTTGAACACAGCGCAAAAAATCAAGAATGTGAAAAACTCAAGAAAACAGTCGATGAAATAGATGGCTTAAAGAAACGTCTCAACACTGCTAATTCTAAAAACGAGCAGCTTTCTATAGATATACATATATTAGAAAATGATAAAGTGTTGCTTACTAAACAAGTTGATGATCTTAAAGTTTCGTTAGATGAAAAGTCTTATGCACATAAAGAATTGGAAAGCTTAAAATCAACTTTGGATCATAAGTTACACGATTTTGAAGATAAACTAGACGAAGTAATAAGACATAAAAAAGAAATGGAAACTGACAAACTCAGTTTACAGAAAAAAGTAATTACGTTGGAAGAAGAAATATCCTCAATGGCAACGGTTGGCACTGCCGCGCTAGGTAATGTTACTACAGAAAAAAGCATCCTAGCTGAAAAGTTAGATCTAATGGTTAAAGAGAATGTGACTCAATCTGAATCTATTTGTAAACTAAAATCAGATATAATTGAATTACAACGTAAAGAACAAGAGCTATTATCAGAAAACAGTAATCTCAAAAATAACATTAAAGCTGAAGAAGAATCTAACGTACTTAAAGATACCATCGATGAATTAAAATCTATAACAATTCATCAAGATATACTTAACAATGAAGTAACAAATCTAAAAGCCGAAAATAAAAACCTCATTGAAAAAAAAGTACAGCTTGAAGCTGAGTTGTCTAATACTGACAGTAAAATTATCCGTCTAGAAGAAGAATTTGAAAAATTAATATTAGATCTCAATGAAAAAGATACTTTGATTGATGGTCTTAATACTACCGTGCAGCAAAACAACGTCACTCTGAATAAATTGAATCAACACATTGCCGATTTGGAAACAAGCGTCACGACAAAAAATGATGAATTACAGCGTCTCAGTCATTCATTAGAAGAAATCACACAAAAACTCAACGACACAAGTTTAAACTCAAATCGGAATCAGGAAGAATTAAATAGGCTTCATAATGAAAAAGAAGAAGTTAGCAAACAAATGTATTCCTTGAATGATGAAATAAATATAAAAAATACGGAGATATCTACGCTAGCATTGCGTTTAGAAGAGTCGGAAAAAATATGCGAGAAATATAAAGTAACAATAGATAGCAAGGACAAAGAAATAAAAGAATTAAATCAATCAATAGTCGAATTATCAGACAAAATAAAAACTACAGACAATGTGATGCATCATAATAATGATTATGCCAAATTAGTTCAAGAAAAAGAAACAGCGGACGCCCAAATAGCTGAACTAAAAAGCTCTCTTGCATCAAAAGAAAGTTCTGTTGAAGAACTGAGAGCAAACCACGATCAAATTGAGAAACTGGCTTCGGAATACAAAACACTTTTAGATTCCGCGATGGTTGAAAAAACAGAATTGATAAACTTAATTAACTTGAAACATAACGAAAGTATGCAATACCATAATGAAATACAGAGGCTTAACCATGTGATATTGGAACAGACAAATGAATTTAAAAAGATAATTGAAGACAAAGATAGGTTACTGCAAAATTCTGCTGATAACTGTTCAATATGTGACAATCTAAGGATAACTCTTAAAGAGAAAGATGAAATAATAATAGCTTTGAACCAAAATGCAAGCGATTATGAAAAGTTTAAGTCTGAACTGCTTACTACGAGTGAAACTGTAAAACATTTGACAGAAAGATGTGAGAATTTGGAAAAAAGCTTGGCGATTCAGTTGGACACCGTTAAGAAATTGACAGCGGAAAATGTACAGGTAAATATCATTTTTAAATTAATATATTTTTAATAAAAAATTGTCCACTATGGTTGGGTGTCTGCTTAGCCAAGTAACAAGACCCTAAACAAAAATAAAGCCGCATATTCTACTAATCATTGATGATTTTGTACTAGACCGTACTGGGAACCAATATTGAAGGTCAAAATATCTCATATCAAGGTCTGAATATGTTGTTTTGTAATACAAATGTTATTATGTTTTAATCCATGTCTCCCGTCCCAACACACAACAGACAGGCTTATGGCCCAATTAATATTCAATCTAACCCAAAATCTTAGTTTTGAGATTAAGGATTTATTTGTTTCTGTGTCAAATGTGACCCTAACACAAGAACAGATGTTGAAAATCTTAAATCTAAAGATTTTGGATAGGATTGATTAACTTATTAATTTCGACCGTTAGTCGGTAGCGTGCATTACACGCGCGCTACAAACAACTGTTTCTTAATACTTAAAAAAGCCGGATCCCAGAAATGATTTTTGCTCAATGTTATTTAGTTGGATCATTAGATGTACAGAATGCACAGATTTCAGCTTGGTGATGCGTCTTTAACTTATCATTCCTCATTAATATTTTTTTACCCATACCCCTTCTCTAGTTGTCAGAACAAGAGCAGAACTCGGTGCGGGAGTTGGAACGTTTACGTCACCATTTGGTGGAAACGGAGGAGAACTACACTCAGGAGCTGATGTCTTCGGAGCAGAAGCTGACTGAGTGCCAGGCGAGGCTGCACCAAGTGGAGGAGAGAGCCAAGCAGACCAGCACCGTGTATACTAGCAACAGGTAATTCGAGATCGGGGATAGTTTTATGGCATGGAATATATACTATGAAACGGTGTTGCAAGGTGTATCCGCATTCCACACAACAGCTTCCCATCACCGTTCGTATAGTCTGTATGTACTCGTTTCATGTGTGTGGTGGTGTGGTGCCGGCTCAGAATACCACCGCCCCATTTCCTCCCATGGGTGTCGTAAAAGTCGACTAAGGGATTAGCCGGAGGATGGGCAGCAGCGTCCTTCGAGTACATTAACAGTTTAACTGCGATCGCCAACCCGTCTGCCAAGCGTGGCGATTATGGCAAAACCCCCCAATTAGTCCACAACACACCCATATCGGTCGTTGTGGTGATCTTTGGGGGAGGCCTGTGTCCAGCAGTGGACTTCATTCGGCCGAAATGATGACAGACCATAAAACAATTGAGTTCCAGTAATGGCGTCTGCTTTGCAAATCAGAATACAGTCGTAAACTCACCACCATACTCTTATTTCAAGCATCCGCGCCAATCAGGAAGTGGAAACTTACCGCAACCAGATCAAACTGTTGGAGAAACAACGCGACGATGTGCAAGCAAGGCTGAGTGAAGCAGAAGATGCTAAAGGGAGAAGTGAAGCTGCCCTGATCAACCTGCAAGTTGTATTGGAGCAGTTCCAGTTAGGTAAGGCCACATTGCATTTGCGATTCCCTCCCTCCTCCTTCGTCTCCTATACCACCATAAGTATTTTACTTTTTCTGAAAGTCTCTGTGGATTATTGCGAGAGCTTTACATATAGATTCTAATAAAAATAAAGCGTATTCAAGAATTTTGTTCAATCTTATCCCAAATTTAAAAACGAGCTGAATTTCTTGCGGCTTTGTTTCTTAGAGGTCGTTATACAGTGAAATGTATTCCGTCATTTCGATATGATGTGTAAAAGCGTCTGTTAGGACATTTTTACTGAACTAGCTGGGACCCGCGGTTTCACCCGCGTTTAATTTCAATGAAATTTAGA
This sequence comes from Diloba caeruleocephala, assembly GCA_947459985.1. Lineage (NCBI taxonomy): Eukaryota > Metazoa > Arthropoda > Insecta > Lepidoptera > Noctuidae > Diloba > Diloba caeruleocephala. Next base: position 1,285,424 of record OX381630.1, read on the forward strand.
TTACTTCGACATAGACACTTGACATAGAATATATATATTGGGTTTTATTTTTTTTGCGCGGAACCCTAATTATTTTTCGAAAATAAAAGTAGCCTAAGTGATTCCTTATAATATCAGCTATCTGCAGTGAAACTCCCATCAAAATCGGTCCAGCCGTTTCGGAGATTACGCGGAACAAACAGACAGACAGACAAAAAAAAAGTTTTTTTGTTATATGTACCGTATATACGTTTATATGCATTTAATAAAAAGCTGTTATTTTTACATTACAAACAGACACTTCAATTTTATTTATTTGAATAGATAAACGATTCAATCCCATTATATTCTAGTTATCTGCTGTCCATCAACCACGGATACGGCACTTATGAGAAGTTGGTGATATATATTTTGGCTTAAAGCCTTCATCCATCGAATACCAGCTATCTTCCACCAGGTCCTCTGTTTAAAACCTTTGTACAACAATAAAATATTGATCCTCAGACAAAGAACGCGAAATACACGCGGCAACTGAAAAGATCAGAAACAAAATGGAAGAGCTCCGACGTCAGAACCATGGTCTTCATGGTGAGATAACCAGACTGAACACCAAGCTTGAAGAGTCGCTAGCTGGTCTGCAAGCAGCCACAAGGCTGGGCGATCAGGTGGAAACAAAGCGTGCACAGATTAATGATCTGAAAGAGCAAGGTACTTTGGGTGACGAGGGGTCTTCAGAAATTAGATGTTGCATTGGATTGTCGTAGTGTATGCGGATATTGAGTATGAATTCTAACAAGTTAGTATTTTAGAATTTCGGAAGGTTGGTATTTTTTTGGAAATTGTGCCGTTTTAGACAAAATAATCGAATAATATTTAATGGAAGTGAGAAAGAACACCAGAATTTATATCGAAATAAGTTAATGTATCAGCATAAATTATTACGATCCAATACGACGAACTAGAGCCCCAGAAATGTTAGTCTGTAGTTGTATTTGAATGCTAATTATAGTATTAAATAATTCGTTATTAAAATATTGTATTCCGATGTATTTGGGAAACAACGACTTATCAATTTCATTAGTATACTTTCAAATGAAAGATCTGACTTAAAGTCAACATAAAAACCAGTCAAGTCATTGCATCCCTAATAAACAATTTTGAATTTGTGTTCCTATGTAAGATATTCTTTGTAAAATTGTCGTACTGATTTGTGACTTGTGCAACTGATGCAATATATATGTTACTAAGGGCCGATTTTTCAATCGTCAGATAAACAAACGGATAGCATTTATTCGACAGAAAAAAGTCTTTGTTTGTCGAATAAGTCGACTACCTGCAGAATAAATTTATTTGTCCCTTTGACAACATAGAGCGATATTCCAGGGTTCCATTCGCCAGATACGGGACAGACGGTGTACACAATACATTTACTATTAGGGTTAGATATTTCTTGATATTGGGTTTATTACCAAGTCAAAATGTTATTATTTGGGATATTTTTGATAGAATTGATGACCCAGCAATTGATGAACAAACTCAATAAACTAATTCATTGATCCATCTGGAAGAAATATAAGAATCAGGTATCAGATCCAGGGCCAATCACTTTACTATCTAGGATTCAAAAGAATTCTATCGTCAATTCAGACTTTTTTGACAGAATTTTGTTGTATATTATTGTATTTTTTATTCAAATATTTAAATCGTCTTTATATGTTATCGCGTCCGTCATTTTATTTTTTATAATTTGTTTATACTTGTCGACTAAACTCAAGAGCAACTAAATCTCAGCGGTATTAAAATTCTTCGAACGTTCTCTTTCCTTCGATTCTATTAGAAATGAAATATAATTACTTTACGTACAAAATAACGCCACTCTTAAACAATTTAAAAGTCAACAAACAACAAACATAACCTCGAATTTAAAATAACAGTGACATATTTTGTCACAGAACATGGAATATGGTCCTACTCTAACATCAATGTATGCACAATGTTTGTTTCATCTCCCTGAAGTTAGCGTTGTTCAAGTCAAAGTTATCGGTCGGATATAGCTATGCGTCAACAAATGGCAATTAAAAAATATACAACCAATTATTAGACAGATAAACAGTCAAATAATTCTGCAGGTAGTTATCAGACATCTTATCTGACGATTGAGAAATCGGCCCTAAGAATAGCAAACTACAAGGATATTTTTACTCTTCGTATTCAATCACTCCACGTCACAACTCAGTACCTGTTTCGATGAAGTAAAACCCGTAAATAGATACAAAAGATTCGTAGTAAAGCCCAGCTAAATACCGGGTTTCTGGCCAAATATCAGCTGGTAATTCTGGGGTGAAGTCGCCCAGACTACCGGTTGGTATGCGGCCGGGCCCCGGACCGCACGTAATCACCATGACACATGTAAGTCGGTTGTTATTTGTTTTATGTGTCAGCTTACACGTGTGTCTCGAATTGTTTGTTTTTGCCCGGTTTTTTAATCTCTTAAAGCTAATTTATGTTACTTTTGCGTATATAAATGTTAATACTTTGCTTCAAACTCTAATACAGTTTCAAATACTATTGCATTAGTAACTTTTTGGCACTAAAATAACCTAATAATTTGATAATTTATATCTCTCTCGGGATTCCATGCAAAACATTAACGGCTGAAATTAATAATCGATCTAATCTAAAATCTTTATATTAAGGATTTGTCTGTTACTTGTTTTAAATGTGACCCTAAAACAAAAACGCATAAAATTCAAAATCTAAAGATTTTGAATTGAAAGATTAGATTGATTAATAATATCGGCCGTAAATGCGTCTATCATAGTATTTTAGAATACAGGAGATGCTTAGCATACAAGAATCAAGACCAGCGCTTCCGCCTACTTCGGTTTAATCTCATTTGGTAACTGTGAGGTTTTCTAACGCTGCGGCCGCCATTACTTGTCACTTTGACACTGGTCACGCTGACAGACCGTAATGGTGCGCCTGCGATACTCAGATTACCATATGGGGTTTGACTGAGGTTATCGGCTTCACGTCGTGTCGTCTTTGTGTTTTCACCATTTTATTTGCGCTTACTTTTGAGATTTTTGTGAATGTTTATTTTAGGAGTTGAGACATTTGGTATATTTAATTAAAACCTTTTTAGCAAACTATTAAATAAGAAAATGACCGTTTCCACTTCTTTCTGTATAAGACGAACCAGAAGTTACCACAGATATAGCTGGAAATAGATTGCTTGTAATGAGTCATTAATAACTCAATAATGATAAAAAAAATACAATTAAGCTAGTATCAGTAGCTAGACAGTCCATTAGAAGATTTGGGAATTCAATTTAAATTAACAATATTAACAGTTTTGATTTTATACTAATTTAAAGTAATAAGTAATGTTAAAGCTTTCTTGGTTACGTCCCGCGGGTTCGATCTACGTACGGAATTAATATTTGTATAATCTACAGATAGTTGTTCCGTGTCTGGATATGATTTATGTCTATCTGTACCCACGATATAGAAGAAAATAAAAGCCAAATGTCTTAACTTCAATCGCATTATATTTTTACCAAGCACATACAAGTTAACGTCTTGCGGCACCTTGTTGTTGTACGAGTGTTCTGTGAATGTTGTTTTTATTTGTTTATGTGTAACTGGTTTTGGATATGTAAAGGACATAATACTTATAATTTGATTAAAATTATAAAATAAATAAGTCTTTGTTGTCTATCTACGGCTGGGAGAGTAGTCAACCGGAAAAAAGGCCAAACATTGTATGAGTAATTCCTTTCCTAGAGTACTGTTTTAATACCTTTAGATATATATTCCTTAAAACAACTGTATCCAAAACGAGTTACATTTTTTCTTTTATTTTGGATGCTCCAAATTCAGTAGAAGATTAGAAATTCCAAGATCGTCATTATCGCCGTATTGCCTCTGAGTATTACTTCAGGTACTGGTGGAATTAGTAAAATGGGAGACGGGGGTCGCTCACACTTTAATTTATAACATTGATTTTAGATTTAATGCCTTTAAATTCACTTAAATATCAGTTGATAAGAGCCATGTCTGGAGTTACAAAGAACGTATCAACAGATTGAGTTATCTGTTAAGTGTAGTACATCACCAGTGTTCATGTGTGAAACATGCAATAAAGTTATGATTTGTTGATAATTTGAACTGCTTTCGTATATTTTTATTTATAAAAAATATAATAGGAAATATACGGAATTTCACAGTTAAACCAATTGTAATTTATATGGATGATGTAATGATAGAAACGAACCCAGAAGGCCAATTTTTGCAAATTTAGAATGGATTTTGAAGGTTATTAAACGTAATAATATACCTTGCTAATAAGTTATATCAAATACTTCTGCCCGGTAGTGTACTGTGGCTGAGTTGAGAATAGCAAAACCGGCCTAAATTTTTTAGGTAATCGATTTATATTTAGTGAATGAAAAGAATTTCGATATAATACCTCAGCAGAGGTTTAAAAAGTGCATGAGCGGTTTCCGGTGCCCTACCCAGTGGCTGAATAATACTTTGAGGTCGTGCGCGCGCTCACAACGAAGCTACAAATGAAGATGTGCTAGATGCATGGTAAGAGTAGAATAGTATTCTTGATTATTGTTTTAAATCCTGTATTATTCACAGTGTACATTCAATTATTATCTGTTGTGTTATTTAGCTAACGTTAAATAAAAAAAAGCTATAGAGTTTCGAGGTCAAATCTACTTTCCTTGCAATATTCCTAATGTAATCGGTAACTAAATATAAAATAACTAAAAAAAATGCAACAATTTTCTAAGCTCTTCCAGTATAACAGCAGTAGTCAATATCTTTTTCAATATATTTTTTCAAAGAAATTTGCTTTATTGTACGTAACATACCGAAACAAATCAATTCCAACTATCATTCTTCCCCGTCCACCCAGTTCGGACCCTCCAGACGTCAGTAGCGGCAGCCGAGGAACGATACTACAACGCGATATCCAACCAACAAGACAAGGTTGACAAGAACTTAGTGAAGAACCTTGTCATCAACTATGTGATTACCGCGTCTGGAAATAACACTAACAAGTAAGATTTTTTAAATCTTAATTTTATCCTCTCTCGTGTCAATTGCCGGCAGCCGTGTTTTCGTTTCGGCCGAATGAAGTCCACTGTTGGACACAGGCCTCTCCCAAAGATTATCACAACGACCGATATGGGTGTGTTGTGTGCTCATTGGGGGGTTTTGCCATAATCGCCACGCTTGGCAGGCGGGTTGGCGATCGCAGTTGAGTTGTTAATGTACTCGAAGGACGTGTAGACACAATAAATTTTTAGATTTAGATAGATTTAATTGTGTCTCGTTTTACGAAACGCAATGAGTTATGTTGTTATAATGGTATTTATAAATTAGCTTCAATTTATAACGGGTGTAACTGACATCTAAAGGAAAACTGGTAACATGGATTCAGTACATGATTCAGGAACTCTCACCGTTAGAATTTTTCATCGGTCTTTTCATGAATTTTCAGAATTAATTTTGACATAAAACTACAATCTAAATCTAGTCTATTGTCGGCTATATGTCGGGCTCAGCTGTCGCCGAACGCACCTTGATCCTTGTGGATCTTTTGTGCTCCCTGACCCTCTATTCCGTTGCTGCCACACCGCCACACATTTTATTCGGTACCAGCTTCAATACGTTAACGTAGATAAGTTAATATTACCAGATACAAAAACCTCAAGAATTGTTACTATTGCTATTTATATGTCGTGTGGTGCCGGTTAAGAATACCACCACCACATTTCAACCCGTGGGTGTCGTAAAAGGCGACTATGGGATTAACCGGAGGATGGGCAGTAAGCAGCATCCTTCGAATAGTACATTTATAACTCAACTGCGATCGCCAACCCGTCTGCCAAGCGTGGCGATTATGGCAAAAACCTAATGAGAACACAACACGAACCCTTACCGGTCGTTGTGGCAATCTTTGGGGGAAGCTTCTGTCCAGCAGTGGGCGTGTTTTAGGCTGAAACGATTATGATGAAATGCTGTTATGATATTAACGACAATTTGTCAGAGAACAATGGTTAAGATTAACCGAACTAGTACGAGTTAAACTTGCGTGGAGAGGGTTCCGTACGATGAATATATTATCTACCATGTTATTTACACTGACCCAAATTTGTTTGTGGTGGTTTGTGGTTTGTTTCCGATATAAGGCGGCGGGGGATGGTCTTAAATAACTTCAAAACTATTTATATTTAAAATGATAGAATAAATATATATATACACGGTACAGTTTGCTTAAACTTTATTCTTAAATTTTCTAATTTACTCTCCAAAAGTGACCCCATATTCAAAATTTATTAACGTTTCACGTCCATGTTTGGGTCGCAGAAATTCATACGTGTACCAAATTTTTACTTAAATGACCAAGTAGATTCGGAGCAAATTGGCTGTGACAGACGGACAGACAGACAGACACACGAGTGATCCTATAAGGGTTCCGCCGTTTTAGAAAACAGGAAAGTATCCGGTTTGTTTAACCTGTATAAACTAATTTCAAACTTGATACTGAATCGAAGGCAAAGTTGGTGCAGTGGCTAAATGATTGTCAGTCTGTGCTATAGGTTGTGGGTTCGATTTTCGCTCGGTATAAAAAACCCCTTAGCCTCGAGAAAGGTTATCTTCAGCACCGAAGGGGGTCTCAGGTTTCTCGAGGACAAAAGCTCAAGAGCCGCCCTATGGTACCACTCCTTTAGGCACATCTCCGAGGGGATGACAGTAAAGCGCAGAGGGGACGACTATAAAGAGGCCGGACCCCCAGACCTATGTTTACAAATAAACGAATTGAATTTGAAACACTTACGCTAGCATTTACCTCCACAGAACGCAAGTCCTGCGACTCTTATCCACGGTGTTGGACTTTAACCAGCAGGAGTGTGAGAAGCTCGGGCTGGCCCGCTCCGCCAACACACCGGACAGTCTAGCCGCCGAATTCGTCAAGTTCTTACAGAACGAGTCGAGGCCGAGGGCGGCGATGCCGAATATGATGAACATTACACAGAATAGCAGCAGGAGCACCACGCCCAGCTCCAGGAAGAGCTCTGTGATAGGTGAGAACTGTTTTTTTTTTAAGAGACACTACTTTGAGCGCGATGGTTGTAATATTTCAAGGTCAAATTTTAGTGCAACGTTTAATTGTAACGCTGGGCGAATGCGCGGGTCCGTTTCTCTTCTGAAACTTGTACTGTGAATTGAGATGCAGGCACTCAATTTTTAGTACGCGCACCTTAGTCGCCTTGACGATGTACAGGGGAGATGGAGTGGTGCTATTTCCGTAATCCTTGTGTCCGGATGTCACAGATATGTCACCGCTAACATGATTAAATTATCTGTATTCTTAGAACTATTCTTGCCGTGTGGTGCCGGCTCAGAATGCCACCACCCCATCTCCTCCCATGGGTGTCGTAAAAGTCGACTAAGGAATTAGCCGGAGGATGGGCAGCAGCGTCCTTCGAGTACATTAACAACTCAACTGCGATCGCCAACCCGCCTGCCAAGCGTGGCGATTATGGCAAAACCCCCCAATGAGCCCACAACACATCCATATCGGTGGTTGTGGTGATATTTGGGGGAGGCCTGCGTCCAGCAGTGGACTTCATTCGGCCGAAATGATGATTCTTAGAACTCCCATTCCAAGTTGACCTGCACCATCAACAAATAATATGTGTAAACACCTTACCTTTTCAGGTCCACAACCAAACGTCTCGAAAACCGGCCACAGCCGCAACCCATCCAATGGCTCGAACAACCTCCTCTTCCAAAACATAGATTCCATAGAAACCGGGTCACAACTGTCCCGAGAATCAGACAAAGAGCCTAGAGTGCTGTCACCCAGTCTCGACACCGGAGTCAATCAAACTAGGAACACAGAGGGCGCCATACTAAAATCTGTACTAAAAGACATGTGATTTTATTTATATTAAGAAGTTTTTAAGATTAACTCCAATCGATTTATAGTATAAACTTTTAAATGAAAGTCCAAAAATTGCGTTTAGAATATTCAGTTGCTACAAATCCAATTATTTGGCGATGGCACTTAGTAATTTGTTCGGGATATCAGAGTGAGATGGCGCTATACAAGCATTAGTGTACTTCAGTGTGGCTCAGAATACCACCACCCGATTTCCTCCCGTAGGTGTCGTAAAAGTCGACTAAGGGATTAGCCGGAGGATGGGCAGCAGCGTCTTTCGAGTACATTAACAACTCAACTGCGATCGCCAACCCGTCTGCCAAGCGTGGCGATTATGGCAAAACCCCCCAATGAGCCCACAACACACCCATATCGGTCGTTGTGGTGATATTTGCGGGAGGCCTGTGTCCAGCAGTGGACTTCATTCGGCCGAAATGATGATGATGAAATGACATGCCTGTAATTATTGTCGGCCGCTTTATGATATCTAGACTAATAAGTGTGTGAGTTAGAAAAAAATACCATTCAATAGAGTCACAAGTTAGAAAGAGATGGAGAATGTGACGCTTTTGAAAAATTTTGGGTTGTTTCGAGCGGGCGCGTGTTTCGAGCTGGCGTTGAAACAATGAAATATTAATTGATACAAAACTGAATTCCGTATATACTCATTGATATGATTTTATTTATTGTTTTTGTATTCCGTCTAAATTTGTGAACTGTTAGCATTTTTATTATTTCAATGGTTATTGTATTTTTTTATTTTTGAATAGACTACAGATAGATTCTAACGTTGCGGCATGGTTTTAAAAATTATAATATATTTGAGACCCTTACAACAAGCCCTTCTATTTTATGTGACACGGTACAGTTTGCAAACCTTTATTCTTTAATTTTCTATATTGCCGCCCAAAAGTTACCCACATATTCAAAATTCATTTATTTACGTACGTGTTGTAATTGCAGTAATCCATATGTGTACCAAATTTCAACTAAATCGGTCCGGTAGATTCGCAGCAAATTGGCTGTGACAGACGGACAGACAGACACACGCGTGATCCTATAAGGGATCCGCCGTTTTTTCCTTCGGACGTTCGGAACCCTAAAAATCATCATGCTTACCAGCATCAATGTTTAGAATGTCTAAGCGAATTCGTCGTTATAGCGTTGCAGCAATGATGACAAATTAAATGTAATTGGCGAAAGATTATTCATATAAATAACTTATTAAAGCTGTTAGAAAACTGCCAAAAACATTATAAACCCAACGAATAATATTTGTAATATATATATTTTGATGTTCACAATTGACGTCGGATTGCAATTCGCCTGCATGATAAATAAAGTAAGTAACGCACTGGACAGCCTGTGTTACTCAATGAAGGCAACACAAAAGGCTTTACTATGAAATCCTATCACCTCCCATTTTGATCTCTCTCTCTCTCTCTCCACGAACTGTCCTGTTAATGCGTACCGTGAGATCTCGAGTGACGAGATATGCAAGTGATTTGCTTGGTAAGCGTCTCGCCGGCCCATAACAATTGTAATGCTACCCAGGACTGGTCCTGCGGCATCACACTGCGCTCGTCACCTCGAGACATTCGTTATTTAGTCTCTTATGCCCAGTAATTTCACTAGCTACAGTTCCATTCTAACCGGAGCACAGCAATGTCCTAATGCTTAGTGGCAAAATACTACAGTGGTACCTGAATAGCCATCGGTATGAATTAGTTTAAATGGTACGTCTGAATACTTGTTGTGTCCAATGATATGTTACTATATACCATAGATATGTTACGTCCATATTAAATGGCGCGCAAAACTCAGTCCCGCTGTATGTAGGTATAAACCTATAAAACTGCACACCTATTCTGTATGAAGAAGAGACAAAAACTACGAGAGTAAATGAGATAGCTATCTCAAATGACAACTCGTGTACTCGATGTCTTTGTCGCACCTGTAATAGAATTTATGTGTTGTTTCTTTTCTTTGCCTGTGTTTTTTTCGAGAATAATTTATCTATAAATAATTTGAGTAGTATTTTTATTCAAATATTTTATTTTATTTGTTACTCACGTGTGGTATGAGATCTCTTGTTCTTTATTTATTTTTGCTTGATAGTTTGTGCATTTTCTATACGCACGACGGTATTGTTATTACATAATTAATAAAACAATACAGATTGTGACAGTGTGTGCTTGTTGTCCTGTCTTGGGCGAACTGATTGCGAGGTGCTACAATTGGGGGAGCTTTGGTTCTTACTTTTGGCGCGCATGTAACATATCTACTTCTTTTAATATATAATATCATTGTCATGTCCTGTCTCGAGCGTTATATGTCACATAATCGCATTACATAAGCATTTATTTATTCATATATAATGTTCAAACGTCATCATATTTTTCATTAAATATAGTCTTATTAACCGTGTAGTTATTTTGGTGCCTTATTATGTTTAGTTAGTGACCATACGAGGATCTGTTGACTTGGTAAAGGCAAAGTCCCAGGTTTTTGGATGAGGTAGATGTGTGTTGTTTAACTCCAAGTGTGGCGCAGTCTTGTTTTATCTCGTGATAACGCTCTGGTTCGTGTAAGGTGAGCGGAATTTGAAGCAATAGTGCAGTGTAGTTAACACTTGAGAGCATTTCAATCGCACGTCCAGCATTTTTGCAGATAAAACAGTTTTTCGTAATTTAAACAAAATTGTATTTCGTACCATTCTTCTTCTCTTCCCTACCTTTCCAATGATATCACTAAATAGTACAAAAAATCGGTATTAATATGGTGCGTTTCGTTTACCTAGCCCTGATTACCGCTCTTAACCTGTTTTTCATCGTCAATATCAGCCAAAGGACGTTACTGCTGCAAAAGGCCCCAAAGATTTCCACAACGGCCGGTTACTTGCCGCCCACATCCAACGACTCTCAGCAACCTTCACCACGGCGTGTGTTCGCCTCGTTGGAGGCCGGCCCACACTGCATATCCAGTGCGCGGTCTCCACTCGAGAACCCTTTTGCCACAACGGCCATCAGTTCTACGAGCCTCCGAGTTCCCCGCTCACCTTCACTTCAGCTTACTAACCATTTCAGTTTACTAACCATTTCAGCTAAGTCCGCAACTTTAGTTCCTCTTCTTGTTTTCATGGACCCTATTCATTTCGCCAAGAAAAAGGTATTTTACTCATAGCTTTATGGTTGGAGAAAGAAGATAAATAGCAAGGAGTGTACCATTTTATTGCTCTCAAGTGTAAATACTACGTTTTAATAGTGTGGATTTTGCTATCGGCGCTTAGTAATTATAATAACAAGTTTTTTTGCAAACTTCGTAATAAACATGATTACAAATAGCGGCTCTTCTACTCGCGGAGCATGTGTGCGAGCGGGATGCATATACCGAGAACAATATATTGGAGAGCTGTTATTTATAATCCCACTAGCACCCGCTATCTCGCAGGTATTGTAATTTTTTCCGGGAAAAAGGAACGCACTCTCCCCATGTCAATACCATACCAAACAAACACACTTTCGTATTTATAATATTAGAGATAATTTATTTGGCCACATATTACATGAAAATACTGAGTTAAAATTTAAATTAGCCTTGACTCACATCGTATAGTTGACGGCGCTGATTTTGAGCGTTGACCTTCCCCTATTCACCTGCGCAGGAGTGATATTTTGGATCTGTTTGGCGGTATGCTACTGCGCAAACCCATCGCCACTTTTTCACTGAGCGCTCAAGCACCGTGCCATACATTGGGTATCTTTGTCATCGGGAAAATAAGTGATATACAACATGATCTTAAACCCGATCCGATAAAAAAGGGGTGTGCATATATTTCGATAATTATACCTACCATATAAAATGATAAAAATTTGGTACAAATTGTGAAAACCTCAAATTTCAAGTCAAGCTTGTTTGAACACGTTAGCACCAGCGCGGTACAACGCAGGTCGCGTGACGCGATCGGTTTGGCCGTCGTAAGTTACTTAGGGTCGTTTAGTTCGAATGTCCTTTTTCTCACTCTTATCGATATTGAATAACACCTTTACGGATCGGCCATGGTTTAGTACATATTGTATATGTTATTATCATTATATCAGAGATACGACGTCCGCTGCTGAACAAAGGCCTAGCCCACATATTTCCAGGATTCCGTCGTTTTTTGGGGGGAATTTGCCAGTACTCACCACGCTTGGCAGGCGGGTTGGTGAGCGCAGAATGGCTGCTGTTCCACAGATGAGATGCTATGTTTATACAGCTGGTTTAGAGTCCTTTTACAACACCCAAGGGAGGAGATGGAGTGGTGCTATATTCTATCGGACACTACACGATTCAAACGAGATGGTTACGTTCATTAAAACTGCGACTTCTACTCACCGCACATGAATTAAAGAGCGTTAAAACCACTGTTTAAACCGAAATAAGCTTATTTGGTTATCCGACAATCCTACAGTTATCCCAGCTATTAAGCTTAATATTAAGTTGTATAGAATTGTACATTATGTAATTATTGTAATACTTGTATTGTTTTTAGTCTTTTATTATATTCAGTTCAATTGATATTGTGATAAGCTAATTAAATTTATCAAATTATTGTATTAATATTCCATGGATGGTACAGTCGGGTACAACAGTATTGGTGTGAATTAATAAAATATTTATGATTTGATAATATTCGACTTTTTAATGTTTCAAATAACAATAATATTAATAGTACGTCACAATTTATTAAATTTTATTAATAATTAAGAAAAATGTTTTATTGCATTTCCATTTTACATTTATATAAAGGTCAGTAATAAAAAATGAAAAATTAAGCAATAAATTATGAAAAATACTAATGATCCCTAATTACCATGCCTAGTTGACGGATTTATTATCGAAATATGTTTGTTCTAGATTAAGATTCTAATACTATTGTATCCAACCGAGATTTTTAGTATTACACTATTTGTAAATTTTCCTTTGTGAATATAATAACAAATTTTATATAACTACGCTAGTACCATGGTCCTACGGCAGTATGCAGCTGCTGAAATGTATTCCTTACAGAACGAGGTAATAAATGAATGATTGAAATATTTCCAGCCTTTTGTTTTGACCAGCCCCAGTAGGTATTCCTATTCTGGAACAGAGTAGTGAAAACTTGAGCGATGAATTCGGGTTCTACCGCCCGACTGGCGCATTCATTGTGGAGTTGGCGGAAGAATCGACGACACAAGCCTCTACCAAAAGACAAGATAATTTTCTGATCTGTGTACATATTATACAATAGTTACCTTTTAAATCCAACTCGAAAGGAGCGAGTATATATTTTGATAATAATACTATATAAAATAGCTATGATTACGAATAGTGAAAATATTCAAAGTTTTAATATTTACAACCAGTAGCGAAAACGTACTTATATACTCAGGTGAAGCTGTGGTAAGTTAAAAACGAAGCCAGTTTCTTTTAAATATGCACTTTTTTAAATTCTCATTTGAGAACAATTACATAAATATATTGTCAACAATACCGCAATGCCTCAAGACGAAAATCTTTAACCTGTGTGTTACCAGTGATAATATATGGAACAGAGACGTGGTCACTCACAATGGGCCTCATAAGAAAGCTCACGGTCACTCAGAGAGCTATGCTTGGTATTTCTCTACGAGATCGAATCAGAAATGAGGAGATCCGTAGAAGAACTAAAGTTGTCGACATAGCTGAAAGGATTAGCAAACTGAAGTGGCAATTGGTGGGGCACATAACTCGTAGAACTAAGGTGCCCCAACGGCACAAAGGTTCTCGAATGGAGACCGCGCACCGGAAAACGCAGCGTGCTGCAGGACGCTGAGAACCATTGTGTTATCGCAAGTTGTAGAAATCTATATGGGTTTTTTGTTCAGCAGTGTCATCTTTCGGCTGATATGATGATGGTGATACCTACAAGGGCGATCTCAAAATTAGCACAGCCAATATACAAACGGACGCCCGTCATCTACCACCGGTCCCGCCCCAGGTTACACTCAGGTGACCCCAGGTGCTTTGAGACCCCTTTCCAATAATGGATCCTTACACATCTTTCCAGAAAACGCCATTAAATATTTTGAAGGAGCCGAAGTTTTTGTCGCCCGTACCATACTGATCTTTCTCAGTTAAGTTGAAGTTGCCTTCCAGTCTAACTATATGTGACCTGAGAATCTATCTCGTAACCTGCAACTAGTAGAAGATCTCGATATCCTAAGTTTTTTTTATGTCACTGGCACATCAAAGCAGTCCATTAGTTCATGTTAGTCGTTATATTAGGGTGGTGCCTAATATAATTGGTCGACTAACATGAACTAATAAGAAAAAGGGGACCCAAGATCCTGAAGATATACCTACCCTTCAAAAACGAAACAGATTTGTTATAACCACGAATATTGTAGTTTAAAGTAATAAATACGGCAAGTGCTTTTCAAAGTAAATGAGTGTTTCATGTTCAGTGTTCGCCTACAGAGGATTGTTGCGAGTTGCCACGGGTGACCACGTGGTTTTAACGTGATTTGTAGAATAGTAGAAAGTATGACTCGACCACAGTAAAATACGTTCATCATTTCAGCTGGAAGACGTCCACTACACCATAGAGGGCCTACGCCAAAATTACCGCTCCGGGTTAGGGTGGTGTGCTTATTGGGGGGTTTTCCATAATCGCCACGCTTGGCGCAGGCGGGTTGGCGACCGCAGTTGAGTTATAAATGGACGCTGCTGCCATTCCTCCGGCTAATCTTATAGTCGCCATTTATGACACCCACGGGATGAGATGGGGTAGTGCTATTCTTATTCTTAATTCGGATCACTATTAAGAATAAAATTCAATTAACAGTGATCCGAATTAGATGAGCGATTTTACGAACTTTCCTACGTTTTCGCAGTATTGAAATGCCCATTGAAATAAATACTGACTTACTAGATAAGTCTTAAATGTAAATATAATTATTTAGTACTAGTTTTTTTAGTTTAAAAATAAACATTAAACATTGCCCCACACTAGGATTTCTCCTGTGTTGTGGGTGCGTTTACAGACATAAATTCCACACATAATACACCCAGACCCGGAACACTACCTGCAGATCATACAAATATTTGTTCCTTGTGGGAATCGAACCCACGACCCGGAACGCAGCAGCCGACTATGTCAGCCACTGAACCAACTATATATTTTATTATAATAAAACAATTTTAAACGGATTAAATCGCGTGTATTATTGATTTTTGTTTTTCCTGACGTTTCGAACACTTTGCAGGGTTCGTGGTCGCAGGATGACTAAGGTGACAAGCGTCGTTACAGATTTAAAAAGTTATTTTATCTACCGTACAAAACTAATCAAAAATTGTTTCGATGCACGCAGTAATCACTCACAGTGTCTTGATGTTTTTTAGTTTGGTGTGTTGTTTGGGATTTTATTAATTTAATAACCGGATTCCAAACAGGTGGTACCTGCCAACCATCTTCTCTATTAAAATTAGGATGTTTTTTAATTTCAATAGCCTCTCGAAACATTCTTGGTACATAACGGTTTTCTTTCGCGAGGACTTGAGGATGATCAAATCGAAGAAAATGGTTGGGTTTGCCTAAGGCATGTTCACACACTGCGGACTTTGTGATGCGTCTATGCTTGACGTCAGCTATGTGTTCTTTAATTCTGGTGAAGCAAGTTCTTCGAAATAACAATTTAAGAGCGCCACATGCCCGTCGCAGAAGCCGCCCGAAACCCACCACGGTTGATCGGAGACCTGCAGTCTTACCATTCATCAAGGGAGTCACGGACAGAATTGGTCATATCTTGAAGCGTGCTTCTATTAAAACCTATTTCAAGCCACATAAAAAGATAAGCCAACTTCTCAAACCCGTGAAGTGTCACATTCCTCTACAAGATGCAGGGGTCTACAAGATTGACTGTGATTGTGGGTTGTCATACATAGGGCAAACAAAGCGTAGTATAGCCACCAGAATTAAAGAACACATAGCTGACGTCAAGCATAGACGCATCACAAAGTCCGCAGTGTGTGAACATGCCTTAGGCAAACCCAACCATTTTCTTCGATTTGATCATCCTCAAGTCCTCGCGAAAGAAAACCGTTATGTACCAAGAATGTTTCGAGAGGCTATTGAAATTAAAAAACATCCTAATTTTAATAGAGAAGATGGTTGGCAGGTACCACCTGTTTGGAATCCGGTTATTAAATTAATAAAATCCCAAACAACACACCAAACTGAAAAACATCAAGACACTGTGAGTGATTACTGCGTGCATCGAAACAATTTTTGATTAGTTTTGTACGGTAGATAAAATAACTTTTTAAATCTGTAACGACGCTTGTCACCTTAGTCATCCTGCGACCACGAACCCTGCAAAGTGTTCGAAACGTCAGGAAAAACAAAAATCAATAATACACGCGATTTAATCCGTTTAAAATTGTTTTATTATAATGTGTAATAATCGCGAAAACCTAAGACAATACTATATATACTTTATGTTATTGTGAATTCACATGTCTCTATATTCATGGGTTAATAGCCATCCTTTTGCGGAGACACGGCTTCAACACGCAGAGGCCCTTTAGAGAATTCTAAAATGTAATGGCCACGGGGACTCTCTATGGCTGTATTATAAAATAAATTCACGGATCGTCCCCGGTGGTGTAGGACTATTGTATGAGATGGAAACTATAAAGATACGGTCTATTAGCATTGGGAATAAAAACTTAAAGAAAAAACGGGAACAATGGAGTCTGCCTCTCAACCAATAAAGTGAAATTCTGTGGCAGACGGTCACTCGTCATTCAGAAGATGGGCTCCCTAAATGGCCACCACTACAGACGACAGGAAGCAACAGGAGCGTGAGTGGCTCGGGGTGTCGAGAGATTGCACCAGTTTCACTATTGCGCGTTTCGAAGACTCAGAGCAGGTTTCCTCGTATTGGGCCCTCAGATTGTGAATTTATTAATAACGTTGTCATTCTTTGTTTTTTCATTCATATCGGCCATTTATACGTCCACTGCTGAACAAAGGCCTCCCCCACAGATTCCACAACTGCGATGTCATTTTGGGGGGCACTTGCCAATACTCACCACGCTTGGCAGGCGGGTTGGTGAGCGCAGTTTGGCTACCGCTTCACAGAAAGGACGCTGCTGCCCATCCCTCTGGTTTAGATTCCTTTAATCCGGATACCACATTAACGTTGTCTATACAAATAAATAAAATTGAAGTGTCTGTTTGTAATGTCAAAATAACAGCTTTTTACTAAACTTTTTACTTACCCACAACAAAAAAGCTATTTGTAATTTTTTTGTGGCCGTCTGTCTGTCTGTTTGTTCCAAGTCATCTCCGAAACGGCTGGACCGATTTCTACGGGACTTTCACTGGAAGATAACTGATGTTATAAGGAATAACTTAGGCTACTTTTATTTTAGAAACGTTATTAGGGTTCCGTGCAAATAAACCCATGAAATCCAATATATATATACATACTCTATGTCAAATGTCTATGCCGAAGTACTCTATATAATTATATATAAATAATCCACTTCCTTTTAAATTAAACGGCGGGTGAAACCGCGGGTCCCAGCTAGTTCTATAATATTATATTTCATCATGCCGGACTCCTACCGGCTAAAACCACCGGAGTGATCATCGTCGGCACCGAAAGGAGGCTCCAGGAATAATCTCCATCTAGAGCCACCCGTTGGTGCCACGCCTTTAGGCACATCTCGGAGGGGATGACTGTAAAGTGGTCATCCCCTCTAGCGGAGGGATGGCGACTGTAAAGAAGCCACCCCCCCAGGCATCTCTCGAGGGGATTGTAAAAGATTCCCCCGAGGCCTCACTATGCGCTGTGCTGCGCACACAGCGGTACGTCACCACATGCACATCGCTGTCTTCCCGGGGGTCGCTCGGTATGAGCACGCAGATTTCCCAATAAGTGTGCTCGCGATAACAGGACGCCCTAGTGAAACTGCGGCCTCGGCTTGAGGCACTGCTTGGGGAGAAACAAGCTTGGGAACTGGATCAATAATGATTATGGGATGTATGTAAAGCTACTGGTTCGACACAGGCATGCACGAGTGAAGGCCGGGCAGGGCATATAATGGGTGTCGCGAGTGGGTCCCGACCTGGCCGAAAGTCAGTATGGCTTCCGGCAGCGGCGGTCCACAATTGACGCGGTTCTTCGCGTCCACTCGCTGTCGGAACAGGCAGTGTCCCAGCGGGGTGGGGTGGCGTTGGCTGTCAGTCTAGACATCGTCAACGCCTTCAACTCCGCGAAGAACCGCGTACACGGTGGCGCGCACGTGGCTGTGCCGCCGTGTGCACAGCACAGCGCAAAGCGAGGCTTGGGGGGATCCTTTACAATCCTCCCCGAGAGGTGCCTGGGGGGCGACCTTTTTACAGTCGCCTTCCCTCCGCTAGAGGGGGTGACCGCTTTACATTCACCCCTTCCAAGATGTGCCTAAAGTCGTGGCACCAATGGGCGGCTCTAGTGTGATCTTACGAGGATCTGGAGCCCCCCTTCGGTGCTGAAGATGACCGCTCCAGTGGTTTTAGCCGGTAGGAGTCCGGCACACCCCTTCGCCCTTCCCCGGGGTGAAGGAAGTTCCATGTAGAATTTCCACTGGACATCAATATAAAAAAATAAAAAAAAAGGGCATATAATGGGTCGTCGCAACGGGTATCACACGGATTGGCGCACGCTTGGAGACCTGTATGTCTCTGGAAAGAGAGCTATTTTGTCGTCCGGGTCGATGTAGACGAGCCCCGGATTATGGCGATTGTTATTGTGAGAGAGTGTGCATCAGGCGGTTGACACCACTAGGGGATTCTGTTAGTGCGGAGAAAGTCAAATTAGCGATTAGCTAGTTTATAAACTGGTTCATGGTGGGCAGGAGGTGGAAGGGAGGCAGTCTAACAGTAATAGCTGTCTATCTAATGTACCATCCAGCTATCAGTCATTTGGTACTAACTTAGTCATAGTCTACAATAACGAGATGATGCCGCATTACCTTCACAGTGGCAACTGCAACGTAGGTGCGGCCAGCCACAGAGCCTTCATAGTTATACTCGAACATTGCAGTTCACACGTGGTTTTATATTGCGATTCTATTTCGATACGACTCATTTCCATATTCTTTTAATTATTGATTCATCATATCAGCCGAAGGGCGTCCACTGCTGAACATAGGTCACACTTATTGATTTCCACAACGACCGGTTACAAGTCATCCGCATCCAACGACTCCCAGCTATGTTCACCAGATCTCATTGGAGGCTGGCCCACGTTGCGTTGTGTGGTGTGTGGTCTCCACTCGAGAATATTTCTGTCTCAACGGCCATCAGTTCTATGAGCTATGTACTCCTCTCATTGCCACTTCAACTTACAAATCCTTTCACCTATGCTGGCAACTTTAGTAAAGAAATACCGAGCATAGCTCTGTCCAGAGCTTGATGGGTGAACTTGAGCTTTTTACGAGGCTCGATTTAGCTTTTGATCGTGAAACGTGGTCAGTCCCTGTGCCATATCTTCGCTGTTAAAGTCGTTTGCCTTGAGGCAGTGTGTATTCTTGACGAAAACCCATTGCATAGTTTCCCTAACGCTGCCCAGCCGAGTAGGATTTGACGATTGACTTCTTTCTCGAAATTGAATCTAGCTAACTGAGGGGTTTATCTCAGGTAGACATATATGCTAGACTAGAGAAATGGTGAGAGCGCTTAGGTTGATGTTCGCGACCAAGTGCGTCGTCGAGACCATCCCGCCGCTCTTTGGAGTCTGGCTTAACAGGACACCTTCCGCCTGACACTGGTATTTACCGGTCACGGTGCGTACCTGCGCAGGATAGGACGCGAGGTCGAGGCACAGTACTACCATCTGTGAAAGCAACCAGGATACCGTACAGCATACGCTCGAGGCATGCTTGGCGTGGGCTGATGAGCCGCGGATCCTAGTCGATCGGGTCGGCCAAGATCTCTTACGCCAGCAGATCTCTCTCTCTATGTTGGCAGAGCATGGGAATCGGAGCGCTATGGTCTCCTACTGTGAGAGCGTCATGCTCCAGACGGCGACCTCAGAACGGGGTCGGGAGAGGGCCAATCCCGCATGGAGACGGACAAGACGGCGCCGGAGTAACAACCGTACAGCGCCCAGATCCAACAGACCTGAGCGGGGCCGTCGTGAGTTGCAGGTGCAGATATGGAAGTCTGCGTGTTGATACCGAGGGACCCCTGGGAAGACGGTGGTGCGCACGTGGTACAGTGCCGTCGTGTGCGCAGCAGCACAGTGAGGCTTCGCAGGATTCTTTTATAATCTCCCCAAAATGTGCCTTGATGGATGGCCTTTTTACAGTCGCCTCCCCACTGCTAGAGGGGGTGACCGCTTTGAGTCATCTCCTCCGAGATGTGCCTTAAGGCGTGGCATCAATGCGAAAGAATTCCTTTCGGTGCCGAAGATGACCAATCGATCAAGTGTATGAGTATATTCCACCAAGTGAAAAAAAATTAATCAGATGTACTCGATAACAACTTCGAGAATAAAGTTCCCAAAGAATATTGGGATGGCCACGACACGTATGTCTGCCATGATTAATATTGCCATATTCATTTTAAGGCCCGGAATTTAGTTCGGAAGATCTGTGAAGATGATACCATGTGCTGTGTGCTGTCGGCAATCTGGGGTGCAATTCTCTAAGCACAAACATCCATACATCCTTGAATACAGAATTGAAATAACGGTGACAACCCAATTTGGTATTCCCTAAACTCGTCCCCATGGCTCACCGTCTGCAACGTGCCCTTGAATAGCTTCAATCATGTCTTAGCGTATACCAAATTGGTTTATTCTGTATTGAAGAATGTATGGATGTTTGACCTTAAGGAATTACACCCCTGAAAGTAAAAGGAAATACTCGCCATATGTGTTAATGCCGATTCCTTTCCATTCCAGTATATTACATCCCGGAATATCGGTTTTATTTTGTTTTCTGGTCCCAAATATATCAGGTTTGATGAAATTGGGATCCCGGGGTTTTATCATACTTATTTTATTATATAATGTTATGTTGTTATGTAAAGTGATTTAAATGTAAATATAAAGATGATTATTGCACAAGCACAGCTGGTATTTGTTTGATTTATTTGCCTAATTCTGTGTAATAGAATCCCGGAATAGGGATTGTTCGAAAATGGAAGGATTGGATTCTCTACTTCTACGACAACACGATGATGGCGACCATATGATTTCGAAAATCGTATCGCAGGCACTAAAACATCTGATATAGCTGAAACATTAAGGTAATTGATATTCTCTATTACCTATGAGAGGTGCGCCCTACGTGAATTAATAACAGCTAGCTATCTGATTATCTACCATACATAATGGGACTAATAGATTATGCAATATGGAATAATTAATTAAGAGAGGTCCATTAACCCTATCATTTTCAAACACTATCTAATATATAAATATCTCGTGTCACGGTGTTTGTGGTCACACTCCTCCGAAACGGCTCGACCGATTTGAATGATTTTAATTTTTTGTAAATTTGGTAGGTATGAGAATGGTGGCTCTAGTGTGATCTTACGAGGACCTGGAGCCCCCCTTCGGTGCCGAAGAAGACCGCTCCAGTGGTTTTAGCCGGTAGGAGTCCGGCATACCCCTTCACCCTTCCCCGGGGTGAAGGAAGTTCCATGTAAAATTTCAACTCGACATCAAAAAAAATATTTTTTTAGCACCACTCGTCTCCTCCCGTGGATATCGAGCGACATGCGTAAATCGCGCAGACGCCGCTGTCAAACGCCATTTTGGTATTACGTATGTGCCGATAGCGTTCAACAGGCGAAGATCTCAGACGCACACTGTCGGACGGTCATTGAACAAAGAATTTCATCCTAGCCTTGTCGCGGAGTGCCTCCCTCCATGTTTTCTTCCCAGTTAGCTGAACTAGGAGGCTCTCTCCACGGCAGCAAGTAACGGAGTTCAGTTATTGTGATTCAATGAAATGTATTATGTATATTGTTATATTGGTTTATTGTTATTCACAAGTTCAATTAACACTTATGCTGATGATTTTATTTAAAAAATATAGCTTACTATCACAATATTTAAGCTAGTTAAAAATTAGTAATTGTAATATTGCAGGCAGACTATTTGTCAGAGCGACAGCTGTGTGTCGAACCACTAGCGTTCAGAATCGAATCTAATGTGATAATAACGATGATCAAAATATGAACGATTCGACACCACAATACTAAATTCGAATTTTGATTTGAATAAAGAATGAATCATGAGGTGGACAGTGATGGTGATAAAAGGCATGAAGTCATGAAAGAGGTTGATTGAAATGAAGATGAAGGATGACTTTGTCACCCTTTCAATTCCAGGCGATTTGCTGTCGGCGGATCCTTTGCACGAAAGCTTCTGTCACGTCTGCTGTCGCTGTGCCGTCGCTGTTTTTAGCTAATCAGGGTGCGGGTGTGCGTGCGTGTGAGTTTTATGTCTGTAAACTGTACCCACGACACAGGAAATCCTAGAGTGCGAAAAAGTTTTTTCAAGAAAATAAAATGAAGTCTGTAGTCATTTATGATCCCGTAACATATTATAGTTAGTTAGCCCGATTTTAACAACCAACTACCGCCAAAATAACGTTAAGAAAAATTCAATAAAATAAGTGTACACGTCGCCATAACATTTGAAACATCCTTCAGTCGCAAGGTCCCTTTGTATGTGACCCTGAAATGTACGTAATTAGAATACATAACTTATGTTAAACTTACTCGTTTTCAACTTTTTCTACGTTACATAAATTTTAGTATGATATGTTGAAATTTGCATACGTTTTGATTTTCACCTGCGATGGTATAACATATCTTGAGATATATTGTTAAATATTGTGAATGCGAGTCTCAGCCGTTGGTATGGTGGTCCGGATTAAGAATATAGCACCACACCATTTGCTCCCGTGGATGTCGTAAAGGAGACTGAGGTACTAAACCAGAGGGATGGGCAGCAGCATCCTTTTTTGTAGTACAGTAGCCATTCTGCGCTCGCCAACCCCAGGCGGTGGTAGCGTGGTGAGTACTGCCAAATTCCCGCCAAAGTGACGACACAATTGTGGAAATCTGTGGGGCCTTTATTCAGCAGTGGACAGCCTTTGGACTTCTTACATGTCTGGTGGTTTTGGGTACTCATTCATTATCGTGTAGTCACGAATAGGGTTACCCATCTCATCTCATGGGTGTCGTAGAAGGCGTTTAAGGGCGTTTGTAACAAGGTGCTTACCATAAGCAGGTTACCCGCGGGTGGTCAACTGTAAAACCCTTTTGCCAAAACCTTTTCAATATGACTAACATATGACACCGATCCCGAGTAACTTGGGACCAGGGCAGGATCAAGAATAGGTTTTGGGTATTTATTTGGCTAATACATATCATATACATGTCTGTCTTGTTGATAGTATTCTCGTAAGTAGGATTGTTGACGTCTCTAATATACGGTTAACCTGCATAATAAACGCAAACTGATTCATACTTGCTGATTTTTTTTATTGGGACACGCCCGCCACACATTCCCAACCACTGCAACTCCTGTAAGCCAGGATCTACAATGGCGACCAACGAAAAGAACACCGATCAATGAAGCTCGGTGTGTCCCAGAGAAATGAATAACTGTCTTGGAACCCGCACCGAAATTAATCAGAAAAGATAAAGGAGGAGTATGAAAGAATATACGTTCCACTTCCCTCCGTTGCAAGCAGGAGACAGAGAAAAACGATAGGCCATAGGCACAATAAATGGGAGTTTACAACAGGGTTAAGCCCAGTTGCCAAGCACCACGGGTACAATTTTTTTTATTTACGGGTCCTATGTTGTGAGCTATTGAGACTGATTCCAATAGTAGGTATGGCAAAAACACTTGAACGCACGGAAATTCGTCCTAGTCGCAACAAGATCTGTATAGTAAACAACCCCGGATGTAACTTGCATGCTGTCAAACATAATATTGCGTTCACCTTGCCAAAGAATACACTCCCACAGGATATGATGTGCAGACTGTTCATATTCACAGTCCGGTGTTGAACATTTGCAGAATGGTGAGGTGACAAGCTTGAAGCTAAACAATTTACTCTTAAAGTTACCATGGCCGGTGAGAAATTGAGCCACGCAATGATCAACTTCCAACCATGCACTTGCCAACCGCTCACGAATGGATGGAAAGTACTGGTATAGGTGACGGCCCTTAATAGACGTGTCCCACCTGCATTGCCATTCGGCCAAGAGTTCCTCCCAAACACCAGTCTGTGGTCTAAACAATCTGCAGATCCTAACACGATCGCGTTGTAGCAGAAATTCCGCGTCCATGTTTTCTCTAGTTGAGTAGTACATTGCAGCACGTCGCTGTATCTCAAGATCGACTGGCAAAACACCTGCTAGCACAGGCAGAGCTTCAGTACTTACTGTCCTATATGCCTTGCACAAGAATATCAACGCTAAGCGCTGGCTTTGGAGCAGTTTACGTCTTGCCGCGCCGATAGTAGCCCTATCGGCCCATACAGGTGAACCATAGCAAATACAACCTAAGTAGGTACTTGCTGATTGTCAGCACGGGTGACCTGAAAGGGATCTTTTATCAAATGAAGTTTCCAGAATATTGCCTTGCATTTTGTCACATAATAATATTGTACCATAGAATAGAACAAACATAAACGTTTGTTTCGGCATTTCTTCTCATTGTACACATAGATTATATTTTAGAATTACTTTTACGCACATTATAATATGCATATTGAATTATATCAATGACATAGGCCTCCTAATTTCGAGCGCATGGCACTCGTGGGTTGCAGCTGAAAATCAGCGTCAGGTAGTGGTACCTTGTACTGCCACCTGACATCATGCTGAGCTGATGGCCCTTTGGCGCTTCTATTCAATCATCAAATTTTTGTTTGCCTATGTAATTGTTTGTGCCAATAAATACTATTCTTTCTTTCTTTAATGATAATCACTGGTCGCCTCAAACCAGCTCCGTTACTAATGTTGTATATGGCTGGAAAAGCAATTAGAAGTAGGCAGAGCAGTAGCAAGCTCTACTGAGAAATGCTAAAATGGAACGATACACGGCACCGACAACATCCTTGTGCCACAAAAGTTGAAACGTCAGACAGCTTTTCAAGCGTATCCTTCTCCTTACTTTCAAAAGGTCACAAACAAGAGGTAGACTGTGCTGTGATAATGTGGTTGTGCTTCCTATCTCTATTCATCCCACGTGAGACATAAGTTGCTTTGGTAAACCTGGAAATCTTTAAACAGGCTTCTGATTTAGGTGGGTCGAAGCGAATTAAACCTGTTTAGGAGGGGATACATAAATAGCTCCAACGTGGAGAGTAGCTGTTCTGCAAATGCAAACGATGGGGTACTTGACATCAAGTCCTGCGTTCGGTGATGTCAGCATCCTTTAGAATTTTTAGACGCTACTAAAAATCTGTGGGGGCACCAAGGTAAAAGAAGAAATGGAAAAGGTTAGGGGATGGAGATTGATCGGTGAGATAGTAAGTTTTCACCCGCGGAAGAATGCATTGCACTGGTGAAATTTAAAGAAGTCGTGCTCCTGGATTATTTATTTATTATTTATTTATTTATTTATTCAAATACAATTAATTACACGGCCGTGGCCAATTACAATAATTAATTTCTAAGTATGTACAATAACAGCAATGAAATACAATTATACATAGTAGATTGCATATTATTATAAAGTGATGTCAAAAAATAAAAAAATAATATTAATAATAATTAATATTTCCAAAGTAAAACCACAATGTTAGAGGTTCACTCCCAGATTTCAACTGGCCCAGTAGTTAATAACAAGCGTGAACATAAATAAATCAGAGATTTGCAAATTAGCTACATGTACCGTGTGGAAACCACGCACCGCGGCTTTACATCGCCTAACAATATGTTACGTATTCACAAACCGCGAAACTCTTAATTAATGAAGTTAATTAAATACCTACATGTATTACTACAAGGTTTCAAACCATATTTAAATAAATCTAGCTTAGATTCTATTATAAGTATATTTCAATTAGTACAGCATGTGAAACAATAACGACATTTTCATTTATTTAATTCTAAATAGGCAGGCACTAAAATATACCCGATTTGTTCAGCTAACCATACTAAAACGCGTTGCCCTCCTTTCGTCTCCGGGCGGCAAAGGAATCACACACAACGTATTTTTTGAACATGACATCGTAACCTAAAACGGCACCAATAACACTAAAATCGCGCTGCCGAACGCACCTAGGCGTAATTAAAAAACAAAATTATTCCACCCCATGTGATTAACAGCACACCCTCGCCGTTACCACCCCTCAACCCCCCCCCATTTCTTCACACAATGGTCAGTTGTAACACAACTGCCTTGTAAGACATAGCGTAGCCTTAGAAACTAGAAACAAAACAATAATAAACAATTTTTTTTAATAGAAACTTGCGAATGAATCGCCAATAACAAAATCGGTGTGTTAAATATTCTAAAATGTACAAATATCTGTTGTAAAAGTGATAATCATGCAAAATTTTCGCATCATGACCAAGAAACTGAAATTTAACCTTCATACGTACTTTTTCCACAAGGAAACAATTTAAATCTGTTCATGTGTGTAAAAGTGTGTGTGCGAGAGAAATTAAAATAAAAAAAATGACAGTTATCCTTTATATTCGCGCCAGAAAAATAAAAATGGTGGAACTTTACGTTATATATTACGTGTTCAAAATAAAATTTAAATGATGACGTTATGAATGTGTGTTTTATATAAATACTAGCAAAGATGTGAACTTGTGACTTATAATAATTTGTTTTCTAATAATAAACTACAAAAGTGTGAGTGTTGTGCGATAATAAATTGGATTTAAATAGTTACTTAGTAAGTATTGTTCATACTTATTATTTAGTGTAAAATACCGTGAAATATTTTATGAAAATTTTGTCTTGGTGTGTTAAACGAATACATGCCATTTACCATTCCTTTTTTTTAAATCCTACATACTTTATGATTAAGGTGGGAATGTCTTAGTATTTTCTTCCACCTCTGTTTTTATTTATTTGTGCACACACAGGAATAATTGATACGTAATAACATAGGAATGAAGAGTAAATTGACACTGCTTATTTCTTTTATGTTTAACTAGCTACCTGCTGTGTTAGTGTTCGCGTCCTTCTTAAGGGAACTTTAAGTTCTCTGTATTATCCTATATTCTTTTTTACGACATAATCTGCCTCTCTGCCAAATTTTATAAAAAACTGTCTAGCCGTTTAAACGTCATGGAGCTTTAAATATTTAGATGTTCAAAATTCAATGCTTTTATGTTTAAATATACTAGTAGCTGTTAGGTGTCCGAGGCACTCGTTATTACAGAAAAATAGCTAATATATGTAACATTTTTTCTTAAAGCATTACATAGGCAATGATGAGCGTAAATATACCGGGTTAGTCGGAAAGGGTGTACTAAGCCGAAAGGGTGTAATAGGTACTATGGCTGGTAATGAGCAAATGAGTTAAAGCAGTCTAAACTTTTCATAGTATATGTAATAAGAATAAGCGCCACTGCATCTCTTCCATGGATGTCGTAAAATGCGACTAAGGGCCTCTTAAGCGGAGGGATGGGCAGCAGCGTCCCTCCTGTGGAACAGTAGCCACACTAAACCACCTGCCAAACGTGGTAAGTACTGGGAAAGTCCCCCCCAAAATGACGACATAACTGTGTAATCTGTGGGCTCCCCCACCGCTTTTGTTCAGCAGTGGACGTCTTTTGGCTGATATGATGAAACCAGAAATCTAACACAATAGGTTATAGACAGTATATATTTATATAGTCTACGGGAGCTTGGTGTACAACTGGACTCTAAACCTCATCTAGATAGCCATATAGAAAACATTGTTAATAAGGCGTACCAAATGTTTGGATTTGTGATGAGAGCTTCTAGAGAATATCATCGTCCCTCTACTTACCTATACCTATACAAATCCATAGTCAGGCCGCAATTGGAATACGGAGTACCGATCTGGAATCCTTATTATATAAAACAAAATGAAATGATAGAACTCTTGCAACGCAAATACCTTCGTGCTATGCAATATACATGTTTTCATAAAAAAACTTCAGTCCAGATGCTTATTAAAAATATGATTTACTTACTTCAAAATCAAGACGTACACTCCTTGAAATGATGACTCTGTTCAGTATATGCCGCAACAAGTTTGACTGCCCTGACTTGGTGAATAGTTTATGCTACCTGGTTCCTCGAATAGATCATTGGCGGAAGGTGTGCACTATGCGCCTCTTTGCTACCAGCGTTTGTAAAACAAATTCCGGAATGCGCTCACCGCTACACCGCTTAGTCGATACAGTAAGCAATTTAGTGCAATTGACGTATTATTTGTACACAAAAATAAATTTAAAAATAATATAATTAAAATTCTAAAAGATCAGCAGTAGGCTCTGGAAGCTATCCCCCGAGTCGAGAGGGTGGTGGGTGCATTGCACCGGGTGCGGCCCAATCTCGGGGGACCGAGCGAGGAAGTTAGCCGTCTCTACGGGGGCGTCGTGCGGTCTGTGGCCCTCTACGGGGCGCCTGTATGGTCATCCTGGCTGTCAGGCGTCCAGCGCTGCAGAACCAAACTTCACAGTCTGCAGCGCAGAGTGGCTATACGTATCGCACGGGGATACAGGACAATGTCCTACGAGGCGGCAACTCTCCTGGCACGCTTTCCGCCTTTCGACATCTAGGCGGAGATGGATGCTTGGGTCTATGACCAGACACGCTCCCTCCGCCAAAGTGGGGAAAGCGTGCCTGCAGGGGCGTTTGATAGAATGAGGCGGCTGGCTTGACGGCGCGCACTTGAGATATGGCGACAACGCCTACGGTTGCAGTTCGCGACCAAGCGCGTCGTCGAGGCCATCCTGCCACTCTTCGGAGCCTGGCTCAGAAGGAGCGAGCGCGTCACCTACCGTCTGACGCAGGTATTCACCGGTCAAGGTTGTTCCGGTGCGTACCTGCACAGAATAGGACGCGAGGTTATGGCACAGTGCCACCATTGTGGAAGCGACCAGGATACCGCAGAGCACACGCTCAAGGAGTGCCCTGCGTGGGCGACCGAGCGGCGGATCCTGTTCGATCGGATCAGGCAAGATCTCTCTCTGCCGGCAGTAGTGTCGGCTATGTTGGCAGAGTATGAACATTGGAGTGCCGTGGTCTCCGTCTGCGAGAGCGTCATGCTCCAGAAGGAGACTGCAGAGTGGGATCGGGAGAGGGCTGATCCCGCACGGAGAAGGACGAGACGGCGCCGGGGCAGCAACCGTCCCGGCTCCCAAGTCCAACACGCCTGAGCCCCCTGCCATCACTTCATGGTGGGGGGCCTCGGGGGTCACGGGCGCGCAGATTAGGGAGTCTGCGTGCTCACACCGAGTGACCCCAGGGAAGACGGTGGCGCGCAAGTGGTCACGTGCTGCCGTATGCGCAGCACAGCGCAAAGCGAGGCTTGGGGCGATCCTTTACAATCCTTCCCGAGAAGTGCCTGAGGGGGCGACCTTCTGATACTCGCCTTCCCTCCGCTAGAGGGGGTGACCGCTTTACAGTCATCCCTTCCGAGATGTGCCTAAAGGCGTGGCACCAATGGGCGGCTCTAGTGTGATCTTACGAGGACCTGGAGCCCCCCTTCGGTGCCGAAAATGACCGCTCCAGTAGTTTTAGCCCGTAGGAGTCCGCCATACCCCTTCACCCTTCCCCGGGGTGAAGGAAGTTCCATGTAGAATTTCCACTGGACATCAATAAAAAATCACACATGCATGAATGTGTGGTTATTCTTGTGATTTGCTTTTTTTCTTTTAGTTGAAAACTTTTGTTTCTATTTACCTTTCATTTTGCTTCATAAAGTAAAATTGCTGTGACAACAGCTAACTTTTGCTAACAGCTTAAATTCTATAAAATAATGTGGAAAATGTAGTGGGTAGTATATTTATTTAGTCTAGTTTTAAAACCATTGTATAAGACTTAATATACTACTGTTTCTTTTCCCTTACAATAAATAAATAAATAGACAGGTTCTTGTTAGTATGTCGTGGTGGCCCGGAGTAAGTCGCAGTGGCCCGGTGGTTCACGAACCTCGCTTCTTAAGGTTGTGAGTGAGTTCTAATCTGGCATGAATCAATAGGACTTTTTCAATGTCATTTGTAAATTTGTTACCATTGAGAAAGGTTAAGGAAACATCGTGAGTAAACCTGGATTTACTGGTCTGAAATCACCAACACGCAGCGAACTAGCGTGGTGATTAATGTTGGTACTTTCTCTGTATGAGAAGGGGCCGTTCTCCCAGCATTGGGTTAGTTGCAGGCTGATTTATATTTGTACAAGTTCCTGCCCCCCTTCAAAAAAGCGTGCACTAGGTACTTAAGTATTACGAGCAGTGCAAAACACTAACGGCTGAATACTGAAACGCTACTTAATATTTAAATCCTGCTTAACTATTTGAGACGCCCGTTTTCGGTAGAAATGCTGTCTCCAATCATTAAGTGGGATTTAAATATTAAGTGACGTTTCAAAATTCGACCGTAAGGTTTATAAATCTTGGTCGTTACCGAAAAACATACTAATCGATTTGCGCCAGCAAAGCCTTATAAAGAATAATTTTGTATGCTAGATTTACTTAGATAGTTATAATGAAAGAAACATTATGTTTTGCTTATCGCAAATTACTGTATTTAGTTTTGGACTAAATTTAGTATTTCGTACAAAATTAGCTAGCATCTTCATACCCTGTTTTCACATTCCCATGGATGTCGTAAAAGGCGATTATAGATACTCAGCCAGACGGGTAGCAACGTCCCTTCTGTAGAACAGCAGCTATACTGCGCTCACCAACCTGCCTACCAAGCGTTATGAGTACTGGCAAATTCCCTCCTAAATTACGACATACGGCTTGTAACCGGGTGTTTGTGGACGAGGCCTTTGTTCTGCAGTGGACGTCGTTTAGCTGATACAATCATCATTTCGGCCGAATGAAGTCCACTGCTGGACACAGGCCTCCCCCAAAGATCACCACAACGACCGATATGGGTGTGTTGTGGGCTCATTGGGGGGTTTTGCCATAATCGCCACGCTTGGCAGACGGGTTGGCGATCGCAGTTGATTTGTTAATGTAATCGAAGGAAGCTGCTGCCCATCCTCCGGCTAATCCCATAGTCGACTTTTACGACACCCACGGGAGGAAATGGGGTGGTGGTATTCTGAACCGGCACCACACGGCATACAATGCTGATACAATGATGGCATGGAAATGAAAGCCACTCTTGTTAGCTTTCTTGCGGATATTGGTAGTTTTAGAACGATTTGTTCTACAGTTTGAAATGAGGTTAACTATTGTAATTTGAATTTGAATTTTGAAATGCATGGCTGATGGGTAGTTCAGTTTCTAGTACGCAACTTCAGGGCAAAAAAAGGTAGGTACCACCTTAGTGTGTCGGCTATGTTGGCAGAGCAGGAAAACTGGAATGCTGTGGTCTCCTTCTATGAGAGCGTCATGCTTCAGAAGGAGACCACAGAGCGGGACCGGGGAGGGCCGATCCCGCTCGAAGAAGGAAGAGACGGCGCCGGGGTAACGACTGCCCTGGCACCTATTTCCCATATGCCTGAAACTCCCTGCCATTGTTGTAAGGCGGGGGACCTCTGGGTTCGCGGGTGCGTCGATTGGGGAATCTGCGTGCCCACACCGAGCGACCCAAGAGAAGACGGTAGCATGCATGTGGTCACGAGCTGCCGTGGGACGCTTTGGGGGATCCTTTACAATCCCCCCGGGGGGGTGACCGCTTTACAGTCACCCTCTCTGAGTGGGCGGCTCTAGTGTGATCATACGAGGACCTGGAGTCTCCCTTAGGTGCCGAAGATGACCGCTCCAGTGGTTTTAGCCGGTAGGAGTCCGGCATACCCCTTCGCCCTTCCCCGGGGCGAAGGAAGATCATGAAGAATTTCCACTGGGCACCAATAAAAAAAAATGTTATGGGCAGTCATGTCGCTTATCACCAGGCGAATGACTTGTTCGTCTCGTCCCCAAGTTGTGTAAAGCCTCAAAATCGGTTTAGAAAGAATTAGAAATTCATCTCCAGATTTGCCGGCTTCCTATTTAAATCTGTAATTTGTAGGAATCACTAATGTTATTTACGAGAGCGATAGATCTTGATGTGGCAACGGTTCCTTGACCGTAGTAAATTGCTACGAGTTACGTAGTCATTTGTAGCTGTTCGGCTACGAGCGCTTCCAAGCTTTCGCTATATTTATATAGAATTACTAGCTGTCCGCCCCAGCTTCGCATAGCTAGATACATGCAAACCCGATTGCAAAGGCATCTACCGGGTCCAATTGTAAATCTAAACCAGCCAGGGATCCACTCAAACATACACAAAAAAATCATCCAGCCATTTAGGACGAGTTCAGTGACATACTCAACAGAATAATTATATATATAAGATAAGCTATTGAAACATTTGAAACAAGCTCTAGGTAAAATTACAAACTAATTAAGTTTCGCAGGCTGCGGCATTGCAGTTTATCAATGTTAGCGCGACCTTGTCGGCTACCTAATGTGCTACGTTGTTGTTGGTTTACTCCTCATACAGTATTAAATATAATTTTGCGACAATAACTAAGGGCAACTTTTACGACGTTCTGGCACTCATAGCCTCATCAGTAAAAGATGAGGTTAAGCAACGCTTGGCACGGTTAGTTTATAGATGGGTGACCTCATAGTGGTATTTGAACTGAGCGTCTCCGTCCTTCGGAGGGCATGGTTGGTGCAGTGGCTGATACAGTCGGCAACTGCGCTCCGGGTCGTGGGTTCGATTTCCGCACGGAACAAATATTTGTATGATCTGCAGGTAGTTGTTCCGGGTCTGGGTGTATTGTATGTGGAATTCATGTCTGTAAACGCACCCACGACACAGGACAAATCTAGCAACGTTTTTCAATTATTATTTTTTTAAATTAGAAAGTTAGAAGTTAGACTTTAAATCGTCAGATCCGGTTGATATCATTAGACAGCAGTCGTTAAGCCCAATCGGAAGCCTTGAAGATGAAGTTATGAAAAACAGCGTCTAACTATCCCACTGTAGGGCAAAGTTCCCTTCTCATATAAAGGAGGAACTAGCATTGATCATCACGCTTGCTCACTGCATGTTGGCAGTTTCAGACCATTAGTTCCAGGTTTCCTCTAGGTGTTTTCCTTCACCGTGCAAGCCAGTGGTGTCGCAGATTCACTAAGAAAGTCATTATCATCATATCATCTACAGGACGTCCGCTGCTGAACGAAGGCCTCCTCCTTAGATTTCCACCACGAGCGGTCACATGCCGACTCCTAGCGACCTTCACCAGGTCGTCTGTCCACCTCGTTGGAGGTCGTCCCACGCTGCGTTTTCCGGTGCGCGGTCTCCATTCGAGAACCTTTGTGCCCCAGCGGCCATCAGTTCTACGAGCAATGTGCCCTGCCCATTGCCACTTCAGTTTACTAATCACTAAGAAAGTACGTATATTTTTTATTTTTTTATTTATATGACAGTGCAGTTGTGGCGTTTCTAAGCGCATCACGAAACTTATATAGTCTGTGGTAACGTTCTTAAAGCAGAAAACTCGAGTAGAGTCCGCGAACAGCCAACTGATTTGTGTAAACTTGTGGAGCAGTTTAAATTTAATAACAATAAAAGAATAATATTTTACATATTACTTATTTTCTGTAACTGTCGTTCTACCTTTCAGTGTACGAATATTACTTTTGGAGATGAGTTATCTACCTCACAGTAAGAAGCATAATTATAATACAAGGACCATACGACAAACCCTTTTTATTTTATTTAATCCGGTGGAAATACGCCCCAGAAGAGTGCAGGGACACACCTAACTCCTACCGGCTAAAACCACTGAAGTGGTCATTTTCGGCACCGAGAAATCTATTGGTGCAAAGCCTTTAGGACTCTTTAGGACATGACTGTAAACTGATCACCCTATCTCGCGGAGAGAACGCAACTGTGAAGAGGCCAGAGGGGAAGGGATTGTAAAGGCTCTCCTCAAAGTCTTGCTGCGCACTGTGCTGCGCATACGGTGGCACGTGACGCCGTGCGCACACACTCACACATTAGACCTGCGTGGCAGTCAATAAATTACAAGCCCCTCAGAACTTCGCAAAATTATCTTTTATTGTTACCAAATGTATAGAAAGAAAGAAAGAAAAATGTGTTTATTGGCACAAACAGTACACACTTCATAATATAGGTAACGACTATGTGACGAAGTCATCCTTCATCTTCATTTCAATCAACCTCTTTCATGACTTCATGCCTTTTATTTCCATCACTGTCCACCTCACGAATCATTCTTTATTCAAATCAAAATTCGAATTTATGTGACGTAGACTAGCTCTTCATATTTTGATCATTATGATTACACATTGGATTCTGAACGCTAGTGGTTCAACAAAAAGCTGTCGCTCTGATAAATAGTTTACTGAAATATTACAATTACTTATTTTAAACTAGCTTAAATATTGTGATAAGCTATATTTGGTGGCGTTGTGTATCGGGTCGTTCGGTTCCCTACAATATGGTTGAGCTAAGCGATGCTGATGCATGCGTCATGCTCGTGAACGGGTGCCGTCTGTTGGGACTGGTCAGCCGTTACCTGCCACGGCAAATTCATTATTGTATTTTATTGTGGTATGTTTCATCTTTACACATTAACCTACATTTTTCTCTGTATATGTTTTACAATCATGTGTACCTATACAATTAACATTGTAATCCCCAACTATTTTAAAAGAGTATCCATGGAGTTTCTTGCCGGCTCTTCTCCATGAGATCAACTATTTGGAACCGTGCAACTTAAATTCTGACGTTTCATAAGTGCCAATATTTGGTTTATTTGAAATAAAAAACTTTGACTTTGACTTTGAAATATATAAACATCACCATGAAGATGAAGTGTTGAAGTTGTGAATATCAATATACCTATATAACATATATGCTTACGTTTTATTGATCTCGTTAACTGAACTCCGTTACTTGCTGCCGTGGAGAGAGCCTCCTAGTTGAGCTAACCGGGAAGGAAACACGGAGGGAGGCACTCCGCGACAACTATAAAACTAAACATAGGCGCAACACTTTTCGTATATATCGTGCACAGTGACAAAGTTATAGTGCCAGAGGGGCAATAGCTCAACATACTGTTCATCATGATCACATCGGCTGAAGAACGTCCACTGATGAACAAAGGCCTCCCCATAGATTTCCACAATAGTGTCTTCATTTCTGGGGGAATTTGCCAATACACACGACGCTTGGCAGGTTGGTTGATGAGCGCAATATGGTTGCTGTTCCACAGAAGGGATGCTGCTGCCCATTCCTCTAGTTTAAAGTCCCTTAGTCACGTTTACGGCATCTCCGGGAGGCAAAGGAGTAGTGTTATGTTTTTAATCAGAGGGTCAATTCTCGTAATTTACAAATGTTCAAAATATCTAGTCTCAGTGTCATAAATGTCACAAAACAAAACTCCTAAACTAACAAACAACGTCAAACGTGAACTTACACTGTGATGAGATCGAAAGTTGATCGATGTCATAACGGTATTCTGCTAACATATAGAACTGTCACATGTACTAAATTGTCATTAAATAAACGTCAAAATTGAGATTGAAATGAGACTAGAACGAGATTATACCGAAATCCGACTGAACTTTAAGAGTAGTAGAATACCATTTTTTCGGTCAATTCATAATTTAATCTCAGTTCGGTCAAGTTTCAGTCATAGTGTAAATTAATTACGAGAATTGGCCCCCAGAACACAGTACAGAAATAACAACGCTGATTTTCAGCTGTAAACTACTAGATTAAACGTATAAATACGTGGACAAAGTTGCGGCTCCAGCGAGTTTGAAATAAAAATATATTTACGAAACAACCTATTTCAAAATATCGCACTTTGTAAGATCCGAACTATACATCCGATTAATAAAGGAATTAGCTTTCAAATTTCACACCCATGTAAATTACAAGTCACCCCCTTGTATCGATGGTGTATCACGGTGAACAGCTCGTCCTACATACAGACAAGCCCTATCTAAGTGACTATTAATCATCGACGCCTCTTGTGGGGAATTTAATTATAATAACATCGCTAAATTGTTGTAAGGCTTTTTTGAAATAGCGTGAGATAACAGAATAATGTTCTAGTCAGATAATGGTTCAAAATAAGTTATATAAAGCAAGATATTAATCTTCATATCAGTCCACTTCTCAACTAAGGTCTCCCCCACAGATTTCCGCAATTGTGTTCTGGTTTTGAGGTAAAATTTACCAGTACTTACCACGTTTGGCAAGCGGGTTGATGAGCGCAGATTGGCTGCTGTACAGAAGGGACGTTGCT
This sequence comes from Diloba caeruleocephala, assembly GCA_947459985.1. NCBI lineage: Eukaryota > Metazoa > Arthropoda > Insecta > Lepidoptera > Noctuidae > Diloba > Diloba caeruleocephala. The sequence goes on from OX381630.1 coordinate 1,321,841, forward strand.
GCCCTTTCCTCTGGCTTAGAGACCCTTAGTTGCCTGTCACGACATCCACGGGAGGAGATAGAGTGGTGCTATATTCTTAATCCGGATACCACACGGAAAACAAACTAAATATATTAAGTAAAAAAAGACTAGGTATTTACTTATAAAGTAAGCGCGCTCAAGCGATAGAGTGGTGCATACGGAAAAACTGGTATAAGATTTTTCGTGCGGGGTCCGGATTAAGAACATAGCACCACTCCATTTCCACCCGTGGATGTCGTAAAAGGTGACTAAAGGACTCTGAACCTCTGGATGGGCAGCAGCGTCCCTTCTGTGGAGCAGTAGCCATTCTGCGCTCACCAACCCGCCTGCCAAGCGTGATGAGTACTGGCAAATCCCCCCAAAATGACGACATAGAGCATGTAACCGGTCGTCTTATGGGGGAGGCTTTTATTCAGCAGTGGACGTTTTGCCTAATGTGATGGTGTGTGAATAATAATAAATCAGAGTACGAGGCTATTAACCTGTGAATAGAGGACGTGTAGATAACAAAAACACGTTTCTCTATTTGCGTTGCAAAGTAGTAGTAAAGTAGTGTAATATCATAAAAAGATGTGTTAAGGAACATACAAATCCCAGGGTGGCAGTGTCGCTAGCCAGAGCCAGTCAGGGCCTCGTCTCCAGCTTGCCGTCATCGGTTAGTTGGAGAGCAGCTCTATGAATGCCCGCAGGCCTCTCAACTTCGGGGAATCTGCGTGCTCATACCGAGTGGATTCCGGGAAGACAACGGTGGTAGCGCGCACGTGGTCACGTCCCCCCGTGTGCTCAGCTCAGCGCACAGTGATTCGTCAAGGGGATCTTTTACTATCCCCCCCAGGTACGCCTGGGGTAGCGTCCTCCACTAGAAGGTTTGACTGCTTTACAGTCATCCACTCCAAAATGTGTCTAAAGGCGTGTCACCATAGTTCAGTGCGATGCGCGCATCAATTCGGACGTGTTTCCACAGTACTCGTATTGCACGGCTATAGCCGCTACCCATCCTTGTAGCTATGAGTTCACAGCTACTTATAGACAATAAGCTGTTGCATTCATACAACATGTCGTCGATACCATGGACGCAGTCAGCATTTTGAGCAGATCTGCAAACTAAGCTTCAAAGAAGAAAAATAAGCAGTGGCAAAATGCTGCTATTCGAAACACTCGGAAAGGTAGACCACCCAGGAGAGATAGAATTGAGAAGTTAAAGTTGGTGTCCAGATTATGTGCCCGCTTTCATGGCGAAGGAGCTGCATAGGTCACGGGCCGTCGACCACGTTGATATTACGGTTGCTGTATGACAGAACATCTCTGAAAGCAAGCCTGGCCGAAGTGCAGTCCAAGTTGAAGGCGTCAGATAACACCATAAGTTAACTACGTGCCGATACGTACGTGATGACCTGGTGAAGGTCGCTGAGAGTCGTTGCACGTGAGTGGAGTGTAGCTGTAGTTGTCGAAATCTATAAGGGAGGCCTTGGTTCAGTAGTGGACGTTTTTTGGTTGATATGATAATGATGAGGAGGTAATGTTGTTGTTACACGACGCTGTTTTGATAAGTAGTTTATCTGACTGTAGCGAAACGCAAAATGCTTCCATTAGCAGTTTTGAGTCGGTGAATTTAGTTGCATCACCCATCGTCGCTTTTGCAGACGATGCATCGCGTGCCGCCGACGTCCGGCGCTCGACGCCGGTAGAGGTTACAACACGTGTAAGGACATCGACTCCCAAACATGCTTTACCCTGCTATTGCCACCGTCAAAATACCCGCTGCATCACAAGAACACCAAAATGAAGGAAAGCTGACTCGCTGTGAATCCATGCACAGGGATCTACGATAGCAGGGTCCCGAGAAGAACCGGTGTGACAAGGAGGGCCTTATCAACGTTGAGAAGATGAAGAAATAGCCCACGTTTACCACACCGACCAGACTGCCTATCTGTTAGTCCTGCTGAGTACGAGGTTGTTGAGTACATCCAGGTCAAGATCAATTTCACATTAAGGGTCGAGCGATTCGAGTCTCGTCAATGTGAATTTAAATTCCTTTGTGGTGAGAGTGCAGAACATTTGTCGACCCCAATGAAGGAACAATTTAGTCCGACAGGTGTAGTATTTCGGTGATTTGGAGGTCGGTTACAGGACACCGTGCGAGTCACGACGACACCAACTCTTGGTGTGAAATAATGTAAAATTTTATTGATTTTCAATAGAATTTTTACGTAAGTTGTAAGGTTTTATTTAAATGCCTTTGGGCTTGACTCTGTTGGCCGATCAGGGGGCATTCCTTTTTATGTGCTCGGGGCTGGCAGTGTCTATTGAAACCCGAGCTTCTCACGTGTTGGTGTCCCTGTAGATAGAGTAGTAGAAGTAGTATTTGGGGGTCCATTTGTCACTGTATCCATTTATTTTCGGAACGTAGTCCACCGGAGTCGGATTTGACGATTGACCTTTATACGAAATTGGACCTACCTAATTAACGGTTTGTCCCAGTTCTTCTCAACTCTCTCTAGTTCTTTCATACTCTTCACCTACATCGAGAACATATTTCCGACCGGAATATGCGGAATTTGGGTGTTTGACGTGAGGTTGTGGGTTTCGTCAGCAATGGACCATTACGACTGATATGATGATAATTAGTTACTAACATTTTGAGAAATACATTTTTAAGTATTAGTATTTCCTACAGTGGGTTCCCAACTTGTATATTACATGTCACCGTTACAGGTCCGGGGGTCTCGGGGGTACCGAGCGACCCCGAGAAGATGGTGGTGCGCACGTAGTTATGTCTCGCCGTATGTGCAGCATAGCGTACAGTGAGGCTTCGGGGTGATCTTTTACAATCCCCCCGCGATGTGCCCAGATGGGTGGCCTCTTTATAGTCACCTCTCCTCTGACCACTTCCCTGTCATCCCCTCCGAGATGTATCAAAAGGCGTGGCCCCAGTGCACGGCTCTAGATTTTTCGAGTTCCCCCTTCGAAGATGACCACTCCAGTGGTTTGAGCCGGTTTAGGGGTCCGGCATGCCCCTACGCCCTTCCTCGAGGCGGAGGAAGTACATGATCATGATAGCGGAGAAGTGTATATTACATCCAGCGAGTCAATAAAAACTGAAAATCTCATTTGTTCTTCAAATCAGCCAAGTCTGATGTTTGATATGCTACGATAATAAGTTAATGTTATACACACTTAGAACTTTACCTCCCAAGTTAAAAACAGTGTAAACACAAGTAGCTTGCATGTGGTAGCCGTAAAACGTTTTTCAGTGTACAGTAAAAATAATAAGGCTGTACATTTAACGGTATTATAATTATGCAGTCATACTGCATACAGCCGTGCGAAATATGAAAAAAGATAATAAAGGACATTATTGCTAACAAAATAGAAAAATATAATCATGGCCGCCACCGTGAGCAAAATATCAAAATTAAAAGACACAAAGTTTCATTATATCGGCCATTTATACGTCCACTGCTGAACAAAGGCCTCCCCATAGACAATTGTATCATCACTTTGGGAGGAATTTACACAAAATTTGAAAGTAAATATTCACTCAAAGCAACTCACTCCATACATGTTATATGAGATTGTCTTGAGCTGGACACAGCGACTAGCAATTTTTATCGTCTAAAGCCGAAATTTATACCCAGTCAATTCCAAAAATCATTAACACCATTTTGTGAATACTGCAGTACACCGTTTCTTGTCAGACTTTTCTTTAATTAACCCTACGAGTCTAATAGCTCCAATAGTTTGTACTAATTGTGTGTCGTCGAGTTTGTACCGAGTCAGCATTCAGTGAGTCACTGAACTTGATACTGACACGTCATTGGTACCGTCGATAAAACAACTTTATAGTAGAATATCTTCAACTTGAGTACTTATTTTGTCGATGAGTATTATTTTTTTTTTGTCGGCTGCTGACTTTTGACGGTCACTGTCCTTGATAGTGCAACGTCATTGGTAACGTTAGCAACGATCAAGTGGTTTTGCAGTTGTTTTGCTAATGACATTTTCGGGTGATCAAGATAGGTATTACTGGTAGCTAGAGCGGATGACCGCTTTAAAGTCATCCCCTGAGATGTGCCTATAGGCGTGGCATCAATGGGCGCCTCTAGTGTGATCTTACAAGGAACTGGAGTCTCCCTTCGGTGCCGAAGATGACGCCACGCTCAAGTGGTTTTAGGTGGTAGGAGTACAGCATGCTCCTTCGCCCTACGCCGGGGCAAAGGAAGTTCATGTAGAATTTTCCATGGGGATCAATAAAAAAAGTGTATTACTGGTAATAGGCAAGAACTGAGTGATGAGTATAGAAATTGAGATGCTTATAGCCAGCTACACTTACTGATAGGAAAACGATAGGCGAGGTCGGTCTACGGATGGGTGAACGCATAGTGGTATTTGAACTGAGCCTCTCCATGCTGCGACACGATATAGGAGAAATCTAAGTGAGGGTTATGGTGTTACAAAAATAAAAATAATATCATTATTAAGGAGGCGACTGATAAATATTCAAAATAAGATAAGATATTTTTTAACCGACATAAAAAAAGGAGGTTTTCAATTCAGTGCATTTTTTATGTATGTACACCGATTACTCCGACATTTGTAGACCAATTTCAGCAATTCTTTCTTTGTTAGGTGCAGAATGCTATCGAATTGGTCCCATATAAATTTTATTTTATTTGATTGAGTAGTTTTAACCAGCTTGAATAAACATGTATAATTTGACTGCGCTTATCTAGACGAAGTCTTAATAGTTTCGATTGCTCCGAGATTATAGCACCGATTTATTTTATTTTATTTAGTTTTAATTTTCCCTTTTTGTGGTTTTAGTATTTTTATATCGTGTAGGATTTTTGGTCGGCCGGTTTTTTTTTGTTAAATAGTTTTATTATTCCTTTACACCACATCAGGCACTTATGAATCGTCGAGACTTTAGTTGCCGCGTTCCAAGATGTAGATTTCCTATGGAGAAGAACGGCCAAGAAACTCCATAGTTACTCTTTTTAAATCATATTAGAAGTTATAAAACTTTGTGAGCACTCTATTCGAATTAGGTGTAACACTCCTTTGTAGGGAGGAGACGGCTACAGAAGAGTAGATAGCGCAGAATCTTAGAGTCTTATAGTTTAAGGCAAGGGTAACCGCCCCGTAAGTATGGTTTTAGGTTCGATCGGGTCCAGCCAAGCAGTAATCAGTCAGCTATTGACTCACTGAGTTGGGTGACTGAACTTGGAACTGACACGTCATTGCAAGCCTCATAGTCAGTATGATTGAGTTGTTGCTTTTCACATGAATATTCATGATAAGAATCTTGATTATTCTTTGTCGTTTTAGAAGGATTTTTAACAAACTGTATATCAAGATGTAACTAAAAGTTTATGCACCGCAACATTGATTTATTCTTACTATATTATATAGCATACACGTATTATATTACACACCTACTAATTATACATATATATTATATTTTAGACTTACTTTTACGCACATTATAATATGCATATTGAAATACATCAATGACATAGATCCTCCTAATTTCGAGCGTATGGCACTCGTGGGTTGCTGCTGAAAATCAGCGTCAGGTAGTGGTACCTTGTACTGCCACCTGAAATCATGCTGAGCTGATGGCCCTTTGGCACTTCTATTCAATCATCGTATTTCTGTTTGCCATTGTAATTGTTTGTGCCAATAAATACTTTTCTTTCTTTCTTTCTAACATTGTGACTTACAGACAAAATTAATAGCATAATTAAGCTTTTAAAAAGCTTTAAAAAAAAGCTTAATTATGCTTAGCTTCGCTTTAAAATTAAAAGCTTTCGTAAGCTACAGAAATTGTCCGTAACAAGTCTATTAAAACTTAATCGCGGGTTGCAACTGTACTTGCTATCCGTACATAGTATCATTACCATGCAGGATCGATAGCACGTGCATTGTGCCGCACTGATCGCTTCACATAAATATTCGCTTTCCCACAACTGGGCAATAAAATAACTAAGAGAATGGGTTTGCTTTACCAGGAATCACACTCCATTTCTTCTAAGAATGATGACTGCATTGAACTGAGAAAATGCAGATTTTTAGGTTATAGAGAACTTTAATGGTACTACATCAGTTCAAACAGTACATCAGTACACAGTAGAAGATGTTAAGAGCAAAAAAGGAGAAGAATCCATTGTAAATTTCTAGCTGCATCCGACTGGACGTCAAATGAAAACAATATAAAATAAGTCACGGGCGATAGAAGAGAAACTTTGTATTTTGATTAATTTGTAAGAGAATGAGATGAATACACTATGGAGGTGATAAACAGAGAGAGAGAGAGGTCCCAAAAGAAGTTTCACTTCAATATTTTATTTGTCGTGGCAGTTAACGTTACAGTCCCAACAGACGACACCCGTTCACGAGCATGACGCATGCATCAGCGTCGCTTAGCTCAACCATATTGCAAGTATTTTTCCTAAAGAAATATATCAATATAGAAATGTTGTAATCACGTTTAACTTACATTTCGAGCGTGCCGACTTAGTTTTTAGAGTGCCGAACGTCCGAAGGAAAAAACGGCGGAACCCTTATAGGATCACGCGTGTGTCTCTCCGGCTGTCACAGACAGTTTACTCCGAATTTACCAAACTGATTAAATTGACATTTGGCACACATATGGATTTCTGCAACCCGCACACGTACGTGTAACGTACCTAAATAAATTAATTTTGAATATGGGAGTCGCTTTTGGGGGGCAATATAGAAAATTAAAGAATAAAGTTTTGCAAACTGTACTGTGTAACATATGAAATGGAAGGGCTTGTTTTGAGGGTCTCAAATGTATATTAAAATATATTGTTTTAAAGTTATTTAAGAAAATATACGAAAATTGACCATTCCCCCCATATCTACAAAACTACTGAGCCTAAAATTCTGAAAAAACTGTAGGTAATAGCTCTTTATCTATAGATTACAGGAAAACATATAATAAGTCTGTGGTCTTAAAATAACATGGTAAATCTTACAATATTGTGCGTACAAACTTACATTTGCGGTTGGAATGTATGGGAAAACATTTATTTATTTATCTATCACAACTATCATTACAGGATATTCCCAATGCGGTACATGTAATGAGTCATGTCCAGACTACTCGGCTCACATGACAAATAAAGTCACTGGGCGTCACCAAACTAAAAATAGCAAGAAATATAAATGGCCGGTACTACAGAGTTAACAAGGACACTGGATTAATTACATTAATTAACAAGGCGCTACGATTAATATATTTGACACTAAAAACCATGACCCACTGGTCGTCATCATCATCTATCCCTAAAGACTTAAAACTTTCGGCATAACATAGCTTTTAGGCGAGTATTACTTGAGAGGGTTTCGCAGGGGTGTATCTTAGGTCTAATCTTATTATGCCGATGATAGTATCGCATCGGTCTCGTGTGGTAGTGAGCAAACCTGTCACGATTTATCACAATGTCACCATAAGCCACATTTTCACATAGAGAGTATGGGGAACAAGGTGTGGTGTTCCTCCATAGGAAAGGGAGGATCCTCCAGTCAGGCGGATGGTATGCCTGGCGGGCCGAAGTCCAACGGTTAATGTTGGGCGACTGTATATATGCAGCGTCGCGCGGATACTTTACAAGCGTGATTCAGGATTCTTTGACGTCATCGGACAGTTGCAATTAATATTCAAGTAGATGTCGCTGTAAGTTGCAGTTGTATGCTGGCGATGAAGGTGTCGCCACAAGAGTATCTGAGGTATTTTAGGATTTTCTAGAAGGTGTAAAAAATTGGGATTCTGACACGTGATTTCAAATTCTACCCGTTGTAATATTGTCACGAACTGACTCTTATCACGATTATATTTAGCTCAGTTGAAGGCATTAACACGAATACTAGTAAAGTGCAACTCACATTGCTAGTAATGTTAATTAAATAATTTAAAATAAACACCATGCAATGTTGTTTACATAATTCAAATCAAGGCGCTCATAGTCAGTTACACTTACTGATTGATAAACGAACAGTGAGGTTAAGCAATGCTCGTCGGGATCAGTATGTGGATGGGTGACCACATAGTGGTAATATTAAATAAAAGCATCAGGCCCGGTTGTTATTATTAGCCGGCAGTCGTTAAGCCAAGTCGTAGGCCTTTGGGCGGTTTGACAACTCTGACACAAGATTATCAACTATCAAAGGAGAAAAAGAAATACAGTTTTGTAATGTTTTAATTATCTTCTAGGTATTTGAAGCGTAAAACTTTATATTCATATCAGCTCTTGTACACCCTCTCTTGAATACGCCTTTCTTTCCGGTCCCGTACAGTCCTCATTCATTGTTTTTGGCTACAATGTCATCCGACCATCTAGCGGCTGGTCTGCCTTTTGGGCTTTCTAGCGTCCAAGCCGTCTGCGACCGCCTTAGTCTATCTCCCATCTTCTATCACAACTAAGTGCCGCTTCAATCTCCACTTTAAACCTTGCAATCCGCTTACCCACGTCGACAACTTTTGTGCGACGTCGATTTTCTACATTGGGTATGCGGTCCATAAGATTAATTCAGATTAATTCCGAGCAAGGCGCACTCCATTACTCTTTGAGCTACTCTTATTTTATCTAAGATACTCCTTTTTAAGGGCTATAAGTTAGTATTGGCAGAAGACATTGGTTTTACACACCTCTTCATGCACAGAAGTATTTTTATTTTTAAGAAAAATCATAGTGTTAACACTACCAGATCTTATTTAGTAAAACTCATATTTATAATTTATGTACACACAGCGATAATTTATTAGGATACAGTGGGTTTAAACAGACGCTTGAGTACAAAGCTACCGCTTATTTCAAAAGAATTTCTGCCGGCAGACGTGCGACCTACTTAATTATATTTGGTTAAAACAGTACCAGATAAGGTTTTGATGTTATTATTACCTACATAACATTTGTATAATTTAGAATAATAAAATATTTTAACTATCTAACGTGGTTATAAGCGTTGCTCGGAGAATTATCATAGGCGCGTGTTCACAATATTCTCGCGTTAAATGGCGTATATATTTAACCTTAAAGGTAAACAGATGTAGGCAATAGAGACATACGAATTAGTGACCGACACACGCCGCCTTTTGTTATGTTAACATCTGTGACGCGAGAGATCCCGTTTGGTCCATGGAAAAAGCAACAGGTCTAAGACGCCAATTCAGAGGAGGCGCGTTGTTTTCGTGTAAAATGACCAAGTCACCAACATTTAGCCTTGTAGTGTGAGTACTCCATTTCATTCGGTGTTGCAGGTCCGATACATATTCCCTTTGCTTTCGCTTCCAGAAATCTTATCGTATTTGAACGAGCGTATCGTTGCAGAGAGATTTCTTTGCAGACCTCTTGGTTTGGTGTTAGTAGTGCATACAGCGATCTCCCAATGTTGAAGTGCCCTGGGGATAAGGATAGGAAGTCGTTAAGGTAGCTAGCCTCCAACCATGAGCAAGCCTTTATTAGTCATTTTATTGAATATATTTGTCCTTTCCTCCCTAGGTAATAGCGTAGGCTCTAGTGTGATCTTACGAGGACCTGGAGCCCCCCCTTCGGTGGCGAATATGACCGCTCCAGTGGTTTTAGCCAGTAGGAGTCCGGTATACCCCTTCGCCCTTCCCCGGGGTGAAGGAAGTTCCATGTAGAATTTCCACTGGACACCAAAAAAAAAAAGGTAATTAGTGTAATAATCCTAACCAAGCAAATAATTTAAAACGCTTGAATTTTTTTACTAAGTATAAATTCTCGTACTTCAACATGGATTTTAAAATAACCCAATTTAAAACCCAAAAAAATAATTAGTATGGAATATGTTTGCTATCTTGGCTATATATTACATGGGCTGGATCAATTTTGGAGCGTTACATCATAACTCGATCACTAATCCATCTGCCACAGCTGGTATTTTTTTAAATAAATATCGGAGGGCAAACGAGCTTTCGGCTCATCTTATCGATCATCACCACCCATAAACATCCGCATCACCAGAGGGCTTGCTGATATGATGCTGACCTTTAGAGCAGACATACACTTTTTCTTAAAGGTCCCAAGTCGTATGTCTACCATATTTTGAGGACTGAGTTTCCGTTAAAAATATAAACATCACCATGAAGTGTTAATAGAAGTTGTGAATAACAATATACCTATATAACAATATATATGATACGTTTCATTCAATATCACAATAACTGAACTCCGTTACTTGCTGCCATAGAGAGAGCCTCTTAGTTGTGCTAACCGAGAAGGAAACACGGAGGGAGGGACTCCGCGACAACTTAACGTATGAAACGCAGCAATTTTGCTACGTCACGCCGGTATTCTGTAACGGCGTAGTACTTCGCCGGTCGAGCCAGCCCATTTACGAGCTCTAGTCGACCGATGTCTGAAGGGAGGCTTTTCCACGGAATATAGGGTATATTGACCGCAATGGTATTGGCAATTGGGAGGCCTATGTTCAGAAGCTGACGTTTACAGTCTGATATGTGCTGTGTGATTTTATTACTTGTATTTTTTTTATTTTTTATTTAGAACAGTCTTGACAGGCATTCTGTTAACAAAAACAAGCAAGAACACATCGCGTCAACATAAACAACAAGTCCCCAATCCTATTCCTTCCCATAAATTTAGGTTAAATCCGACCTATTTGATTGGACCACACCGTTGTACCAAATTGTAATAACCCCATATCTTTATGGCCCGTGGACATGAAACATTATTATAATGTCACCTTCGCTCTAATGTCTATAATTATAATGTTTTGCAAACGTTTTATTGAGAAACAGGGTTAGTGAACTTGGTAGTCTTTTCGTTATGTTTAAAAGTCGATTAGAACTTCTCCGTCTTTTGATCCTAATTTGGTTTTAGGCGCTACAGTTGCTCTCTTCCAGTTTAATGAAAGAAAGAAGGTAAGACATTTGTTGAACAATACAGCGAAGGTACACATACACATAATATTGCTAGGCTGGTTGGATTCATGTTTTTAAAGGCCACAGCTCAGTTAATGCTGCAGGTAATTGCAGCGCTGATTTTCAGTTTTAACCCCAGGGCACAGGTGGCTGTTGTATATAAATAATAAGACACCTTTGAATTTGGATGCAACATGATAAGGAATTATTTACGAGAAAAAAAATGACAACCTATGGAACATATCCTATGGTAATTATTGTGATTCTAAAATATACTTAGTTTTATGGCCCCAAGGTTGACACTTGTGTGATTTACAATCATATCTGTTTGTCCGTTTTCATGCAATTATAACGATAACTTTCAAGTACTTACCTGACTAATGACTACAGTTGAGTAATTGTAGAACTACTATTTTATATAGACTATTTTGTCCAGAATGTCGTTGATCCACAACACTATATCATTGGGCATTAATATTAGTCGGTACACGTCTTTACAAAGATTTTTGTAAATCTTTGTACAGATCTTTGTTTGTTCGAAAGTCGGTCCTATGGAGAAGAGCCGGCAAGAAATTCCACGAATATACTCTTTTCAAAAAAAAGTTACACTACAATTTTGTTATTACATGGTGATAAGCTAGGTATGTGCGAACATAGTAGACTAATTAAATGTAAAATACACACAATAACAAAACAGACAATTAAAGGATAATAACACAAATATTTTATCACGCTTTTTGACTTAGAGGTCACAGCAGTTATAAAAATGAACAATAAATCGTTCAAAAGAATTTTTGGCACGGAAATCAATAGTTTTCACTATTAAATAGATAAAAACTTGTCAAATTTAAAATTTCAGTAAAAAAATTATGCGAAATACAAATGAATCCTTGTGATTTAGTCCAAAGGAAAGAACTGCTAGCGACATCTGCTGCTGCTTGTAATTATAATAATTGACTTGAACTAGTGGGGCTGCGACTTATTGTTGGCACCCGTCTCATAATAACATATAAATAAATAAATAAAATAAAAATACTAACCATCTACTCTAGACAGAATATTTAATACAGAAATTACTTTTTAAAAGAAGAAAATTAGCAGATAACATAATCCAAAAAATAAGATTGAGGGTGGATTTAATCCCGAGAGCAAAACAGACACAATCCACGAGTCAGGTCAGCCGGCTACGTAACTAATTGCGAAATACTACGAAATATGCTTTCTTATTCTTAAAATTGGTCAGTTAGCGCCCTTTAGAAATGCCGTGATGGTTAATTTCTTTAAATATTACAAATAATACGCTGATAACGAATGTGTTCACATGTGTGAAAGTTTTTAAATATTCGCTGTAAAGCATATGTTTTAGATTGTTATACTACACACCTCCCATGCACAACAGCGTGATGATTTGTAGTTTATAACCTGATCCGATCTGTAACGGTAATTTTTTTTTTGCTTTTACATCATACAGGTAAACTTCTGAAATTAAAAAAATTACAGTTTCAGTGCCATAAGTCTCGATCCTAGAGCACCCTCCAACGATTTTATTAAAAAAATATTCATTGTATAGTTTTTGCCTCTTTGCGAATTTATTACATGTATTAGATTGCGCGGTCTCCATTCTCGAATGCACCGGAAAACGCAGCGTGGGGCGACCTTCAACGAGGTGGGCAGACGACCTGGTGGAGGTCGCTGGGAGTCGTTGTATGAGAGCGGCATGTAATCGCTTGTTGTGGAAATCTAAGGGGATGCCTCTGTTCAGCAGTGGACGTCCTTTGATTATATTGCATTTCTCTAACTGTATTTTCATTGTATGTATTCATGTTGGTATTAGAGAGCCAGTTTACTTAAAACGCAGAACTGCAAGGGGCAGTAAGAATATTGGCACAGGCTTTTTCCGTACTAATTTCTATTCAAAATTAGCGTCAGTTTACAACATCTACTTAATTGTTATCATCATGATCCTCATGTCATATGGGGTACAATTTGATTTTTTTCACCATCATCATTTCGGCCGAATGAAGTCCACTGCTGGACACAGGCCTCCCCCAAAGATTATCACAACGACCGATATGGGTGTGTTGTCGGCTCATTGGGGGGTTTTGCCATAATAGCCACGCTTGGCAGACGGGTTGGCGATCGCAGTTGAGTTGTTAATATAATCGAAGGACGCTGCTGCCCATCCTTCGGGTAATCCCTTAGTCGACTTTTACGACACCCACGGGAGGAGATGGGGTGGTGGTATTCTGAGCCGGCATTTTTTTACATCAAAGTAATAGGTATGTACTATTTTTTTATTATACAGCAATACTCTTGTGAAGGAACGTGCGTAACTGTGTCCATGACACGCGGAGGTCGAGATTATGCGATAGTGACGGTATTTAAGGAAACTGAACCAAGGACCCGCCGCGCCCTTGAAGCGACCACCGCACGAAATTTGCGGCGGTTTTTATAGTTATTCTATAGGAAAATAATGGTAAAATGTTGTAGTGTTGGCGAATTAATGAAGGAAAGACGTGGTACAAGATTTTGTCGTACCGATTTTGTCTGTCTCCCTAAATAAAGTTCTTTTTCCTTTTCAGTGGTTTTATTGGAACGAAGTTCCTTACGGCAGGCTTGGAGGGGATAGGGATTTTTCTGCGCGACCGAACTGAAAAAAATGTGATAGTAAAACCGTAAGAAAAAATCCGTGGAAAAAAGTGCGTGGAATAAAACCGTTAAATGAGACGTGCGCAGGCGCGACAGTCGCATACACAAGCGAGTAGTGTATAAGTGTCGATTCTACATTAGCCGAAGGAACTTCGTTCCTACTTGGTGTCCCACGACACCACATAATTTTGTTAATATTTTTATATCGTGTAGGGGTTTTGAAGTCGGTATTTTTTTTTTGTTAAATAAAATCGGCCCTCTGATCTAAGAGGAATCAAAACTAATAAGACATCATCTAAATAAGCGCAGTAAATTAACCTGTTTATTGAAACTGGTTAAAAAACTACTCAAACAAATGTAATGAAATTTATGTGGAACCAACTAAAAAGCATTTTGCACCAGTTAAAAAATAATTGCTCAACTCGGTTTACAAATCTCGGAGTAATCGGTGTAAATACATTTAAAAAAATACGCATCGAATAGAGAACAGAACTTTTTGATGTCGGTTAAATAGGTATTAACAAGTATTTGCCGTGTGGCAAATATGGTGGTGGCAAGTGTGGTGCCGGCTCAGAATGCCACCACCCCATCTCCTCCCGTGGGTGTCGTAAAAGTCGACTAAGGGATTGGCCGGAGGATGGGCAGCAGCGTCCTTCGAGTACATTAACAACTCAACTGCGATCGCCAACCCGCCTGCCAAGCGTGGCGATTATGGCAAAACCCCACAATGAGCCCACATCACATCTTTATCGGTCGTTGTGGTGATCTTTGGGGGAGGCCTGTGTCCAGCAGTGGACTTCATTCGGCCGTTAGATAGAAGTATTGCTCGCATTCACGCAGCTGGGTTTTTTAAAGAATTTCCCCACCCTTGTATTTCTTCTGTGTCGTGGTACAGTGTATATACATAAATAAAGCACACTTGCACAGACACCCAGACCCGAAACGATATCTGTAGCTCAAACTCTTCTCTTCTGAAACTTTAGACGAAAGAGCTTTGTACATGCGCAAAAACCGCATCTCTGTGTCTAGTGTTTGCAGCTCATCAACTGATATCAAATATGGAAACTCTACTGCCAAAGTGACCAATTAATCAATTCTACGAGACTTACAACTTCATTATATCGGCCATTTATACGTTCACTGCTGAACAAAGGCCTCCGCCATAGATTTCCACAACTGTATCATAATTTTGAGGGGAGTTTGCCAATACTCATTTGCCAAGCGTTGACCGCAGTATGGCTACCGTTTCACAGAAGGGACGCTGCTGCCCATCCCTCTGGTTTAGATTACCTTAGTCGCCTTTTAAGACATCCACGGGATGAGATGGAGTGGTGGATTCTTAATCCGGACACCACACGGACTTATGGGTCACGAAACTACATTTGTTTTTTACATAATTGTTTAAATTGTCCGTGTGGTTGCCAGGCGAGTTGGTAAGAATGACACAGTTGTGGT
The DNA here is from genome assembly GCA_947459985.1 of Diloba caeruleocephala. Lineage (NCBI taxonomy): Eukaryota > Metazoa > Arthropoda > Insecta > Lepidoptera > Noctuidae > Diloba > Diloba caeruleocephala. Next base: position 1,336,896 of record OX381630.1, read on the forward strand.
AGCTTGGCATATTTATCTTTAACAAATATATATATTCGGAATTAAGAATATAGCCCCACTCCGTCTCCTCACGTGGATGTCGTAAAAGACAACTAAGGGACTCTAAGCCAGAGGGAAAGGCAGCAGCGACCCTGTTGAGCAGTATCCATAGCCACAGAGGTCACCAACCCGCCTGCCAAGCATGTTTAATACTGGCAATTAACGACACAATTGCGTAAATCTATGGGGAAACTTTTGTTCAGCAAAGGACGACCTTTAGCTGATATAAAATGTATATTTAACAGAGTACAGACTATAAAGGTGCTGCTTATTTCTAAATAAATATCTACCAGCAAACCTGCGAAAGGACATTTTAATGTGAGCTAATATTGCCTTGATAATTAATAAGCCCGTAAAACCCCCCATTGAGCCCACAGCACAGCCATATCGGTCGTTGTGGAGATCTTTGGGGGAGGCCTGTGTCCAGCAGTAGACTTCATTCGGCTGTGATGAGTCCGTATGGCTAAGAGAGCATCACCACATCTTATCCTTTTTTTTTCTTAATTGGGCTGTGGAAATACATCTTGTACTTCCTCCGCCCTGGGAAAGAGCGGAGGGGTATGCCGGACGCTTACCAGCTAAAACCACCGGAGTGGTCATCTTCGGCACCCTCAGGAGGCTCCAGCAACTCGAAAAACCTCCATCTAGAGCCACCCACTGGTGCCACGCCTTTAGGCATATCTCGAAGAGGATGACTGTAAAGCAGTCACCCACTCTAGCGGAGGGAAGGCGACTGTAAAGAGGCCACTCCCCAGGCACTTCCCGGGGGATATGTAAAGGATTCACCCGAAACCTGGTTATGCGCTGTGTTGCTCACACGGCGGCGCGTGACCACATGCGCACGGCCGTCATCCCGGAGGTCACTCGGTATGAGTACGCAGGTTTCCCAATAGGCACACTTGCGACCCCCAAGACCACATCTTATCCTATGGGTGTCGTAAAAGTCGACTATGGGATTAGTCAGAGGATGGGCAGCAGCGTCCTTCGAGTACATTTACTCAAATGTGATCGCCAACCTACCTGCCAAGCGTGGCCAGTGTGGCAAAAACCAAAGAGGACACAACACACCTAATCCGGCCATTGTGGCGATCTTTGGGGCAGGCCTGTGTGCAGCAATGGAGTTTATTCAGTTGAGATGATGATGATAATTAGCGGCTTAGAGACCTTAACTCAGCATTGTATATAAAAATATGTAATAATATCGGCTACCCTGTAACCACGTCGATGACCTTGGCTTTGTCAGTGAGGTTGGCTTGCCGCCAGGCTTCGCATTGTTTTGTTTTAAATTAGTAGAGGCGCTTGTGAATTTCATTTTACTTTATTACCTTCATTTCCTTTGTCATTACTCCCGTTTCTGTGTGAAATTTTGTTTTACATGATCCCACCACAGAGTTCTACCTCTAAAATCCGCATCAATATACCAACTTCGAAAGCCCTCCAGATCACATACTCCTGCCATCATAATTGAAATATTTCATGTGGCATTTTTGATTCCGTTTTCAGTGATCATGTTGCCGCCAAGTTCGCATACGTCGTAGGAGTTGAGACGGAGATATTTTATAATAAAACACTTTTAAACGGATTCTATCGCGAAAATCTAAGACATTACTACGGAGATATTTTTTTATAAAACCGTTGCCCCACAGTAGGATTTCTCCTGTGTCGTGGGTGCGTTTACAGACATGAATTCCGACGGACAGACAGACGGACAGACCCGGAGCGCAGCAGCCGACTGTATCAGCCACTGCACCAACCGTGCCGTCTTTTGGTTTCCAAGCTCTAGACCACTGATGAGATTCTTAAAATTCTTGACCTCAGATTGCTCATACACGGAGATAAGGCGTTGTTTGATGGCTGCATATTTCTCTGTTTCTGGTGGTTTTATCAAAATGTCGGTTAGGTGTTGCAAATCTGTAGGTTACAACTGTCCTAGGACATAGCGGTATTTGTTTTCGTCACTGGTTTTCTGTGGGTCGACAATAGCTTCAAACTGGATGAACCACATGCGAGAATATTTGCGGGAAAGGGAAGCAGTCTCGATTGGATGGAGATGGCAGCGAGGTCAGCAGGTGTACCGATTGTGGCTTCTGACTTGGCTTCTGTCTCGTTTCCCATGGTTGCGCAACGACGTAGCGACTAAGTATGATAAATCTATACAAATAAATAAAATTGAAGTGTCTGTTTGTAATGTCAAAATAACAGCTTTTTACTAAATGCATATGAAAGTATATACGATACCTACAACAAAAAAAACTATTTTTAATTTTTTTGTCTGTCTGTCTGTCTGTTTGTTCCGGGTAATTTCCGAAACGGCTGGACCGATTTTGACGGACTTTCACTGGCAGATAGCTGATGTTATAAGGAATAACTTAGGCTACTTTTATTTTAGAAAAATAATTAGCGTTCCGCGCAAAAAAAATAAAACCCTTGAAATCCAATATATATATTCCATGTCAAGTTATACACTTCTGTCGAAGTAATCTAAATTTGTTTTAAATTAAACGCGGGTGAAACCGCGGGTCCCAGCTAGTAAATAAAATAAAAATGTACAAGGAAAAATAAAAAAGATCTCCAGACCAACTACTCCTGCCATCATAATTTAAATCTTTCAAGTGGTCTTTTAGTATTTTTTATGGCTATTATTTATTACTAGTTCCTTTTTTTCTTTTTATACATATAATGACCATGTCTTGTACAAAATTGTATTTTTTTATATTTTCTCATGTGTCACTGACCAGGGTGCCCTCCGCAGCTTCAACAACTTTAATTACGTTACTGGTGGTAGGTCTCTTAACTCCATCGGGGGTCGCGGGCGCCACAGATTGGGGAGTCTGCGTGCTCATACCGAATGACCCCCGGGAAGACGGCAGCGCGCATGTGGTCGCGTGCCACCGTGTGAGCAGCACAGCGCACAGCGAATCTTGGGGGGATCCTTTACAATCTTCCCCGAGATGTGTCAGGGAGGCGGCCTTTTTACAGCCGCCTTTCCTCTGCTAGAAGGGGTCCGCTTTACAGTCATGCCCTCCGAGACGTGCCATCAATGCGTGGCATCAATAGGGGGCTCTAGTGTGATCTTACGAGGGCCTGGAGCCCCCTTCGTTGCCGAAAACGACCGCTCCAGTGGTATTAATTTACTCTTATTGGCATACCCCTTCGCCCTTCCCCGGAGTGAAGGAAGTTCGTGTAGAATTAGGTCATGCACCCACATCTTCACCGTCCTTATCGGCCGCGTGATGCAAGAGTACTAAATAACAAATATCTCGAAGTGAGCGCAGTGTGGTGTCACGCAGCTCTAGTCCTGGGTAGCATGACAGTCGTTATGGGCAGGCGTTACGTTTACCAGTAAATGAATAACTTGCTTTGCTCGTAACCAGGGTGTATAAGAAAGCCTTACGTTTCTGCTTACAGTAAATGTAAAAAATGTTACTCATTTATTTTTCCTTATCCTTAGCGAACATTAACTAGCTTGAATCAATAAGGAAACTTCCAAATAGCTTACTTAATTTAACTTTGAAAGTCGCAGAAGTTGAATTTTCTATGAATCTATTAAATGATGTTGCGTTCTTGAGGAATAGTTTCAGTTCATTTCCATACAAATTACAACATGGCGCTCCATTATCATCACCATAATATAAGCCGAAGGACGGCCACTGCTGAATAAAGGCCCCAATAGATTCATGCAATATCCTCATTTTGGGGGGAATTTGCCAATACTCACTACGCTTGGCAGGCGGGATGGTGAGCGCAGTATGGCTGCTGTTCTACAGAAGAAACACTGTTGTCCTCTGACTTTAAAGTCTCTTACGGGCAAAATCGATAATTTATCTAATCCAAAATCTTGAAATTGATCCGTTTGACGGCACGGTTGGTGCAGTGGCTGATACAGTCGGCTGCTGCGCTCCGGGTTGTGGGTTGGATTCCCACACGAAACAAATATTTGTATGATTTTGTATTATTATTATATTATTTGTATTGTATGTGGAATTCATGTCTGTAAACGCACCCAAGACACAGGAGAAATCCTAGTGCACCGTTTTTTTTAAAAGTAAACAAAAAAAAATGTTTTAAGATCACATTTAGCACAAAATCAAAGTCAAGTTAAAGTCAAATATTTTATATTTATGTAAACCATTTGCTGGCACTTACGAATAGTCAGAATTTAAATAGTTGCACGGTTCCAAGTGGTTGGTCCTATCGAGAAGAACCGGCAAGAAACTCCATGGATATACTCTTTTGAAATAATATATGAAAGTATTACAGTCTTCAATATAGTCGTAAAAAGATATGTGAGGATAATGCATGCCAATGTGTGGGATAAATGCACACATATTTATGCAAAATGACAATTAATTGCCTAACAATTAGATTGCTATAGCAGTTATAAGCTGACCAGTCCCGACAGAAGGAACCCGTTCATGCCCATAACGCATGCCTTAGCATAGCTCAGCTCAACCATAATGCAAAGGCAAATCCTCAATCTGATATCCAAAGATTCTGGATTAGATTGATTATTAATTTCGGCCGTAAGTCGCTTTTAGGGCATCCACGGGAGGATATGGAGTTGTGCTATACTCTTATTCCGGATACCACTCAAAACATTCTACTATTACATTATGGTAATAAGAAAACTTTAAATTATGTGCATACTGGAGCGTGCCACTCTAGATCCCGTAGCTCCTCCGTTTTAGTGGTGATCCTATTCTGAGGAAGGTGGAAGCCATTTGAAAGTTTGCTACGAGGATTTTGCAATTACATTGCCGCTCATTCAGGTATTTCTTTAGCCATTAGCCACGAGTTTTAGCTTTTACACGATAATATACGGACACAATAATATACAGACGATAATATACGGCACAACAAAATCATTAGTTTTATATGCGAAACGACACATTTGCTAGTAATATCGAGTCAGGCACCGCGATAGCGTAGGTACTGTAAACGGGATAACTATCTGGGACACGTGTGGACGTGGAGATATTCAAAATTAAAGTTTAAATATGTAACTATATTATGTTATATTTTATTCACACTTCTGTTCTACTCGTTACAAATGCTGTTAGGAGGGATAACGCTATCGAACAGTTGATATATTTATGGTACTTTGTGATCAAAATATATGTATCTGTTTTATGTACGGATTAAGAACATCTTTCCATTGCCATCCCCTCCCGTGGATGTCATTAAAGGCGATTAAGGGAACTTCTGTGAAACTGTAGCCATACTGCGCTTACCAACCCCCCTGCCAAGCGTGGTGAGTATTGGCAAATGCCACCCATAATTGCCTTTGTTAAGCAGTGGACTTATAATTAATTGGCTTATGTAATATGAACAAGATTTGTATTTAAAACCGAGAAGTGCTGAACAGTCGTGCTTAGGAAATGCATTAGGTAATTATTAGTTTGAGAGAGAAAGTGAAATATTATTTTAATAACATTAATATCTTTGTTAGAAGATACTGGTTTCAAACAGTTATTGTTGAACATAACCCACTATCTTACCTAACAAATAAATTTACAGATCAAATTTACCTGATTGTTTTTCTGACATTGCGAATAGCATTTCGAACGGATAATATATTCCAAGTTAAGACCAAGTAACTATAGACAGATTGTATTAAGCATAAACAAAAAATATATTACTACCTCTTACGAGCACATGCGTAACGTCATATGAAAGAAAGAGATGTCTGTAGAGCTTTGGTTACAGCAAAATAATAAAATGGCACCGTGTCGTACTAAAGTAACAATTCACTTTCTGTTAAAACTGTTAGCGTCGTGTGTTAACCAGATGGTTTCAGGTAAATATAGCTGTAGGCGCGTAGCGCTTCGAGACGTGCGCGAACGATTAACATTAACATTAACTGGCCAATCACAGTTGTGAATAAATCATCGACCATTGTAAAGTAATTTCCGCTGTCATTTATCAATACATTTGATATAAACTACATAGCGAAGTAACCGTGTGGTGGCGACTACGAATAGCACCAACCCATCTCATCCTATGGGTGTTGTGTGTGCTTCCTCTTTTTTTGTCACACGTATTACTCACATTAGGATGACAAGTATTTAATAATGGAAATTTGTTCAGCTTAATAGGCTCTATCTATGTACGTAGGTAATACTATATCTTCGATTCCAAGTGATATATTAATGACAAGGTTTTACCGACATTCTTCGGAATTCCAAAAGTCATGTCAAAGCATTTTCAAATCGTTTCTAATTTCGATATACTTTTTTATATTACCTAGTTTGTTATCCATATCAAAGAGGTGTCCAATGTTAAAGTATTTACTGTCTTGTTGCGAAACTTCTGACGTTGGTTCACAACGTGTGTATTGTAATACTCTCGGGATCTTTAGGGGGATTTGCAACTAAGGACTGTCTTTAATAACACGCGAGTAGAATAATTATAAGTTTTATTAGAACACTAGTGGCAGATAGCCGCACCAGCTAATTACAAAATCTTGAATGAAAACCCACAAAGACATATGTCAGGTATCCATCGTAATTCGAATCCCTTTTTGTATATTCTGCTTTAATATGAGATTCAACATCAGTTTATATCTGTGCGGTCAGACTAAGAAACTCTTTTATAAAATAATATAGAACCTTATTCTTATTAAAATCTGGATACATTCCTGAAACGAGGGGTATGCACTCTTACAACACCGGTGGGGCGCATAAGCATAGATTATACACTAATATTAAAAACGCATAAGTTCGCAGTCGTGTCTAGGAGACTGGCGCGGTCGGACAAGCTGACACACGTAATGGGGCCGACGGTCTACAACCAACTACCTGAACATAGCACTAGCACAAGTAGCTACAAGGCGTTTAAAATAAAATTAAAAGTCTGGCTCGTTACCTAAATCAATACGAATACCTAATCAGTACAAAATTATATAATTATGACATTTATTTAGAATTTAGTTACTATTATTATTTATTATTTTTTTATTTATTGATGATTATTGATTTTGTATAATTGAGTCTGTTGTTCAATGTTAAAGAATTTATTGCAATTTAATTTTCATTTTCTTAATTTTTTATAGAATGAAATGTGTAACAAGAGAATTTGTGACGAATAATTTAAAACAATTATGAATAAAATGTTTATCTGTTTATCAGGCTCTACAGTACTCCTGCATACTGTTCGTATCAAGTAGTTTTATTACATACGGCGTGCTAAAGCCTAATTCGGCCACGAGCCATGACATGAGTAGCATGGTATGATGGTATGTCTCTTAGTGCAAGAATCCGGCAAGGTAGATACCACCGCAGTGTCAGATATTCATTGCCAAGTAGCACCTAGCGTTTAGGCTTTAGACATTACTCTGTGATCCGGTTGGAAGGGCACTGTAGCTAGTGAAAAATATTATAAGAGACTAAATAAAGTCTTGAGGTGGAGCGCAGTGCGGTGCCACGCAGGTATAGTCCTGGGTAGCATTGCAATTGTTATCGGCTGGCGCGAGGCTTACCATCAGGCAAATGAATTGCTAGTCTCTTCACTAGATTATATACAAAAAAATCGGTTTGGATTTACTTTATCGTTTCAATCGAATAAAGTCCACTACTGCTTCCCCCAAAGATCGCCACAACGACCGGTCTGGGTATATTGTGTGCTCATAAGGAGGTTTTTCCATAATCGCCACGCTTGGCTGGCGGGCTGGCGATTGCAGTTGAGTTGTTAATGTACTCGGAGGACGCTGCTGCCTATGCTCAGTTAATGCCACCCACGGGATAAGATGCTATTCGTAGCCGGCACACACAGCAACACGGCGCCACACGGCAGCAATAATTTAATTACATAAATTATGAAAAGGATACACGCCAGTTCTACTATTATATGTAATTATTAAGAACAGTTTAACATTAGCATAATTTCTCGAAGCAACGACCTCTGTATATAGGTCAAACAATTAATCCTTAAAGCATATCGCAAACAAGTTAGAAAAAAGCCACGTGACGAGAAACTATTCCAAATAACACCACTGAGTGTTGTATTCACAACAGCTGAGGATGTTGTACACAGAAAGCTATGTGAATGATATAATCGAGCTATCTGTTTCTCTTTCTCAGCCCTGAGAGTAGGTACTCAGCCATTTTCAAACTCAATACCAAACTCAAATATTACATATTTTTTGTACTCAGTGGGAATTCTTCATGAAATTCCTTCGGCCCGGGGAAAGGCGAAGGGGTATTCTCTCTGAAGGCCGGACTTCTACCGGCTAAAACCACAGGAGCGGTCATCTTCGGCACCTAAGGGAGGCTCCAGGTCCTCGTATGGTCACACTAGAGCCGCCCACTGGTGCCACGCCTATAGGCACATCTCGGAGAGGGTGACTGTAAAGCGGTCACCCCCCCGGAGGGATTGTAAAGGATCCCCCGAAACATCTCTGTGCGCTGTGCTGTGCTGCGCACACGGTGCCGCGTGACCACTTGCACGCCACCGTCTACTCGTGGGTCGCTCGGTGTGGGCACGCAGATTCCCCAATCTACGCACCCACGAACGTAGAGGTCCCCCGCCTTATTGCAACGGCAGAGGGTTTCAGGCGTATGGGAATTAGGCGCCAGGGCGGTTGTTACCCCGACGCCATCTCCTCCTTCTCCCAGTGGGATCGGCCCTCTCCCGATCCCGCTCTGCGGTCTCCTCCTAGAGCATGACGCTCTCACAAAAGGAGGCCACTGCATTCCAGTTTCATGATCTGCCAACATAGCCGACACTAGATATATAGATAGAGAGCGATCTTGCCCGATCCGATCGACCAGGATCCGCCGCTCGGCCGCCCATGCAGGACACGCCTCGAGGGTGTAAATCTTATCTAGATAACAAAGTGAAAAGTAGAATGGAAACACAATAACAGTCTGCCTATCGTTGTTGAGCTAATGTCTATCCTTATACTACTTTAATGGTAGTGGAGTTCTATGTGAAGGACTCGGCTGGGGCGGTACTACAGTCCACCTTTTTACCGGCTATAACAATTTATACGTAAGCGTACTCATATTCCAGATGAAGGATAAGAACAGCCAGTGACATTGACGGGCCATTTCCAGTGGGTCGGGACGGACTACGATCCCGACCGATCACTGGATATGCCTGACATATGATATGTCTATCGCACGGTGATAACTTGTGGGTCGCCACAGGGTTCCATTTTAGGTCTCCTTTTGTGGAGTCTAGCATACGACGCGTTTCTGCGAGCTTCTTTGTGTGATATTAACGTTGGCGAACTACACCTTCGTCTGAAGTCTCTTGGAAAAGGTAGGGAGCTGATTCCAGAACCTGAGCGTACGTGGAAGGAAGTTCCGCTGACGCCGTACGGTACGAGATCATTTTGGCTCTAGCGTATGTGGATGAACTCCCCGCCGCAACTGTCGTTGCACAAGTGGTAGAACACACACAGGGATGCAAAGTCTCTTCTCAGACTTAGGGGTTTTAGATCGCTTTTGAGCTTGGGATCGTCGACAATCCTAAGTGCAATCTTCCTTACCGAATCAAAAGGTCCAAGCTGGTGTCCAGGTGCTCCCATCCATAAATGGCTGCAGTACTCCATCTGAGGCCGGACTGACTTTAAAGCAGCAATCTTTGCCCCGATGTGAAGTACCTATCGTATACGTATCTACGTATCATCGAAGTGCGTGCGAAACTGGACGCTGCTGGAAATGTCGACACCAAAGATCCCAATACTGTTACCTTTGTTGAGGGATGTGTTCTAGAATTATGGAGCGACAGCAAATGGGATTTTATTAGCAGTGAACGCGCTGACTTGTCTCTTTGTGTGATAAAATTGGACTAAATGCAGTCTTCTCCAGTCGGAGACTGCCCAGAGTACTCTAGATTTCTGATACAAGTTGTCTGCGGCTACTCCACTACGGGATTAGGGACGAATAACAAACAACGCATAGCTTAAGGCGGTGGGTCTAGGCGCTTGAAATTTTGCACAGGAGTTCCTGAATCCAGAATCCAAATCCAGAATTTTTCAAAATCCATACCTCAAGGAGCAATATGGGAATAATTGGAGACTCAGCATATTATATAAAATGATAAGAATTACAAATTGTGAAAATATCCGCTGTTTACAACAAGTAGTGAAAGTTTCTAATAAAGTAAAAAGAAATTGTAATAAACCAAATATTGGCACTTATGAAACTTAAGAATCTAAGTTGCAGAATCCAAAATAGTCTTAATAAAATTAGCTTGTTCGATTCGATATGTTTGCGCTGCTCCGGTGCGGTCGCGTGACACGATCGGTGTGGCCGTGGTAAGTTAGAAATTAAAGCCCCGTTTCCTTAAACAGTCAACTTTTTTTGGTAGACACCCACAGAAAGAATTATTTACACAAATTTGTTTATATAAAACATCAAAATAAAGCGCCGCTTTTGTAGCTTGTAGAATACCCAACCCTTACTTACCTACTTACCTAGAGGTATTTTAACTATTATATATAGTGTTCTACGTTAATACATATGCTGCACTAAAAGTATCGGGAATGGAATATTTCCACTGTTCCTGTCATATTAAAATCTTTTTAATTGAAAACTACTTGGTTTTACAAATCGAATACCATTTATTTATTTAAAAAAAGATTCACGGTCTTGTCACAAGGTTATGTCAAACTTGTTTAGTCGTTGAGAAAATGGAAGAAAAAACAATTGAACCGTACGACGTTGCCGACATATTTTTTAGAATTTTTTTCATTTTTGAGAAATATTTTATGAATATGTAAAGATTTATTCATCTAAATACCGTACGACGTTGCCTTAAACTTGACATTGGCGAAATTGTGGAAGATAACCTACAGAAGCCATAATCTAAGAGAAGAAGAAGAAGAGAAAATGGAATTGACTCGAGAAAATTCAAGAGCGATGATTTATTATGACTTTCGAAGTGGTTTTACACAAAAACAGTGTGTTGACCGGATGATTTCTGCATTTGGTAATGAAGTCCCATCCAAAACCACAATTTATCGCTGGTTTGCTGAATTTCAACGTGGACGTGTCAAGCTCAGTGATGATCCTCGTCAAGGTCGTCCAAAAACTGCAGTCACCCAAGAAAACGTTGATGCTGTGCGTAAGCTGATTGAGGAAGATCGACATGTGACATACCGCGAAATTCAGGCAACTTTAGACATTGGCATGAGTCAAATACAAATAATCTTGCATGAACAATTAGGTGTAAAAAAGTTGTTTTCCCGATGGATACCTCATTTGCTATGTGAAGAGCAAAAAGCGGCTCGCGTTACTTGGTGCGTCAGAACTCTCGAAAGATTCCACGCAGGACCCTCAAATGCTGTATATAGCATCGTATCAGATGACGAATCCTGGATATATGCGTACGAACCCGAAACAAAAAACCAGTCACGAGTTTGGGTGTTCGAAAATGAGTTAAAGCCAACAAAAATTGTTCGTTCACGGAGTGTTGCAAAAAAAATGGTGGCCACGTTTGTCTCCAGAACCGGCCATGTTACGACTATTCCTCATGAGGGACAAAGAACGGTTAATGCAGAATGGTATGCTAGCATTTGTTTGCCACAGGTCGTTTCTGAACTCCGTAGAGAGAACTGCAACCGCCGCATCATCCTCCATCACGACAATGCGAGTTCTCACACCGCGCACAGAACAAAAGAGTTTTTAGAGCAAGAAAACACAGAATTATTAGACCATCCGCCGTACAGCCCCGACCTAAGCCCTAATGATTTCTATACTTTCCCTAAAATAAAGAATAAATTGCGTGGACAGAGATTTTCATCACCTAAAGAAGCTGTGGACGCCTACAAAACGGCCATTTTGGAGACCCCAACTTCCGAATGGAATGGTTGCTTCAATGATTGGTTCCATCGTATGGAAAAATGTGTCAAACTTCGCGGAGAATACTTCGAAAAGCAATAAATACATTTTTAAATCGTAATGTTGTGTCACTTCCTTGATTCCCGAAATTTTCAGTGCCACCCTCGTACATAGTGTAATAAGTAGTAGGACATGTCGACGAAATTTTAACGTAATTGGCTTTGACAGGGGCCTGCTGAACTTGGACGGCACGGTTGGTGCAGTGGCTGATACAGTCGGCTGCTGAGTTTCGGGCCGTGGGTTCGATTCCCGCATGGAACAAATATTTGTATGATCTGCAGGTAGTTGTTCCGGGTCTGGGTGTATTTTTTGAGGAGTTTATATAGTGTGGATTCCTGATGATTTCTCCTGTGTCGTGGGTGTGTTTACACAGGAGAAATCCTAGTGTGGGACAACGTTTTTAAAGAGAAAAGAGAACTCCAGTGTTGGGACGGATTAAATACAGTTCGTTTTCTGCGCTGCTAACGGGTTGCAAATTAAATTCCTGCTCCCCTGGAATCTGGAAGCGAGAGCCCTCGCGTCGCTATATCAGTGGCGTGGCGAAGCGCTAAGTCAGGGCGAACGGCTAGTACCTCGTAAGATACGAAGGCATCGTAAGCTTCGGCAGATCCTGGTGGCGGACTAGAAGGTACGACTGGTGCAGCCCAGTACAGGGCACGCGATAGCAGTGGTACGACCCGTTATGGAGGAATTTTCTAATGTTGCAAAATCCTTGTAGTTCTCTGAAAATAATTATAGAAAGAAAGAAAACTATTTATTTTTGCACCAGTAACGACGCACAATTAAAATTAGGCACAATATTTATAAGAAACACAAAAACTAACATACAAAATGCAATAAAATGGCAACACAAAATTATAATAAGGGTACATGGCCAAAAGACTCCGGAATCCAGGCCTAACATAAAATATAAACTACATTACCAGTTTTATGTAGGTTTTATAATGCTAACTATTAACAATCCAAAAATCAATGCGTCGTGCCCGTGCAAAAAAAGGTTGTCACTCAGCATAATGCTGTGAAGTTGAAAAGATCCATCGAAGACAGCGCTGGTTTTCAGTGACAACCTTCGTGACGTAGTGACGTCCTCCAGCAGTGGTGCCACAATTATATATTTATATTATCAGCAACTGCTTTTTTTACAGCATCATCATCATGGCATTTCGGCCAAATGAAGTCCACTGCTGGACACAGGCCTCCCCTAAAGATCACCACAACGACCGATATGGGTGTGTTGTCGGCTCATTCGGGGGTTTTGCCATAATCGACACGCTTGGCAGACGGGTTGGCGATCGCAGTTGAGTTGTTAATGTTCTCGAAGGACGCTGCTGCCCATCCGCCGGTTAATCCCTTAGTCGACTTTTATGACACCCACGGAATGAAATGGGGTGGTGGCATTCTGAGCCGGCACCACACGACTACACTTTTTTTACACGCGTGTCATTAATGGCGAATTTTCAATAGATATATTACCCATAGTTGGCTTAGTTATAAACAAGTTAAGAAGTAGATCAGTTGAAATCTAAATTCATTAAATAAAATCCTACTCAAAGCTATTTGTTAATTAAAGCTGTTTGTTGTTGACATGTAAATCAGTAAAAATAGAAAGAAAGAAAGAAAGAAAGTATTTATAGATAGGAAATAATAATAGGAATAGAAACCACTTATTTCTTCATGCAAGTTGATTTATAAGCTTTTATGTGTAAACTTGCTTTTAACGTTTTTCAATGCACGATTTGCATAACACCATAAATATGAGTTATTTTTATCCAAGTCATGGTTAGCGTACTTAACAAGTAACTTTCAGTAACTGTAACACAATGTAACAGTAAAGAGCCCATCTTGTGAGTGGCGAGTCACCGTCTACCACAGAATTTCACTTTATTGGTTGAAAAGCAGACGCCGCTGTTCCTGTTTTCCTTCACTTTTCATTCCATATAACACCCATTGCAATAGACCTTATCGTTATAGTTTCCATCTCATCCAATAGGCCTACACAACTGGGGACAATCCATGATTTCATTTTATAGTGCAGCCATGGAGAGTCCCCGGTTAGTATCCCATTACATTACAGATTACAATTCTCTAAAGGACCTCTGCGGGCGGAGGAAGTCCAAGATGATTTCCTCACGTTAAAAAAAAAGAAAGCTCCATAGCAGTCTGCCAGTAAAATGGCTATAACAGAGTGTCGGACAGACGGACGGACATGGTGAAACTACAAGAGTTTCTTGTTTTTGTACGGAACCTTAAAAACCATACGTTTACGTTTTAGGAGATTACTTGAAGTGTACATATAAATACAGAGAGCGATTTAATTGGATAATAGTTTAAGTGCTACAAGGGCGTTCCGATACAGTGTACGAACATCGTAAACATTGTAATGGATGTTGATTTGCCAATAAATGTTTACTGGGTGTACAAATACAACATTCTCAAGTCGAAATCTACGCATTTTGTAATCAACCTCAGAGCAAAAATAATTTTAAGCTTAAGAATATAGCACATTTCCACGTCCTCCCGTGGATGCCGTAAACGATGACTGAGGGACTTTAAACTGGGATGGGCGGCAATGTCCCTTCTGTGGAATACTGCGCTTGCCAACCCGCCAGCCCAGCGTGGTGAGTACTGGCAAATTTCCCTCCAAAATGACAACACCGTTAGCGAAATATAGGAGGGCATTGTTCAGCAGTGGAATTCCTCTAGCTGATGATGTCTCTTATAGTATACACTCACTTGTACTCTCTCGCTCACTCACATGGACAACAACATGCGTTGCCCAGACAGTGAGGTGCATTACATCATTCGCGTTTGTTCGTTACATATTTCGTGATTTATGTCTCCATTCCAAACGTGCGTTATCTTCAAAACAAATCGTTCTGCAATTATATGAATACTGTTAATTAAGAAACTGTTGCTCATGCAACTAACACAATCCCTTCGTAGCCTTGACACCCACGAGGAGAGATTGATGAGTTTGTAAACTTAATAAGCCTATGAATACGTACAGACGTGGGTAGCACATTGCATCAATACCATTCAAATAATAATAATCCAGTCAATCTTTTCCATGTAATTAAAATATTTTGTATAGTATAATAATTGCAATACATACATCTAGTTTGTTTCTTTCTTTACAAAGCGATGTCCCGCACTAGGATTTCTCATATATCGTGGGTACAGTTATAAACATAAATCTTTCATGCACAAACACCCTATCTGTAGATCATCATCATCATATCAGCCATTTGTACGTCCACTGCTGAACCCTGAACCTCCCCCATGGATTTCCACGATTGTGTCGTCAATCTGGGGGGTATTTGCCAATACTCACCACGCTTGGCAGGCGGGTTGGTGAGCGCAGATTTTGCGCTGATTTTTAAGATTTTGCTGAACATATATTGTGTTTTTTTGGTAGGTATTGACCCAAGCTCTCACCCCCTGCAGTATGTCGTGCTATTTACTGGACACCCTGTATATACAATGATAAGCTGACTGATGGTCCAGGATAAGCTTCTATTAAAATAGTGAACATTAATTTAGAGGACACTGAATATGTTATAGAGAAATAGTTAATTAAAATAAAGTTATACATTCAATTTTTGAAATTATATTAAATAGTTATTTTTAAAAGTTGCCGTTAGAGCACAAGAAAAATCTTTACTCACCATTTTATTACTAATACAAAAATGATAATATTATTAATAAAATTGTGAAGTAAGGTAATTTTTTAAATGCTTTAATACCAACCTTACCTACTTATTAAATATTGCAAAGTAAATTGACTAATTGTTTTATTTATTTAGAAAAGCGATCTTTATAACCTACCGATTGTCCCCTTATAGTAGAGTTCACTATTGTTATAAATATAATGAGCTCGGATGATCTAAAATAATCTCAGTTCTTACATCATTATAAATACAAATTAACCAAAAATTATTTTGGTACATAGGTACAATTAAGATACTTTTTTTATTTGTTTCCAGCGAGCGGTCATCTTCGGCACCGAAGGGGGGCTCCAGGTCCTCGTAAGATCACACTAGAGCCGCCCATTGGTGCCACGCCTTTTGCACATCTCGGAGGGGATGACTGTAAAGCGGTCACCCCCTCAAGCGGAAGGCAGGCGGCTGTAAAAAGGCTGCCCCCCAGGCACTTCTCGGGAAGGATTGTAAAGGATCCCCCCAAGTCTTGCTGTGGGCTATGTTGTACACGCAGCGGCACGTGACCACGTGCGCGCCGCTATCTTCCCGGGGGTCACTCACAGACTCCCCAATCTGCGTGCCCATAATAACGATACCTACATTTCCTTCCGGAAAACTAAGCAACATTTACGCATGCGAGGTTGTTAGATTAATAATGTACTTATAATTTTAATGTTTCTAAAAATAACCTTGTATATTATGTTTGATATAAAATAATAAACTATTTTTATATTAAACCACCTAAGCAAGTAGTTTTTCACAGATTAGAAGTGGGTTATTTAACCGTATACTTTTTCATTTCAAATTTCATATTTACACGTAAATGTCAACGGTGCCAGCTAAGAATAGCACCACCCTATCTCGTCCCAAGGGTGTCATAAAAGGTGACTATGGGATTAACTGGAGGATGAGCAGCAGCGTCCTTCGAGTTCGAGACATTTACAACTCATCTCAACACGGTTAATGCAGTGGCTGACACTGTCGGCTGCTGCGCTCCGGGTCACGGGTTCGATTCCCGCACGGAACAATTATTTGTATGATCTGCAGGTAGTTGTTCTGGGTTTGGGTGTATTGTGTGTGGAATTTATGTCTGTAAACGCACCCATGACACAGGAGAAATCCTAGTATGGGGAAACGTTTTTTTTTAAAGGATAAGAATAAAGAATGAATAGAACTGCGATCACCAACCCATCTGCCAAGCGCGGCGATTATGGCCCAACTCAGATCATTGTGGCGATCTTTGGGGCTGTCCTATGTTCAGCAGTGGACGTTTATCAGCTGAAATGAATGCCACAAGGCATTCGGACAAATAAACAAAACACTTATTAATTTAAATAAATTAAGAAGCGCTCTTAATAGTATTCGGGAAGAGAAAAACTTGAATAAAACATTTAAACAAACTTATTCTTCTTGTTTCAGGCAATAATGTCAACCTAAAAAAATGGCGCTGAAACTGAAATACAAAGACGAACACGGTATCGTCCACATCAACATGAGCCCAACATCGAGCCCGAAAGAGCCCGACAAAGACATCACAGACCCGAAGTTCGACACAATCAACAACCGATTCGCGCAATACGACCTCTTCGGGGGGAAATACGACGTCGACTCTGGCGGGGAGACACCGCGGTCGCTCTTCCGAAGCCGCTACAATAGCATAGAGGAGGAACTCGCCAACACACCTTACGCGTTCACGACCGAGCGCTCACTTCGGTTAAACAGCGCGAACAAACTCGACATTACCATCCAATCGCGCGACGAAACCTCTCCCTCCAAAGACATACAAGACGATCGATTTTTCAAACGAAAATTAAGTTTAGAATACGATGAATCTCTGTTCGGGCCGCAGATCGATTTTAAAGTGAGCGATAGTGGAACTCCCGCGTTTACTGTTACTCAGTTGATCCATGCGCAGGATCGATATTTCGATCTTTCGGGGCGTCAGTCGGAGAGTCCATGTAGTGGGAAAGTGAGTACGGAAGTGTATGTGCCAAGTCCTCGCGAGAGGAACGATGAAGCGTTCAGGGTGTTGTCTGCTGATGTGAAGGTGTCTCCGGAGCCAGTGGCTGCGGTTAAACCGTGAGTATTGTTTTGTATTTATTCCACTTAATATGTCGATTTATTGAGATATATCTTTAAATTTTACGAGCAAGTAGGTTCTTCAACATTATCCTCGCTTGGAAAAGACCATGAATTCATTTTTGTTACAATACTCATAGGTACTGTAATTGATTTAATCATGACTAGCCGGAAATATCTTTACAAATAATGATAATAATAAACATTTATTTCAGACAAGGTCCATAGTGTTAGTAACAATGGACTTAATTTATAGTGTTAGTAGGTACATACATTTAATTTTTATAATTTTAACTCAATGTGGAGTTGCATCCATCTCCGCAGTATCGGGGTGTCGATCGACAAAGACACTGAGGATAGTATTGGTACTATCGCGGACACGCTTCATTTGTGAAGCACACCTAATAATGGCGGCGAAACCATTAATATTTGCATCCGCAAACATCCCCGATGCACTGCAGCACCATGGCAAAAAACTAATGTTTCTCATTTTAAAACGTTATTACATAAACTACTGTTTCAGGTTAAATCTTAGACGATTTATTGTAATTATTTAATTCAGTATCTGCAAGATAGTTCTACAGTCTCAGATAGTAAAGTAGAGTATAATAGATTGTCATTGTCATAATAACGAAATCGGCCTAATTATAATTGTAAATAACTTCGGGGGGATCAGTCGTCCCAGAATAGGCATGAACAAACGGACAGATAAATAAGCCTATGTATGTATTAACATCTTATAAATAGATACAGCGACATTAAAATATTTATAACCACACTTATTTCACCTAAGAGACTGTCGGCTGAATACTGAAGCACCATTTAATTTGACGGAAACCCGGCGGCTCAAGTAGTTAAAGCGGGGACTTAATATTAACTAGTGTTTCAGTATTCGACCGTATATGGATTTATTTTTAGTTATCGGCGGTCTCTATGATGGTGAAGATTTTTTCATTATAATTTCAGTCAAAGAGATGAACAAAGGCCTCCCCCATAGATTTCCACGACTGGTTATATGCCGCGTGCCAATTTGGGGGGAATTTACCAGTAGCCACCACCCTTGGCAGGCGGGTTGGCGAGCGTAGAATGGCTGCTGTTCCACAGATGGGACGCTGATGCCCATCCCTCTGGTTTAGAGCCCTTAGTTGCCTTTTACGACACCCACGGGAGGATACGAATTGGTTATTTTTTCTTATTCCGAACACCACACAGAATTATAGATAGATATTATTCCGTTGCCAATCAATTATTCACAGAGAAATACATCAGAAAGTATCTGCAACGGTTTAGATAAGTTTGAAGTTTAAAAACAAAACTTAAGATAGATTTAATAATAATGATAACAACATAGTAATGTCTTAGGTTTTCGCGATTATTACTCATAATAAAATTAAGTGTTAATGAATAATGATTACGTAAAAATATTTAATTTCAAAAGATATGTAGTGAGAGATTGTGTCAAGCGAGGCGTTATGAGCCAAGTTCTTTTGTATGTTGTTATAATAAAACACTTTTAAACGGATTATATCGCGTATATTATAGATTTTTGTTCTTTCTGACGTTTCGAACACTTTGCAGGGTTCGTGGTCATCCTGCGACCACTAGACAAAAATCTATAATATACGCGATATAATCCGTTTAAAAGTGTTTTATTATAACAACATACAAAAGAACTTGGCTCATAACGCCTCGCTTGACACAATCTCTCACCACATATCTTTTGAAATTAAATACTTTTACGTAATAATTATTCATTAACACTAGATACACGAGACGTTACCGCATGTTACATGTACAATGCGCATGTGAAAGCAAACTATGATAATATCTAACTAATAAACAATCCTATCGCTTCACCTAAACCTTCGTTACGCGCGCATACAAAGTGTGAAACTCCGTTTATTTTTTTACACACTTCATATTTGAATTGCCGTGTGGTGCCGGTTCAGAATACCACCACCCCATGTCATCCTATGGGTGTCGTCAAAGTCGACTAAGGGATTAGCCGGAGGATGGGCAGCAGCGTCCTTCGAGAACATCAACAACTTAACTGCGATCGCCAACCCGTCTGCCAAGCGTGGCGATTATGGCAAAGCCCTCCACTGAGCACACAACACACCCATATCGGTCATGGTGATCTTTGGGGGAGGATTGTGTCCAGCAGTGGACTTCATTCGGCCGAAATGATGAAAGTCTGAAATAGATATTTGAATGTAATGGAATCTAGCAATTCAATTTTCACCACAGAATAGAAAAATCTAATTTCACCCACTTCTAGATGTACTATTGACTTGAAATTGTGTAGATATATCAGAAATCGATGACTCTACATTCATTTGACTATAACCTGGGGCTGTCACCTGAATAATCAGCTCATGAATTAAAAAACTTAATAAGAGTATTATGTTTTGTGGCTGACTTGCTATTAGCGATAAGGCCGGCCATTGTATATTATATCATGTATTTTTTTCTTTTTTATGTTAAATGGTGTCCAATACAGTATATTCTATTCTATACTAAGAGTATTGTATTATACACTAGACATTTATATACAATGAATTTGAATCTATAAATTATGAATTTATAGGCTAAGGAGGATAATGATAAACTAGTTTTAAAATAGATTTTACTTCATAATTTAATTTAATCATAATTGCTCCAGCATATGCTTTTTTGGCCTCGTATTCATATACATTTATTTTATTTTATTAATATATTTTGGACGTATCTACGTCTAAAATAAAACTTTCTTTCTTTCTATATTTCATTAGTACCGTATTTTTATTAGTTTTCTAAACTTATTTTGTCCCCATCTCATTTCATGGGTGTCATAAAAGGCGATTATGGAATTAGCCAGAGGATGGGCAGCGGCGTCCTTCGACAGTATTAACATTTCAACTGCGAACACCAACCCGCCTGCTAAACGTTGCGTTTTTGGCATAGCTCCCAATGAACACACAACACACGCAGACTGGTCGTTGTGACGATCTTTGGGAGAGGCCTGTGTCCAGCAGTGGACTTTATTCGGTTGAAAGGCGATGGCCGTAGGAAATATTTTCTGCAAAAAGGCTGTTTTCGTTGTGACCGCGGTTTTCGCCTGAAATAAAATCCCTCTTAACCACTATCACTCACTATGAGTCTGTTTAAGTTCGTGTACCAGCCACTTAATAAATTGATGCCAAAACACATAATATGTTCGCGACAGTTCCTATTTATTGCTAAGTTCAACGAAATTTATATACTTAATTAAAATATGCCCCGATCGCGCTACACTGCGCAAAGAATGCTTCACTCTGCTCATGTAAGCGTAAACGAAGTAATATATTTATTAAAATCATGTAACTAAGTTTACGCGACGATAAGGAATGCGATCGTTAAGTATATCTCCGTGCTAATAATAGGTAAGCCCATTTTTTTTGTAGCAATTTTTAACAGGACCAATAAAATAATTTTGAAATAGTGCGTATTATTTCAAACATAAATTTACCTAAACATCTGGAAAAGTGATCTTGACTGTGGATAATCGACTTTTAGGTCTTAGATGGTGTATATTCGAACATATATGTATGAGCATATATGGTGAATATTTACATGACCATGTCTTCCTAATAACTTCTCCATCAGTATTCAAATTCCACGTTGACGAGCACGAGCCGGCTAGAGAACGTCCCACAATACGTTCTCCATTTATTGGTTCTCATTGCCGTATCGGCTAGAGAATATAGGGTAGAACAATATAATGTTGTTTTATTTTGTATTTCATATATTTGAGTATTAATAATATAATAATTGTATGTGCTAGGGCTGCACGTTGTGTCGGCTATATTCGTTGTGTCGGCTATGTTCGTTGTGTCGGCTATGTTGGCAGAGCACGAAAACTGGAACGCAGTGGTCTCCTTCTGTGAGAGCGTCATGCTCCAGAAGGAGACCGCAGAGCGGGATCGGGAGAGGGCCGACCCCGCTCGAAGAAAGAGGAGACGGCGCCGGGTTAACAACCGCCCTGGCGCCTAATTCCCACACGCCTGAAACCCCCTGCCGTTGCTGTGAGGCAGGGGACCTCTGGGTTCGCGGGTGCGTAGATTGAGGAATCTGCGTGCCCACACCGAGCGACCCAAGAGAAGACGGTAGCACGCATGTGGTCACGCGCTGCCGTGGGACGCTTTGGGGGATCCTTTACAATCCCCCCGAGGGGGTCACCGCTTTACAGTCACCCTCTCAGGGATGTGCCTATAGGCGTGGCACCAGTGGGCGGCTCTAGTGTGATCATACGAGGACCTGGAGCCTCCCTTAGGTGCCGAAGATGACCGCTCCAGTGGTTTTAGCCGGTAGGAGTCCGGCATACCCCTTCGCCCTTCCCCGGGGCGAAGGAAGTTCATGAAGAATTTCCACTGGGCACCAATAAAAAAATGGCTGCACGTTGCACGATGCTGTACGTAAGTCCATACTACGGTACGGTCTACTACTGTGGGGAAACTCCACGGATTCCCAAAGGGCTTTCCTCTCGCAAAAGAGATGCATAAGGGCGATAGTTGGTATTCCTCCGTACGAATCTTGCAAGCCACATTTTAGAAAGTTACATATATTACCTTTACCAAGTATGTACATTTTTGAAATAAGCGTATTTGTTAAAACCAATCCACATATATTTGTAAATGCTAAAGACATTTATCCTCGGAATACAAGCCGGAGAGAGCGTCTTGTTCTGGATTTTGTTCCTAAGACCTCACTTTATCAGAGGAACTGTTATGCTATGTGCATCAACATTTTTAATAGGCCACTCCACATTCAGGAGCTTCCTCTACCTCAATTTAAGCGCAAATTGAAGGTCCTATTACTGTTTAAAATGATATATTCCACACAGGAGTGGTTTGACAATAATAATAGAAAATGTAACATTGATAATATATAGCCATAAATGACTTATAACTTGACATATGCATCGATCGTAATTTCTACATTGACATTTTATTAGCAACTTATAAATTGTATCTTTAAATGTTTTATAATTTCACATGCCGTTTGAAGGTTAAATAGACTTGGAACTATTTGTCACGTGTAAACATCTATTGTACTCTATTTATTGTGAATAAAGAAATTTGAATTTGAATTTGAAGTATATAGAATGAACTAATTAAGCGCGATATATTTCCGTAAGCTATTTCAATTTAATCCAAAATCTTCAGATATAAAAAAAATTAAATTCATCTGTCGTTGTGTTACGTTCACATTTAACACAAAAACACACATATCCGTAATTCGAAGTCCAAAGATTTTGGATTAGATCGATTATTAATTTCGGCGGTTAATAAACACGATTCCAATAATCGACTTATAGTCCCCTAAAATAAAGTTTGCCCTTTTTGCGTACGTTATACAACCTGCGCGGCCGGAAATGACCAAACAAAATGTTTGTTGACAAAAACTACGAATTGTAATTGTTGTGACAATTACGGCACAAAGCGTTCGCGATTCGTGATGCCGTATTCGGGAAACCACTAACCGCTTCCTTTGCAGTTACTTAATTTTTACCTTCATAGAGTTTTGAGCTTGTTTTACTTAGAATGTTCTACTACAGTTTGTTTTTATTCTAGCTTCATTCCAACTAGTTCTGATTGTTGCGTTTTTCCCTCGTTTGAAAGGCGTAGATGACTGAGTAGTGGGCCTTTTTTTATTGATCCGGTGGAAATACCTCATGTACTTCCTTCGCCCCGGGAAAAGACTAAGGCGCATACTGGACTCCTACCGGCTAAAATCACCGGAGTGATCATCGTCGACACCGAAGGCAGGCTCCAGGAACGCGAAAGATCTCCATCTAGAGCCACCCATGGGTGCCACGCCTTTAGGCACATCTCGGAGGGGATGACTGTAAGGCGGTCATCCCCTCTCGTGGAGGGAAGGCAACTGAAAAGAGGCCACCTCCCCAGGTTTCTCTCGAGGGGATTGTAAAGGCTTCCCCCGAAGCTTCACTATGCGCTGTGCTGCGCACACAGCGGTACGGGGCCACATGCTCACCGCTGTCTTCCCGGGGTGAGTAGTGGGCCTGGCACGAATATTTTGACGTATAGTAACGTAGACGTAATGTGAGTCAATTTGGAATCAATAATACATCAATATATAAAATATGTGGTATTTATCCTGCACATTGGCATGCATTATCCTCACATAGCTTCTTTTTTTTCCTCGAATATATTGTGTTAAGTAATAAGACCGTAATGCATCATATATTTTAAAAGAGGTTCAAGGAGTTTCTTGCCGGTTCCTGTCCATAGAATCAACGACTTGGAACCGTTTAACTATTTAAATTCTGACTATTCGTAAGTGTGCCAGCAAATGGTTTACAGGAAAATAAAAATAAAATTGACTTTGACTTTGAACTAACATATAGCACTTTCGTTTGTATTCATATAGATATGTGTAAAGTCTTCAATTTAAATTTAAATTATGTGCGAAACAAGTATTTTCATTTCAATAATCACTCACGTTATCGCTACGTCTACGTTATCGCACGTCTAAATATTCGTGCTAGGCCTACAGGTGAGATCGTGGGTGAGACTACGGTAAAATCCCTTTCAATATAAAAAAAATTGTCGACTGTGAGTTCACACGTGGTAGAAATGAAACTTTGTATTTTGGTTAATTTGTAAGAGAATGAGATTAATACACTATGCCTCCATAGTGTATTCATTTCCTTCATGGTAAACAGAGAGAGACAGAGCGATTGATCAACAATAGGGAATTAGGAAACTATATAGAAACCGGTAGGTGTCCGGATTAAGAATATAGCACTGTATATATATAGGACTCTAACCCAGAGGGATGGGCAGCAGCGTCCTTTCTGTGGAACAGAAGCCATTCTGCGCTCACCAACCCGCCTGCCAAGCGTGGTGAGTACTGGCAACTTCCCCCCAATATGATGACACAGTTGTGGAAATCTATGGGGGAGGCCTTTGTTCAGTAGTGGACGTTGTATCGCCGATATGATGATGATGATGATAGAAACGTGTTTTATCTCATTCTCTCACAGCCTAAGCCCTATAAATACATTTACAGTTATCTCTCTTTCGTTACACATTTTCGTTTCATAAAATCCAATCCACACCGTCCCAAAAGAAGTTTAATTTAAAAAAGAAACCAGTACACAGTAATTTTTAAAGTTTAAACACTATGGTTTTGGCAGCAGCATATCTGGAACCGCGATGGTATCTACCTAGCCGGACTCTCATGATAAGTGCCTTACCAGTTAAATATACAAATAACATTGGTTTGAAACTATTGCTATACTGCTGACATTTATGGGTTTCTTCCTATCTATCTTATTTAATACCCTTTGGTTTTCCCACAGTCAAATTTGACCACCGAGCTAATAGATGGCGTTATCGCTCTAAATAGAAGTCGCTATGGTTTCGTTCCACGGGTGGAACACGAGCCTAACCGCTTAGTTACCTATTTGGCTAATCTACTAAGCGAGTAGTGAACGTATATTTATAAGAATCGCTTATTTTTGGAATGGGTTTAAACGCTTTCGTTTCACCTGTTACTTATACTGACTTATCAAAAATTATGTCAACGTCAGAGTCGATGTGCAACTACAATATGTAAAATTGAAAAGTAATATTGATAAATCGTCAATAATGGGTAGACATGGGTAACTCAACAAATCAGCATGAGCTGCAGGTCAGATCACGGTTCAAGCACTTGAACCGGAGCTGCGAGCCGGCTCGCAGGTCAGCTCAAGTCGGTACATTACTATACTGTGAACTGTGACTCGGCGCGCACTCTATTGGTTAACCGCCACTTTTCACTTTTCATCTCTTCCATAATATAGGTTTAAAACATAATATGCGATTTTTCTTTGTATACTATTTATTTAATAAAAAAAAAATAATAAAAATATGTTAAGCTTCGCGTTTTATTTATGCACCTTTAATCATTCAGTTACTAATACGTCAGCTCACATAACGAATCAGATGAACCATAGATCAACAGCTCAAAGCAGCTCAAAGTGACTACTTGAGCGAATATAGACTCAAAAACTATTAGCAAAGCTTTCATTATACCCTGTGAGCTGTCAATGAGCCGTGAGCTGTCTATGTTGCATTTGAACCGCAGCTCAGCAGCTCAAGTATCTGTGATCTGAATAATTGAACCGGCTCAGACCTGAGTTACACATGCCTAATAATGGGTGTATCAAAGTTAAAAGCAATGATTTACACATCTTATTAAAACAGCGAGTTTATTGTTATATCAAGATGTTGTCTGCAGTCAAAGTGCGCATTCATGGGGTGCAAGATGATAACTGGGTGTAAAGGACAAAATCAACCAGTATCGGGGCCTGATAAAGTTAGCAACGAAAACAACTTGATAGAATCAGATACACGGAGAACAAGAAAATGGAAAATTAGCACTTGGCACAGTTTATGAAATTGGACTTCTGGAGTGGAATGCCTCGTGACCTGAAATACAGGCTTCAACCTAGTTTAGGCACCAGTCTCCCACAATAAATTTGTATAATACTATACCTTTTTCGTTATTGCGGTGAGAAATAAATATCTAAATATCTAAAACTTTGCCCCATACTAGGGTTTCTCCTGTGTCGTGGGTGCGTTTACAGATACGAAATAAATTCCCACACTATACACCCAGACTCCGAAGTTCGGAACAACTATCTGTAGATCATACAAATATTTGTTCGATGCGAGAATGTCACGTGACCCAGAGTGTAGCAATCGACTCGGCCACTGCACCAACCGTGCCGTCAAATTATCGTTCACATGAAGAAAGATTAGAAGTTTTCTGATAAGAGTGAAAACCATGTTACTTAGGACGAGTATGGATGCGCGATATCGAAGAAATATAGATAATGAAAAAGATATCAATGTTCAAGGTAATTATCGCAGTTCCATTATTGTTATCGAAATCATATCGATATATAATTCGGTTCAAGATAATATTAATTTATAAAAGTTAAAAAAAGCCAGACAAATGCAATGTGAACTCACGTGGAGAGGGTTCCGTACGATAAATATGTTATCCAACATGTTTTTTTTTTAAATCTGACCCACATTTGTTCGTCGTAACCAAAAGAAGTATGTATGGTACCAGATTGTAGAGGGAAATTGCTGCTTATATTGTCTATTATTGAATACTGTTTTGTACCAATAAATTATCCCAAGAACAAACTTAA
This sequence comes from Diloba caeruleocephala, assembly GCA_947459985.1. Taxonomy (NCBI): domain Eukaryota; kingdom Metazoa; phylum Arthropoda; class Insecta; order Lepidoptera; family Noctuidae; genus Diloba; species Diloba caeruleocephala. Next base: position 1,363,742 of record OX381630.1, read on the forward strand.
AATACATGTTCTCCCATACATTCCAACTGCAAACGTAAGTTTATACGCACAATATTGAAATATTTACCATGTTATTTTAGGCTTCTTATAGGTTTTCCTGTAATAATATATAGGTAAAGAGCTTATTATCCATATATTTTCAAAATTTTATGCTCAGTTGTGTCGAAGATAAGCGCCCCCGCTTATCTCAAACTACTGGTAAATTTCCTTAAATAAATATAACTATATATTTTGAAATTATAGAATAAATATATACAGTTCGAAAAACTTTTTTATTTTATTTTCTATATTGCCCTCCAAAAGTGACCAATACATAGCATACTCAGAATTCATTTATTTATATTACACGTCCGTGTTTGGGTCGCAGAAATCATATATGTACCAAATTTTAACTTGATCGGTGCAGTAGGTTCGGAGCAAATTGATTGTGACAGATGGACAGACAGACAGTTACAAGAGTGATCCTATAAGGGTTCCGCCGTTTCTCTTTCGGTCGTTTGGAACCCTAAAAACTATAAATATTTATCGATATTACTTTAAACCTATACTAGAAGTATGACAGTTCCTATATGTACTAGAAATAATTTCTGAAAACCAAAGCCGCAAGCAGAAGCGTGCATTACATTAGTATACATTTTTATGTTATAACATAACTAAGAAACCTCACGCGTTTTTTTTTATAGTCTGTACATAAAGCTTTCCTATAATTAATATTAGAGCAACCCCACATAGAATAAAGAGCCGAGAACTATGCCATCTCATAAAAAACATCATTTCGGCCAAATGAAGTCCACTGCTGGACACAGGCCTCCCCCAAAGATCACCACAACGACCGATATGGGTGTGTAGTGGGCTCATAAAGGGGTTTTTCCATAATCGCCACGCTTGGCAGACGGGTTGGCGATCGCAGTTGAGTTGTTAATGTACTGACAGGCCGCTGCTGCCCATCCTCCGGCTAATCCCTTAGTCGACTTGTACAACACCCACGGGAGGAGATGGGGTGGTGGTATTCTGAGCCGGTACCGCACGGCACATTACAATTACATATTAACCAAAAATGTTCCTAAGCAAATCTTTTCTTAATAACAAGTTACTAATGCAAGTTATCACAAAACTGGTCTCTCCTAATTAAGTAAGGTCAGTGTCGCTCTCCTTATACATACTGTATTAATATGCTACACGGCGAAAGGTGTCTGCAAGCCTGCCTCTATATACGACAAAACTAAATATTACCTGACGTCATCTTTGAGGGCAAAAACTTTGAATGTAATAATAATACAGAGAGGAAAACATCTTGAGCAGCAAAGCGGCATAGTGGCGGTAAGGACGGAGAATATTGTTGTAATTTTAAACGATGTTCCACTCTTTTTGTAATCTGTACCCACAACACAGAAGCAAATACTAGCTCCTGTGTTGTAGGTACAGCTTACAGACATAAATCACACATGCACAAACACATAGACCCGAAACAAATATTTCAATATCATACAAATGAAAAAAGGAAATAACAAGAATAACAACACATTCATGCATGTGTGATGTATCATACAAATATCATGAAATTTATAGAGGCTTCTGCTGATCTTTTAGAATTTTAATTATATTATTTTTAAATTTATTTTTGTGTACAAATAATACGTCAATTGCACAAAATTGCTTATTGTATGTATCGACTGAGCGGTGTAGCGGTGAGCGCATTCCGGAATTTGTTTCACAAACGCTGGTAGCAAAGAGGCGCCTAGTGCACACCTTCCGCCAATGATTTATTAGTTTATGCTACCTGGTTCGAAAAAACTATTCACCAAGTCAGGGCAGTCAAACTTGTTGCGGCATATACTGAACAGAGTCATCATTTCAAGAAGTGTGCGTCTTGATTTTGATGTTTCATTCATTCATTCATATCGGCCATTTATACGTCCTATGCTGAACAAAGCCCCTCCATAGGTTTTCACAACTGTGTCATCATTTTGGGGGGTATTTGCCAACACTCACCACGCTTGGCAGGCGGGTTGGTGAGCGCAGTATGGCTACCGTTTCACACAAGGGACGCTGCTGCCCATCCCTCTGGTTTAGACTCCCTTAGTCGCCTTTTACGACATCCACGGGAGGAGATGGAGTGGTGCTATATTCTTAATCCGGACACCACACGAAAAGAAGAAAGATTTTGATGTAAGTAAATCATATTTTTTAAGAAGCATCTGGACTGATGCTTTTTTATGAAAACATCTATATTTATGTAATATGTAATAAGGATGTACGAGTTTTATGTAATAAGGATTCCAGATCGGTACTGCGTATACCGACTGCGGCCTGACTATGACTATGCGGATCACCGGGCTTCCTCAATGAAACTTCTAAATAATAAGCAATGGTTTTAAATACGAAAAGAAGTAAAAACAACGCATTATTAGAATCAAATGGAGCGCAAAGCTATTACGGGTGATTTTTCTTTGTTTGTTTGTTTCCTGAAAAATGTTTCACAAGAACATTTATTATTCAATGATATTTTTTATCCGTAATAAGAAGATGTTATGTAATTGTTATGTTTGCAAAACTTACGGTCGAAATGAATAATTAATCTAATCCAAAATCTCTAGATTTAAGATTATAAACTTTATGAACTGGATAAGATCATACTTACACAAAAACTGACAAATCCAAAGATTTCGATAGTCGACATAAACATTGTTCAGCAACGTATGCCTTTAGTCAGATAGTGGTGCGCTCATCCCGCAACACAAACATCGATAAATCAAACATAATACAGCCGCAATTTATGCACATCATTGCATGTGCAGGTCATTGATGCCTGCTAGTAATGCGGTCATCATGCAAAAACAGTGATGACCAAAAAAAAACAACCGTAACTCAGCACATCGTCGTGATCTTGCGATCCAGGAATGACCTCCATCAGTGACGTTGATGCCATGTTGCGATACACATAAACATCTCATCATCATCATATCAACCAAAAGACGTCCAGCGCTGAACAAAAGCCTCCCCATAAACGATCGGTTACATGCCGTGTGTCGGCAATTTGGGGGGAATTTGCCAGTACTTGGCAGGTGGGCCGGTGAGCGCAGAATGGCTGCTGTTCCACAATAGGGACACTGCTGGCATCCATCTGGCTTAGAGTCCCTTAGTCGTTTACGACACCCACGGGAGGAGATGGAGTGGTGCTATATTCTAAATCAAAATACCAGACAGAGAACATAAATATTGATAATCAAACAACTCGCTACATGCACACATGTAATTGTGATTCAAGAATGTCATTCATGAATTTCATTGATGTTAATTCTGCGCTTAACCTGCAATACAAAAACGTCGATACCAAAACAATACAACATGATTTACTTGAAGTTACAGAAGCACAAAACACTATTTTTCAACTAAATGCGTTTTAATAACCTTAATCATATGATTACAAGTAAAAACCAAGGTTCTTGTGGTAACAAAAACCATTGACATAACACCAGTGACTTGTGACACGATCAAGGTCAACGACAAATTATTTATTTCTTTGTTCTGGGTTATCGCGGTAGAGCGACGAGACAAGCAAGTCATTCACTTGGTGGCAGGCGTCCTGCCTATAACGATTGTAATGCTACCCAGGAGAAGAGCTGTGTGGCATCACACTGCGATTGTCACCTCGAAACATTAGTTACGATTTTTTTTCATATAAACCGTTCACAGGCACTTATAAATATTCAGAATGTAGTTGAATTGTTCCAAGTTCTGCTTCAGCTCCGGGTCGTGGGTTCGATTCCCGCACGGAACAAATATTTGTATGATCTGCAGGTAGTTGTTCCGGGTCTGGGTGTATTGTATGTGGAATTCATGTCTGTAAACGCACCCACGATACAGGAGAAATCCTAATGTGGGGCAATGATTTAAAAAAAAAGATCAAACACTAAAAGAGTTTTTGGTCATACGCAGAAAAACGGGCAATAAACTCTATGGACACTCTTTTAAAATACTGTTACATTATTGATAGTAACATAGAGTTAAGTTAAAATTACAAATCTCCCTAAAAAAAATTAGTAATTTGATCACATGATCAAATTAAGATGATGACCAATTTGATCAAACTTCCGTTTTCATCATTTCCCTGCGACGCATACGCACACCTTTTGAATCTGACAGGGTTTAAGTCACATAAGACAAACCCATACCTGTCGTTGAGGCAATCTTTGGGGGAGGCTTCTGTCCAGCAGTGGACGTTTTTCGGCTGTGATAATCATGAAAATGAAAACTAAAACATGGTAAAGTTCATGAAAATTACATTATTGTTACAGAAACTGAAATTAAGTTGATATTGATTGCTTGGCTGGTAGATTGGTGATCGCAGATGAAATAGCACACATAACGAAGCTGCTGCCCGCTTATCCCCTTGGGCTAGAAGAGAGATATCCTTTTTCAGTATGGAGACTAATATATATTTTTGGCAATAGAGAATCAGTAGGTACCATAATTTGGTGACAAAAGAGCCCCCTTAGGACCCGGAGCCCACCTTAGGTGCCGAAGATGACCGCCTCAGCGGTTTTAGCCGGTGGAAGTCTGGCATGCCCCTTCACCCTTCCTTGGGGCGGAGAAAGTTCATGTATAATTTCCACTGGGTCCCGTAAAAAAAAATGGTGACAAAGGCAAGATTACCACACATAAAATAAGTTGTTTCTTGGCTTTGTTATTCATGAAGCAAGTGGCTTAGCATAGCCGTGTCTATTCAAATGGATAGCCTTGGAGATTAAGCTGAAAATAGGTAGTACAAAGGTGACATAATTGAAGAAAGTGGTGTAGAATTTATTTACATATAAACACATGTAGTTATCATGCATACCTATCGTATGGTGTGTTTTCTGATCTAGAAAAATAGAATAGGCCGAATATTCGTTATTCAGTCCATTCGACAGGTTTATCAAACAGTCGTGTCCGCCCAACATTCGACGCAAACGCCGAACATTCTACCAAATTTATAAATGCAAAAAATGTTCGTCATTGGAGCTAGATCTTTTTTTATTGGTGTCCAGTGGAAATTCTTCATGAACTTCCTTCGCCCCGGGGAAGGGCGAAGGTGTACGCCGGACTCCTACCGGCTAAAACCACTGGAACGGTCATCTTCGGCACCAAAGGGGGCCTCCAGGTCCTCATAAGATCACACTACAGCCGCCCATTGGTGCCACGCCTTTAGGTACATCACGGAGGCGATGACTGTAAAGCGGTCACCTTCTCTAGCGGAGAGAAGGTGACTGTAAAAAGGTTGCGTCTGTGTCCATCCCATGGTTGTCTGGCAGAAGTTTATTCTTATTCTTATTCTTACATCGCAGTGCAATAAGACCGCCCTTTGTACATGCATTTTATGTATTTGATATGCTTTTTTGTTATGTCTGATGTACAATAAATAGTATTGTATTGTATAGACACGAACAATTAGAGTACGTATAACTCAGTATACGTGACAGCGATGAAACATGCATACCTTTTATCCCCGCATGCACCTACACAATGTTACACATGAAATATTTTTTGTACATTGCCACTAGGATTTCTCCTGTCTCGTGGGGATTAACCTTGAAATGCTCTCATCGGGTTCAAATCTGTTTCATTAAAAAAAATTGTACTTCTACAACATCAACAATTCAACATATATTTCTACTCTTTTTCTGTACATGCTTAGCTAAGCTAATCTAAACCGGGGGGATGGGCAGCAGCGTCCCTTCTGTGAAACGGTAGCCATACTGCGCTCACCAACCCGCCTGCCAAGCGTGGTGAGTATTGGCAAATGCCCCCCAAAATGGTGACACAGTTGTGGAAATCGATGAGGGAGGCCTTTGTTCAGCAGTGGACATATAAATGGCCGATATGATATGATATATGATAGCTAAGCTTTAACGAACTGTAAAGCGTCTCCTCGTCGTCATAGTTACATATGTATGTAATACATTTTCATTTTTGGATAGTATATATGTATGTATGTATTAATATTCATATTTATGTGTGTATTCTATATATATTTTAGATATTGTTATATGTATATTTCATTAATTTATTCCTTTACACGCTGTGTCTGCATTTCTTCTTATACAAACTACTCTTGCAGATCTGCTGCAAAACATTTCTTAAGAAATAAGCAGTACCTTTGTACCTTTTACTCCTATTTCATCTTTTTTCTGATTTTGTTTCTGTGTGTGCATAAATTGTCATCCATGTGTTTATGCTGACAAGAAGCTCCACAAAGAAACTCCTACATCTTAAATAAGAAGACCCTGGGGTACAACTCCTTAAGCTCAAACATTCATACATCATCAAATACAGAATCGCAACAACAGTGTAAAACCAATTTTGGTATTCGCTAAGACATGATTGAAGCTATTCAAGGACACGTTGGAGAAGGTAAGCCATGAAGACCAGTCTAAGAGTTTACTAAATTGGGTTATCATAGTTATTTCAATTATGTATTCAAGGATGTATGGATGTTTAAGCTTAGAGAATTGCACCCCTGATCAATGTTGATGGGTCTCTTGGTCAGTCTTTACCTGCCACGGCAAATAATTTATTATTATTATATTATTGTGGTATGTTCTATCTTTACACATTGTCCTACATTTTTCTCGGTATATATATTACAATAATTTGTATCAATCAACATTGTAATCTCAATTATTTTAAAAGAGTATCCATGGAGTTTCTTGCCGGCACTTCTCCACGAAATCAACTATTTGGAACCGTGCAACTTAGATTCTGACGTTTCATAAGTGCCAATATTTGGTTTATTTGAAATAAAAATCTTTGACTTTGACGGTACGGTTGGCATTTTGGCTAAGGTATTAGCTTCCAAAATTCTAATTATTTTCAGCGCCTGTATGTAGTTGTTTCGGTTCTGGGTGTTTGTGCATGTGATGTATGTCCGTAAACTGTCCCCACGACACAAAGAAATGTCAGGGGCTTAAAATGATTATGAATTCTAATGTAAAGATTATGATTATGTATTTTTTTTATTGTATTCAGGCTTGCGTTTTATCACCCCCACCTGACGTTAAGCGATCATGCGGTCGATGATGTTGCATGATTTTATTAATTTGCTGGTGCATAAGAAAGACAACACATTTATTTTGCTTTTACATCTTGACAATAGGCAAAAGATTTGTGTGACTGTTTAAAATAAAATGAAGTACTTACTTTAATTACAATTTTATAAAATTGGTGTGATGTTTATTTGAGAGACAAAAATATAAGTTGGCTCAGCATAGTGCTACTTCGTGATGTAGCAGCGCTGGTATTCTGCTAAGACCTTTGTTGAGTTCACTGACAATTATCTTGATCACAATGAAATATATAATTATTAAATGTTAAAAATAAATAAACTTACAACATCAATCATTATGTATACTATACTATAAAAAATATACATGAAAATTATATACTAAATAAATGTATAAGTATACTTAAGGATTTAGTAGGCAGAACGGAGTAATATCTGTGCGTCATAAAGACAAAAACGAGAACGAAAACGCGGCGAGAAAGTGTCGGGTGTAAATAAGTAGTAGACAGAGTATTATCAATAAATTACAATAGGTACTCCATTCACTCATTCGACTCATTCCCCGCTCCGTTTGTTCCTATAGTCGTAGACAGAGGACGTGCGCGGGGGTCTTGTGAGTTTGAAATTAAATATGATGCTGATTTGCAGATTAAAACTTAAATTTTTGAGAATTGAAATTTAAGTCTTTTGTGTTTATGTTACAGTTGTGCTGTTTATATTATTGTATAGTTAGTATAAATATATTTAAATATATATAGACCTTGTACATTGTTCAATTGAGTGAATTTTATATGGGTATTCGTAGGTGGCAGTGACGACACAGTGAGACGGGCGTCGCGGCAGATCACGAAGGAAATGGCAGGACGAGCTGGATAAATTAAATACTACATGGTCCTTACTGACTCTATGGGGCAAGGTCTTTGTCCAGCTGTGGGATGATATAGGTTAGCAGTAACGTAGGTAGAGATTACAGTCATAAACCTCACAAGCTCAAACATCTATAGTTGAAAGCCATGTATGTACTTTGCAACCTGGGCATCAAACCCAGTATTTCTGTATTAGGAGACCGCCAAAACGTGGGCGCTTGAAACTCATGACCACACGACGTAGTGGCGCTTAGTATGTGCATGTACATTTAAGATTAAACATTTACGGCCGAATACTTTGACGTCATGGTTGGTGCAGTGGCTAAGCGATTGGCTTGCTGTGCTACGTGTCGCGGGTTCGATTCCCGCACGAAAATATTTGCACGATCTACAGATAGTTGTTTCGGATCTGGGTCTTTGTACATGTGATATTTAAGTCTGTAAGCACAACACAGGAGAAATACTAGAGTGGGGCAAAATGTATTCTGAACAAAAAATTGACACGCTATTCAATATTTAAGACCCTCTCAATTGAGACGCCAGCTATCCTACCGAAAACGGGCAACTTAAATAGTCGAGATGGTTTAAATATGGAGTGGCGTTTTATTCGCCCGTAAGTTGCAGGCATGTGTTAGCACTACCTACCCTATTATCAGTTACCGTCGTAAACGGTGCGCCACAGCCTCCTACGGTCTGTTGGCTTCACTTTTTAGAGTTACCTTGAAACACTTGCCTTATCATTGTTATTATGTGACTTAATTTGTTTCGGTAACTTCAATTGGCATCCGACATAAAGTAAATGTAACGGCCTCCAAAGAGATGGACAGACGACGTGATGAAGGTCGCTGGGAGTGGTTAAATACGGGCCGCATGTGACCGTTCCTTGTGGAAATGTATGGGGGATGCCTTTGTTCAGCGGTGGACGTCCTTTGGCTGATATGATGATGATAAAGAAAATCATAATTTATAGACGACGTTGTTAACGGCACGGTTGGTGCAGTGGCTGATACAGTCGGCTGCTGCGCTCCTACTTTGTTCCGACTTTATTCGGCCGAAATGATGATGATAATGATATTATACTTTATACAATACAATATAAATAATCCATAAGAATATAGGATATCGTACATAAATATAATGAAAATATGTAATAGGAAGAAAGTACTTACTATATTAGTAGATAAAACAAACATTTAAACAGATAAGTAATCGCAAGTAATGTTCTTGTACAAGTTCTTAAAAATTACTAATGACTAGGTACGTTTGATTGGTCTAGTGTGATCTTACGAGGACCTGGAGCCCCCTTTGGTGCCGAAGATGACCGCTCCAGCGGTTTTAGCCGGTAGGAGTCCGGCATACCCCGCCCTTCGCCCTTTTCCGGGGTGAAGGAAGTTCATAAAGTTTTTTTTTTGGTCTGTATGGTCTATTTGTTCTAGCTAATCTCCCAAACGGCTGGACCGGTTTTGACGTGACTTTAACTGGCACATAGCTGATGTTATAAGGAGTAACTTAGGCTAGATTTATTTTAGAAAAATAATGAATAAAATACCATCAAATATATATACTCTGTTTCAACTGTCTATGCCAAAGTACTCTAAATTATATTTAAATAATCTGATTTCTTTTAAATTAAACGGCGTGTGAAACCGCTGGGCTGAGCTAGTTAATAAATAAATAAACACTTACTAAAATCACTGACACGGATAAAATGTTAAGTAGGTAATTTATTTATTTATGTATTTAAACTCCTATGTACATTGATGGTACCCTAGGCGGACTTGATGCCATAAAGCATTATCTACCAGTCAACCTTTGGGTAAAAAAAGCACTTCGATAGAAGTACAAAAACAAAGCTATAGATAATGTTGGAATGGGCACATAATTATTACAAATTGTATTGAAAAGAGGAATACATACCAATATAAAAATAGATACTATACTATATAGCATTACTATATTACATTTATTTTTAATGTTATTTTTATGTTCATTTTATGCATTTAGATTTGATACTGTAATAGTGCGAGTACCGTGTGGGCTATTCAATTAATTGTTTTATTGACGTGATATTTGTCTGGCAGTTTAGGAATGTCATGCCTAGCCGGCATGCCTGCCGTGTGGTGCCGGTTTAGAATGCCACCACCCCATCTCCTCCCATGGGTGTCGTAAAAGTCGACTAAGGGATTAGCCGGAGGATGGGCAGCAGCGTCCTTCGAGTACATTAACAACTCAACTGCGATCGCCAACCCGCCTGCCAAGCGTGGCGATTATGGCAAAACCCCCCAATGAGCCCTCAACACATCATATCGGTGGTTGTGGTGATCTTTGGGGGAGGCTTGTGTCCAGCAGTGGACTTGATTCGGCTGAAATGATGATGCTCACTCAAGTGTTCTGCTGATGGTGGCGCTGTGTGTCGGGTCGCTAAGTTTCCCTATAATATGGTTGAGCTGAGCGACGCTGATGCATGCGTCATGCTCGCGAACGAGTGCCGTCTGTTGGGATTGGTCATCTTAATGCTGTCATGACAATTGAATCAAAAACTCTGGTAAATATTAAAATTAAGCTTGTTTAGTGTAGACTTTTTAAGAAGTTTAGACTCTTTTCTCCTGCGTTGTCCTCACATTACCATCATTTCGAGAACATTGTACCAATATGATTTAAAAAGAGTAACCATGGAGTTTCTTGCCCGTTCTTCTCCATAGGAAATCTACACCTTGGAACGAGGCAACTAAAGTCTTGACTATTCATAAGTGCCTATAAATGGTTTTACATGAATGAATATATTTTTATATTTTTATCTTTTATATAAATAACTAAATAGAAAACATAAACATATCGAAATCTGACATAAATGTTAATGGTGAAGACCGTTTTGTATGATCAGGATTGCGACGTTAAGAAGTGTTCACGCAATATTACAAGTACCTATATAATGTTCCGTTTGTAAAGACGGTGCACACCCAGTAACGAAGAATCGAAACCGATAACAGACTACAGAAACTGTGAGTTTAATTTATACTTCATTATTTTATTACTTTCTGTTGTGTTTTTACAATTTCCATTTTGAATGGACCACAAATATCGGGCGGCCCCAATCGTTTCTCATATGAGAAAGCGGTAGATAAATAAAAGTAATGAGTTTGATAGCGACTCGTCTGCTCCAGCCCATCTCGAGTTCTATTCACCAGCTCCTCAGTCTTAACTTTTGTCATTGTTCCGCCCACCTTTTTTTATTTATTGATCCCCAGTGGAAATTCACAATAAACTTCGATGAAGGGGTATTCTTAGGGGACTTCTACAGGATAAAACCACTGGAGTGGAACCATCTTCGGCGCCGAAGGGGGGTTCCAGGTCCTCGTAAGATCACACTAGAGCCACCTAGAATAACTATTTCCGTACGTCATTTTCCGTGTGCTCTAAACCATTGAGGACTTCAAACTTCTCCGAAGCGTAACTAGAACTGGCTCCTACAAAATAACAAAATTATCCGTTTATCCGTATTGCCCGGATTAAGAATATAGCGCCACGCCATCTCCTCCTGTGGATATCGTAAGAGGTGACTAAGGGACTTCAGAAGGAAGCCAAAGGCATGCCTTCACCGACCCACCTACCAAGCGTGGTGCGAATTGGCAAATTTCCCGCAAAATCACGACATAATTCTGAAATTCTATGGGGGACGTCTTTGTCCAGCACGAAGATACACAAAGAAAATAATTATAAATTGAGAACCTCCCAATTTTTTTAATCGATACATAACTACTTTTCTGTCTTCTTTACATACAAGGCATTGCACATTTATAACAAATCGGTGATTTCCTTTTATGTTCACGACGAGCCACCTCGGTCGTTGGCTGGATGCGCTTGCGTCACCGATGGTTATCTGTTGGTTTCCGTCTTGAGTCCGTTGCATAAACAACGTTGGTATTGTAGTCTAATATGTAGTATTGTGTATGTAAATCATTGTATATACAATAAGGAGTTACTGTAACATTGCGTATTGTGTAGGGTACGGGGGCTACATAACACCCAGCCTTTAACACCATCTTCACCTTCATCTTGTATGATACGATCTAGAGTTTTATTCATATATAATTTACACGCACTTTAGTTTCCGCGTATAAAGTTGTATATTTCCTTCTAGAAGTTAAACTTCCGTTCTTAACATGGGAGAGGACCGCTCCCGCTCGGAGGAGGAGGACACGGAGCCGGGGTAACAACCGCCGCGGCGCCCGTGTCCAACACGCCTGAGCCCCCTGTCGTCTTTATCTGGCAGGGGGGCTTGGGGGTCGCGAGCGCGCTTATTGGGAAATTTGCGTGCTCATACCGAGCGACCCCCGGGAAGACGGCGGTATGCATGTGGTCACGTACCGCCGTGTGCGCAGTACAGCGCATAGTGTGGCTTCGGGGGAATCTTTTACAATCCCCTCGAGATATGCCTGGGGGGTAGCCCCTTTACAGTCGCCTTCCCCCCACTAGAGGGGGGAGATGGAGATCTTTCGAGTTCCTGGAGCCTCCCTTCAGTGCCGAAGATGATCACTCCGGTGGTTTTAGCCGGTAGGAGTCCGGCATGCCCCTTCGCCCTTTCCCGGGGCGAAGGAAGTAAATGAGGTATTTCCACCGTATAAATAAAAAAAAGGCTGTTCTTAACAATGTCCTTTAGGTCAGATTTTATAAAAACATGGTGGATAACATAACACCGTACGAAACCATGTGAGTTCAACTCGCACTTGTCCGGTTTAAAAAAAATGATTTATTCAAATGAATAAGATTTGATCATTTTTCATTAAACAATTGATATCTTGATAACAATTTCAACGCAGCTTGTACTCCACGATTTTCTTTAACGGACTAAGTTCTGTACTGTGTGAGACCACTAATCTAAAAACATTGACTTTGACACAAATAGCGTGGTCTATTTAGCAACTGTGGTCGCTTACGTGACTCAGACAACGTTTTAGTAATTGATACGGAAGTCGATTCAATTAAATACCACAATACTTACATATATAAAGTTCTATATACTATGTGTAGCCTATTTACGTGATTGATACGCGTATTTTTTACTTAATTTGAAACGAAAATAACGGTTGGGAATTGAGGAATCCTTATTCTTATTCTTTATTGTACAAACATAAAACGATACATAGAATATAAAATAAAGTAAATGTACAAAGGCGAGCTTAACTCAACATTGAGTTTTCTACCAGCAAACCCTTGAATGATAGAAGATAGAAACGAAAAGAGGACAGTATCAAGTATACAAATAGAGAGAAAACAATATTATGTAGTTAAGAATAATGAAAACAACAGATTTAGAGGTGCTATTACTAAAATACACAAATATACAGCATGAACACAATATATACTTAAATAAATACATAACAATACATACATACTTATAAGTCATACTGAGAGGAAATGTTTTTTGATTCCTTTCTTAAAAACAAAACAAAAACATCCAAGAGTCTATTCTTTAAATTAGGCTCTAAATGAGGCATGGCATTCTTTAAATTAGGCATTTATATTTCAGTGTGGTGTCCGAATATAGCACCATCGATGCACAGTCTCTACTAGAGAACTTTTCTGCCCCCGCGTCCATCAAATCTATGAGCCCGCCTGCCAAGCGTGGCGATTACGGCATACTCCCCAATAAGCACACAACACATCCAGGCCGGACGTTATGACGCTCTTTGCCTGTGTCCAGCAGTGGACTTGGCAGAAAAGGAGACTTATAAGATTTCATTCATTAAAAAAAATACAACACTTTCAATTTAAGACTCCTCTTGTGTTATAGGTAAACTTGCAGGCATTAACCTGACATGGAAAGTCATCCATTATCAAGATCTGAAACAACTAGCTGTTATCATCATTCAGCCAAAGACCGTTTCCTGCTGAACAAATGCCTCATCCACAGATTTCCACTATCGTGTCGTCATTTTGGGGGGAAGTGGCCAGTGCTCACTACGCTTGGCAGCCGGGTTGGTGAGCGCAGAATGGCTGCTGATGCACAGAAGGAACGCTGCTGCCTATCAGTCTGGATTAGAGTCGCCTTTTACGAAATTCACGGAGGACATGAAGTGGTGCTATATGCTTAATCCGAACACGACGGTTAAATCGACGGGGCCATATGTAACCTCAATTCTAAACACGTGTAAATATTATTTAAACTTTTGTTAGTGTTTTAATTCACACGGGATTTATATTGCGTGATTTATTGCAAACGAAGATCTTTATTCTGACGAGGGTCTCGAGAACTCACATTATTTTTGTGTCTTATTCCCAATGTTTTCACTAACTACAGTGATCCTTAAACTGGAGTAACAGTAATGTCTAAAGTTTAAACACTAGAAAGAGAAAGAAAGAAATATATTTTATTCAGTACGGGACAAAATGACAGCACAGGATAATAATGATACACAACAAAATAAAATTAAAAGAAAGAAAAACAATGTATCTTACACTGAATACCTAAACAAAGTGCACTACTGCTTGGCCCCACAATATCTGGCACTGCAGTAGTACAATACTTTTTTTTTTATTGTTCCGGTGGAAATGCCTTATGTACTTCCCTTATAATTTCTAAGTAAACTTATAACATGTTTCAATCTATCACGAATTCACGATACATCGTTTCTATCTCGAAATTCTCAGATAAATTGCTCCGCGTATTAACACATCGTTATCTACCTATGCAAATACCTGTATAACTGCCTATGCAATATGAACAGTCAGGTCATTTATTTCAGATTCATGTCACGAAGGTATGACTTATGCTGCAATCAGTGGCGAAAGATGCTTTTTTATAGAGACCAGAGCACCCACTTTTTTTTAAATTGTTGCCCAGTGGAAATTCTTCATTAACTTCTTTCGCTCCGGGGAAGGGCGGAGGGGTATGTTAGACTCCTACCGGCTAAAACCACTGGAACGGTCATCTTCGGCACTAAGGGAGGCTCCAGGTCCTCGTATGATCACACTAGAGCCACCCACTGGTGCCACACCTATAGGCACATCTCGGAGAGGGTGACTGTCAAGCGGTCACCCGGAGGTGTAAAACTATTGTAGGAAATGTAAACTACAATTATAAGGCCTATTGCAATGGGTGCTAAATGGATTAAATACTTTTGGAAACGGAAAAAAACGGCGTTATTATTATTATATTATTCTGTGCGGATATTGAACCCGTGACCCAAAGCGTGTGCTTAACGAGCCTTCAAAGTTCAATAGAATAATTCGATTTTGTTATTAAATAAAACTTTATGGCAAAAAGTATACACTTAAACTTGAAAGATTCTGGCGATTGATTATGTTTTTGAAAATATATTTCAATCAACAAAACTAATTTGCAACTTTCGTAGATATTATCAAAGCCTGTATAGACCACAGATCATAAAACTAAACCTTTAGTCTTCTATTCTGTGGTCTATACCACACAACAGAAGATTTTACGTGAAGTTTTATGTTCTGTGGTATAAACGGACTTTGAATATTTAGTAAGCCCTACTAAAATTGAGCCTGTATGATCTATAACCATAACAGGCTGAATAGAAGTAGGTCGTAAGTAAAAAAAACAACAACAAAACGATATGACACAAATGCGTCAAAAAAAAGCAAACATCACGCGACAGTCCGCTCGTTTTCATGCTCGTAGCAGATTGTGACATATATGACAAGACAAAACAATAACCCTATTTCACATGCATCTAAATGCAACACAACAAACCGTTTAACTTTTTATAAAAAACGATTGCAAACACATACAATGAATTGATTGCTTTCGAAAAACAAAAAAGCCAGCAATATTTTACGTCATTTCATTGTGTGTGTTTCATCACTCGGTACGAAATAGAAAAAAGTTACAGTGACATTTCAAATACGTCACGCGATTGCGAACTATTTATTTAGATCACTGGCATTTATTATTACTGATATTTTAATAGCCGGCCTGATATTTAATAATAAGGTGACACTTTATTTATTTACCGCCAGGCAACAAGTGCCAAGGCAAAAGAAAAGCATACAAACTAATGAAATGAAACCGTGTGTCGTCCGGATTAAGAACATAGCACCACTCCATCTCCTCCCGTGGATGTCGTAAACGGTGACTGAGGGACTCTAAGCCAGAGTGATTGGCAGCAGCGTCCCTTCTGTGTAACAGTAGCCATACTGCGTTCACCAACCCGCCGGTTAAACGTGGGTGAGTACTGGCAATTTCCCCCAAAATGACAACACATTTGCGGAAATCTATGGGCCTCACCCATTTGTTCAGCAGTGGACGTCCGTCGACGACACGTTTGGCTGATATGATGATGATGATGATGATGATGATACCTCGTAAAGCATAACGCTCTGCTGAAGAAAAATACCACTTGTTTATGTATATGAATTAAATTATCCATCATCACACCACTTGATCCAACGTCGGGTCATCTGCCTACTAATAAGTACTTACCTACAATTAAGTAGAGATCTAGTAGATTTATTATTAAAACCTCATTATGGCCGTTGTAGTCCGCCATTACTGTGCACGTAGCTGTCAATTTGCGCGGGAAACCAACTGTCACACGCTGTCATAATACAATTATACTATTATGAATGTATGTACTTCGTGATGGTAAAGAAAATCATGACTTGATGTATATAGCTATGACCTTGCAAAAATCCTATGAGTTAAGCAGCCGCATTTTCAGGAAAGGATGTGAGGAGCCTCACAAAATAAATGTGCGGTCGGGGGACCCCCGTGAGGAACGAATTTCATTACTTGCAATATAAAGTCAAAGTCAAAGTATTTTATTTCAAATAAACCAAATATTGGCACTTATGAAACGTCAGAATCTAAGTTGTAAATCCTGTGTTAATTAAAACAATAACAAAAATTTTGTCTAAATATAATTTTCCGTGTGGTGTCCGGATTTAGAATATAGCACCTCTCCATCTCCTCCCGTGGATGTCGTAAAAGGCTACTAAGGGAATCTAAACCAGAGGGATGGTCAGCAGCGTCCCTTCTGTGAAACGGTAGCCATACTGCGCTCACCAACCCAGTACTGGCAATTTCCCCCCAAGATTACGTCACGAGTCATGGAACCGGTCGTTTACGGGGAGGCCTATTTTCAGCTGGGGACGTCCTTTGGCTGATATGATGATGATGAAGCCTACTCCATCATCAGACGCCCAGACGACAATTCCTTACCGTCATATGATGGATATTCGAAGCGATTTGCTAACACATTTCTTATGCGTACCGCTAAGGAGTGGAATTCCATACCCGGTGTTTGGTTCCCGACATTTATAATGGGAACCTCAAAGTCCCGTGCGAACAGGTTTAATCCAGGTAAGCGTGTACTATCGTCGACCGATCACCACTTAACATAACGCTTAGCAAGCCTATTCAATTAAAAAAACCTTAATTACAATCACATAGATAATTACAAATAATTATTTTCTAGCATTTTGATAGCCCATCGAAAGCCAAGGGTCAGGTTGTAAAGAAGCAATCATGAAGTTATAAAACCAGACCCCAATAAAATTACGCAACGTAGTTTTTCTTTAAAGAATTTACGCTTAGGTTAGTCGTCGCACCTGTTCGGCAAAACGGATTTAGGGTTCCGCAAAGAATCTTTCAATAGGATTTCCAGCTAGAACTCTAATTGCATTTTTTATACACAATATAACGAGGTGACTGTGAAGTCACGCCTGCTCATAACAATTGTTATGTTTTTTTAAAGTAGTCCTGCGTGGTACACTACGCTCGTCACCTCGAGGAATTAGTTATTTAGTCTCAGCCTTTTTTTCATTTATCCGGTGCCGGCTCAGAATGCCACCACCCCATTTCATCCCGTGGGTGTCGTAAAAGTCGACTAAGGGATTAACCGGAGGATGGGCAGCAGCATCCTTCGAGTACATTAACAACTCAACTGCGAACGCCAACCCGTCTGCCAAGCGTGGCGATTATGGAAAGACCCCCCAATGAGCACACCACACACCCATATCGGTTGTTGTGGTGATCTTTGGGGGAGGCCTGTGTCCAGCAGTGGACTTCATTCGGCCGAAAAAAAAGAAACCGGTGGAAATACCTCATAAACTTCGTTCGCCCCGGGAAAGGGCGAAGGGGCATGCCAGACTCCTACCGGCTATAACCACCGGAGTGATCATCGTCGGCACCGAAGGGAGGCTCCAAAAACTCGAATAATCTCCGTCTAGAGCCACCCGTAGGTGCCACGCCTTTAGGCACATCTCGGAGGGGATGACTGGAGGCCACCCCCCCAGGCATCTCTCGAGGGGATTGTAAAAGATTCCCCCGAGGCCTCACTATGCGCTGTGCTGCGCACACAGCGGTACGTGATCTAACGCTTATGATAAAGAATCAAATCGAGGCGACTTCTCTAGTACGTAGTACATTATACCTCAATGTATTAGGCTAAGGGTCTGTTACAAGTACCGCCACAACACTCACTGTTCAAAATGTCGCCGACTAGACTCGATACTATCGGTAAGAACTGATATCTTGTTCTTTGAGCACTCGCCTGTCTTTAGGTACCTATATCTTCTGCCTTCTTTTTGACCTCTTAATACGACTCAACTCCCACTTTCTACTTTACTTGTTTAACAAATCTAGGCGCCCGAGTCTTACCTTTTCTTACCTTCCTAATTTTTTTCCTACTATACGGGGGTGCCGTTGGGAACGCACGATATAATTTTTTAATAAAAACGATTTTGTTTTTAGAAAGTCGCAGTATTTTTATTTCAAAACCAATTATACAACATCCTATTTAAACTGTACTTTTTAAATATCTGTCTTCCACGACTGTCTCTGCATACTAGTGTCATTTAACAAAATTTTGAACGACATTTTCACACAGATGCACCTCAATCTCACCGATAGCTCGTTCTCGGCCTTAAACTCGGGAATTTTTGGTGGCTTGCATGCCTGCGATTTGACAAAATGCCATACAAAATGTCACATTGCGTTAATCGCAAGATCTTGCTAGCCAATTAATGTGAGGCTACAAGAAATCGGTTATCATACTGCGGTGACAAATTTCAGTTACGGTAACTGAATTTCGAGTTGACTGCGCATAAATTTCATCATATATGTGGATAATTTTACAAATTTAACGCTTTGTTCTGTCGTATAGATGACGTATATCGTTACATAATTAACAATCGCAATAGCAACAGACAGTAAATATCAAAGTTAGCCGCTAATTAGAAAAATAAACAAAATGTTGCCAGTCTTAAAATGTGCTTTACCGACAGCCTTTAAAATTCTTTTTTTTCCGTCCAACTGATATTCTCCATCCTCCTCCGACATATATCTGACGCCGCTAATCTTTCTCTGTCCCTTTGGTTCAACCGTCCGTGTAATGTCCGAATTAAGAATATAGTGCACTCGATCTTCTTTATATGTCGTAAAAGACGAACTAAGCGACTCTAAACCACACTGATGGGCAGTTCCAGCCCTCCTGTGAAGCAGCAGCCATTCTGCGCTCACCAACCCACCTGCTTAGCGTGGTGAGTACTGGCAAATTCCCTTCAAGATGACGAATCACGGTATGTAACCTTCGTCTATGGGGAAGCCTTTGTTCAGCAGTGGACGTCTTTTGGCTGATTTGATGGTTCAACGTCCACGTTTCGCTGCAATATGATGTTATGCTCCAGGCTTATTATATTCGTACCCCCTGCCGTTGCTGTAAGACAGGGGACCTCTGGGTTTGCGGATGTGTAGATTGGGGAATATGCGTGCCCACACCGAGCGACCCAAGAGAAGACGGTAGCACGCATGTGGTCACGCGCTGCCGTGGGATGCTTTGGGGGATTCTTTACAATCCCCCCGGGGGAGACCGCTTTACAGTCACCCTCTCCGAGATGTGCCTATAGGCGTGGCACCAGTGGGCGGCTCTGGTGTGATCATACGAGAATCTGGAGCCTCACGTAGGTGCCGAAGATGACCGCTCCAGTGGTTTTAGCCGGCAGTCCGGTATAACCCTTCGCCCTTCCCCGGGGCGATGGAAGTTCATGAAGAATTTCCACAATAAAATAAATAAAAAAAGGCATATGACATTCGTATACTTTTTTAATTTGTCATAATTATATTTTTCTCATATTCAAAACTCCGAGTCACACTTGGCGGTCGCTTACATTTTTTGTTCATATGTTAAGTTAATTAAGTTAATTACGCGCTGAGTTAGAAAGCGGAATGCTCGCTCGAATTCTGGCCGCACATAACTACGATCAAAATGTACTAAACTATGTATGTATCACGCCTGTAATCTCGAAGGGACGGGCAGAGGCGTGAAACGGGCCGTCATATTTACTCAAGACGGTGTTAGGAGAGAAAAAGGTCAATCGTCGAACCCGACTCGGCTTGGCAGCGTTTGGGAAACTTCGCAACGTCTTTTCGTCAACAATACCGCAATGCCTCAAGACGCAAGTCTTTAACCAGTGTGTGTTACCAGTAATGACATATGGAACAGAGACGTGGTCACTCACAATGGGCCTCATAAGAAAGCTCAAGGACACTCAGCGAGCTATGGAGAGAGCTATGCTTGGTATTTCTCAACGAGATCGAATCAGAAATGAGAAGATCCGTAAAAGAACTAAAGTTGTCGACATAGCTGAAAGGATTAGTAAACTGAAGTGGCAATGGGCAGGGCACATTGCTCGTAGAACTGATGGCCGTTGGGGCACAAAGGTTCTCGAATGGAGACCGCGCACCGGAAAACGCAGCGTGGGACGAGGTGGAGAGACGACCTGGTGAAGGTCGCTGGGAGTCGTTGGATGAGAGCGGCATGTGACCGCTCGTTGTCTAAGGCTAAGTCTAAGGGGGGGGGGGGGGGGGGGGGCTTTTTTCAGCAGTAGACGTCCTGTGGCTGATATGGTGATGATGGCGTTAGGAGTAAATGGGATTAGAGGGCTGCCTACTGACGTTTCACGACGATGCACGGTCACGAATAGGGCTTGCCTCAGTTCATCCCAGTGGTATCATAGAAGGTGACTATGGGAGTTTGGAACCCAGTGCGTACCATTATGCACTTTGGGTTACCCAGAGGTGGTGGGTAAACCACCAACACTACACAACATGGAGGGCCCTACAATATGGTTGAGCTAAGCGATGCTGATGCATGCGTCATGAACGGGTGCTGTCTGTCGGGACTGGACAACCGTTGCCATGGCAAAAGCCGTATGAGTTCAGGCAACATTTCGTTTAGCTAAACTCCATATTTCATTCACGGGATACAGTATTAAGTTACATAATAAAATACCGGACACCGTGTTACAGTTACCACAAAAAGAATATTTGTAAAACTTGCTCTGTGCCAACAAGGATAATATAATTTGGATGAGTATCTCTTCTTCAATCTCTCAAAGATTTAAATCGTATATAACAAATTCGCTATCTACCTCTGTATGTTTCTCCGCTTACTTCTTCTAAACGACGCAAAGGATTTTGATACGGTTTTCACTAATAGAAAGAGCGATAGACGGTGAAGGTTTGTGTATATACTTTGTGAATATTTTGTTCAAAACAACAACAGTTTCGTACGCTTACTTGGCTAACGCTGGCCAAAGAGATACATTAAACAATGCACTAGAAAAATTGTCTGACTTTGCATCACAGTTTTTTTTTTAACTTTGCACCACACTACGATTTCTCCTGTGTCGTGCGGTTTACAGACATGAATTCCACATACAATATACCCAGGCCCGGAACAACTACCTGCAGATCATATAAATATTTGTTCCGTGTGGGAATCGAACCCACGACCCGGAGCGCAGCAGCCGACTGTCTCAGCCAAGTTGTTAATGCCACCCAAAGGCCTCCGACTTAGTTGAACGAATGCCGTCAAAGGTCAACAACCGGGATCCGGAGCCCGTCCACACGACAGTCCACACTGGACTCCATAGCTGCTTCCTCTTAGTCTAGTCTCTCCCTTTGGGCCTGTCCGGCACGAGTGACTCTACCGGCTTAGCCCCAAAGATCATCGAGACACGCAAGCCCCACCACGACGACAACGTGGGAATTTCGGTGGGAGGATTGTCTTGTACCTAGTTGAGATTTTTTATGTACTAGTGGCAGCTTAAGACGCTCAACGGCCTCCAACTTGGCTTAAGTACTGCCGTCTAGTGATAACAAACGGGACTATCGATTTAGCGCGCCCTCCGAAGCACGGAGACGCTCAGTTCAAATACCACCATGCGGCCACCCATCTACAAACTGACCGCG
Organism: Diloba caeruleocephala; assembly: GCA_947459985.1. Classification (NCBI taxonomy): domain Eukaryota; kingdom Metazoa; phylum Arthropoda; class Insecta; order Lepidoptera; family Noctuidae; genus Diloba; species Diloba caeruleocephala. Next base: position 1,385,871 of record OX381630.1, read on the forward strand.
CCAAGCGTTGCTTAACCTCGCCGATCGTTTACCGATCAGTGAGTGCAACTGACTGTGAGGGCCATACATTTAGACATATAATTGTACTCATATATGTTAGTGAAATCCCCGACACCTGAATTAGATAATTCGCGTAATGGTATTATCGGGCCCAATAAACGTATTATGATCCTTTCCTTCATGCTTTACTCTCTTTTAAAACAAACAATCGTTAGTTGTCAATCAGTCTAGAAACAAGTGAAACTACCAAGCCTTTTATTTATGTAGTTTTTATTATCCCGGTGGAAATACATCACGTACTTTCTCCGTCCCGGGGAAGGGCGGAGGGTCATAACTCCTACCGGCTAAAACCACCGGAACGATCATCTTCGGCACCGAAGGTAAGCTCCAGGTCCTCGTACGATCTCACTAGAGCCGCCCATTAGTGCCACGCCTATATGGACATCTCGGAGGGAATAACTGTAAGGCGGTCACCCCCTCTAGCGGAATGGAGCGATTGTGCTCCCCAGGCACTTCTCGGGGGGATTGTAAAGGATCCGCTGAAACCTCATTGTGAGCTGTGTTGCGCACACAGGGGCACGTGCACCGCCGTCTTCCCGGAGGTCACTCGGTGTGAGCACACAGACTCCCCAATCCGCGTGCCCGCGACCCCCGAGGCTCGCCGCCATATAAAAACTATCAAGCCCAGTACCGGTAATTCAGTATGGAATGTCTGTTTAATTGAATGATCGACACAATTAGTAGGTTGGTCCTCCGTGCACTGCGCAGTCTGATTGGATGGCAAATAAAAAGCTGACAAGGTTACATTTGAAGTCTTAAATAATGTTTTTCACACAGCGTCCATTTTAAAAATATAGCACCACTCCATCTCCTCCCATGGATGTCATTAAAGGCGATTAAGGGACTCTTCATTAGAGGTATGGGTAGCAGCATCCCTTCTGTAGAACAGTTGCCATTCTGCGCTCACCAACCCACCTGCCAGTGTGGTGAGTACTGGCAAATTTCCTCCAAATTGCTGACACATGAAATGTAATCGGTTGACTTATAGGGTAGGCTTTTGCTCAATAGTGGACGTTTTTTGGCTAATGTGATGATTAATATAAGTCTATAGAGTCCCATTCCAGGGTAAAGGCATCGTTAATCGTCGTCCATTTTTCCCGGTATATGGCTGTGTGGAGCCAGTCCTTCAGATAAGAGGTTTAGGAATCTTTATTTCTCAAAAGAATAACAATATTCGCTTATATGAGAAACTTAATGTTTCTATTCTATTATGGCTCCCACGGCCTCAGCATCAGCAGAACGCACTTCGATCCTATTGGGTCCATTGTGCTGCCCAAAGCCCTGCACTACTCCACCGCTGGCAAATCAAGAAGTCCCTGTAGGTACTTCGCAATCATACCTGCCTGGAGCCGTGCAAAATCATCAGGCAAAGGATAAGCTATTCCTAGATGTTTTGCCCTACGTCTTCCCAGAGCGTCACAGCTGCACAAAATGTGCTGCATAGACTCTTGATTGTCCATACAGAATCTGTTGTGCTAAGCTTCATCCTATGGAGGTACTCCTTGGTGTCGAAGTGGTCTGTCATTGGATGAGAACTTGTAACTGTGTGCATTAGTGTGTTTTTGTTAGGAATGGTAGGGGAAAACTGGATTTCTAGGCTCGCATACATATTGAACTACATGGCATATCTCCTTTCTTCCAAATCTTTGATCTCCACTCGAGAACCTTTTTGCCCCAACGGCCATCAGTTCTACGAGCTATGTGCCCCGCCTATTGCCACTTCAGTTTACTAATCCTTTCAGCTATGTCGACAACTTTAGTTTTTCTACGGATCTCCTCATTTCTGATTCGATCTCAGAGAAATACCAAGCATAGCTTTCTCCCTACCTACCCTTGGTGCACCACATTTTTACAATGATGCGCTAAGGGACAATTTGACAGGTATCGCCTACACTCTCATGTAACAATAAGCGCCTCTACGATAACCTAACCTTCGAAAGATGCATCTGAGAAATATACACCTACATACATTATTATTGTTATTAGTTACACTCACTTGAGTATTGTAATTGACAGAAACAGTTGGCCATGTGCTGATTAGCAATGAATTTTGTGATTTGATTAATTACCATGTGATATGGTGATTTGATAGCAGTGGTAGCGTGGGGGTTGAATGCTTGCCTTTCATACAGGAGGGTCTTAGTTCGATCCCGGCCCGCACCGCTGACTTTTCGGATTCACGTGTGGATCAGAATTGGAATTTAAGGTTGCAGGAAGGTATGGTGAGGAAACCTGCACACCTGAGAAGCCTCTAAAATTTCCTCGACAGATAAAGATAAAAATATTTTTATTCATCATCATCATTTCAAAGGACACTGCTGCCCATCCTCCGGTATATCTAGTACTGCGGTGGAACCTACCTAGCCCTAGACTCATGCACAAGTTTATTAATACCTTTTGTTTGTTTTTTATTGGTCCCAGTGGAAATTCATCTTGAACTTCCTCCACCCTGGGGAAGGGCGAAGGGGCATGCCGAACTCCTACCGTCTAAAACCGTCATCTTCGGCACCCAAGGGGGCCCCAGAACCTCGTATGAAGTTTATTACCTACCAAATCACAGCTATTACTACAAAATCTAAATCTAATTTCTCGCACCGCAAACCAACTTACAAACAAGGGCATAACCAATAATTTCACCAAAAAAACATGCACAGACAAAACAAAAAAATCACGTCTATTTTAGCTCCTTCCCACACACACAGATCGTAATCTGACGCCCACACAAGTCATCTACCTCGGCGACTGACTCACGTGTTACGAAACCGTGCGGAACCTCGGCTCATCCCACTATTCACCTACGGAACTCCAATCCTATTGTTCTGATCTGACACAACAGGTTGATGTAAATTGCGAAGTTAGGTAAGCTCGCATGTAATTAGTATAGGATGTCCTAATGTGGATAGCTATCTATTTAAGTAGATTGGAGATTGAATTGTGACCTTCGATGTTTGGTGTTTACTTTGGTGACTCCCGTTTTTACACGCTTTATATCAGCGTTAACTTGACCTGTATTTATGTATGACGTGATAGTTGTCTGGCAGTTTAGGTATGTCATGCTCACTCAAGCGTCCTGGAGTGTAATTCTGTAAGCTCAAACATCCATACATCATTGAATATAGAATTGAAATAATGGTGATAGCCCGATTTGGTATTCACTAAGGCAGGTCATCCTGTGTGGTGCCGGCTCAGAATACCACCACCCCATCTCCTCCCGTGGGTGTCTTAAAAGTCGACTAAGGGATTAGCCGGAGGATGGGCAGCAGCGTCCTTCGAATACATTAACAGCTCAACTGCGATCGCCAACCCGTCTGCCAAGCGTGGCGATTATGGCAAAACCCCCAATGAGCCCACAACACGCCCATATCGGTCGTTGTGGTGATCTTTGGGAGAGGCCTGTGTCCAGCAGTGGATTTCATTCGGCCGAAATGATGAAGACAGGTCCTCGTGGCTTACCTTCTGCAACGTGTCCTGGAATAGCTTTAATCATAACTAAGCGAATACCGAAATTGGTTTTACACCGTTATTTCGATTCTGTATTTAAGGATGTATGGATGTTGGAGCATAAGGAATTGCACCCCTGCTGATGGTGGCATCGTGTGTCGGGTCGCTGAGTTGCCCTACAATATGGTTGAGCTGAGCGACGCTGATGCATGCGTCATGCTCGTGAACGAGTGCTGTCTGTTGGTATCGGTCAGCTTAATGTAGCCATGACAACTTCATCATAAACTAGTAAATATTAAAATGAGGCTTGTTTAGTGTAGACTTTTTTAAAAGTTTACTCTTTTCACATACATTACTTTTATTTTGAGAACAATGTAGTCAAAAATACTGTAACAATTATTGTGATTTAAAAAGAGTAACCACGGAGTTTCTTTTCCGTTTTTCTTCATAGGAAATCAACATCTTGGAACGCGGTCACTAAAGTCTTGACTATTCATAATTCATATTCTTATCTTATCTTATCAATTAAAAACTCATTTACAGGCACTCGTGAATAGTCAGACTTTAGTTGCCTCGTTCCAAGATGTTGATTTCCAATAGAGAAGAATAATTATTACAATGTTTTGTACTACATTGTTCTTAAAATAAAGATAATGTGAGGACAATGTAGGAGAAAAGAGTCTAAGTTAGATCAAGTCTACCCTGAAACAACCTGATTTTAATATTCATTAGTAGATTATGATTAAATTGCCATGGCAGTATTAAGCTGACTAGTCCCAACAAACAGCACTCGTTCACCAACATGACGCATGCATCAGCTTCGCTTAGCTCAACCATATTGTAGGGCAACTCAGCGACCCGATACACGACGCCACCCTAAGCAGGACACTTGAGTGGGCATGACATACAAAACCTGCCAGACAACTATCACGTCAGTTAAACAATTGTACACTAGTCTTGTGTAAATAATAAATTTGAATTTGTAATGTAATAACTTTATAGGTTTTGTTGATAGAAACTGGTACTGTAGATAAGTAGACTGTCTCGACTTTTGTGTATACTAAAATGTATGTTGCATATATTCTACATATAGGTATTTACTTAGCCCTATTCTAAAATCTTTATAGCTCTGTGGAAATATTTTCTGGATGTTTGCACTATAATAGGTATACAAGTTAAAAGTATTTTTTTAAATGCGACCGAAAATCAAATTCCAATGTTTTTGTGTAAAAACAAAGAGTGCATTGACCGGTACGTGAGATCTTTACAGTTGCCTCGTCATCGCCATTATAAACCTACATTCACAACGTACACCTATAACATCTGTAAGTGCAATCATGAACATATGTGTTACACAACGCAACATGAATGCATGCGAGATAAATATGTAGGTAATCTATATGTATAAGTTTTTAAACTGACATGGTCACTAACACTATTATTGGAACTAAAAACGGGATATTTACCATGTTTTTTATTACTTTTGAGTTCCCGATATTTCGGCGCTGTTGCAAGCGCCATGTTCACGGATAAACTAGTTTATATTATAATCTATACGTAATCTGCTACGAGCCGGGGGTTCGGGATAAATTAAAATTACCAAGATTACACGTACATACAATTTATTCTAATTTCACAATATTACTTAATAGTCTCGCCGTGTGGTGCCGGCTCAGAATATCACCACCACATCCCCTCCCGTGGGTGTCGTAAAAGTCGACTAAGGGATTAGCTGGAGGATGGGCAGCAGCATCCTTCGAGTATATTAACAACTCAACTGCGATCGCCAATCCGTCTGCCAAGCGTGGCGATGATGGCAAAACCCCCCAATGAGCCCATAACACACCCATATCGGTCATTGTGGTGATCTTTGGGGGAGGCCTGTGTCCAGCAGTGGACTTCATTCGGTCGAAATGATTGACTCAATAGTCAGTATAACATTTACAGGATAATCGCTTGGTATTCCACTTGTTCTTTACTGTGTCGTATCGCACAGTAAACTGAACTGTTCCTCCTTTTTTTTTGGTCTTCTCGCAGAGCAGGCCTCCAGCCAGGCTTAAAATAAATATTACATGCTAAGCAACTTCCGCTAAGGGCGCCCCTTCGGCCACATGGACCTCGGCTTAGGGCGTTGCAGGGGAAAACAAGCTATTGTTTAGGGGACAGCTGGATCGGTATTATTTAAAATGTATTATGGAACATTTAAAACCACAGGCTCGGCACGGGGCGGCGCGAGCATGAGACGGAAAGAGAAGTAGTTACTTGAACAATATGGTGTTGCGATATGCCAGGCAGACCGTGCGCAGTGGCGCGATCACCTCCGACCACCAGTACACCGCTGTACGCCGGAAGCTCCTGGCCAGTGGCATGGATGCATCGCAAATCGACGTAGATAAAAAATGAAGATGTCAACCCTAAGTCTCTGACCGACTGTAAAACGGAGCATAGGTAATAATTATGCCACAGAATCGGCCCTGTTAATACTTTTTATAATGTTTACTGTGACCACGCCCTGCGGTCAAAAGTCTTCTTCCATGACGAGGGGAGGTAACAGTTCAGTAATCGCACCACGAATGCCTTGAAATTGACGTTGCGGCGCGACTACAGCATCTGCACCCTCGGTGTGTACCTCGTCATCGTAATCTAAAATATCCTCCACCTTAGCAGTGTAATGTAGGTGAGAGATATACCCGACGTGTTCTGCTTCGTGCCAATTATTGTACATATATTTTTTATATAAAAAAACTAATATTTCTGACAATAACTACACTAAAACAAATACTTAGTACGTGTAAGAAATGTTCAAAAAGCTATGTTTTCCCCAAACATTAAGTTTCACTACCAATTGTATCAGTTAATGTTTGCGGTGTACCCTCACGCTATGTGCTGTTTGCGGTCGCCAGACAATTTGCGGCATAAAGAAAGTTGTAATAATGCTAGTTTATATATAGGTGGAAGAAAACAGTATACTGAAAGCAACATTATGCTGATGTGTGTTACCTTGACCTGAATGCAGATCTACTCAACAAACTGGACCGTCTTCTCAATATTTGCATTAGATTCGTCTTCAACCTCCGTAAATATGATCATGTCTCTGCGTATCGATTACTGTAAAATTGGTTGCCTTTTCGCCAGCGCAGAAATATGAGAGCACTGACCACCCTGTTTTCTATACTATACTCTCCTAATTCTCCTTCTTATTTATCTTCTCACTTCCAGTGTCTTTGTTCCAACCACAATAAATATCTTCGTTCTAGTAATAATCGTCTTCTTCAATGTCCCACTCATAACTCTGGCTTTATTCATTCTACCTTCTTCGTCCAATCTGTTTTACTGTGGAATGCGCTCCCCCTTGAAATCAGGATGGCTAACAATCGGAACAACTTTAAATTAAATTACGAAAATACCTTTTCAAAAAGACGTCAGCAGATTCATCTCAACTCTGATTCTATTTATTTTTTCTCATATGTGTCTATTTATTATATAATATGTATGTATGTGTTTATTTCGTTTACATAAATATATTTACCCCTTTTATACATGTAATGTTTATGTACGTCTATGTATTTGTATAATATGTCTTCGCATCTATACCTTTCTTTCATATTTTGTTGGTGCATCTACCTTACTGTTCTCTGCAGCACCCAACGGTCGTATGGTAGAAAATGCCTACGGCATTAAAACCGCCTTTGTACACTAGTGTACATTAAGTATAAATAAATTAAATAAATAAACATTTTATCGTTTTGCGCGCAGGTTGCAACAATGGGTTCGAGAGGCTTTTATTTCCACGGTTTTGTTTCGGGTGTTCAGGGGTGATAGATCCCACACACGCACTTGATTTCCTCAGTAAACTGAGTCGACATTTCACTCCTGATAACGAACGTCACAACAGGATACATAAGTTGTTCGCTGTGGTCCCCTGCCGTATTGAAGCCCGAGCTAAGCCTCCATACCACGCACTAAACGATCGCCTGGATTCACATCCAGGTATCCAAGTTTGATAGATGGAGTGGCGAAGATAGCGGTAGTGTTTGTGGTTGTTTGGGAGAGATGCATGACTGATTGTTCATATTGTTAACTTTAATGATTTGATTAATTAATTGATTAATTTGTATACAATATGTATATTAAACCCTGTCCGACCCAAATAGAAACACGTATTTTCAAATGTAGGTGTTTACAATGAGATGATTACAATATTTATACTGGGATCCTTGTACATTCCACCATTTTGGCATGCAAACATTAAGGGGTAAGTAGTAACAGCACTTAAACTATAATTATATATACTGAAACAATTAAAATTATTCATACAATCTAGACATTTACCAAATTGACGCAAGAAGTCTCGTAAAAGGTGACTAAGGGAATCTAAGCCAGAGATATGGGCAGCAGCGTCCCTTCTGTGAAACGGTAGTCATGTGTCGTCAAATGTAACCGGTCGTGTATGGGGTAGGCCATTGTTCAGCAGTGGACATATTTTGGCTGATATTGTTATGATGAAGTGGATGACTTAATATTTCTAATTTAATATACACCTGCAGCACATACTTACTCCATATCACGTCCTATCAGACCAGCTTTTTGACATATATGTAGGGATCTTCAATGTAACGTGTGTCCCAGATAACATAAACAAACGGTTTCCCAAGGAGTTTGACCATTAGACCACGATATTTCTTCAATATATTATATGCTGGTAGTATGGGATTCTTACGCCCATTCACATCGTTGGCAGGTCATAGCCCGCTGCTAATTTGGCGGGCGTCATTCCCGCGTGCAGCCAGCCTGAATAATTATTTAAAGAGTGTGCGGAACATGACGCATCTCCAGCCTTTCTTTGATTAGCTGACTATCTGCCCCAAATTCACTCCCACAGACCATAACTCATGGGGCCGGAGGTCGGAAAGAGCTCTTTGGCACCCGATGCGTCCTCTGCGGAAGAAAGAAGTGTACGCCTCTAACCCTAAGTGAGAGCAATGTTTTATATTTTTATTGGTCTCCCAGTGAAAATACTTCGTGTTCCTCCTCCGTTCCGTGGAAGGGCGGAAGGGTATGTCGGACTCCTACCGGCCAAAACCATCAGAGCGGTCATCTTTGGCACCAAACTCTTCAGCAATCAAGAGACTAAGTGAGACTAGAGCGACATTTTTAAGCTGCATTCTTTTGGCTGTTACGCCTGTTATAGATAATTGTGGTGGCTGCATAGCTGAGAAGGTCACTTAATCAGCTGAGCCACAACAAAACTATCACTGGCGCGGTCATATTCGGCACCTATGGGAGGCTCTAGGTCCTCGTATGATCACACTAGAGCCACCCTCTGGTGCCACGCCTATAGGCACATCTCGGAGAGGGTGACTGTAAAGTGGTCATCTATATGTCATTTTAAATGTAACACAAGTTGAAATAATTAATAGCGCCTTATTTTTCAAAACATACTGTTAGCTACAGGGCGGCGAGAAGGGAACCTTTTTATTAAAACTATACATAGCGAAGTGAGTCACTGAGAGTACTTGGATGCGGGTGGTATGTAATTGGTCGTTGTCGAAATCCATGAAGGAGGCTTCTGTGCAGCAGTGGACGGCCTTGGGCTGATATGATTATAGTAAACATAGTGAAGATTAACATTTTACTACGGTACCATAAAAAGTAAAATTGCAAAAACCTCATTATTGTCGGTCCAGTTGATTTGACGTAAATACAAGGTCGGCGTTACAAAAGAGAGATTGTTATGCCTTTTCTTGATTTTCAGCATGTTTTAATAATCTGTTTCGTAACTATTGTAATGGAGACCGCGCCCCCTGTTTTTCTACGATAACAATTATAACGAAAGGTATAATTAAAGTAGCGTTACATACATATGTTTAGTGTAGACTTTTTAAGAAGTTTAGACTCTTTTCTCCTGCATTGTCCTCACATTACCATCATTTCGAGAACATTGTACCAATATGATTTAAAAAGAGTAACCATGGAGTTTCTTGCCCGTTCTTCTCCATAGGAAATCTACACGAGGAACGAGGCAACTAAAGTCTTGACTATTCATAAGTGCCTATAAATGGTTTTACATCAATAAAAATATTTTTATCTAATATTATCTTACACATTGGGATTAAGTATATTTCCCTCCATTATATTGTTTGCGTTGTGTCGGGTAAGAATCACCACCGTCTCTTCCAGTAGATGTGCGAAGCAGCGTCGCCAACACGCCTGCCAAGCGTGGCGTGCCATTTGCCTGGCAGTATTGGTGTGTTAGGATCTGCAGACTGTTTAAACCACAGGCTGGTGTTTGGGAAGAACTCTTGGCCGAATGGCAATGCAGGTGGGACACATCTATTAAAGGCCGTCACCTTTACCAGTTCTTTCCATTCGTTCGTGAGCGGCTGGCAAGTGCATGGTTGGAAGTCGATCATTGCGTGGCTCAATTTCTTACCGGTCATGATAACTTTAAGAGTAAATTATTTAGCTTCAAGCTTGTTGTCTCACCATTCTGCAAATGTTCAACACCGGACTGTGAATATGAACAGTCTGCACATCATATTCTGTGGGAGTGTGTTCTTTGGCAAGATGAACGCAATATTATGTTTGACAGCTTGCAAGTTACATCCGGAATTATTTACTATACAGACCTTGTTGCAACTAGGACGAATTTCCGTGCGTTCAGGCGTTTTTGCCATACCTACTATTGGAATCAGTCACAATAACTCACAACATAGGACACGTAATTAAATATTTATAAAATTTATGTACCCGTGGTGCTTGACAACTAGGCTTATTCTAGTTGTGCACTCCCAATTATTGTGCCTATGGCCAAGTGTTTTCTCTGTCTCCTGCTTGCTATGGAAGGAAGTGGAACGTATATTCTTTCCTACTCCTCCTTTTTCTTTTCTGATTAATTTCGTTGCGGGTTCCAAATCAGTTATTCATTTCTCTGGGACACACCGACCTTCATTAGTCGGTGTTCTTTTCGGTGGTCGCCATTGTAGATCCTGGCTTACAGGAGTTGCAGTGGTTGGGAATGTGTGGCGGGCTTGTCCCAATAAAAAAGTATTGGTCTATCATGCTCACTAAAATGTCTTGCTGGCGGTGGCGTTGTGTATCGGATCGTTCGGTTCCCTACAATATGGTTGAGCTAAGCGTTGCTGATGCATGCGTCATGCTCATGAACGGGTACCGTCTGTTGGGACTGGTCAGCCGTTAACTGCCATAGCAAATAAATTATTGTAGTATGAAGTTCTTTACACATTAACCTACATTATTCTCGTTTATGTTTTACCATGATTTCTATCAATAAACATTGTAATTGAATTGAATTTCTTGCCGGCTCTTCTCCACAAGGATCAACTAATTGGGACCGTGCATCTTAAATTCTGACGTTCCATAAGTGCTAGTAATTGGTTTATTTGAAATAAAAATATTTGACTTTGGCAATTATGACAAAACCCCTCCATGAACACACAACATAAACCCAGACCGGACGTCGTGGCAATCTTTGGACGACGCTACCATATCCAGTGGTGAACATTTTTCGGCTGAAATAATCTAGTCTAGTCTATATTATATGTTCGGTATATCTTCACTGCTAATCAGCCAAACAGATTTTGATCAAACTAAGCATGGAGGTAACTTGAATCCTGGAAATGGATATAGGCTCTTTTCATCCGATAAGATTTATAACTTTTCACGTAGGTCCATTTATTTTTATTTTATGGTGGGCTTCTCGCACTCATCCCAAGAGGGATATAGCTGCTTAACCGGACAAATTGGCGAAGCATTAAATATCCTCCAGCCTAGCTTTATTTATATTTAAGTAACTCGGCTCAGGGAGTTACTGGGACAGTAATAATCGCAAGGGACTGCTGGATCAATGATTAATTGGGATATTTTGTTACTACTCGTATTTCTCGGCACGGGCCGGCGCGAGTAAGGGTCGGGGGGGGGGGGGGAGGTGGAGCTCCGGACACAGCTGTTATATATATTACCAGCTATTCGCACGCGTGAAATTCGGAAATAAAATATAAACAAAACAAACCAAAACATTCTTAAAAAATTAAAAAATGTCCTGTTTTTGTCTCTCTACGATTTTATTATAGTACTTCTAATCACTATAATATAAATTATATACCGTATATAGTTGTAGCTTCTTCTTATATGCTGTTGTAGAAAGGTACTCCTGTAATTGTAACATTATGTAGCAATAGTACAGAGACAGACTGAACACCATAGACATTCCCTCCCAGTAAATCATAGGGTGATGAAGAGTAACATGAATAACAAGACAGACATAAAATTTGAGAAATTTTACAATTTATATACACAATATTCACAAATACATTTATAAAATTATGTGCATAGGATTAAGTACATACATGCATATTTAGAGTAGAGATATATAAGCCCTGAACTCAGAAGAGTCAGCCATTTTCAGTATCGCGGCAAAATGATAAATCAACGAACCAGTTTAGTTTATTATTTTACTGTAATAACTTTAACAATTTATTTTTTTAAACGTTGCCCACTTTGATTTCTCCTTTGTCGTGGGTGCGTTTACAGAGATGAATTCAACATACAATACACCCAGACCCGGAACAACTACCTGCAGATCATACAAATATTTGTTCCGTGCGGGAATAGAACCCACGACCCGAAGCGCAGCAGCCGACTGTATCAGCACCAACCGTGCCGTCACTAAATTATGGAGTTTCTTGCCCGTTCTTCTCCATAGGAAACCCACATCTTGGAACGCGACAGCTAAAGTCTGACTAGTCATGAGTGCCTGTAATTGATTTTATATGAATAAAACTATTTTTATGTTTCATTTTTATCTTTAAACTAATATAGATAAGCAATGATTTTCCCAAATTCTCATTTTCACGTTTATACTAACAAACTCTTTCTCCTTCCCAGTGCGGTGCCAACATCTAAGAGGAAGAAGGAGTCATCGTTTGCAATCCTCGCGGAGGCACCGGTGTCACGCCCCACCAGCCCTCGGTCCCTGCCTGTGGATATAAAGACACGCAGGGTCTCTCCTTTTAAAGGTATCACAATAAAAGACGTATAAGCCACCTAGATTTAGAAATCACTAGGAAATTCTATTTTAGGTTTCTGATAGTAATCATATTGTGGAAGTAAACCCAGGTGCATAGGTGTATAGGCTAATCATTTTTTGTTATAATACCAAGGCCCAAAAGATGCCCAAAAATTGTTTTTTTAGGTCTCTAGTATATTCTAATACCGTCAGACAGCAGCAACCCCTATGTGAGCTTCTAACTTCTTGTAACAATAAATTCCGAAACTAAACCAGCAGTTTTATGATTGTTAGTTGCAGTTTGTAAGTACGAAAAATTAAGGATTTTCAAGAGAGCTAACATCGACATAAAAACTTATATCACTTATTTACTCCAGGTCGTGGTTTCCGCGAAGAGACATCACGCCACAACACTCCGAAGACTTCAGCAGCCAATTCCAGAGCCAGTTCACCTCCCAGGAGAAGAACGAACTCCTTATCCAAAATAGACAACATGGCCCAAACGGCAACGCTACCGCTGCCAATACACACGTTACCTCGGCCACATTCGCCAAGGAATTTTCTTAAAGAAAATATAGAAGAAGTAAGAGAGATCAGTGAGCTGAATAGAGAAAAACATGAAGAAGAAGCCGAGAAAAAAAGAGTAGAAGAAGAGGAAGCTATTCTTAAAGAAATGGGAATCTTGAATAAAAGTAAATCTGGCTCTAAGAGTGTTGTCGGATCAAGGTCAAATTCTAGGAGCAACTCTCCTGGTAAATTCAATTTAAGATCAAGAGATAACTCCCCCACAGCGATAATACATTTCGAAAATATTCCGGCTAACAGCAAGGAGTTTGTAAACCCTGACGATGGACTCAAAAAACCCGTTACACACAGATCTCGTGTAAGACCTATCTCAAAATCTCAACCTCAATCTAACAATGGGTCGCCAAAGCATTCAAAAATACCAAAACGGCAGAACTCTGTTTCGCCTACGAGGACTGGCAGTAAACGAGAAGCATCGATGTCTCGAAGACCTCTTGAGAGCAATCTAAATAGAAATCCGAGATTCATATCAAATAGTACAAGTAGTATTCACGAGACCATCAGGATTGGAAGTCAGGTTCATGATAAAAGAGGTAGCAAAAGTACTCAAAACCTGAATATATCTCCGGCCCATATTAAAGGAAAACCTCCAATCTCTCCCGGCAGGGGAGGCCCACCGCCTTCCAACAAAACGATAAATGCTAAGAGATTATCGCCTATAGTCGGGACTCCAAATAAAAGTCCTACAGATGACTTGAAACCAAATTCAGCCAGAACAACTTCAAAACCTACACCTATGCCGAGGAAAATAGTGAAAACGGCTGGTAACACTCCTACTACATCTAGATTAAATTCTAGACAGCCTAGCAGGACCGTTAGCAGAGATCCAAGCCCTGAGAAACGTAGAACCAAACCAATAACAAAACCTGTGACTAATGCCCCAACAAAACCAGTAAACAGAGCTGCAAGTACTAGAACTACTCAAAAACCCTTAGTGACTAGTAAAACTGAACCTAAAAAGCCCATAAATCGTACAAACAGCATGAAAAGCTTGACAAGGACACCCAGCACCAAAAATTTGACTGAAAAACCACCTCTGAAGAAAACCATCAGCAAGAAAGATCTAACCGAAAAAGCACAATCAATGAGTAAGATAAATGAAATTGGTGCGAGGAAAAATTCTATCAAAGATCCTAAAAAGCCATTAAAACCGAAAGATGAATCAGATATAGCTAAAGATAAATTATCAAATACAAGGAGCACAGATTCAATGACTGATTCAAATAGTGTGGCGAAACAGGACAACGAGACACAGTATGATAAGATCACTAACGAAAAAGGTGAACTTGTTATAATGACGAAGAAAAACATTGTGTCGATGACTACAGCTGCAATAACTTCCCAGCCCTTAGATGTTGTTGCTACAGTTACTAATCAACTACCAGCCGCATTCGAAAAAGCAAGGGAAAAAGGTATATTTGAGAGATTGAGTTCAAAAGATTCCCTAGTAGGCAAAGAAGAATCTACAAGTCATGACAAAGACAAACCACACAAACGCACAGAACATAAAGAACCATCAGATGAAAAAGAAAAGATTGATGAGAAGCGACCTCCGAGGCACAACAAACCTAACTATGAGAAACCTTTGTTCACCGAAGAACAACTAAAACTTAAGCCGCTGCAACCACCGTACAACAACCCTCAAGTTGAACGAGCAAAACAAAAAATAGAGGCCATTTTAAAAGAGCCTGAAGTGTCAGCAGAAAACATACTAACCCCATCAGCAAAATCTAGAGAACTAAAAAACACCTTTAAAGACGTAGCTGATAAAACTAAAACTGATGTCAAGGAAGCAAAAACTGAAGTATCGAACAAACTGACAGAAATTAAAGACCAAGTTGTTAAGCAAAACGAAAAAATGACTGAAGAAATACGTTCTGAAGTGAAGAAAATTGTCGACAGTATAATCACTCCCGTTGAACAGCCCAAAGATGTACCAGAAAAGGTAAAAGAGATTCCGAAGAAGATTGAAGAAGTGAAGAAAGATATAGAACCGATAGTTACAGTAGTGAACGAGAAAAAGAAAAATGGTGGAACGAGTATCGTTGAGAAAATAAATGAAACGCTTGTAAAAGGCGAAGGAGAGGTTGAAGTGCAAAGTTCTAACGTGTCTACACCAGGCATCGAAAAAATTGCGGTGGCAAAGAAGATGGCGGACGGTAATGGTTCGGATAAATCCGCTCAAAGTAATGGCGGGTGAGTACTGAAGTATTTTAGATTTTACTGTATTTTCTTCATTTCTAGCTTCACTGTCCGGACCGTTTTGTTCTAAGAAATATAAATTATTTTATCGGTATAGTGTGACTACTACAGCTTCCGTAAAATGTCATCATCTTCATCATTTCAACTGAAAATCATCCACTGCTGGACACAGGCCTCCCGCAAAGATTACCACTACGACTGGTATGGGTTTTGCCATAATCGCCACGCTTGGCAGGCGGGTTGGCGATCGCAGTTAAGGTATAAATATACTCAAAGAATGCTGCTGCCCATCCTCCGGCTAATCCCTTAGTCGCCTTTTACGACACCCACAGGATGAGATGGGGTGGTGGTATTCTTAGCCGGCACCACATTGTAGTGTGTGTAGTGTATAATGACAAAATATTATGACGCTTTGCTGGGATGGATAAATATTTTGGATACGTACTACCTATAC
Source organism: Diloba caeruleocephala (assembly GCA_947459985.1). Classification (NCBI taxonomy): domain Eukaryota; kingdom Metazoa; phylum Arthropoda; class Insecta; order Lepidoptera; family Noctuidae; genus Diloba; species Diloba caeruleocephala. The sequence goes on from OX381630.1 coordinate 1,401,641, forward strand.
GTGCGGATACAATAAGTGTGATAATAGCATTAGTATCCGGTTGACCACCTTTTATAATACACTACAAAACAATGCCTAGGGAACTAGGCTATATTATAAATGCCCATCAAGGTACACAACCTCGTCAAGGTATTTCTCTGCGTTTAAATTGCTGCGTATCTAAATGAGATCTGTTTGGCTGTAAGAACTCACTGTCGAACTCACTTCTGCATCCGCATCTCTAATTTCGTATTGTTTTTACTACTATTCAGATTCAGAAGTGAGTTTGTTATTGAGTTCTTACATAGTAACACTGCAGTTCTTCCACCTAGGCAAATTAGAGCCCACACCATGATCGTCCCGCCTTGGTGAGGATGAACTTCCTGAATATTCTGGAGTCGACTCTGGCGACCTGGAGATCGCCAAACACGCACTCTCCTTGAATAGGGATGAAATCCAATCCGAAACTCATCGGGAAACAGAATGGCACCTGTTATGTTTTCCGATGAGTACACTATATATTTCTAATTACTATTCGAAATGAACAATAGAAATGAAAGTCGTATTAGCCCTCAGAGATTGATATTGTAATGTGCTTTCACTAAAGTCCCTAGTGAAATAATCATCTAAGGATTTATGCCTTGAATAGTTTAATCATCAGTAGTTTTCATTTGAAATGTATGAGGATGTAATTAATTAATTATATTACGATCTAGACTTTCCGCTATTGTGTCACATCCCCATTGTTTAAGAAGATATTTATCAGGTTAGCTGATGGACCTGAATTTTAGCACAGATAGTCCATCCACTCTACCAAATATACCAATATTTTTTTATTTCGTAACAATATCATCGTCATCCTCATTATCAATTCAGCCGAAAAACCTTAACTGCTGGACAGAAACCTCCCCCAAATATTGCGACAACAATCGGTATGGGTTTGAGTTGTGTGCTCATTGGGGGGTTTTGCCATAATCGCTACGATTGGCAGACGGGTTGGCGATCGCAGTTGTATTATAATTGTGCTCGAAGGACGCTGCTGCCCATCTCATGGCTAGTTGAAGTCACTGATCGGCGAGGTGAAGCGGTCAATCTATGTATGGATGACCGTATAGTGGTATTTAAACTGAGCGTCTCCATATTCGGAGGGCACGTTAAATCGCTGTTCCCGGTTGTTTTCATTAGACGGCAGTCGTTAAGCTGAGTCGAAGTCCTTTGGGCGGCTTGAACAACTCTCACACAAGGTTGAGCACTAACCAGACGAAAATAAGAATAAGTCGCAGTCTCTGATCGGTAAGCGATCGGCGTGGTGAAGCAACGCTTGGCGCGGTCCATCTATACCTGGATGACCGTATCATCATCATCATATCGGCCATAGGACGTCCACTGCTGAACAAAGGCCTCCTCCGTAGATTTCGACAACGAGCGGTTACGTGCGGCTCTCATCCAATGACTCCCAGCGACCTTCGCCAGGTCGACTGTCCACATCGTGGGACGTGCGGTTGCGGTGGCCGTGTGTGCTATTTTATAGTGCTATTTTTTTTTTAAAAACGATGGAGCACACTAGGATTTCTCCTGTGTCGTGGGTGCGTTTACATACATGAATTCCACATACAATACACCCAGACCCGGAACAACTACCTGCAGATCATACAAATATTTGTTTCGTGCGGGAATCGAACCCAAGACCCGAAGCGCAGCAGTCGACTGTATCAGCCACTGCACCAACCGTGCCGTCATTTATAGTGCTATTTAAACTGAGAAGTTACCCCCATATTCAAAATGCATTTATTTACGTTACACATACGTTTTTGGGTCGCAGAAATCCATATGTTTACCTAATTTCAACTTAATCGGTACAGTAGATTCGGAGCAAATTGGTTGTGACAGACGGATAGACAGACAGACACACGAGTGATCCTATAAGGGTTCCGCCGTTTTTTCCGTCGGACGTTCGAAACCCTAAAAACGTTGTTTTTAAGTGTTCGAATAGCGACTTGACTCGTTAATTACTGCAAAAACAAAATGGAAGTTACGACTTTTAATAAACCCTGTAACCTACTGATTATACCTTTATAATAAAGTACTCAATCATCTATTTGCATTCAACTATGTAGAGTTAGGTAGTATGGACCCTGTCGGGCACAGCAATTACATATAACTATCCTATTTAGCATATACAGGGTGTCCAGTAAATAGCACGACATACTGCAGGGGGTGAGAGCTTGGGTCAATACCTACCAAAAAACACAATATATTTTCAGCAAAATTTTACGGATTTACTGTAGTAGTAAGTTAAGCAAAAGAAAATTGTAATGTGAAAATTTAAATAAAAATTGTATTTCTTGAAAACATTTTAGTTTTTAATAGAATGAAGACTTATCAATGAGTAACTATTCACAAATAATTTGGGGTAAAAAAAAAACTAGAAAAAGATTTCATTATTACGAGATGCTCAAAAATTTGTGTCAAGGCAGAGATTTTTCGATATTTCGGAAAATGTTGTACTACTGTAAATCCGTAAGATTTTGCTGAACATATATTGTGTTTTTTTGGTAGGTATTGACCCAAGCTCTCACCCCCTGCAGTATGTCGTGCTATTTACTGGACAACCTGTATAGCAGCCAAAGGCCACTCCACTCCACTGCTGAACATTGGCCTTCCCCATGGATTTCCACAAATATGTCGTCATTATGGGGGGAGTTTGCCAGTACTTACCACGTTTGGCAGGCGGGTTGGCGAGCGCAGTATAGCTACTGTTCCACAGAAAAGACGCTGCTGCCCATCCCTCAGGTTTAGAGTCCCTTAGGCGCCTTTTACGATATCCACGGGAGGAGATGGAGTGGTGCTATATTCTTAATCCTTATACCACACGGAGAAGCTCTTCATTTATACACGTTTTAAAATGAAAATCAACTTCGAAGTATTTTATCCCCAACCCAGTACTTAACGTTACTCAGCCAAATAAATTAAATACCAAGACAACACGGCACGGGATTTATTGGCCGTTGTTTGTTTCTCGAGTACTGAAGAATCCTAACCATATTATTATTTATTAGAAAAATAAAAGAACACGATTTAATCAAAATATTACTCACTATAAAATAACAGCTCAGTATTGAACCATTCTTAATTAATCAATAAATATAAATAAGTCAATAAATATTTATTAATCAATAAATATTAACTAATCAATAAACATTAATTAACAATAAATATTACTCACTGTTGAAATACGTACAGCACACTGATTTCCCGCTCATGCGCGCTATGCGCCCACACCTTTCATTCCCGCGCACATCTTATTTTTTCTAACACATGTTATTTATTTTTCCCTCTCGGACCTAGTAACAATTATCCGTCCTTTTTACGTCGGAAACGTTACACATAAAATGTTGCACTGAAACCTTGACCTTGAAATTTAACTCTGAATGAGAGCAAAATTTTACTTTTTTTTTATCTTATTTTATTTTAGTGGTTTTTATCCATTAAGGACATGTCAACCCCATCATACCTTTGTACAAAATAATCCACAGCTTAAAAAATAAAAATCTTAATTATAGTTACTAACTTTAATGAAACGAATCACTGCTGAACGACTGGTACCAAACGACAAAGTTTTTTAGCTGCCTCGATTTTGGCCTTGATGAAACACTGAATTAGTCCTACATCCAGCCTATTTAGCTTAAATTCGTACAGCAGTGAGTCGCGTTCATCTTTATTTTGGACACATTCCATCAGCAAATGCTGTACATCTTCAATTTTATTGCAAATAACACAGTTGGGTGAATTTGTCTTTCAACAAGGAAAAAAACCAAATAACCGATAGGATCGAAATAAGCGTCATGGCAAAAATAGAATTTTATAAGGGCCTCGAATAACATTATTATCCTAACAGGAGAATTAAAAACATCCTCTCTAACGGCTGAAAGTGACATCTCGTGGATAGTACATCTGCAGCGGCCAAAATCTCTTTATCATCACCATCAACATATCAGCCGAAAGACGTCTACTGATGAATAAAGGCCTCCCCCATAGATTCCCACAATTGAGTCGTCATTGCACATTTCAAAGTTAAATATTTTTATTTCAAATAAACCAAAAATTGGCACTTATGAAATTTCAGACTTTATTCATTTCGGCCGAATGAAATCCACTGCTGGACACAGGCCTCCCCTAAAGATCACCACAACGACCGATATGGGTGTGTTGTGGGCTCATTGGGGGGTTTTGCCATAATCGCCACGCTTGGCAGACGGGTTGGCGATCGCAGTTGAGTTGTTAATGTACTCGAAGGACGCTGCTGCCCATCCTCCGGCTAATCCGTTACTCGACTTTTACGACACCCACGGGAGGCGATGGGGTGGTGATATTCCGAGCGACCAACCACACGGCACAAGACTTCTTCAAACTTCAGACTTTAAGTTGCACTATCTGATTTATCCGTTACGGCCGAAATTAATAATCAATCTAATCCAAAATCTTTGGATTTCAGATTACAGATATGTCTGTTTTTTTGTGTTAAATAGAAAGAAAGAAAAGTATTTTATTTGCACTATAAGGACACATACCTACAACAAAGACAAAATAAAAACAATTTGATTAAAACAATGAAATAAAAATCCTGTTGGGAAGATATGCGCCATATCCGTGCAAAATGGTTGTCGCTCAGCATACTACTGTGGAGAGGTGTTTTTTTTAAATGTGATCGTACCACAACAACGGATGAATTTTAACATCTTAAATCTAATAATATTTATCTAGGAATATTTTGGATTAGATTGATTATTAATTTCCACCGTTAGTCGCCTTTTACAACATCCACGGGAGGAGATCGTAGTGCTATATTCTAAATCCGGATACGGGGACACCTCACGGAATCAAGGCTCAAGCCTTAGCAGTGGAGTTATTACTGCTAGTTGGATAAATCCTGAGAGCGTCCCTTCTATGGAACAGTAGCCATACTGCGCTCACCAACTCGCCTGCCAAGCGTGGTCAGTACTGGCAAATACCCCCAAAATGATGACACAATTGTGGAAATCTATGGGGGAGGCCTTTGTTTAGCAGTGGTCATCCATTGGCTGAAATGATGAAGTCTACTTACTAACCATAATGGAAGGTCCTGCAAGGCCTTTTTTTATTGATGCCCAGTGGAAATTCTTCGTGAACTTCCTTCGCCCCGGGGAAGGGCGATGGGGTATGCCGGACTCCTACCGGCTAAAACCACTGGAGCGGTCATCTTCGGCACCTAAGGGCTGCTCCAGGTCCTCGTATGATCACACTAGAGCCGCCCACTGGTACCACGCCTATAGGCACATCTCGGAGAGGATGACTGTAAAGCGGTCACCTCCCCGGGGGGATTGTAAAGGATCCCCCGAAGCGTACCACGGCAGCGCGTGACCACATGCTTGCTACCGTGTTCTCTTGGGTCGCTCGGTGTGGGCATGCAGATTCCCCAATCTACGCACCCGCAAACCCAGAGGTCCCGCGCCTTATAGCAACGGCAGGGGGTTTCAGGCGTATGGGAATTAAGTGCCAGGGCGGTTGTTACCCCGGCGCCGTCTCCTCCTTCTTCGAGTTGGATCGGCCCTCTCCCAGGTCCTGTAAGGCCTACCCAACTGAAATACACACTATCAATCTCACGCATGTCTACGTTAGTGGCCTAGCAGTGATCCCCCGATGGAGTGGTCAGTTTGCGGTAACGAGGCACAGTATCGACCGCGTGGCGTGACCACCGCGCTGATTAGCATACGGGGCAGGTAGGGCTGCAGCTTGATGAATTTAATATATGTTGCTAGTTTACTACTTTTAAGGAGTTATGTTTTGGCGTATTAAGTATTCGTGATTATTTTTAGTTTATTTGGTGGTTTTATTTGTATTTTCACGCGATGAATCTATACAAATAAATAAAATTGAAGTGTCTGTTTGTTATGTCAAAATAACAGCATTTTACTAAATGCATATGAAAGTATATACGGTACCTATCACAAAAAAAAAACAATTTTTAACTTTTTTGTTTGTCTGTCTGTCTGTTTGTTCCGGGTAATCTCCGAAACGGCTAGACTGATTTTGAAGGGACTTTCACTGGCAGATAGCTGATATTATAAGGAATAACTTAGGCTACTTTTATTTTCGAAAAGTGATTAGGGATCCGCGCAGAAAAAACCTTGATATCATATATATATTCTATGTCAAGTGTCTATGTCGAAGTACTCTAAATTTCTTTTAAATTAAACGCGGGTGAAACCGGGCGTCCCAGCTAGTATGTTATATAAATATCTACATAGTAGAAAAAAAAATGTGTACGAAATCATGTACTTTACGCTTCGTGTAAGCATGGATTCCTGGCATTAAAGTTTGCAGATTCGGTACCTGCACGGGACATTTTTTAATGCGATATTGTATGGCATACAGATGATATTTGTTGTTAGTCATTTGTAGTCATTTTGGAGGGAATTTGCGAATACTCACGACGCTTAACAGGCGGGTTGGTGAGCGCAGTATGGCTACTGTTCCACAAAAGGGGTGCCGCTGTCTATCCCTCTGGTTTAGTCTCTTAATTGTCTTTTACGACATCAACGGGAGGAGATAGAGTGATGGTTCTTAATCTGTTCATAACACGAAAAGTGGTAACACAAATTGAAACCAAACATCTCGAGATATCGCATTTCCATAAAAGGCGGATTCCACATCTCACGTCAACGTAAACATCCGCTGCGGAAAATGGGCCTCCCAATGATCACTACAATGAAATAGTCATAAAATATTGCCATAATGATTCCTATGCTTGGAAGGTATGTAAGGCATGCTGCCCATCCTTTGAATAGACTACGTCACATTTAATTTGTTTTTTTGTAACTTTGACGGCACGGTTGGTGCAGTGGCTCATACAGTCGACTGCTGCGCCCCGGGTCGTGGGTTCGATTCCCGCACAGAACAAATATTTGTATGATCTGAAGATAGTTGTTCCGGGTCTGGGTGTATTGTGTGTGAAATTCATGTCTGTAAACGCACCCACGACACAGGAGAAATCCTAGTGTGGGGCAATGTTTAAAAAAAAATATATATATACACATGGGTGGAGAGATTTGGTCTAATTTTGAGGAACTGGTCGATTACCAGTTTATAAATTGCATTAGAGCGAACCATCATTTTAGCCTAATAAAGTCCACTGCTGGACACAAGCCAACAAAGTTGGCCACAACGACCGGTCTGGGTGTGTTGTGCGCTCATTGGGGAGGTTGTCATAATCGCCACACTTGGCAGGCGGATAGGCGATCGCAGTTGAGTTTTTAATGTACTCGAAGGATGCTGCTGCCAATAGTCTGATTAATTCCATAGTCGCCTTTTATGACACCCACGGAATGAGATGGAGTGATGGTATACTTAGCCGGCACCACACAGCTTTAATTGCCATCATCATCATTTCGGCCGAATGAAGTCCACTGCTGGACACAGGCCTCCCCCAAAGATCATCACAACGACCGATATGGATGTGTTGTTGGCTCATTGGGGGGATTTGCCATAATCGCCACGCTTGGCAAACCGGTTGGAGATCGCAGTTGAATTGTTAATGTACCCGAAGGACGCTGCTGCCTCCTCGGGCTAATCCCTTAGTCGACTTTTATAACACCCACGGGAGGAGATGGGGTGGTGGTATTCTAAGCCGGCACCACACGGCGAATTTTTAATATATATTATAATTGCCAACCATAAGCAAACTATACTAAAGTTATTATAGGTCACTTCCTAAACCTTATTAATACATCTTTCTAATTCTGACCTCAATACACACATGCGTCTAACGGTTCAACAACCAAGGTTGCCGCGGTCTCGTTTACCAAGAATTACTTTAACCTATATAGCTTTAATTTCCGTTGCGTAAAAAATTATGCTATATTAAATTTTGGCAGCCCTATTGATGTGAGGGGTGACGCGGCACAAAAGTAGAGGCATACCATAGCTTGCATTAGGAACTACCTTCGTATGTAATATAGTATCACTGTGAATGTCACTGCGCTGCAGAAACAAACTTCACAGTCTGCAGCGCAGAGTGGCTATACGGATCGCACGGGGATACAGGACTGTGTCCTACGAGGCGGCAACTCTCCTGGCACGCTTTCCGCCTTTCGACATCCAGGCGGAGACGGATGCGTGGGTCTACGACCAGACACGCTCCCTCCGCCAAAGCGGGGAAAGCGTACCTTCAGGGGCGTTCGACAGACTGAGGCGGCTGGCTCGACGGCGCGCACTCGAGATGTGGCGACATCGCCTACAATTGCAGTTCGCGACCAAGTGCGTCGTCGAGGCCATCCTGCCGCTCTTCGGAGCCTGGCTCAGAAGGAGCGAGCGCGTCACCTACCGTCTGTCGCAGGTGTTCACCGGTCACGGTTGTTTCGGTGCATACCTACACAAAATAGGATGCGAGGTTACGGCACAGTGCCACTATTGTGAAAGCGACCAGGATACAACACAGCACACGCTCGAGGAGTGCCCTGCTTGGGCGGCCCCGCGGTGGATCATCGTCGATCGGATCGGGCAAAATCTTACTCTGCCAGCAGTAGTGTCGGCTATGTTGGCAGAGCATGAAAATTGGAGTGCAGTGGTCTCCTTCTGCGAGAGCGTCATGCTGCAGAAGGAGATTGCAGAGCGGGTTCAGGAGAAGGCCGATCTCGCATGGAGAAGGAAGAGACGACGCCGGGGCAACAACCGTCCCGGCTCCCAAATCCAACACGCCTAAGCCCCCTGCCGTCATTACATGGTGGAAGGCCTAGGAGATCGCGGGTGCACAGATTGGGGAGTCTGCTCACACCGAGCGACCCCCGGGAAGACGGTGGCGCGCACGTGGACACGTGCCGCCGTGTGCGCAGCACAGCGCAAAGCGAGGCTTGCGGGGATCCTTTACAATCCTCCCCGAGAAGTGCCTGGGGGGCGACCTTTTTACAGTCGCCTTCCCTCCGCTAGAGGGGGTGACTGCTTTACAGTCGTCCCCTCTGTGATGTGCCTAAAGGCGTGTCACCAATGGGCGGCTCTAGTGTGTTCTAACGAGGACTTGGAGCCCCCTTCAGTGCCGAAGATGACCGCTCCATTGGATTTAGCCGGTAGGAGTCCGGCATACCCCTTCGCCCTTCCCCGGGGTGAAGGAAGTTCCATGTAGAATTTCCACTAGACATCAATAAAACAAAAAAGGTCTACCTCGTTGGAGGTCGTCCCACGCTGCGGTCTCCACTAGAAAACCTTTTTGCTCCAATTGCCATCAGTTCTAGCACAACATACTAGAAAATTATTCTTTTGGAGTTTTCTCCTTAATAATCAATTTTTATATGAGGCGTCGGAGCTGACACACACACACTTTTTCATAATATTCCTAAGCGTAATTAATACACTATTTATGTAACGAGTCATACAACTTAAAACTCCATACCAAGGCATTGTTTGATAACAACCTAGTAACGACCTGTTCGTATCATACGTTATACAATGCCGCTTCTGCTCATTAAAATCATTATAATTTCTTAGAATACTAATCAATGAATATAAAACATTACCAAGTGCCTACAGTTTTGTATTGAGATTTGACCCTTCAAATAACTAATGCATTACTTTGTTTTAACGTAAGTTTAAACTTTGAATATTCCATTTTTATATAGTTAAGGGAAAAGTACCAACCACGTACGTTGAGTGACGAATACAGGAAGCCCAACGCTAATCGCTTAAATGTGCCTCATGCTCATTTGCCCTCCTAAGTAATAAATGATAATTAAGATTTTATAAAAAATATTAATCTCTGGTAACGGACACTGGTTAAAGACTTTGTCTTGAGGCATTGCGGTATTATCGATGAAAGACGTTGCGAAGTTTCTGGAACGCTGCCCAGCCGCTTCGGATTCGACGATCTTTCTCAAAACCGGACCTACCTAACTGGAATGGACTTTATCCCAGGTAGACATACTCATCAACAACATCGAGAACAGAGTTCCCAACGTATATTGAGATGGACACGACATGGGTAATTGACATGACTTTCGTCTAGCCCATGTTCATTTTAAAGTTCACCTGTTGGGAAACTCTGTTGAGATCATTGAGAATTGTGCTGAGCTCTTGCAGCGAGTCTACGTTGGGTACACTGTAAGTAATTTGTAGGTTATATTTTATGACAATAACAGTAATGTTATTTTTACAGAACTATTAAAATGGTGGCCAGGTTACTTTTATTGCCTATCTAGAGAGGTACACAGCGTGAATCCCATTAGCTTAAGTTGAGGACATTTTAAGTTAATCATTGACTTCCTCCACCTTTTTTTTCGTGGGAATAGATCTTCATGGACTTCCTCTGACCTGGATTAGGGTGGAGGGGCGTGCCAGACTTACTGTTTAGAATCTCATGGTACTTACCTACCGCTGGGAGAATGGTGTTCGTGGCTTCGCATTGGGCTATTTCACCAGCAGGTTTTGGCCCGTCACTTGGTCTGACAGGATCCGTCTCTGCACGACCTGGCCGGCCGCACTTCAGAGAGTCACGCATTCGCTTCAGAACACTGGCCGTCTCGGCCTTGTTTCTGTTCGGGCCAGGGACTGTTTCAAGTTCATCGGCCGCAGGCTGCAACTCAAGGCGGCCGAAGATTGCTGGATATCTACTTATTTTCTCTTACATACAAGTTTTTTTTTTTTTTTCTTTTAAAAAACTTTGCCCCACACTAGGATTTCTCCTGTGTCGTGGGTGCGTTTACAGACATAAATTCCACACACAATACACCCAGACCCGGAACAACTACCTGCAGATCATACAAATATTTGTTCCGTGCGGGAATCGAACCCACAACCCGGAGCACAGCAGCCGACTGTATCAGCCACTGCACCAACCGTGCTGTCATTTATTATTATTTTATCATGATAATATTATTATTATAATAATAAAGTCTCATAGCCTATACGTATCGTGCAACTAATCCCACGATTCCCACATGAGATAATTTACTCAGCACAGTCTAAAAAAGGTACAACAAAATTGAAATTATGGGAAAAATCTCCCTTTTGTTGAGTAATGGTGCATCCACACCACAAACGATTTTTGTGGAGGAACGTTTAACATTAACTTTCTATAATATCTGTAGCCACGTTGTTATAAGTCGAATATTGTTCATCGCATACATACCATCAGTAATATAAAGTAACAAAGCTTTTTGAAATAAGTGTTTTTGAATATATGGTCAAACAAGACGGGTGTTATGGAGCGTATACACGCAGCGTAGTGCGAACACGTTACTAGCGTGATTTAGGATTATTGACATCGGAGAGTTGCATTTAATGTCCCAGTAGATGTCACTGTAAGTTGTAGTTACACGGTAGCAATGTAGGTGTCGCGGCATGGCAAAGAGTAACGTCGAGATTTCTGGCATATGTTCACTGACTTCTAGAGGCAGCGGACGTGTACCTTCCTGTAGAAAAGTTGCGTGTTTAATCAAACGAGGTAACGTTGACCAATATACTGTAACAAATGTTACTGCATTTTTTTTTAAACTTTGCCCCACACATTTCTCGTGTGTCGTGGGCGCGTTTATGACATGAATTCCACATACAATACACCCAGACCCGGAACAACTACCTGCAGATCATACAAATATTTGTTCCGTGCGGGAATCGAACCCACGACCCGGAGCGCAGCAGCCGACTGTATCAGCCACTGCACTAACGAAAATATACGAATTATAATTATTCGTATATTTCAAACCAAATGTACACTGATAATCATACTAAAATGTTAAGGATTTAAATGTATCAGAACGTATTTCCAAGTGTCCTGTCGATGGTGGCTCCACAAATAGGACGGTACTGCCCATCCCTCCAGCTTAGAGTCCCTTAGTGGCCTGTTACGACATCTATGGGAGGAGATGGATTGGTGCTGCATGCAGCAAGCATAAAAGTTTAATCAAGATCCTAATAAAATATTGCAATTTATCCTAAATTGTGGTGGTCTAACGTAGTCTAATAGACTTCGGTCTCACATAACCTTCATTTCGTGAACAATGTTGTCGTATGTATAGTAATATATTATGATAAAAATGATGAAAGAGTTGCTAACCATGGAACTCCAACTCGTTATTCTTCACAGGAACTGTAAATCTTAATACGTGGCAATTTGACTCTTACAGCGCCTGAAAATGGTTTTTTAAAGTCAGGAAAAACATAAAATCTAAAATATACGCGATGGAATCCGTTTAAAAGTGTTTTATTATCTTTATCTTAACTAATGCTAAACTATGCCGTGTGGTGCCGGCTCAGAATGCCACCACCCCATCTCCTCCCATGGGTGTCGTAAAAGTCGACTAAGGGATTAGCCGGAGGATGGGCAGCAGCGTCCTTCGAGTACATTAACAACTCAACTGCGATCGCCAACCCGCCTGCCAAGCGTGGCGATTATGGCAAAACCCCCCAATGAGCCCACAACACATCCATATCGGTGGTTGTGGTGATCTTTGGGGGAGGCCTGTGTCCAGCAGTGGACTTCGTTCGGCCGAAATGATGAACTAATGTAATTTAAAATCATAAGCTTGTTAGCTAATACAGCTGTTTAAAATGGCTGAATAGGCATGAACCAAAGTCTTATAATTAATTTATTATTTAGAAGAGTTCTTCATTTCATCAGTTCATTTTGTATTTGAACTTTCAAAATCCCCAAAAGTATACTCCTGTCGTGTGTGCTTCAATTTGCTTATAGTGTATGTATGTTTATTTTCTCGAATTTACTCATGGCCATCGAAGGAAAACTGATTCATCGTATTTCCATTTTAACACGCCATTTCAGAACACTGACCGGTGTGGTGACGTCATTTTTCCTTTTCGTGTCGAAGAAAATATAGACTCACGAAACCAAACCAGTCTGTGGGTAGGGCCGGGTCATCGTCATCATCATATCAACCGAAGGACATACACTTCTGAACAAAGGCCTCCCCATAGATTTCCACAACAAGCGGTCACATAATTTGAGGGTATTTGCCAGTACTCACCACGCTTGGTAGGCGGGTTGGTGAGCGCAGTATGGCTACTGTTGCACAGAAACGGCACTGCTGCCTGTGTTTAGATTCCCTTCAGCTGTTACAACATCCTTGGGAGGAGCTGGAGTGGTACTATACTTTAAGTCTGGACATCACACGGGCGGTGCTGGGTAGTACATTGGTATTAGTGTAGTTGCGGTCTCTAACCCAAACTTGGTTTAGAGAAACTTGGTTTAGAGAAACTTGGTTTAGAGAAACTTGGTTTAGAGAAACTTGGTTTAGGGAAACTTGGTTTAGAGGTTATAACATTACCACTGTTAACATATACCTATGTCGAGCAGCAAGATTAGCCCCAATTCAGCGGCTAGTAGCAGGCTGACCCGTTTTTATTAATCCGGTGGAAATACATCATGTACTTTCTCCGCCCCGATAAAGGGCGGAGGGGTATGCCGGACTCCTACCGGCTAAAAGAATGGCTCCAGGTACTCGAATAATCTCCATCTAGAGCCACCTACTGGTGCCACGTCTTTAAGCACATCTCGGAGAGGATGACTGTAAAGCGGTCTCCCTCTCTAGTGGAGGGAAGGCAGCTGTAAAGAGGCGACCTCCCCAGGCACCTTTCGGGGGGATTGTAAACTGACCGTAAAATAAACTGTTTAAGTAGCTATAGGAAAACCCACGTTCTGGTTACTGCGATTATTTTACTTACTTTGTTGCACACACTGACTACTTCTTCTTACGTCTGGCTAGTGACCAACCTCCTGTCACAGTTGTTCAAGCCACCGAAAGTCCTCCAACTTGGCTTAAAGACTGGCGTCTAATGACAACAACCAGGTCTGACGATTATACGTGCCCATGGACACGCTTAGTTCAAAAACGCGGTCACCCATTCATAGAATGACAGCGCCAAGCGTTGCTTAATCTCACCGATCGCTTACCGATCAGTGAGTGCAACTGGCTATGGGTGTCTTAAAGTGTACTAGGCAGTGTAAACCCAGTCCGCCTAAAAGTAAACGAAATAAATGGCCAAAAGACATTTATCCAAAAAGTAAACTTGCCCTTTTGGCCTTGCCTTATGGTGCCGGCAAAGAATAAAAAAAGCCGGCCATGGGCAATCTTTGGGGGAGGCTTCTGTCCAGCAGTGGATGTTTATCGGCTGAAAGGAGGATGAAGGAAACTTGGCCGATTTGTGTGATGCGTGGGACTTTCTTGTACGGCATTGCAGCTGGTGGAGCATAAGACAGCCAGCGGCGCATTAAAAGCCGACGGAAAAGCAGTTTTCAATCACAAATATACTTATTTCACATTAAATAGGGTCACAAATGGTGTTAAATGAAAACACACCAGTATAATTAGCCATAGCGTGGAATGTAAAATTGCGTATAAAACGTTGTCATTGAAATATTCATAATATTCCCTCGATTTCTATTTATTGCAGTTAAACAGTATGCTTTACTTTTCAAATGAAATCTTAAACTAAGAACCAAAAATCAATCCAATCTGGGATTTGCCTGTTTTTGAAACAGAGCAAAAAAATTCTTTAGTCTAAAGTTTTTGGTAAAGATTGATTAATTAGGCCGATAGGTCACTAACAGACTCTGCGTGCTCACACCGAGCGACCCCCGGGAAGACAGCGGCACGCACGTGGCCGCGTGCCGCGGTGTGCGCAGCACAGCGCACAGCGAGGCGAGGGGGGATTCTTAACAATCCTCCCCGAGAAGTGCCTGGGAGGCGACCTTTTTACAATCAGCAGGAGGGGACTCCGTGATGTGCCTAAAGGCGTGGCGCCAATGGGTGGCTCTAGTGTGATCTTAAGAGGACCTGGAGCCCTGCTTCGGTGCCGAAGATGACTGCTCCAGTGGTTTTAGCCGGTAGGAGTCCGGCATACCCCTTCGTCTTTCCCCGGGATGGAAGAAGTTCATGTAGAATTTCCACTGGACACCAAGTGTTTGATTATTAATTTCGTCTATTCTGTTAAGTTTAAATAGTTCAACCATAACTGCAGCCCCAATCGAATAGGGTGAATGACCTACTGTATAAGTGCTAATGGAGTCATAATTCATCAAAATTATAACTCCAAAGTAAAATTGCAAATTAGAGATACATATCTCATTTCCATTTGAACTGTAAAAGTAGCAATTTCCCACCTTTATTTGGGTTGCATGCCATGACGTCAATGCAGTAAATTGACCAATATAGAGTATGAAAGAGACAGTACACAGCATATTAAGTAGTGTGAGATTGATTTTGAAATCCAGATGGAATATCAGCTAGGTAAGCTATATAAATATGCTTTGCAAGGATAAGAACCACCACAATAGCAGCGGTTACGGTTTGAAGTTACCACTTCTCGATCATAAATAGCCCAATATTTCGCAATTTCATCTGAAATTCTAATAAAATTGTTTATTAAAATGGTCATTCATTTCCTAAAACCAAACCATTGTGACTGTACTGATACTACATACATTATTGTTTTTTTTTATTGCTTGGGCCACTGACCCTTCTTACTAAAATTGAAAATAAAAGCTTCGACTACTGAACCAATGAGTTTATGCAAAGGTCCACTCTTCAACATTCTTTCTGTCCAAGGCTCATTACGTCTGTACACGCCACGACCGACACGTAATTCTTGGCATTCGATATTAAAGCAGCCCTTAAGAAATGGTTCAACCCCCTAGTTCGCCCTCGAGCGTTGAACGCCACACCCGCCCTACTAACACAACAAATGGCGGGAAAACAGACATAAACAATATTAAGATGTGGCTCGAAATTGTGTTTCCTTTGCTTCGAATTATAGCAGTATTCTTAATTCAAAAATTGAAATAGTTGTCTTTTCGCGTTTGCCTCTAAAAGAGTGATTTTGTCTTCGAAATAGTGCTGCCATGAAATGAAGTTGAGACGATTTTTTATCGACTTTATCTCTGTAGAGTTTTCATGTTGAATTAATTATGATACATAATAGGACTGTGTATATTTTGCCAAATGAACTGCTGCCGAAGAGGTATAGCGAAGAAAATAGGTAAATAATAATATTAATTATTTTACTTGTTCATTAGATAGCCAAATTTATTTTTAGTAAAAAATAGTTGAAATTGTAAAACATATTTTTACTTTAACTTTTAACTCTTAATCCGTCTGCTTGTATTTTTGTATAATATTTCGACACCCAAAACAAAAGATACAATAAAAAATAGCAACTTAAATAAATAGAAAACCTTTTGTGGATTAAGACCATAGTTAAATAGTTAATAGGGAAGAAAGCATTTCAAATTTAATGAATGTTAGATTTTTCTGGTACATCGCAGTATTTACCTGTTATTGGCCAACGGAAATAGGCATATAAAACAAGGCCACTTCCGGTGGACAAAGCCGTAAATAACAGAGTTGTTAAAATTATAATTTCTATCTGATGGGTATGTGGGGTTGTTTTAGCTTTTTTTAACGCTATGCTTTCCTCAGAGAAAATATAACTTCTGGTGCCGTAATATTTATCATCACGCATGAAATTCTTCTCGAGCCTCCAAGCTATACTAGTTTTGTCGTAGTCAATTCTACAAAAGCCTTTTATTATTAAAAGGACGGAATTTCATAAAATTACTATGACTGGATCCGCCCCTGACCTCTATCTTGCTTGATGGAAAGCAATGGATGGGGTCAACGACGAAACGAGCGCACCGAGGAGATGCCTGTTCACTTTTACCTTAAAGGTTTACAGATTATGCGTAGCAGGGAAAACAGACGATATAAATATGTCTATATTATTTATAATTTAAATTATTTTAAGGGCATTAATTCGCCACTCGTTGTAATTAATTTGTTAAACGTTTTGAGGAAAATATTTAAAAGACAATGTCAATTAAAAACAATATCTTATGGGAATTTACTGATGATTGAAAATACAATACATTATTTTTTTGCTCTTGGTTCTAGGGCGAACAATGTATGGACGCAGAACAATGTCCTTTAAGGCACCTTAACAAGACAAGAGTGTTATTTTTTTTAACCGTGTTTTGTTAAAATTCGTGGCTCATCATATCATCATCATATCGGCCATATATGTCCACTGCTGACCAGAAGCCTCCCTTATAGATTTTCACAATTATGTCATCAATAGATATAGATGGAATTTGCCAATACTCACCACGTTAGGCAAGCGAGCAAGTTTGTGGGTGCAGTATGACTACTGTTCTACTGAAGGAACCCTGCTGCCATCCCTCTGGTTTAGAATCCCTTAGTCACTCTTAAGACATCCACGGGAGGAGATGGCTGACCCGTGTAAATTACAACTCGACTACCTACTAATAAGTAAACTGGCATAAAAATTACGGAAGAATTTGTGATTAACTTGTATCATTTATAAAAGTGAACAGAACGGAACGGCCATCGATTGTTTTAAACCTTTTATTTTACTTTTATAGCTTACTTTCGGATGAATAATATTTAATTTTTATTTTCCCCCTATTCTAGATTACCTCTTATCCCAGGTCTACCAATGCTACAAAGGTAAAGGTAGTTAAAAATAAGAACATTACACGAGTTCCACGATTAAATGTTTGATAACTAGTATAGAATTCATATTAGATGTCTAAAAAATGGCCTTAGTTTATGGCCATACGCCATGATATAATAATTTGTAAAATAATACAGAATTACCTTTGAATAGCTTGACGTTTGGACCAGAGAGCCAATTCCCGTAATTAATTTAGACTGGACCCGAGAGCCAATTCCGGTAATTAATTTAGACTATGACTGAAAGTTGATCGATCTAAGATTACATTATGAATAGACAAAATATTGGTCCTTTATTCTGCTCCTTTTCAATGATTTCAATCTAGTCTCATTTCAACGACAATTTTGACGTTCATTTTTATGACAATTTTAGTGCTATATTCAATTTTTTTGTAGTCGAATACTGTTTTGGCTTGATTCTTTTTCGTATACGTACACATTTGACATTGTTAGTTAGTTTAGGAGAATACCATTTTTAACATTTATGACATTGGCAGTAGATCCGAACTATATTTGAACATTTTAAGTACGAGAATTGGCCCAAGTTTCACCGATGGTTTTAATATATTATCATGTAACACGAAAATTTAAAAAATAATACGGATAGTTATCGCCATTTTTTGGATTCCTACTTACGATTCTATTTTACAAACATATTTTGAGCACCTTTTTAAGCCATATAATAGCCACAATAGCGGTGCTTCAGTGGCTAAGGCGTTGCACTGGCAATTTACTCATTGAAAAGTTAATCTACCTAAATACTAAATATTATATTTTGCGTACCTGGAGTGTTAACAGCTTATTATATGTACACCTTTCCTATATTCTTAATAGAACCAATTTAGGACCATTTGGGACGTTGTATTAGTCATCTCATCTTTAAGAATAGAGGTTGCTAACTAATCACTTTGTGGGTGGTTGAACCTTGTTAGGATTGGAATAAAGAAATGAATATAAAATTACAATAGCCTTTTTGTTATTAATTGACATAAATTGACCTTTTAGTATATTAATGTGTTGCCGAATCCAATATCACCATGATATAACACTTTTCGTAGCAGTAATTGTGTGTCGGTTAGAATAGTATACAAGCAATCGGAAAAATGTTAAAAATGACTTAAAATTGTGAAGACTTATGTAGCTTCCATTAAAGTCAAATTTTGATCTCAGGTAATCTACGAGTATGTTCCATTCATAAACTAACCCAATATATCTTAGAAAGAATAAGCAGACGATAAATATTACGTTCAATTATCTATGATCTTCAGATTCCCGCAAAGCACGAGCACTACCCCTAAGCCTCCAGCAAGGACCAAGAAAGAAGCCAAAGAATCATCTCCGTCTACTGAAATACGACCGCCTTCAGAACCCATAGAATCTACTGAAGAAAAAGTTAAAGAACCAAACTTCTGCCAACGTTTGATGAAAAAATGCAAGACTAAATGTTGCACATGCTGTATCAAAGGAGAAGAATCCGAAGAAGATGGAGATAAAGAAAGAAAAGAACATAAAGCTAAGGAGGGGAAGAAAGGAGTGATGAGCAAACTGAACTGTTGTAAGAAAAAGGTAGACGAAGAAAAAGCTGAACAGGAAATCAAGGATATTGAAAGAGCTGCTGGCAAAGTAAGTAAATTTATATAATTCTATTCATTTTTTTCAGCTAAGCTATTTAAAAGTCTGTATTAATATTTTCTAGGCAATTTTTTTATTTTCTTTATTTCTAACTGATAACTCAATGACGTCATAGTTCACCAAGCTGAAATAGTAATCATTTTGAGCAACGACTTTTGCATTTTTGGTAGCCAAATATCCTGCCACTAATCAAAACTCTGACCACCAGGCCTCAATAGAATACGAAAACGAAACGAAACATAAACGCAAGTTGCGCGACGTGTTCTGCGGCTGTTGCGGGCGACGGCGACGTGTTGCTGACACGGGGTCCATGCCGCGCAACGTTGCTGAGTCCATGTCACCTGCACCAGAGGAGACGGGCTGCTGTGGGAGGAAGAAGAGACAGGTTGAGAGGAGGGACAGTATTTTGAGCGATCGGCCGCCTAACAGGTGAATTTCAACTATAAATTTTTATGTTATTGATTTTAAATAATTATCTTTAGCAAGAATATGAAGAGTTTTATATATTTTCAACAGTTGCTGCAACAACCGTATGTGCACTTGGTTGCGTGGCATGTGTCGCCGGCATTCCGAGCAGTCCTCCAGCCGACGTACCAGCATGTTTTCCAAGAATAAAAGCATGTCGCCTACGCTGCCTCCTGAGGTAATTCCTACTTCTTTTTCTGCCATCTAACTTCCCTCTTTTATTTTTACTTCTTATAAATGGTAACCTTGAGTCTTAGCTTTTGTCAGCATAAGACTCCATTGCCCATTTATTTCGTTACCTGACTAATACGTTGATGGTGAAGCCAATTCTTAGATATGGCTGTGCAGTATGGTAGAAAAGGACAAAATTTTAAGTCTGCAGGTCCAGGGAGTGGCATGCCTGGTGATCGCCAGGGCCTTCAAAACCACGTGTACATTGGCACTTGAGTTGATAATGGGTCTAACCCTCTTAAAAATCCACATTCAAACGGAAGCAAGGTAATCGCTATACAGACTTGCGAAAGCTGGAGTTTGGAAGCAAAACGAGCCCTACACAAAACACACATTTATGAATCTCGCGAAAGAACTAGATGACTTTATATATTTTATGTGATAACATCAATCCAATACGCATGTTAAACAAGAGGTACAGGGTTCGTATACAACAAGGGAGAAGTGGATGAGGGAACTAAAACCTGTTGGTCAATCTCACTTCACATGGTACACTGATAGCTCCAAAATATAGTCAGATACAGGCGCAAGAGTTACGGTTAGGGGTTAGGGGCTTCAGTGGTATGACTGCAGTAGCATTTAATGTATGTATCGGTGTTCTAAGCAGAAACACATGCGATAATTGCCAGCATCAAAGAAATGCAAAGGAGGAATGTCAAAGATAAACACATTTAGATACACAGTGACAGTCAAATAGCCTTGAAAGCGCTTAATTCCTTCGAAGTTAGTTTACAACTGGTCAAAGAAAGCGTAACAGCTTTGAACAGCCTGGGAAGACACAAAAACGTCAGCCTAATCGGGTACCTGGCTGGATACGAAGGTGCTGAGGCTAATGAGAAGGGCGATGAATTAGTAAAAGTGGTAACGCAAACAATTGTTGTTTAGAATTTTAATCTGTAAAAGTAGCAATATTATGAAACCAATGTAACAATAATTAGCTAAGATATTTCTTCTGTAGATATTATGAATATGTATAGTTCAGGTAATCAAAATGTAAGCATCAGATAAGTTATTGACGGGCTTTATATTTAGTACCTGGATGACCGAGCTTTGCTCGGTATTTTCGTGTTACTTAACAACGCCATCTCTGTTGTGTCGTTAAAGCAATTAGTTGCTCACAAAAAATAGTATTATTATTCGCCAATAGATGTCAGGAAGAGTCATATTTTTCAGTTGAGACTACTCAAACGCCTATAAAATGACATTTTCTAAAAATGATTCCTAGCTAGATCGATATATCGCCCCCGAAACCCCCTATATACTAAATTTTATGAAAATCGTTGGAGCCGATTCCGAGATTCCAATTATATATATACAAGAATTGCTCATTTAAAGATATAAGATAAGATAAGATACAGATCAGCTTATGGAATTATGGTATTCATTCATTATCATCATCATATGAGCCAACGGACATCTACTGCTGAACGAAAGTCTCCCTCATCAAATTCCAGAATGAAGTCGTCATTTTGTGGAAATTTACCGGTACTCACCACGCTTGGCAGGCGAAATGGTGAGCACAGAATGGCTGCTGCTCCACAAAAGGAACAATGCTGCCCATATCTTTGGTTTGGAGTCCTTTAGTTACCTTTTGCGACATCCACGAAAAGAAATGGAGAGGTGCTATTTTTTGGAACGAAGTTCTCTTTTACGTGGCTTACAGTAGAGTGAACTGGCAGAAATCGTCACGTAAAGAAAAAGCGTTATGCCCTCTCTAGATGACCTTTCAGTCTCTTTCTCTCTGTCCCTTTCTATTATATACGGTTGTATGTGCGTGCGATCACCGAGATTCAAGCAGCAAGCATTGTGCGCGATCAGCTGTATAATCCTCAATTCTAAACACGTGTAACTATTATTCGAACTATATTTTTTTTGGTATTGTCTTATTTCACACGGCATTCATATTGTGTCTTTATTGCTAATAAGGAACTTAGTTCATAAAGGGGCCCCCGACCACCACATTTTTTAAATTTATAAATCCGCCTCTCTTTACCTCGATCTCACTTTTTGCGAAAAGCGATTGATGAAGTCCACAAAGGAATGAATACAACCAGGCGATGCCTATTCACTCTAACTTTTAACGCGTTATAGGTAGCAGGGTAAGCAGACGCTATATCATTTCAAATCCGGATATCACACTATAATGATGTATGCTACATATTAGAATTTCATAATTCTAATCGTGGTAAAAAATCGTCTAAGTTGGATCCCGGCTCTCACCTCTGACTTTTCGGATTCATGTGCGTATCAGAATTTGATTATCACTTGCGTCAGTTAGTAGCACTTCGCCGTTAGGTATCCTCGAAGAAAAATCTCGTGAGGAAACCTACACGTCTTAGAGGGCTCCAAAAAATGTTCTTAATGGCGTGTGTAGTCCCGCACTAAGACAACGTAGCGGATTAAGGGTTACCTTTCTCATCGTGAAAAACAACCCGTGCTCAGCAGTGGGACAGCAATGAGCTGATTATGTAATGTTCTGTTAGGCATCGCGTTTATTAATAAAATAATATGTAACTTTCATATTTTCTCGCAATAAATGGTCAACGTTGCTGTTCGACCATCATTTCGGCCGAATGAAGTCCACTGCTGAACACAGGCCTCCCCCAGATATCACCACAACCACCGATATTGATGTGTTGTAGGCTCATTGGGGGGGTTTTGCCATAATCGCCACGCTTGGCAGGCGGGTTGGCGATCGCAGTTGAGTTGTTAATGTACTCAAAGGACGCTGCTGCCCATCCTCCGGCTAATTCCTTAGTCGACTTTTACGACACCCACGGTCGGAGATGGGGTGGTGGTATTCTGAGCCGGCACCACACGGCACACACTATTCGAACAGTTCAAACAAAATATTGTTTCACATTTTTCATTACAGCGACGCGTGTCCTTAAACTATTAAAATAAAGCTGATGCATTTGTTAATTTTTTGTTTGAACGCGCTAATCTATGGACCTATATTTAACGTCACGCTACCATCCTTAGGAGCAAAAATAGAAAATTCAGAAAAAACGCTAAGTAAAAACTACGGGCGGCCGAGAGGCTCAGAACTCGGGCCCGATGAGAATCGAGCATTACCGAGAAGAGCCGAACTGTGCATGCCAATGTCAAGATAACTAATAGCTAATACGAAAACGAAAATATGACAGAAAATATTTATAATTAATCTATTACTATATAATATCATTATTATTATATTATATTACTAGCTGGGCCCCACGGTTTCACCCGCCGTTTAATTTAAAAGAAATTGGATTATTAATAGTTAATTTAGAGGCATAGACACTTGACGTAGTTTTTTAAAATGATTATTTATTATTTAAAAAACGTTGCCCCACACTAGGTTTTCGCCTGTGTCGTGTGTGTGCGTTTACTGACATTAATTCCACATACAATACACCCAGACCCTGAACAACTAGGCAGATCGTACAAATATTTGTTCCATGCGGGAATCGAACCCACGACCCGGAGCGCGGCAGCCGACTATACCAACTGCACCAACCATGCCGTATATATATATTAGATTTCATGGCTTTTAATTTTTCTGCACGGTTCCCTAATTATTATTTTTCTAAAATATAAGTAGCCTTAGTTATTCCCTATAACATCAGTTATCTACCAGTGAAAGTCTCGTAGGAATCGGTCGAGCCATTTCGGAGATTAGCGGGAACAAACAGACAGACAGAGAAAAAACAAAAAGTAGGATTTTTGTTGTCGCTACCTACTTTCATATGCATTTAGTATAAAGCTGTTATTTTGATATTACAAACAGACACTTCAGTTTTATTTATTTGTATAGATTAATCCTACTCTAAGTCTGCTGTGGTCACCCACGGGCGCTGCAAAGTGTTCGAAACGTCGAGCGAATTAAGAGTAGTATTTTATTATAATTTATCGTGCAAGCATTTATATTCTACTAAATAATCAGAATGCCACCACCCCATTTCCTCTCGTGGGTGTCGTAAAAGTCGGCTAAGGGATTAACCGGAGGATGGGCAGCAGCGTCCTTCGAGTACATTAACAACTCAACTGCGATCGCCAATCCGTCTGCCAAGCGTGGCGATTATGGCAAGACCCCGCAATGAGCACACAACACACCCATATCGGTCGTTGTGGTGACCTTTGGGGGAGGCCTGTGTCCAGTAGCGGACTTCATTCGGCCGAAACGAAATAAATGTGTTCAGTGCACGTATGATAATTTAGGTGTTTATTATGAACAAATATGAGTAGCACAAAATTTTGTTTAATTTTGTAATTCATTTAACTGTACATTAATAATACAATGAGTGTCTGTGCTAGGGTTGCAAGTTGCACGTATGTTTACGGCACGTATAGATGTTGTACGTAATATCAGTAGTATATCGAATGAATGAAATAAACGCGACATATTTCCGTAAGCTATTTCGATTTAATGGATGCTACACCGGTAAAACTCAGAAAAATAAAAATTGAAATTTGGATACGCTATCCATTTAACCTGCTGATTGTGTGCTTAAAATAAAGTTAACTATTTTTGTAGGCTGTATGATATGTATACCTTTGCTATGACCCACAGGCTATCCAACAAGTCACCGACACATATTTTACAGTGACCGTTGGTAATCGCTTGGTCGTCACGCGAAAGCCACGCGTGTCTCAAGAAATATGACTCAAGGCCTCATTTAGGGTCTGGTTACTTATTAAAACTTCATTTGTTCTTATAATTGTTGGTGTTTCATGCAAATTGCGGTGTAATTTGTATTTATATGCGACATCTTTGTATATTTTCTTATTCATGGCTGTTTCGTGTGTATTAATCAGGCTCTATAATTTTCAAACTAGTAACCTACCGTTGCTTTGTCGATATCAATATTATGAATACCAATGGATATATTATAAACAAATCTATAACAAATATTACATAATAATTAATCATTTTGGTTTTTACCAATGAATTTGGTAACAATATTTTCTTTATAAACATTTTTATTTTTTATGGGACAGTCATCACCTACTAGCAACAGCTAAGTGTTCACCCAGACCACTACTATGCTTACGCATAGTTGTTATGGTGGGTGAAATAGGTCGGACAGTAGTACCACCCCAGATCTGTCCTTCACTTAAAACTATATTATCACACCAAACAATTAACTCATATTATAACATCATTACATACAGCCCGTCTCATCCTACTGCTAGGCATAGGCCACCCTTCGTTTATGCCAATCTGACCCTATTACAACTTGCGATTTTGACTATGTCGTCGACCCATTTCGGCGGCGCCCGACCTGCGCTTGTTTTTCCGCCTTTAGGCTACCACTTGGTTACTACCCCGCTCCATCTATCTTCACCTCACCTGGCCATGTATCCTGCCCAGTTGTAAAATAATATTCTACACAACATTAGTGTAGAATATTATTTTATCGGTGCCCTATGTAGGCCCCACGTTGGGCGCCAAATAAAATAATGCTCTATACTAAATAAAACTTCTATTATTACTCAAGAAACTTAATGTACCTTGTATACGAAAATATAAAAGCACACATAATTCATTTCTTCGCGTGTAGACTTTTCTTAGCTAAGATTTTAATCTATCGCATATATAATTAAAACTTACTTAGTATTATTTAGGTTAGTGTAAACAAGGTCAGGTGTCTTACAATAGTGAGGAATAGCGACGAATAATCGATGACATATTAAATGCATGATTAGCGTATTTTTATGGCAGTGTCTATTTGACTACTGACCTGAACGCATTTGCATTACGTAATTTAAATAACTGCTTTAATATTTGCACCAAATGTTAATTCATGTTAACAACAAGTATCTATATATTATAGTGAAGTTTCTTATCGTTTAAAAATAAAATATTACGAGATTTTATTGAAATAACAATAGTTTTCTTGAATATTTCATGTTCAATCTTTTTACATTTTTCGTTAATAATGAGTGCTGAAAATAAAACCTTCAATGTATAATTTAAAAAATCGCTATGTAGCTACCGTTAATGCTAAAATAAGCAGCTTAAGGCAAATGCAGAATCTTTATCTTACGCCACGATTGCAAAACTACTTATACAGTCTGCCGCGAGAAATGTATTCAAAAAATCCAAACTACCCTCAAATAACGATGACTAGCAGTAATACTCTAGCAGTGACTCCAGCACCTTCCCCTCGCCCTTCACTGCAGCTAATCCCTCGAATAACTCCTAATCCTTCACCGAGGCCCTCGCGAAAAACATCAAGAATTGAGATCACTAAGGATTTCATGAAAAAGGATGTGGATATCAATGAGGAAATTGAGGTATAAATCGTTAATAATAATAACAATTGTTGAGTTGAGTTATTGGCGCTTGCCCTACACTTTATATACATTATTTTATATTGTATTTTTTATTTTTTGTTGATTCTGTTACTGTACGTCGACCACATTGTTAGTTTTTTAAATTTCTCATGTAAGTGAATTATAATTCTTATGGGAAATAAAGATATCTCTCAAACCTCACAATAATTTCGCTTTTAAGGTTGAAAGGCAGACGCCATTGTTTCCGTTTTTAGAAGTATATAATCCATTTACCACCCATTACAATAGACCTTATAACTGTAGTTTCCATCTTAAACAATAGTTTTACACCTCCGGGGACAATCCGAGACTGCATTTTATAGTGTAGCCATGGAGAGTTCCCGGTTAGTGTCCCATTACATTTTAGATTAAAATTCTCTAAAGGGCCTCTGCGTGCTGGACCCATGTCCCCGCGTTAGCCTATCAAAGGACCAGGTTCCCCCTTACAGACCCGTGTAATAGAGAGACATGTAGATAACAATAAATCTTTATTTCAGACGAAATACAGGGTCAATATTATGCAGTTCAAGGTACTGGTAAAAGATATTTGAATACTGGTTGTTTTCGAGAATAACATAAGTTGGGCTACCCCACCCTCTCTCTCCATGCATGGTGTCTGTCAGAACAGATCATCCTAAAACGGCTGCGAATCATTCTTCAAAAGCCCATTACAGACTTTACCCTAAGTTTTATCACAATTTGCTTTATTAGTGATAAGGTAGTAGCATCCCCAAGTATGGTCAGGTAACATGGTTGTGTATCCTGGACCAACCAACTATGACTATGCAACTTAAATTCCGGCGTTTAATAAGTGCCAGCAATTTATTTATTTGAAATATTAGCTTTGACTATGTGCTTTGCTTTCCATAGTAAGTAAGTAGTTTATTATTCTCACCACAATAATAAAAACGTTGCAACTAAATACAATGTTGCCCAGTTACAGTATTATTCAAATTTACTGTGGGAGACCGGTGCCTAAGCCAGGCCGAAGCCTGTGTTTCAGGTCACCAGGCCTTCCAGAAGTCCAGAAGTTCAGTTATGCTCTTTCATAAACTGTGCCATTTATTGTTTTTCCATTTTCTTCGTCTTCGTGTATGTGACTATGTGACTCTATCAAGTTGTTTCCTATTGTTAAAGTTCTCTTGATGAATACTCTCCAATACGTTGATATAACTTTATCAGGCCCCGATACTGTCCTATAAAACCTGAAACCATTTTTAAGATGGATTATGAAACTGGTTAGTCTTGCATAGTTAAATCATTAAATTTGTGTTTCATCGACCTGCCTATCGCTGGGAGTGAAGGTTTCGTTTGCACATCGCCATACTCCGCTATTACTATGCTAGCAATGAAGTGGGTCTGGCAATTGATCAGAAAAGGCTATATTCATAAAAAATGTAGTACAGAATCTCCAAAGTTAAAGTCAAATATTTTTATTTCAAATAAACCAAATATTGGCACTTATGAAACGTCAGAATCTAAGTTGCACGGTTCCAAATAGTTGATCTATGGAGAAGAGCCGGCAAGAAACTCCATAGATACTCTTTTAAAATAATTGAGATTACAATGTTGATAGATACAAATTATGGTAAAACATATAACGAGCATGATGTAGGCAAATGTATATTAAAAAAAAAACATACTAATGTGATATAATTATTATTCGCCACTGACCAGTCCCAATAGACGGCACCCGTTCACGAGCATGACGCATGCATCAGCATCGCTTAGCTCAACCATATTGTAGGGAACCGAACGATCCGATACACAACGCCACCGCCAGCAAGACATTTTAGTGAGCATGACAGACCGCTACTACCAGGCAAAAGGCAAAGTATAGGTACTAAATATATAATATTAACGGCAACATGATGCTTACATTAACGGCTACTTGATGCTCGCACATTTACAATGTATGAATAATTAATTTAATAATGTCAAAATATTAGAATGTAAATTGCTATAATGGCTATTATATTAAACATAGGCAAATAATTTATATCATAATTATAGAATACAATTTTAAATAAGTCAAATTAAATGTCAAGATGTCAATAAAAAGATAAATAATAAGTCAAGTAAAATGTCAGATGCCAACAAAAAAAAAATTCACTACAATTTCTTTTTAAACGGTAAAGCATTGATTGGGAGTAACAACACGTCATTAATGCGAAAATTATAAAATATATTATAAAGCGCCAGAGGGTCGCAGTGTGCAGGAGGGAAACGTTTGCCAGACATCGCTATCGTCGATGTAATGATTTATATTATAGTAGGCTTTCGAAATTAAAATGCGCTTAATCAACGATTTGAATCTTATTTCTGGTAAGTCGGTAATACTACAAGGAATCTAGTATGACAATCGAGCTATATCACTTCACGACGTTTTATTTGAATTCATTTCTATTATAAACCATTACCACTTCAGCTCCTCCCATGGATGTCGTAAAAAGCGACTACTGGACTGTCAACCATGGGCTGGCATGGGATGGGCAGCAATTCTTATGTGGGATAGCTACCATTTCGCGATCACCAAACCGGCTACTGGTAAATTCCCCCCAAAATGTCATATGGCACGTAGCCGGTCGTTTATGGGGGAGGCCTTTGTTTAGCAGTAGACGTCCTTTGGCTGATATGATGATGACCTATCTATACAAATAAATAAAACTGAAGTGTCTGTTTGTAATGTCAAAATAACAGCTTTTTACTGAATGCATGTGAAAGTATATACGGTACCTATAACAAAAAAACCATTTTTAATTTTTTTCTCTGTCTGTCTGTCTGTCTGTCTGTTTGTTCCGGGTAATCTCCGAAACGGCTGGACCGATTTTGACGGGACTTTCACTGGCAGATAGCTGACGTTATAAGGAATAACTTAGGCTACTTTTATTTTAGAAAAATCATTAGGGTTCCGCACAAAAAGTAAAAAACCCTTGAAATCCAATATATATATTCTATGTCAAGTGTCTATGTCGAAGTACTCTAAGTTTCTTTTAAATAAAACGCGGGTGAAACCGCGGGTCCCAGCTAGTTTCTATATAAAATTTGCAGGACACCCGCAAGAAGCTGGATACTTCGCTGGTTGAGCATACGAGCGTAATGCGGGGAGCTATCCCGATATTGCCCATAGTGCTCGCCTACTTCTGTCTACTGTGCAACATTGTGGTGCCCGGACTTGGTGAGTTTGCGATGAAACAAAACAAAGATTGGTTTTTGAATTAAATTAAATAATGTAAAGAAAAGCTTTCAAAACTGAACAAATTGTATGAAAGAATATCATATTATTTATGGAAAAGGTAGAAGAGTTTTAACATTGCCAATCAATGATATTATATAATAAAAGACGCATGTCATCGTTGCCAATAGGTTTTTATTTTAGGTGTAATACTTGTATTTTCTTTTTGGTGTTTAATAAAGTAAATATAAATATTATTATTATTGGAGTAGTAAGGGTTTCAGTCCGTGTGGTATCCGAATTAAGAATATAGCACCACTCCATCTCCTCCCGTGGATGTCGTAAAAGGCGACTAAGGGAATCTAAACCAGAGGGACGGGCGGCAGCGTCCCTTCTGTGTAACAGTACCCATACTGCGCTCACCAACCAAGCGTGGTGAGTATTGACAAATACCCCCCAAAAATGATGACACAGTTGTGGAATCTATGGGGGAGGCCTTTGTTCAGCAGTGGACGTATAAATGGCCGATATGATGAAGGATTTCATCTGTTTGGAAGCTTAAGAATAATAAAATCAATACTAACCTTAGCAAACCAGCGCGCGTCGCACACACTCACTTTATGTTTTAACGTTTGCCATTAAAACTAATTAATACTATTGTGTTGTATTTTCAGGCAGCATTTTGAGTGGCATGTTCTGCCTATGCTTCGGTATACCCAGATTTGGAGTACACGACGGAGCCAAATATAGGATAGGTAAGTCAATATAACAGAATAAGCATAGAGTTTTCAATTTACTTAAGTATGACCATGGAACGCTTCTTAAATGGTAACCTTGTTTTCCTTTCTTGATTATCCCACATCCTCTCTCTCTACTCACAGTTACACTGTCTGTGCACTTACCATGTATTATTTTGTCTCTGCATCACCCCAAGGTCGACTGGTAGAAAATGCCCAATGGCATTAAGTCCGCCTTTGTACAGTTTGAGTGCATAAAGTATTAAATAAATAAATAAATAAATCACAAAAATCATCAGACACTTAATGCTGATCATGACTCTCCCAATTATCACTACAATTAGCCATAATCACCACGCTTGGCAGACGGATTGGTGATCCTAGTATGTTGTTATTGGCACACGGGAGGATGCTACTGCCCATCCTATTAATATTAACCCTTAGTCACCTTTTACGATACCCATAGGTGAGAGGTGTGGTCCATTCTTTGTCGGGAAACAAAAAGAAATTTAATACGAGTTTTTATGAATATAAATTTATAGTAATATACCCAACCTGCTAACGACCCAGCTACATACATGCTGCATAGTTAGTCGAAGCAGTTGTGGAAGTGGTTTAATGCTACCAAAATCTGCAGCCGAGAAGTTCTACTTTAAAGAACCCACCACTTACTGGCTCGCTGTCATTAGAGGTGTCAATGACAATAATTATGAAGCTTATATGTTCAAGACATTATTTCTCATCTATTGATTTATTTATTTATACTTAATGTTCACTAGTACAAAGGCGGTCATTATGCCGTAGGCATTTTCTACCAGACGACCTTTGGGTGATGCAGAGAACAATAAAGTAGATGCACCAACAAAATATGAAAGAAAGGTATAGATGCGAAGACATATTATACAAATACATAGACGTACATAAACATTACATGTATAAAAATAGATTTATATAAACGAAATAAACACATACATCCATATCATATAATAAATATACACAGATGAGAAAAAATAAATAAAGTCAGAGTTGAGATGAATCTGAAATGACGTCTTTTTGAAAAGATACGTTCGTAATTTAGTTTTAAAGTTGTTCCAATTGTTAGCCATCCGATTGATGGCTTCCACATGCCAAGTGTGGCATGTCTGCAACCCCATACATGTTATCTTCGTTGGATGCTGTTGTTTCCAGAGAATATAGTAATGTTTGTTTTACAGTTTTTTTTTTATTATATCTGTGCCATTAATACAGGCTCGTTCGTGATCAACTTGCTAGTGGGTTGTGGGCAGCTGTTCACGGTGCTTTTCTGTCTCGTCGGATGGGGCTGGTCCATCTGGTGGGGCGTCATCATGGTCAAGACTTCACGTGAGTTTATTTTCTTTATTTTGTGTTGTGGTGGAACCCACGTTGGGTGCCATTTTTTTAAGTAAATTATTGGCACCCAACATGCCAATAAATACAAATGAAAGTTGAAATTACAAAAATACGTGTGGTGCATCTCACCTGCGTTTAACTTGCCATCATTTCGCCGAATATAGTCCACTGCTGGACACAGGGCTCCCCCAAAGATCACCACAACGACCGATATGGGCGTGTTGTGTCCTCATTGGGGCGTTTTGCCATAATCGCCACGCTTGGCAGGCGGGTTGGCGATCGCAGTTGAGTTGTTAATGTACTCGAAGGACGCTGCTGCCCATCCTCCGGCTAATCCCTTAGTCGACTTTTACGACACCCACGGGAGGAGATGGGGTGGTGGTATTCCTAGCCTTGCACCACACAAATATTATCTTTTTTTTTAAACGTTGCCCCGCACTATGATTTCTCCTGTGTCGTGGGTGCGTTTACAAACATGAACTCCACATACAATACACCCAGACCCGGAACAACTACCTGCAGATCGTACAAATATTTGTTCCGTGCGGGGATCGAACTCACGACCCGGTGCGCAGCAGCCGACTGTATCAGCCACTGCACCAACTGAGCCGTCTTTTTTGGCAAATACCCCCCGAAATGATGACACAGTTGTGGAATCTATGGGGGAGGCCTTTGTTCAGCAGTGGACGTATAAATGGCCGTTATGATATGGCTTTGATACACCCATTATTGACGATTTATCAAAATACCTTTTCATTTTTTCATATTTTTGTTGCAATTGTCACTTGACGTTGACATAAATATAATATAATTATTTGTTGTTATTGTATTTCAGGTAAATACCGCAAACTAAAAAAAGAAGCGGCATTGGCAGAAGCCGAGGCGGCACCGCCCGTCACCACCACCAACCACACACGCGCGTAACATAAACACTTTTTGAAATTACTTCGAAGTAGCCGTTACGCCCAATTTGTCTGAAAATATTGGTTTTGTTATCACTCTCAAGAGAGAGAGAGACAGAGAGAGTGTTAAGAATTCCTTTTCTTAAAACGTCTTTAGTTTTTTTTTTATAAGGAACCAAGAATGTCATCGATACACACCACAGATGTGATAAACAAATCTTTATCGAAGAGATGTTCTAACAATTATGTAGTTTCTTCGTAGATGAGATATTTAAAAGGGCATACATATATATTTTATTCTATAAGAGTGTCGGTACTGCCAACATAATGCATTGAACTTTCATTCTAAAAACTGTAAATAAATTAGGCTAGGTGTCTCGTAATTTTGCAAATATAAATAGAATTCGTCTTAAAAATTTTAATACATACTTAGATAAAATGCGAAAGACGTGTAAATTAAATTTCAAAAAGCGAAAGAATATAATGTATGTACACATTTTTAATTATCTGCTGGTCAGAATATCAACCGTTAAAATTAACGGTTCTTTTTTGAATAAACGCAACTTCCGAACGAAGTTTTCCGACCTTAAGGTCATTTTTAACTTTTACTTATAGATTTAACATTAATGTATATGATAAGGGCCCCAAGTGCTTCTATAAATAGTATTATGAATATTATTTAATCTAATTCAAAAACGGCATGATACAGGCAAGTTGTTCTACGAGTAGAAAATACTATCCTTGAAATCAGGTATTTTTTAGTTTAAAAATAATGTTGCCCCACACTAGCATTTCTCCAGTGTCGTGGGTGCGATTACAGACACAAATTCCACACACAATACACACAGACCCGGAACAACTACCTGCAGTACAAATATTTGTTCCGTGCGGGAATCGAACCCACGACCCTAGTGTGGGGCAACGTTTTTAAAAAGATTTTTTTTAATTATTCAATTTTGAGAAATGTTTTACGAATATGTAAAGATTAATTAATCTAAACACCGTACAACGTTGCTTTATACTTGACATTGGCGAAATTGTGGAAGACACTACAGAAGCCATAATCTAAGACAAGAAGAAGAAGACTTTTGTTCTGTATGAAGTTCGATTGTAGGAAGTCTCTTTGTCTCGAGGGAATATTTTCTGAAGCGGAGATCGCCTATATTTAGCATTAGACACTGACAGACGATTTTTCTGTATCATATCGTTTTTAATTAAAGTATAAGATTTAAGAACATTTGTAAATGACCAAACTGATATTTCTAATGTAGCAATCACGAATAATAGATTTTTTAGCAAAGTAACCGCTAACGTTGTGATGAAGCGTAGTTTTTTAACGGTTTTCCTAATAATGCTATTTAACTATTACGTTATTTTAATGTTTTGAGACCAGGAGACAAATATGATGGGAACTTCGACAAATACGGCTATTTGAAATACATAAAGTAAGCGCCAACACTGAGTCTCAGTCGATCTGCGGCCATTAGAAATGCGACACGTAAGGCTTCAAATAACTTACAAAATATACATTTCCAAAGTGCAAAAACAAATGAGAAATCTATACAAATAAATAAAATTGAAGTGTCTGTTTGTAATGTCAAAATAACAGCTTTTTATTAAATGCATATGAAAGTATATACGGTACATATAACATAAAAAACATTTTTTTTGTCTGTCTGTTTGTTTCGGGTAATCCGAAACGGCTGGACCGATTTTGACGGGACTTTCACTGGTAGACAGCTGATGTTAAAAGGAATAACTAAGGCCACTTTTATTTTTGAAAAATAATTAGGGTGCCGCGCAAAAACTTAAAATCCAATATATATTCTATGTCGAAGTACTCTAAATTTCTTTTAAATTGAACGCGGGTGAAACAGCGGGTCCCAGCTAGTCCAAAATAAATATGCAGACATCACTTTCCACGAAGTACATCGTTATCACTTTCATCATTTCGGCCGAATGAAATCCACTGCTGGACACAGGCCTCCCCCAAAGTACACCACAACGACCGATATGGGTGTGTTGGGGCTCGTTGGGGGGTTTTGCCATAATCGCCACGCTTGGCAGGCGGGTTGGCGATCGCAGTTGTGTTGTTAATGTACTCGAAGGACGCTGCTGCCCATCCTCCGGCTAATCCCTTAGTCGACTTTTACGACACCCATGGGAGGAGATGGGGTGGTGGCATTCTGAGCCGGCACCACACGTTATCACTTTATTTTGTCATAAATGTGTATAGCAGGTGCTCCTGACTATTTTGATTCACGTTATCATTGGACACGTTGTATGGTCAAGGCCCGTCCATTGATTTTATATTGGTCGTAGGATAGAAACATGACACGGGGACCACAGCTTTATTTCAGATTCACGATAGTTAACAATATCAGCGTTACTAGCCCACGGCTGGGCAATATTCTCTCGTCACACGGGGAAGGAACGAGCATTGATCGGTAGACTTGTTAATTGCATATTATTTCAGACCATTATAAGTGCAGGTTTCTTCACGATATTTTCCTTTTAAAATCAATAGTATCTTAGATTAACTAAGAAATCACACACACAAGAATCACATTAACACATGACACGGTTTGAACTCTCAACCAGAGAGCCGATTCTTGTAGATTAAAATGTTCTAAATATTATTCTATAATTTGCCGTGTGGTGCTGGCTCAGAATGCCACCACCCCATCTCCTCCCATGGGTGTCGTAAAAGTCGACTAAGGGATTAGCCGGAGGATGGGCAGCAGCGTCCTTCGAGTACATTAACAACACAACTGCGATCGCCAACCCGCCTGCCAAGCGTGGCGATTATGGCAAAACCCCCCAATGAGCCCACAGCACACGCATATCGGTCGTTGTGGTGATCTTTGGGGGAGGCCTGTGTCCAGCAGTGGACCTCATTCGGCCGAAATGATGAAATATAATTCCAATCTCAGTGTCGTTAATGTCACAAATGGTATTCTCCTAAACTAGCAAACAAAAACGTGAACTTATATTGTGACGAGATCGTACATGAATCGAAAGTTGATCGAAGCCAAAACGGTGTTCTGCTAACATTTTGAACTGACACAGGAACTAAAATTGACATTCAATAAACGTCAAACTGATATTGAAATGAAACTAGATCGAGATTGTACTGAAATCGGACCGAACTTTAAGAGGAGAAGAATAACTAACATAATCAACCCATTACTGTCCTGCTAGGCTGGAGCCTTTTCTCAGGACGAGAAAGGTTAGGCCTTATCACGTACCCACGTGGCCTTTTTATTTTTTTTATTGATCCTGTGGAAATACTTCATGTACTTCCTACGCCCTGGGAAAGGGTGAAGGGGCATGCCGGGCTCCTACCGGCTAAAACCACCGGAGTGGTCATCTTCGGCACCGTAGGGAGGCTCTAGGAACTCTAAGATCTCCTTCTAGAGCCAGCCATTGGTGCCACGCCTATAGGCACATCTCGGAGGGGATGACGGTAAAGCGGTCATCCCCTCTAGCGGCTAGCGGCAGCTAGCGCCTGTAATGAGGCCACCCTCCCATGCACTTCTTGGGGGAATTGTAAAGGATTCCCCCGAAGCCTCGTTATGCGCTGTGCTGCGCACACGGCGGTACGTGACCACATGCACATCGCTGTCTTCCCGGGGGTCGCTCGGTATGAGCACGCAAATTTCCCAATAAGCGCGCTCGCGACCCCCAAGGTCCCCCGCCATATGAAGACGACAGGGGGCTCAGGCGTGTTCGACACGGGTGCCGCGGCGGTTGTTACCCCGGCTCCGTGTCCTCCTTCTCCGAGCGGGATCGGCCCTCTCCCGATACCGCTCAGCGACCTCCTTCTAGAGCATGACACTCTCATAGAAGGACCAACGTGGCCTAGTGCGGTTTGGCAGACTACCCACGCCATTGAGAACATTTTGAAGTCCCCTCAGGTGTGCAGGTTTCCTCACGATGTTTTCCTTCACCGTTAACAAGGAATAATCAAATTCTGATCCGCACGTGAATCAGAATAGTCAGAGGCGCGGGCCGGGAATACTGAGGTAGGCAAGCGTTCAACTACTAGGCTATTTAGCAGAATACAATCAATCAATTCATAATTTAATCTCATTTCAGTCAACTTTCAGTCACAGTGTAAATTAATTACTAGAATTTTCCTTCTGGCGTTTATGTACAGCGAGACCGCTAACCTCCGGGCTACCACAAGTTCTAATTCAATTTCAGATTCAAGAAAATATATTATACAAACGCATGTAATATTCCACAAAGATAGTGAAATGTATTTCAAGGGGACAATTATTTCTAAAATGTGTACGCGCTGTAGAGTTACGACTGTCACAATTAAATACCGAAGTGAAGATTATTGTGTAAGAAATATTTATGGAAACGTTCTTCCAGTACATTTTTTTGTTATTAACATATTATTAATTGTTATAAGTTGATTATACAATGTTTATTAATTATAGTTGCTTGTACAACGAATAATCAATAAAGATTTTAATTTCATTATGTGATTTTATTTATACATTGCTGAATTGCTCTTTTTCTTCGTCATTACATTCTTGGCAGAGTGGTCGTGGTCGTCACATCAGGGTTGGTAGCATGCGATACATTCCATCGCCTGTCATCCCGCACTGCTGCCTTCCTGGCACATTGATGGAGGGGACCGAGTGAAGCTTTTAATTGGTCAGTCTAGTGCATTGGCGATCTGCCGCATACCCTTGTCGTGCCCAACTTGTCCCTGTACTAAAATGTCTCAGACAAAAGTATCTCCTCGCCGTAAATTGTATCCAAAAAAAGTGATAATGTGGCGTGTATGTGTACGTTTGTGTGTGTTCCTGGAGTATAGAAGCGTCAGTTTTAAATTGTGTCCAGCATTTTTCTCCATCACCTCACTTCGAAAGCGTCTAGCGTTTTCTTTTCCTTCTCACTTTCTTTTAGTGCCCATATCTAAGTACCGTAAAGAAATGTGGGAAACACCTAACGAGTCGCGTCGTGATGTTCCTGTTTCCACATATTTTCTTGAGTTCATCCGTAGCTGACCATGTGATAGCCATACGACGTTTGATTTGTACATCCTTTGATCCTTGATTTGTATCCTTTTTTTATTTAAACTTGTACATGTACAAGCAGTTCTTACAATATTTTTACCTTAATGTATTTATTTTTAATTTAACTTAAGTTGTGCTTAAGCTTAGTCGAAATTTTTTGGATGCTGTGGCCTCCTATATCTGAAGGAGTACACCGTTAGAGGACCCATTTTAATTTGTATTTCTTTATGATGTTATGTGTATGTCCTTTGTTGGAAGCCCTTAATAAATAAATAAATATATTGAATAAGCTCCGTTCGATCCCTATATCACCTAATGATAAGCAATACCGCACGCTTGCCTAGAAGAAACATATTGAAAACTTGAAGATACCCAGGTTATAAGTGTTGAGAAACATTCTGGTTTCGTTTGGCCAGCTGTCATTTTATTGGGTACCTGATATATATGCGGATGCGCGGGCGCGCATCGCGGTGTACCAAGTCAGTAATAAACTAGTGTTCAACACATACGGTGGTTTCATTACGCTCCATACACTTCACTGGCGACGACAGTTGGTATACCCACAGAAAAAAATATGAATTCTGTTTTTGGAAATTTACCGTTGCGTTTTTGGATTGGTGTCGAAGTCAAATCATCTTCTGGTGTATTCATAGCGACGTTTCGAGTAGAGAGACTACAAGTTGTCGTCAACCCAGAGAGACAGTCGGCGCTATGAGTAGTGTGTGTACTCGCGTCGTTTTCCGAGTCTGATGGTAGGACCACACGTCAAGTAGCCTAGGGTTGCACACATTTGTATAAAAAAATATTTGGAATATGTTCTACAAACGCAATTGGTAGTTGAAATCCATATATGAATTCCTCACTTAACGTAAGCCCTGTGTGGCATGGATTCAAGAAAGTAGACAACCGGCTTTCGGAGGCCACGAATTAGTCAATGTACAAGTGATGGCTCTCGGGCTGCTGATACAAGGCTTAACACTCTGCCACATCGTTATCGTGTCCCACTATCAACTTTTGAACTTTCGAGTTGCATTGATACCTAATACGTAAACTAAGAAACGGGAATTAACGCAAAATACCTTTGAATTGTTTGTGCGTCTACTACTGTTTGAAGTTTCAAGCGATTCCAAGGCCATTTTGCGTTAATTCCCGTTTCGTGGTTCTCATATTGTAAACCATTAAATATCTACCGGTCAAGTGTCACAGCGTATATAGCTGGTGTATGTGCCTGCCCCGCATCGTCAATGCAACCCAAGAAAATGTAATCATTATTATCGATCATTTGTCGCACGTTCCCCCGGTTGTTCTCTTTGTGGTTGGTTTGTAGCTGGAATCATGCCTGCTGCAGTATTCATCACAACGTTCGGGTAGGCAGATAAGAAGTCTTCAACCCAGACAGTCCGTGCTTTCAGTGTACTCGCGTC
The DNA here is from genome assembly GCA_947459985.1 of Diloba caeruleocephala. Lineage (NCBI taxonomy): Eukaryota > Metazoa > Arthropoda > Insecta > Lepidoptera > Noctuidae > Diloba > Diloba caeruleocephala. The sequence goes on from OX381630.1 coordinate 1,440,415, forward strand.
TGTCTCCGCGTCTGATGCAGGATCACGCGCGAACATTCCGTACGCTAGTCGACGTCTGTACTCGTCGACTGCCGTAGTAGAGTTGCGGTTGGAATCCATGTTTTATATTTTCTCTTACTATATATTCCATGTCTGTGCATTTCTAAATTATCGTCGTAGTTAAAATAATATTGCTTCTGCAACTGGCTAGCAAGGCCAGTTGTTTGGCTTGAATACTGCTTACCTGGATACCTCACCATTTTGAAGAATACACAATATACAGTTGATTTAGTCTCAGTCACAACTACAAACCCAATGTCAGAGAGTACGTCAAGAGGATACGTTGACACCTGACCGATAGATGATTGATGATTAAAGTTGGTAACGTGTATACAATACATACAACACGGCTGAGCGGTCTTAAATCGCGGTCGTGTCGCTTCCACCGACTCGATCAGATTTTGCCACAGGTAATGATGGTATGAAAAATCTTCGTAAGAGCTTCCCATGAAGAGATGTTAACAGAACAACGACTATAAATGAAGTATAATATGTTGACGATCTGCAAATAATCTACACACATTTATAACATAGCATTGACAACGTCGTGCCTTCCGGAAGTGGAGTTGCATCAATTCGCGTCGTCTCTATTGCCTATATCTGACAAACGCTGATAATAGCATGTGATAACAATATCTCGCTGCGCCGAGTAAAAACTTCGTGGAATTAAAGAATTGTATCAAGAACTTGCCATCAGCAATGGACATCTGTGGCCTATCCAATGAAAGCAATATCACAAAATTTTAACCATAACAAGCAGGTTCACCGAAGTTCACAGAAGTCGCTGAGTACAAACATCGAATAGCGTATGGGAATATTTGCGCGCGATTCTTCAACAGAATCAGAGATCGAAGCACCGCCAACATGGAGCGTCTGGGTTGAAAAGACTTCTTGTCTCCGTCCCCGAGAGTCTTAATGAACATACACACGACATGGTGACGGTACTGTGTAGTCATTGAAATGTGTGAATCTGCCTTAAGACATGCGTGGACAGTCACACGTATAGTACTGTCGTGTAAGCAGAGATGCAAGTAGTGCCGAAACACTTCTTGAGACACCGTGTAGGAAAGTTAAATGCATAGTCAGTTAAACGGTGTTTCATAATTAGTGTTTTATATTAAACCGTACTCGAAGGCGCCGATGACATTAACTCGCGAGTTCACTATATAGGCGCCCACGGCACGCGCGCCGCGGCCGAGCATATCGCGGCAGCGGGTTCATACGTCACACAACGTGACGTCAGTTTAGGTAAGACTGCTCGGCGCGTGGTCCGTCCGTTAGATCTATATACGGAGAGTCGTAACTATAGTTAGTTGTCCATTATTTGGCCTCCACACTGAGTCTGATAAACACAAGATTTGGAATGGTTTCGCTGAAAATATAGGTTATTATAGGTGGGTGGCCATTTTGTATATAATGTTGATTTTACATGTAAAAAACAGGTTTCGACGCAGTCAACTCGTAATATTAATCTATAAACACAAGCATACAATGCGCGCGAAGTGAACACAATACTCTGCAGCAAATAAAAACGAAATATTTTGGTCCTGCATGCGAAGACACCGATGACATTAACGTTAGAGTTCACTACTATGGAGGCGCACTCGCCCGCGCCCCGGGCATATCCCGACATCGTCATCCTGCGTGACGTCGCGCGTCAGTTTTAGTTAAACGTGCAAAGCAGCGCGTGGTAACTTAAAACTTCTTATATGTGTATGTCGTATAATGATCGTTATATAGTAATAGTGCTACTTAGTTACCATTATTTCGTAACTCTACCGAGTCTAGGCTGGCTGCAAAACTAAAGGATTTGAATGTGTGAGCCGTTTAACTTTCAATGAGTAGACGATTTTTTTACGAAAATTACTCATTGAAAGTTAAACGGCGCACACAGTACCGTAGGAGAGAGGACGCTATGTGTACCTACAACATTCAGTGTAGCCGTCGCGTTATCGACGCACGCAGGCGCATCATCATCATCATCATCATCATATCAGCCAGAGGACGTCCACTACTGAACAAAGGCCCTCCCCTTAGATTTCCACAACGAGCGGTTACATGCCAGCCCAGCCCGCAAGCGTTTGCTTGTTATTTATTCCTTTCATCAAATATCCAATCCGCTTTCAGAATCAACGAACTAGTCAATTTAATTTGTTTTATTCATGAAAGTTACCGCTCAGGCTGCTGTCACAAACCTACTCCGCTGGGCCGCATCATTCTCGTAACGCACTTCCATGTATAAAGCTATTTATCTGTCAAGTGCCACCCGTTCCTCCGGATATTTCTCTTTGAAGATGGATTGTAAGTGTGAGTTAAGCTACAACAACTGCAACTGCTTGTTCATCACTGCGTTTGGGTAAAGGTATAAGTCTTCGACTCTTCCACTTCGCGCTTAGTGTACTCGCGTGCGTAACTGTTCCATACGCTAGCGACGTCTGTCCTCTTCAACTGCTAAAGTATTGTTGCAGACCGTTCATACATAGGAGATTTATGCAATATAATGTGGTTTTTACAAAATATTGTTTGGGAGATGGAATATATAGTAAGGGAAAATATAAAACATGGATTCCAACCGCAACTCTACTTCAGCAATCGATGAGTACAGACGTCAACTAGCGTATGGAATGTTTACGCGCGATCCTCCAACAGACACAGACACAGAGATTTACGCGATTACTGTAGCACTAGCTCGGGGCGTCTGGGTCGAAGACTACTTGCGTCTCTACCCGAACGTTGTGATCAACACACGAGCAGTTGATTTGGACTCGATCACAGTAACAACCCAATGTATAACAGAAACGCCTTGAAAGGTGTGATCCTTAATTGACCCATAGCTGATTGATTGATTACATTGATTTAAGGTTGCGCCTAACGACGTGGCTGAATAAGGCTGACCTCGCCGTTGAAGCAGTTTGCAACTGTAAACATGCAAGATTAAAAAACCAACAACATTCTCGCTAGTACGTTTAAACACATTGCTCATGACCACCAAACGAGTGAAAGAATTCTTACTAAGTAACAATGCACCAACAAATGCCAACTGTGAATTTTCAGCATTATTGTCACATATTGATTGGATGACAAGATGCAACTTAAAAAATAATTACATTTTTTCATTTCGACCGTTTGCAAATTTAAAATATATTTTAAATAAATCCAATCAAGAAGTTTGTAATGATGAGTTCAATTGAATCAGTCGAAGATGGCAGGGGTTGGTGCATATTACTGGTTTAATATATTTTGCTCATTCGGCGGACATTTATCGAGCACCGTGATGTTTGACTATGGCACGCCGCTGGGGTAAAGAGACAAGAGGACTTCCACGCAGACAATCAGCTATCGGTGTACTGGCGTCGATCTGAGTCTGATGTAGGACCGCGCGTAAGCATTCCGCACGCTAGTTTATTGGAAAATGGATTTCAACCGAAGCTATGGTTGAAATCCATTTTTATCGCTTCCCTTACTTATATTCCATCGCTAAGAATTATTATATTACGATGTTCCGTGACATTTTATTAGAGAAAGAGTAAAATATAAGAGACAGTAAAAATAATCTTTTATTTGATTAATTTTCCCAGCAGAATAACATACTCACAGATTACCTAAATTAACTATAATAATAATTATAAATATTTATGGTAAATCAAATTCAGTTATTGAAAATAGCTTTGCAATCCGGCGATATAAGTAGAAAACCAAGCTAGGATACTTTATATTCAAGTGTGATCATACGAGGACCTGGAGCCCCCCTTCGATGCCGAAGAAGACCGCTCCAGTGGTTTTAGCCGGTAGGAGGCCGGCATACCCCTTCGCCGTTCCTTCTGGGTGAAGGAAGTTCCATGTAGAATTTCCATTGGACATCAATAAAAAAAGGATACTTTATATCGTTAACCTAAAAAAAACACGGAAACACTGAGTTCCCGTACTTGAAGGCACCGATGCCATTAACTTGTGAGTTCACTATAGAGGCGGACACGGCGCTTGCGCCGCGGTCATACATATCGCGGCATTGTCATGATTGGTTCGCCACTCTACCGAGTCCGATGTCACAGATTAGTTGTAACTGTTAAGAGTACACAGCAGACAATTTGGAAAATGGATTTCATACACGTGCTATGGTTGAAATCCATTCTTCCGGTAGTTATCATAAAATATGTTTTGAAATTATCGTCGTTGTAAAATATTCCATGTTTGTGTTCTCGTAGATATGTAGGATTGGAAGTGGTTGTTATTTCAAAGCCACGTCTTCGGGTGCGCTTCGAATTTACACTATGCTCCTTTGCGCTTTGGCATAGATAAACTCTGTATTTAGTTAATATGGAGTATATTAATAACTTGATGTGCCAAGATCCAGCCGTATAAGATATAATCGTCTTACAATAGGTACTGTGGTACTTATTTATTTCTTTACGACAGGGCTTTTATTTATAACCGACTTCAAAAAGGAGGAGGTAAAGAGTTTTATTTCCATCCTTGATTTAGCGATGACATTCACTTGTGATTTCAGTATACATAAAGCGTACATATCGCAGCGCGACTTACAGATTACGTGATCAAACGTGACGCATAACGATAATTTTAAAATGTCTATAGCGATGGAAGAAATCAAAAATGGATTTCAACCACACTTGCAGTTGAAATCCATTTTCCAAATACCATTTTTTAATACGGACTTCTAAAAGCGTACGGAATAATGTTTGCGCGTAATGCTTACACATCAGCCGTTCGTCGCCAGTGCAACTCGATAGCGCCGAGTTGTCTGGGTTGGATTGAGTTTAAAGTACCTAACGGAAGAAATAAAAATGGATTTCAACGACAGCTGTGGTTGAAATCCATTTTCAAAATCGACTGTTGTAAGTATATTGCAGTGTCGTCGTGATGCCTAGATTGTTCTAGATTGTTCCTGGTGGCGCTGGATTCTGCTTCATATTGTGTCAATGCAGTCAAGACAGGCGTAACTGAAAATGAATATTTTATTGAATTGATATTATTAAGTTGATCAATAAACTGTCATGGCAGCAATTAGGCTAACCAATCCCGCCATGATCAAGGTAGCATTCGCTCACGGGCCATACATCAGCATCGCTCTAACATAATCTATGAAACTTAAACGTCCCGTGACACAACGCCACCATCAGCAAGACACTTCAGTGAACATGACATATCTATCTTGCCAACATCATTTTACTAGTTCCGCCCTGATCACCACCACACCAGTCTTTATTTGTGTGTGACGTAAAGGGCTAAAATCAGCTGCCTCCTCTTGTCCGTTAAGAAAAACACAATTACACTGCGGTCACCAAGCCGTTTGACACCGTGCTGATTACAGCAATTAAAAGTAAGGCTACCGTTTTCAACGTTTACGACACATGTTTTAATGCATAAACACAAAACAACGTGTTCCCGTACTTGAAGTCACCGATGCCATTAACTTGTGGATGTAATATAGAGGCGAACACGGCGCGCGCGCCGCGGCTTTTCATATCGCGTCATCGTAATCGTACATGAGGTCATGATAGATAAAACTGGGTGGTCCTTCAAACTGATATGTACGAGTGGAACGCTCGTAACAATGTTTCTAGTCACTCTAGTCATGATTGTCCACTGTGTCTCTAAATATACTTTGGTTAAAAACGAACAAATTGAAATTGCAACTGTTGGGGAATACACCAACGTGTACCATAGCCATACAGCTAATCGTGTCATTGAAGCAGCATTTTTTGTATGTCTAATATAAATTATTATTTACATGTAGTATAATAATGCTTACAGCAGTCGATTTTGAAAATGGATTTCAACCACAGTAACGGTTGAAATCCATTTTTATTTCTTCCGTCACTTTAGATTCCGTCGCTAAAAATATTTCATTGTTATCGTCGTTGTTTTTAAGATGTCTGTTTTTCTTGGATTGTAATCGAAGCCAAATCATCTTCTGGTGTATTCATAGCGACGTTTCGAGTAGAGAGACTACAAGTTGTCGTCAACCCAGAGAGACAGTCGGCGCTATGAGTAGTGTGTGTACTCGCGTCGTTTCCCGCGTCTGATGGTAGGACCTGCACGTCAAGTAGGCTAGTGTCACAACATTTGACTATTAGTTAATATTAATATTGTTCTTGTGACATTAATTTATAATATTTATAAAAAACTGTAAATGTGTGAGCATCATGTAGCCATTAATGTTATATGTTAAGTACTTATTTTGATTGTCTTTTGCCTGGCTGTATTGGTCTGTCATGCTCACTAAAATGTCTTGCTAACGGTGGCGTTGTGTATCGGGTTGTTCGGTTCCCTACAATATGGTTGAGCTAAGCGATGCTGATGCATGCGTCATGCTCGTGAACGGGTGCCGTCTGTTGGGACTGGTCAGCCGTTACCTGCCACGGCAAATTCATTATTGTAATTTTATTGTGGTATGTTTCATCTTTACACATTAACCTACATTTTTCTCTGTATATGTTTTACAATAATGTGTACCTATACAATTAACATTGTAATCCTCAACTATTTTAAAAGAGTATCCATGGAGTTTCTTGCCGGCTCTTCTCCATGAGATCAACTATTTGGAACCGTGCAACTTAAATTCTGACGTTTCATAAGTGCCAATATTTGGTTTATTTGAAATAAAAAACTTTGACTTTGACTTCATTTGTATAAAAATATGATTTCCTCACTTAACGAAAAAGCTCTGTGTGGCATGGATTCAAGAAAGTAGGCAAAATCGGCTTTCGGAAGCCACAAACTAGGCAATGTACAAGTGATCGGGCCTGCTGATACAAGGCTCTGCCACATCGTTACCGTGTCCCACTATCAACTTTTAAACTTTCGAGTTGCATTGATACCTAATACGTAAACTAAGAAACGGGAATTAACGCAAAATACCTTTGAATCGTTGTGCGTCTGCTACTGTTTGAAAAGTATGCGTTAATTCCCGTTTCGTGGTTCTCATAATGTAAACCATTAAAGATCTATCGGTCAAGTGTCACAGGCGTGTATGCTGGTATGGCTGGTATGTGCCTGCACCGCATCGTAAATGCAACCCAATAAAATATAATCATTATTATCGATCATTTGTCGCACGTTCCCCCGGTTGTTCTCTTTGCGGTTGGTTTGTAGCGGGAATCCAGCCTGCTGCAGTATTCATCACAACGTTCGGGTAGGCAGATAAGAAGTCTTCAACCCAGACAGTGCGTGCTATCAGTGTACTCGCGTCTGTCTCCGCGTCTGATGCAGGATCACGCGCGAACATTCCGTACGCTAGTCGACGTCTGTACTCGTCGACTGCCGTAGTATAGTTGCGGTTGGAATCCATGTTTTATATTTTCCCTTACTATATATTCCATGTCTGTGCATTTCTAAATTATCGTCGTAGTTAAAATAATATTGCTTCTGCAACTGGCTAGCAAGGCCAGTTGTTTGGCTTGAATACTGCTTACCTTTATAACTCAACAATTTCATGAATACACAATATGCAGTTGATTTAGTCTCAATCACAGCTACAAACCTAATGTCAGAGAGTACGTCAAGAGGATACGTTGACACTTGACCGATAGATGATTGATGATTCGGGTAAAGAGACAAGATGCCTTCCACACAGACGATCAGCTATCGTCGGTGTACTGGCGTCGATCTAAGTCTGATGTAGGACCGCGCGTAAACATTCCGTACGCTAGTTTATTGGAGAATGGATTTCAACCTAAGCTATGGTTAAAATCCATTTTTATAGCTTGCCTTACTTATATATTCCATCGCTAAGAAGTATTTATATTACGATGTTCCGTGAAATTTTATTAGAGAAAGAGTATAAATATAGGAGACAGTAAAAATAATCTTTTATTTGATTAATTTTCTCAGCAGAATAACACACTTACAGATTACCTAAATTAAATACAATAATAAAATATTGCAATCCGGCGATAAGTGGAAAACCAAGCTTTAGGATACTTTATATCGTATCGTAAAATAATCATGGAATCCAGCCAAAACAATACTACAGAAGTCGATGAGTACAGACGTCGACTAGCGTACGGAATGTTTGCGCGCGATTGTTCAACAGATTCAGAGATCGAAGCGAGTACTGCACCGCTAGCATGGAGCGTCTGGGTTGAAGACTTCTTGTCTACGTTCCCGAACGTTGTGATGAAAATACGCGTAGTGGATCCAAGTGGATTGAAAGAATAATACAATGCAGAGTAAAAACTTTACCGATAAGTGACTTCTATGATTTCGTCTGTATCAACGACACTCTGATCAAGCGGTAACTCTCAGTTGAACATGCTTGTTTTGTTCTTAAACACGTTCTTTACAGTTTTTGTTGCTTGCGAACTTCTGCGATTTTTGTCTTCAGTCCATAAAGTAAGGAAGTACAAATCATCACATCATGAGTTTGATGCGGCAAGTCAAGCGAGAAGTGCGATGAGAACACTCCTTTAATATACCGTAGCCAAGAGGGATTCAAAATTCGAAATTCGTAAATTATTACTTATGAAATAATAAAATAACATATGCAACACAAAACACAGTTTTATTTGGGTCTTTTTGCAAGCGCTTTATAGTTGTTTTCGCAGTTTTGACTTTATAGAAACCTTTCACAATAATGGTTATGTCGACTTCCATTGTATAATTAAAGGTGCCTTGCACTAAGATTGCCTATTTTAGCCACCAGTACATGGTTTTTTAAAGATTTTATTATATTAAACCGACACTGGTTGCCACTTTCCAAAATATAGATTTCCTATGGAGTATAACTGACAAGTTACTCCATGGTTACAATCGTAATATATTACAATATTTATGAGTAGGTACATTGTTCTTGAAATTATGGTTATGTGAAGACAATGTCTCAAAAAGTCTGCCAAAAAACAAGCTTATCTACCTACCCGAACGTTGTGATGAGTACACCACCAGGCTTGATTCCAGCTACAAACCAACCGCAAAGAGAACAACCTGGGGAACGTGCGACAAATGATCGATAATCATGATTATATTTTATTGGGTTGCATTGACGATGTGGTGTAGGCACAACATATACCAGCATACACGCTGTGACACTTGACCGCTAGATAATTAATGGTTTACAATATGAGAACCACGAAACGGGAATTAACGCAAAATTACCTTGGAATCGCTTGAAACTTCAAACAGTAGCAGACACACAAACGATTCAAAGGTATTTTGCGTTAATTCCCGTTTCGTAGTTTACGTATTAGGTTTAAATGCAACTCAAACGTTTAAAAGTTGTTTAGTGGGACACGATAACGATGTGGCAGAGTGTTAAGCCTTGTATCAGCAGCCCGAGTGCCATCACTTGTACATTGACTAGTCGTGGCTTCCGAAAGCCGATTGTCGACTTTCTTGAATCCATGCCACACAGGGCTTACGTTAAGTGAGGAAATCATATATGGGTTTCAACTACCAATTGCGTTTGAAGTCCTAGTGTCAACATTTGTGTAAAAAAATATTTGGAAACTTGACGTGCGGGCCCTACATCAGACTCGGAAAACGACGCGAGTACACACGCACGCTACTCATAGCGCCGACTGTCTTTAAACTGATATGTACGAGAAGAATGCTCGTCATAATGTTTCTAGTAACTCTAGTTATGACTGTCAGTTGGTTCGCCACTCCACCGGGTCTATAAATACATTTTGTCTCAAAAGGAACAACTTGAAATTGCATCTGTTGGGGAATACACAAACATGTACCATAGCTGTACAGCTGATCGTGTCGTTGAAGGGCAGCATGCATGCAATTTTTTTTGTATATCTATTATAAATTATTATTTACATGTAGTATAATTCTTATAGCAGTCGATTTGGAAAATGGATTTCAACCACAATTATGGTTGAAAGCCATTTTTATTTCTTCCGTCACTTTAGATTCCGTCGCTAAAAATACTTCGAAATAGATTAATATACTTAGGCGGACAGGTAACCTTATTAGTTACGAAGTTGCAAGTACACTTGAGTAGGGTCCTGCGCACACTTCTGTAAAACATTATGCGGATACCTCAGCCGCATCGGGACACACGGATTTGAGCGAAGCGGTTTTAAGCTGGAATTAAATAAACTGATAACTGATCAACTTATAATTTAGTGGTCGTTGACCTTGTTTCGTACCTATTTGTTGTACTGATACGTATGATGACCTCGCTACCGCGTGTGATAAGGCAATCTGTAAATCCACAGATCCAAATACTTCTTGAGACAGGTGTATAGTACAAAGTGAAATGCAATGAAGTTAAACGGTGTTTTATAATTGCTGTTTTATATTAAACCGTACTCGAAGGCGCCGATGACATTAACTCGCGAGTTCACTATATAGGCGCCCACGGCACGCGCGCCGCGGCCGAGCATATCGCGGCAGCGGGTTCATACGTCACACAACGTGACGTCCGTTTAGGTAAGACAGCTCGGCGCGTGGGCCGTCCTTTAGATCGATACACGGAGAGTCGTAATGTAATAACTAGTTAGTTGTCCATTATTTTGCCTCACACTGAGTCTGATAACACAATAATTGGAATGGTTTAGCTGAAAATGTTATGAGTGAGTAGCCAATGTATGTAGAGCTAATTTTGTACATAAAGTTGATTTTACATTTTCGATTTAGATACAGACAGATATCGACGCAGTCAATACGTAATATTGTTGTAAATCCATAAACACAAGCAAACCGATGCGCGCGAAGTGAAACACTAGCTAGCTAGCTAGTATGCTAGGGTCACAACATTTGTTTAAAAAAATATTTGGAAAATAGACTACAAACGCAATTGATAGTTGGAAACCCATATATGATTTCCTCACTTAAACGTAAGCCCTGTGTGGCATGGATTCAAGAAAGTAGGCAATCGGCTTTCGGAAACCACGACTAGTCAATGTACAAGTGATGGCTCTCGGGCTGCTGATACACGACTCAACACTACCACATCGTTATCGTGTCCCACTATCAACTTTTAAACTTTCGAGTTGATTGATACCAAATACGTAAACTAAGAAACGGGAATTAACGCAAAATACCTTTGAATCGTTGTGCGTCTGCTACTGTTTGAAAAGTATGCGTTAATTCCCGTTTCGTGGTTCTCATAATGTAAACCATTAAAGATCTATCGGTCAAGTGTCACAGGCGTGTATGCTGGTATGGCTGGTATGTGCCTGCACCGCATCGTAAATGCAACCCAATAAAATATAATCATTATTATCGATCATTTGTCGCACGTTCCCCCGGTTGTTCTCTTTGCGGTTGGTTTGTAGCTGGAATCAAACTTGCTGCAGTATTCATTACAACGTTCGGGTAGGCAGATAAGAAGTCTTCAACCCAGACAGTGCGTGCTATCAGTGTACTCGCGTCTGTCTCCGCGTCTGATGCAGGATCACGCGCGAACATTCCGTACGCTAGTCGACGTCTGTACTCGTCGACTGCCGTAGTATAGTTGCGGTTGGAATCCATGTTTTATATTTTCCCTTACTATATATTCCATGTCTGTGCATTTCTAAATTATCGTCGTAGTTAAAATAATATTGCTTCTGCAACTGGCTACCAAGGCCAGTTGTTTGGCTTGAATACTGCTTACCTGTATACCTCACCATTTTGAAGAATACACAATATACAGTCTCAGTCACAACTACAAACCCTATGTCAGAGAGTACGTCAAGAGGATACGTTGACACTTGACCGATAGATGATTGACGATTAAAGTTGGTAACGTGTATACAATACATACAACACGGCTGAGCGGTCTGAAATCGCGGTCGTGTCGCTTCCACCGACTCGATCAGATTTTGCCACAGGTAATGATCGTATGAAAAATCTTCGTAAGAGCTTCCCATGAAGAGATGTTAACAGAACAACCACTATATAAAAAAAGTATAATATGTTGACGATCTGAAAATAATCTACACACGATTATAATACAGCATTGTCAACGTCGTGCCTTCCGGAAGTGGAATTGCATCAGTTCGCGTCGTCTCCATTGCCTATATCTGTCAAACGCTGATAATCGCGTGTGAAAACAATACACCGCTGCGCCGAGTAAGAACTTCGTAGAATTAAAGAATTCTAACAACAACTTGCCACCAGCAGTGCCATCTCTCTGTGGCTATCCAATAAAAACTAAAATTCACAGAATTTCAACCATACTAAGCAGGTTCACCCCAGCTTATCAATCTGTAAAATTGCTACTATGCATTGATTTCTCTAATCAATTTCTTAATCTACAATTAATTATTACGACCCAGTGTATTGACCCACCGCGCCGCTCTAATCTCAATAATGTATTTGTTGTATTTATACTGACATCACGTTTGATGACGCAATCTGCTTGTCACGACACGATATGTGCGGTGGACGCCAGACTGCGCCTATATAGTGAACTCGCAAGTTAATGTCATCGGTCTTCTGAGTATGGGAACAAAAATATTTGATATATTATATTGTATACACTGCCGTAAAAATTGAAAAGGGTTACTTTTTTACTATCGTCAGACGATGAGGTGAGTCCCTTTTTTAACTTGGGAAATGCTCTTGGACTACCTCCGCCTTGGGAAGGGCGGAGCGGCATGCCGCGTTCAATTCAAACCGGCTAAAATCAGAGGGAGGGTACACAACGCGGACATATTGGAGAGGTTGGGTGTATTCGTCCCAGACCGATATGTGCGTCGCCGGCGTCGGCCGCGGCTACTAGTAGTACCGCGCGCGCGCACTAACTTGTTGCAGGAGGCGCTCCGCACTCTAAACCTCATAGATAGCGATGCATTCACTACGGGCCTCTTAAGAAAGCTCAAGGTTACTCAACGAACTATGCAGAGCGAGCTATGTTTGGTGTTTCTCTACGAGATCCGTAGAACTAAAGTTGCCGACATAGCTGAAAGGGATAAGTAAGCTGAAGTGGCAATGGGCGGGGCTGTCTGCCTGTCTGTTTATTCTCGCTAATCTCCAAAACGGCTGGACCGATTTCTACGGGACTTTCACTGGTAGATAGCTGATGTCATATGGAATAACTTAGGCTACTTTTATTTAAGAAGAATAATTAGAAATCCTCGTAAAAATAAAACTATGAAATTCAATATATACGAGTATATATGCACTATGTCAAGTGTCTATGCCGAAGTACTCTTATATTTATAAATAATCCAATTTCCTTTAAATTAAACGGCGGGTGCAACCGCAAGTCCCAGCTAATTCAGAATCATAAATTTTTTTGTAACCAGCAATTCTGATATCAGGTCGGCTGGTCAAGATAGAATACTGAGGTAGCATTATTTAATTATAGATAGAAAATGGTAGCAATTAATAGTCAACTTTTCAATCCTGGATGAGGTAGGCAACCAGCCATCCTGGCGCTCACCCGGTAATACGCCATTACACTTCCACTCCCCGCTGATCGACCAACTAAGGCATGCCAGAGTTGAAAGTCCTGCGTGTACTCGTGGAGTTCCTTTCACACCAGCAGACAAAGGCATGCCGGAGACGAGGCCCTGACCGACTCTCTGTGGCATGTGGTATACAGTTCGCCACTCACATACAGCTCGCCACAAGCTGTCCTGCGTTTTGTAAGCTTCTTAATAGATCTAATGATAACTTTTTTACTGGGTAGGGAAGCTGCTTTCCGCGATTGCGTTATCCCATACTGAGATAACGGATGCTCTACAGAGGTTTATTATTGCAAAGAGTTTTCTTGATTTTTCCTCGCCTGAAACTTAACCTGACAACTTCTCTGGAGCAGTCTAGGGTCAGCAGGCTTGTGCGCAGCACAGCGCACAGCGAGGCTTGGGGGGATCCTTTACAATCCTCCCCGAGAAGTGCCTGGGGGCGACCTTTTTAGAGTCGCCTTCTCTCCGCTACAGGAGGTGACCGCTTTACAGTCATCCCCTCCGAAATGTGCCTAAAAGGCGTGGCATCAATGGGGGCTCTAGTGTGACCTGAAGCCCTCCTTCGGTGCCGAAGGTGACCACTTGATATGTATTTGGGAAGTAATGAAACAACAGACTGGCGTCAATGCTAGTTTATTACTAAGTATGTAAGCGCGCGCGCAGGCCGCCCGTTGCACCACGCGTGCTATAGATGTAGGTACATACATACATCACACCACTCCAGTGGTTTTAGCCGGTAGGAGTCATGCATGCCCCTTCATTCAGGAGGAAGTTATAAGAAAAGGATCAGCAGGCTATCACAGTGTATATAATTATTGCGTTATACAACTAATAAAAATAAAACGACATTTAAAAATAAAACGCAAACCATTTTACAATATCACTTTATTACGGTCCATATTTATAATAGTAGCGACATTACCGAATACAGACAAGTATGGCGTGGCTTACAAATTATTTGCACTGACTACCGTGTGATAGCTACACTATTTAATTAAATACAGCGAAGTCCACACAGCTGACAGCTTGTCATAATGTGTAATATAAATAAACGAATACTTTGGTATTTTCAGTTATAAAATTTTCATATCTAATCACAACAACGGTTTTATTGAAAAAAAAACGCATCGTTGCGGTATCATCATTTTTCGGCCGAATGAAGTCCACTGCTGGACACAGGCCTCCCCCAAAGATCACCACAACGACCGATATGGGTGTGTTGTGTGCTCATGGGGGGGTGTTGCCATAATCGCCACGCTTGGCAGGCGGGTTGGCGATCGCAGTTGAGTTGTTAATGTACTCGAAGGACGCTGCTGCCCATCCTCCGGCTAATCCCTTAGTCGACTTTTACGACACCCATAGGATGAGATGGGGTGGTGGCATTCTGAGCCGGCACCACACGGCATATATAGTTTAGATAAATCCAATCAAGAAGTTTGTAATGATGAGTTCAAATGAATTAGTCGAAGATGGGCAGGCGTTGGTGCATATTACTGGTTTAATATATTTTGCTCATTCGGCGGACATATATTAACAATATTTATGAGTAGGTACAATTGTTACTTGAAGTTATGGTCATGTGAAGACACTGTCTTAAAAAGTCTATTCTAAACAGGCCTGATTATAACATTTCTTAAGTTTATGATGCAAAATGCTAGCTAACAAAATAAATAAATAACTTAAAGTTATATAATAATAAATTCAGATGTAAATAATTAATAATAAATGTGAAATGTTTTGTAATTTTTTCCGTTTAAGTTATGCAAGAGCTAGCAAGGCTTTAAAACTTCTTGCCTCTATGCCTAAATATTTTACCTTTAGTAAACAGAATACGTGCACTTAAGCAATAATAAATCCAACTGCTGGACAATACACATCTACATACTTTACTTCGCATACTTTATTTCGATTACTTGCTAGTGTGTTTTGAGGTTTTCCGTTTGTAGCCCACAGTGTGCTTAATAAGAAGATTTGTAAATCAACGAACCAGCAAGCACTAAGCGCGATCACACGAGTAACCACAACTGGTACAACGTGTACACGAACGAGTGGGATTCGAACTCGCCAGGTGGATCTCAAACCGGCCCCATCTACTTCACCCACATCGCGTCAGAAGACAGAGCCACCGCCCCGAAGGATCTCGGCGCCAACGCACATCCATACGGGAAAACGCTAAGGATTATGTGGTTACCCGACGCTGGATAAGTTTGCGTTCACAAATGCATCGGGTAAACGAGAAACGCTGGCAAGCTATAATGTCCATTTTTGATCCACTAGGGCTGCTACGTGCGACCATAACGGTGAAGATTACTCTGCAGGGAATGTGAAATGGAGAAAGAAAACTGGATGGGATGGACTATTCCCGCCGAAGAGACAATAGCGTTTAATTAACGGATAAATGATATAGCGTTACCTAGTGTCTGCGCTTGTCACTGTGCTACGCAACCTACGACGTCGTAGTGCGAACGATACATATATTTACCAACGTTAATGATCAAACCTACGCCACCGGACGGGTCAGCAGAAGAAGTAAAACACCATTAAAGCGAAAATGCACCATTAAAGGCGCAAAATGATGGATGGAGTTGCAAGTTTGCCTGATCCTGATAGGTGCCCGACTGAGATAGTTTAAAACACCTGCGGCATACGGAAAGTCATTGTATTGGAGCAATTCAAAGACGGCACTCCAATGGATATGGAACAACGACACGTCGTTACGTATCACACCGATTAAGCGAAATAGTGGAATTAGGGCGTAAAACAATGGGGATAAGTGCCCAGAATATGGCCGACAACGTGACCCGCTATAGAAAAAATCCGCATAAATAGATACGGATAGACGGTTCACCGGGCCGGATCTTTTATATAAATCAGAGAAAAAATGGCCAACTGACTTCCCCCAGGACTTCGACGAGGATGAATCCGTCATACACAAGGGAAGAGGAGAATATGAATGGCGTGAAACGTTTCTCGTCATGTAACAAACTGCATGCCGCTGCCTATGTAATGTTATTTATAAATACGTGCGGTAAACGTCAAAGGATTTACGTCACACAAGGAACGTGGAATTGTTGTTACTACGCGAAGCGCTACGCGACAGCTTTCCGACCAAATACGAATTGCTCGCATGAAATCCAATAGTCGACAGAACCAGCTGCCTATATATACTTCATCCTATAATATAGCACGGACAACCGAGTGATAAGACTGTACGGGTGAATCAACGCGGCTAACGTATCCTTGGAAACGATGCGACCGCATGTCAGTTGCGAAACACTCGCTCTTCCACATAATCATAGCCAATGAACACGCGAATAAGGGATACATCGTTCGCGAACACATAATTAATAATATGCACCAGCGCTACCGGATATTGCGTCAACGTACAAACAACAGTTATTGAAAATAGCTTTGCAATCCGGCGATAAGTAGAAAACCAAGCTTTAGGATACTTTATATTCTAGTGTGAATGTTACGAGGACCTGGAGCCCCCCTTCGATGCCGAAGAAGACCGCTGCAGTGGTTTTAGCCGGTAGGAGTCCGGCATACCCCTTCGCTCTTCCTTCTGGGTGAAGGAATTTCAATGTAGAATTTCCACTGGACATGAATAAAAAAAAAGGATACTTTATATCGATAACCTAAAAAAAACACGGAAACACTGAGTTCCCGTACTTGAAGGCACCGATGCCATTAACTTGTGAGTTCACAGTAGAGGCGGACACGGCGCTTGCGCCGCGGTCATACATATCGCGGCATTGTCATGATTGGTTCGCCACTCTACCGAGTCCGATGTCACAGATTAGTTGTAACCGTTAAGAGTACACAGCAGACAATTTTTTTATAGAATTTACACTATGCTCCTTTGCGCTTTGGCATAGATAAACTCTGTATTTAGTTAATATGGAGTATATTAATAACTTGATGTGCCAAGATCCAGCCGTATAAGATATAATCGTCTTAAATAATAAATAGGTACTGTGGTACTTATTTATTTCTTTAGGCTTTTATTTATAACCGACTGCAAAAAGGAGGAGGTAAAGAGTTTTATTTCCACCCTTGATTTAGCGATGACATTCACTTGTGATTTCAGTATATAAAGCGTACATATCGCAGCGCGACTTACATATTACGTGATCAAACGTGACGCACAACGATAATTTTAAAATATTTATAAGCGATGGAAGAAATCTAAAATGGATTTCAACCACACTTGCAGTTGAAATCCATTTTCCAAATACAATTTTTTTAGTACAGACTTCTAAAAGCGTACGGAATAGTTTCTGCGTGATGCTACATCAGCCGTTCGTCGCGAGTTCTACTCGATAGCGCCGAGTTTGTTGTTGGATTGCCGAGTTGGATTGAATTTAAAGTAAACGGAAGAAATAAAAATGGATTTCAACGACAGCTGTGGTTGAAATCCATTTTCAAAATCGACTGTTGTAAGTATATTGCAGTGTCGTCGTGATGCCTAGATTGTTCCTGGTGCCGCTGGATTCTGCTTCATATTGTGTCAATGCAGTCAAGACAGGCGTAACTGAAAATGAATATTTTATTGAATTAACATTATTAAGTTGATTAATAAACTGTCATGGCAGCATTAGGCTGACCAATCCCGCCATGATCAAGGTGGCATTCGCTCATGAGCATGCAGAATAGATCAGCATCGCCCAAACATAATGTATGACGACTAAGCGGCCCGTGACATGACGCCACCATCAGCAAGACACTTCAGTGAACATGACCTGTCTAAACTGTCAACATCATTTCACTAGTTCCGCCCTGATCACCAGTCTTTATCTGTGTGAGACGTAAAGGGCAGCTGCCTCCTCCTGTCCGTTAAGAAAAACACAATTACACTGAGATCACCAGACCGTTTGACACCGTGCTGATTACAGCAATCAAAAGTATGGCTACCGTTTTCAACGACACTAATGTTTAAATACATAAAAACAAAACACCCTGCTCCCGTACTTGAAGTCACCGATGCCATTAACTTGTGGATGTAATATAGAGGCGAACACGACGCGCGCGCCGCGGCTTTTCATATCGCGTCATCGTAATCATACATGATGAGGTCATGATAGATAAAACTGGGTGGTCCTTCAAACTGATATGTACGAGTGGAACGCTCGTAACAATGTTTCTAGTCACTCTAGTCATGATTGTCCACTGTGTCTCTAAATATACTTTGGTTAAAAACGAACAAATTGAAATTGCAACTGTTGGGGAATACACCAACGTGTACCATAGCCATACAGCTAATCGTGTCATTGAAGCAGCATTTTTTGTATGTCTAATATAAATTATTATTTACATGTAGTATAATAATGCTTACAGCAGTCGATTTTGAAAATGGATTTCAACCACAGTAACGGTTGAAATCCATTTTTATTTCTTCCGTCACTTTAGATTCCGTCGCTAAAAATATTTCATTGTTATCGTCGTTGTTTTTAAGATGTCTGTTTTTCTTGGATTGTAATCGAAGCCAAATCATCTTCTGGTGTATTCATAGCGACGTTTCGAGTAGAGAGACTACAAGTTGTCGTCAACCCAGAGAGACAGTCGGCGCTATGAGTAGTGTGTGTACTCGCGTCGTTTCCCGCGTCTGATGGTAGGACCTGCACGTCAAGTAGGCTAGTGTCACAACATTTGACTATTAGTTAATATTAATATTGTTCTTGTGACATTAATTTATAATATTTATAAAAAACTGTAAATGTGTGAGCAATACGTAAACTAAGAAACGGGAATTAACGCAAAATACCTTTGAATCGTTGTGCGTCTGCTACTGTTTGAAGTTTCAAGCGATTCCAAGGTCATTTTGCGTTAATTCCCGTTTCGTGGTTCTCATATTGTAAATCATTAAATATCTACCGGTCAAGTGTCACAGCGTATATGGCTGGTATATGTGCCTGCACCGCATCTTCAATGCAACCCAATAAAATATAATCATTAGTATCGATCATTTGTCGCACGTTCCCCCGGTTGTTCTCTTTGCGGTTTGGCTTGTAGCTGGAATCAAGCCTGCTGCAGTATTCATCACAACGTTCGGGTAGGCAGATAAGAAGTCTTCAACCCAGACAGTGCGTGCTATCAGTGTACTCGCGTCTGTCTCCGCGTCTGATGCAGGATCACGCGCGAACATTCCGTACGCTAGTCGACGTCTGTACTCGTCGACTGCCGTAGTATAGTTGCGGTTGGAATCCATGTTTAATTTTTTCCCTTACTATATATTCCATGTCTGTGCATTTCTAAATTATCGTCGTAGTTAAAATAATATTGCTTCTGCAACTGGCTAGCAAGGCCAGTTGTTTGGCTTGAATACTGCTTACCTGGATACCTCACCATTTTGAAGAATACACAATATACAGTTGATTTAGTCTCAGTCACAACCACAAACCCAATGTCAGAGAGTACGTCAAGAGGATACGTTGACACTTGACTGATAGATGATTGATGATTAAAGTTAGTAACGTGTATACAATACATACAACACGGCTGAGCGGTCTTAAATCGCGGTCGTGTCGCTTCCACCGACTCGATCAGATTTTGACACAGGTAATGAGCGTATGAAAAATCTTCGTAAGAGCTTCCCATGAAGAGATGTTAACAGAACAACGACTATAAATGAAGTATAATATGTTGACGATCTGCAAATAATCTACACACGATTATAATATAGCATTGACAACGTCGTGCCTTCCGGAAGTGGAATTGCATCAGTTCGCGTCGTCTCCATTGCCTATATCTGACAAACGCTGATAATCGCATGTGATAACAATATACCGCTGCGCCGAGTAAAAACTTCGTGGAATTAAAGAATTGTATCAAGAACTTGCCATCAGCAATGGACATCTGTGGCCTATCCAATGAAAGCAATATCACAAAAATTTACCATAACAAGCAGGTTCACCGAAGTTCACAGAAGTCGCTGAGTACAAACATCGAATAGCGAATGGAATATTTGCGCGCGATTCTTCAACAGAATCAAAGATCGAAGCACCGCCAACATGGAGCGTCTGGTTAGAAAAGACTTCTTGTCTCCGTCCCCGAGAGTCTTAATGAACATACACACGACACGGTGACGGTACTGTGTCATCATTGAAATGTGTGAATCGGCCTTAAGACGTGCGTGGACAGTCACACGTATAGTTACTGACGTGTAAGCAGAGATCCAAGTAGTGCCGAAACACTTCTTGAGACACCGTGTAGGAAAGTTATATGCATTAAAGTTAAACGGTGTTTTGTAATTAGTGTTTTATATTAAACCGTACTCAAGGCGCCGATGACATTAACTCGCGAGTTCACTATATAGGCGCCCACGGCACGCGCGCCGCGGCCGAGCATATCGCGGCAGCGGGTTCATACGTCACACAACGTGACGTCCGTTTAGGTAAGACAGCTCGGCGCGTTGGCCGTCCTTCAGATTGATATACGGAAAGACGTTAAATATTAACTCTAGTTAGTTGTCCATTATTTGGGCTCCACACTGAGTCTGATAACACAAGATTTGGAATGGTTTCGCTGAAAATATATAGGTTGGTGGCCATTTTGTATATAATGTTGATTTTACATGTAAAAAACAGGTTTCGACGCAGTCAACTCGTAATATTAATCTATAAACACAAGCATACAATGCGCGCGAAGTGAACACAATACTCTGCAGCAAATAAAAACTAAATATTTTGGTCCTGCATGCGAAGACGCCGAAGACATTAACGTTAGAGTTCACTACTACGGAGGCGCACTCGCCCGCGCCACGGGCATATCCCGACATCGTCATCCTGCGTGACGTCGCGCGTGGCGGTATAAACATGCAAAGCCACGCGTGGTAGCTTATTCTTATATCATTATCTACATCATGGTTCAGTACACCACAGACTACCTGAATTTCTTTATTTCCCTGCTTTTAAATCCATCCAAAGGTTGTCTGTAAAAGATAGCATTTAGCGATAAGACCGCCCATTGTGCCACGCTAACTATTGTAAATAATCCTTAATATTATTTTGGTGTACAATAAAGTTATATTCTATTCTATTCTATATGTGTATGTCGTATAATGATCGTTAATGTAATAGCACTACTTACTTACTATTGTTTCGTAACTCTACCGAGTCTAGACTAGCTGCAAAACTGAAGGATTCGAATGTAAGTTTCTGCCGTTTTCGTAAAAAAAAGTAATCGTGGAGAGAGAGAGAGAGAGAGAGAGGACGTGTACAATAATCAGTGTAGCCGACGCGTTATCGATGCACGCAGCCCGGCAAGCATCATCATCGTCATATCAGTCACTGGACGTCCACTGCTGAACAAAGGCCCTCCCCTTAGATTTCCACAACGAGCAGTTATACACGCCGCCCTCATCCACGACTCCCAGCCCGCAAGCGTTTGCTTATTATTCCATCATATATCCAATCCGCTTTCAGAATCAACGAACTAGTTAATTTAATTTGTTTTATTCATCAAAATTACCGCTCAGGCTGCTGTCACAAACCTACTCCTCTCGGCGGCATCATTATCGTAACGCACTTCCATGTATAAAGCTATTTGTCTGTCAAGTGCCACCCGTTCCCTTCGGATATAATCTTTGTGTTAGTGTGATTTAAGCTACAACAACTGCAACTGCTTGTTCATCACTGCGTTTGGGTAAAGGGATAAGTCTTCGACTCTTCCACTTCGCGCATAGTGTACTCGCGTGCGTAACTGTTCCATACGCTAGCGACGTCTGTCCTCTTCAACTGCTAAAGTATTGTTGCAGACCGTTCATACATAGGAGATTTATGCAATATAATGTGGTTTTTACAAAATATTGTTTGGGAGATGGAATATATAGTAAGGGAAAATATAAAACATGGATTCCAACCGCAACTATACTACGGCAGTCGACGAGTACAGACGTCAACTAGCGTATGGAATGTTTACGCGCGATCCTACAACAGACATAGACACAGAGATCGACGCGATCACTGTAGCACTAGCTCGGGGCGTCTGGGTCGAAGACTACTTGTGCCTCTACCCGAACGTTGTGATGAACACACGAGCAGTTGATTTGGACTCGATCACAGTAACAACCCAATGTCTAACAGAAAACCTTGAAAGGTGTGATCCTTAATTGACCCATAGCTTTAGATGACATTGATGTAAGGTTGCGCCTAACGACGTGGCTGAATAGGCTGGCCTCGCCGTTGAAGCAGTTTGCAACTGTAAACATGCAAGATTAAAGACACGCTAGTACGTTTAAACACATTGCTCATGACCACCAAACGAGTGAAAGAATTCTTACTAAGTAACAATGCACCAACAAATACCAACTGTGAATTTTCAGCATTATTATCACATATTGATTGGATGACAAGATGCAACTTAAAAAATAATTACTTTTTTTCATTTCGACCGTTTGCAAATTTAATATATAGTTTAAATAAATCCAACCAAGAAGTTTGTAATGATGAGTTCAATTGAATCAGTCGAAGATGGCAGGAGTTGGTGCATATTACTGGTTTAATATATTTTGCTCATTCGGCGGACATTTATCGAGCACCGTGATGTTTGACTATGGCACGCCGCTGGGGTAAAGAGACAAGAGGACTTCCACGCAGACAATCAGCTATCGGTGTACTGGCGTCGATCTGAGTCTGATGTAGGACCGCGCGTAAGCATTCCGCACGCTAGTTTATTGGAAAATGGATTTCAACCGAAGCTATGGTTGAAATCCATTTTTATCGCTTCCCTTACTTATATTCCATCGCTAAGAATTATTATATTACGATGTTCCGTGACATTTTATTAGAGAAAGAGTAAAATATAAGAGACAGTAAAAATAATCTTTTATTTGATTAATTTTCCCAGCAGAATAACACACTCACAGATTACCTAAATTAACTATAATAATAATTATAAATATTTATGGTAAATCAAATTCAGTTATTGAAAATAGCTTTGCAATCCGGCGATATAAGTAGAAAACCAAGCTAGGATACTTTATATTCAAGTGTGATCATACGAGGACCTGGAGCCCCCCTTCGATGCCGAAGAAGACCGCTCCAGTGGTTTTAGCCGGTAGGAGGCCGGCATACCCCTTCGCCGTTCCTTCTGGGTGAAGGAAGTTCCATGTAGAATTTCCATTGGACATCAATAAAAAAAGGATACTTTATATCGTTAACCTAAAAAAAACACGGAAACACTGAGTTCCCGTACTTGAAGGCACCGATGCCATTAACTTGTGAGTTCACTATAGAGGCGGACACGGCGCTTGCGCCGCGGTCATACATATCGCGGCATTGTCATGATTGGTTCGCCACTCTACCGAGTCCGATGTCACAGATTAGTTGTAACTGTTAAGAGTACACAGCAGACAATTTGGAAAATGGATTTCATACACGTGCTATGGTTGAAATCCATTCTTCCGGTAGTTATCATAAAATATGTTTTGAAATTATCGTCGTTGTAAAATATTCCATCTTTGTGTTCTCGTAGATATGTAGGATTGGAAGTGGTTGTTATTTCAAAGCCACGTCTTCGGGTGCGCTTCGAATTTACACTATGCTCCTTTGCGCTTTGGCATAGATAAACTCTGTATTTAGTTAATATGGAGTATATTAATAACTTGATGTGCCAAGATCCAGCCGTATAAGATATAATCGTCTTACAATAGGTACTGTGGTACTTATTTATTTCTTTCATCATTTCGGCCGAATGAAGTCCACTGCTGGACACAGGCCTCCCCCAAAGATGTCCACAACGACCGATATGGATGTGTTGTGGGCTCATTGGGGGGTTTTGCCATAATCGCCACGCTTGGCAGACGGGTTGGCGATCGCAGTTGAGTTGTTTATATACTCGAAGGACGCTGCTGCCCATCCTCCGGCTAATCCCTTAGTCGACTTTTACGACACCCATGGGAGGAGATGGGGTGGTGGCATTCTGAGCCGGCACCACACGGCTATTTATTTCTTAACGGTTATATATTTATTTCTTTACGACAGGGCTTTTATTTATAACCGACTTCAAAAAGGAGGAGGTAAAGAGTTTTATTTCCATCCTTGATTTAGCGATGACATTCACTTGTGATTTCAGTATACATAAAGCGTACATATCGCAGCGCGACTTACAGATTACGTGATCAAACGTGACGCATAACGATAATTTTAAAATATCTATAGCGATGGAAGAAATCAAAAATGGATTTCAACCACACTTGCAGTTGAAATCCATTTTCCAAATACCATTTTTTAATACAGACTTCTAAAAGCGTACGGAATAATGTTTGCGCGTAATGCTTACACATCAGCCGTTCGTCGCCAGTGCAACTCGATAGCGCCGAGTTGTCTGGGTTGGATTGAGTTTAAAGTACCTAACGGAAGAAATAAAAATGGATTTCAACGACAGCTGTGGTTGAAATCCATTTTCAAAATCGACTGTTGTAAGTATATTGCAGTGTCGTCGTGATGCCTAGATTGTTCCTGGTGCCGCTGGATTCTGCTTCATATTGTGTCAATGCAGTCAAGACAGGCGTAACTGAAAATGAATATTTTATTGAATTGATATTATTAAGTTGATCAATAAACTGTCATGGCAGCAATTAGGCTAACCAATCCCGCCATGATCAAGGTAGCATTCGCTCACGGGCCATACATCAGCATCGCTCTAACATAATCTATGAAACTTAAACGTCCCGTGACACAACGCCACCATCAGCATGACACTTCAGTGAATATGACATATCTATCTTGCCAACATCATTTTACTAGTTCCGCCCTGATCACCACCACACCAGTCTTTATTTGTGTGTGACGTAAAGGGCTAAAATCAGCTGCCTCCTCTTGTCCGTTAAGAAAAACACAATTACACTGCGGTCACCAAGCCGTTTGACACCGTGCTGATTACAGCAATTAAAAGTAAGGCTACCGTTTTCAACGTTTACGACACATGTTTTAATGCATAAACACAAAACAACGTGTTCCCGTACTTGAAGTCACCGATGCCATTAACTTGTGGATGTAATATAGAGGCGAACACGGCGCGCGCGCCGCGGCTTTTCATATCGCGTCATCGTAATCGTACATGAGGTCATGATAGATAAAACTGGGTGGTCCTTCAAACTGATATGTACGAGTGGAACGCTCGTAACAATGTTTCTAGTCACTCTAGTCATGATTGTCCACTGTGTCTCTAAATATACTTTGGTTAAAAACGAACAAATTGAAATTGCAACTGTTGGGGAATACACCAACGTGTACCATAGCCATACAGCTAATCGTGTCATTGAAGCAGCATTTTTTGTATGTCTAATATAAATAATTATTTACATGTAGTATAATTAATGCTTACAGCAGTCGATTTTGAAAATGGATTTCAACTTCAATTTCCGTCACTTTAGATTCCGTCGCTAAAAATATTTCATTGTTATCGTCGTTGTTTTTAAGATGTCTGTTTTTCTTGGATTGTAATCGAAGCCAAATCATCTTCTGGTGTATTCATAGCGACGTTTCGAGTAGAGAGACTACAAGTTGTCGTCAACCCAGAGAGACAGTCGGCGCTATGAGTAGTGTGTGTACTCGCGTCGTTTTCCGAGTCTGATGGTAGGACCACACGTCAAGTAGCCTAGGGTTGCACACATTTGTATAAAAAAATATTTGGAATATGTTCTACAAACGCAATTGGTAGTTGAAATCCATATATGAATTCCTCACTTAACGTAAGCCCTGTGTGGCATGGATTCAAGAAAGTAGACAACCGGCTTTCGGAGGCCACGAATTAGTCAATGTACAAGTGATGGCTCTCGGGCTGCTGATACAAGGCTTAACACTCTGCCACATCGTTATCGTGTCCCACTATCAACTTTTGAACTTTCGAGTTGCATTGATACCTAATACGTAAACTAAGAAACGGGAATTAACGCAAAATACCTTTGAATTGTTTGTGCGTCTACTACTGTTTGAAGTTTCAAGCGATTCCAAGGCCATTTTGCGTTAATTCCCGTTTCGTGGTTCTCATATTGTAAACCATTAAATATCTACCGGTCAAGTGTCACAGCGTATATAGCTGGTGTATGTGCCTGCCCCGCATCGTCAATGCAACCCAAGAAAATGTAATCATTATTATCGATCATTTGTCGCACGTTCCCCCGGTTGTTCTCTTTGTGGTTGGTTTGTAGCTGGAATCATGCCTGCTGCAGTATTCATCACAACGTTCGGGTAGGCAGATAAGAAGTCTTCAACCCAGACAGTCCGTGCTTTCAGTGTACTCGCGTCTGTCTCCGCGTCTGATGCAGGATCACGCGCGAACATTCCGTACGCTAGTCGACGTCTGTACTCGTCGACTGCCGTAGTAGAGTTGCGGTTGGAATCCATGTTTTATATTTTCTCTTACTATATATTCCATGTCTGTGCATTTCTAAATTATCGTCGTAGTTAAAATAATATTGCTTCTGCAACTGGCTAGCAAGGCCAGTTGTTTGGCTTGAATACTGCTTACCTGGATACCTCACCATTTTGAAGAATACACAATATACAGTTGATTTAGTCTCAGTCACAACTACAAACCCAATGTCAGAGAGTACGTCAAGAGGATACGTTGACACCTGACCGATAGATGATTGATGATTAAAGTTGGTAACGTGTATACAATACATACAACACGGCTGAGCGGTCTTAAATCGCGGTCGTGTCGCTTCCACCGACTCGATCAGATTTTGCCACAGGTAATGATGGTATGAAAAATCTTCGTAAGAGCTTCCCATGAAGAGATGTTAACAGAACAACGACTATAAATGAAGTATAATATGTTGACGATCTGCAAATAATCTACACACATTTATAACATAGCATTGACAACGTCGTGCCTTCCGGAAGTGGAGTTGCATCAATTCGCGTCGTCTCTATTGCCTATATCTGACAAACGCTGATAATAGCATGTGATAACAATATCTCGCTGCGCCGAGTAAAAACTTCGTGGAATTAAAGAATTGTATCAAGAACTTGCCATCAGCAATGGACATCTGTGGCCTATCCAATGAAAGCAATATCACAAAATTTTAACCATAACAAGCAGGTTCACCGAAGTTCACAGAAGTCGCTGAGTACAAACATCGAATAGCGTATGGGAATATTTGCGCGCGATTCTTCAACAGAATCAGAGATCGAAGCACCGCCAACATGGAGCGTCTGGGTTGAAAAGACTTCTTGTCTCCGTCCCCGAGAGTCTTAATGAACATACACACGACATGGTGACGGTACTGTGTAGTCATTGAAATGTGTGAATCTGCCTTAAGACATGCGTGGACAGTCACACGTATAGTACTGTCGTGTAAGCAGAGATGCAAGTAGTGCCGAAACACTTCTTGAGACACCGTGTAGGAAAGTTAAATGCATAGTCAGTTAAACGGTGTTTCATAATTAGTGTTTTATATTAAACCGTACTCGAAGGCGCCGATGACATTAACTCGCGAGTTCACTATATAGGCGCCCACGGCACGCGCGCCGCGGCCGAGCATATCGCGGCAGCGGGTTCATACGTCACACAACGTGACGTCAGTTTAGGTAAGACTGCTCGGCGCGTGGTCCGTCCGTTAGATCTATATACGGAGAGTCGTAACTATAGTTAGTTGTCCATTATTTGGCCTCCACACTGAGTCTGATAAACACAAGATTTGGAATGGTTTCGCTGAAAATATAGGTTATTATAGGTGGGTGGCCATTTTGTATATAATGTTGATTTTACATGTAAAAAACAGGTTTCGACGCAGTCAACTCGTAATATTAATCTATAAACACAAGCATACAATGCGCGCGAAGTGAACACAATACTCTGCAGCAAATAAAAACGAAATATTTTGGTCCTGCATGCGAAGACACCGATGACATTAACGTTAGAGTTCACTACTATGGAGGCGCACTCGCCCGCGCCCCGGGCATATCCCGACATCGTCATCCTGCGTGACGTCGCGCGTCAGTTTTAGTTAAACGTGCAAAGCAGCGCGTGGTAACTTAAAACTTCTTATATGTGTATGTCGTATAATGATCGTTATATAGTAATAGTGCTACTTAGTTACCATTATTTCGTAACTCTACCGAGTCTAGGCTGGCTGCAAAACTAAAGGATTTGAATGTGTGAGCCGTTTAACTTTCAATGAGTAGACGATTTTTTTACGAAAATTACTCATTGAAAGTTAAACGGCGCACACAGTACCGTAGGAGAGAGGACGCTATGTGTACCTACAACATTCAGTGTAGCCGTCGCGTTATCGACGCACGCAGGCGCATCATCATCATCATCATCATCATATCAGCCAGAGGACGTCCACTACTGAACAAAGGCCCTCCCCTTAGATTTCCACAACGAGCGGTTACATGCCAGCCCAGCCCGCAAGCGTTTGCTTGTTATTTATTCCTTTCATCAAATATCCAATCCGCTTTCAGAATCAACGAACTAGTCAATTTAATTTGTTTTATTCATGAAAGTTACCGCTCAGGCTGCTGTCACAAACCTACTCCGCTGGGCCGCATCATTCTCGTAACGCACTTCCATGTATAAAGCTATTTATCTGTCAAGTGCCACCCGTTCCTCCGGATATTTCTCTTTGAAGATGGATTGTAAGTGTGAGTTAAGCTACAACAACTGCAACTGCTTGTTCATCACTGCGTTTGGGTAAAGGTATAAGTCTTCGACTCTTCCACTTCGCGCTTAGTGTACTCGCGTGCGTAACTGTTCCATACGCTAGCGACGTCTGTCCTCTTCAACTGCTAAAGTATTGTTGCAGACCGTTCATACATAGGAGATTTATGCAATATAATGTGGTTTTTACAAAATATTGTTTGGGAGATGGAATATATAGTAAGGGAAAATATAAAACATGGATTCCAACCGCAACTCTACTTCAGCAATCGATGAGTACAGACGTCAACTAGCGTATGGAATGTTTACGCGCGATCCTCCAACAGACACAGACACAGAGATTTACGCGATTACTGTAGCACTAGCTCGGGGCGTCTGGGTCGAAGACTACTTGCGTCTCTACCCGAACGTTGTGATCAACACACGAGCAGTTGATTTGGACTCGATCACAGTAACAACCCAATGTATAACAGAAACGCCTTGAAAGGTGTGATCCTTAATTGACCCATAGCTGATTGATTGATTACATTGATTTAAGGTTGCGCCTAACGACGTGGCTGAATAAGGCTGACCTCGCCGTTGAAGCAGTTTGCAACTGTAAACATGCAAGATTAAAAAACCAACAACATTCTCGCTAGTACGTTTAAACACATTGCTCATGACCACCAAACGAGTGAAAGAATTCTTACTAAGTAACAATGCACCAACAAATGCCAACTGTGAATTTTCAGCATTATTGTCACATATTGATTGGATGACAAGATGCAACTTAAAAAATAATTACATTTTTTCATTTCGACCGTTTGCAAATTTAAAATATATTTTAAATAAATCCAATCAAGAAGTTTGTAATGATGAGTTCAATTGAATCAGTCGAAGATGGCAGGGGTTGGTGCATATTACTGGTTTAATATATTTTGCTCATTCGGCGGACATTTATCGAGCACCGTGATGTTTGACTATGGCACGCCGCTGGGGTAAAGAGACAAGAGGACTTCCACGCAGACAATCAGCTATCGGTGTACTGGCGTCGATCTGAGTCTGATGTAGGACCGCGCGTAAGCATTCCGCACGCTAGTTTATTGGAAAATGGATTTCAACCGAAGCTATGGTTGAAATCCATTTTTATCGCTTCCCTTACTTATATTCCATCGCTAAGAATTATTATATTACGATGTTCCGTGACATTTTATTAGAGAAAGAGTAAAATATAAGAGACAGTAAAAATAATCTTTTATTTGATTAATTTTCCCAGCAGAATAACATACTCACAGATTACCTAAATTAACTATAATAATAATTATAAATATTTATGGTAAATCAAATTCAGTTATTGAAAATAGCTTTGCAATCCGGCGATATAAGTAGAAAACCAAGCTAGGATACTTTATATTCAAGTGTGATCATACGAGGACCTGGAGCCCCCCTTCGATGCCGAAGAAGACCGCTCCAGTGGTTTTAGCCGGTAGGAGGCCGGCATACCCCTTCGCCGTTCCTTCTGGGTGAAGGAAGTTCCATGTAGAATTTCCATTGGACATCAATAAAAAAAGGATACTTTATATCGTTAACCTAAAAAAAACACGGAAACACTGAGTTCCCGTACTTGAAGGCACCGATGCCATTAACTTGTGAGTTCACTATAGAGGCGGACACGGCGCTTGCGCCGCGGTCATACATATCGCGGCATTGTCATGATTGGTTCGCCACTCTACCGAGTCCGATGTCACAGATTAGTTGTAACTGTTAAGAGTACACAGCAGACAATTTGGAAAATGGATTTCATACACGTGCTATGGTTGAAATCCATTCTTCCGGTAGTTATCATAAAATATGTTTTGAAATTATCGTCGTTGTAAAATATTCCATGTTTGTGTTCTCGTAGATATGTAGGATTGGAAGTGGTTGTTATTTCAAAGCCACGTCTTCGGGTGCGCTTCGAATTTACACTATGCTCCTTTGCGCTTTGGCATAGATAAACTCTGTATTTAGTTAATATGGAGTATATTAATAACTTGATGTGCCAAGATCCAGCCGTATAAGATATAATCGTCTTACAATAGGTACTGTGGTACTTATTTATTTCTTTACGACAGGGCTTTTATTTATAACCGACTTCAAAAAGGAGGAGGTAAAGAGTTTTATTTCCATCCTTGATTTAGCGATGACATTCACTTGTGATTTCAGTATACATAAAGCGTACATATCGCAGCGCGACTTACAGATTACGTGATCAAACGTGACGCATAACGATAATTTTAAAATGTCTATAGCGATGGAAGAAATCAAAAATGGATTTCAACCACACTTGCAGTTGAAATCCATTTTCCAAATACCATTTTTTAATACGGACTTCTAAAAGCGTACGGAATAATGTTTGCGCGTAATGCTTACACATCAGCCGTTCGTCGCCAGTGCAACTCGATAGCGCCGAGTTGTCTGGGTTGGATTGAGTTTAAAGTACCTAACGGAAGAAATAAAAATGGATTTCAACGACAGCTGTGGTTGAAATCCATTTTCAAAATCGACTGTTGTAAGTATATTGCAGTGTCGTCGTGATGCCTAGATTGTTCTAGATTGTTCCTGGTGGCGCTGGATTCTGCTTCATATTGTGTCAATGCAGTCAAGACAGGCGTAACTGAAAATGAATATTTTATTGAATTGATATTATTAAGTTGATCAATAAACTGTCATGGCAGCAATTAGGCTAACCAATCCCGCCATGATCAAGGTAGCATTCGCTCACGGGCCATACATCAGCATCGCTCTAACATAATCTATGAAACTTAAACGTCCCGTGACACAACGCCACCATCAGCAAGACACTTCAGTGAACATGACATATCTATCTTGCCAACATCATTTTACTAGTTCCGCCCTGATCACCACCACACCAGTCTTTATTTGTGTGTGACGTAAAGGGCTAAAATCAGCTGCCTCCTCTTGTCCGTTAAGAAAAACACAATTACACTGCGGTCACCAAGCCGTTTGACACCGTGCTGATTACAGCAATTAAAAGTAAGGCTACCGTTTTCAACGTTTACGACACATGTTTTAATGCATAAACACAAAACAACGTGTTCCCGTACTTGAAGTCACCGATGCCATTAACTTGTGGATGTAATATAGAGGCGAACACGGCGCGCGCGCCGCGGCTTTTCATATCGCGTCATCGTAATCGTACATGAGGTCATGATAGATAAAACTGGGTGGTCCTTCAAACTGATATGTACGAGTGGAACGCTCGTAACAATGTTTCTAGTCACTCTAGTCATGATTGTCCACTGTGTCTCTAAATATACTTTGGTTAAAAACGAACAAATTGAAATTGCAACTGTTGGGGAATACACCAACGTGTACCATAGCCATACAGCTAATCGTGTCATTGAAGCAGCATTTTTTGTATGTCTAATATAAATTATTATTTACATGTAGTATAATAATGCTTACAGCAGTCGATTTTGAAAATGGATTTCAACCACAGTAACGGTTGAAATCCATTTTTATTTCTTCCGTCACTTTAGATTCCGTCGCTAAAAATATTTCATTGTTATCGTCGTTGTTTTTAAGATGTCTGTTTTTCTTGGATTGTAATCGAAGCCAAATCATCTTCTGGTGTATTCATAGCGACGTTTCGAGTAGAGAGACTACAAGTTGTCGTCAACCCAGAGAGACAGTCGGCGCTATGAGTAGTGTGTGTACTCGCGTCGTTTCCCGCGTCTGATGGTAGGACCTGCACGTCAAGTAGGCTAGTGTCACAACATTTGACTATTAGTTAATATTAATATTGTTCTTGTGACATTAATTTATAATATTTATAAAAAACTGTAAATGTGTGAGCATCATGTAGCCATTAATGTTATATGTTAAGTACTTATTTTGATTGTCTTTTGCCTGGCTGTATTGGTCTGTCATGCTCACTAAAATGTCTTGCTAACGGTGGCGTTGTGTATCGGGTTGTTCGGTTCCCTACAATATGGTTGAGCTAAGCGATGCTGATGCATGCGTCATGCTCGTGAACGGGTGCCGTCTGTTGGGACTGGTCAGCCGTTACCTGCCACGGCAAATTCATTATTGTAATTTTATTGTTGTATGTTTCATCTTTACACATTAACCTACATTTTTCTCTGTATATGTTTTACAATAATGTGTACCTATACAATTAACATTGTAATCCTCAACTATTTTAAAAGAGTATCCATGGAGTTTCTTGCCGGCTCTTCTCCATGAGATCAACTATTTGGAACCGTGCAACTTAAATTCTGACGTTTCATAAGTGCCAATATTTGGTTTATTTGAAATAAAAAACTTTGACTTTGACTTCATTTGTATAAAAATATGATTTCCTCACTTAACGAAAAAGCTCTGTGTGGCATGGATTCAAGAAAGTAGGCAAAATCGGCTTTCGGAAGCCACAAACTAGGCAATGTACAAGTGATCGGGCCTGCTGATACAAGGCTCTGCCACATCGTTACCGTGTCCCACTATCAACTTTTAAACTTTCGAGTTGCATTGATACCTAATACGTAAACTAAGAAACGGGAATTAACGCAAAATACCTTTGAATCGTTGTGCGTCTGCTACTGTTTGAAGTATGCGTTAATTCCCGTTTCGTGGTTCTCATAATGTAAACCATTAAAGATCTATCGGTCAAGTGTCACAGGCGTGTATGCTGGTATGGCTGGTATGTGCCTGCACCGCATCGTAAATGCAACCCAATAAAATATAATCATTATTATCGATCATTTGTCGCACGTTCCCCCGGTTGTTCTCTTTGCGGTTGGTTTGTAGCGGGAATCCAGCCTGCTGCAGTATTCATCACAACGTTCGGGTAGGCAGATAAGAAGTCTTCAACCCAGACAGTGCGTGCTATCAGTGTACTCGCGTCTGTCTCCGCGTCTGATGCAGGATCACGCGCGAACATTCCGTACGCTAGTCGACGTCTGTACTCGTCGACTGCCGTAGTATAGTTGCGGTTGGAATCCATGTTTTATATTTTCCCTTACTATATATTCCATGTCTGTGCATTTCTAAATTATCGTCGTAGTTAAAATAATATTGCTTCTGCAACTGGCTAGCAAGGCCAGTTGTTTGGCTTGAATACTGCTTACCTTTATAACTCAACAATTTCATGAATACACAATATGCAGTTGATTTAGTCTCAATCACAGCTACAAACCTAATGTCAGAGAGTACGTCAAGAGGATACGTTGACACTTGACCGATAGATGATTGATGATTCGGGTAAAGAGACAAGATGCCTTCCACACAGACGATCAGCTATCGTCGGTGTACTGGCGTCGATCTAAGTCTGATGTAGGACCGCGCGTAAACATTCCGTACGCTAGTTTATTGGAGAATGGATTTCAACCTAAGCTATGGTTAAAATCCATTTTTATAGCTTGCCTTACTTATATATTCCATCGCTAAGAAGTATTTATATTACGATGTTCCGTGAAATTTTATTAGAGAAAGAGTATAAATATAGGAGACAGTAAAAATAATCTTTTATTTGATTAATTTTCTCAGCAGAATAACACACTTACAGATTACCTAAATTAAATACAATAATAAAATATTGCAATCCGGCGATAAGTGGAAAACCAAGCTTTAGGATACTTTATATCGTATCGTAAAATAATCATGGAATCCAGCCAAAACAATACTACAGAAGTCGATGAGTACAGACGTCGACTAGCGTACGGAATGTTTGCGCGCGATTGTTCAACAGATTCAGAGATCGAAGCGAGTACTGCACCGCTAGCATGGAGCGTCTGGGTTGAAGACTTCTTGTCTACGTTCCCGAACGTTGTGATGAAAATACGCGTAGTGGATCCAAGTGGATTGAAAGAATAATACAATGCAGAGTAAAAACTTTACCGATAAGTGACTTCTATGATTTCGTCTGTATCAACGACACTCTGATCAAGCGGTAACTCTCAGTTGAACATGCTTGTTTTGTTCTTAAACACGTTCTTTACAGTTTTTGTTGCTTGCGAACTTCTGCGATTTTTGTCTTCAGTCCATAAAGTAAGGAAGTACAAATCATCACATCATGAGTTTGATGCGGCAAGTCAAGCGAGAAGTGCGATGAGAACACTCCTTTAATATACCGTAGCCAAGAGGGATTCAAAATTCGAAATTCGTAAATTATTACTTATGAAATAATA
Organism: Diloba caeruleocephala; assembly: GCA_947459985.1. Classification (NCBI taxonomy): domain Eukaryota; kingdom Metazoa; phylum Arthropoda; class Insecta; order Lepidoptera; family Noctuidae; genus Diloba; species Diloba caeruleocephala. Next base: position 1,475,597 of record OX381630.1, read on the forward strand.
AAATAACATATGCAACACAAAACACAGTTTTATTTGGGTCTTTTTGCAAGCGCTTTATAGTTGTTTTCGCAGTTTTGACTTTATAGAAACCTTTCACAATAATGGTTATGTCGACTTCCATTGTATAATTAAAGGTGCCTTGCACTAAGATTGCCTATTTTAGCCACCAGTACATGGTTTTTTAAAGATTTTATTATATTAAACCGACACTGGTTGCCACTTTCCAAAATATAGATTTCCTATGGAGTATAACTGACAAGTTACTCCATGGTTACAATCGTAATATATTACAATATTTATGAGTAGGTACATTGTTCTTGAAATTATGGTTATGTGAAGACAATGTCTCAAAAAGTCTGCCAAAAAACAAGCTTATCTACCTACCCGAACGTTGTGATGAGTACACCACCAGGCTTGATTCCAGCTACAAACCAACCGCAAAGAGAACAACCTGGGGAACGTGCGACAAATGATCGATAATCATGATTATATTTTATTGGGTTGCATTGACGATGTGGTGTAGGCACAACATATACCAGCATACACGCTGTGACACTTGACCGCTAGATAATTAATGTTTACAATATGAGAACCACGAAACGGGAATTAACGCAAAATTACCTTGGAATCGCTTGAAACTTCAAACAGTAGCAGACACACAAACGATTCAAAGGTATTTTGCGTTAATTCCCGTTTCGTAGTTTACGTATTAGGTTTAAATGCAACTCAAACGTTTAAAAGTTGTTTAGTGGGACACGATAACGATGTGGCAGAGTGTTAAGCCTTGTATCAGCAGCCCGAGTGCCATCACTTGTACATTGACTAGTCGTGGCTTCCGAAAGCCGATTGTCGACTTTCTTGAATCCATGCCACACAGGGCTTACGTTAAGTGAGGAAATCATATATGGGTTTCAACTACCAATTGCGTTTGAAGTCCTAGTGTCAACATTTGTGTAAAAAAATATTTGGAAACTTGACGTGCGGGCCCTACATCAGACTCGGAAAACGACGCGAGTACACACGCACGCTACTCATAGCGCCGACTGTCTTTAAACTGATATGTACGAGAAGAATGCTCGTCATAATGTTTCTAGTAACTCTAGTTATGACTGTCAGTTGGTTCGCCACTCCACCGGGTCTATAAATACATTTTGTCTCAAAAGGAACAACTTGAAATTGCATCTGTTGGGGAATACACAAACATGTACCATAGCTGTACAGCTGATCGTGTCGTTGAAGGGCAGCATGCATGCAATTTTTTTTGTATATCTATTATAAATTATTATTTACATGTAGTATAATTCTTATAGCAGTCGATTTGGAAAATGGATTTCAACCACAATTATGGTTGAAAGCCATTTTTATTTCTTCCGTCACTTTAGATTCCGTCGCTAAAAATACTTCGAAATAGATTAATATACTTAGGCGGACAGGTAACCTTATTAGTTACGAAGTTGCAAGTACACTTGAGTAGGGTCCTGCGCACACTTCTGTAAAACATTATGCGGATACCTCAGCCGCATCGGGACACACGGATTTGAGCGAAGCGGTTTTAAGCTGGAATTAAATAAACTGATAACTGATCAACTTATAATTTAGTGGTCGTTGACCTTGTTTCGTACCTATTTGTTGTACTGATACGTATGATGACCTCGCTACCGCGTGTGATAAGGCAATCTGTAAATCCACAGATCCAAATACTTCTTGAGACAGGTGTATAGTACAAAGTGAAATGCAATGAAGTTAAACGGTGTTTTATAATTGCTGTTTTATATTAAACCGTACTCGAAGGCGCCGATGACATTAACTCGCGAGTTCACTATATAGGCGCCCACGGCACGCGCGCCGCGGCCGAGCATATCGCGGCAGCGGGTTCATACGTCACACAACGTGACGTCCGTTTAGGTAAGACAGCTCGGCGCGTGGGCCGTCCTTTAGATCGATACACGGAGAGTCGTAATGTAATAACTAGTTAGTTGTCCATTATTTTGCCTCACACTGAGTCTGATAACACAATAATTGGAATGGTTTAGCTGAAAATGTTATGAGTGAGTAGCCAATGTATGTAGAGCTAATTTTGTACATAAAGTTGATTTTACATTTTCGATTTAGATACAGACAGATATCGACGCAGTCAATACGTAATATTGTTGTAAATCCATAAACACAAGCAAACCGATGCGCGCGAAGTGAAACACTAGCTAGCTAGCTAGTATGCTAGGGTCACAACATTTGTTTAAAAAAATATTTGGAAAATAGACTACAAACGCAATTGATAGTTGGAAACCCATATATGATTTCCTCACTTAAACGTAAGCCCTGTGTGGCATGGATTCAAGAAAGTAGGCAATCGGCTTTCGGAAACCACGACTAGTCAATGTACAAGTGATGGCTCTCGGGCTGCTGATACACGACTCAACACTACCACATCGTTATCGTGTCCCACTATCAACTTTTAAACTTTCGAGTTGATTGATACCAAATACGTAAACTAAGAAACGGGAATTAACGCAAAATACCTTTGAATCGTTGTGCGTCTGCTACTGTTTGAAAAGTATGCGTTAATTCCCGTTTCGTGGTTCTCATAATGTAAACCATTAAAGATCTATCGGTCAAGTGTCACAGGCGTGTATGCTGGTATGGCTGGTATGTGCCTGCACCGCATCGTAAATGCAACCCAATAAAATATAATCATTATTATCGATCATTTGTCGCACGTTCCCCCGGTTGTTCTCTTTGCGGTTGGTTTGTAGCTGGAATCAAACTTGCTGCAGTATTCATTACAACGTTCGGGTAGGCAGATAAGAAGTCTTCAACCCAGACAGTGCGTGCTATCAGTGTACTCGCGTCTGTCTCCGCGTCTGATGCAGGATCACGCGCGAACATTCCGTACGCTAGTCGACGTCTGTACTCGTCGACTGCCGTAGTATAGTTGCGGTTGGAATCCATGTTTTATATTTTCCCTTACTATATATTCCATGTCTGTGCATTTCTAAATTATCGTCGTAGTTAAAATAATATTGCTTCTGCAACTGGCTACCAAGGCCAGTTGTTTGGCTTGAATACTGCTTACCTGTATACCTCACCATTTTGAAGAATACACAATATACAGTCTCAGTCACAACTACAAACCCTATGTCAGAGAGTACGTCAAGAGGATACGTTGACACTTGACCGATAGATGATTGACGATTAAAGTTGGTAACGTGTATACAATACATACAACACGGCTGAGCGGTCTGAAATCGCGGTCGTGTCGCTTCCACCGACTCGATCAGATTTTGCCACAGGTAATGATCGTATGAAAAATCTTCGTAAGAGCTTCCCATGAAGAGATGTTAACAGAACAACCACTATATAAAAAAAGTATAATATGTTGACGATCTGAAAATAATCTACACACGATTATAATACAGCATTGTCAACGTCGTGCCTTCCGGAAGTGGAATTGCATCAGTTCGCGTCGTCTCCATTGCCTATATCTGTCAAACGCTGATAATCGCGTGTGAAAACAATACACCGCTGCGCCGAGTAAGAACTTCGTAGAATTAAAGAATTCTAACAACAACTTGCCACCAGCAGTGCCATCTCTCTGTGGCTATCCAATAAAAACTAAAATTCACAGAATTTCAACCATACTAAGCAGGTTCACCCCAGCTTATCAATCTGTAAAATTGCTACTATGCATTGATTTCTCTAATCAATTTCTTAATCTACAATTAATTATTACGACCCAGTGTATTGACCCACCGCGCCGCTCTAATCTCAATAATGTATTTGTTGTATTTATACTGACATCACGTTTGATGACGCAATCTGCTTGTCACGACACGATATGTGCGGTGGACGCCAGACTGCGCCTATATAGTGAACTCGCAAGTTAATGTCATCGGTCTTCTGAGTATGGGAACAAAAATATTTGATATATTATATTGTATACACTGCCGTAAAAATTGAAAAGGGTTACTTTTTTACTATCGTCAGACGATGAGGTGAGTCCCTTTTTTAACTTGGGAAATGCTCTTGGACTACCTCCGCCTTGGGAAGGGCGGAGCGGCATGCCGCGTTCAATTCAAACCGGCTAAAATCAGAGGGAGGGTACACAACGCGGACATATTGGAGAGGTTGGGTGTATTCGTCCCAGACCGATATGTGCGTCGCCGGCGTCGGCCGCGGCTACTAGTAGTACCGCGCGCGCGCACTAACTTGTTGCAGGAGGCGCTCCGCACTCTAAACCTCATAGATAGCGATGCATTCACTACGGGCCTCTTAAGAAAGCTCAAGGTTACTCAACGAACTATGCAGAGCGAGCTATGTTTGGTGTTTCTCTACGAGATCCGTAGAACTAAAGTTGCCGACATAGCTGAAAGGGATAAGTAAGCTGAAGTGGCAATGGGCGGGGCTGTCTGCCTGTCTGTTTATTCTCGCTAATCTCCAAAACGGCTGGACCGATTTCTACGGGACTTTCACTGGTAGATAGCTGATGTCATATGGAATAACTTAGGCTACTTTTATTTAAGAAGAATAATTAGAAATCCTCGTAAAAATAAAACTATGAAATTCAATATATACGAGTATATATGCACTATGTCAAGTGTCTATGCCGAAGTACTCTTATATTTATAAATAATCCAATTTCCTTTAAATTAAACGGCGGGTGCAACCGCAAGTCCCAGCTAATTCAGAATCATAAATTTTTTTGTAACCAGCAATTCTGATATCAGGTCGGCTGGTCAAGATAGAATACTGAGGTAGCATTATTTAATTATAGATAGAAAATGGTAGCAATTAATAGTCAACTTTTCAATCCTGGATGAGGTAGGCAACCAGCCATCCTGGCGCTCACCCGGTAATACGCCATTACACTTCCACTCCCCGCTGATCGACCAACTAAGGCATGCCAGAGTTGAAAGTCCTGCGTGTACTCGTGGAGTTCCTTTCACACCAGCAGACAAAGGCATGCCGGAGACGAGGCCCTGACCGACTCTCTGTGGCATGTGGTATACAGTTCGCCACTCACATACAGCTCGCCACAAGCTGTCCTGCGTTTTGTAAGCTTCTTAATAGATCTAATGATAACTTTTTTACTGGGTAGGGAAGCTGCTTTCCGCGATTGCGTTATCCCATACTGAGATAACGGATGCTCTACAGAGGTTTATTATTGCAAAGAGTTTTCTTGATTTTTCCTCGCCTGAAACTTAACCTGACAACTTCTCTGGAGCAGTCTAGGGTCAGCAGGCTTGTGCGCAGCACAGCGCACAGCGAGGCTTGGGGGGATCCTTTACAATCCTCCCCGAGAAGTGCCTGGGGGCGACCTTTTTAGAGTCGCCTTCTCTCCGCTACAGGAGGTGACCGCTTTACAGTCATCCCCTCCGAAATGTGCCTAAAAGGCGTGGCATCAATGGGGGCTCTAGTGTGACCTGAAGCCCTCCTTCGGTGCCGAAGGTGACCACTTGATATGTATTTGGGAAGTAATGAAACAACAGACTGGCGTCAATGCTAGTTTATTACTAAGTATGTAAGCGCGCGCGCAGGCCGCCCGTTGCACCACGCGTGCTATAGATGTAGGTACATACATACATCACACCACTCCAGTGGTTTTAGCCGGTAGGAGTCATGCATGCCCCTTCATTCAGGAGGAAGTTATAAGAAAAGGATCAGCAGGCTATCACAGTGTATATAATTATTGCGTTATACAACTAATAAAAATAAAACGACATTTAAAAATAAAACGCAAACCATTTTACAATATCACTTTATTACGGTCCATATTTATAATAGTAGCGACATTACCGAATACAGACAAGTATGGCGTGGCTTACAAATTATTTGCACTGACTACCGTGTGATAGCTACACTATTTAATTAAATACAGCGAAGTCCACACAGCTGACAGCTTGTCATAATGTGTAATATAAATAAACGAATACTTTGGTATTTTCAGTTATAAAATTTTCATATCTAATCACAACAACGGTTTTATTGAAAAAAAAACGCATCGTTGCGGTATCATCATTTTTCGGCCGAATGAAGTCCACTGCTGGACACAGGCCTCCCCCAAAGATCACCACAACGACCGATATGGGTGTGTTGTGTGCTCATGGGGGGGTGTTGCCATAATCGCCACGCTTGGCAGGCGGGTTGGCGATCGCAGTTGAGTTGTTAATGTACTCGAAGGACGCTGCTGCCCATCCTCCGCCTAATCCCTTAGTCGACTTTTACGACACCCATAGGATGAGATGGGGTGGTGGCATTCTGAGCCGGCACCACACGGCATATATAGTTTAGATAAATCCAATCAAGAAGTTTGTAATGATGAGTTCAAATGAATTAGTCGAAGATGGGCAGGCGTTGGTGCATATTACTGGTTTAATATATTTTGCTCATTCGGCGGACATTTATTAACAATATTTATGAGTAGGTACAATTGTTACTTGAAGTTATGGTCATGTGAAGACACTGTCTTAAAAAGTCTATTCTAAACAGGCCTGATTATAACATTTCTTAAGTTTATGATGCAAAATGCTAGCTAACAAAATAAATAAATAACTTAAAGTTATATAATAATAAATTCAGATGTAAATAATTAATAATAAATGTGAAATGTTTTGTAATTTTTTCCGTTTAAGTTATGCAAGAGCTAGCAAGGCTTTAAAACTTCTTGCCTCTATGCCTAAATATTTTACCTTTAGTAAACAGAATACGTGCACTTAAGCAATAATAAATCCAACTGCTGGACAATACACATCTACATACTTTACTTCGCATACTTTATTTCGATTACTTGCTAGTGTGTTTTGAGGTTTTCCGTTTGTAGCCCACAGTGTGCTTAATAAGAAGATTTGTAAATCAACGAACCAGCAAGCACTAAGCGCGATCACACGAGTAACCACAACTGGTACAACGTGTACACGAACGAGTGGGATTCGAACTCGCCAGGTGGATCTCAAACCGGCCCCATCTACTTCACCCACATCGCGTCAGAAGACAGAGCCACCGCCCCGAAGGATCTCGGCGCCAACGCACATCCATACGGGAAAACGCTAAGGATTATGTGGTTACCCGACGCTGGATAAGTTTGCGTTCACAAATGCATCGGGTAAACGAGAAACGCTGGCAAGCTATAATGTCCATTTTTGATCCACTAGGGCTGCTACGTGCGACCATAACGGTGAAGATTACTCTGCAGGGAATGTGAAATGGAGAAAGAAAACTGGATGGGATGGACTATTCCCGCCGAAGAGACAATAGCGTTTAATTAACGGATAAATGATATAGCGTTACCTAGTGTCTGCGCTTGTCACTGTGCTACGCAACCTACGACGTCGTAGTGCGAACGATACATATATTTACCAACGTTAATGATCAAACCTACGCCACCGGACGGGTCAGCAGAAGAAGTAAAACACCATTAAAGCGAAAATGCACCATTAAAGGCGCAAAATGATGGATGGAGTTGCAAGTTTGCCTGATCCTGATAGGTGCCCGACTGAGATAGTTTAAAACACCTGCGGCATACGGAAAGTCATTGTATTGGAGCAATTCAAAGACGGCACTCCAATGGATATGGAACAACGACACGTCGTTACGTATCACACCGATTAAGCGAAATAGTGGAATTAGGGCGTAAAACAATGGGGATAAGTGCCCAGAATATGGCCGACAACGTGACCCGCTATAGAAAAAATCCGCATAAATAGATACGGATAGACGGTTCACCGGGCCGGATCTTTTATATAAATCAGAGAAAAAATGGCCAACTGACTTCCCCCAGGACTTCGACGAGGATGAATCCGTCATACACAAGGGAAGAGGAGAATATGAATGGCGTGAAACGTTTCTCGTCATGTAACAAACTGCATGCCGCTGCCTATGTAATGTTATTTATAAATACGTGCGGTAAACGTCAAAGGATTTACGTCACACAAGGAACGTGGAATTGTTGTTACTACGCGAAGCGCTACGCGACAGCTTTCCGACCAAATACGAATTGCTCGCATGAAATCCAATAGTCGACAGAACCAGCTGCCTATATATACTTCATCCTATAATATAGCACGGACAACCGAGTGATAAGACTGTACGGGTGAATCAACGCGGCTAACGTATCCTTGGAAACGATGCGACCGCATGTCAGTTGCGAAACACTCGCTCTTCCACATAATCATAGCCAATGAACACGCGAATAAGGGATACATCGTTCGCGAACACATAATTAATAATATGCACCAGCGCTACCGGATATTGCGTCAACGTACAAACAACAGTTATTGAAAATAGCTTTGCAATCCGGCGATAAGTAGAAAACCAAGCTTTAGGATACTTTATATTCTAGTGTGAATGTTACGAGGACCTGGAGCCCCCCTTCGATGCCGAAGAAGACCGCTGCAGTGGTTTTAGCCGGTAGGAGTCCGGCATACCCCTTCGCTCTTCCTTCTGGGTGAAGGAATTTCAATGTAGAATTTCCACTGGACATGAATAAAAAAAAAGGATACTTTATATCGATAACCTAAAAAAAACACGGAAACACTGAGTTCCCGTACTTGAAGGCACCGATGCCATTAACTTGTGAGTTCACAGTAGAGGCGGACACGGCGCTTGCGCCGCGGTCATACATATCGCGGCATTGTCATGATTGGTTCGCCACTCTACCGAGTCCGATGTCACAGATTAGTTGTAACCGTTAAGAGTACACAGCAGACAATTTTTTTATAGAATTTACACTATGCTCCTTTGCGCTTTGGCATAGATAAACTCTGTATTTAGTTAATATGGAGTATATTAATAACTTGATGTGCCAAGATCCAGCCGTATAAGATATAATCGTCTTAAATAATAAATAGGTACTGTGGTACTTATTTATTTCTTTAGGCTTTTATTTATAACCGACTGCAAAAAGGAGGAGGTAAAGAGTTTTATTTCCATCCTTGATTTAGCGATGACATTCACTTGTGATTTCAGTATATAAAGCGTACATATCGCAGCGCGACTTACATATTACGTGATCAAACGTGACGCACAACGATAATTTTAAAATATTTATAAGCGATGGAAGAAATCTAAAATGGATTTCAACCACACTTGCAGTTGAAATCCATTTTCCAAATACAATTTTTTTAGTACAGACTTCTAAAAGCGTACGGAATAGTTTCTGCGTGATGCTACATCAGCCGTTCGTCGCGAGTTCTACTCGATAGCGCCGAGTTTGTTGTTGGATTGCCGAGTTGGATTGAATTTAAAGTAAACGGAAGAAATAAAAATGGATTTCAACGACAGCTGTGGTTGAAATCCATTTTCAAAATCGACTGTTGTAAGTATATTGCAGTGTCGTCGTGATGCCTAGATTGTTCCTGGTGCCGCTGGATTCTGCTTCATATTGTGTCAATGCAGTCAAGACAGGCGTAACTGAAAATGAATATTTTATTGAATTAACATTATTAAGTTGATTAATAAACTGTCATGGCAGCATTAGGCTGACCAATCCCGCCATGATCAAGGTGGCATTCGCTCATGAGCATGCAGCATAGATCAGCATCGCCCAAACATAATGTATGACGACTAAGCGGCCCGTGACATGACGCCACCATCAGCAAGACACTTCAGTGAACATGACCTGTCTAAACTGTCAACATCATTTCACTAGTTCCGCCCTGATCACCAGTCTTTATCTGTGTGAGACGTAAAGGGCAGCTGCCTCCTCCTGTCCGTTAAGAAAAACACAATTACACTGAGATCACCAGACCGTTTGACACCGTGCTGATTACAGCAATCAAAAGTATGGCTACCGTTTTCAACGACACTAATGTTTAAATACATAAAAACAAAACACCCTGCTCCCGTACTTGAAGTCACCGATGCCATTAACTTGTGGATGTAATATAGAGGCGAACACGACGCGCGCGCCGCGGCTTTTCATATCGCGTCATCGTAATCATACATGAGGTCATGATAGATAAAACTGGGTGGTCCTTCAAACTGATATGTACGAGTGGAACGCTCGTAACAATGTTTCTAGTCACTCTAGTCATGATTGTCCACTGTGTCTCTAAATATACTTTGGTTAAAAACGAACAAATTGAAATTGCAACTGTTGGGGAATACACCAACGTGTACCATAGCCATACAGCTAATCGTGTCATTGAAGCAGCATTTTTTGTATGTCTAATATAAATTATTATTTACATGTAGTATAATAATGCTTACAGCAGTCGATTTTGAAAATGGATTTCAACCACAGTAACGGTTGAAATCCATTTTTATTTCTTCCGTCACTTTAGATTCCGTCGCTAAAAATATTTCATTGTTATCGTCGTTGTTTTTAAGATGTCTGTTTTTCTTGGATTGTAATCGAAGCCAAATCATCTTCTGGTGTATTCATAGCGACGTTTCGAGTAGAGAGACTACAAGTTGTCGTCAACCCAGAGAGACAGTCGGCGCTATGAGTAGTGTGTGTACTCGCGTCGTTTCCCGCGTCTGATGGTAGGACCTGCACGTCAAGTAGGCTAGTGTCACAACATTTGACTATTAGTTAATATTAATATTGTTCTTGTGACATTAATTTATAATATTTATAAAAAACTGTAAATGTGTGAGCAATACGTAAACTAAGAAACGGGAATTAACGCAAAATACCTTTGAATCGTTGTGCGTCTGCTACTGTTTGAAGTTTCAAGCGATTCCAAGGTCATTTTGCGTTAATTCCCGTTTCGTGGTTCTCATATTGTAAATCATTAAATATCTACCGGTCAAGTGTCACAGCGTATATGGCTGGTATATGTGCCTGCACCGCATCTTCAATGCAACCCAATAAAATATAATCATTAGTATCGATCATTTGTCGCACGTTCCCCCGGTTGTTCTCTTTGCGGTTTGGCTTGTAGCTGGAATCAAGCCTGCTGCAGTATTCATCACAACGTTCGGGTAGGCAGATAAGAAGTCTTCAACCCAGACAGTGCGTGCTATCAGTGTACTCGCGTCTGTCTCCGCGTCTGATGCAGGATCACGCGCGAACATTCCGTACGCTAGTCGACGTCTGTACTCGTCGACTGCCGTAGTATAGTTGCGGTTGGAATCCATGTTTAATTTTTTCCCTTACTATATATTCCATGTCTGTGCATTTCTAAATTATCGTCGTAGTTAAAATAATATTGCTTCTGCAACTGGCTAGCAAGGCCAGTTGTTTGGCTTGAATACTGCTTACCTGGATACCTCACCATTTTGAAGAATACACAATATACAGTTGATTTAGTCTCAGTCACAACCACAAACCCAATGTCAGAGAGTACGTCAAGAGGATACGTTGACACTTGACTGATAGATGATTGATGATTAAAGTTAGTAACGTGTATACAATACATACAACACGGCTGAGCGGTCTTAAATCGCGGTCGTGTCGCTTCCACCGACTCGATCAGATTTTGACACAGGTAATGAGCGTATGAAAAATCTTCGTAAGAGCTTCCCATGAAGAGATGTTAACAGAACAACGACTATAAATGAAGTATAATATGTTGACGATCTGCAAATAATCTACACACGATTATAATATAGCATTGACAACGTCGTGCCTTCCGGAAGTGGAATTGCATCAGTTCGCGTCGTCTCCATTGCCTATATCTGACAAACGCTGATAATCGCATGTGATAACAATATACCGCTGCGCCGAGTAAAAACTTCGTGGAATTAAAGAATTGTATCAAGAACTTGCCATCAGCAATGGACATCTGTGGCCTATCCAATGAAAGCAATATCACAAAAATTTACCATAACAAGCAGGTTCACCGAAGTTCACAGAAGTCGCTGAGTACAAACATCGAATAGCGAATGGAATATTTGCGCGCGATTCTTCAACAGAATCAAAGATCGAAGCACCGCCAACATGGAGCGTCTGGTTAGAAAAGACTTCTTGTCTCCGTCCCCGAGAGTCTTAATGAACATACACACGACACGGTGACGGTACTGTGTCATCATTGAAATGTGTGAATCGGCCTTAAGACGTGCGTGGACAGTCACACGTATAGTTACTGACGTGTAAGCAGAGATCCAAGTAGTGCCGAAACACTTCTTGAGACACCGTGTAGGAAAGTTATATGCATTAAAGTTAAACGGTGTTTTGTAATTAGTGTTTTATATTAAACCGTACTCAAGGCGCCGATGACATTAACTCGCGAGTTCACTATATAGGCGCCCACGGCACGCGCGCCGCGGCCGAGCATATCGCGGCAGCGGGTTCATACGTCACACAACGTGACGTCCGTTTAGGTAAGACAGCTCGGCGCGTTGGCCGTCCTTCAGATTGATATACGGAAAGACGTTAAATATTAACTCTAGTTAGTTGTCCATTATTTGGGCTCCACACTGAGTCTGATAACACAAGATTTGGAATGGTTTCGCTGAAAATATATAGGTTGGTGGCCATTTTGTATATAATGTTGATTTTACATGTAAAAAACAGGTTTCGACGCAGTCAACTCGTAATATTAATCTATAAACACAAGCATACAATGCGCGCGAAGTGAACACAATACTCTGCAGCAAATAAAAACTAAATATTTTGGTCCTGCATGCGAAGACGCCGAAGACATTAACGTTAGAGTTCACTACTACGGAGGCGCACTCGCCCGCGCCACGGGCATATCCCGACATCGTCATCCTGCGTGACGTCGCGCGTGGCGGTATAAACATGCAAAGCCACGCGTGGTAGCTTATTCTTATATCATTATCTACATCATGGTTCAGTACACCACAGACTACCTGAATTTCTTTATTTCCCTGCTTTTAAATCCATCCAAAGGTTGTCTGTAAAAGATAGCATTTAGCGATAAGACCGCCCATTGTGCCACGCTAACTATTGTAAATAATCCTTAATATTATTTTGGTGTACAATAAAGTTATATTCTATTCTATTCTATATGTGTATGTCGTATAATGATCGTTAATGTAATAGCACTACTTACTTACTATTGTTTCGTAACTCTACCGAGTCTAGACTAGCTGCAAAACTGAAGGATTCGAATGTAAGTTTCTGCCGTTTTCGTAAAAAAAAGTAATCGTGGAGAGAGAGAGAGAGAGAGAGAGGACGTGTACAATAATCAGTGTAGCCGACGCGTTATCGATGCACGCAGCCCGGCAAGCATCATCATCGTCATATCAGTCACTGGACGTCCACTGCTGAACAAAGGCCCTCCCCTTAGATTTCCACAACGAGCAGTTATACACGCCGCCCTCATCCACGACTCCCAGCCCGCAAGCGTTTGCTTATTATTCCATCATATATCCAATCCGCTTTCAGAATCAACGAACTAGTTAATTTAATTTGTTTTATTCATCAAAATTACCGCTCAGGCTGCTGTCACAAACCTACTCCTCTCGGCGGCATCATTATCGTAACGCACTTCCATGTATAAAGCTATTTGTCTGTCAAGTGCCACCCGTTCCCTTCGGATATAATCTTTGTGTTAGTGTGATTTAAGCTACAACAACTGCAACTGCTTGTTCATCACTGCGTTTGGGTAAAGGGATAAGTCTTCGACTCTTCCACTTCGCGCATAGTGTACTCGCGTGCGTAACTGTTCCATACGCTAGCGACGTCTGTCCTCTTCAACTGCTAAAGTATTGTTGCAGACCGTTCATACATAGGAGATTTATGCAATATAATGTGGTTTTTACAAAATATTGTTTGGGAGATGGAATATATAGTAAGGGAAAATATAAAACATGGATTCCAACCGCAACTATACTACGGCAGTCGACGAGTACAGACGTCAACTAGCGTATGGAATGTTTACGCGCGATCCTACAACAGACATAGACACAGAGATCGACGCGATCACTGTAGCACTAGCTCGGGGCGTCTGGGTCGAAGACTACTTGTGCCTCTACCCGAACGTTGTGATGAACACACGAGCAGTTGATTTGGACTCGATCACAGTAACAACCCAATGTCTAACAGAAAACCTTGAAAGGTGTGATCCTTAATTGACCCATAGCTTTAGATGACATTGATGTAAGGTTGCGCCTAACGACGTGGCTGAATAGGCTGGCCTCGCCGTTGAAGCAGTTTGCAACTGTAAACATGCAAGATTAAAGACACGCTAGTACGTTTAAACACATTGCTCATGACCACCAAACGAGTGAAAGAATTCTTACTAAGTAACAATGCACCAACAAATACCAACTGTGAATTTTCAGCATTATTATCACATATTGATTGGATGACAAGATGCAACTTAAAAAATAATTACTTTTTTTCATTTCGACCGTTTGCAAATTTAATATATAGTTTAAATAAATCCAACCAAGAAGTTTGTAATGATGAGTTCAATTGAATCAGTCGAAGATGGCAGGAGTTGGTGCATATTACTGGTTTAATATATTTTGCTCATTCGGCGGACATTTATCGAGCACCGTGATGTTTGACTATGGCACGCCGCTGGGGTAAAGAGACAAGAGGACTTCCACGCAGACAATCAGCTATCGGTGTACTGGCGTCGATCTGAGTCTGATGTAGGACCGCGCGTAAGCATTCCGCACGCTAGTTTATTGGAAAATGGATTTCAACCGAAGCTATGGTTGAAATCCATTTTTATCGCTTCCCTTACTTATATTCCATCGCTAAGAATTATTATATTACGATGTTCCGTGACATTTTATTAGAGAAAGAGTAAAATATAAGAGACAGTAAAAATAATCTTTTATTTGATTAATTTTCCCAGCAGAATAACACACTCACAGATTACCTAAATTAACTATAATAATAATTATAAATATTTATGGTAAATCAAATTCAGTTATTGAAAATAGCTTTGCAATCCGGCGATATAAGTAGAAAACCAAGCTAGGATACTTTATATTCAAGTGTGATCATACGAGGACCTGGAGCCCCCCTTCGATGCCGAAGAAGACCGCTCCAGTGGTTTTAGCCGGTAGGAGGCCGGCATACCCCTTCGCCGTTCCTTCTGGGTGAAGGAAGTTCCATGTAGAATTTCCATTGGACATCAATAAAAAAAGGATACTTTATATCGTTAACCTAAAAAAAACACGGAAACACTGAGTTCCCGTACTTGAAGGCACCGATGCCATTAACTTGTGAGTTCACTATAGAGGCGGACACGGCGCTTGCGCCGCGGTCATACATATCGCGGCATTGTCATGATTGGTTCGCCACTCTACCGAGTCCGATGTCACAGATTAGTTGTAACTGTTAAGAGTACACAGCAGACAATTTGGAAAATGGATTTCATACACGTGCTATGGTTGAAATCCATTCTTCCGGTAGTTATCATAAAATATGTTTTGAAATTATCGTCGTTGTAAAATATTCCATCTTTGTGTTCTCGTAGATATGTAGGATTGGAAGTGGTTGTTATTTCAAAGCCACGTCTTCGGGTGCGCTTCGAATTTACACTATGCTCCTTTGCGCTTTGGCATAGATAAACTCTGTATTTAGTTAATATGGAGTATATTAATAACTTGATGTGCCAAGATCCAGCCGTATAAGATATAATCGTCTTACAATAGGTACTGTGGTACTTATTTATTTCTTTCATCATTTCGGCCGAATGAAGTCCACTGCTGGACACAGGCCTCCCCCAAAGATGTCCACAACGACCGATATGGATGTGTTGTGGGCTCATTGGGGGGTTTTGCCATAATCGCCACGCTTGGCAGACGGGTTGGCGATCGCAGTTGAGTTGTTTATATACTCGAAGGACGCTGCTGCCCATCCTCCGGCTAATCCCTTAGTCGACTTTTACGACACCCATGGGAGGAGATGGGGTGGTGGCATTCTGAGCCGGCACCACACGGCTATTTATTTCTTAACGGTTATATATTTATTTCTTTACGACAGGGCTTTTATTTATAACCGACTTCAAAAAGGAGGAGGTAAAGAGTTTTATTTCCATCCTTGATTTAGCGATGACATTCACTTGTGATTTCAGTATACATAAAGCGTACATATCGCAGCGCGACTTACAGATTACGTGATCAAACGTGACGCATAACGATAATTTTAAAATATCTATAGCGATGGAAGAAATCAAAAATGGATTTCAACCACACTTGCAGTTGAAATCCATTTTCCAAATACCATTTTTTAATACAGACTTCTAAAAGCGTACGGAATAATGTTTGCGCGTAATGCTTACACATCAGCCGTTCGTCGCCAGTGCAACTCGATAGCGCCGAGTTGTCTGGGTTGGATTGAGTTTAAAGTACCTAACGGAAGAAATAAAAATGGATTTCAACGACAGCTGTGGTTGAAATCCATTTTCAAAATCGACTGTTGTAAGTATATTGCAGTGTCGTCGTGATGCCTAGATTGTTCCTGGTGCCGCTGGATTCTGCTTCATATTGTGTCAATGCAGTCAAGACAGGCGTAACTGAAAATGAATATTTTATTGAATTGATATTATTAAGTTGATCAATAAACTGTCATGGCAGCAATTAGGCTAACCAATCCCGCCATGATCAAGGTAGCATTCGCTCACGGGCCATACATCAGCATCGCTCTAACATAATCTATGAAACTTAAACGTCCCGTGACACAACGCCACCATCAGCATGACACTTCAGTGAATATGACATATCTATCTTGCCAACATCATTTTACTAGTTCCGCCCTGATCACCACCACACCAGTCTTTATTTGTGTGTGACGTAAAGGGCTAAAATCAGCTGCCTCCTCTTGTCCGTTAAGAAAAACACAATTACACTGCGGTCACCAAGCCGTTTGACACCGTGCTGATTACAGCAATTAAAAGTAAGGCTACCGTTTTCAACGTTTACGACACATGTTTTAATGCATAAACACAAAACAACGTGTTCCCGTACTTGAAGTCACCGATGCCATTAACTTGTGGATGTAATATAGAGGCGAACACGGCGCGCGCGCCGCGGCTTTTCATATCGCGTCATCGTAATCGTACATGAGGTCATGATAGATAAAACTGGGTGGTCCTTCAAACTGATATGTACGAGTGGAACGCTCGTAACAATGTTTCTAGTCACTCTAGTCATGATTGTCCACTGTGTCTCTAAATATACTTTGGTTAAAAACGAACAAATTGAAATTGCAACTGTTGGGGAATACACCAACGTGTACCATAGCCATACAGCTAATCGTGTCATTGAAGCAGCATTTTTTGTATGTCTAATATAAATAATTATTTACATGTAGTATAATTAATGCTTACAGCAGTCGATTTTGAAAATGGATTTCAACTTCAATTTCCGTCACTTTAGATTCCGTCGCTAAAAATATTTCATTGTTATCGTCGTTGTTTTTAAGATGTCTGTTTTTCTTGGATTGTAATCGAAGCCAAATCATCTTCTGGTGTATTCATAGCGACGTTTCGAGTAGAGAGACTACAAGTTGTCGTCAACCCAGAGAGACAGTCGGCGCTATGAGTAGTGTGTGTACTCGCGTCGTTTCCCGCGTCTGATGGTAGGACCTGCACGTCAAGTAGGCTAGTGTCACAACATTTGACTATTAGTTAATATTAATATTGTTCTTGTGACATTAATTTATAATATTTATAAAAAACTGTAAATGTGTGAGCATCATGTAGCCATTAATGTTATATGTTAAGTACTTATTTTGATTGTCTTTTGCCTGGCTGTATTGGTCTGTCATGCTCACTAAAATGTCTTGCTAACGGTGGCGTTGTGTATCGGGTTGTTCGGTTCCCTACAATATGGTTGAGCTAAGCGATGCTGATGCATGCGTCATGCTCGTGAACGGGTGCCGTCTGTTGGGACTGGTCAGCCGTTACCTGCCACGGCAAATTCATTATTGTAATTTTATTGTGGTATGTTTCATCTTTACACATTAACCTACATTTTTCTCTGTATATGTTTTACAATAATGTGTACCTATACAATTAACATTGTAATCCTCAACTATTTTAAAAGAGTATCCATGGAGTTTCTTGCCGGCTCTTCTCCATGAGATCAACTATTTGGAACCGTGCAACTTAAATTCTGACGTTTCATAAGTGCCAATATTTGGTTTATTTGAAATAAAAAACTTTGACTTTGACTTCATTTGTATAAAAATATGATTTCCTCACTTAACGAAAAAGCTCTGTGTGGCATGGATTCAAGAAAGTAGGCAAAATCGGCTTTCGGAAGCCACAAACTAGGCAATGTACAAGTGATCGGGCCTGCTGATACAAGGCTCTGCCACATCGTTACCGTGTCCCACTATCAACTTTTAAACTTTCGAGTTGCATTGATACCTAATACGTAAACTAAGAAACGGGAATTAACGCAAAATACCTTTGAATCGTTGTGCGTCTGCTACTGTTTGAAGTATGCGTTAATTCCCGTTTCGTGGTTCTCATAATGTAAACCATTAAAGATCTATCGGTCAAGTGTCACAGGCGTGTATGCTGGTATGGCTGGTATGTGCCTGCACCGCATCGTAAATGCAACCCAATAAAATATAATCATTATTATCGATCATTTGTCGCACGTTCCCCCGGTTGTTCTCTTTGCGGTTGGTTTGTAGCGGGAATCCAGCCTGCTGCAGTATTCATCACAACGTTCGGGTAGGCAGATAAGAAGTCTTCAACCCAGACAGTGCGTGCTATCAGTGTACTCGCGTCTGTCTCCGCGTCTGATGCAGGATCACGCGCGAACATTCCGTACGCTAGTCGACGTCTGTACTCGTCGACTGCCGTAGTATAGTTGCGGTTGGAATCCATGTTTTATATTTTCCCTTACTATATATTCCATGTCTGTGCATTTCTAAATTATCGTCGTAGTTAAAATAATATTGCTTCTGCAACTGGCTAGCAAGGCCAGTTGTTTGGCTTGAATACTGCTTACCTTTATAACTCAACAATTTCATGAATACACAATATGCAGTTGATTTAGTCTCAATCACAGCTACAAACCTAATGTCAGAGAGTACGTCAAGAGGATACGTTGACACTTGACCGATAGATGATTGATGATTCGGGTAAAGAGACAAGATGCCTTCCACACAGACGATCAGCTATCGTCGGTGTACTGGCGTCGATCTAAGTCTGATGTAGGACCGCGCGTAAACATTCCGTACGCTAGTTTATTGGAGAATGGATTTCAACCTAAGCTATGGTTAAAATCCATTTTTATAGCTTGCCTTACTTATATATTCCATCGCTAAGAAGTATTTATATTACGATGTTCCGTGAAATTTTATTAGAGAAAGAGTATAAATATAGGAGACAGTAAAAATAATCTTTTATTTGATTAATTTTCTCAGCAGAATAACACACTTACAGATTACCTAAATTAAATACAATAATAAAATATTGCAATCCGGCGATAAGTGGAAAACCAAGCTTTAGGATACTTTATATCGTATCGTAAAATAATCATGGAATCCAGCCAAAACAATACTACAGAAGTCGATGAGTACAGACGTCGACTAGCGTACGGAATGTTTGCGCGCGATTGTTCAACAGATTCAGAGATCGAAGCGAGTACTGCACCGCTAGCATGGAGCGTCTGGGTTGAAGACTTCTTGTCTACGTTCCCGAACGTTGTGATGAAAATACGCGTAGTGGATCCAAGTGGATTGAAAGAATAATACAATGCAGAGTAAAAACTTTACCGATAAGTGACTTCTATGATTTCGTCTGTATCAACGACACTCTGATCAAGCGGTAACTCTCAGTTGAACATGCTTGTTTTGTTCTTAAACACGTTCTTTACAGTTTTTGTTGCTTGCGAACTTCTGCGATTTTTGTCTTCAGTCCATAAAGTAAGGAAGTACAAATCATCACATCATGAGTTTGATGCGGCAAGTCAAGCGAGAAGTGCGATGAGAACACTCCTTTAATATACCGTAGCCAAGAGGGATTCAAAATTCGAAATTCGTAAATTATTACTTATGAAATAATAAAATAACATATGCAACACAAAACACAGTTTTATTTGGGTCTTTTTGCAAGCGCTTTATAGTTGTTTTCGCAGTTTTGACTTTATAGAAACCTTTCACAATAATGGTTATGTCGACTTCCATTGTATAATTAAAGGTGCCTTGCACTAAGATTGCCTATTTTAGCCACCAGTACATGGTTTTTTAAAGATTTTATTATATTAAACCGACACTGGTTGCCACTTTCCAAAATATAGATTTCCTATGGAGTATAACTGACAAGTTACTCCATGGTTACAATCGTAATATATTACAATATTTATGAGTAGGTACATTGTTCTTGAAATTATGGTTATGTGAAGACAATGTCTCAAAAAGTCTGCCAAAAAACAAGCTTATCTACCTACCCGAACGTTGTGATGAGTACACCACCAGGCTTGATTCCAGCTACAAACCAACCGCAAAGAGAACAACCTGGGGAACGTGCGACAAATGATCGATAATCATGATTATATTTTATTGGGTTGCATTGACGATGTGGTGTAGGCACAACATATACCAGCATACACGCTGTGACACTTGACCGCTAGATAATTAATGGTTTACAATATGAGAACCACGAAACGGGAATTAACGCAAAATTACCTTGGAATCGCTTGAAACTTCAAACAGTAGCAGACACACAAACGATTCAAAGGTATTTTGCGTTAATTCCCGTTTCGTAGTTTACGTATTAGGTTTAAATGCAACTCAAACGTTTAAAAGTTGTTTAGTGGGACACGATAACGATGTGGCAGAGTGTTAAGCCTTGTATCAGCAGCCCGAGTGCCATCACTTGTACATTGACTAGTCGTGGCTTCCGAAAGCCGATTGTCGACTTTCTTGAATCCATGCCACACAGGGCTTACGTTAAGTGAGGAAATCATATATGGGTTTCAACTACCAATTGCGTTTGAAGTCCTAGTGTCAACATTTGTGTAAAAAAATATTTGGAAACTTGACGTGCGGGCCCTACATCAGACTCGGAAAACGACGCGAGTACACACGCACGCTACTCATAGCGCCGACTGTCTTTAAACTGATATGTACGAGAAGAATGCTCGTCATAATGTTTCTAGTAACTCTAGTTATGACTGTCAGTTGGTTCGCCACTCCACCGGGTCTATAAATACATTTTGTCTCAAAAGGAACAACTTGAAATTGCATCTGTTGGGGAATACACAAACATGTACCATAGCTGTACAGCTGATCGTGTCGTTGAAGGGCAGCATGCATGCAATTTTTTTTGTATATCTATTATAAATTATTATTTACATGTAGTATAATTCTTATAGCAGTCGATTTGGAAAATGGATTTCAACCACAATTATGGTTGAAAGCCATTTTTATTTCTTCCGTCACTTTAGATTCCGTCGCTAAAAATACTTCGAAATAGATTAATATACTTAGGCGGACAGGTAACCTTATTAGTTACGAAGTTGCAAGTACACTTGAGTAGGGTCCTGCGCACACTTCTGTAAAACATTATGCGGATACCTCAGCCGCATCGGGACACACGGATTTGAGCGAAGCGGTTTTAAGCTGGAATTAAATAAACTGATAACTGATCAACTTATAATTTAGTGGTCGTTGACCTTGTTTCGTACCTATTTGTTGTACTGATACGTATGATGACCTCGCTACCGCGTGTGATAAGGCAATCTGTAAATCCACAGATCCAAATACTTCTTGAGACAGGTGTATAGTACAAAGTGAAATGCAATGAAGTTAAACGGTGTTTTATAATTGCTGTTTTATATTAAACCGTACTCGAAGGCGCCGATGACATTAACTCGCGAGTTCACTATATAGGCGCCCACGGCACGCGCGCCGCGGCCGAGCATATCGCGGCAGCGGGTTCATACGTCACACAACGTGACGTCCGTTTAGGTAAGACAGCTCGGCGCGTGGGCCGTCCTTTAGATCGATACACGGAGAGTCGTAATGTAATAACTAGTTAGTTGTCCATTATTTTGCCTCACACTGAGTCTGATAACACAATAATTGGAATGGTTTAGCTGAAAATGTTATGAGTGAGTAGCCAATGTATGTAGAGCTAATTTTGTACATAAAGTTGATTTTACATTTTCGATTTAGATACAGACAGATATCGACGCAGTCAATACGTAATATTGTTGTAAATCCATAAACACAAGCAAACCGATGCGCGCGAAGTGAAACACTAGCTAGCTAGCTAGTATGCTAGGGTCACAACATTTGTTTAAAAAAATATTTGGAAAATAGACTACAAACGCAATTGATAGTTGGAAACCCATATATGATTTCCTCACTTAAACGTAAGCCCTGTGTGGCATGGATTCAAGAAAGTAGGCAATCGGCTTTCGGAAACCACGACTAGTCAATGTACAAGTGATGGCTCTCGGGCTGCTGATACACGACTCAACACTACCACATCGTTATCGTGTCCCACTATCAACTTTTAAACTTTCGAGTTGATTGATACCAAATACGTAAACTAAGAAACGGGAATTAACGCAAAATACCTTTGAATCGTTTGTGCGTCTGCTACTGTTTGAAGTTTCAAGCGATTCCAAGGTCATTTTGCGTTAATTCACGTTTCGTGGTTCTCATATTGTAAACCATTAAATATCTACCGGTCAAGTGTCACAGCGTATATGGCTGGTATATGTGCCTGCAACCGCATCGTTAATGCAACCCAATAAAATATAATCATTCTCTTATCGATCATTTGTCGCACGTTCCCCCGGTTGTTCTCTTTGCGGTTGGTTTGTAGCTGGAATCAAACTTGCTGCAGTATTCATTACAACGTTCGGGTAGGCAGATAAGAAGTCTTCAACCCAGACAGTGCGTGCTATCAGTGTACTCGCGTCTGTCTCCGCGTCTGATGCAGGATCACGCGCGAACATTCCGTACGCTAGTCGACGTCTGTACTCGTCGACTGCCGTAGTATAGTTGCGGTTGGAATCCATGTTTTATATTTTCCCTTACTATATATTCCATGTCTGTGCATTTCTAAATTATCGTCGTAGTTAAAATAATATTGCTTCTGCAACTGGCTACCAAGGCCAGTTGTTTGGCTTGAATACTGCTTACCTTTATAACTCAACAATTTCATGAATACACAATATGCAGTTGATTTAGTCTCAATCACAGCTACAAACCTAATGTCAGAGAGTACGTCAAGAGGATACGTTGACACTTGACCGATAGATGATTGATGATTCGGGTAAAGAGACAAGATGCCTTCCACACAGACGATCAGCTATCGTCGGTGTACTGGCGTCGATCTAAGTCTGATGTAGGACCGCGCGTAAACATTCCGTACGCTAGTTTATTGGAGAATGGATTTCAACCTAAGCTATGGTTAAAATCCATTTTTATAGCTTGCCTTACTTATATATTCCATCGCTAAGAAGTATTTATATTACGATGTTCCGTGAAATTTTATTAGAGAAAGAGTATAAATATAGGAGACAGTAAAAATAATCTTTTATTTGATTAATTTTCTCAGCAGAATAACACACTTACAGATTACCTAAATTAAATACAATAATAAAATATTGCAATCCGGCGATAAGTGGAAAACCAAGCTTTAGGATACTTTATATCGTATCGTAAAATAATCATGGAATCCAGCCAAAACAATACTACAGAAGTCGATGAGTACAGACGTCGACTAGCGTACGGAATGTTTGCGCGCGATTGTTCAACAGATTCAGAGATCGAAGCGAGTACTGCACCGCTAGCATGGAGCGTCTGGGTTGAAGACTTCTTGTCTACGTTCCCGAACGTTGTGATGAAAATACGCGTAGTGGATCCAAGTGGATTGAAAGAATAATACAATGCAGAGTAAAAACTTTACCGATAAGTGACTTCTATGATTTCGTCTGTATCAACGACACTCTGATCAAGCGGTAACTCTCAGTTGAACATGCTTGTTTTGTTCTTAAACACGTTCTTTACAGTTTTTGTTGCTTGCGAACTTCTGCGATTTTTGTCTTCAGTCCATAAAGTAAGGAAGTACAAATCATCACATCATGAGTTTGATGCGGCAAGTCAAGCGAGAAGTGCGATGAGAACACTCCTTTAATATACCGTAGCCAAGAGGGATTCAAAATTCGAAATTCGTAAATTATTACTTATGAAATAATAAAATAACATATGCAACACAAAACACAGTTTTATTTGGGTCTTTTTGCAAGCGCTTTATAGTTGTTTTCGCAGTTTTGACTTTATAGAAACCTTTCACAATAATGGTTATGTCGACTTCCATTGTATAATTAAAGGTGCCTTGCACTAAGATTGCCTATTTTAGCCACCAGTACATGGTTTTTTAAAGATTTTATTATATTAAACCGACACTGGTTGCCACTTTCCAAAATATAGATTTCCTATGGAGTATAACTGACAAGTTACTCCATGGTTACAATCGTAATATATTACAATATTTATGAGTAGGTACATTGTTCTTGAAATTATGGTTATGTGAAGACAATGTCTCAAAAAGTCTGCCAAAAAACAAGCTTATCTACCTACCCGAACGTTGTGATGAGTACACCACCAGGCTTGATTCCAGCTACAAACCAACCGCAAAGAGAACAACCTGGGGAACGTGCGACAAATGATCGATAATCATGATTATATTTTATTGGGTTGCATTGACGATGTGGTGTAGGCACAACATATACCAGCATACACGCTGTGACACTTGACCGCTAGATAATTAATGGTTTACAATATGAGAACCACGAAACGGGAATTAACGCAAAATTACCTTGGAATCGCTTGAAACTTCAAACAGTAGCAGACACACAAACGATTCAAAGGTATTTTGCGTTAATTCCCGTTTCGTAGTTTACGTATTAGGTTTAAATGCAACTCAAACGTTTAAAAGTTGTTTAGTGGGACACGATAACGATGTGGCAGAGTGTTAAGCCTTGTATCAGCAGCCCGAGTGCCATCACTTGTACATTGACTAGTCGTGGCTTCCGAAAGCCGATTGTCGACTTTCTTGAATCCATGCCACACAGGGCTTACGTTAAGTGAGGAAATCATATATGGGTTTCAACTACCAATTGCGTTTGAAGTCCTAGTGTCAACATTTGTGTAAAAAAATATTTGGAAACTTGACGTGCGGGCCCTACATCAGACTCGGAAAACGACGCGAGTACACACGCACGCTACTCATAGCGCCGACTGTCTTTAAACTGATATGTACGAGAAGAATGCTCGTCATAATGTTTCTAGTAACTCTAGTTATGACTGTCAGTTGGTTCGCCACTCCACCGGGTCTATAAATACATTTTGTCTCAAAAGGAACAACTTGAAATTGCATCTGTTGGGGAATACACAAACATGTACCATAGCTGTACAGCTGATCGTGTCGTTGAAGGGCAGCATGCATGCAATTTTTTTTGTATATCTATTATAAATTATTATTTACATGTAGTATAATTCTTATAGCAGTCGATTTGGAAAATGGATTTCAACCACAATTATGGTTGAAAGCCATTTTTATTTCTTCCGTCACTTTAGATTCCGTCGCTAAAAATACTTCGAAATAGATTAATATACTTAGGCGGACAGGTAACCTTATTAGTTACGAAGTTGCAAGTACACTTGAGTAGGGTCCTGCGCACACTTCTGTAAAACATTATGCGGATACCTCAGCCGCATCGGGACACACGGATTTGAGCGAAGCGGTTTTAAGCTGGAATTAAATAAACTGATAACTGATCAACTTATAATTTAGTGGTCGTTGACCTTGTTTCGTACCTATTTGTTGTACTGATACGTATGATGACCTCGCTACCGCGTGTGATAAGGCAATCTGTAAATCCACAGATCCAAATACTTCTTGAGACAGGTGTATAGTACAAAGTGAAATGCAATGAAGTTAAACGGTGTTTTATAATTGCTGTTTTATATTAAACCGTACTCGAAGGCGCCGATGACATTAACTCGCGAGTTCACTATATAGGCGCCCACGGCACGCGCGCCGCGGCCGAGCATATCGCGGCAGCGGGTTCATACGTCACACAACGTGACGTCCGTTTAGGTAAGACAGCTCGGCGCGTGGGCCGTCCTTTAGATCGATACACGGAGAGTCGTAATGTAATAACTAGTTAGTTGTCCATTATTTTGCCTCACACTGAGTCTGATAACACAATAATTGGAATGGTTTAGCTGAAAATGTTATGAGTGAGTAGCCAATGTATGTAGAGCTAATTTTGTACATAAAGTTGATTTTACATTTTCGATTTAGATACAGACAGATATCGACGCAGTCAATACGTAATATTGTTGTAAATCCATAAACACAAGCAAACCGATGCGCGCGAAGTGAAACACTAGCTAGCTAGCTAGTATGCTAGGGTCACAACATTTGTTTAAAAAAATATTTGGAAAATAGACTACAAACGCAATTGATAGTTGGAAACCCATATATGATTTCCTCACTTAAACGTAAGCCCTGTGTGGCATGGATTCAAGAAAGTAGGCAATCGGCTTTCGGAAACCACGACTAGTCAATGTACAAGTGATGGCTCTCGGGCTGCTGATACACGACTCAACACTACCACATCGTTATCGTGTCCCACTATCAACTTTTAAACTTTCGAGTTGATTGATACCAAATACGTAAACTAAGAAACGGGAATTAACGCAAAATACCTTTGAATCGTTTGTGCGTCTGCTACTGTTTGAAGTTTCAAGCGATTCCAAGGTCATTTTGCGTTAATTCACGTTTCGTGGTTCTCATATTGTAAACCATTAAATATCTACCGGTCAAGTGTCACAGCGTATATGGCTGGTATATGTGCCTGCAACCGCATCGTTAATGCAACCCAATAAAATATAATCATTCTCTTATCGATCATTTGTCGCACGTTCCCCCGGTTGTTCTCTTTGCGGTTGGTTTGTAGCTGGAATCAAACTTGCTGCAGTATTCATTACAACGTTCGGGTAGGCAGATAAGAAGTCTTCAACCCAGACAGTGCGTGCTATCAGTGTACTCGCGTCTGTCTCCGCGTCTGATGCAGGATCACGCGCGAACATTCCGTACGCTAGTCGACGTCTGTACTCGTCGACTGCCGTAGTATAGTTGCGGTTGGAATCCATGTTTTATATTTTCCCTTACTATATATTCCATGTCTGTGCATTTCTAAATTATCGTCGTAGTTAAAATAATATTGCTTCTGCAACTGGCTACCAAGGCCAGTTGTTTGGCTTGAATACTGCTTACCTGTATACCTCACCATTTTGAAGAATACACAATATACAGTCTCAGTCACAACTACAAACCCTATGTCAGAGAGTACGTCAAGAGGATACGTTGACACTTGACCGATAGATGATTGACGATTAAAGTTGGTAACGTGTATACAATACATACAACACGGCTGAGCGGTCTGAAATCGCGGTCGTGTCGCTTCCACCGACTCGATCAGATTTTGCCACAGGTAATGATCGTATGAAAAATCTTCGTAAGAGCTTCCCATGAAGAGATGTTAACAGAACAACCACTATATAAAAAAAGTATAATATGTTGACGATCTGAAAATAATCTACACACGATTATAATACAGCATTGTCAACGTCGTGCCTTCCGGAAGTGGAATTGCATCAGTTCGCGTCGTCTCCATTGCCTATATCTGTCAAACGCTGATAATCGCGTGTGAAAACAATACACCGCTGCGCCGAGTAAGAACTTCGTAGAATTAAAGAATTCTAACAACAACTTGCCACCAGCAGTGCCATCTCTCTGTGGCTATCCAATAAAAACTAAAATTCACAGAATTTCAACCATACTAAGCAGGTTCACCCCAGCTTATCAATCTGTAAAATTGCTACTATGCATTGATTTCTCTAATCAATTTCTTAATCTACAATTAATTATTACGACCCAGTGTATTGACCCACCGCGCCGCTCTAATCTCAATAATGTATTTGTTGTATTTATACTGACATCACGTTTGATGACGCAATCTGCTTGTCACGACACGATATGTGCGGTGGACGCCAGACTGCGCCTATATAGTGAACTCGCAAGTTAATGTCATCGGTCTTCTGAGTATGGGAACAAAAATATTTGATATATTATATTGTATACACTGCCGTAAAAATTGAAAAGGGTTACTTTTTTACTATCGTCAGACGATGAGGTGAGTCCCTTTTTTAACTTGGGAAATGCTCTTGGACTACCTCCGCCTTGGGAAGGGCGGAGCGGCATGCCGCGTTCAATTCAAACCGGCTAAAATCAGAGGGAGGGTACACAACGCGGACATATTGGAGAGGTTGGGTGTATTCGTCCCAGACCGATATGTGCGTCGCCGGCGTCGGCCGCGGCTACTAGTAGTACCGCGCGCGCGCACTAACTTGTTGCAGGAGGCGCTCCGCACTCTAAACCTCATAGATAGCGATGCATTCACTACGGGCCTCTTAAGAAAGCTCAAGGTTACTCAACGAACTATGCAGAGCGAGCTATGTTTGGTGTTTCTCTACGAGATCCGTAGAACTAAAGTTGCCGACATAGCTGAAAGGGATAAGTAAGCTGAAGTGGCAATGGGCGGGGCTGTCTGCCTGTCTGTTTATTCTCGCTAATCTCCAAAACGGCTGGACCGATTTCTACGGGACTTTCACTGGTAGATAGCTGATGTCATATGGAATAACTTAGGCTACTTTTATTTAAGAAGAATAATTAGAAATCCTCGTAAAAATAAAACTATGAAATTCAATATATACGAGTATATATGCACTATGTCAAGTGTCTATGCCGAAGTACTCTTATATTTATAAATAATCCAATTTCCTTTAAATTAAACGGCGGGTGCAACCGCAAGTCCCAGCTAATTCAGAATCATAAATTTTTTTGTAACCAGCAATTCTGATATCAGGTCGGCTGGTCAAGATAGAATACTGAGGTAGCATTATTTAATTATAGATAGAAAATGGTAGCAATTAATAGTCAACTTTTCAATCCTGGATGAGGTAGGCAACCAGCCATCCTGGCGCTCACCCGGTAATACGCCATTACACTTCCACTCCCCGCTGATCGACCAACTAAGGCATGCCAGAGTTGAAAGTCCTGCGTGTACTCGTGGAGTTCCTTTCACACCAGCAGACAAAGGCATGCCGGAGACGAGGCCCTGACCGACTCTCTGTGGCATGTGGTATACAGTTCGCCACTCACATACAGCTCGCCACAAGCTGTCCTGCGTTTTGTAAGCTTCTTAATAGATCTAATGATAACTTTTTTACTGGGTAGGGAAGCTGCTTTCCGCGATTGCGTTATCCCATACTGAGATAACGGATGCTCTACAGAGGTTTATTATTGCAAAGAGTTTTCTTGATTTTTCCTCGCCTGAAACTTAACCTGACAACTTCTCTGGAGCAGTCTAGGGTCAGCAGGCTTGTGCGCAGCACAGCGCACAGCGAGGCTTGGGGGGATCCTTTACAATCCTCCCCGAGAAGTGCCTGGGGGCGACCTTTTTAGAGTCGCCTTCTCTCCGCTACAGGAGGTGACCGCTTTACAGTCATCCCCTCCGAAATGTGCCTAAAAGGCGTGGCATCAATGGGGGCTCTAGTGTGACCTGAAGCCCTCCTTCGGTGCCGAAGGTGACCACTTGATATGTATTTGGGAAGTAATGAAACAACAGACTGGCGTCAATGCTAGTTTATTACTAAGTATGTAAGCGCGCGCGCAGGCCGCCCGTTGCACCACGCGTGCTATAGATGTAGGTACATACATACATCACACCACTCCAGTGGTTTTAGCCGGTAGGAGTCATGCATGCCCCTTCATTCAGGAGGAAGTTATAAGAAAAGGATCAGCAGGCTATCACAGTGTATATAATTATTGCGTTATACAACTAATAAAAATAAAACGACATTTAAAAATAAAACGCAAACCATTTTACAATATCACTTTATTACGGTCCATATTTATAATAGTAGCGACATTACCGAATACAGACAAGTATGGCGTGGCTTACAAATTATTTGCACTGACTACCGTGTGATAGCTACACTATTTAATTAAATACAGCGAAGTCCACACAGCTGACAGCTTGTCATAATGTGTAATATAAATAAACGAATACTTTGGTATTTTCAGTTATAAAATTTTCATATCTAATCACAACAACGGTTTTATTGAAAAAAAAACGCATCGTTGCGGTATCATCATTTTTCGGCCGAATGAAGTCCACTGCTGGACACAGGCCTCCCCCAAAGATCACCACAACGACCGATATGGGTGTGTTGTGTGCTCATGGGGGGGTGTTGCCATAATCGCCACGCTTGGCAGGCGGGTTGGCGATCGCAGTTGAGTTGTTAATGTACTCGAAGGACGCTGCTGCCCATCCTCCGGCTAATCCCTTAGTCGACTTTTACGACACCCATAGGATGAGATGGGGTGGTGGCATTCTGAGCCGGCACCACACGGCATATATAGTTTAGATAAATCCAATCAAGAAGTTTGTAATGATGAGTTCAAATGAATTAGTCGAAGATGGGCAGGCGTTGGTGCATATTACTGGTTTAATATATTTTGCTCATTCGGCGGACATATATTAACAATATTTATGAGTAGGTACAATTGTTACTTGAAGTTATGGTCATGTGAAGACACTGTCTTAAAAAGTCTATTCTAAACAGGCCTGATTATAACATTTCTTAAGTTTATGATGCAAAATGCTAGCTAACAAAATAAATAAATAACTTAAAGTTATATAATAATAAATTCAGATGTAAATAATTAATAATAAATGTGAAATGTTTTGTAATTTTTTCCGTTTAAGTTATGCAAGAGCTAGCAAGGCTTTAAAACTTCTTGCCTCTATGCCTAAATATTTTACCTTTAGTAAACAGAATACGTGCACTTAAGCAATAATAAATCCAACTGCTGGACAATACACATCTACATACTTTACTTCGCATACTTTATTTCGATTACTTGCTAGTGTGTTTTGAGGTTTTCCGTTTGTAGCCCACAGTGTGCTTAATAAGAAGATTTGTAAATCAACGAACCAGCAAGCACTAAGCGCGATCACACGAGTAACCACAACTGGTACAACGTGTACACGAACGAGTGGGATTCGAACTCGCCAGGTGGATCTCAAACCGGCCCCATCTACTTCACCCACATCGCGTCAGAAGACAGAGCCACCGCCCCGAAGGATCTCGGCGCCAACGCACATCCATACGGGAAAACGCTAAGGATTATGTGGTTACCCGACGCTGGATAAGTTTGCGTTCACAAATGCATCGGGTAAACGAGAAACGCTGGCAAGCTATAATGTCCATTTTTGATCCACTAGGGCTGCTACGTGCGACCATAACGGTGAAGATTACTCTGCAGGGAATGTGAAATGGAGAAAGAAAACTGGATGGGATGGACTATTCCCGCCGAAGAGACAATAGCGTTTAATTAACGGATAAATGATATAGCGTTACCTAGTGTCTGCGCTTGTCACTGTGCTACGCAACCTACGACGTCGTAGTGCGAACGATACATATATTTACCAACGTTAATGATCAAACCTACGCCACCGGACGGGTCAGCAGAAGAAGTAAAACACCATTAAAGCGAAAATGCACCATTAAAGGCGCAAAATGATGGATGGAGTTGCAAGTTTGCCTGATCCTGATAGGTGCCCGACTGAGATAGTTTAAAACACCTGCGGCATACGGAAAGTCATTGTATTGGAGCAATTCAAAGACGGCACTCCAATGGATATGGAACAACGACACGTCGTTACGTATCACACCGATTAAGCGAAATAGTGGAATTAGGGCGTAAAACAATGGGGATAAGTGCCCAGAATATGGCCGACAACGTGACCCGCTATAGAAAAAATCCGCATAAATAGATACGGATAGACGGTTCACCGGGCCGGATCTTTTATATAAATCAGAGAAAAAATGGCCAACTGACTTCCCCCAGGACTTCGACGAGGATGAATCCGTCATACACAAGGGAAGAGGAGAATATGAATGGCGTGAAACGTTTCTCGTCATGTAACAAACTGCATGCCGCTGCCTATGTAATGTTATTTATAAATACGTGCGGTAAACGTCAAAGGATTTACGTCACACAAGGAACGTGGAATTGTTGTTACTACGCGAAGCGCTACGCGACAGCTTTCCGACCAAATACGAATTGCTCGCATGAAATCCAATAGTCGACAGAACCAGCTGCCTATATATACTTCATCCTATAATATAGCACGGACAACCGAGTGATAAGACTGTACGGGTGAATCAACGCGGCTAACGTATCCTTGGAAACGATGCGACCGCATGTCAGTTGCGAAACACTCGCTCTTCCACATAATCATAGCCAATGAACACGCGAATAAGGGATACATCGTTCGCGAACACATAATTAATAATATGCACCAGCGCTACCGGATATTGCGTCAACGTACAAACAACAGTTATTGAAAATAGCTTTGCAATCCGGCGATAAGTAGAAAACCAAGCTTTAGGATACTTTATATTCTAGTGTGAATGTTACGAGGACCTGGAGCCCCCCTTCGATGCCGAAGAAGACCGCTGCAGTGGTTTTAGCCGGTAGGAGTCCGGCATACCCCTTCGCTCTTCCTTCTGGGTGAAGGAATTTCAATGTAGAATTTCCACTGGACATGAATAAAAAAAAAGGATACTTTATATCGATAACCTAAAAAAAACACGGAAACACTGAGTTCCCGTACTTGAAGGCACCGATGCCATTTACTTGTGAGTTCACAGTAGAGGCGGACACGGCGCTTGCGCCGCGGTCATACATATCGCGGCATTGTCATGATTGGTTCGCCACTCTACCGAGTCCGATGTCACAGATTAGTTGTAACCGTTAAGAGTACACAGCAGACAATTTTTTTATAGAATTTACACTATGCTCCTTTGCGCTTTGGCATAGATAAACTCTGTATTTAGTTAATATGGAGTATATTAATAACTTGATGTGCCAAGATCCAGCCGTATAAGATATAATCGTCTTAAATAATAAATAGGTACTGTGGTACTTATTTATTTCTTTAGGCTTTTATTTATAACCGACTGCAAAAAGGAGGAGGTAAAGAGTTTTATTTCCACCCTTGATTTAGCGATGACATTCACTTGTGATTTCAGTATATAAAGCGTACATATCGCAGCGCGACTTACATATTACGTGATCAAACGTGACGCACAACGATAATTTTAAAATATTTATAAGCGATGGAAGAAATCTAAAATGGATTTCAACCACACTTGCAGTTGAAATCCATTTTCCAAATACAATTTTTTTAGTACAGACTTCTAAAAGCGTACGGAATAGTTTCTGCGTGATGCTACATCAGCCGTTCGTCGCGAGTTCTACTCGATAGCGCCGAGTTTGTTGTTGGATTGCCGAGTTGGATTGAATTTAAAGTAAACGGAAGAAATAAAAATGGATTTCAACGACAGCTGTGGTTGAAATCCATTTTCAAAATCGACTGTTGTAAGTATATTGCAGTGTCGTCGTGATGCCTAGATTGTTCCTGGTGCCGCTGGATTCTGCTTCATATTGTGTCAATGCAGTCAAGACAGGCGTAACTGAAAATGAATATTTTATTGAATTAACATTATTAAGTTGATTAATAAACTGTCATGGCAGCATTAGGCTGACCAATCCCGCCATGATCAAGGTGGCATTCGCTCATGAGCATGCAGCATAGATCAGCATCGCCCAAACATAATGTATGACGACTAAGCGGCCCGTGACATGACGCCACCATCAGCAAGACACTTCAGTGAACATGACCTGTCTAAACTGTCAACATCATTTCACTAGTTCCGCCCTGATCACCAGTCTTTATCTGTGTGAGACGTAAAGGGCAGCTGCCTCCTCCTGTCCGTTAAGAAAAACACAATTACACTGAGATCACCAGACCGTTTGACACCGTGCTGATTACAGCAATCAAAAGTATGGCTACCGTTTTCAACGACACTAATGTTTAAATACATAAAAACAAAACACCCTGCTCCCGTACTTGAAGTCACCGATGCCATTAACTTGTGGATGTAATATAGAGGCGAACACGACGCGCGCGCCGCGGCTTTTCATATCGCGTCATCGTAATCATACATGATGAGGTCATGATAGATAAAACTGGGTGGTCCTTCAAACTGATATGTACGAGTGGAACGCTCGTAACAATGTTTCTAGTCACTCTAGTCATGATTGTCCACTGTGTCTCTAAATATACTTTGGTTAAAAACGAACAAATTGAAATTGCAACTGTTGGGGAATACACCAACGTGTACCATAGCCATACAGCTAATCGTGTCATTGAAGCAGCATTTTTTGTATGTCTAATATAAATTATTATTTACATGTAGTATAATAATGCTTACAGCAGTCGATTTTGAAAATGGATTTCAACCACAGTAACGGTTGAAATCCATTTTTATTTCTTCCGTCACTTTAGATTCCGTCGCTAAAAATATTTCATTGTTATCGTCGTTGTTTTTAAGATGTCTGTTTTTCTTGGATTGTAATCGAAGCCAAATCATCTTCTGGTGTATTCATAGCGACGTTTCGAGTAGAGAGACTACAAGTTGTCGTCAACCCAGAGAGACAGTCGGCGCTATGAGTAGTGTGTGTACTCGCGTCGTTTCCCGCGTCTGATGGTAGGACCTGCACGTCAAGTAGGCTAGTGTCACAACATTTGACTATTAGTTAATATTAATATTGTTCTTGTGACATTAATTTATAATATTTATAAAAAACTGTAAATGTGTGAGCATCATGTAGCCATTAATGTTATATGTTAAGTACTTATTTTGATTGTCTTTTGCCTGGCTGTATTGGTCTGTCATGCTCACTAAAATGTCTTGCTAACGGTGGCGTTGTGTATCGGGTTGTTCGGTTCCCTACAATATGGTTGAGCTAAGCGATGCTGATGCATGCGTCATGCTCGTGAACGGGTGCCGTCTGTTGGGACTGGTCAGCCGTTACCTGCCACGGCAAATTCATTATTGTAATTTTATTGTGGTATGTTTCATCTTTACACATTAACCTACATTTTTCTCTGTATATGTTTTACAATAATGTGTACCTATACAATTAACATTGTAATCCTCAACTATTTTAAAAGAGTATCCATGGAGTTTCTTGCCGGCTCTTCTCCATGAGATCAACTATTTGGAACCGTGCAACTTAAATTCTGACGTTTCATAAGTGCCAATATTTGGTTTATTTGAAATAAAAAACTTTGACTTTGACTTCATTTGTATAAAAATATGATTTCCTCACTTAACGAAAAAGCTCTGTGTGGCATGGATTCAAGAAAGTAGGCAAAATCGGCTTTCGGAAGCCACAAACTAGGCAATGTACAAGTGATCGGGCCTGCTGATACAAGGCTCTGCCACATCGTTACCGTGTCCCACTATCAACTTTTAAACTTTCGAGTTGCATTGATACCTAATACGTAAACTAAGAAACGGGAATTAACGCAAAATACCTTTGAATCGTTGTGCGTCTGCTACTGTTTGAAGTATGCGTTAATTCCCGTTTCGTGGTTCTCATAATGTAAACCATTAAAGATCTATCGGTCAAGTGTCACAGGCGTGTATGCTGGTATGGCTGGTATGTGCCTGCACCGCATCGTAAATGCAACCCAATAAAATATAATCATTATTATCGATCATTTGTCGCACGTTCCCCCGGTTGTTCTCTTTGCGGTTGGTTTGTAGCGGGAATCCAGCCTGCTGCAGTATTCATCACAACGTTCGGGTAGGCAGATAAGAAGTCTTCAACCCAGACAGTGCGTGCTATCAGTGTACTCGCGTCTGTCTCCGCGTCTGATGCAGGATCACGCGCGAACATTCCGTACGCTAGTCGACGTCTGTACTCGTCGACTGCCGTAGTATAGTTGCGGTTGGAATCCATGTTTTATATTTTCCCTTACTATATATTCCATGTCTGTGCATTTCTAAATTATCGTCGTAGTTAAAATAATATTGCTTCTGCAACTGGCTAGCAAGGCCAGTTGTTTGGCTTGAATACTGCTTACCTTTATAACTCAACAATTTCATGAATACACAATATGCAGTTGATTTAGTCTCAATCACAGCTACAAACCTAATGTCAGAGAGTACGTCAAGAGGATACGTTGACACTTGACCGATAGATGATTGATGATTCGGGTAAAGAGACAAGATGCCTTCCACACAGACGATCAGCTATCGTCGGTGTACTGGCGTCGATCTAAGTCTGATGTAGGACCGCGCGTAAACATTCCGTACGCTAGTTTATTGGAGAATGGATTTCAACCTAAGCTATGGTTAAAATCCATTTTTATAGCTTGCCTTACTTATATATTCCATCGCTAAGAAGTATTTATATTACGATGTTCCGTGAAATTTTATTAGAGAAAGAGTATAAATATAGGAGACAGTAAAAATAATCTTTTATTTGATTAATTTTCTCAGCAGAATAACACACTTACAGATTACCTAAATTAAATACAATAATAAAATATTGCAATCCGGCGATAAGTGGAAAACCAAGCTTTAGGATACTTTATATCGTATCGTAAAATAATCATGGAATCCAGCCAAAACAATACTACAGAAGTCGATGAGTACAGACGTCGACTAGCGTACGGAATGTTTGCGCGCGATTGTTCAACAGATTCAGAGATCGAAGCGAGTACTGCACCGCTAGCATGGAGCGTCTGGGTTGAAGACTTCTTGTCTACGTTCCCGAACGTTGTGATGAAAATACGCGTAGTGGATCCAAGTGGATTGAAAGAATAATACAATGCAGAGTAAAAACTTTACCGATAAGTGACTTCTATGATTTCGTCTGTATCAACGACACTCTGATCAAGCGGTAACTCTCAGTTGAACATGCTTGTTTTGTTCTTAAACACGTTCTTTACAGTTTTTGTTGCTTGCGAACTTCTGCGATTTTTGTCTTCAGTCCATAAAGTAAGGAAGTACAAATCATCACATCATGAGTTTGATGCGGCAAGTCAAGCGAGAAGTGCGATGAGAACACTCCTTTAATATACCGTAGCCAAGAGGGATTCAAAATTCGAAATTCGTAAATTATTACTTATGAAATAATAAAATAACATATGCAACACAAAACACAGTTTTATTTGGGTCTTTTTGCAAGCGCTTTATAGTTGTTTTCGCAGTTTTGACTTTATAGAAACCTTTCACAATAATGGTTATGTCGACTTCCATTGTATAATTAAAGGTGCCTTGCACTAAGATTGCCTATTTTAGCCACCAGTACATGGTTTTTTAAAGATTTTATTATATTAAACCGACACTGGTTGCCACTTTCCAAAATATAGATTTCCTATGGAGTATAACTGACAAGTTACTCCATGGTTACAATCGTAATATATTACAATATTTATGAGTAGGTACATTGTTCTTGAAATTATGGTTATGTGAAGACAATGTCTCAAAAAGTCTGCCAAAAAACAAGCTTATCTACCTACCCGAACGTTGTGATGAGTACACCACCAGGCTTGATTCCAGCTACAAACCAACCGCAAAGAGAACAACCTGGGGAACGTGCGACAAATGATCGATAATCATGATTATATTTTATTGGGTTGCATTGACGATGTGGTGTAGGCACAACATATACCAGCATACACGCTGTGACACTTGACCGCTAGATAATTAATGGTTTACAATATGAGAACCACGAAACGGGAATTAACGCAAAATTACCTTGGAATCGCTTGAAACTTCAAACAGTAGCAGACACACAAACGATTCAAAGGTATTTTGCGTTAATTCCCGTTTCGTAGTTTACGTATTAGGTTTAAATGCAACTCAAACGTTTAAAAGTTGTTTAGTGGGACACGATAACGATGTGGCAGAGTGTTAAGCCTTGTATCAGCAGCCCGAGTGCCATCACTTGTACATTGACTAGTCGTGGCTTCCGAAAGCCGATTGTCGACTTTCTTGAATCCATGCCACACAGGGCTTACGTTAAGTGAGGAAATCATATATGGGTTTCAACTACCAATTGCGTTTGAAGTCCTAGTGTCAACATTTGTGTAAAAAAATATTTGGAAACTTGACGTGCGGGCCCTACATCAGACTCGGAAAACGACGCGAGTACACACGCACGCTACTCATAGCGCCGACTGTCTTTAAACTGATATGTACGAGAAGAATGCTCGTCATAATGTTTCTAGTAACTCTAGTTATGACTGTCAGTTGGTTCGCCACTCCACCGGGTCTATAAATACATTTTGTCTCAAAAGGAACAACTTGAAA
Source organism: Diloba caeruleocephala (assembly GCA_947459985.1). Classification (NCBI taxonomy): domain Eukaryota; kingdom Metazoa; phylum Arthropoda; class Insecta; order Lepidoptera; family Noctuidae; genus Diloba; species Diloba caeruleocephala. The sequence goes on from OX381630.1 coordinate 1,513,758, forward strand.
TTGCATCTGTTGGGGAATACACAAACATGTACCATAGCTGTACAGCTGATCGTGTCGTTGAAGGGCAGCATGCATGCAATTTTTTTTGTATATCTATTATAAATTATTATTTACATGTAGTATAATTCTTATAGCAGTCGATTTGGAAAATGGATTTCAACCACAATTATGGTTGAAAGCCATTTTTATTTCTTCCGTCACTTTAGATTCCGTCGCTAAAAATACTTCGAAATAGATTAATATACTTAGGCGGACAGGTAACCTTATTAGTTACGAAGTTGCAAGTACACTTGAGTAGGGTCCTGCGCACACTTCTGTAAAACATTATGCGGATACCTCAGCCGCATCGGGACACACGGATTTGAGCGAAGCGGTTTTAAGCTGGAATTAAATAAACTGATAACTGATCAACTTATAATTTAGTGGTCGTTGACCTTGTTTCGTACCTATTTGTTGTACTGATACGTATGATGACCTCGCTACCGCGTGTGATAAGGCAATCTGTAAATCCACAGATCCAAATACTTCTTGAGACAGGTGTATAGTACAAAGTGAAATGCAATGAAGTTAAACGGTGTTTTATAATTGCTGTTTTATATTAAACCGTACTCGAAGGCGCCGATGACATTAACTCGCGAGTTCACTATATAGGCGCCCACGGCACGCGCGCCGCGGCCGAGCATATCGCGGCAGCGGGTTCATACGTCACACAACGTGACGTCCGTTTAGGTAAGACAGCTCGGCGCGTGGGCCGTCCTTTAGATCGATACACGGAGAGTCGTAATGTAATAACTAGTTAGTTGTCCATTATTTTGCCTCACACTGAGTCTGATAACACAATAATTGGAATGGTTTAGCTGAAAATGTTATGAGTGAGTAGCCAATGTATGTAGAGCTAATTTTGTACATAAAGTTGATTTTACATTTTCGATTTAGATACAGACAGATATCGACGCAGTCAATACGTAATATTGTTGTAAATCCATAAACACAAGCAAACCGATGCGCGCGAAGTGAAACACTAGCTAGCTAGCTAGTATGCTAGGGTCACAACATTTGTTTAAAAAAATATTTGGAAAATAGACTACAAACGCAATTGATAGTTGGAAACCCATATATGATTTCCTCACTTAAACGTAAGCCCTGTGTGGCATGGATTCAAGAAAGTAGGCAATCGGCTTTCGGAAACCACGACTAGTCAATGTACAAGTGATGGCTCTCGGGCTGCTGATACACGACTCAACACTACCACATCGTTATCGTGTCCCACTATCAACTTTTAAACTTTCGAGTTGATTGATACCAAATACGTAAACTAAGAAACGGGAATTAACGCAAAATACCTTTGAATCGTTTGTGCGTCTGCTACTGTTTGAAGTTTCAAGCGATTCCAAGGTCATTTTGCGTTAATTCACGTTTCGTGGTTCTCATATTGTAAACCATTAAATATCTACCGGTCAAGTGTCACAGCGTATATGGCTGGTATATGTGCCTGCAACCGCATCGTTAATGCAACCCAATAAAATATAATCATTCTCTTATCGATCATTTGTCGCACGTTCCCCCGGTTGTTCTCTTTGCGGTTGGTTTGTAGCTGGAATCAAACTTGCTGCAGTATTCATTACAACGTTCGGGTAGGCAGATAAGAAGTCTTCAACCCAGACAGTGCGTGCTATCAGTGTACTCGCGTCTGTCTCCGCGTCTGATGCAGGATCACGCGCGAACATTCCGTACGCTAGTCGACGTCTGTACTCGTCGACTGCCGTAGTATAGTTGCGGTTGGAATCCATGTTTTATATTTTCCCTTACTATATATTCCATGTCTGTGCATTTCTAAATTATCGTCGTAGTTAAAATAATATTGCTTCTGCAACTGGCTACCAAGGCCAGTTGTTTGGCTTGAATACTGCTTACCTTTATAACTCAACAATTTCATGAATACACAATATGCAGTTGATTTAGTCTCAATCACAGCTACAAACCTAATGTCAGAGAGTACGTCAAGAGGATACGTTGACACTTGACCGATAGATGATTGATGATTCGGGTAAAGAGACAAGATGCCTTCCACACAGACGATCAGCTATCGTCGGTGTACTGGCGTCGATCTAAGTCTGATGTAGGACCGCGCGTAAACATTCCGTACGCTAGTTTATTGGAGAATGGATTTCAACCTAAGCTATGGTTAAAATCCATTTTTATAGCTTGCCTTACTTATATATTCCATCGCTAAGAAGTATTTATATTACGATGTTCCGTGAAATTTTATTAGAGAAAGAGTATAAATATAGGAGACAGTAAAAATAATCTTTTATTTGATTAATTTTCTCAGCAGAATAACACACTTACAGATTACCTAAATTAAATACAATAATAAAATATTGCAATCCGGCGATAAGTGGAAAACCAAGCTTTAGGATACTTTATATCGTATCGTAAAATAATCATGGAATCCAGCCAAAACAATACTACAGAAGTCGATGAGTACAGACGTCGACTAGCGTACGGAATGTTTGCGCGCGATTGTTCAACAGATTCAGAGATCGAAGCGAGTACTGCACCGCTAGCATGGAGCGTCTGGGTTGAAGACTTCTTGTCTACGTTCCCGAACGTTGTGATGAAAATACGCGTAGTGGATCCAAGTGGATTGAAAGAATAATACAATGCAGAGTAAAAACTTTACCGATAAGTGACTTCTATGATTTCGTCTGTATCAACGACACTCTGATCAAGCGGTAACTCTCAGTTGAACATGCTTGTTTTGTTCTTAAACACGTTCTTTACAGTTTTTGTTGCTTGCGAACTTCTGCGATTTTTGTCTTCAGTCCATAAAGTAAGGAAGTACAAATCATCACATCATGAGTTTGATGCGGCAAGTCAAGCGAGAAGTGCGATGAGAACACTCCTTTAATATACCGTAGCCAAGAGGGATTCAAAATTCGAAATTCGTAAATTATTACTTATGAAATAATAAAATAACATATGCAACACAAAACACAGTTTTATTTGGGTCTTTTTGCAAGCGCTTTATAGTTGTTTTCGCAGTTTTGACTTTATAGAAACCTTTCACAATAATGGTTATGTCGACTTCCATTGTATAATTAAAGGTGCCTTGCACTAAGATTGCCTATTTTAGCCACCAGTACATGGTTTTTTAAAGATTTTATTATATTAAACCGACACTGGTTGCCACTTTCCAAAATATAGATTTCCTATGGAGTATAACTGACAAGTTACTCCATGGTTACAATCGTAATATATTACAATATTTATGAGTAGGTACATTGTTCTTGAAATTATGGTTATGTGAAGACAATGTCTCAAAAAGTCTGCCAAAAAACAAGCTTATCTACCTACCCGAACGTTGTGATGAGTACACCACCAGGCTTGATTCCAGCTACAAACCAACCGCAAAGAGAACAACCTGGGGAACGTGCGACAAATGATCGATAATCATGATTATATTTTATTGGGTTGCATTGACGATGTGGTGTAGGCACAACATATACCAGCATACACGCTGTGACACTTGACCGCTAGATAATTAATGGTTTACAATATGAGAACCACGAAACGGGAATTAACGCAAAATTACCTTGGAATCGCTTGAAACTTCAAACAGTAGCAGACACACAAACGATTCAAAGGTATTTTGCGTTAATTCCCGTTTCGTAGTTTACGTATTAGGTTTAAATGCAACTCAAACGTTTAAAAGTTGTTTAGTGGGACACGATAACGATGTGGCAGAGTGTTAAGCCTTGTATCAGCAGCCCGAGTGCCATCACTTGTACATTGACTAGTCGTGGCTTCCGAAAGCCGATTGTCGACTTTCTTGAATCCATGCCACACAGGGCTTACGTTAAGTGAGGAAATCATATATGGGTTTCAACTACCAATTGCGTTTGAAGTCCTAGTGTCAACATTTGTGTAAAAAAATATTTGGAAACTTGACGTGCGGGCCCTACATCAGACTCGGAAAACGACGCGAGTACACACGCACGCTACTCATAGCGCCGACTGTCTTTAAACTGATATGTACGAGAAGAATGCTCGTCATAATGTTTCTAGTAACTCTAGTTATGACTGTCAGTTGGTTCGCCACTCCACCGGGTCTATAAATACATTTTGTCTCAAAAGGAACAACTTGAAATTGCATCTGTTGGGGAATACACAAACATGTACCATAGCTGTACAGCTGATCGTGTCGTTGAAGGGCAGCATGCATGCAATTTTTTTTGTATATCTATTATAAATTATTATTTACATGTAGTATAATTCTTATAGCAGTCGATTTGGAAAATGGATTTCAACCACAATTATGGTTGAAAGCCATTTTTATTTCTTCCGTCACTTTAGATTCCGTCGCTAAAAATACTTCGAAATAGATTAATATACTTAGGCGGACAGGTAACCTTATTAGTTACGAAGTTGCAAGTACACTTGAGTAGGGTCCTGCGCACACTTCTGTAAAACATTATGCGGATACCTCAGCCGCATCGGGACACACGGATTTGAGCGAAGCGGTTTTAAGCTGGAATTAAATAAACTGATAACTGATCAACTTATAATTTAGTGGTCGTTGACCTTGTTTCGTACCTATTTGTTGTACTGATACGTATGATGACCTCGCTACCGCGTGTGATAAGGCAATCTGTAAATCCACAGATCCAAATACTTCTTGAGACAGGTGTATAGTACAAAGTGAAATGCAATGAAGTTAAACGGTGTTTTATAATTGCTGTTTTATATTAAACCGTACTCGAAGGCGCCGATGACATTAACTCGCGAGTTCACTATATAGGCGCCCACGGCACGCGCGCCGCGGCCGAGCATATCGCGGCAGCGGGTTCATACGTCACACAACGTGACGTCCGTTTAGGTAAGACAGCTCGGCGCGTGGGCCGTCCTTTAGATCGATACACGGAGAGTCGTAATGTAATAACTAGTTAGTTGTCCATTATTTTGCCTCACACTGAGTCTGATAACACAATAATTGGAATGGTTTAGCTGAAAATGTTATGAGTGAGTGGCCAATGTATGTAGAGCTAATTTTGTACATAAAGTTGATTTTACATTTTCGATTTAGATACAGACAGATATCGACGCAGTCAATACGTAATATTGTTGTAAATCCATAAACACAAGCAAACCGATGCGCGCGAAGTGAAACACTAGCTAGCTAGCTAGTATGCTAGGGTCACAACATTTGTTTAAAAAAATATTTGGAAAATAGACTACAAACGCAATTGATAGTTGGAAACCCATATATGATTTCCTCACTTAAACGTAAGCCCTGTGTGGCATGGATTCAAGAAAGTAGGCAATCGGCTTTCGGAAACCACGACTAGTCAATGTACAAGTGATGGCTCTCGGGCTGCTGATACACGACTCAACACTACCACATCGTTATCGTGTCCCACTATCAACTTTTAAACTTTCGAGTTGATTGATACCAAATACGTAAACTAAGAAACGGGAATTAACGCAAAATACCTTTGAATCGTTTGTGCGTCTGCTACTGTTTGAAGTTTCAAGCGATTCCAAGGTCATTTTGCGTTAATTCACGTTTCGTGGTTCTCATATTGTAAACCATTAAATATCTACCGGTCAAGTGTCACAGCGTATATGGCTGGTATATGTGCCTGCAACCGCATCGTTAATGCAACCCAATAAAATATAATCATTCTCTTATCGATCATTTGTCGCACGTTCCCCCGGTTGTTCTCTTTGCGGTTGGTTTGTAGCTGGAATCAAACTTGCTGCAGTATTCATTACAACGTTCGGGTAGGCAGATAAGAAGTCTTCAACCCAGACAGTGCGTGCTATCAGTGTACTCGCGTCTGTCTCCGCGTCTGATGCAGGATCACGCGCGAACATTCCGTACGCTAGTCGACGTCTGTACTCGTCGACTGCCGTAGTATAGTTGCGGTTGGAATCCATGTTTTATATTTTCCCTTACTATATATTCCATGTCTGTGCATTTCTAAATTATCGTCGTAGTTAAAATAATATTGCTTCTGCAACTGGCTACCAAGGCCAGTTGTTTGGCTTGAATACTGCTTACCTGTATACCTCACCATTTTGAAGAATACACAATATACAGTCTCAGTCACAACTACAAACCCTATGTCAGAGAGTACGTCAAGAGGATACGTTGACACTTGACCGATAGATGATTGACGATTAAAGTTGGTAACGTGTATACAATACATACAACACGGCTGAGCGGTCTGAAATCGCGGTCGTGTCGCTTCCACCGACTCGATCAGATTTTGCCACAGGTAATGATCGTATGAAAAATCTTCGTAAGAGCTTCCCATGAAGAGATGTTAACAGAACAACCACTATATAAAAAAAGTATAATATGTTGACGATCTGAAAATAATCTACACACGATTATAATACAGCATTGTCAACGTCGTGCCTTCCGGAAGTGGAATTGCATCAGTTCGCGTCGTCTCCATTGCCTATATCTGTCAAACGCTGATAATCGCGTGTGAAAACAATACACCGCTGCGCCGAGTAAGAACTTCGTAGAATTAAAGAATTCTAACAACAACTTGCCACCAGCAGTGCCATCTCTCTGTGGCTATCCAATAGAATTTCAACCATACTAAGCAGGTTCACCCCAGCTTATCAATCTGTAAAATTGCTACTATGCATTGATTTCTCTAATCAATTTCTTAATCTACAATTAATTATTACGACCCAGTGTATTGACCCACCGCGCCGCTCTAATCTCAATAATGTATTTGTTGTATTTATACTGACATCACGTTTGATGACGCAATCTGCTTGTCACGACACGATATGTGCGGTGGACGCCAGACTGCGCCTATATAGTGAACTCGCAAGTTAATGTCATCGGTCTTCTGAGTATGGGAACAAAAATATTTGATATATTATATTGTATACACTGCCGTAAAAATTGAAAAGGGTTACTTTTTTACTATCGTCAGACGATGAGGTGAGTCCCTTTTTTAACTTGGGAAATGCTCTTGGACTACCTCCGCCTTGGGAAGGGCGGAGCGGCATGCCGCGTTCAATTCAAACCGGCTAAAATCAGAGGGAGGGTACACAACGCGGACATATTGGAGAGGTTGGGTGTATTCGTCCCAGACCGATATGTGCGTCGCCGGCGTCGGCCGCGGCTACTAGTAGTACCGCGCGCGCGCACTAACTTGTTGCAGGAGGCGCTCCGCACTCTAAACCTCATAGATAGCGATGCATTCACTACGGGCCTCTTAAGAAAGCTCAAGGTTACTCAACGAACTATGCAGAGCGAGCTATGTTTGGTGTTTCTCTACGAGATCCGTAGAACTAAAGTTGCCGACATAGCTGAAAGGGATAAGTAAGCTGAAGTGGCAATGGGCGGGGCTGTCTGCCTGTCTGTTTATTCTCGCTAATCTCCAAAACGGCTGGACCGATTTCTACGGGACTTTCACTGGTAGATAGCTGATGTCATATGGAATAACTTAGGCTACTTTTATTTAAGAAGAATAATTAGAAATCCTCGTAAAAATAAAACTATGAAATTCAATATATACGAGTATATATGCACTATGTCAAGTGTCTATGCCGAAGTACTCTTATATTTATAAATAATCCAATTTCCTTTAAATTAAACGGCGGGTGCAACCGCAAGTCCCAGCTAATTCAGAATCATAAATTTTTTTGTAACCAGCAATTCTGATATCAGGTCGGCTGGTCAAGATAGAATACTGAGGTAGCATTATTTAATTATAGATAGAAAATGGTAGCAATTAATAGTCAACTTTTCAATCCTGGATGAGGTAGGCAACCAGCCATCCTGGCGCTCACCCGGTAATACGCCATTACACTTCCACTCCCCGCTGATCGACCAACTAAGGCATGCCAGAGTTGAAAGTCCTGCGTGTACTCGTGGAGTTCCTTTCACACCAGCAGACAAAGGCATGCCGGAGACGAGGCCCTGACCGACTCTCTGTGGCATGTGGTATACAGTTCGCCACTCACATACAGCTCGCCACAAGCTGTCCTGCGTTTTGTAAGCTTCTTAATAGATCTAATGATAACTTTTTTACTGGGTAGGGAAGCTGCTTTCCGCGATTGCGTTATCCCATACTGAGATAACGGATGCTCTACAGAGGTTTATTATTGCAAAGAGTTTTCTTGATTTTTCCTCGCCTGAAACTTAACCTGACAACTTCTCTGGAGCAGTCTAGGGTCAGCAGGCTTGTGCGCAGCACAGCGCACAGCGAGGCTTGGGGGGATCCTTTACAATCCTCCCCGAGAAGTGCCTGGGGGCGACCTTTTTAGAGTCGCCTTCTCTCCGCTACAGGAGGTGACCGCTTTACAGTCATCCCCTCCGAAATGTGCCTAAAAGGCGTGGCATCAATGGGGGCTCTAGTGTGACCTGAAGCCCTCCTTCGGTGCCGAAGGTGACCACTTGATATGTATTTGGGAAGTAATGAAACAACAGACTGGCGTCAATGCTAGTTTATTACTAAGTATGTAAGCGCGCGCGCAGGCCGCCCGTTGCACCACGCGTGCTATAGATGTAGGTACATACATACATCACACCACTCCAGTGGTTTTAGCCGGTAGGAGTCATGCATGCCCCTTCATTCAGGAGGAAGTTATAAGAAAAGGATCAGCAGGCTATCACAGTGTATATAATTATTGCGTTATACAACTAATAAAAATAAAACGACATTTAAAAATAAAACGCAAACCATTTTACAATATCACTTTATTACGGTCCATATTTATAATAGTAGCGACATTACCGAATACAGACAAGTATGGCGTGGCTTACAAATTATTTGCACTGACTACCGTGTGATAGCTACACTATTTAATTAAATACAGCGAAGTCCACACAGCTGACAGCTTGTCATAATGTGTAATATAAATAAACGAATACTTTGGTATTTTCAGTTATAAAATTTTCATATCTAATCACAACAACGGTTTTATTGAAAAAAAAACGCATCGTTGCGGTATCATCATTTTTCGGCCGAATGAAGTCCACTGCTGGACACAGGCCTCCCCCAAAGATCACCACAACGACCGATATGGGTGTGTTGTGTGCTCATGGGGGGGTGTTGCCATAATCGCCACGCTTGGCAGGCGGGTTGGCGATCGCAGTTGAGTTGTTAATGTACTCGAAGGACGCTGCTGCCCATCCTCCGGCTAATCCCTTAGTCGACTTTTACGACACCCATAGGATGAGATGGGGTGGTGGCATTCTGAGCCGGCACCACACGGCATATATAGTTTAGATAAATCCAATCAAGAAGTTTGTAATGATGAGTTCAAATGAATTAGTCGAAGATGGGCAGGCGTTGGTGCATATTACTGGTTTAATATATTTTGCTCATTCGGCGGACATATATTAACAATATTTATGAGTAGGTACAATTGTTACTTGAAGTTATGGTCATGTGAAGACACTGTCTTAAAAAGTCTATTCTAAACAGGCCTGATTATAACATTTCTTAAGTTTATGATGCAAAATGCTAGCTAACAAAATAAATAAATAACTTAAAGTTATATAATAATAAATTCAGATGTAAATAATTAATAATAAATGTGAAATGTTTTGTAATTTTTTCCGTTTAAGTTATGCAAGAGCTAGCAAGGCTTTAAAACTTCTTGCCTCTATGCCTAAATATTTTACCTTTAGTAAACAGAATACGTGCACTTAAGCAATAATAAATCCAACTGCTGGACAATACACATCTACATACTTTACTTCGCATACTTTATTTCGATTACTTGCTAGTGTGTTTTGAGGTTTTCCGTTTGTAGCCCACAGTGTGCTTAATAAGAAGATTTGTAAATCAACGAACCAGCAAGCACTAAGCGCGATCACACGAGTAACCACAACTGGTACAACGTGTACACGAACGAGTGGGATTCGAACTCGCCAGGTGGATCTCAAACCGGCCCCATCTACTTCACCCACATCGCGTCAGAAGACAGAGCCACCGCCCCGAAGGATCTCGGCGCCAACGCACATCCATACGGGAAAACGCTAAGGATTATGTGGTTACCCGACGCTGGATAAGTTTGCGTTCACAAATGCATCGGGTAAACGAGAAACGCTGGCAAGCTATAATGTCCATTTTTGATCCACTAGGGCTGCTACGTGCGACCATAACGGTGAAGATTACTCTGCAGGGAATGTGAAATGGAGAAAGAAAACTGGATGGGATGGACTATTCCCGCCGAAGAGACAATAGCGTTTAATTAACGGATAAATGATATAGCGTTACCTAGTGTCTGCGCTTGTCACTGTGCTACGCAACCTACGACGTCGTAGTGCGAACGATACATATATTTACCAACGTTAATGATCAAACCTACGCCACCGGACGGGTCAGCAGAAGAAGTAAAACACCATTAAAGCGAAAATGCACCATTAAAGGCGCAAAATGATGGATGGAGTTGCAAGTTTGCCTGATCCTGATAGGTGCCCGACTGAGATAGTTTAAAACACCTGCGGCATACGGAAAGTCATTGTATTGGAGCAATTCAAAGACGGCACTCCAATGGATATGGAACAACGACACGTCGTTACGTATCACACCGATTAAGCGAAATAGTGGAATTAGGGCGTAAAACAATGGGGATAAGTGCCCAGAATATGGCCGACAACGTGACCCGCTATAGAAAAAATCCGCATAAATAGATACGGATAGACGGTTCACCGGGCCGGATCTTTTATATAAATCAGAGAAAAAATGGCCAACTGACTTCCCCCAGGACTTCGACGAGGATGAATCCGTCATACACAAGGGAAGAGGAGAATATGAATGGCGTGAAACGTTTCTCGTCATGTAACAAACTGCATGCCGCTGCCTATGTAATGTTATTTATAAATACGTGCGGTAAACGTCAAAGGATTTACGTCACACAAGGAACGTGGAATTGTTGTTACTACGCGAAGCGCTACGCGACAGCTTTCCGACCAAATACGAATTGCTCGCATGAAATCCAATAGTCGACAGAACCAGCTGCCTATATATACTTCATCCTATAATATAGCACGGACAACCGAGTGATAAGACTGTACGGGTGAATCAACGCGGCTAACGTATCCTTGGAAACGATGCGACCGCATGTCAGTTGCGAAACACTCGCTCTTCCACATAATCATAGCCAATGAACACGCGAATAAGGGATACATCGTTCGCGAACACATAATTAATAATATGCACCAGCGCTACCGGATATTGCGTCAACGTACAAACAACAGTTATTGAAAATAGCTTTGCAATCCGGCGATAAGTAGAAAACCAAGCTTTAGGATACTTTATATTCTAGTGTGAATGTTACGAGGACCTGGAGCCCCCCTTCGATGCCGAAGAAGACCGCTGCAGTGGTTTTAGCCGGTAGGAGTCCGGCATACCCCTTCGCTCTTCCTTCTGGGTGAAGGAATTTCAATGTAGAATTTCCACTGGACATGAATAAAAAAAAAGGATACTTTATATCGATAACCTAAAAAAAACACGGAAACACTGAGTTCCCGTACTTGAAGGCACCGATGCCATTAACTTGTGAGTTCACAGTAGAGGCGGACACGGCGCTTGCGCCGCGGTCATACATATCGCGGCATTGTCATGATTGGTTCGCCACTCTACCGAGTCCGATGTCACAGATTAGTTGTAACCGTTAAGAGTACACAGCAGACAATTTTTTTATAGAATTTACACTATGCTCCTTTGCGCTTTGGCATAGATAAACTCTGTATTTAGTTAATATGGAGTATATTAATAACTTGATGTGCCAAGATCCAGCCGTATAAGATATAATCGTCTTAAATAATAAATAGGTACTGTGGTACTTATTTATTTCTTTAGGCTTTTATTTATAACCGACTGCAAAAAGGAGGAGGTAAAGAGTTTTATTTCCATCCTTGATTTAGCGATGACATTCACTTGTGATTTCAGTATATAAAGCGTACATATCGCAGCGCGACTTACATATTACGTGATCAAACGTGACGCACAACGATAATTTTAAAATATTTATAAGCGATGGAAGAAATCTAAAATGGATTTCAACCACACTTGCAGTTGAAATCCATTTTCCAAATACAATTTTTTTAGTACAGACTTCTAAAAGCGTACGGAATAGTTTCTGCGTGATGCTACATCAGCCGTTCGTCGCGAGTTCTACTCGATAGCGCCGAGTTTGTTGTTGGATTGCCGAGTTGGATTGAATTTAAAGTAAACGGAAGAAATAAAAATGGATTTCAACGACAGCTGTGGTTGAAATCCATTTTCAAAATCGACTGTTGTAAGTATATTGCAGTGTCGTCGTGATGCCTAGATTGTTCCTGGTGCCGCTGGATTCTGCTTCATATTGTGTCAATGCAGTCAAGACAGGCGTAACTGAAAATGAATATTTTATTGAATTAACATTATTAAGTTGATTAATAAACTGTCATGGCAGCATTAGGCTGACCAATCCCGCCATGATCAAGGTGGCATTCGCTCATGAGCATGCAGCATAGATCAGCATCGCCCAAACATAATGTATGACGACTAAGCGGCCCGTGACATGACGCCACCATCAGCAAGACACTTCAGTGAACATGACCTGTCTAAACTGTCAACATCATTTCACTAGTTCCGCCCTGATCACCAGTCTTTATCTGTGTGAGACGTAAAGGGCAGCTGCCTCCTCCTGTCCGTTAAGAAAAACACAATTACACTGAGATCACCAGACCGTTTGACACCGTGCTGATTACAGCAATCAAAAGTATGGCTACCGTTTTCAACGACACTAATGTTTAAATACATAAAAACAAAACACCCTGCTCCCGTACTTGAAGTCACCGATGCCATTAACTTGTGGATGTAATATAGAGGCGAACACGACGCGCGCGCCGCGGCTTTTCATATCGCGTCATCGTAATCATACATGATGAGGTCATGATAGATAAAACTGGGTGGTCCTTCAAACTGATATGTACGAGTGGAACGCTCGTAACAATGTTTCTAGTCACTCTAGTCATGATTGTCCACTGTGTCTCTAAATATACTTTGGTTAAAAACGAACAAATTGAAATTGCAACTGTTGGGGAATACACCAACGTGTACCATAGCCATACAGCTAATCGTGTCATTGAAGCAGCATTTTTTGTATGTCTAATATAAATTATTATTTACATGTAGTATAATAATGCTTACAGCAGTCGATTTTGAAAATGGATTTCAACCACAGTAACGGTTGAAATCCATTTTTATTTCTTCCGTCACTTTAGATTCCGTCGCTAAAAATATTTCATTGTTATCGTCGTTGTTTTTAAGATGTCTGTTTTTCTTGGATTGTAATCGAAGCCAAATCATCTTCTGGTGTATTCATAGCGACGTTTCGAGTAGAGAGACTACAAGTTGTCGTCAACCCAGAGAGACAGTCGGCGCTATGAGTAGTGTGTGTACTCGCGTCGTTTCCCGCGTCTGATGGTAGGACCTGCACGTCAAGTAGGCTAGTGTCACAACATTTGACTATTAGTTAATATTAATATTGTTCTTGTGACATTAATTTATAATATTTATAAAAAACTGTAAATGTGTGAGCAATACGTAAACTAAGAAACGGGAATTAACGCAAAATACCTTTGAATCGTTGTGCGTCTGCTACTGTTTGAAGTTTCAAGCGATTCCAAGGTCATTTTGCGTTAATTCCCGTTTCGTGGTTCTCATATTGTAAATCATTAAATATCTACCGGTCAAGTGTCACAGCGTATATGGCTGGTATATGTGCCTGCACCGCATCTTCAATGCAACCCAATAAAATATAATCATTAGTATCGATCATTTGTCGCACGTTCCCCCGGTTGTTCTCTTTGCGGTTTGGCTTGTAGCTGGAATCAAGCCTGCTGCAGTATTCATCACAACGTTCGGGTAGGCAGATAAGAAGTCTTCAACCCAGACAGTGCGTGCTATCAGTGTACTCGCGTCTGTCTCCGCGTCTGATGCAGGATCACGCGCGAACATTCCGTACGCTAGTCGACGTCTGTACTCGTCGACTGCCGTAGTATAGTTGCGGTTGGAATCCATGTTTAATTTTTTCCCTTACTATATATTCCATGTCTGTGCATTTCTAAATTATCGTCGTAGTTAAAATAATATTGCTTCTGCAACTGGCTACCAAGGCCAGTTGTTTGGCTTGAATACTGCTTACCTGGATACCTCACCATTTTGAAGAATACACAATATACAGTTGATTTAGTCTCAGTCACAACCACAAACCCAATGTCAGAGAGTACGTCAAGAGGATACGTTGACACTTGACTGATAGATGATTGATGATTAAAGTTAGTAACGTGTATACAATACATACAACACGGCTGAGCGGTCTTAAATCGCGGTCGTGTCGCTTCCACCGACTCGATCAGATTTTGACACAGGTAATGAGCGTATGAAAAATCTTCGTAAGAGCTTCCCATGAAGAGATGTTAACAGAACAACGACTATAAATGAAGTATAATATGTTGACGATCTGCAAATAATCTACACACGATTATAATATAGCATTGACAACGTCGTGCCTTCCGGAAGTGGAATTGCATCAGTTCGCGTCGTCTCCATTGCCTATATCTGACAAACGCTGATAATCGCATGTGATAACAATATACCGCTGCGCCGAGTAAAAACTTCGTGGAATTAAAGAATTGTATCAAGAACTTGCCATCAGCAATGGACATCTGTGGCCTATCCAATGAAAGCAATATCACAAAAATTTACCATAACAAGCAGGTTCACCGAAGTTCACAGAAGTCGCTGAGTACAAACATCGAATAGCGAATGGAATATTTGCGCGCGATTCTTCAACAGAATCAAAGATCGAAGCACCGCCAACATGGAGCGTCTGGTTAGAAAAGACTTCTTGTCTCCGTCCCCGAGAGTCTTAATGAACATACACACGACACGGTGACGGTACTGTGTCATCATTGAAATGTGTGAATCGGCCTTAAGACGTGCGTGGACAGTCACACGTATAGTTACTGACGTGTAAGCAGAGATCCAAGTAGTGCCGAAACACTTCTTGAGACACCGTGTAGGAAAGTTATATGCATTAAAGTTAAACGGTGTTTTGTAATTAGTGTTTTATATTAAACCGTACTCAAGGCGCCGATGACATTAACTCGCGAGTTCACTATATAGGCGCCCACGGCACGCGCGCCGCGGCCGAGCATATCGCGGCAGCGGGTTCATACGTCACACAACGTGACGTCCGTTTAGGTAAGACAGCTCGGCGCGTTGGCCGTCCTTCAGATTGATATACGGAAAGACGTTAAATATTAACTCTAGTTAGTTGTCCATTATTTGGGCTCCACACTGAGTCTGATAACACAAGATTTGGAATGGTTTCGCTGAAAATATATAGGTTGGTGGCCATTTTGTATATAATGTTGATTTTACATGTAAAAAACAGGTTTCGACGCAGTCAACTCGTAATATTAATCTATAAACACAAGCATACAATGCGCGCGAAGTGAACACAATACTCTGCAGCAAATAAAAACTAAATATTTTGGTCCTGCATGCGAAGACGCCGAAGACATTAACGTTAGAGTTCACTACTACGGAGGCGCACTCGCCCGCGCCACGGGCATATCCCGACATCGTCATCCTGCGTGACGTCGCGCGTGGCGGTATAAACATGCAAAGCCACGCGTGGTAGCTTATTCTTATATCATTATCTACATCATGGTTCAGTACACCACAGACTACCTGAATTTCTTTATTTCCCTGCTTTTAAATCCATCCAAAGGTTGTCTGTAAAAGATAGCATTTAGCGATAAGACCGCCCATTGTGCCACGCTAACTATTGTAAATAATCCTTAATATTATTTTGGTGTACAATAAAGTTATATTCTATTCTATTCTATATGTGTATGTCGTATAATGATCGTTAATGTAATAGCACTACTTACTTACTATTGTTTCGTAACTCTACCGAGTCTAGACTAGCTGCAAAACTGAAGGATTCGAATGTAAGTTTCTGCCGTTTTCGTAAAAAAAAGTAATCGTGGAGAGAGAGAGAGAGAGAGAGAGGACGTGTACAATAATCAGTGTAGCCGACGCGTTATCGATGCACGCAGCCCGGCAAGCATCATCATCGTCATATCAGTCACTGGACGTCCACTGCTGAACAAAGGCCCTCCCCTTAGATTTCCACAACGAGCAGTTATACACGCCGCCCTCATCCACGACTCCCAGCCCGCAAGCGTTTGCTTATTATTCCATCATATATCCAATCCGCTTTCAGAATCAACGAACTAGTTAATTTAATTTGTTTTATTCATCAAAATTACCGCTCAGGCTGCTGTCACAAACCTACTCCTCTCGGCGGCATCATTATCGTAACGCACTTCCATGTATAAAGCTATTTGTCTGTCAAGTGCCACCCGTTCCCTTCGGATATAATCTTTGTGTTAGTGTGATTTAAGCTACAACAACTGCAACTGCTTGTTCATCACTGCGTTTGGGTAAAGGGATAAGTCTTCGACTCTTCCACTTCGCGCATAGTGTACTCGCGTGCGTAACTGTTCCATACGCTAGCGACGTCTGTCCTCTTCAACTGCTAAAGTATTGTTGCAGACCGTTCATACATAGGAGATTTATGCAATATAATGTGGTTTTTACAAAATATTGTTTGGGAGATGGAATATATAGTAAGGGAAAATATAAAACATGGATTCCAACCGCAACTATACTACGGCAGTCGACGAGTACAGACGTCAACTAGCGTATGGAATGTTTACGCGCGATCCTACAACAGACATAGACACAGAGATCGACGCGATCACTGTAGCACTAGCTCGGGGCGTCTGGGTCGAAGACTACTTGTGCCTCTACCCGAACGTTGTGATGAACACACGAGCAGTTGATTTGGACTCGATCACAGTAACAACCCAATGTCTAACAGAAAACCTTGAAAGGTGTGATCCTTAATTGACCCATAGCTTTAGATGACATTGATGTAAGGTTGCGCCTAACGACGTGGCTGAATAGGCTGGCCTCGCCGTTGAAGCAGTTTGCAACTGTAAACATGCAAGATTAAAGACACGCTAGTACGTTTAAACACATTGCTCATGACCACCAAACGAGTGAAAGAATTCTTACTAAGTAACAATGCACCAACAAATACCAACTGTGAATTTTCAGCATTATTATCACATATTGATTGGATGACAAGATGCAACTTAAAAAATAATTACTTTTTTTCATTTCGACCGTTTGCAAATTTAATATATAGTTTAAATAAATCCAACCAAGAAGTTTGTAATGATGAGTTCAATTGAATCAGTCGAAGATGGCAGGAGTTGGTGCATATTACTGGTTTAATATATTTTGCTCATTCGGCGGACATTTATCGAGCACCGTGATGTTTGACTATGGCACGCCGCTGGGGTAAAGAGACAAGAGGACTTCCACGCAGACAATCAGCTATCGGTGTACTGGCGTCGATCTGAGTCTGATGTAGGACCGCGCGTAAGCATTCCGCACGCTAGTTTATTGGAAAATGGATTTCAACCGAAGCTATGGTTGAAATCCATTTTTATCGCTTCCCTTACTTATATTCCATCGCTAAGAATTATTATATTACGATGTTCCGTGACATTTTATTAGAGAAAGAGTAAAATATAAGAGACAGTAAAAATAATCTTTTATTTGATTAATTTTCCCAGCAGAATAACACACTCACAGATTACCTAAATTAACTATAATAATAATTATAAATATTTATGGTAAATCAAATTCAGTTATTGAAAATAGCTTTGCAATCCGGCGATATAAGTAGAAAACCAAGCTAGGATACTTTATATTCAAGTGTGATCATACGAGGACCTGGAGCCCCCCTTCGATGCCGAAGAAGACCGCTCCAGTGGTTTTAGCCGGTAGGAGGCCGGCATACCCCTTCGCCGTTCCTTCTGGGTGAAGGAAGTTCCATGTAGAATTTCCATTGGACATCAATAAAAAAAGGATACTTTATATCGTTAACCTAAAAAAAACACGGAAACACTGAGTTCCCGTACTTGAAGGCACCGATGCCATTAACTTGTGAGTTCACTATAGAGGCGGACACGGCGCTTGCGCCGCGGTCATACATATCGCGGCATTGTCATGATTGGTTCGCCACTCTACCGAGTCCGATGTCACAGATTAGTTGTAACTGTTAAGAGTACACAGCAGACAATTTGGAAAATGGATTTCATACACGTGCTATGGTTGAAATCCATTCTTCCGGTAGTTATCATAAAATATGTTTTGAAATTATCGTCGTTGTAAAATATTCCATCTTTGTGTTCTCGTAGATATGTAGGATTGGAAGTGGTTGTTATTTCAAAGCCACGTCTTCGGGTGCGCTTCGAATTTACACTATGCTCCTTTGCGCTTTGGCATAGATAAACTCTGTATTTAGTTAATATGGAGTATATTAATAACTTGATGTGCCAAGATCCAGCCGTATAAGATATAATCGTCTTACAATAGGTACTGTGGTACTTATTTATTTCTTTCATCATTTCGGCCGAATGAAGTCCACTGCTGGACACAGGCCTCCCCCAAAGATGTCCACAACGACCGATATGGATGTGTTGTGGGCTCATTGGGGGGTTTTGCCATAATCGCCACGCTTGGCAGACGGGTTGGCGATCGCAGTTGAGTTGTTTATATACTCGAAGGACGCTGCTGCCCATCCTCCGGCTAATCCCTTAGTCGACTTTTACGACACCCATGGGAGGAGATGGGGTGGTGGCATTCTGAGCCGGCACCACACGGCTATTTATTTCTTAACGGTTATATATTTATTTCTTTACGACAGGGCTTTTATTTATAACCGACTTCAAAAAGGAGGAGGTAAAGAGTTTTATTTCCATCCTTGATTTAGCGATGACATTCACTTGTGATTTCAGTATACATAAAGCGTACATATCGCAGCGCGACTTACAGATTACGTGATCAAACGTGACGCATAACGATAATTTTAAAATATCTATAGCGATGGAAGAAATCAAAAATGGATTTCAACCACACTTGCAGTTGAAATCCATTTTCCAAATACCATTTTTTAATACAGACTTCTAAAAGCGTACGGAATAATGTTTGCGCGTAATGCTTACACATCAGCCGTTCGTCGCCAGTGCAACTCGATAGCGCCGAGTTGTCTGGGTTGGATTGAGTTTAAAGTACCTAACGGAAGAAATAAAAATGGATTTCAACGACAGCTGTGGTTGAAATCCATTTTCAAAATCGACTGTTGTAAGTATATTGCAGTGTCGTCGTGATGCCTAGATTGTTCTAGATTGTTCCTGGTGCCGCTGGATTCTGCTTCATATTGTGTCAATGCAGTCAAGACAGGCGTAACTGAAAATGAATATTTTATTGAATTGATATTATTAAGTTGATCAATAAACTGTCATGGCAGCAATTAGGCTAACCAATCCCGCCATGATCAAGGTAGCATTCGCTCACGGGCCATACATCAGCATCGCTCTAACATAATCTATGAAACTTAAACGTCCCGTGACACAACGCCACCATCAGCATGACACTTCAGTGAATATGACATATCTATCTTGCCAACATCATTTTACTAGTTCCGCCCTGATCACCACCACACCAGTCTTTATTTGTGTGTGACGTAAAGGGCTAAAATCAGCTGCCTCCTCTTGTCCGTTAAGAAAAACACAATTACACTGCGGTCACCAAGCCGTTTGACACCGTGCTGATTACAGCAATTAAAAGTAAGGCTACCGTTTTCAACGTTTACGACACATGTTTTAATGCATAAACACAAAACAACGTGTTCCCGTACTTGAAGTCACCGATGCCATTAACTTGTGGATGTAATATAGAGGCGAACACGGCGCGCGCGCCGCGGCTTTTCATATCGCGTCATCGTAATCGTACATGAGGTCATGATAGATAAAACTGGGTGGTCCTTCAAACTGATATGTACGAGTGGAACGCTCGTAACAATGTTTCTAGTCACTCTAGTCATGATTGTCCACTGTGTCTCTAAATATACTTTGGTTAAAAACGAACAAATTGAAATTGCAACTGTTGGGGAATACACCAACGTGTACCATAGCCATACAGCTAATCGTGTCATTGAAGCAGCATTTTTTGTATGTCTAATATAAATAATTATTTACATGTAGTATAATTAATGCTTACAGCAGTCGATTTTGAAAATGGATTTCAACTTCAATTTCCGTCACTTTAGATTCCGTCGCTAAAAATATTTCATTGTTATCGTCGTTGTTTTTAAGATGTCTGTTTTTCTTGGATTGTAATCGAAGCCAAATCATCTTCTGGTGTATTCATAGCGACGTTTCGAGTAGAGAGACTACAAGTTGTCGTCAACCCAGAGAGACAGTCGGCGCTATGAGTAGTGTGTGTACTCGCGTCGTTTCCCGCGTCTGATGGTAGGACCTGCACGTCAAGTAGGCTAGTGTCACAACATTTGACTATTAGTTAATATTAATATTGTTCTTGTGACATTAATTTATAATATTTATAAAAAACTGTAAATGTGTGAGCATCATGTAGCCATTAATGTTATATGTTAAGTACTTATTTTGATTGTCTTTTGCCTGGCTGTATTGGTCTGTCATGCTCACTAAAATGTCTTGCTAACGGTGGCGTTGTGTATCGGGTTGTTCGGTTCCCTACAATATGGTTGAGCTAAGCGATGCTGATGCATGCGTCATGCTCGTGAACGGGTGCCGTCTGTTGGGACTGGTCAGCCGTTACCTGCCACGGCAAATTCATTATTGTAATTTTATTGTGGTATGTTTCATCTTTACACATTAACCTACATTTTTCTCTGTATATGTTTTACAATAATGTGTACCTATACAATTAACATTGTAATCCTCAACTATTTTAAAAGAGTATCCATGGAGTTTCTTGCCGGCTCTTCTCCATGAGATCAACTATTTGGAACCGTGCAACTTAAATTCTGACGTTTCATAAGTGCCAATATTTGGTTTATTTGAAATAAAAAACTTTGACTTTGACTTCATTTGTATAAAAATATGATTTCCTCACTTAACGAAAAAGCTCTGTGTGGCATGGATTCAAGAAAGTAGGCAAAATCGGCTTTCGGAAGCCACAAACTAGGCAATGTACAAGTGATCGGGCCTGCTGATACAAGGCTCTGCCACATCGTTACCGTGTCCCACTATCAACTTTTAAACTTTCGAGTTGCATTGATACCTAATACGTAAACTAAGAAACGGGAATTAACGCAAAATACCTTTGAATCGTTGTGCGTCTGCTACTGTTTGAAGTATGCGTTAATTCCCGTTTCGTGGTTCTCATAATGTAAACCATTAAAGATCTATCGGTCAAGTGTCACAGGCGTGTATGCTGGTATGGCTGGTATGTGCCTGCACCGCATCGTAAATGCAACCCAATAAAATATAATCATTATTATCGATCATTTGTCGCACGTTCCCCCGGTTGTTCTCTTTGCGGTTGGTTTGTAGCGGGAATCCAGCCTGCTGCAGTATTCATCACAACGTTCGGGTAGGCAGATAAGAAGTCTTCAACCCAGACAGTGCGTGCTATCAGTGTACTCGCGTCTGTCTCCGCGTCTGATGCAGGATCACGCGCGAACATTCCGTACGCTAGTCGACGTCTGTACTCGTCGACTGCCGTAGTATAGTTGCGGTTGGAATCCATGTTTTATATTTTCCCTTACTATATATTCCATGTCTGTGCATTTCTAAATTATCGTCGTAGTTAAAATAATATTGCTTCTGCAACTGGCTAGCAAGGCCAGTTGTTTGGCTTGAATACTGCTTACCTTTATAACTCAACAATTTCATGAATACACAATATGCAGTTGATTTAGTCTCAATCACAGCTACAAACCTAATGTCAGAGAGTACGTCAAGAGGATACGTTGACACTTGACCGATAGATGATTGATGATTCGGGTAAAGAGACAAGATGCCTTCCACACAGACGATCAGCTATCGTCGGTGTACTGGCGTCGATCTAAGTCTGATGTAGGACCGCGCGTAAACATTCCGTACGCTAGTTTATTGGAGAATGGATTTCAACCTAAGCTATGGTTAAAATCCATTTTTATAGCTTGCCTTACTTATATATTCCATCGCTAAGAAGTATTTATATTACGATGTTCCGTGAAATTTTATTAGAGAAAGAGTATAAATATAGGAGACAGTAAAAATAATCTTTTATTTGATTAATTTTCTCAGCAGAATAACACACTTACAGATTACCTAAATTAAATACAATAATAAAATATTGCAATCCGGCGATAAGTGGAAAACCAAGCTTTAGGATACTTTATATCGTATCGTAAAATAATCATGGAATCCAGCCAAAACAATACTACAGAAGTCGATGAGTACAGACGTCGACTAGCGTACGGAATGTTTGCGCGCGATTGTTCAACAGATTCAGAGATCGAAGCGAGTACTGCACCGCTAGCATGGAGCGTCTGGGTTGAAGACTTCTTGTCTACGTTCCCGAACGTTGTGATGAAAATACGCGTAGTGGATCCAAGTGGATTGAAAGAATAATACAATGCAGAGTAAAAACTTTACCGATAAGTGACTTCTATGATTTCGTCTGTATCAACGACACTCTGATCAAGCGGTAACTCTCAGTTGAACATGCTTGTTTTGTTCTTAAACACGTTCTTTACAGTTTTTGTTGCTTGCGAACTTCTGCGATTTTTGTCTTCAGTCCATAAAGTAAGGAAGTACAAATCATCACATCATGAGTTTGATGCGGCAAGTCAAGCGAGAAGTGCGATGAGAACACTCCTTTAATATACCGTAGCCAAGAGGGATTCAAAATTCGAAATTCGTAAATTATTACTTATGAAATAATAAAATAACATATGCAACACAAAACACAGTTTTATTTGGGTCTTTTTGCAAGCGCTTTATAGTTGTTTTCGCAGTTTTGACTTTATAGAAACCTTTCACAATAATGGTTATGTCGACTTCCATTGTATAATTAAAGGTGCCTTGCACTAAGATTGCCTATTTTAGCCACCAGTACATGGTTTTTTAAAGATTTTATTATATTAAACCGACACTGGTTGCCACTTTCCAAAATATAGATTTCCTATGGAGTATAACTGACAAGTTACTCCATGGTTACAATCGTAATATATTACAATATTTATGAGTAGGTACATTGTTCTTGAAATTATGGTTATGTGAAGACAATGTCTCAAAAAGTCTGCCAAAAAACAAGCTTATCTACCTACCCGAACGTTGTGATGAGTACACCACCAGGCTTGATTCCAGCTACAAACCAACCGCAAAGAGAACAACCTGGGGAACGTGCGACAAATGATCGATAATCATGATTATATTTTATTGGGTTGCATTGACGATGTGGTGTAGGCACAACATATACCAGCATACACGCTGTGACACTTGACCGCTAGATAATTAATGGTTTACAATATGAGAACCACGAAACGGGAATTAACGCAAAATTACCTTGGAATCGCTTGAAACTTCAAACAGTAGCAGACACACAAACGATTCAAAGGTATTTTGCGTTAATTCCCGTTTCGTAGTTTACGTATTAGGTTTAAATGCAACTCAAACGTTTAAAAGTTGTTTAGTGGGACACGATAACGATGTGGCAGAGTGTTAAGCCTTGTATCAGCAGCCCGAGTGCCATCACTTGTACATTGACTAGTCGTGGCTTCCGAAAGCCGATTGTCGACTTTCTTGAATCCATGCCACACAGGGCTTACGTTAAGTGAGGAAATCATATATGGGTTTCAACTACCAATTGCGTTTGAAGTCCTAGTGTCAACATTTGTGTAAAAAAATATTTGGAAACTTGACGTGCGGGCCCTACATCAGACTCGGAAAACGACGCGAGTACACACGCACGCTACTCATAGCGCCGACTGTCTTTAAACTGATATGTACGAGAAGAATGCTCGTCATAATGTTTCTAGTAACTCTAGTTATGACTGTCAGTTGGTTCGCCACTCCACCGGGTCTATAAATACATTTTGTCTCAAAAGGAACAACTTGAAATTGCATCTGTTGGGGAATACACAAACATGTACCATAGCTGTACAGCTGATCGTGTCGTTGAAGGGCAGCATGCATGCAATTTTTTTTGTATATCTATTATAAATTATTATTTACATGTAGTATAATTCTTATAGCAGTCGATTTGGAAAATGGATTTCAACCACAATTATGGTTGAAAGCCATTTTTATTTCTTCCGTCACTTTAGATTCCGTCGCTAAAAATACTTCGAAATAGATTAATATACTTAGGCGGACAGGTAACCTTATTAGTTACGAAGTTGCAAGTACACTTGAGTAGGGTCCTGCGCACACTTCTGTAAAACATTATGCGGATACCTCAGCCGCATCGGGACACACGGATTTGAGCGAAGCGGTTTTAAGCTGGAATTAAATAAACTGATAACTGATCAACTTATAATTTAGTGGTCGTTGACCTTGTTTCGTACCTATTTGTTGTACTGATACGTATGATGACCTCGCTACCGCGTGTGATAAGGCAATCTGTAAATCCACAGATCCAAATACTTCTTGAGACAGGTGTATAGTACAAAGTGAAATGCAATGAAGTTAAACGGTGTTTTATAATTGCTGTTTTATATTAAACCGTACTCGAAGGCGCCGATGACATTAACTCGCGAGTTCACTATATAGGCGCCCACGGCACGCGCGCCGCGGCCGAGCATATCGCGGCAGCGGGTTCATACGTCACACAACGTGACGTCCGTTTAGGTAAGACAGCTCGGCGCGTGGGCCGTCCTTTAGATCGATACACGGAGAGTCGTAATGTAATAACTAGTTAGTTGTCCATTATTTTGCCTCACACTGAGTCTGATAACACAATAATTGGAATGGTTTAGCTGAAAATGTTATGAGTGAGTAGCCAATGTATGTAGAGCTAATTTTGTACATAAAGTTGATTTTACATTTTCGATTTAGATACAGACAGATATCGACGCAGTCAATACGTAATATTGTTGTAAATCCATAAACACAAGCAAACCGATGCGCGCGAAGTGAAACACTAGCTAGCTAGCTAGTATGCTAGGGTCACAACATTTGTTTAAAAAAATATTTGGAAAATAGACTACAAACGCAATTGATAGTTGGAAACCCATATATGATTTCCTCACTTAAACGTAAGCCCTGTGTGGCATGGATTCAAGAAAGTAGACAACCGGCTTTCGGAGGCCACGAATTAGTCAATGTACAAGTGATGGCTCTCGGGCTGCTGATACAAGGCTTAACACTCTGCCACATCGTTATCGTGTCCCACTATCAACTTTTGAACTTTCGAGTTGCATTGATACCTAATACGTAAACTAAGAAACGGGAATTAACGCAAAATACCTTTGAATTGTTTGTGCGTCTACTACTGTTTGAAGTTTCAAGCGATTCCAAGGCCATTTTGCGTTAATTCCCGTTTCGTGGTTCTCATATTGTAAACCATTAAATATCTACCGGTCAAGTGTCACAGCGTATATAGCTGGTGTATGTGCCTGCCCCGCATCGTCAATGCAACCCAAGAAAATGTAATCATTATTATCGATCATTTGTCGCACGTTCCCCCGGTTGTTCTCTTTGTGGTTGGTTTGTAGCTGGAATCATGCCTGCTGCAGTATTCATCACAACGTTCGGGTAGGCAGATAAGAAGTCTTCAACCCAGACAGTCCGTGCTTTCAGTGTACTCGCGTCTGTCTCCGCGTCTGATGCAGGATCACGCGCGAACATTCCGTACGCTAGTCGACGTCTGTACTCGTCGACTGCCGTAGTAGAGTTGCGGTTGGAATCCATGTTTTATATTTTCTCTTACTATATATTCCATGTCTGTGCATTTCTAAATTATCGTCGTAGTTAAAATAATATTGCTTCTGCAACTGGCTAGCAAGGCCAGTTGTTTGGCTTGAATACTGCTTACCTGGATACCTCACCATTTTGAAGAATACACAATATACAGTTGATTTAGTCTCAGTCACAACTACAAACCCAATGTCAGAGAGTACGTCAAGAGGATACGTTGACACCTGACCGATAGATGATTGATGATTAAAGTTGGTAACGTGTATACAATACATACAACACGGCTGAGCGGTCTTAAATCGCGGTCGTGTCGCTTCCACCGACTCGATCAGATTTTGCCACAGGTAATGATGGTATGAAAAATCTTCGTAAGAGCTTCCCATGAAGAGATGTTAACAGAACAACGACTATAAATGAAGTATAATATGTTGACGATCTGCAAATAATCTACACACATTTATAACATAGCATTGACAACGTCGTGCCTTCCGGAAGTGGAGTTGCATCAATTCGCGTCGTCTCTATTGCCTATATCTGACAAACGCTGATAATAGCATGTGATAACAATATCTCGCTGCGCCGAGTAAAAACTTCGTGGAATTAAAGAATTGTATCAAGAACTTGCCATCAGCAATGGACATCTGTGGCCTATCCAATGAAAGCAATATCACAAAATTTTAACCATAACAAGCAGGTTCACCGAAGTTCACAGAAGTCGCTGAGTACAAACATCGAATAGCGTATGGGAATATTTGCGCGCGATTCTTCAACAGAATCAGAGATCGAAGCACCGCCAACATGGAGCGTCTGGGTTGAAAAGACTTCTTGTCTCCGTCCCCGAGAGTCTTAATGAACATACACACGACATGGTGACGGTACTGTGTAGTCATTGAAATGTGTGAATCTGCCTTAAGACATGCGTGGACAGTCACACGTATAGTACTGTCGTGTAAGCAGAGATGCAAGTAGTGCCGAAACACTTCTTGAGACACCGTGTAGGAAAGTTAAATGCATAGTCAGTTAAACGGTGTTTCATAATTAGTGTTTTATATTAAACCGTACTCGAAGGCGCCGATGACATTAACTCGCGAGTTCACTATATAGGCGCCCACGGCACGCGCGCCGCGGCCGAGCATATCGCGGCAGCGGGTTCATACGTCACACAACGTGACGTCAGTTTAGGTAAGACTGCTCGGCGCGTGGTCCGTCCGTTAGATCTATATACGGAGAGTCGTAACTATAGTTAGTTGTCCATTATTTGGCCTCCACACTGAGTCTGATAAACACAAGATTTGGAATGGTTTCGCTGAAAATATAGGTTATTATAGGTGGGTGGCCATTTTGTATATAATGTTGATTTTACATGTAAAAAACAGGTTTCGACGCAGTCAACTCGTAATATTAATCTATAAACACAAGCATACAATGCGCGCGAAGTGAACACAATACTCTGCAGCAAATAAAAACGAAATATTTTGGTCCTGCATGCGAAGACACCGATGACATTAACGTTAGAGTTCACTACTATGGAGGCGCACTCGCCCGCGCCCCGGGCATATCCCGACATCGTCATCCTGCGTGACGTCGCGCGTCAGTTTTAGTTAAACGTGCAAAGCAGCGCGTGGTAACTTAAAACTTCTTATATGTGTATGTCGTATAATGATCGTTATATAATAATAGTGCTACTTAGTTACCATTATTTCGTAACTCTACCGAGTCTAGGCTGGCTGCAAAACTAAAGGATTTGAATGTGTGAGCCGTTTAACTTTCAATGAGTAGACGATTTTTTTACGAAAATTACTCATTGAAAGTTAAACGGCGCACACAGTACCGTAGGAGAGAGGACGCTATGTGTACCTACAACATTCAGTGTAGCCGTCGCGTTATCGACGCACGCAGGCGCATCATCATCATCATCATCATCATATCAGCCAGAGGACGTCCACTACTGAACAAAGGCCCTCCCCTTAGATTTCCACAACGAGCGGTTACATGCCAGCCCAGCCCGCAAGCGTTTGCTTGTTATTTATTCCTTTCATCAAATATCCAATCCGCTTTCAGAATCAACGAACTAGTCAATTTAATTTGTTTTATTCATGAAAGTTACCGCTCAGGCTGCTGTCACAAACCTACTCCGCTGGGCCGCATCATTCTCGTAACGCACTTCCATGTATAAAGCTATTTATCTGTCAAGTGCCACCCGTTCCTCCGGATATTTCTCTTTGAAGATGGATTGTAAGTGTGAGTTAAGCTACAACAACTGCAACTGCTTGTTCATCACTGCGTTTGGGTAAAGGTATAAGTCTTCGACTCTTCCACTTCGCGCTTAGTGTACTCGCGTGCGTAACTGTTCCATACGCTAGCGACGTCTGTCCTCTTCAACTGCTAAAGTATTGTTGCAGACCGTTCATACATAGGAGATTTATGCAATATAATGTGGTTTTTACAAAATATTGTTTGGGAGATGGAATATATAGTAAGGGAAAATATAAAACATGGATTCCAACCGCAACTCTACTTCAGCAATCGATGAGTACAGACGTCAACTAGCGTATGGAATGTTTACGCGCGATCCTCCAACAGACACAGACACAGAGATTTACGCGATTACTGTAGCACTAGCTCGGGGCGTCTGGGTCGAAGACTACTTGCGTCTCTACCCGAACGTTGTGATCAACACACGAGCAGTTGATTTGGACTCGATCACAGTAACAACCCAATGTATAACAGAAACGCCTTGAAAGGTGTGATCCTTAATTGACCCATAGCTGATTGATTGATTACATTGATTTAAGGTTGCGCCTAACGACGTGGCTGAATAAGGCTGACCTCGCCGTTGAAGCAGTTTGCAACTGTAAACATGCAAGATTAAAAAACCAACAACATTCTCGCTAGTACGTTTAAACACATTGCTCATGACCACCAAACGAGTGAAAGAATTCTTACTAAGTAACAATGCACCAACAAATGCCAACTGTGAATTTTCAGCATTATTGTCACATATTGATTGGATGACAAGATGCAACTTAAAAAATAATTACATTTTTTCATTTCGACCGTTTGCAAATTTAAAATATATTTTAAATAAATCCAATCAAGAAGTTTGTAATGATGAGTTCAATTGAATCAGTCGAAGATGGCAGGGGTTGGTGCATATTACTGGTTTAATATATTTTGCTCATTCGGCGGACATTTATCGAGCACCGTGATGTTTGACTATGGCACGCCGCTGGGGTAAAGAGACAAGAGGACTTCCACGCAGACAATCAGCTATCGGTGTACTGGCGTCGATCTGAGTCTGATGTAGGACCGCGCGTAAGCATTCCGCACGCTAGTTTATTGGAAAATGGATTTCAACCGAAGCTATGGTTGAAATCCATTTTTATCGCTTCCCTTACTTATATTCCATCGCTAAGAATTATTATATTACGATGTTCCGTGACATTTTATTAGAGAAAGAGTAAAATATAAGAGACAGTAAAAATAATCTTTTATTTGATTAATTTTCCCAGCAGAATAACATACTCACAGATTACCTAAATTAACTATAATAATAATTATAAATATTTATGGTAAATCAAATTCAGTTATTGAAAATAGCTTTGCAATCCGGCGATATAAGTAGAAAACCAAGCTAGGATACTTTATATTCAAGTGTGATCATACGAGGACCTGGAGCCCCCCTTCGATGCCGAAGAAGACCGCTCCAGTGGTTTTAGCCGGTAGGAGGCCGGCATACCCCTTCGCCGTTCCTTCTGGGTGAAGGAAGTTCCATGTAGAATTTCCATTGGACATCAATAAAAAAAGGATACTTTATATCGTTAACCTAAAAAAAACACGGAAACACTGAGTTCCCGTACTTGAAGGCACCGATGCCATTAACTTGTGAGTTCACTATAGAGGCGGACACGGCGCTTGCGCCGCGGTCATACATATCGCGGCATTGTCATGATTGGTTCGCCACTCTACCGAGTCCGATGTCACAGATTAGTTGTAACTGTTAAGAGTACACAGCAGACAATTTGGAAAATGGATTTCATACACGTGCTATGGTTGAAATCCATTCTTCCGGTAGTTATCATAAAATATGTTTTGAAATTATCGTCGTTGTAAAATATTCCATGTTTGTGTTCTCGTAGATATGTAGGATTGGAAGTGGTTGTTATTTCAAAGCCACGTCTTCGGGTGCGCTTCGAATTTACACTATGCTCCTTTGCGCTTTGGCATAGATAAACTCTGTATTTAGTTAATATGGAGTATATTAATAACTTGATGTGCCAAGATCCAGCCGTATAAGATATAATCGTCTTACAATAGGTACTGTGGTACTTATTTATTTCTTTACGACAGGGCTTTTATTTATAACCGACTTCAAAAAGGAGGAGGTAAAGAGTTTTATTTCCATCCTTGATTTAGCGATGACATTCACTTGTGATTTCAGTATACATAAAGCGTACATATCGCAGCGCGACTTACAGATTACGTGATCAAACGTGACGCATAACGATAATTTTAAAATGTCTATAGCGATGGAAGAAATCAAAAATGGATTTCAACCACACTTGCAGTTGAAATCCATTTTCCAAATACCATTTTTTAATACGGACTTCTAAAAGCGTACGGAATAATGTTTGCGCGTAATGCTTACACATCAGCCGTTCGTCGCCAGTGCAACTCGATAGCGCCGAGTTGTCTGGGTTGGATTGAGTTTAAAGTACCTAACGGAAGAAATAAAAATGGATTTCAACGACAGCTGTGGTTGAAATCCATTTTCAAAATCGACTGTTGTAAGTATATTGCAGTGTCGTCGTGATGCCTAGATTGTTCTAGATTGTTCCTGGTGGCGCTGGATTCTGCTTCATATTGTGTCAATGCAGTCAAGACAGGCGTAACTGAAAATGAATATTTTATTGAATTGATATTATTAAGTTGATCAATAAACTGTCATGGCAGCAATTAGGCTAACCAATCCCGCCATGATCAAGGTAGCATTCGCTCACGGGCCATACATCAGCATCGCTCTAACATAATCTATGAAACTTAAACGTCCCGTGACACAACGCCACCATCAGCAAGACACTTCAGTGAACATGACATATCTATCTTGCCAACATCATTTTACTAGTTCCGCCCTGATCACCACCACACCAGTCTTTATTTGTGTGTGACGTAAAGGGCTAAAATCAGCTGCCTCCTCTTGTCCGTTAAGAAAAACACAATTACACTGCGGTCACCAAGCCGTTTGACACCGTGCTGATTACAGCAATTAAAAGTAAGGCTACCGTTTTCAACGTTTACGACACATGTTTTAATGCATAAACACAAAACAACGTGTTCCCGTACTTGAAGTCACCGATGCCATTAACTTGTGGATGTAATATAGAGGCGAACACGGCGCGCGCGCCGCGGCTTTTCATATCGCGTCATCGTAATCGTACATGAGGTCATGATAGATAAAACTGGGTGGTCCTTCAAACTGATATGTACGAGTGGAACGCTCGTAACAATGTTTCTAGTCACTCTAGTCATGATTGTCCACTGTGTCTCTAAATATACTTTGGTTAAAAACGAACAAATTGAAATTGCAACTGTTGGGGAATACACCAACGTGTACCATAGCCATACAGCTAATCGTGTCATTGAAGCAGCATTTTTTGTATGTCTAATATAAATTATTATTTACATGTAGTATAATAATGCTTACAGCAGTCGATTTTGAAAATGGATTTCAACCACAGTAACGGTTGAAATCCATTTTTATTTCTTCCGTCACTTTAGATTCCGTCGCTAAAAATATTTCATTGTTATCGTCGTTGTTTTTAAGATGTCTGTTTTTCTTGGATTGTAATCGAAGCCAAATCATCTTCTGGTGTATTCATAGCGACGTTTCGAGTAGAGAGACTACAAGTTGTCGTCAACCCAGAGAGACAGTCGGCGCTATGAGTAGTGTGTGTACTCGCGTCGTTTCCCGCGTCTGATGGTAGGACCTGCACGTCAAGTAGGCTAGTGTCACAACATTTGACTATTAGTTAATATTAATATTGTTCTTGTGACATTAATTTATAATATTTATAAAAAACTGTAAATGTGTGAGCATCATGTAGCCATTAATGTTATATGTTAAGTACTTATTTTGATTGTCTTTTGCCTGGCTGTATTGGTCTGTCATGCTCACTAAAATGTCTTGCTAACGGTGGCGTTGTGTATCGGGTTGTTCGGTTCCCTACAATATGGTTGAGCTAAGCGATGCTGATGCATGCGTCATGCTCGTGAACGGGTGCCGTCTGTTGGGACTGGTCAGCCGTTACCTGCCACGGCAAATTCATTATTGTAATTTTATTGTGGTATGTTTCATCTTTACACATTAACCTACATTTTTCTCTGTATATGTTTTACAATAATGTGTACCTATACAATTAACATTGTAATCCTCAACTATTTTAAAAGAGTATCCATGGAGTTTCTTGCCGGCTCTTCTCCATGAGATCAACTATTTGGAACCGTGCAACTTAAATTCTGACGTTTCATAAGTGCCAATATTTGGTTTATTTGAAATAAAAAACTTTGACTTTGACTTCATTTGTATAAAAATATGATTTCCTCACTTAACGAAAAAGCTCTGTGTGGCATGGATTCAAGAAAGTAGGCAAAATCGGCTTTCGGAAGCCACAAACTAGGCAATGTACAAGTGATCGGGCCTGCTGATACAAGGCTCTGCCACATCGTTACCGTGTCCCACTATCAACTTTTAAACTTTCGAGTTGCATTGATACCTAATACGTAAACTAAGAAACGGGAATTAACGCAAAATACCTTTGAATCGTTGTGCGTCTGCTACTGTTTGAAGTATGCGTTAATTCCCGTTTCGTGGTTCTCATAATGTAAACCATTAAAGATCTATCGGTCAAGTGTCACAGGCGTGTATGCTGGTATGGCTGGTATGTGCCTGCACCGCATCGTAAATGCAACCCAATAAAATATAATCATTATTATCGATCATTTGTCGCACGTTCCCCCGGTTGTTCTCTTTGCGATTGGTTTGTAGCGGGAATCCAGCCTGCTGCAGTATTCATCACAACGTTCGGGTAGGCAGATAAGAAGTCTTCAACCCAGACAGTGCGTGCTATCAGTGTACTCGCGTCTGTCTCCGCGTCTGATGCAGGATCACGCGCGAACATTCCGTACGCTAGTCGACGTCTGTACTCGTCGACTGCCGTAGTATAGTTGCGGTTGGAATCCATGTTTTATATTTTCCCTTACTATATATTCCATGTCTGTGCATTTCTAAATTATCGTCGTAGTTAAAATAATATTGCTTCTGCAACTGGCTAGCAAGGCCAGTTGTTTGGCTTGAATACTGCTTACCTTTATAACTCAACAATTTCATGAATACACAATATGCAGTTGATTTAGTCTCAATCACAGCTACAAACCTAATGTCAGAGAGTACGTCAAGAGGATACGTTGACACTTGACCGATAGATGATTGATGATTCGGGTAAAGAGACAAGATGCCTTCCACACAGACGATCAGCTATCGTCGGTGTACTGGCGTCGATCTAAGTCTGATGTAGGACCGCGCGTAAACATTCCGTACGCTAGTTTATTGGAGAATGGATTTCAACCTAAGCTATGGTTAAAATCCATTTTTATAGCTTGCCTTACTTATATATTCCATCGCTAAGAAGTATTTATATTACGATGTTCCGTGAAATTTTATTAGAGAAAGAGTATAAATATAGGAGACAGTAAAAATAATCTTTTATTTGATTAATTTTCTCAGCAGAATAACACACTTACAGATTACCTAAATTAAATACAATAATAAAATATTGCAATCCGGCGATAAGTGGAAAACCAAGCTTTAGGATACTTTATATCGTATCGTAAAATAATCATGGAATCCAGCCAAAACAATACTACAGAAGTCGATGAGTACAGACGTCGACTAGCGTACGGAATGTTTGCGCGCGATTGTTCAACAGATTCAGAGATCGAAGCGAGTACTGCACCGCTAGCATGGAGCGTCTGGGTTGAAGACTTCTTGTCTACGTTCCCGAACGTTGTGATGAAAATACGCGTAGTGGATCCAAGTGGATTGAAAGAATAATACAATGCAGAGTAAAAACTTTACCGATAAGTGACTTCTATGATTTCGTCTGTATCAACGACACTCTGATCAAGCGGTAACTCTCAGTTGAACATGCTTGTTTTGTTCTTAAACACGTTCTTTACAGTTTTTGTTGCTTGCGAACTTCTGCGATTTTTGTCTTCAGTCCATAAAGTAAGGAAGTACAAATCATCACATCATGAGTTTGATGCGGCAAGTCAAGCGAGAAGTGCGATGAGAACACTCCTTTAATATACCGTAGCCAAGAGGGATTCAAAATTCGAAATTCGTAAATTATTACTTATGAAATAATAAAATAACATATGCAACACAAAACACAGTTTTATTTGGGTCTTTTTGCAAGCGCTTTATAGTTGTTTTCGCAGTTTTGACTTTATAGAAACCTTTCACAATAATGGTTATGTCGACTTCCATTGTATAATTAAAGGTGCCTTGCACTAAGATTGCCTATTTTAGCCACCAGTACATGGTTTTTTAAAGATTTTATTATATTAAACCGACACTGGTTGCCACTTTCCAAAATATAGATTTCCTATGGAGTATAACTGACAAGTTACTCCATGGTTACAATCGTAATATATTACAATATTTATGAGTAGGTACATTGTTCTTGAAATTATGGTTATGTGAAGACAATGTCTCAAAAAGTCTGCCAAAAAACAAGCTTATCTACCTACCCGAACGTTGTGATGAGTACACCACCAGGCTTGATTCCAGCTACAAACCAACCGCAAAGAGAACAACCTGGGGAACGTGCGACAAATGATCGATAATCATGATTATATTTTATTGGGTTGCATTGACGATGTGGTGTAGGCACAACATATACCAGCATACACGCTGTGACACTTGACCGCTAGATAATTAATGGTTTACAATATGAGAACCACGAAACGGGAATTAACGCAAAATTACCTTGGAATCGCTTGAAACTTCAAACAGTAGCAGACACACAAACGATTCAAAGGTATTTTGCGTTAATTCCCGTTTCGTAGTTTACGTATTAGGTTTAAATGCAACTCAAACGTTTAAAAGTTGTTTAGTGGGACACGATAACGATGTGGCAGAGTGTTAAGCCTTGTATCAGCAGCCCGAGTGCCATCACTTGTACATTGACTAGTCGTGGCTTCCGAAAGCTGATTGTCGACTTTCTTGAATCCATGCCACACAGGGCTTACGTTAAGTGAGGAAATCATATATGGGTTTCAACTACCAATTGCGTTTGAAGTCCTAGTGTCAACATTTGTGTAAAAAAATATTTGGAAACTTGACGTGCGGGCCCTACATCAGACTCGGAAAACGACGCGAGTACACACGCACGCTACTCATAGCGCCGACTGTCTTTAAACTGATATGTACGAGAAGAATGCTCGTCATAATGTTTCTAGTAACTCTAGTTATGACTGTCAGTTGGTTCGCCACTCCACCGGGTCTATAAATACATTTTGTCTCAAAAGGAACAACTTGAAATTGCATCTGTTGGGGAATACACAAACATGTACCATAGCTGTACAGCTGATCGTGTCGTTGAAGGGCAGCATGCATGCAATTTTTTTTGTATATCTATTATAAATTATTATTTACATGTAGTATAATTCTTATAGCAGTCGATTTGGAAAATGGATTTCAACCACAATTATGGTTGAAAGCCATTTTTATTTCTTCCGTCACTTTAGATTCCGTCGCTAAAAATACTTCGAAATAGATTAATATACTTAGGCGGACAGGTAACCTTATTAGTTACGAAGTTGCAAGTACACTTGAGTAGGGTCCTGCGCACACTTCTGTAAAACATTATGCGGATACCTCAGCCGCATCGGGACACACGGATTTGAGCGAAGCGGTTTTAAGCTGGAATTAAATAAACTGATAACTGATCAACTTATAATTTAGTGGTCGTTGACCTTGTTTCGTACCTATTTGTTGTACTGATACGTATGATGACCTCGCTACCGCGTGTGATAAGGCAATCTGTAAATCCACAGATCCAAATACTTCTTGAGACAGGTGTATAGTACAAAGTGAAATGCAATGAAGTTAAACGGTGTTTTATAATTGCTGTTTTATATTAAACCGTACTCGAAGGCGCCGATGACATTAACTCGCGAGTTCACTATATAGGCGCCCACGGCACGCGCGCCGCGGCCGAGCATATCGCGGCAGCGGGTTCATACGTCACACAACGTGACGTCCGTTTAGGTAAGACAGCTCGGCGCGTGGGCCGTCCTTTAGATCGATACACGGAGAGTCGTAATGTAATAACTAGTTAGTTGTCCATTATTTTGCCTCACACTGAGTCTGATAACACAATAATTGGAATGGTTTAGCTGAAAATGTTATGAGTGAGTGGCCAATGTATGTAGAGCTAATTTTGTACATAAAGTTGATTTTACATTTTCGATTTAGATACAGACAGATATCGACGCAGTCAATACGTAATATTGTTGTAAATCCATAAACACAAGCAAACCGATGCGCGCGAAGTGAAACACTAGCTAGCTAGCTAGTATGCTAGGGTCACAACATTTGTTTAAAAAAATATTTGGAAAATAGACTACAAACGCAATTGATAGTTGGAAACCCATATATGATTTCCTCACTTAAACGTAAGCCCTGTGTGGCATGGATTCAAGAAAGTAGGCAATCGGCTTTCGGAAACCACGACTAGTCAATGTACAAGTGATGGCTCTCGGGCTGCTGATACACGACTCAACACTACCACATCGTTATCGTGTCCCACTATCAACTTTTAAACTTTCGAGTTGATTGATACCAAATACGTAAACTAAGAAACGGGAATTAACGCAAAATACCTTTGAATCGTTTGTGCGTCTGCTACTGTTTGAAGTTTCAAGCGATTCCAAGGTCATTTTGCGTTAATTCACGTTTCGTGGTTCTCATATTGTAAACCATTAAATATCTACCGGTCAAGTGTCACAGCGTATATGGCTGGTATATGTGCCTGCAACCGCATCGTTAATGCAACCCAATAAAATATAATCATTCTCTTATCGATCATTTGTCGCACGTTCCCCCGGTTGTTCTCTTTGCGGTTGGTTTGTAGCTGGAATCAAACTTGCTGCAGTATTCATTACAACGTTCGGGTAGGCAGATAAGAAGTCTTCAACCCAGACAGTGCGTGCTATCAGTGTACTCGCGTCTGTCTCCGCGTCTGATGCAGGATCACGCGCGAACATTCCGTACGCTAGTCGACGTCTGTACTCGTCGACTGCCGTAGTATAGTTGCGGTTGGAATCCATGTTTTATATTTTCCCTTACTATATATTCCATGTCTGTGCATTTCTAAATTATCGTCGTAGTTAAAATAATATTGCTTCTGCAACTGGCTACCAAGGCCAGTTGTTTGGCTTGAATACTGCTTACCTGTATACCTCACCATTTTGAAGAATACACAATATACAGTCTCAGTCACAACTACAAACCCTATGTCAGAGAGTACGTCAAGAGGATACGTTGACACTTGACCGATAGATGATTGACGATTAAAGTTGGTAACGTGTATACAATACATACAACACGGCTGAGCGGTCTGAAATCGCGGTCGTGTCGCTTCCACCGACTCGATCAGATTTTGCCACAGGTAATGATCGTATGAAAAATCTTCGTAAGAGCTTCCCATGAAGAGATGTTAACAGAACAACCACTATATAAAAAAAGTATAATATGTTGACGATCTGAAAATAATCTACACACGATTATAATACAGCATTGTCAACGTCGTGCCTTCCGGAAGTGGAATTGCATCAGTTCGCGTCGTCTCCATTGCCTATATCTGTCAAACGCTGATAATCGCGTGTGAAAACAATACACCGCTGCGCCGAGTAAGAACTTCGTAGAATTAAAGAATTCTAACAACAACTTGCCACCAGCAGTGCCATCTCTCTGTGGCTATCCAATAAAAACTAAAATTCACAGAATTTCAACCATACTAAGCAGGTTCACCCCAGCTTATCAATCTGTAAAATTGCTACTATGCATTGATTTCTCTAATCAATTTCTTAATCTACAATTAATTATTACGACCCAGTGTATTGACCCACCGCGCCGCTCTAATCTCAATAATGTATTTGTTGTATTTATACTGACATCACGTTTGATGACGCAATCTGCTTGTCACGACACGATATGTGCGGTGGACGCCAGACTGCGCCTATATAGTGAACTCGCAAGTTAATGTCATCGGTCTTCTGAGTATGGGAACAAAAATATTTGATATATTATATTGTATACACTGCCGTAAAAATTGAAAAGGGTTACTTTTTTACTATCGTCAGACGATGAGGTGAGTCCCTTTTTTAACTTGGGAAATGCTCTTGGACTACCTCCGCCTTGGGAAGGGCGGAGCGGCATGCCGCGTTCAATTCAAACCGGCTAAAATCAGAGGGAGGGTACACAACGCGGACATATTGGAGAGGTTGGGTGTATTCGTCCCAGACCGATATGTGCGTCGCCGGCGTCGGCCGCGGCTACTAGTAGTACCGCGCGCGCGCACTAACTTGTTGCAGGAGGCGCTCCGCACTCTAAACCTCATAGATAGCGATGCATTCACTACGGGCCTCTTAAGAAAGCTCAAGGTTACTCAACGAACTATGCAGAGCGAGCTATGTTTGGTGTTTCTCTACGAGATCCGTAGAACTAAAGTTGCCGACATAGCTGAAAGGGATAAGTAAGCTGAAGTGGCAATGGGCGGGGCTGTCTGCCTGTCTGTTTATTCTCGCTAATCTCCAAAACGGCTGGACCGATTTCTACGGGACTTTCACTGGTAGATAGCTGATGTCATATGGAATAACTTAGGCTACTTTTATTTAAGAAGAATAATTAGAAATCCTCGTAAAAATAAAACTATGAAATTCAATATATACGAGTATATATGCACTATGTCAAGTGTCTATGCCGAAGTACTCTTATATTTATAAATAATCCAATTTCCTTTAAATTAAACGGCGGGTGCAACCGCAAGTCCCAGCTAATTCAGAATCATAAATTTTTTTGTAACCAGCAATTCTGATATCAGGTCGGCTGGTCAAGATAGAATACTGAGGTAGCATTATTTAATTATAGATAGAAAATGGTAGCAATTAATAGTCAACTTTTCAATCCTGGATGAGGTAGGCAACCAGCCATCCTGGCGCTCACCCGGTAATACGCCATTACACTTCCACTCCCCGCTGATCGACCAACTAAGGCATGCCAGAGTTGAAAGTCCTGCGTGTACTCGTGGAGTTCCTTTCACACCAGCAGACAAAGGCATGCCGGAGACGAGGCCCTGACCGACTCTCTGTGGCATGTGGTATACAGTTCGCCACTCACATACAGCTCGCCACAAGCTGTCCTGCGTTTTGTAAGCTTCTTAATAGATCTAATGATAACTTTTTTACTGGGTAGGGAAGCTGCTTTCCGCGATTGCGTTATCCCATACTGAGATAACGGATGCTCTACAGAGGTTTATTATTGCAAAGAGTTTTCTTGATTTTTCCTCGCCTGAAACTTAACCTGACAACTTCTCTGGAGCAGTCTAGGGTCAGCAGGCTTGTGCGCAGCACAGCGCACAGCGAGGCTTGGGGGGATCCTTTACAATCCTCCCCGAGAAGTGCCTGGGGGCGACCTTTTTAGAGTCGCCTTCTCTCCGCTACAGGAGGTGACCGCTTTACAGTCATCCCCTCCGAAATGTGCCTAAAAGGCGTGGCATCAATGGGGGCTCTAGTGTGACCTGAAGCCCTCCTTCGGTGCCGAAGGTGACCACTTGATATGTATTTGGGAAGTAATGAAACAACAGACTGGCGTCAATGCTAGTTTATTACTAAGTATGTAAGCGCGCGCGCAGGCCGCCCGTTGCACCACGCGTGCTATAGATGTAGGTACATACATACATCACACCACTCCAGTGGTTTTAGCCGGTAGGAGTCATGCATGCCCCTTCATTCAGGAGGAAGTTATAAGAAAAGGATCAGCAGGCTATCACAGTGTATATAATTATTGCGTTATACAACTAATAAAAATAAAACGACATTTAAAAATAAAACGCAAACCATTTTACAATATCACTTTATTACGGTCCATATTTATAATAGTAGCGACATTACCGAATACAGACAAGTATGGCGTGGCTTACAAATTATTTGCACTGACTACCGTGTGATAGCTACACTATTTAATTAAATACAGCGAAGTCCACACAGCTGACAGCTTGTCATAATGTGTAATATAAATAAACG
This sequence comes from Diloba caeruleocephala, assembly GCA_947459985.1. Taxonomy (NCBI): domain Eukaryota; kingdom Metazoa; phylum Arthropoda; class Insecta; order Lepidoptera; family Noctuidae; genus Diloba; species Diloba caeruleocephala. The sequence continues at coordinate 1,553,977 of OX381630.1, forward strand.
AATACTTTGGTATTTTCAGTTATAAAATTTTCATATCTAATCACAACAACGGTTTTATTGAAAAAAAAACGCATCGTTGCGGTATCATCATTTTTCGGCCGAATGAAGTCCACTGCTGGACACAGGCCTCCCCCAAAGATCACCACAACGACCGATATGGGTGTGTTGTGTGCTCATGGGGGGGTGTTGCCATAATCGCCACGCTTGGCAGGCGGGTTGGCGATCGCAGTTGAGTTGTTAATGTACTCGAAGGACGCTGCTGCCCATCCTCCGCCTAATCCCTTAGTCGACTTTTACGACACCCATAGGATGAGATGGGGTGGTGGCATTCTGAGCCGGCACCACACGGCATATATAGTTTAGATAAATCCAATCAAGAAGTTTGTAATGATGAGTTCAAATGAATTAGTCGAAGATGGGCAGGCGTTGGTGCATATTACTGGTTTAATATATTTTGCTCATTCGGCGGACATTTATTAACAATATTTATGAGTAGGTACAATTGTTACTTGAAGTTATGGTCATGTGAAGACACTGTCTTAAAAAGTCTATTCTAAACAGGCCTGATTATAACATTTCTTAAGTTTATGATGCAAAATGCTAGCTAACAAAATAAATAAATAACTTAAAGTTATATAATAATAAATTCAGATGTAAATAATTAATAATAAATGTGAAATGTTTTGTAATTTTTTCCGTTTAAGTTATGCAAGAGCTAGCAAGGCTTTAAAACTTCTTGCCTCTATGCCTAAATATTTTACCTTTAGTAAACAGAATACGTGCACTTAAGCAATAATAAATCCAACTGCTGGACAATACACATCTACATACTTTACTTCGCATACTTTATTTCGATTACTTGCTAGTGTGTTTTGAGGTTTTCCGTTTGTAGCCCACAGTGTGCTTAATAAGAAGATTTGTAAATCAACGAACCAGCAAGCACTAAGCGCGATCACACGAGTAACCACAACTGGTACAACGTGTACACGAACGAGTGGGATTCGAACTCGCCAGGTGGATCTCAAACCGGCCCCATCTACTTCACCCACATCGCGTCAGAAGACAGAGCCACCGCCCCGAAGGATCTCGGCGCCAACGCACATCCATACGGGAAAACGCTAAGGATTATGTGGTTACCCGACGCTGGATAAGTTTGCGTTCACAAATGCATCGGGTAAACGAGAAACGCTGGCAAGCTATAATGTCCATTTTTGATCCACTAGGGCTGCTACGTGCGACCATAACGGTGAAGATTACTCTGCAGGGAATGTGAAATGGAGAAAGAAAACTGGATGGGATGGACTATTCCCGCCGAAGAGACAATAGCGTTTAATTAACGGATAAATGATATAGCGTTACCTAGTGTCTGCGCTTGTCACTGTGCTACGCAACCTACGACGTCGTAGTGCGAACGATACATATATTTACCAACGTTAATGATCAAACCTACGCCACCGGACGGGTCAGCAGAAGAAGTAAAACACCATTAAAGCGAAAATGCACCATTAAAGGCGCAAAATGATGGATGGAGTTGCAAGTTTGCCTGATCCTGATAGGTGCCCGACTGAGATAGTTTAAAACACCTGCGGCATACGGAAAGTCATTGTATTGGAGCAATTCAAAGACGGCACTCCAATGGATATGGAACAACGACACGTCGTTACGTATCACACCGATTAAGCGAAATAGTGGAATTAGGGCGTAAAACAATGGGGATAAGTGCCCAGAATATGGCCGACAACGTGACCCGCTATAGAAAAAATCCGCATAAATAGATACGGATAGACGGTTCACCGGGCCGGATCTTTTATATAAATCAGAGAAAAAATGGCCAACTGACTTCCCCCAGGACTTCGACGAGGATGAATCCGTCATACACAAGGGAAGAGGAGAATATGAATGGCGTGAAACGTTTCTCGTCATGTAACAAACTGCATGCCGCTGCCTATGTAATGTTATTTATAAATACGTGCGGTAAACGTCAAAGGATTTACGTCACACAAGGAACGTGGAATTGTTGTTACTACGCGAAGCGCTACGCGACAGCTTTCCGACCAAATACGAATTGCTCGCATGAAATCCAATAGTCGACAGAACCAGCTGCCTATATATACTTCATCCTATAATATAGCACGGACAACCGAGTGATAAGACTGTACGGGTGAATCAACGCGGCTAACGTATCCTTGGAAACGATGCGACCGCATGTCAGTTGCGAAACACTCGCTCTTCCACATAATCATAGCCAATGAACACGCGAATAAGGGATACATCGTTCGCGAACACATAATTAATAATATGCACCAGCGCTACCGGATATTGCGTCAACGTACAAACAACAGTTATTGAAAATAGCTTTGCAATCCGGCGATAAGTAGAAAACCAAGCTTTAGGATACTTTATATTCTAGTGTGAATGTTACGAGGACCTGGAGCCCCCCTTCGATGCCGAAGAAGACCGCTGCAGTGGTTTTAGCCGGTAGGAGTCCGGCATACCCCTTCGCTCTTCCTTCTGGGTGAAGGAATTTCAATGTAGAATTTCCACTGGACATGAATAAAAAAAAAGGATACTTTATATCGATAACCTAAAAAAAACACGGAAACACTGAGTTCCCGTACTTGAAGGCACCGATGCCATTAACTTGTGAGTTCACAGTAGAGGCGGACACGGCGCTTGCGCCGCGGTCATACATATCGCGGCATTGTCATGATTGGTTCGCCACTCTACCGAGTCCGATGTCACAGATTAGTTGTAACCGTTAAGAGTACACAGCAGACAATTTTTTTATAGAATTTACACTATGCTCCTTTGCGCTTTGGCATAGATAAACTCTGTATTTAGTTAATATGGAGTATATTAATAACTTGATGTGCCAAGATCCAGCCGTATAAGATATAATCGTCTTAAATAATAAATAGGTACTGTGGTACTTATTTATTTCTTTAGGCTTTTATTTATAACCGACTGCAAAAAGGAGGAGGTAAAGAGTTTTATTTCCATCCTTGATTTAGCGATGACATTCACTTGTGATTTCAGTATATAAAGCGTACATATCGCAGCGCGACTTACATATTACGTGATCAAACGTGACGCACAACGATAATTTTAAAATATTTATAAGCGATGGAAGAAATCTAAAATGGATTTCAACCACACTTGCAGTTGAAATCCATTTTCCAAATACAATTTTTTTAGTACAGACTTCTAAAAGCGTACGGAATAGTTTCTGCGTGATGCTACATCAGCCGTTCGTCGCGAGTTCTACTCGATAGCGCCGAGTTTGTTGTTGGATTGCCGAGTTGGATTGAATTTAAAGTAAACGGAAGAAATAAAAATGGATTTCAACGACAGCTGTGGTTGAAATCCATTTTCAAAATCGACTGTTGTAAGTATATTGCAGTGTCGTCGTGATGCCTAGATTGTTCCTGGTGCCGCTGGATTCTGCTTCATATTGTGTCAATGCAGTCAAGACAGGCGTAACTGAAAATGAATATTTTATTGAATTAACATTATTAAGTTGATTAATAAACTGTCATGGCAGCATTAGGCTGACCAATCCCGCCATGATCAAGGTGGCATTCGCTCATGAGCATGCAGCATAGATCAGCATCGCCCAAACATAATGTATGACGACTAAGCGGCCCGTGACATGACGCCACCATCAGCAAGACACTTCAGTGAACATGACCTGTCTAAACTGTCAACATCATTTCACTAGTTCCGCCCTGATCACCAGTCTTTATCTGTGTGAGACGTAAAGGGCAGCTGCCTCCTCCTGTCCGTTAAGAAAAACACAATTACACTGAGATCACCAGACCGTTTGACACCGTGCTGATTACAGCAATCAAAAGTATGGCTACCGTTTTCAACGACACTAATGTTTAAATACATAAAAACAAAACACCCTGCTCCCGTACTTGAAGTCACCGATGCCATTAACTTGTGGATGTAATATAGAGGCGAACACGACGCGCGCGCCGCGGCTTTTCATATCGCGTCATCGTAATCATACATGAGGTCATGATAGATAAAACTGGGTGGTCCTTCAAACTGATATGTACGAGTGGAACGCTCGTAACAATGTTTCTAGTCACTCTAGTCATGATTGTCCACTGTGTCTCTAAATATACTTTGGTTAAAAACGAACAAATTGAAATTGCAACTGTTGGGGAATACACCAACGTGTACCATAGCCATACAGCTAATCGTGTCATTGAAGCAGCATTTTTTGTATGTCTAATATAAATTATTATTTACATGTAGTATAATAATGCTTACAGCAGTCGATTTTGAAAATGGATTTCAACCACAGTAACGGTTGAAATCCATTTTTATTTCTTCCGTCACTTTAGATTCCGTCGCTAAAAATATTTCATTGTTATCGTCGTTGTTTTTAAGATGTCTGTTTTTCTTGGATTGTAATCGAAGCCAAATCATCTTCTGGTGTATTCATAGCGACGTTTCGAGTAGAGAGACTACAAGTTGTCGTCAACCCAGAGAGACAGTCGGCGCTATGAGTAGTGTGTGTACTCGCGTCGTTTCCCGCGTCTGATGGTAGGACCTGCACGTCAAGTAGGCTAGTGTCACAACATTTGACTATTAGTTAATATTAATATTGTTCTTGTGACATTAATTTATAATATTTATAAAAAACTGTAAATGTGTGAGCAATACGTAAACTAAGAAACGGGAATTAACGCAAAATACCTTTGAATCGTTGTGCGTCTGCTACTGTTTGAAGTTTCAAGCGATTCCAAGGTCATTTTGCGTTAATTCCCGTTTCGTGGTTCTCATATTGTAAATCATTAAATATCTACCGGTCAAGTGTCACAGCGTATATGGCTGGTATATGTGCCTGCACCGCATCTTCAATGCAACCCAATAAAATATAATCATTAGTATCGATCATTTGTCGCACGTTCCCCCGGTTGTTCTCTTTGCGGTTTGGCTTGTAGCTGGAATCAAGCCTGCTGCAGTATTCATCACAACGTTCGGGTAGGCAGATAAGAAGTCTTCAACCCAGACAGTGCGTGCTATCAGTGTACTCGCGTCTGTCTCCGCGTCTGATGCAGGATCACGCGCGAACATTCCGTACGCTAGTCGACGTCTGTACTCGTCGACTGCCGTAGTATAGTTGCGGTTGGAATCCATGTTTAATTTTTTCCCTTACTATATATTCCATGTCTGTGCATTTCTAAATTATCGTCGTAGTTAAAATAATATTGCTTCTGCAACTGGCTAGCAAGGCCAGTTGTTTGGCTTGAATACTGCTTACCTGGATACCTCACCATTTTGAAGAATACACAATATACAGTTGATTTAGTCTCAGTCACAACCACAAACCCAATGTCAGAGAGTACGTCAAGAGGATACGTTGACACTTGACTGATAGATGATTGATGATTAAAGTTAGTAACGTGTATACAATACATACAACACGGCTGAGCGGTCTTAAATCGCGGTCGTGTCGCTTCCACCGACTCGATCAGATTTTGACACAGGTAATGAGCGTATGAAAAATCTTCGTAAGAGCTTCCCATGAAGAGATGTTAACAGAACAACGACTATAAATGAAGTATAATATGTTGACGATCTGCAAATAATCTACACACGATTATAATATAGCATTGACAACGTCGTGCCTTCCGGAAGTGGAATTGCATCAGTTCGCGTCGTCTCCATTGCCTATATCTGACAAACGCTGATAATCGCATGTGATAACAATATACCGCTGCGCCGAGTAAAAACTTCGTGGAATTAAAGAATTGTATCAAGAACTTGCCATCAGCAATGGACATCTGTGGCCTATCCAATGAAAGCAATATCACAAAAATTTACCATAACAAGCAGGTTCACCGAAGTTCACAGAAGTCGCTGAGTACAAACATCGAATAGCGAATGGAATATTTGCGCGCGATTCTTCAACAGAATCAAAGATCGAAGCACCGCCAACATGGAGCGTCTGGTTAGAAAAGACTTCTTGTCTCCGTCCCCGAGAGTCTTAATGAACATACACACGACACGGTGACGGTACTGTGTCATCATTGAAATGTGTGAATCGGCCTTAAGACGTGCGTGGACAGTCACACGTATAGTTACTGACGTGTAAGCAGAGATCCAAGTAGTGCCGAAACACTTCTTGAGACACCGTGTAGGAAAGTTATATGCATTAAAGTTAAACGGTGTTTTGTAATTAGTGTTTTATATTAAACCGTACTCAAGGCGCCGATGACATTAACTCGCGAGTTCACTATATAGGCGCCCACGGCACGCGCGCCGCGGCCGAGCATATCGCGGCAGCGGGTTCATACGTCACACAACGTGACGTCCGTTTAGGTAAGACAGCTCGGCGCGTTGGCCGTCCTTCAGATTGATATACGGAAAGACGTTAAATATTAACTCTAGTTAGTTGTCCATTATTTGGGCTCCACACTGAGTCTGATAACACAAGATTTGGAATGGTTTCGCTGAAAATATATAGGTTGGTGGCCATTTTGTATATAATGTTGATTTTACATGTAAAAAACAGGTTTCGACGCAGTCAACTCGTAATATTAATCTATAAACACAAGCATACAATGCGCGCGAAGTGAACACAATACTCTGCAGCAAATAAAAACTAAATATTTTGGTCCTGCATGCGAAGACGCCGAAGACATTAACGTTAGAGTTCACTACTACGGAGGCGCACTCGCCCGCGCCACGGGCATATCCCGACATCGTCATCCTGCGTGACGTCGCGCGTGGCGGTATAAACATGCAAAGCCACGCGTGGTAGCTTATTCTTATATCATTATCTACATCATGGTTCAGTACACCACAGACTACCTGAATTTCTTTATTTCCCTGCTTTTAAATCCATCCAAAGGTTGTCTGTAAAAGATAGCATTTAGCGATAAGACCGCCCATTGTGCCACGCTAACTATTGTAAATAATCCTTAATATTATTTTGGTGTACAATAAAGTTATATTCTATTCTATTCTATATGTGTATGTCGTATAATGATCGTTAATGTAATAGCACTACTTACTTACTATTGTTTCGTAACTCTACCGAGTCTAGACTAGCTGCAAAACTGAAGGATTCGAATGTAAGTTTCTGCCGTTTTCGTAAAAAAAAGTAATCGTGGAGAGAGAGAGAGAGAGAGAGAGGACGTGTACAATAATCAGTGTAGCCGACGCGTTATCGATGCACGCAGCCCGGCAAGCATCATCATCGTCATATCAGTCACTGGACGTCCACTGCTGAACAAAGGCCCTCCCCTTAGATTTCCACAACGAGCAGTTATACACGCCGCCCTCATCCACGACTCCCAGCCCGCAAGCGTTTGCTTATTATTCCATCATATATCCAATCCGCTTTCAGAATCAACGAACTAGTTAATTTAATTTGTTTTATTCATCAAAATTACCGCTCAGGCTGCTGTCACAAACCTACTCCTCTCGGCGGCATCATTATCGTAACGCACTTCCATGTATAAAGCTATTTGTCTGTCAAGTGCCACCCGTTCCCTTCGGATATAATCTTTGTGTTAGTGTGATTTAAGCTACAACAACTGCAACTGCTTGTTCATCACTGCGTTTGGGTAAAGGGATAAGTCTTCGACTCTTCCACTTCGCGCATAGTGTACTCGCGTGCGTAACTGTTCCATACGCTAGCGACGTCTGTCCTCTTCAACTGCTAAAGTATTGTTGCAGACCGTTCATACATAGGAGATTTATGCAATATAATGTGGTTTTTACAAAATATTGTTTGGGAGATGGAATATATAGTAAGGGAAAATATAAAACATGGATTCCAACCGCAACTATACTACGGCAGTCGACGAGTACAGACGTCAACTAGCGTATGGAATGTTTACGCGCGATCCTACAACAGACATAGACACAGAGATCGACGCGATCACTGTAGCACTAGCTCGGGGCGTCTGGGTCGAAGACTACTTGTGCCTCTACCCGAACGTTGTGATGAACACACGAGCAGTTGATTTGGACTCGATCACAGTAACAACCCAATGTCTAACAGAAAACCTTGAAAGGTGTGATCCTTAATTGACCCATAGCTTTAGATGACATTGATGTAAGGTTGCGCCTAACGACGTGGCTGAATAGGCTGGCCTCGCCGTTGAAGCAGTTTGCAACTGTAAACATGCAAGATTAAAGACACGCTAGTACGTTTAAACACATTGCTCATGACCACCAAACGAGTGAAAGAATTCTTACTAAGTAACAATGCACCAACAAATACCAACTGTGAATTTTCAGCATTATTATCACATATTGATTGGATGACAAGATGCAACTTAAAAAATAATTACTTTTTTTCATTTCGACCGTTTGCAAATTTAATATATAGTTTAAATAAATCCAACCAAGAAGTTTGTAATGATGAGTTCAATTGAATCAGTCGAAGATGGCAGGAGTTGGTGCATATTACTGGTTTAATATATTTTGCTCATTCGGCGGACATTTATCGAGCACCGTGATGTTTGACTATGGCACGCCGCTGGGGTAAAGAGACAAGAGGACTTCCACGCAGACAATCAGCTATCGGTGTACTGGCGTCGATCTGAGTCTGATGTAGGACCGCGCGTAAGCATTCCGCACGCTAGTTTATTGGAAAATGGATTTCAACCGAAGCTATGGTTGAAATCCATTTTTATCGCTTCCCTTACTTATATTCCATCGCTAAGAATTATTATATTACGATGTTCCGTGACATTTTATTAGAGAAAGAGTAAAATATAAGAGACAGTAAAAATAATCTTTTATTTGATTAATTTTCCCAGCAGAATAACACACTCACAGATTACCTAAATTAACTATAATAATAATTATAAATATTTATGGTAAATCAAATTCAGTTATTGAAAATAGCTTTGCAATCCGGCGATATAAGTAGAAAACCAAGCTAGGATACTTTATATTCAAGTGTGATCATACGAGGACCTGGAGCCCCCCTTCGATGCCGAAGAAGACCGCTCCAGTGGTTTTAGCCGGTAGGAGGCCGGCATACCCCTTCGCCGTTCCTTCTGGGTGAAGGAAGTTCCATGTAGAATTTCCATTGGACATCAATAAAAAAAGGATACTTTATATCGTTAACCTAAAAAAAACACGGAAACACTGAGTTCCCGTACTTGAAGGCACCGATGCCATTAACTTGTGAGTTCACTATAGAGGCGGACACGGCGCTTGCGCCGCGGTCATACATATCGCGGCATTGTCATGATTGGTTCGCCACTCTACCGAGTCCGATGTCACAGATTAGTTGTAACTGTTAAGAGTACACAGCAGACAATTTGGAAAATGGATTTCATACACGTGCTATGGTTGAAATCCATTCTTCCGGTAGTTATCATAAAATATGTTTTGAAATTATCGTCGTTGTAAAATATTCCATCTTTGTGTTCTCGTAGATATGTAGGATTGGAAGTGGTTGTTATTTCAAAGCCACGTCTTCGGGTGCGCTTCGAATTTACACTATGCTCCTTTGCGCTTTGGCATAGATAAACTCTGTATTTAGTTAATATGGAGTATATTAATAACTTGATGTGCCAAGATCCAGCCGTATAAGATATAATCGTCTTACAATAGGTACTGTGGTACTTATTTATTTCTTTCATCATTTCGGCCGAATGAAGTCCACTGCTGGACACAGGCCTCCCCCAAAGATGTCCACAACGACCGATATGGATGTGTTGTGGGCTCATTGGGGGGTTTTGCCATAATCGCCACGCTTGGCAGACGGGTTGGCGATCGCAGTTGAGTTGTTTATATACTCGAAGGACGCTGCTGCCCATCCTCCGGCTAATCCCTTAGTCGACTTTTACGACACCCATGGGAGGAGATGGGGTGGTGGCATTCTGAGCCGGCACCACACGGCTATTTATTTCTTAACGGTTATATATTTATTTCTTTACGACAGGGCTTTTATTTATAACCGACTTCAAAAAGGAGGAGGTAAAGAGTTTTATTTCCATCCTTGATTTAGCGATGACATTCACTTGTGATTTCAGTATACATAAAGCGTACATATCGCAGCGCGACTTACAGATTACGTGATCAAACGTGACGCATAACGATAATTTTAAAATATCTATAGCGATGGAAGAAATCAAAAATGGATTTCAACCACACTTGCAGTTGAAATCCATTTTCCAAATACCATTTTTTAATACAGACTTCTAAAAGCGTACGGAATAATGTTTGCGCGTAATGCTTACACATCAGCCGTTCGTCGCCAGTGCAACTCGATAGCGCCGAGTTGTCTGGGTTGGATTGAGTTTAAAGTACCTAACGGAAGAAATAAAAATGGATTTCAACGACAGCTGTGGTTGAAATCCATTTTCAAAATCGACTGTTGTAAGTATATTGCAGTGTCGTCGTGATGCCTAGATTGTTCCTGGTGCCGCTGGATTCTGCTTCATATTGTGTCAATGCAGTCAAGACAGGCGTAACTGAAAATGAATATTTTATTGAATTGATATTATTAAGTTGATCAATAAACTGTCATGGCAGCAATTAGGCTAACCAATCCCGCCATGATCAAGGTAGCATTCGCTCACGGGCCATACATCAGCATCGCTCTAACATAATCTATGAAACTTAAACGTCCCGTGACACAACGCCACCATCAGCATGACACTTCAGTGAATATGACATATCTATCTTGCCAACATCATTTTACTAGTTCCGCCCTGATCACCACCACACCAGTCTTTATTTGTGTGTGACGTAAAGGGCTAAAATCAGCTGCCTCCTCTTGTCCGTTAAGAAAAACACAATTACACTGCGGTCACCAAGCCGTTTGACACCGTGCTGATTACAGCAATTAAAAGTAAGGCTACCGTTTTCAACGTTTACGACACATGTTTTAATGCATAAACACAAAACAACGTGTTCCCGTACTTGAAGTCACCGATGCCATTAACTTGTGGATGTAATATAGAGGCGAACACGGCGCGCGCGCCGCGGCTTTTCATATCGCGTCATCGTAATCGTACATGAGGTCATGATAGATAAAACTGGGTGGTCCTTCAAACTGATATGTACGAGTGGAACGCTCGTAACAATGTTTCTAGTCACTCTAGTCATGATTGTCCACTGTGTCTCTAAATATACTTTGGTTAAAAACGAACAAATTGAAATTGCAACTGTTGGGGAATACACCAACGTGTACCATAGCCATACAGCTAATCGTGTCATTGAAGCAGCATTTTTTGTATGTCTAATATAAATAATTATTTACATGTAGTATAATTAATGCTTACAGCAGTCGATTTTGAAAATGGATTTCAACTTCAATTTCCGTCACTTTAGATTCCGTCGCTAAAAATATTTCATTGTTATCGTCGTTGTTTTTAAGATGTCTGTTTTTCTTGGATTGTAATCGAAGCCAAATCATCTTCTGGTGTATTCATAGCGACGTTTCGAGTAGAGAGACTACAAGTTGTCGTCAACCCAGAGAGACAGTCGGCGCTATGAGTAGTGTGTGTACTCGCGTCGTTTCCCGCGTCTGATGGTAGGACCTGCACGTCAAGTAGGCTAGTGTCACAACATTTGACTATTAGTTAATATTAATATTGTTCTTGTGACATTAATTTATAATATTTATAAAAAACTGTAAATGTGTGAGCATCATGTAGCCATTAATGTTATATGTTAAGTACTTATTTTGATTGTCTTTTGCCTGGCTGTATTGGTCTGTCATGCTCACTAAAATGTCTTGCTAACGGTGGCGTTGTGTATCGGGTTGTTCGGTTCCCTACAATATGGTTGAGCTAAGCGATGCTGATGCATGCGTCATGCTCGTGAACGGGTGCCGTCTGTTGGGACTGGTCAGCCGTTACCTGCCACGGCAAATTCATTATTGTAATTTTATTGTGGTATGTTTCATCTTTACACATTAACCTACATTTTTCTCTGTATATGTTTTACAATAATGTGTACCTATACAATTAACATTGTAATCCTCAACTATTTTAAAAGAGTATCCATGGAGTTTCTTGCCGGCTCTTCTCCATGAGATCAACTATTTGGAACCGTGCAACTTAAATTCTGACGTTTCATAAGTGCCAATATTTGGTTTATTTGAAATAAAAAACTTTGACTTTGACTTCATTTGTATAAAAATATGATTTCCTCACTTAACGAAAAAGCTCTGTGTGGCATGGATTCAAGAAAGTAGGCAAAATCGGCTTTCGGAAGCCACAAACTAGGCAATGTACAAGTGATCGGGCCTGCTGATACAAGGCTCTGCCACATCGTTACCGTGTCCCACTATCAACTTTTAAACTTTCGAGTTGCATTGATACCTAATACGTAAACTAAGAAACGGGAATTAACGCAAAATACCTTTGAATCGTTGTGCGTCTGCTACTGTTTGAAGTATGCGTTAATTCCCGTTTCGTGGTTCTCATAATGTAAACCATTAAAGATCTATCGGTCAAGTGTCACAGGCGTGTATGCTGGTATGGCTGGTATGTGCCTGCACCGCATCGTAAATGCAACCCAATAAAATATAATCATTATTATCGATCATTTGTCGCACGTTCCCCCGGTTGTTCTCTTTGCGGTTGGTTTGTAGCGGGAATCCAGCCTGCTGCAGTATTCATCACAACGTTCGGGTAGGCAGATAAGAAGTCTTCAACCCAGACAGTGCGTGCTATCAGTGTACTCGCGTCTGTCTCCGCGTCTGATGCAGGATCACGCGCGAACATTCCGTACGCTAGTCGACGTCTGTACTCGTCGACTGCCGTAGTATAGTTGCGGTTGGAATCCATGTTTTATATTTTCCCTTACTATATATTCCATGTCTGTGCATTTCTAAATTATCGTCGTAGTTAAAATAATATTGCTTCTGCAACTGGCTAGCAAGGCCAGTTGTTTGGCTTGAATACTGCTTACCTTTATAACTCAACAATTTCATGAATACACAATATGCAGTTGATTTAGTCTCAATCACAGCTACAAACCTAATGTCAGAGAGTACGTCAAGAGGATACGTTGACACTTGACCGATAGATGATTGATGATTCGGGTAAAGAGACAAGATGCCTTCCACACAGACGATCAGCTATCGTCGGTGTACTGGCGTCGATCTAAGTCTGATGTAGGACCGCGCGTAAACATTCCGTACGCTAGTTTATTGGAGAATGGATTTCAACCTAAGCTATGGTTAAAATCCATTTTTATAGCTTGCCTTACTTATATATTCCATCGCTAAGAAGTATTTATATTACGATGTTCCGTGAAATTTTATTAGAGAAAGAGTATAAATATAGGAGACAGTAAAAATAATCTTTTATTTGATTAATTTTCTCAGCAGAATAACACACTTACAGATTACCTAAATTAAATACAATAATAAAATATTGCAATCCGGCGATAAGTGGAAAACCAAGCTTTAGGATACTTTATATCGTATCGTAAAATAATCATGGAATCCAGCCAAAACAATACTACAGAAGTCGATGAGTACAGACGTCGACTAGCGTACGGAATGTTTGCGCGCGATTGTTCAACAGATTCAGAGATCGAAGCGAGTACTGCACCGCTAGCATGGAGCGTCTGGGTTGAAGACTTCTTGTCTACGTTCCCGAACGTTGTGATGAAAATACGCGTAGTGGATCCAAGTGGATTGAAAGAATAATACAATGCAGAGTAAAAACTTTACCGATAAGTGACTTCTATGATTTCGTCTGTATCAACGACACTCTGATCAAGCGGTAACTCTCAGTTGAACATGCTTGTTTTGTTCTTAAACACGTTCTTTACAGTTTTTGTTGCTTGCGAACTTCTGCGATTTTTGTCTTCAGTCCATAAAGTAAGGAAGTACAAATCATCACATCATGAGTTTGATGCGGCAAGTCAAGCGAGAAGTGCGATGAGAACACTCCTTTAATATACCGTAGCCAAGAGGGATTCAAAATTCGAAATTCGTAAATTATTACTTATGAAATAATAAAATAACATATGCAACACAAAACACAGTTTTATTTGGGTCTTTTTGCAAGCGCTTTATAGTTGTTTTCGCAGTTTTGACTTTATAGAAACCTTTCACAATAATGGTTATGTCGACTTCCATTGTATAATTAAAGGTGCCTTGCACTAAGATTGCCTATTTTAGCCACCAGTACATGGTTTTTTAAAGATTTTATTATATTAAACCGACACTGGTTGCCACTTTCCAAAATATAGATTTCCTATGGAGTATAACTGACAAGTTACTCCATGGTTACAATCGTAATATATTACAATATTTATGAGTAGGTACATTGTTCTTGAAATTATGGTTATGTGAAGACAATGTCTCAAAAAGTCTGCCAAAAAACAAGCTTATCTACCTACCCGAACGTTGTGATGAGTACACCACCAGGCTTGATTCCAGCTACAAACCAACCGCAAAGAGAACAACCTGGGGAACGTGCGACAAATGATCGATAATCATGATTATATTTTATTGGGTTGCATTGACGATGTGGTGTAGGCACAACATATACCAGCATACACGCTGTGACACTTGACCGCTAGATAATTAATGGTTTACAATATGAGAACCACGAAACGGGAATTAACGCAAAATTACCTTGGAATCGCTTGAAACTTCAAACAGTAGCAGACACACAAACGATTCAAAGGTATTTTGCGTTAATTCCCGTTTCGTAGTTTACGTATTAGGTTTAAATGCAACTCAAACGTTTAAAAGTTGTTTAGTGGGACACGATAACGATGTGGCAGAGTGTTAAGCCTTGTATCAGCAGCCCGAGTGCCATCACTTGTACATTGACTAGTCGTGGCTTCCGAAAGCCGATTGTCGACTTTCTTGAATCCATGCCACACAGGGCTTACGTTAAGTGAGGAAATCATATATGGGTTTCAACTACCAATTGCGTTTGAAGTCCTAGTGTCAACATTTGTGTAAAAAAATATTTGGAAACTTGACGTGCGGGCCCTACATCAGACTCGGAAAACGACGCGAGTACACACGCACGCTACTCATAGCGCCGACTGTCTTTAAACTGATATGTACGAGAAGAATGCTCGTCATAATGTTTCTAGTAACTCTAGTTATGACTGTCAGTTGGTTCGCCACTCCACCGGGTCTATAAATACATTTTGTCTCAAAAGGAACAACTTGAAATTGCATCTGTTGGGGAATACACAAACATGTACCATAGCTGTACAGCTGATCGTGTCGTTGAAGGGCAGCATGCATGCAATTTTTTTTGTATATCTATTATAAATTATTATTTACATGTAGTATAATTCTTATAGCAGTCGATTTGGAAAATGGATTTCAACCACAATTATGGTTGAAAGCCATTTTTATTTCTTCCGTCACTTTAGATTCCGTCGCTAAAAATACTTCGAAATAGATTAATATACTTAGGCGGACAGGTAACCTTATTAGTTACGAAGTTGCAAGTACACTTGAGTAGGGTCCTGCGCACACTTCTGTAAAACATTATGCGGATACCTCAGCCGCATCGGGACACACGGATTTGAGCGAAGCGGTTTTAAGCTGGAATTAAATAAACTGATAACTGATCAACTTATAATTTAGTGGTCGTTGACCTTGTTTCGTACCTATTTGTTGTACTGATACGTATGATGACCTCGCTACCGCGTGTGATAAGGCAATCTGTAAATCCACAGATCCAAATACTTCTTGAGACAGGTGTATAGTACAAAGTGAAATGCAATGAAGTTAAACGGTGTTTTATAATTGCTGTTTTATATTAAACCGTACTCGAAGGCGCCGATGACATTAACTCGCGAGTTCACTATATAGGCGCCCACGGCACGCGCGCCGCGGCCGAGCATATCGCGGCAGCGGGTTCATACGTCACACAACGTGACGTCCGTTTAGGTAAGACAGCTCGGCGCGTGGGCCGTCCTTTAGATCGATACACGGAGAGTCGTAATGTAATAACTAGTTAGTTGTCCATTATTTTGCCTCACACTGAGTCTGATAACACAATAATTGGAATGGTTTAGCTGAAAATGTTATGAGTGAGTAGCCAATGTATGTAGAGCTAATTTTGTACATAAAGTTGATTTTACATTTTCGATTTAGATACAGACAGATATCGACGCAGTCAATACGTAATATTGTTGTAAATCCATAAACACAAGCAAACCGATGCGCGCGAAGTGAAACACTAGCTAGCTAGCTAGTATGCTAGGGTCACAACATTTGTTTAAAAAAATATTTGGAAAATAGACTACAAACGCAATTGATAGTTGGAAACCCATATATGATTTCCTCACTTAAACGTAAGCCCTGTGTGGCATGGATTCAAGAAAGTAGGCAATCGGCTTTCGGAAACCACGACTAGTCAATGTACAAGTGATGGCTCTCGGGCTGCTGATACACGACTCAACACTACCACATCGTTATCGTGTCCCACTATCAACTTTTAAACTTTCGAGTTGATTGATACCAAATACGTAAACTAAGAAACGGGAATTAACGCAAAATACCTTTGAATCGTTTGTGCGTCTGCTACTGTTTGAAGTTTCAAGCGATTCCAAGGTCATTTTGCGTTAATTCACGTTTCGTGGTTCTCATATTGTAAACCATTAAATATCTACCGGTCAAGTGTCACAGCGTATATGGCTGGTATATGTGCCTGCAACCGCATCGTTAATGCAACCCAATAAAATATAATCATTCTCTTATCGATCATTTGTCGCACGTTCCCCCGGTTGTTCTCTTTGCGGTTGGTTTGTAGCTGGAATCAAACTTGCTGCAGTATTCATTACAACGTTCGGGTAGGCAGATAAGAAGTCTTCAACCCAGACAGTGCGTGCTATCAGTGTACTCGCGTCTGTCTCCGCGTCTGATGCAGGATCACGCGCGAACATTCCGTACGCTAGTCGACGTCTGTACTCGTCGACTGCCGTAGTATAGTTGCGGTTGGAATCCATGTTTTATATTTTCCCTTACTATATATTCCATGTCTGTGCATTTCTAAATTATCGTCGTAGTTAAAATAATATTGCTTCTGCAACTGGCTACCAAGGCCAGTTGTTTGGCTTGAATACTGCTTACCTTTATAACTCAACAATTTCATGAATACACAATATGCAGTTGATTTAGTCTCAATCACAGCTACAAACCTAATGTCAGAGAGTACGTCAAGAGGATACGTTGACACTTGACCGATAGATGATTGATGATTCGGGTAAAGAGACAAGATGCCTTCCACACAGACGATCAGCTATCGTCGGTGTACTGGCGTCGATCTAAGTCTGATGTAGGACCGCGCGTAAACATTCCGTACGCTAGTTTATTGGAGAATGGATTTCAACCTAAGCTATGGTTAAAATCCATTTTTATAGCTTGCCTTACTTATATATTCCATCGCTAAGAAGTATTTATATTACGATGTTCCGTGAAATTTTATTAGAGAAAGAGTATAAATATAGGAGACAGTAAAAATAATCTTTTATTTGATTAATTTTCTCAGCAGAATAACACACTTACAGATTACCTAAATTAAATACAATAATAAAATATTGCAATCCGGCGATAAGTGGAAAACCAAGCTTTAGGATACTTTATATCGTATCGTAAAATAATCATGGAATCCAGCCAAAACAATACTACAGAAGTCGATGAGTACAGACGTCGACTAGCGTACGGAATGTTTGCGCGCGATTGTTCAACAGATTCAGAGATCGAAGCGAGTACTGCACCGCTAGCATGGAGCGTCTGGGTTGAAGACTTCTTGTCTACGTTCCCGAACGTTGTGATGAAAATACGCGTAGTGGATCCAAGTGGATTGAAAGAATAATACAATGCAGAGTAAAAACTTTACCGATAAGTGACTTCTATGATTTCGTCTGTATCAACGACACTCTGATCAAGCGGTAACTCTCAGTTGAACATGCTTGTTTTGTTCTTAAACACGTTCTTTACAGTTTTTGTTGCTTGCGAACTTCTGCGATTTTTGTCTTCAGTCCATAAAGTAAGGAAGTACAAATCATCACATCATGAGTTTGATGCGGCAAGTCAAGCGAGAAGTGCGATGAGAACACTCCTTTAATATACCGTAGCCAAGAGGGATTCAAAATTCGAAATTCGTAAATTATTACTTATGAAATAATAAAATAACATATGCAACACAAAACACAGTTTTATTTGGGTCTTTTTGCAAGCGCTTTATAGTTGTTTTCGCAGTTTTGACTTTATAGAAACCTTTCACAATAATGGTTATGTCGACTTCCATTGTATAATTAAAGGTGCCTTGCACTAAGATTGCCTATTTTAGCCACCAGTACATGGTTTTTTAAAGATTTTATTATATTAAACCGACACTGGTTGCCACTTTCCAAAATATAGATTTCCTATGGAGTATAACTGACAAGTTACTCCATGGTTACAATCGTAATATATTACAATATTTATGAGTAGGTACATTGTTCTTGAAATTATGGTTATGTGAAGACAATGTCTCAAAAAGTCTGCCAAAAAACAAGCTTATCTACCTACCCGAACGTTGTGATGAGTACACCACCAGGCTTGATTCCAGCTACAAACCAACCGCAAAGAGAACAACCTGGGGAACGTGCGACAAATGATCGATAATCATGATTATATTTTATTGGGTTGCATTGACGATGTGGTGTAGGCACAACATATACCAGCATACACGCTGTGACACTTGACCGCTAGATAATTAATGGTTTACAATATGAGAACCACGAAACGGGAATTAACGCAAAATTACCTTGGAATCGCTTGAAACTTCAAACAGTAGCAGACACACAAACGATTCAAAGGTATTTTGCGTTAATTCCCGTTTCGTAGTTTACGTATTAGGTTTAAATGCAACTCAAACGTTTAAAAGTTGTTTAGTGGGACACGATAACGATGTGGCAGAGTGTTAAGCCTTGTATCAGCAGCCCGAGTGCCATCACTTGTACATTGACTAGTCGTGGCTTCCGAAAGCCGATTGTCGACTTTCTTGAATCC
Organism: Diloba caeruleocephala; assembly: GCA_947459985.1. Taxonomy (NCBI): domain Eukaryota; kingdom Metazoa; phylum Arthropoda; class Insecta; order Lepidoptera; family Noctuidae; genus Diloba; species Diloba caeruleocephala. The sequence continues at coordinate 1,572,959 of OX381630.1, forward strand.
ATGCCACACAGGGCTTACGTTAAGTGAGGAAATCATATATGGGTTTCAACTACCAATTGCGTTTGAAGTCCTAGTGTCAACATTTGTGTAAAAAAATATTTGGAAACTTGACGTGCGGGCCCTACATCAGACTCGGAAAACGACGCGAGTACACACGCACGCTACTCATAGCGCCGACTGTCTTTAAACTGATATGTACGAGAAGAATGCTCGTCATAATGTTTCTAGTAACTCTAGTTATGACTGTCAGTTGGTTCGCCACTCCACCGGGTCTATAAATACATTTTGTCTCAAAAGGAACAACTTGAAATTGCATCTGTTGGGGAATACACAAACATGTACCATAGCTGTACAGCTGATCGTGTCGTTGAAGGGCAGCATGCATGCAATTTTTTTTGTATATCTATTATAAATTATTATTTACATGTAGTATAATTCTTATAGCAGTCGATTTGGAAAATGGATTTCAACCACAATTATGGTTGAAAGCCATTTTTATTTCTTCCGTCACTTTAGATTCCGTCGCTAAAAATACTTCGAAATAGATTAATATACTTAGGCGGACAGGTAACCTTATTAGTTACGAAGTTGCAAGTACACTTGAGTAGGGTCCTGCGCACACTTCTGTAAAACATTATGCGGATACCTCAGCCGCATCGGGACACACGGATTTGAGCGAAGCGGTTTTAAGCTGGAATTAAATAAACTGATAACTGATCAACTTATAATTTAGTGGTCGTTGACCTTGTTTCGTACCTATTTGTTGTACTGATACGTATGATGACCTCGCTACCGCGTGTGATAAGGCAATCTGTAAATCCACAGATCCAAATACTTCTTGAGACAGGTGTATAGTACAAAGTGAAATGCAATGAAGTTAAACGGTGTTTTATAATTGCTGTTTTATATTAAACCGTACTCGAAGGCGCCGATGACATTAACTCGCGAGTTCACTATATAGGCGCCCACGGCACGCGCGCCGCGGCCGAGCATATCGCGGCAGCGGGTTCATACGTCACACAACGTGACGTCCGTTTAGGTAAGACAGCTCGGCGCGTGGGCCGTCCTTTAGATCGATACACGGAGAGTCGTAATGTAATAACTAGTTAGTTGTCCATTATTTTGCCTCACACTGAGTCTGATAACACAATAATTGGAATGGTTTAGCTGAAAATGTTATGAGTGAGTAGCCAATGTATGTAGAGCTAATTTTGTACATAAAGTTGATTTTACATTTTCGATTTAGATACAGACAGATATCGACGCAGTCAATACGTAATATTGTTGTAAATCCATAAACACAAGCAAACCGATGCGCGCGAAGTGAAACACTAGCTAGCTAGCTAGTATGCTAGGGTCACAACATTTGTTTAAAAAAATATTTGGAAAATAGACTACAAACGCAATTGATAGTTGGAAACCCATATATGATTTCCTCACTTAAACGTAAGCCCTGTGTGGCATGGATTCAAGAAAGTAGGCAATCGGCTTTCGGAAACCACGACTAGTCAATGTACAAGTGATGGCTCTCGGGCTGCTGATACACGACTCAACACTACCACATCGTTATCGTGTCCCACTATCAACTTTTAAACTTTCGAGTTGATTGATACCAAATACGTAAACTAAGAAACGGGAATTAACGCAAAATACCTTTGAATCGTTTGTGCGTCTGCTACTGTTTGAAGTTTCAAGCGATTCCAAGGTCATTTTGCGTTAATTCACGTTTCGTGGTTCTCATATTGTAAACCATTAAATATCTACCGGTCAAGTGTCACAGCGTATATGGCTGGTATATGTGCCTGCAACCGCATCGTTAATGCAACCCAATAAAATATAATCATTCTCTTATCGATCATTTGTCGCACGTTCCCCCGGTTGTTCTCTTTGCGGTTGGTTTGTAGCTGGAATCAAACTTGCTGCAGTATTCATTACAACGTTCGGGTAGGCAGATAAGAAGTCTTCAACCCAGACAGTGCGTGCTATCAGTGTACTCGCGTCTGTCTCCGCGTCTGATGCAGGATCACGCGCGAACATTCCGTACGCTAGTCGACGTCTGTACTCGTCGACTGCCGTAGTATAGTTGCGGTTGGAATCCATGTTTTATATTTTCCCTTACTATATATTCCATGTCTGTGCATTTCTAAATTATCGTCGTAGTTAAAATAATATTGCTTCTGCAACTGGCTACCAAGGCCAGTTGTTTGGCTTGAATACTGCTTACCTGTATACCTCACCATTTTGAAGAATACACAATATACAGTCTCAGTCACAACTACAAACCCTATGTCAGAGAGTACGTCAAGAGGATACGTTGACACTTGACCGATAGATGATTGACGATTAAAGTTGGTAACGTGTATACAATACATACAACACGGCTGAGCGGTCTGAAATCGCGGTCGTGTCGCTTCCACCGACTCGATCAGATTTTGCCACAGGTAATGATCGTATGAAAAATCTTCGTAAGAGCTTCCCATGAAGAGATGTTAACAGAACAACCACTATATAAAAAAAGTATAATATGTTGACGATCTGAAAATAATCTACACACGATTATAATACAGCATTGTCAACGTCGTGCCTTCCGGAAGTGGAATTGCATCAGTTCGCGTCGTCTCCATTGCCTATATCTGTCAAACGCTGATAATCGCGTGTGAAAACAATACACCGCTGCGCCGAGTAAGAACTTCGTAGAATTAAAGAATTCTAACAACAACTTGCCACCAGCAGTGCCATCTCTCTGTGGCTATCCAATAAAAACTAAAATTCACAGAATTTCAACCATACTAAGCAGGTTCACCCCAGCTTATCAATCTGTAAAATTGCTACTATGCATTGATTTCTCTAATCAATTTCTTAATCTACAATTAATTATTACGACCCAGTGTATTGACCCACCGCGCCGCTCTAATCTCAATAATGTATTTGTTGTATTTATACTGACATCACGTTTGATGACGCAATCTGCTTGTCACGACACGATATGTGCGGTGGACGCCAGACTGCGCCTATATAGTGAACTCGCAAGTTAATGTCATCGGTCTTCTGAGTATGGGAACAAAAATATTTGATATATTATATTGTATACACTGCCGTAAAAATTGAAAAGGGTTACTTTTTTACTATCGTCAGACGATGAGGTGAGTCCCTTTTTTAACTTGGGAAATGCTCTTGGACTACCTCCGCCTTGGGAAGGGCGGAGCGGCATGCCGCGTTCAATTCAAACCGGCTAAAATCAGAGGGAGGGTACACAACGCGGACATATTGGAGAGGTTGGGTGTATTCGTCCCAGACCGATATGTGCGTCGCCGGCGTCGGCCGCGGCTACTAGTAGTACCGCGCGCGCGCACTAACTTGTTGCAGGAGGCGCTCCGCACTCTAAACCTCATAGATAGCGATGCATTCACTACGGGCCTCTTAAGAAAGCTCAAGGTTACTCAACGAACTATGCAGAGCGAGCTATGTTTGGTGTTTCTCTACGAGATCCGTAGAACTAAAGTTGCCGACATAGCTGAAAGGGATAAGTAAGCTGAAGTGGCAATGGGCGGGGCTGTCTGCCTGTCTGTTTATTCTCGCTAATCTCCAAAACGGCTGGACCGATTTCTACGGGACTTTCACTGGTAGATAGCTGATGTCATATGGAATAACTTAGGCTACTTTTATTTAAGAAGAATAATTAGAAATCCTCGTAAAAATAAAACTATGAAATTCAATATATACGAGTATATATGCACTATGTCAAGTGTCTATGCCGAAGTACTCTTATATTTATAAATAATCCAATTTCCTTTAAATTAAACGGCGGGTGCAACCGCAAGTCCCAGCTAATTCAGAATCATAAATTTTTTTGTAACCAGCAATTCTGATATCAGGTCGGCTGGTCAAGATAGAATACTGAGGTAGCATTATTTAATTATAGATAGAAAATGGTAGCAATTAATAGTCAACTTTTCAATCCTGGATGAGGTAGGCAACCAGCCATCCTGGCGCTCACCCGGTAATACGCCATTACACTTCCACTCCCCGCTGATCGACCAACTAAGGCATGCCAGAGTTGAAAGTCCTGCGTGTACTCGTGGAGTTCCTTTCACACCAGCAGACAAAGGCATGCCGGAGACGAGGCCCTGACCGACTCTCTGTGGCATGTGGTATACAGTTCGCCACTCACATACAGCTCGCCACAAGCTGTCCTGCGTTTTGTAAGCTTCTTAATAGATCTAATGATAACTTTTTTACTGGGTAGGGAAGCTGCTTTCCGCGATTGCGTTATCCCATACTGAGATAACGGATGCTCTACAGAGGTTTATTATTGCAAAGAGTTTTCTTGATTTTTCCTCGCCTGAAACTTAACCTGACAACTTCTCTGGAGCAGTCTAGGGTCAGCAGGCTTGTGCGCAGCACAGCGCACAGCGAGGCTTGGGGGGATCCTTTACAATCCTCCCCGAGAAGTGCCTGGGGGCGACCTTTTTAGAGTCGCCTTCTCTCCGCTACAGGAGGTGACCGCTTTACAGTCATCCCCTCCGAAATGTGCCTAAAAGGCGTGGCATCAATGGGGGCTCTAGTGTGACCTGAAGCCCTCCTTCGGTGCCGAAGGTGACCACTTGATATGTATTTGGGAAGTAATGAAACAACAGACTGGCGTCAATGCTAGTTTATTACTAAGTATGTAAGCGCGCGCGCAGGCCGCCCGTTGCACCACGCGTGCTATAGATGTAGGTACATACATACATCACACCACTCCAGTGGTTTTAGCCGGTAGGAGTCATGCATGCCCCTTCATTCAGGAGGAAGTTATAAGAAAAGGATCAGCAGGCTATCACAGTGTATATAATTATTGCGTTATACAACTAATAAAAATAAAACGACATTTAAAAATAAAACGCAAACCATTTTACAATATCACTTTATTACGGTCCATATTTATAATAGTAGCGACATTACCGAATACAGACAAGTATGGCGTGGCTTACAAATTATTTGCACTGACTACCGTGTGATAGCTACACTATTTAATTAAATACAGCGAAGTCCACACAGCTGACAGCTTGTCATAATGTGTAATATAAATAAACGAATACTTTGGTATTTTCAGTTATAAAATTTTCATATCTAATCACAACAACGGTTTTATTGAAAAAAAAACGCATCGTTGCGGTATCATCATTTTTCGGCCGAATGAAGTCCACTGCTGGACACAGGCCTCCCCCAAAGATCACCACAACGACCGATATGGGTGTGTTGTGTGCTCATGGGGGGGTGTTGCCATAATCGCCACGCTTGGCAGGCGGGTTGGCGATCGCAGTTGAGTTGTTAATGTACTCGAAGGACGCTGCTGCCCATCCTCCGGCTAATCCCTTAGTCGACTTTTACGACACCCATAGGATGAGATGGGGTGGTGGCATTCTGAGCCGGCACCACACGGCATATATAGTTTAGATAAATCCAATCAAGAAGTTTGTAATGATGAGTTCAAATGAATTAGTCGAAGATGGGCAGGCGTTGGTGCATATTACTGGTTTAATATATTTTGCTCATTCGGCGGACATATATTAACAATATTTATGAGTAGGTACAATTGTTACTTGAAGTTATGGTCATGTGAAGACACTGTCTTAAAAAGTCTATTCTAAACAGGCCTGATTATAACATTTCTTAAGTTTATGATGCAAAATGCTAGCTAACAAAATAAATAAATAACTTAAAGTTATATAATAATAAATTCAGATGTAAATAATTAATAATAAATGTGAAATGTTTTGTAATTTTTTCCGTTTAAGTTATGCAAGAGCTAGCAAGGCTTTAAAACTTCTTGCCTCTATGCCTAAATATTTTACCTTTAGTAAACAGAATACGTGCACTTAAGCAATAATAAATCCAACTGCTGGACAATACACATCTACATACTTTACTTCGCATACTTTATTTCGATTACTTGCTAGTGTGTTTTGAGGTTTTCCGTTTGTAGCCCACAGTGTGCTTAATAAGAAGATTTGTAAATCAACGAACCAGCAAGCACTAAGCGCGATCACACGAGTAACCACAACTGGTACAACGTGTACACGAACGAGTGGGATTCGAACTCGCCAGGTGGATCTCAAACCGGCCCCATCTACTTCACCCACATCGCGTCAGAAGACAGAGCCACCGCCCCGAAGGATCTCGGCGCCAACGCACATCCATACGGGAAAACGCTAAGGATTATGTGGTTACCCGACGCTGGATAAGTTTGCGTTCACAAATGCATCGGGTAAACGAGAAACGCTGGCAAGCTATAATGTCCATTTTTGATCCACTAGGGCTGCTACGTGCGACCATAACGGTGAAGATTACTCTGCAGGGAATGTGAAATGGAGAAAGAAAACTGGATGGGATGGACTATTCCCGCCGAAGAGACAATAGCGTTTAATTAACGGATAAATGATATAGCGTTACCTAGTGTCTGCGCTTGTCACTGTGCTACGCAACCTACGACGTCGTAGTGCGAACGATACATATATTTACCAACGTTAATGATCAAACCTACGCCACCGGACGGGTCAGCAGAAGAAGTAAAACACCATTAAAGCGAAAATGCACCATTAAAGGCGCAAAATGATGGATGGAGTTGCAAGTTTGCCTGATCCTGATAGGTGCCCGACTGAGATAGTTTAAAACACCTGCGGCATACGGAAAGTCATTGTATTGGAGCAATTCAAAGACGGCACTCCAATGGATATGGAACAACGACACGTCGTTACGTATCACACCGATTAAGCGAAATAGTGGAATTAGGGCGTAAAACAATGGGGATAAGTGCCCAGAATATGGCCGACAACGTGACCCGCTATAGAAAAAATCCGCATAAATAGATACGGATAGACGGTTCACCGGGCCGGATCTTTTATATAAATCAGAGAAAAAATGGCCAACTGACTTCCCCCAGGACTTCGACGAGGATGAATCCGTCATACACAAGGGAAGAGGAGAATATGAATGGCGTGAAACGTTTCTCGTCATGTAACAAACTGCATGCCGCTGCCTATGTAATGTTATTTATAAATACGTGCGGTAAACGTCAAAGGATTTACGTCACACAAGGAACGTGGAATTGTTGTTACTACGCGAAGCGCTACGCGACAGCTTTCCGACCAAATACGAATTGCTCGCATGAAATCCAATAGTCGACAGAACCAGCTGCCTATATATACTTCATCCTATAATATAGCACGGACAACCGAGTGATAAGACTGTACGGGTGAATCAACGCGGCTAACGTATCCTTGGAAACGATGCGACCGCATGTCAGTTGCGAAACACTCGCTCTTCCACATAATCATAGCCAATGAACACGCGAATAAGGGATACATCGTTCGCGAACACATAATTAATAATATGCACCAGCGCTACCGGATATTGCGTCAACGTACAAACAACAGTTATTGAAAATAGCTTTGCAATCCGGCGATAAGTAGAAAACCAAGCTTTAGGATACTTTATATTCTAGTGTGAATGTTACGAGGACCTGGAGCCCCCCTTCGATGCCGAAGAAGACCGCTGCAGTGGTTTTAGCCGGTAGGAGTCCGGCATACCCCTTCGCTCTTCCTTCTGGGTGAAGGAATTTCAATGTAGAATTTCCACTGGACATGAATAAAAAAAAAGGATACTTTATATCGATAACCTAAAAAAAACACGGAAACACTGAGTTCCCGTACTTGAAGGCACCGATGCCATTTACTTGTGAGTTCACAGTAGAGGCGGACACGGCGCTTGCGCCGCGGTCATACATATCGCGGCATTGTCATGATTGGTTCGCCACTCTACCGAGTCCGATGTCACAGATTAGTTGTAACCGTTAAGAGTACACAGCAGACAATTTTTTTATAGAATTTACACTATGCTCCTTTGCGCTTTGGCATAGATAAACTCTGTATTTAGTTAATATGGAGTATATTAATAACTTGATGTGCCAAGATCCAGCCGTATAAGATATAATCGTCTTAAATAATAAATAGGTACTGTGGTACTTATTTATTTCTTTAGGCTTTTATTTATAACCGACTGCAAAAAGGAGGAGGTAAAGAGTTTTATTTCCACCCTTGATTTAGCGATGACATTCACTTGTGATTTCAGTATATAAAGCGTACATATCGCAGCGCGACTTACATATTACGTGATCAAACGTGACGCACAACGATAATTTTAAAATATTTATAAGCGATGGAAGAAATCTAAAATGGATTTCAACCACACTTGCAGTTGAAATCCATTTTCCAAATACAATTTTTTTAGTACAGACTTCTAAAAGCGTACGGAATAGTTTCTGCGTGATGCTACATCAGCCGTTCGTCGCGAGTTCTACTCGATAGCGCCGAGTTTGTTGTTGGATTGCCGAGTTGGATTGAATTTAAAGTAAACGGAAGAAATAAAAATGGATTTCAACGACAGCTGTGGTTGAAATCCATTTTCAAAATCGACTGTTGTAAGTATATTGCAGTGTCGTCGTGATGCCTAGATTGTTCCTGGTGCCGCTGGATTCTGCTTCATATTGTGTCAATGCAGTCAAGACAGGCGTAACTGAAAATGAATATTTTATTGAATTAACATTATTAAGTTGATTAATAAACTGTCATGGCAGCATTAGGCTGACCAATCCCGCCATGATCAAGGTGGCATTCGCTCATGAGCATGCAGCATAGATCAGCATCGCCCAAACATAATGTATGACGACTAAGCGGCCCGTGACATGACGCCACCATCAGCAAGACACTTCAGTGAACATGACCTGTCTAAACTGTCAACATCATTTCACTAGTTCCGCCCTGATCACCAGTCTTTATCTGTGTGAGACGTAAAGGGCAGCTGCCTCCTCCTGTCCGTTAAGAAAAACACAATTACACTGAGATCACCAGACCGTTTGACACCGTGCTGATTACAGCAATCAAAAGTATGGCTACCGTTTTCAACGACACTAATGTTTAAATACATAAAAACAAAACACCCTGCTCCCGTACTTGAAGTCACCGATGCCATTAACTTGTGGATGTAATATAGAGGCGAACACGACGCGCGCGCCGCGGCTTTTCATATCGCGTCATCGTAATCATACATGATGAGGTCATGATAGATAAAACTGGGTGGTCCTTCAAACTGATATGTACGAGTGGAACGCTCGTAACAATGTTTCTAGTCACTCTAGTCATGATTGTCCACTGTGTCTCTAAATATACTTTGGTTAAAAACGAACAAATTGAAATTGCAACTGTTGGGGAATACACCAACGTGTACCATAGCCATACAGCTAATCGTGTCATTGAAGCAGCATTTTTTGTATGTCTAATATAAATTATTATTTACATGTAGTATAATAATGCTTACAGCAGTCGATTTTGAAAATGGATTTCAACCACAGTAACGGTTGAAATCCATTTTTATTTCTTCCGTCACTTTAGATTCCGTCGCTAAAAATATTTCATTGTTATCGTCGTTGTTTTTAAGATGTCTGTTTTTCTTGGATTGTAATCGAAGCCAAATCATCTTCTGGTGTATTCATAGCGACGTTTCGAGTAGAGAGACTACAAGTTGTCGTCAACCCAGAGAGACAGTCGGCGCTATGAGTAGTGTGTGTACTCGCGTCGTTTCCCGCGTCTGATGGTAGGACCTGCACGTCAAGTAGGCTAGTGTCACAACATTTGACTATTAGTTAATATTAATATTGTTCTTGTGACATTAATTTATAATATTTATAAAAAACTGTAAATGTGTGAGCATCATGTAGCCATTAATGTTATATGTTAAGTACTTATTTTGATTGTCTTTTGCCTGGCTGTATTGGTCTGTCATGCTCACTAAAATGTCTTGCTAACGGTGGCGTTGTGTATCGGGTTGTTCGGTTCCCTACAATATGGTTGAGCTAAGCGATGCTGATGCATGCGTCATGCTCGTGAACGGGTGCCGTCTGTTGGGACTGGTCAGCCGTTACCTGCCACGGCAAATTCATTATTGTAATTTTATTGTGGTATGTTTCATCTTTACACATTAACCTACATTTTTCTCTGTATATGTTTTACAATAATGTGTACCTATACAATTAACATTGTAATCCTCAACTATTTTAAAAGAGTATCCATGGAGTTTCTTGCCGGCTCTTCTCCATGAGATCAACTATTTGGAACCGTGCAACTTAAATTCTGACGTTTCATAAGTGCCAATATTTGGTTTATTTGAAATAAAAAACTTTGACTTTGACTTCATTTGTATAAAAATATGATTTCCTCACTTAACGAAAAAGCTCTGTGTGGCATGGATTCAAGAAAGTAGGCAAAATCGGCTTTCGGAAGCCACAAACTAGGCAATGTACAAGTGATCGGGCCTGCTGATACAAGGCTCTGCCACATCGTTACCGTGTCCCACTATCAACTTTTAAACTTTCGAGTTGCATTGATACCTAATACGTAAACTAAGAAACGGGAATTAACGCAAAATACCTTTGAATCGTTGTGCGTCTGCTACTGTTTGAAGTATGCGTTAATTCCCGTTTCGTGGTTCTCATAATGTAAACCATTAAAGATCTATCGGTCAAGTGTCACAGGCGTGTATGCTGGTATGGCTGGTATGTGCCTGCACCGCATCGTAAATGCAACCCAATAAAATATAATCATTATTATCGATCATTTGTCGCACGTTCCCCCGGTTGTTCTCTTTGCGGTTGGTTTGTAGCGGGAATCCAGCCTGCTGCAGTATTCATCACAACGTTCGGGTAGGCAGATAAGAAGTCTTCAACCCAGACAGTGCGTGCTATCAGTGTACTCGCGTCTGTCTCCGCGTCTGATGCAGGATCACGCGCGAACATTCCGTACGCTAGTCGACGTCTGTACTCGTCGACTGCCGTAGTATAGTTGCGGTTGGAATCCATGTTTTATATTTTCCCTTACTATATATTCCATGTCTGTGCATTTCTAAATTATCGTCGTAGTTAAAATAATATTGCTTCTGCAACTGGCTAGCAAGGCCAGTTGTTTGGCTTGAATACTGCTTACCTTTATAACTCAACAATTTCATGAATACACAATATGCAGTTGATTTAGTCTCAATCACAGCTACAAACCTAATGTCAGAGAGTACGTCAAGAGGATACGTTGACACTTGACCGATAGATGATTGATGATTCGGGTAAAGAGACAAGATGCCTTCCACACAGACGATCAGCTATCGTCGGTGTACTGGCGTCGATCTAAGTCTGATGTAGGACCGCGCGTAAACATTCCGTACGCTAGTTTATTGGAGAATGGATTTCAACCTAAGCTATGGTTAAAATCCATTTTTATAGCTTGCCTTACTTATATATTCCATCGCTAAGAAGTATTTATATTACGATGTTCCGTGAAATTTTATTAGAGAAAGAGTATAAATATAGGAGACAGTAAAAATAATCTTTTATTTGATTAATTTTCTCAGCAGAATAACACACTTACAGATTACCTAAATTAAATACAATAATAAAATATTGCAATCCGGCGATAAGTGGAAAACCAAGCTTTAGGATACTTTATATCGTATCGTAAAATAATCATGGAATCCAGCCAAAACAATACTACAGAAGTCGATGAGTACAGACGTCGACTAGCGTACGGAATGTTTGCGCGCGATTGTTCAACAGATTCAGAGATCGAAGCGAGTACTGCACCGCTAGCATGGAGCGTCTGGGTTGAAGACTTCTTGTCTACGTTCCCGAACGTTGTGATGAAAATACGCGTAGTGGATCCAAGTGGATTGAAAGAATAATACAATGCAGAGTAAAAACTTTACCGATAAGTGACTTCTATGATTTCGTCTGTATCAACGACACTCTGATCAAGCGGTAACTCTCAGTTGAACATGCTTGTTTTGTTCTTAAACACGTTCTTTACAGTTTTTGTTGCTTGCGAACTTCTGCGATTTTTGTCTTCAGTCCATAAAGTAAGGAAGTACAAATCATCACATCATGAGTTTGATGCGGCAAGTCAAGCGAGAAGTGCGATGAGAACACTCCTTTAATATACCGTAGCCAAGAGGGATTCAAAATTCGAAATTCGTAAATTATTACTTATGAAATAATAAAATAACATATGCAACACAAAACACAGTTTTATTTGGGTCTTTTTGCAAGCGCTTTATAGTTGTTTTCGCAGTTTTGACTTTATAGAAACCTTTCACAATAATGGTTATGTCGACTTCCATTGTATAATTAAAGGTGCCTTGCACTAAGATTGCCTATTTTAGCCACCAGTACATGGTTTTTTAAAGATTTTATTATATTAAACCGACACTGGTTGCCACTTTCCAAAATATAGATTTCCTATGGAGTATAACTGACAAGTTACTCCATGGTTACAATCGTAATATATTACAATATTTATGAGTAGGTACATTGTTCTTGAAATTATGGTTATGTGAAGACAATGTCTCAAAAAGTCTGCCAAAAAACAAGCTTATCTACCTACCCGAACGTTGTGATGAGTACACCACCAGGCTTGATTCCAGCTACAAACCAACCGCAAAGAGAACAACCTGGGGAACGTGCGACAAATGATCGATAATCATGATTATATTTTATTGGGTTGCATTGACGATGTGGTGTAGGCACAACATATACCAGCATACACGCTGTGACACTTGACCGCTAGATAATTAATGGTTTACAATATGAGAACCACGAAACGGGAATTAACGCAAAATTACCTTGGAATCGCTTGAAACTTCAAACAGTAGCAGACACACAAACGATTCAAAGGTATTTTGCGTTAATTCCCGTTTCGTAGTTTACGTATTAGGTTTAAATGCAACTCAAACGTTTAAAAGTTGTTTAGTGGGACACGATAACGATGTGGCAGAGTGTTAAGCCTTGTATCAGCAGCCCGAGTGCCATCACTTGTACATTGACTAGTCGTGGCTTCCGAAAGCCGATTGTCGACTTTCTTGAATCCATGCCACACAGGGCTTACGTTAAGTGAGGAAATCATATATGGGTTTCAACTACCAATTGCGTTTGAAGTCCTAGTGTCAACATTTGTGTAAAAAAATATTTGGAAACTTGACGTGCGGGCCCTACATCAGACTCGGAAAACGACGCGAGTACACACGCACGCTACTCATAGCGCCGACTGTCTTTAAACTGATATGTACGAGAAGAATGCTCGTCATAATGTTTCTAGTAACTCTAGTTATGACTGTCAGTTGGTTCGCCACTCCACCGGGTCTATAAATACATTTTGTCTCAAAAGGAACAACTTGAAATTGCATCTGTTGGGGAATACACAAACATGTACCATAGCTGTACAGCTGATCGTGTCGTTGAAGGGCAGCATGCATGCAATTTTTTTTGTATATCTATTATAAATTATTATTTACATGTAGTATAATTCTTATAGCAGTCGATTTGGAAAATGGATTTCAACCACAATTATGGTTGAAAGCCATTTTTATTTCTTCCGTCACTTTAGATTCCGTCGCTAAAAATACTTCGAAATAGATTAATATACTTAGGCGGACAGGTAACCTTATTAGTTACGAAGTTGCAAGTACACTTGAGTAGGGTCCTGCGCACACTTCTGTAAAACATTATGCGGATACCTCAGCCGCATCGGGACACACGGATTTGAGCGAAGCGGTTTTAAGCTGGAATTAAATAAACTGATAACTGATCAACTTATAATTTAGTGGTCGTTGACCTTGTTTCGTACCTATTTGTTGTACTGATACGTATGATGACCTCGCTACCGCGTGTGATAAGGCAATCTGTAAATCCACAGATCCAAATACTTCTTGAGACAGGTGTATAGTACAAAGTGAAATGCAATGAAGTTAAACGGTGTTTTATAATTGCTGTTTTATATTAAACCGTACTCGAAGGCGCCGATGACATTAACTCGCGAGTTCACTATATAGGCGCCCACGGCACGCGCGCCGCGGCCGAGCATATCGCGGCAGCGGGTTCATACGTCACACAACGTGACGTCCGTTTAGGTAAGACAGCTCGGCGCGTGGGCCGTCCTTTAGATCGATACACGGAGAGTCGTAATGTAATAACTAGTTAGTTGTCCATTATTTTGCCTCACACTGAGTCTGATAACACAATAATTGGAATGGTTTAGCTGAAAATGTTATGAGTGAGTAGCCAATGTATGTAGAGCTAATTTTGTACATAAAGTTGATTTTACATTTTCGATTTAGATACAGACAGATATCGACGCAGTCAATACGTAATATTGTTGTAAATCCATAAACACAAGCAAACCGATGCGCGCGAAGTGAAACACTAGCTAGCTAGCTAGTATGCTAGGGTCACAACATTTGTTTAAAAAAATATTTGGAAAATAGACTACAAACGCAATTGATAGTTGGAAACCCATATATGATTTCCTCACTTAAACGTAAGCCCTGTGTGGCATGGATTCAAGAAAGTAGGCAATCGGCTTTCGGAAACCACGACTAGTCAATGTACAAGTGATGGCTCTCGGGCTGCTGATACACGACTCAACACTACCACATCGTTATCGTGTCCCACTATCAACTTTTAAACTTTCGAGTTGATTGATACCAAATACGTAAACTAAGAAACGGGAATTAACGCAAAATACCTTTGAATCGTTTGTGCGTCTGCTACTGTTTGAAGTTTCAAGCGATTCCAAGGTCATTTTGCGTTAATTCACGTTTCGTGGTTCTCATATTGTAAACCATTAAATATCTACCGGTCAAGTGTCACAGCGTATATGGCTGGTATATGTGCCTGCAACCGCATCGTTAATGCAACCCAATAAAATATAATCATTCTCTTATCGATCATTTGTCGCACGTTCCCCCGGTTGTTCTCTTTGCGGTTGGTTTGTAGCTGGAATCAAACTTGCTGCAGTATTCATTACAACGTTCGGGTAGGCAGATAAGAAGTCTTCAACCCAGACAGTGCGTGCTATCAGTGTACTCGCGTCTGTCTCCGCGTCTGATGCAGGATCACGCGCGAACATTCCGTACGCTAGTCGACGTCTGTACTCGTCGACTGCCGTAGTATAGTTGCGGTTGGAATCCATGTTTTATATTTTCCCTTACTATATATTCCATGTCTGTGCATTTCTAAATTATCGTCGTAGTTAAAATAATATTGCTTCTGCAACTGGCTACCAAGGCCAGTTGTTTGGCTTGAATACTGCTTACCTTTATAACTCAACAATTTCATGAATACACAATATGCAGTTGATTTAGTCTCAATCACAGCTACAAACCTAATGTCAGAGAGTACGTCAAGAGGATACGTTGACACTTGACCGATAGATGATTGATGATTCGGGTAAAGAGACAAGATGCCTTCCACACAGACGATCAGCTATCGTCGGTGTACTGGCGTCGATCTAAGTCTGATGTAGGACCGCGCGTAAACATTCCGTACGCTAGTTTATTGGAGAATGGATTTCAACCTAAGCTATGGTTAAAATCCATTTTTATAGCTTGCCTTACTTATATATTCCATCGCTAAGAAGTATTTATATTACGATGTTCCGTGAAATTTTATTAGAGAAAGAGTATAAATATAGGAGACAGTAAAAATAATCTTTTATTTGATTAATTTTCTCAGCAGAATAACACACTTACAGATTACCTAAATTAAATACAATAATAAAATATTGCAATCCGGCGATAAGTGGAAAACCAAGCTTTAGGATACTTTATATCGTATCGTAAAATAATCATGGAATCCAGCCAAAACAATACTACAGAAGTCGATGAGTACAGACGTCGACTAGCGTACGGAATGTTTGCGCGCGATTGTTCAACAGATTCAGAGATCGAAGCGAGTACTGCACCGCTAGCATGGAGCGTCTGGGTTGAAGACTTCTTGTCTACGTTCCCGAACGTTGTGATGAAAATACGCGTAGTGGATCCAAGTGGATTGAAAGAATAATACAATGCAGAGTAAAAACTTTACCGATAAGTGACTTCTATGATTTCGTCTGTATCAACGACACTCTGATCAAGCGGTAACTCTCAGTTGAACATGCTTGTTTTGTTCTTAAACACGTTCTTTACAGTTTTTGTTGCTTGCGAACTTCTGCGATTTTTGTCTTCAGTCCATAAAGTAAGGAAGTACAAATCATCACATCATGAGTTTGATGCGGCAAGTCAAGCGAGAAGTGCGATGAGAACACTCCTTTAATATACCGTAGCCAAGAGGGATTCAAAATTCGAAATTCGTAAATTATTACTTATGAAATAATAAAATAACATATGCAACACAAAACACAGTTTTATTTGGGTCTTTTTGCAAGCGCTTTATAGTTGTTTTCGCAGTTTTGACTTTATAGAAACCTTTCACAATAATGGTTATGTCGACTTCCATTGTATAATTAAAGGTGCCTTGCACTAAGATTGCCTATTTTAGCCACCAGTACATGGTTTTTTAAAGATTTTATTATATTAAACCGACACTGGTTGCCACTTTCCAAAATATAGATTTCCTATGGAGTATAACTGACAAGTTACTCCATGGTTACAATCGTAATATATTACAATATTTATGAGTAGGTACATTGTTCTTGAAATTATGGTTATGTGAAGACAATGTCTCAAAAAGTCTGCCAAAAAACAAGCTTATCTACCTACCCGAACGTTGTGATGAGTACACCACCAGGCTTGATTCCAGCTACAAACCAACCGCAAAGAGAACAACCTGGGGAACGTGCGACAAATGATCGATAATCATGATTATATTTTATTGGGTTGCATTGACGATGTGGTGTAGGCACAACATATACCAGCATACACGCTGTGACACTTGACCGCTAGATAATTAATGGTTTACAATATGAGAACCACGAAACGGGAATTAACGCAAAATTACCTTGGAATCGCTTGAAACTTCAAACAGTAGCAGACACACAAACGATTCAAAGGTATTTTGCGTTAATTCCCGTTTCGTAGTTTACGTATTAGGTTTAAATGCAACTCAAACGTTTAAAAGTTGTTTAGTGGGACACGATAACGATGTGGCAGAGTGTTAAGCCTTGTATCAGCAGCCCGAGTGCCATCACTTGTACATTGACTAGTCGTGGCTTCCGAAAGCCGATTGTCGACTTTCTTGAATCCATGCCACACAGGGCTTACGTTAAGTGAGGAAATCATATATGGGTTTCAACTACCAATTGCGTTTGAAGTCCTAGTGTCAACATTTGTGTAAAAAAATATTTGGAAACTTGACGTGCGGGCCCTACATCAGACTCGGAAAACGACGCGAGTACACACGCACGCTACTCATAGCGCCGACTGTCTTTAAACTGATATGTACGAGAAGAATGCTCGTCATAATGTTTCTAGTAACTCTAGTTATGACTGTCAGTTGGTTCGCCACTCCACCGGGTCTATAAATACATTTTGTCTCAAAAGGAACAACTTGAAATTGCATCTGTTGGGGAAT
This sequence comes from Diloba caeruleocephala, assembly GCA_947459985.1. Lineage (NCBI taxonomy): Eukaryota > Metazoa > Arthropoda > Insecta > Lepidoptera > Noctuidae > Diloba > Diloba caeruleocephala. The sequence continues at coordinate 1,590,381 of OX381630.1, forward strand.
ACACAAACATGTACCATAGCTGTACAGCTGATCGTGTCGTTGAAGGGCAGCATGCATGCAATTTTTTTTGTATATCTATTATAAATTATTATTTACATGTAGTATAATTCTTATAGCAGTCGATTTGGAAAATGGATTTCAACCACAATTATGGTTGAAAGCCATTTTTATTTCTTCCGTCACTTTAGATTCCGTCGCTAAAAATACTTCGAAATAGATTAATATACTTAGGCGGACAGGTAACCTTATTAGTTACGAAGTTGCAAGTACACTTGAGTAGGGTCCTGCGCACACTTCTGTAAAACATTATGCGGATACCTCAGCCGCATCGGGACACACGGATTTGAGCGAAGCGGTTTTAAGCTGGAATTAAATAAACTGATAACTGATCAACTTATAATTTAGTGGTCGTTGACCTTGTTTCGTACCTATTTGTTGTACTGATACGTATGATGACCTCGCTACCGCGTGTGATAAGGCAATCTGTAAATCCACAGATCCAAATACTTCTTGAGACAGGTGTATAGTACAAAGTGAAATGCAATGAAGTTAAACGGTGTTTTATAATTGCTGTTTTATATTAAACCGTACTCGAAGGCGCCGATGACATTAACTCGCGAGTTCACTATATAGGCGCCCACGGCACGCGCGCCGCGGCCGAGCATATCGCGGCAGCGGGTTCATACGTCACACAACGTGACGTCCGTTTAGGTAAGACAGCTCGGCGCGTGGGCCGTCCTTTAGATCGATACACGGAGAGTCGTAATGTAATAACTAGTTAGTTGTCCATTATTTTGCCTCACACTGAGTCTGATAACACAATAATTGGAATGGTTTAGCTGAAAATGTTATGAGTGAGTGGCCAATGTATGTAGAGCTAATTTTGTACATAAAGTTGATTTTACATTTTCGATTTAGATACAGACAGATATCGACGCAGTCAATACGTAATATTGTTGTAAATCCATAAACACAAGCAAACCGATGCGCGCGAAGTGAAACACTAGCTAGCTAGCTAGTATGCTAGGGTCACAACATTTGTTTAAAAAAATATTTGGAAAATAGACTACAAACGCAATTGATAGTTGGAAACCCATATATGATTTCCTCACTTAAACGTAAGCCCTGTGTGGCATGGATTCAAGAAAGTAGGCAATCGGCTTTCGGAAACCACGACTAGTCAATGTACAAGTGATGGCTCTCGGGCTGCTGATACACGACTCAACACTACCACATCGTTATCGTGTCCCACTATCAACTTTTAAACTTTCGAGTTGATTGATACCAAATACGTAAACTAAGAAACGGGAATTAACGCAAAATACCTTTGAATCGTTTGTGCGTCTGCTACTGTTTGAAGTTTCAAGCGATTCCAAGGTCATTTTGCGTTAATTCACGTTTCGTGGTTCTCATATTGTAAACCATTAAATATCTACCGGTCAAGTGTCACAGCGTATATGGCTGGTATATGTGCCTGCAACCGCATCGTTAATGCAACCCAATAAAATATAATCATTCTCTTATCGATCATTTGTCGCACGTTCCCCCGGTTGTTCTCTTTGCGGTTGGTTTGTAGCTGGAATCAAACTTGCTGCAGTATTCATTACAACGTTCGGGTAGGCAGATAAGAAGTCTTCAACCCAGACAGTGCGTGCTATCAGTGTACTCGCGTCTGTCTCCGCGTCTGATGCAGGATCACGCGCGAACATTCCGTACGCTAGTCGACGTCTGTACTCGTCGACTGCCGTAGTATAGTTGCGGTTGGAATCCATGTTTTATATTTTCCCTTACTATATATTCCATGTCTGTGCATTTCTAAATTATCGTCGTAGTTAAAATAATATTGCTTCTGCAACTGGCTACCAAGGCCAGTTGTTTGGCTTGAATACTGCTTACCTGTATACCTCACCATTTTGAAGAATACACAATATACAGTCTCAGTCACAACTACAAACCCTATGTCAGAGAGTACGTCAAGAGGATACGTTGACACTTGACCGATAGATGATTGACGATTAAAGTTGGTAACGTGTATACAATACATACAACACGGCTGAGCGGTCTGAAATCGCGGTCGTGTCGCTTCCACCGACTCGATCAGATTTTGCCACAGGTAATGATCGTATGAAAAATCTTCGTAAGAGCTTCCCATGAAGAGATGTTAACAGAACAACCACTATATAAAAAAAGTATAATATGTTGACGATCTGAAAATAATCTACACACGATTATAATACAGCATTGTCAACGTCGTGCCTTCCGGAAGTGGAATTGCATCAGTTCGCGTCGTCTCCATTGCCTATATCTGTCAAACGCTGATAATCGCGTGTGAAAACAATACACCGCTGCGCCGAGTAAGAACTTCGTAGAATTAAAGAATTCTAACAACAACTTGCCACCAGCAGTGCCATCTCTCTGTGGCTATCCAATAGAATTTCAACCATACTAAGCAGGTTCACCCCAGCTTATCAATCTGTAAAATTGCTACTATGCATTGATTTCTCTAATCAATTTCTTAATCTACAATTAATTATTACGACCCAGTGTATTGACCCACCGCGCCGCTCTAATCTCAATAATGTATTTGTTGTATTTATACTGACATCACGTTTGATGACGCAATCTGCTTGTCACGACACGATATGTGCGGTGGACGCCAGACTGCGCCTATATAGTGAACTCGCAAGTTAATGTCATCGGTCTTCTGAGTATGGGAACAAAAATATTTGATATATTATATTGTATACACTGCCGTAAAAATTGAAAAGGGTTACTTTTTTACTATCGTCAGACGATGAGGTGAGTCCCTTTTTTAACTTGGGAAATGCTCTTGGACTACCTCCGCCTTGGGAAGGGCGGAGCGGCATGCCGCGTTCAATTCAAACCGGCTAAAATCAGAGGGAGGGTACACAACGCGGACATATTGGAGAGGTTGGGTGTATTCGTCCCAGACCGATATGTGCGTCGCCGGCGTCGGCCGCGGCTACTAGTAGTACCGCGCGCGCGCACTAACTTGTTGCAGGAGGCGCTCCGCACTCTAAACCTCATAGATAGCGATGCATTCACTACGGGCCTCTTAAGAAAGCTCAAGGTTACTCAACGAACTATGCAGAGCGAGCTATGTTTGGTGTTTCTCTACGAGATCCGTAGAACTAAAGTTGCCGACATAGCTGAAAGGGATAAGTAAGCTGAAGTGGCAATGGGCGGGGCTGTCTGCCTGTCTGTTTATTCTCGCTAATCTCCAAAACGGCTGGACCGATTTCTACGGGACTTTCACTGGTAGATAGCTGATGTCATATGGAATAACTTAGGCTACTTTTATTTAAGAAGAATAATTAGAAATCCTCGTAAAAATAAAACTATGAAATTCAATATATACGAGTATATATGCACTATGTCAAGTGTCTATGCCGAAGTACTCTTATATTTATAAATAATCCAATTTCCTTTAAATTAAACGGCGGGTGCAACCGCAAGTCCCAGCTAATTCAGAATCATAAATTTTTTTGTAACCAGCAATTCTGATATCAGGTCGGCTGGTCAAGATAGAATACTGAGGTAGCATTATTTAATTATAGATAGAAAATGGTAGCAATTAATAGTCAACTTTTCAATCCTGGATGAGGTAGGCAACCAGCCATCCTGGCGCTCACCCGGTAATACGCCATTACACTTCCACTCCCCGCTGATCGACCAACTAAGGCATGCCAGAGTTGAAAGTCCTGCGTGTACTCGTGGAGTTCCTTTCACACCAGCAGACAAAGGCATGCCGGAGACGAGGCCCTGACCGACTCTCTGTGGCATGTGGTATACAGTTCGCCACTCACATACAGCTCGCCACAAGCTGTCCTGCGTTTTGTAAGCTTCTTAATAGATCTAATGATAACTTTTTTACTGGGTAGGGAAGCTGCTTTCCGCGATTGCGTTATCCCATACTGAGATAACGGATGCTCTACAGAGGTTTATTATTGCAAAGAGTTTTCTTGATTTTTCCTCGCCTGAAACTTAACCTGACAACTTCTCTGGAGCAGTCTAGGGTCAGCAGGCTTGTGCGCAGCACAGCGCACAGCGAGGCTTGGGGGGATCCTTTACAATCCTCCCCGAGAAGTGCCTGGGGGCGACCTTTTTAGAGTCGCCTTCTCTCCGCTACAGGAGGTGACCGCTTTACAGTCATCCCCTCCGAAATGTGCCTAAAAGGCGTGGCATCAATGGGGGCTCTAGTGTGACCTGAAGCCCTCCTTCGGTGCCGAAGGTGACCACTTGATATGTATTTGGGAAGTAATGAAACAACAGACTGGCGTCAATGCTAGTTTATTACTAAGTATGTAAGCGCGCGCGCAGGCCGCCCGTTGCACCACGCGTGCTATAGATGTAGGTACATACATACATCACACCACTCCAGTGGTTTTAGCCGGTAGGAGTCATGCATGCCCCTTCATTCAGGAGGAAGTTATAAGAAAAGGATCAGCAGGCTATCACAGTGTATATAATTATTGCGTTATACAACTAATAAAAATAAAACGACATTTAAAAATAAAACGCAAACCATTTTACAATATCACTTTATTACGGTCCATATTTATAATAGTAGCGACATTACCGAATACAGACAAGTATGGCGTGGCTTACAAATTATTTGCACTGACTACCGTGTGATAGCTACACTATTTAATTAAATACAGCGAAGTCCACACAGCTGACAGCTTGTCATAATGTGTAATATAAATAAACGAATACTTTGGTATTTTCAGTTATAAAATTTTCATATCTAATCACAACAACGGTTTTATTGAAAAAAAAACGCATCGTTGCGGTATCATCATTTTTCGGCCGAATGAAGTCCACTGCTGGACACAGGCCTCCCCCAAAGATCACCACAACGACCGATATGGGTGTGTTGTGTGCTCATGGGGGGGTGTTGCCATAATCGCCACGCTTGGCAGGCGGGTTGGCGATCGCAGTTGAGTTGTTAATGTACTCGAAGGACGCTGCTGCCCATCCTCCGGCTAATCCCTTAGTCGACTTTTACGACACCCATAGGATGAGATGGGGTGGTGGCATTCTGAGCCGGCACCACACGGCATATATAGTTTAGATAAATCCAATCAAGAAGTTTGTAATGATGAGTTCAAATGAATTAGTCGAAGATGGGCAGGCGTTGGTGCATATTACTGGTTTAATATATTTTGCTCATTCGGCGGACATATATTAACAATATTTATGAGTAGGTACAATTGTTACTTGAAGTTATGGTCATGTGAAGACACTGTCTTAAAAAGTCTATTCTAAACAGGCCTGATTATAACATTTCTTAAGTTTATGATGCAAAATGCTAGCTAACAAAATAAATAAATAACTTAAAGTTATATAATAATAAATTCAGATGTAAATAATTAATAATAAATGTGAAATGTTTTGTAATTTTTTCCGTTTAAGTTATGCAAGAGCTAGCAAGGCTTTAAAACTTCTTGCCTCTATGCCTAAATATTTTACCTTTAGTAAACAGAATACGTGCACTTAAGCAATAATAAATCCAACTGCTGGACAATACACATCTACATACTTTACTTCGCATACTTTATTTCGATTACTTGCTAGTGTGTTTTGAGGTTTTCCGTTTGTAGCCCACAGTGTGCTTAATAAGAAGATTTGTAAATCAACGAACCAGCAAGCACTAAGCGCGATCACACGAGTAACCACAACTGGTACAACGTGTACACGAACGAGTGGGATTCGAACTCGCCAGGTGGATCTCAAACCGGCCCCATCTACTTCACCCACATCGCGTCAGAAGACAGAGCCACCGCCCCGAAGGATCTCGGCGCCAACGCACATCCATACGGGAAAACGCTAAGGATTATGTGGTTACCCGACGCTGGATAAGTTTGCGTTCACAAATGCATCGGGTAAACGAGAAACGCTGGCAAGCTATAATGTCCATTTTTGATCCACTAGGGCTGCTACGTGCGACCATAACGGTGAAGATTACTCTGCAGGGAATGTGAAATGGAGAAAGAAAACTGGATGGGATGGACTATTCCCGCCGAAGAGACAATAGCGTTTAATTAACGGATAAATGATATAGCGTTACCTAGTGTCTGCGCTTGTCACTGTGCTACGCAACCTACGACGTCGTAGTGCGAACGATACATATATTTACCAACGTTAATGATCAAACCTACGCCACCGGACGGGTCAGCAGAAGAAGTAAAACACCATTAAAGCGAAAATGCACCATTAAAGGCGCAAAATGATGGATGGAGTTGCAAGTTTGCCTGATCCTGATAGGTGCCCGACTGAGATAGTTTAAAACACCTGCGGCATACGGAAAGTCATTGTATTGGAGCAATTCAAAGACGGCACTCCAATGGATATGGAACAACGACACGTCGTTACGTATCACACCGATTAAGCGAAATAGTGGAATTAGGGCGTAAAACAATGGGGATAAGTGCCCAGAATATGGCCGACAACGTGACCCGCTATAGAAAAAATCCGCATAAATAGATACGGATAGACGGTTCACCGGGCCGGATCTTTTATATAAATCAGAGAAAAAATGGCCAACTGACTTCCCCCAGGACTTCGACGAGGATGAATCCGTCATACACAAGGGAAGAGGAGAATATGAATGGCGTGAAACGTTTCTCGTCATGTAACAAACTGCATGCCGCTGCCTATGTAATGTTATTTATAAATACGTGCGGTAAACGTCAAAGGATTTACGTCACACAAGGAACGTGGAATTGTTGTTACTACGCGAAGCGCTACGCGACAGCTTTCCGACCAAATACGAATTGCTCGCATGAAATCCAATAGTCGACAGAACCAGCTGCCTATATATACTTCATCCTATAATATAGCACGGACAACCGAGTGATAAGACTGTACGGGTGAATCAACGCGGCTAACGTATCCTTGGAAACGATGCGACCGCATGTCAGTTGCGAAACACTCGCTCTTCCACATAATCATAGCCAATGAACACGCGAATAAGGGATACATCGTTCGCGAACACATAATTAATAATATGCACCAGCGCTACCGGATATTGCGTCAACGTACAAACAACAGTTATTGAAAATAGCTTTGCAATCCGGCGATAAGTAGAAAACCAAGCTTTAGGATACTTTATATTCTAGTGTGAATGTTACGAGGACCTGGAGCCCCCCTTCGATGCCGAAGAAGACCGCTGCAGTGGTTTTAGCCGGTAGGAGTCCGGCATACCCCTTCGCTCTTCCTTCTGGGTGAAGGAATTTCAATGTAGAATTTCCACTGGACATGAATAAAAAAAAAGGATACTTTATATCGATAACCTAAAAAAAACACGGAAACACTGAGTTCCCGTACTTGAAGGCACCGATGCCATTAACTTGTGAGTTCACAGTAGAGGCGGACACGGCGCTTGCGCCGCGGTCATACATATCGCGGCATTGTCATGATTGGTTCGCCACTCTACCGAGTCCGATGTCACAGATTAGTTGTAACCGTTAAGAGTACACAGCAGACAATTTTTTTATAGAATTTACACTATGCTCCTTTGCGCTTTGGCATAGATAAACTCTGTATTTAGTTAATATGGAGTATATTAATAACTTGATGTGCCAAGATCCAGCCGTATAAGATATAATCGTCTTAAATAATAAATAGGTACTGTGGTACTTATTTATTTCTTTAGGCTTTTATTTATAACCGACTGCAAAAAGGAGGAGGTAAAGAGTTTTATTTCCATCCTTGATTTAGCGATGACATTCACTTGTGATTTCAGTATATAAAGCGTACATATCGCAGCGCGACTTACATATTACGTGATCAAACGTGACGCACAACGATAATTTTAAAATATTTATAAGCGATGGAAGAAATCTAAAATGGATTTCAACCACACTTGCAGTTGAAATCCATTTTCCAAATACAATTTTTTTAGTACAGACTTCTAAAAGCGTACGGAATAGTTTCTGCGTGATGCTACATCAGCCGTTCGTCGCGAGTTCTACTCGATAGCGCCGAGTTTGTTGTTGGATTGCCGAGTTGGATTGAATTTAAAGTAAACGGAAGAAATAAAAATGGATTTCAACGACAGCTGTGGTTGAAATCCATTTTCAAAATCGACTGTTGTAAGTATATTGCAGTGTCGTCGTGATGCCTAGATTGTTCCTGGTGCCGCTGGATTCTGCTTCATATTGTGTCAATGCAGTCAAGACAGGCGTAACTGAAAATGAATATTTTATTGAATTAACATTATTAAGTTGATTAATAAACTGTCATGGCAGCATTAGGCTGACCAATCCCGCCATGATCAAGGTGGCATTCGCTCATGAGCATGCAGCATAGATCAGCATCGCCCAAACATAATGTATGACGACTAAGCGGCCCGTGACATGACGCCACCATCAGCAAGACACTTCAGTGAACATGACCTGTCTAAACTGTCAACATCATTTCACTAGTTCCGCCCTGATCACCAGTCTTTATCTGTGTGAGACGTAAAGGGCAGCTGCCTCCTCCTGTCCGTTAAGAAAAACACAATTACACTGAGATCACCAGACCGTTTGACACCGTGCTGATTACAGCAATCAAAAGTATGGCTACCGTTTTCAACGACACTAATGTTTAAATACATAAAAACAAAACACCCTGCTCCCGTACTTGAAGTCACCGATGCCATTAACTTGTGGATGTAATATAGAGGCGAACACGACGCGCGCGCCGCGGCTTTTCATATCGCGTCATCGTAATCATACATGATGAGGTCATGATAGATAAAACTGGGTGGTCCTTCAAACTGATATGTACGAGTGGAACGCTCGTAACAATGTTTCTAGTCACTCTAGTCATGATTGTCCACTGTGTCTCTAAATATACTTTGGTTAAAAACGAACAAATTGAAATTGCAACTGTTGGGGAATACACCAACGTGTACCATAGCCATACAGCTAATCGTGTCATTGAAGCAGCATTTTTTGTATGTCTAATATAAATTATTATTTACATGTAGTATAATAATGCTTACAGCAGTCGATTTTGAAAATGGATTTCAACCACAGTAACGGTTGAAATCCATTTTTATTTCTTCCGTCACTTTAGATTCCGTCGCTAAAAATATTTCATTGTTATCGTCGTTGTTTTTAAGATGTCTGTTTTTCTTGGATTGTAATCGAAGCCAAATCATCTTCTGGTGTATTCATAGCGACGTTTCGAGTAGAGAGACTACAAGTTGTCGTCAACCCAGAGAGACAGTCGGCGCTATGAGTAGTGTGTGTACTCGCGTCGTTTCCCGCGTCTGATGGTAGGACCTGCACGTCAAGTAGGCTAGTGTCACAACATTTGACTATTAGTTAATATTAATATTGTTCTTGTGACATTAATTTATAATATTTATAAAAAACTGTAAATGTGTGAGCAATACGTAAACTAAGAAACGGGAATTAACGCAAAATACCTTTGAATCGTTGTGCGTCTGCTACTGTTTGAAGTTTCAAGCGATTCCAAGGTCATTTTGCGTTAATTCCCGTTTCGTGGTTCTCATATTGTAAATCATTAAATATCTACCGGTCAAGTGTCACAGCGTATATGGCTGGTATATGTGCCTGCACCGCATCTTCAATGCAACCCAATAAAATATAATCATTAGTATCGATCATTTGTCGCACGTTCCCCCGGTTGTTCTCTTTGCGGTTTGGCTTGTAGCTGGAATCAAGCCTGCTGCAGTATTCATCACAACGTTCGGGTAGGCAGATAAGAAGTCTTCAACCCAGACAGTGCGTGCTATCAGTGTACTCGCGTCTGTCTCCGCGTCTGATGCAGGATCACGCGCGAACATTCCGTACGCTAGTCGACGTCTGTACTCGTCGACTGCCGTAGTATAGTTGCGGTTGGAATCCATGTTTAATTTTTTCCCTTACTATATATTCCATGTCTGTGCATTTCTAAATTATCGTCGTAGTTAAAATAATATTGCTTCTGCAACTGGCTACCAAGGCCAGTTGTTTGGCTTGAATACTGCTTACCTGGATACCTCACCATTTTGAAGAATACACAATATACAGTTGATTTAGTCTCAGTCACAACCACAAACCCAATGTCAGAGAGTACGTCAAGAGGATACGTTGACACTTGACTGATAGATGATTGATGATTAAAGTTAGTAACGTGTATACAATACATACAACACGGCTGAGCGGTCTTAAATCGCGGTCGTGTCGCTTCCACCGACTCGATCAGATTTTGACACAGGTAATGAGCGTATGAAAAATCTTCGTAAGAGCTTCCCATGAAGAGATGTTAACAGAACAACGACTATAAATGAAGTATAATATGTTGACGATCTGCAAATAATCTACACACGATTATAATATAGCATTGACAACGTCGTGCCTTCCGGAAGTGGAATTGCATCAGTTCGCGTCGTCTCCATTGCCTATATCTGACAAACGCTGATAATCGCATGTGATAACAATATACCGCTGCGCCGAGTAAAAACTTCGTGGAATTAAAGAATTGTATCAAGAACTTGCCATCAGCAATGGACATCTGTGGCCTATCCAATGAAAGCAATATCACAAAAATTTACCATAACAAGCAGGTTCACCGAAGTTCACAGAAGTCGCTGAGTACAAACATCGAATAGCGAATGGAATATTTGCGCGCGATTCTTCAACAGAATCAAAGATCGAAGCACCGCCAACATGGAGCGTCTGGTTAGAAAAGACTTCTTGTCTCCGTCCCCGAGAGTCTTAATGAACATACACACGACACGGTGACGGTACTGTGTCATCATTGAAATGTGTGAATCGGCCTTAAGACGTGCGTGGACAGTCACACGTATAGTTACTGACGTGTAAGCAGAGATCCAAGTAGTGCCGAAACACTTCTTGAGACACCGTGTAGGAAAGTTATATGCATTAAAGTTAAACGGTGTTTTGTAATTAGTGTTTTATATTAAACCGTACTCAAGGCGCCGATGACATTAACTCGCGAGTTCACTATATAGGCGCCCACGGCACGCGCGCCGCGGCCGAGCATATCGCGGCAGCGGGTTCATACGTCACACAACGTGACGTCCGTTTAGGTAAGACAGCTCGGCGCGTTGGCCGTCCTTCAGATTGATATACGGAAAGACGTTAAATATTAACTCTAGTTAGTTGTCCATTATTTGGGCTCCACACTGAGTCTGATAACACAAGATTTGGAATGGTTTCGCTGAAAATATATAGGTTGGTGGCCATTTTGTATATAATGTTGATTTTACATGTAAAAAACAGGTTTCGACGCAGTCAACTCGTAATATTAATCTATAAACACAAGCATACAATGCGCGCGAAGTGAACACAATACTCTGCAGCAAATAAAAACTAAATATTTTGGTCCTGCATGCGAAGACGCCGAAGACATTAACGTTAGAGTTCACTACTACGGAGGCGCACTCGCCCGCGCCACGGGCATATCCCGACATCGTCATCCTGCGTGACGTCGCGCGTGGCGGTATAAACATGCAAAGCCACGCGTGGTAGCTTATTCTTATATCATTATCTACATCATGGTTCAGTACACCACAGACTACCTGAATTTCTTTATTTCCCTGCTTTTAAATCCATCCAAAGGTTGTCTGTAAAAGATAGCATTTAGCGATAAGACCGCCCATTGTGCCACGCTAACTATTGTAAATAATCCTTAATATTATTTTGGTGTACAATAAAGTTATATTCTATTCTATTCTATATGTGTATGTCGTATAATGATCGTTAATGTAATAGCACTACTTACTTACTATTGTTTCGTAACTCTACCGAGTCTAGACTAGCTGCAAAACTGAAGGATTCGAATGTAAGTTTCTGCCGTTTTCGTAAAAAAAAGTAATCGTGGAGAGAGAGAGAGAGAGAGAGAGGACGTGTACAATAATCAGTGTAGCCGACGCGTTATCGATGCACGCAGCCCGGCAAGCATCATCATCGTCATATCAGTCACTGGACGTCCACTGCTGAACAAAGGCCCTCCCCTTAGATTTCCACAACGAGCAGTTATACACGCCGCCCTCATCCACGACTCCCAGCCCGCAAGCGTTTGCTTATTATTCCATCATATATCCAATCCGCTTTCAGAATCAACGAACTAGTTAATTTAATTTGTTTTATTCATCAAAATTACCGCTCAGGCTGCTGTCACAAACCTACTCCTCTCGGCGGCATCATTATCGTAACGCACTTCCATGTATAAAGCTATTTGTCTGTCAAGTGCCACCCGTTCCCTTCGGATATAATCTTTGTGTTAGTGTGATTTAAGCTACAACAACTGCAACTGCTTGTTCATCACTGCGTTTGGGTAAAGGGATAAGTCTTCGACTCTTCCACTTCGCGCATAGTGTACTCGCGTGCGTAACTGTTCCATACGCTAGCGACGTCTGTCCTCTTCAACTGCTAAAGTATTGTTGCAGACCGTTCATACATAGGAGATTTATGCAATATAATGTGGTTTTTACAAAATATTGTTTGGGAGATGGAATATATAGTAAGGGAAAATATAAAACATGGATTCCAACCGCAACTATACTACGGCAGTCGACGAGTACAGACGTCAACTAGCGTATGGAATGTTTACGCGCGATCCTACAACAGACATAGACACAGAGATCGACGCGATCACTGTAGCACTAGCTCGGGGCGTCTGGGTCGAAGACTACTTGTGCCTCTACCCGAACGTTGTGATGAACACACGAGCAGTTGATTTGGACTCGATCACAGTAACAACCCAATGTCTAACAGAAAACCTTGAAAGGTGTGATCCTTAATTGACCCATAGCTTTAGATGACATTGATGTAAGGTTGCGCCTAACGACGTGGCTGAATAGGCTGGCCTCGCCGTTGAAGCAGTTTGCAACTGTAAACATGCAAGATTAAAGACACGCTAGTACGTTTAAACACATTGCTCATGACCACCAAACGAGTGAAAGAATTCTTACTAAGTAACAATGCACCAACAAATACCAACTGTGAATTTTCAGCATTATTATCACATATTGATTGGATGACAAGATGCAACTTAAAAAATAATTACTTTTTTTCATTTCGACCGTTTGCAAATTTAATATATAGTTTAAATAAATCCAACCAAGAAGTTTGTAATGATGAGTTCAATTGAATCAGTCGAAGATGGCAGGAGTTGGTGCATATTACTGGTTTAATATATTTTGCTCATTCGGCGGACATTTATCGAGCACCGTGATGTTTGACTATGGCACGCCGCTGGGGTAAAGAGACAAGAGGACTTCCACGCAGACAATCAGCTATCGGTGTACTGGCGTCGATCTGAGTCTGATGTAGGACCGCGCGTAAGCATTCCGCACGCTAGTTTATTGGAAAATGGATTTCAACCGAAGCTATGGTTGAAATCCATTTTTATCGCTTCCCTTACTTATATTCCATCGCTAAGAATTATTATATTACGATGTTCCGTGACATTTTATTAGAGAAAGAGTAAAATATAAGAGACAGTAAAAATAATCTTTTATTTGATTAATTTTCCCAGCAGAATAACACACTCACAGATTACCTAAATTAACTATAATAATAATTATAAATATTTATGGTAAATCAAATTCAGTTATTGAAAATAGCTTTGCAATCCGGCGATATAAGTAGAAAACCAAGCTAGGATACTTTATATTCAAGTGTGATCATACGAGGACCTGGAGCCCCCCTTCGATGCCGAAGAAGACCGCTCCAGTGGTTTTAGCCGGTAGGAGGCCGGCATACCCCTTCGCCGTTCCTTCTGGGTGAAGGAAGTTCCATGTAGAATTTCCATTGGACATCAATAAAAAAAGGATACTTTATATCGTTAACCTAAAAAAAACACGGAAACACTGAGTTCCCGTACTTGAAGGCACCGATGCCATTAACTTGTGAGTTCACTATAGAGGCGGACACGGCGCTTGCGCCGCGGTCATACATATCGCGGCATTGTCATGATTGGTTCGCCACTCTACCGAGTCCGATGTCACAGATTAGTTGTAACTGTTAAGAGTACACAGCAGACAATTTGGAAAATGGATTTCATACACGTGCTATGGTTGAAATCCATTCTTCCGGTAGTTATCATAAAATATGTTTTGAAATTATCGTCGTTGTAAAATATTCCATCTTTGTGTTCTCGTAGATATGTAGGATTGGAAGTGGTTGTTATTTCAAAGCCACGTCTTCGGGTGCGCTTCGAATTTACACTATGCTCCTTTGCGCTTTGGCATAGATAAACTCTGTATTTAGTTAATATGGAGTATATTAATAACTTGATGTGCCAAGATCCAGCCGTATAAGATATAATCGTCTTACAATAGGTACTGTGGTACTTATTTATTTCTTTCATCATTTCGGCCGAATGAAGTCCACTGCTGGACACAGGCCTCCCCCAAAGATGTCCACAACGACCGATATGGATGTGTTGTGGGCTCATTGGGGGGTTTTGCCATAATCGCCACGCTTGGCAGACGGGTTGGCGATCGCAGTTGAGTTGTTTATATACTCGAAGGACGCTGCTGCCCATCCTCCGGCTAATCCCTTAGTCGACTTTTACGACACCCATGGGAGGAGATGGGGTGGTGGCATTCTGAGCCGGCACCACACGGCTATTTATTTCTTAACGGTTATATATTTATTTCTTTACGACAGGGCTTTTATTTATAACCGACTTCAAAAAGGAGGAGGTAAAGAGTTTTATTTCCATCCTTGATTTAGCGATGACATTCACTTGTGATTTCAGTATACATAAAGCGTACATATCGCAGCGCGACTTACAGATTACGTGATCAAACGTGACGCATAACGATAATTTTAAAATATCTATAGCGATGGAAGAAATCAAAAATGGATTTCAACCACACTTGCAGTTGAAATCCATTTTCCAAATACCATTTTTTAATACAGACTTCTAAAAGCGTACGGAATAATGTTTGCGCGTAATGCTTACACATCAGCCGTTCGTCGCCAGTGCAACTCGATAGCGCCGAGTTGTCTGGGTTGGATTGAGTTTAAAGTACCTAACGGAAGAAATAAAAATGGATTTCAACGACAGCTGTGGTTGAAATCCATTTTCAAAATCGACTGTTGTAAGTATATTGCAGTGTCGTCGTGATGCCTAGATTGTTCTAGATTGTTCCTGGTGCCGCTGGATTCTGCTTCATATTGTGTCAATGCAGTCAAGACAGGCGTAACTGAAAATGAATATTTTATTGAATTGATATTATTAAGTTGATCAATAAACTGTCATGGCAGCAATTAGGCTAACCAATCCCGCCATGATCAAGGTAGCATTCGCTCACGGGCCATACATCAGCATCGCTCTAACATAATCTATGAAACTTAAACGTCCCGTGACACAACGCCACCATCAGCATGACACTTCAGTGAATATGACATATCTATCTTGCCAACATCATTTTACTAGTTCCGCCCTGATCACCACCACACCAGTCTTTATTTGTGTGTGACGTAAAGGGCTAAAATCAGCTGCCTCCTCTTGTCCGTTAAGAAAAACACAATTACACTGCGGTCACCAAGCCGTTTGACACCGTGCTGATTACAGCAATTAAAAGTAAGGCTACCGTTTTCAACGTTTACGACACATGTTTTAATGCATAAACACAAAACAACGTGTTCCCGTACTTGAAGTCACCGATGCCATTAACTTGTGGATGTAATATAGAGGCGAACACGGCGCGCGCGCCGCGGCTTTTCATATCGCGTCATCGTAATCGTACATGAGGTCATGATAGATAAAACTGGGTGGTCCTTCAAACTGATATGTACGAGTGGAACGCTCGTAACAATGTTTCTAGTCACTCTAGTCATGATTGTCCACTGTGTCTCTAAATATACTTTGGTTAAAAACGAACAAATTGAAATTGCAACTGTTGGGGAATACACCAACGTGTACCATAGCCATACAGCTAATCGTGTCATTGAAGCAGCATTTTTTGTATGTCTAATATAAATAATTATTTACATGTAGTATAATTAATGCTTACAGCAGTCGATTTTGAAAATGGATTTCAACTTCAATTTCCGTCACTTTAGATTCCGTCGCTAAAAATATTTCATTGTTATCGTCGTTGTTTTTAAGATGTCTGTTTTTCTTGGATTGTAATCGAAGCCAAATCATCTTCTGGTGTATTCATAGCGACGTTTCGAGTAGAGAGACTACAAGTTGTCGTCAACCCAGAGAGACAGTCGGCGCTATGAGTAGTGTGTGTACTCGCGTCGTTTCCCGCGTCTGATGGTAGGACCTGCACGTCAAGTAGGCTAGTGTCACAACATTTGACTATTAGTTAATATTAATATTGTTCTTGTGACATTAATTTATAATATTTATAAAAAACTGTAAATGTGTGAGCATCATGTAGCCATTAATGTTATATGTTAAGTACTTATTTTGATTGTCTTTTGCCTGGCTGTATTGGTCTGTCATGCTCACTAAAATGTCTTGCTAACGGTGGCGTTGTGTATCGGGTTGTTCGGTTCCCTACAATATGGTTGAGCTAAGCGATGCTGATGCATGCGTCATGCTCGTGAACGGGTGCCGTCTGTTGGGACTGGTCAGCCGTTACCTGCCACGGCAAATTCATTATTGTAATTTTATTGTGGTATGTTTCATCTTTACACATTAACCTACATTTTTCTCTGTATATGTTTTACAATAATGTGTACCTATACAATTAACATTGTAATCCTCAACTATTTTAAAAGAGTATCCATGGAGTTTCTTGCCGGCTCTTCTCCATGAGATCAACTATTTGGAACCGTGCAACTTAAATTCTGACGTTTCATAAGTGCCAATATTTGGTTTATTTGAAATAAAAAACTTTGACTTTGACTTCATTTGTATAAAAATATGATTTCCTCACTTAACGAAAAAGCTCTGTGTGGCATGGATTCAAGAAAGTAGGCAAAATCGGCTTTCGGAAGCCACAAACTAGGCAATGTACAAGTGATCGGGCCTGCTGATACAAGGCTCTGCCACATCGTTACCGTGTCCCACTATCAACTTTTAAACTTTCGAGTTGCATTGATACCTAATACGTAAACTAAGAAACGGGAATTAACGCAAAATACCTTTGAATCGTTGTGCGTCTGCTACTGTTTGAAGTATGCGTTAATTCCCGTTTCGTGGTTCTCATAATGTAAACCATTAAAGATCTATCGGTCAAGTGTCACAGGCGTGTATGCTGGTATGGCTGGTATGTGCCTGCACCGCATCGTAAATGCAACCCAATAAAATATAATCATTATTATCGATCATTTGTCGCACGTTCCCCCGGTTGTTCTCTTTGCGGTTGGTTTGTAGCGGGAATCCAGCCTGCTGCAGTATTCATCACAACGTTCGGGTAGGCAGATAAGAAGTCTTCAACCCAGACAGTGCGTGCTATCAGTGTACTCGCGTCTGTCTCCGCGTCTGATGCAGGATCACGCGCGAACATTCCGTACGCTAGTCGACGTCTGTACTCGTCGACTGCCGTAGTATAGTTGCGGTTGGAATCCATGTTTTATATTTTCCCTTACTATATATTCCATGTCTGTGCATTTCTAAATTATCGTCGTAGTTAAAATAATATTGCTTCTGCAACTGGCTAGCAAGGCCAGTTGTTTGGCTTGAATACTGCTTACCTTTATAACTCAACAATTTCATGAATACACAATATGCAGTTGATTTAGTCTCAATCACAGCTACAAACCTAATGTCAGAGAGTACGTCAAGAGGATACGTTGACACTTGACCGATAGATGATTGATGATTCGGGTAAAGAGACAAGATGCCTTCCACACAGACGATCAGCTATCGTCGGTGTACTGGCGTCGATCTAAGTCTGATGTAGGACCGCGCGTAAACATTCCGTACGCTAGTTTATTGGAGAATGGATTTCAACCTAAGCTATGGTTAAAATCCATTTTTATAGCTTGCCTTACTTATATATTCCATCGCTAAGAAGTATTTATATTACGATGTTCCGTGAAATTTTATTAGAGAAAGAGTATAAATATAGGAGACAGTAAAAATAATCTTTTATTTGATTAATTTTCTCAGCAGAATAACACACTTACAGATTACCTAAATTAAATACAATAATAAAATATTGCAATCCGGCGATAAGTGGAAAACCAAGCTTTAGGATACTTTATATCGTATCGTAAAATAATCATGGAATCCAGCCAAAACAATACTACAGAAGTCGATGAGTACAGACGTCGACTAGCGTACGGAATGTTTGCGCGCGATTGTTCAACAGATTCAGAGATCGAAGCGAGTACTGCACCGCTAGCATGGAGCGTCTGGGTTGAAGACTTCTTGTCTACGTTCCCGAACGTTGTGATGAAAATACGCGTAGTGGATCCAAGTGGATTGAAAGAATAATACAATGCAGAGTAAAAACTTTACCGATAAGTGACTTCTATGATTTCGTCTGTATCAACGACACTCTGATCAAGCGGTAACTCTCAGTTGAACATGCTTGTTTTGTTCTTAAACACGTTCTTTACAGTTTTTGTTGCTTGCGAACTTCTGCGATTTTTGTCTTCAGTCCATAAAGTAAGGAAGTACAAATCATCACATCATGAGTTTGATGCGGCAAGTCAAGCGAGAAGTGCGATGAGAACACTCCTTTAATATACCGTAGCCAAGAGGGATTCAAAATTCGAAATTCGTAAATTATTACTTATGAAATAATAAAATAACATATGCAACACAAAACACAGTTTTATTTGGGTCTTTTTGCAAGCGCTTTATAGTTGTTTTCGCAGTTTTGACTTTATAGAAACCTTTCACAATAATGGTTATGTCGACTTCCATTGTATAATTAAAGGTGCCTTGCACTAAGATTGCCTATTTTAGCCACCAGTACATGGTTTTTTAAAGATTTTATTATATTAAACCGACACTGGTTGCCACTTTCCAAAATATAGATTTCCTATGGAGTATAACTGACAAGTTACTCCATGGTTACAATCGTAATATATTACAATATTTATGAGTAGGTACATTGTTCTTGAAATTATGGTTATGTGAAGACAATGTCTCAAAAAGTCTGCCAAAAAACAAGCTTATCTACCTACCCGAACGTTGTGATGAGTACACCACCAGGCTTGATTCCAGCTACAAACCAACCGCAAAGAGAACAACCTGGGGAACGTGCGACAAATGATCGATAATCATGATTATATTTTATTGGGTTGCATTGACGATGTGGTGTAGGCACAACATATACCAGCATACACGCTGTGACACTTGACCGCTAGATAATTAATGGTTTACAATATGAGAACCACGAAACGGGAATTAACGCAAAATTACCTTGGAATCGCTTGAAACTTCAAACAGTAGCAGACACACAAACGATTCAAAGGTATTTTGCGTTAATTCCCGTTTCGTAGTTTACGTATTAGGTTTAAATGCAACTCAAACGTTTAAAAGTTGTTTAGTGGGACACGATAACGATGTGGCAGAGTGTTAAGCCTTGTATCAGCAGCCCGAGTGCCATCACTTGTACATTGACTAGTCGTGGCTTCCGAAAGCCGATTGTCGACTTTCTTGAATCCATGCCACACAGGGCTTACGTTAAGTGAGGAAATCATATATGGGTTTCAACTACCAATTGCGTTTGAAGTCCTAGTGTCAACATTTGTGTAAAAAAATATTTGGAAACTTGACGTGCGGGCCCTACATCAGACTCGGAAAACGACGCGAGTACACACGCACGCTACTCATAGCGCCGACTGTCTTTAAACTGATATGTACGAGAAGAATGCTCGTCATAATGTTTCTAGTAACTCTAGTTATGACTGTCAGTTGGTTCGCCACTCCACCGGGTCTATAAATACATTTTGTCTCAAAAGGAACAACTTGAAATTGCATCTGTTGGGGAATACACAAACATGTACCATAGCTGTACAGCTGATCGTGTCGTTGAAGGGCAGCATGCATGCAATTTTTTTTGTATATCTATTATAAATTATTATTTACATGTAGTATAATTCTTATAGCAGTCGATTTGGAAAATGGATTTCAACCACAATTATGGTTGAAAGCCATTTTTATTTCTTCCGTCACTTTAGATTCCGTCGCTAAAAATACTTCGAAATAGATTAATATACTTAGGCGGACAGGTAACCTTATTAGTTACGAAGTTGCAAGTACACTTGAGTAGGGTCCTGCGCACACTTCTGTAAAACATTATGCGGATACCTCAGCCGCATCGGGACACACGGATTTGAGCGAAGCGGTTTTAAGCTGGAATTAAATAAACTGATAACTGATCAACTTATAATTTAGTGGTCGTTGACCTTGTTTCGTACCTATTTGTTGTACTGATACGTATGATGACCTCGCTACCGCGTGTGATAAGGCAATCTGTAAATCCACAGATCCAAATACTTCTTGAGACAGGTGTATAGTACAAAGTGAAATGCAATGAAGTTAAACGGTGTTTTATAATTGCTGTTTTATATTAAACCGTACTCGAAGGCGCCGATGACATTAACTCGCGAGTTCACTATATAGGCGCCCACGGCACGCGCGCCGCGGCCGAGCATATCGCGGCAGCGGGTTCATACGTCACACAACGTGACGTCCGTTTAGGTAAGACAGCTCGGCGCGTGGGCCGTCCTTTAGATCGATACACGGAGAGTCGTAATGTAATAACTAGTTAGTTGTCCATTATTTTGCCTCACACTGAGTCTGATAACACAATAATTGGAATGGTTTAGCTGAAAATGTTATGAGTGAGTAGCCAATGTATGTAGAGCTAATTTTGTACATAAAGTTGATTTTACATTTTCGATTTAGATACAGACAGATATCGACGCAGTCAATACGTAATATTGTTGTAAATCCATAAACACAAGCAAACCGATGCGCGCGAAGTGAAACACTAGCTAGCTAGCTAGTATGCTAGGGTCACAACATTTGTTTAAAAAAATATTTGGAAAATAGACTACAAACGCAATTGATAGTTGGAAACCCATATATGATTTCCTCACTTAAACGTAAGCCCTGTGTGGCATGGATTCAAGAAAGTAGACAACCGGCTTTCGGAGGCCACGAATTAGTCAATGTACAAGTGATGGCTCTCGGGCTGCTGATACAAGGCTTAACACTCTGCCACATCGTTATCGTGTCCCACTATCAACTTTTGAACTTTCGAGTTGCATTGATACCTAATACGTAAACTAAGAAACGGGAATTAACGCAAAATACCTTTGAATTGTTTGTGCGTCTACTACTGTTTGAAGTTTCAAGCGATTCCAAGGCCATTTTGCGTTAATTCCCGTTTCGTGGTTCTCATATTGTAAACCATTAAATATCTACCGGTCAAGTGTCACAGCGTATATAGCTGGTGTATGTGCCTGCCCCGCATCGTCAATGCAACCCAAGAAAATGTAATCATTATTATCGATCATTTGTCGCACGTTCCCCCGGTTGTTCTCTTTGTGGTTGGTTTGTAGCTGGAATCATGCCTGCTGCAGTATTCATCACAACGTTCGGGTAGGCAGATAAGAAGTCTTCAACCCAGACAGTCCGTGCTTTCAGTGTACTCGCGTCTGTCTCCGCGTCTGATGCAGGATCACGCGCGAACATTCCGTACGCTAGTCGACGTCTGTACTCGTCGACTGCCGTAGTAGAGTTGCGGTTGGAATCCATGTTTTATATTTTCTCTTACTATATATTCCATGTCTGTGCATTTCTAAATTATCGTCGTAGTTAAAATAATATTGCTTCTGCAACTGGCTAGCAAGGCCAGTTGTTTGGCTTGAATACTGCTTACCTGGATACCTCACCATTTTGAAGAATACACAATATACAGTTGATTTAGTCTCAGTCACAACTACAAACCCAATGTCAGAGAGTACGTCAAGAGGATACGTTGACACCTGACCGATAGATGATTGATGATTAAAGTTGGTAACGTGTATACAATACATACAACACGGCTGAGCGGTCTTAAATCGCGGTCGTGTCGCTTCCACCGACTCGATCAGATTTTGCCACAGGTAATGATGGTATGAAAAATCTTCGTAAGAGCTTCCCATGAAGAGATGTTAACAGAACAACGACTATAAATGAAGTATAATATGTTGACGATCTGCAAATAATCTACACACATTTATAACATAGCATTGACAACGTCGTGCCTTCCGGAAGTGGAGTTGCATCAATTCGCGTCGTCTCTATTGCCTATATCTGACAAACGCTGATAATAGCATGTGATAACAATATCTCGCTGCGCCGAGTAAAAACTTCGTGGAATTAAAGAATTGTATCAAGAACTTGCCATCAGCAATGGACATCTGTGGCCTATCCAATGAAAGCAATATCACAAAATTTTAACCATAACAAGCAGGTTCACCGAAGTTCACAGAAGTCGCTGAGTACAAACATCGAATAGCGTATGGGAATATTTGCGCGCGATTCTTCAACAGAATCAGAGATCGAAGCACCGCCAACATGGAGCGTCTGGGTTGAAAAGACTTCTTGTCTCCGTCCCCGAGAGTCTTAATGAACATACACACGACATGGTGACGGTACTGTGTAGTCATTGAAATGTGTGAATCTGCCTTAAGACATGCGTGGACAGTCACACGTATAGTACTGTCGTGTAAGCAGAGATGCAAGTAGTGCCGAAACACTTCTTGAGACACCGTGTAGGAAAGTTAAATGCATAGTCAGTTAAACGGTGTTTCATAATTAGTGTTTTATATTAAACCGTACTCGAAGGCGCCGATGACATTAACTCGCGAGTTCACTATATAGGCGCCCACGGCACGCGCGCCGCGGCCGAGCATATCGCGGCAGCGGGTTCATACGTCACACAACGTGACGTCAGTTTAGGTAAGACTGCTCGGCGCGTGGTCCGTCCGTTAGATCTATATACGGAGAGTCGTAACTATAGTTAGTTGTCCATTATTTGGCCTCCACACTGAGTCTGATAAACACAAGATTTGGAATGGTTTCGCTGAAAATATAGGTTATTATAGGTGGGTGGCCATTTTGTATATAATGTTGATTTTACATGTAAAAAACAGGTTTCGACGCAGTCAACTCGTAATATTAATCTATAAACACAAGCATACAATGCGCGCGAAGTGAACACAATACTCTGCAGCAAATAAAAACGAAATATTTTGGTCCTGCATGCGAAGACACCGATGACATTAACGTTAGAGTTCACTACTATGGAGGCGCACTCGCCCGCGCCCCGGGCATATCCCGACATCGTCATCCTGCGTGACGTCGCGCGTCAGTTTTAGTTAAACGTGCAAAGCAGCGCGTGGTAACTTAAAACTTCTTATATGTGTATGTCGTATAATGATCGTTATATAATAATAGTGCTACTTAGTTACCATTATTTCGTAACTCTACCGAGTCTAGGCTGGCTGCAAAACTAAAGGATTTGAATGTGTGAGCCGTTTAACTTTCAATGAGTAGACGATTTTTTTACGAAAATTACTCATTGAAAGTTAAACGGCGCACACAGTACCGTAGGAGAGAGGACGCTATGTGTACCTACAACATTCAGTGTAGCCGTCGCGTTATCGACGCACGCAGGCGCATCATCATCATCATCATCATCATATCAGCCAGAGGACGTCCACTACTGAACAAAGGCCCTCCCCTTAGATTTCCACAACGAGCGGTTACATGCCAGCCCAGCCCGCAAGCGTTTGCTTGTTATTTATTCCTTTCATCAAATATCCAATCCGCTTTCAGAATCAACGAACTAGTCAATTTAATTTGTTTTATTCATGAAAGTTACCGCTCAGGCTGCTGTCACAAACCTACTCCGCTGGGCCGCATCATTCTCGTAACGCACTTCCATGTATAAAGCTATTTATCTGTCAAGTGCCACCCGTTCCTCCGGATATTTCTCTTTGAAGATGGATTGTAAGTGTGAGTTAAGCTACAACAACTGCAACTGCTTGTTCATCACTGCGTTTGGGTAAAGGTATAAGTCTTCGACTCTTCCACTTCGCGCTTAGTGTACTCGCGTGCGTAACTGTTCCATACGCTAGCGACGTCTGTCCTCTTCAACTGCTAAAGTATTGTTGCAGACCGTTCATACATAGGAGATTTATGCAATATAATGTGGTTTTTACAAAATATTGTTTGGGAGATGGAATATATAGTAAGGGAAAATATAAAACATGGATTCCAACCGCAACTCTACTTCAGCAATCGATGAGTACAGACGTCAACTAGCGTATGGAATGTTTACGCGCGATCCTCCAACAGACACAGACACAGAGATTTACGCGATTACTGTAGCACTAGCTCGGGGCGTCTGGGTCGAAGACTACTTGCGTCTCTACCCGAACGTTGTGATCAACACACGAGCAGTTGATTTGGACTCGATCACAGTAACAACCCAATGTATAACAGAAACGCCTTGAAAGGTGTGATCCTTAATTGACCCATAGCTGATTGATTGATTACATTGATTTAAGGTTGCGCCTAACGACGTGGCTGAATAAGGCTGACCTCGCCGTTGAAGCAGTTTGCAACTGTAAACATGCAAGATTAAAAAACCAACAACATTCTCGCTAGTACGTTTAAACACATTGCTCATGACCACCAAACGAGTGAAAGAATTCTTACTAAGTAACAATGCACCAACAAATGCCAACTGTGAATTTTCAGCATTATTGTCACATATTGATTGGATGACAAGATGCAACTTAAAAAATAATTACATTTTTTCATTTCGACCGTTTGCAAATTTAAAATATATTTTAAATAAATCCAATCAAGAAGTTTGTAATGATGAGTTCAATTGAATCAGTCGAAGATGGCAGGGGTTGGTGCATATTACTGGTTTAATATATTTTGCTCATTCGGCGGACATTTATCGAGCACCGTGATGTTTGACTATGGCACGCCGCTGGGGTAAAGAGACAAGAGGACTTCCACGCAGACAATCAGCTATCGGTGTACTGGCGTCGATCTGAGTCTGATGTAGGACCGCGCGTAAGCATTCCGCACGCTAGTTTATTGGAAAATGGATTTCAACCGAAGCTATGGTTGAAATCCATTTTTATCGCTTCCCTTACTTATATTCCATCGCTAAGAATTATTATATTACGATGTTCCGTGACATTTTATTAGAGAAAGAGTAAAATATAAGAGACAGTAAAAATAATCTTTTATTTGATTAATTTTCCCAGCAGAATAACATACTCACAGATTACCTAAATTAACTATAATAATAATTATAAATATTTATGGTAAATCAAATTCAGTTATTGAAAATAGCTTTGCAATCCGGCGATATAAGTAGAAAACCAAGCTAGGATACTTTATATTCAAGTGTGATCATACGAGGACCTGGAGCCCCCCTTCGATGCCGAAGAAGACCGCTCCAGTGGTTTTAGCCGGTAGGAGGCCGGCATACCCCTTCGCCGTTCCTTCTGGGTGAAGGAAGTTCCATGTAGAATTTCCATTGGACATCAATAAAAAAAGGATACTTTATATCGTTAACCTAAAAAAAACACGGAAACACTGAGTTCCCGTACTTGAAGGCACCGATGCCATTAACTTGTGAGTTCACTATAGAGGCGGACACGGCGCTTGCGCCGCGGTCATACATATCGCGGCATTGTCATGATTGGTTCGCCACTCTACCGAGTCCGATGTCACAGATTAGTTGTAACTGTTAAGAGTACACAGCAGACAATTTGGAAAATGGATTTCATACACGTGCTATGGTTGAAATCCATTCTTCCGGTAGTTATCATAAAATATGTTTTGAAATTATCGTCGTTGTAAAATATTCCATGTTTGTGTTCTCGTAGATATGTAGGATTGGAAGTGGTTGTTATTTCAAAGCCACGTCTTCGGGTGCGCTTCGAATTTACACTATGCTCCTTTGCGCTTTGGCATAGATAAACTCTGTATTTAGTTAATATGGAGTATATTAATAACTTGATGTGCCAAGATCCAGCCGTATAAGATATAATCGTCTTACAATAGGTACTGTGGTACTTATTTATTTCTTTACGACAGGGCTTTTATTTATAACCGACTTCAAAAAGGAGGAGGTAAAGAGTTTTATTTCCATCCTTGATTTAGCGATGACATTCACTTGTGATTTCAGTATACATAAAGCGTACATATCGCAGCGCGACTTACAGATTACGTGATCAAACGTGACGCATAACGATAATTTTAAAATGTCTATAGCGATGGAAGAAATCAAAAATGGATTTCAACCACACTTGCAGTTGAAATCCATTTTCCAAATACCATTTTTTAATACGGACTTCTAAAAGCGTACGGAATAATGTTTGCGCGTAATGCTTACACATCAGCCGTTCGTCGCCAGTGCAACTCGATAGCGCCGAGTTGTCTGGGTTGGATTGAGTTTAAAGTACCTAACGGAAGAAATAAAAATGGATTTCAACGACAGCTGTGGTTGAAATCCATTTTCAAAATCGACTGTTGTAAGTATATTGCAGTGTCGTCGTGATGCCTAGATTGTTCTAGATTGTTCCTGGTGGCGCTGGATTCTGCTTCATATTGTGTCAATGCAGTCAAGACAGGCGTAACTGAAAATGAATATTTTATTGAATTGATATTATTAAGTTGATCAATAAACTGTCATGGCAGCAATTAGGCTAACCAATCCCGCCATGATCAAGGTAGCATTCGCTCACGGGCCATACATCAGCATCGCTCTAACATAATCTATGAAACTTAAACGTCCCGTGACACAACGCCACCATCAGCAAGACACTTCAGTGAACATGACATATCTATCTTGCCAACATCATTTTACTAGTTCCGCCCTGATCACCACCACACCAGTCTTTATTTGTGTGTGACGTAAAGGGCTAAAATCAGCTGCCTCCTCTTGTCCGTTAAGAAAAACACAATTACACTGCGGTCACCAAGCCGTTTGACACCGTGCTGATTACAGCAATTAAAAGTAAGGCTACCGTTTTCAACGTTTACGACACATGTTTTAATGCATAAACACAAAACAACGTGTTCCCGTACTTGAAGTCACCGATGCCATTAACTTGTGGATGTAATATAGAGGCGAACACGGCGCGCGCGCCGCGGCTTTTCATATCGCGTCATCGTAATCGTACATGAGGTCATGATAGATAAAACTGGGTGGTCCTTCAAACTGATATGTACGAGTGGAACGCTCGTAACAATGTTTCTAGTCACTCTAGTCATGATTGTCCACTGTGTCTCTAAATATACTTTGGTTAAAAACGAACAAATTGAAATTGCAACTGTTGGGGAATACACCAACGTGTACCATAGCCATACAGCTAATCGTGTCATTGAAGCAGCATTTTTTGTATGTCTAATATAAATTATTATTTACATGTAGTATAATAATGCTTACAGCAGTCGATTTTGAAAATGGATTTCAACCACAGTAACGGTTGAAATCCATTTTTATTTCTTCCGTCACTTTAGATTCCGTCGCTAAAAATATTTCATTGTTATCGTCGTTGTTTTTAAGATGTCTGTTTTTCTTGGATTGTAATCGAAGCCAAATCATCTTCTGGTGTATTCATAGCGACGTTTCGAGTAGAGAGACTACAAGTTGTCGTCAACCCAGAGAGACAGTCGGCGCTATGAGTAGTGTGTGTACTCGCGTCGTTTCCCGCGTCTGATGGTAGGACCTGCACGTCAAGTAGGCTAGTGTCACAACATTTGACTATTAGTTAATATTAATATTGTTCTTGTGACATTAATTTATAATATTTATAAAAAACTGTAAATGTGTGAGCATCATGTAGCCATTAATGTTATATGTTAAGTACTTATTTTGATTGTCTTTTGCCTGGCTGTATTGGTCTGTCATGCTCACTAAAATGTCTTGCTAACGGTGGCGTTGTGTATCGGGTTGTTCGGTTCCCTACAATATGGTTGAGCTAAGCGATGCTGATGCATGCGTCATGCTCGTGAACGGGTGCCGTCTGTTGGGACTGGTCAGCCGTTACCTGCCACGGCAAATTCATTATTGTAATTTTATTGTGGTATGTTTCATCTTTACACATTAACCTACATTTTTCTCTGTATATGTTTTACAATAATGTGTACCTATACAATTAACATTGTAATCCTCAACTATTTTAAAAGAGTATCCATGGAGTTTCTTGCCGGCTCTTCTCCATGAGATCAACTATTTGGAACCGTGCAACTTAAATTCTGACGTTTCATAAGTGCCAATATTTGGTTTATTTGAAATAAAAAACTTTGACTTTGACTTCATTTGTATAAAAATATGATTTCCTCACTTAACGAAAAAGCTCTGTGTGGCATGGATTCAAGAAAGTAGGCAAAATCGGCTTTCGGAAGCCACAAACTAGGCAATGTACAAGTGATCGGGCCTGCTGATACAAGGCTCTGCCACATCGTTACCGTGTCCCACTATCAACTTTTAAACTTTCGAGTTGCATTGATACCTAATACGTAAACTAAGAAACGGGAATTAACGCAAAATACCTTTGAATCGTTGTGCGTCTGCTACTGTTTGAAGTATGCGTTAATTCCCGTTTCGTGGTTCTCATAATGTAAACCATTAAAGATCTATCGGTCAAGTGTCACAGGCGTGTATGCTGGTATGGCTGGTATGTGCCTGCACCGCATCGTAAATGCAACCCAATAAAATATAATCATTATTATCGATCATTTGTCGCACGTTCCCCCGGTTGTTCTCTTTGCGATTGGTTTGTAGCGGGAATCCAGCCTGCTGCAGTATTCATCACAACGTTCGGGTAGGCAGATAAGAAGTCTTCAACCCAGACAGTGCGTGCTATCAGTGTACTCGCGTCTGTCTCCGCGTCTGATGCAGGATCACGCGCGAACATTCCGTACGCTAGTCGACGTCTGTACTCGTCGACTGCCGTAGTATAGTTGCGGTTGGAATCCATGTTTTATATTTTCCCTTACTATATATTCCATGTCTGTGCATTTCTAAATTATCGTCGTAGTTAAAATAATATTGCTTCTGCAACTGGCTAGCAAGGCCAGTTGTTTGGCTTGAATACTGCTTACCTTTATAACTCAACAATTTCATGAATACACAATATGCAGTTGATTTAGTCTCAATCACAGCTACAAACCTAATGTCAGAGAGTACGTCAAGAGGATACGTTGACACTTGACCGATAGATGATTGATGATTCGGGTAAAGAGACAAGATGCCTTCCACACAGACGATCAGCTATCGTCGGTGTACTGGCGTCGATCTAAGTCTGATGTAGGACCGCGCGTAAACATTCCGTACGCTAGTTTATTGGAGAATGGATTTCAACCTAAGCTATGGTTAAAATCCATTTTTATAGCTTGCCTTACTTATATATTCCATCGCTAAGAAGTATTTATATTACGATGTTCCGTGAAATTTTATTAGAGAAAGAGTATAAATATAGGAGACAGTAAAAATAATCTTTTATTTGATTAATTTTCTCAGCAGAATAACACACTTACAGATTACCTAAATTAAATACAATAATAAAATATTGCAATCCGGCGATAAGTGGAAAACCAAGCTTTAGGATACTTTATATCGTATCGTAAAATAATCATGGAATCCAGCCAAAACAATACTACAGAAGTCGATGAGTACAGACGTCGACTAGCGTACGGAATGTTTGCGCGCGATTGTTCAACAGATTCAGAGATCGAAGCGAGTACTGCACCGCTAGCATGGAGCGTCTGGGTTGAAGACTTCTTGTCTACGTTCCCGAACGTTGTGATGAAAATACGCGTAGTGGATCCAAGTGGATTGAAAGAATAATACAATGCAGAGTAAAAACTTTACCGATAAGTGACTTCTATGATTTCGTCTGTATCAACGACACTCTGATCAAGCGGTAACTCTCAGTTGAACATGCTTGTTTTGTTCTTAAACACGTTCTTTACAGTTTTTGTTGCTTGCGAACTTCTGCGATTTTTGTCTTCAGTCCATAAAGTAAGGAAGTACAAATCATCACATCATGAGTTTGATGCGGCAAGTCAAGCGAGAAGTGCGATGAGAACACTCCTTTAATATACCGTAGCCAAGAGGGATTCAAAATTCGAAATTCGTAAATTATTACTTATGAAATAATAAAATAACATATGCAACACAAAACACAGTTTTATTTGGGTCTTTTTGCAAGCGCTTTATAGTTGTTTTCGCAGTTTTGACTTTATAGAAACCTTTCACAATAATGGTTATGTCGACTTCCATTGTATAATTAAAGGTGCCTTGCACTAAGATTGCCTATTTTAGCCACCAGTACATGGTTTTTTAAAGATTTTATTATATTAAACCGACACTGGTTGCCACTTTCCAAAATATAGATTTCCTATGGAGTATAACTGACAAGTTACTCCATGGTTACAATCGTAATATATTACAATATTTATGAGTAGGTACATTGTTCTTGAAATTATGGTTATGTGAAGACAATGTCTCAAAAAGTCTGCCAAAAAACAAGCTTATCTACCTACCCGAACGTTGTGATGAGTACACCACCAGGCTTGATTCCAGCTACAAACCAACCGCAAAGAGAACAACCTGGGGAACGTGCGACAAATGATCGATAATCATGATTATATTTTATTGGGTTGCATTGACGATGTGGTGTAGGCACAACATATACCAGCATACACGCTGTGACACTTGACCGCTAGATAATTAATGGTTTACAATATGAGAACCACGAAACGGGAATTAACGCAAAATTACCTTGGAATCGCTTGAAACTTCAAACAGTAGCAGACACACAAACGATTCAAAGGTATTTTGCGTTAATTCCCGTTTCGTAGTTTACGTATTAGGTTTAAATGCAACTCAAACGTTTAAAAGTTGTTTAGTGGGACACGATAACGATGTGGCAGAGTGTTAAGCCTTGTATCAGCAGCCCGAGTGCCATCACTTGTACATTGACTAGTCGTGGCTTCCGAAAGCTGATTGTCGACTTTCTTGAATCCATGCCACACAGGGCTTACGTTAAGTGAGGAAATCATATATGGGTTTCAACTACCAATTGCGTTTGAAGTCCTAGTGTCAACATTTGTGTAAAAAAATATTTGGAAACTTGACGTGCGGGCCCTACATCAGACTCGGAAAACGACGCGAGTACACACGCACGCTACTCATAGCGCCGACTGTCTTTAAACTGATATGTACGAGAAGAATGCTCGTCATAATGTTTCTAGTAACTCTAGTTATGACTGTCAGTTGGTTCGCCACTCCACCGGGTCTATAAATACATTTTGTCTCAAAAGGAACAACTTGAAATTGCATCTGTTGGGGAATACACAAACATGTACCATAGCTGTACAGCTGATCGTGTCGTTGAAGGGCAGCATGCATGCAATTTTTTTTGTATATCTATTATAAATTATTATTTACATGTAGTATAATTCTTATAGCAGTCGATTTGGAAAATGGATTTCAACCACAATTATGGTTGAAAGCCATTTTTATTTCTTCCGTCACTTTAGATTCCGTCGCTAAAAATACTTCGAAATAGATTAATATACTTAGGCGGACAGGTAACCTTATTAGTTACGAAGTTGCAAGTACACTTGAGTAGGGTCCTGCGCACACTTCTGTAAAACATTATGCGGATACCTCAGCCGCATCGGGACACACGGATTTGAGCGAAGCGGTTTTAAGCTGGAATTAAATAAACTGATAACTGATCAACTTATAATTTAGTGGTCGTTGACCTTGTTTCGTACCTATTTGTTGTACTGATACGTATGATGACCTCGCTACCGCGTGTGATAAGGCAATCTGTAAATCCACAGATCCAAATACTTCTTGAGACAGGTGTATAGTACAAAGTGAAATGCAATGAAGTTAAACGGTGTTTTATAATTGCTGTTTTATATTAAACCGTACTCGAAGGCGCCGATGACATTAACTCGCGAGTTCACTATATAGGCGCCCACGGCACGCGCGCCGCGGCCGAGCATATCGCGGCAGCGGGTTCATACGTCACACAACGTGACGTCCGTTTAGGTAAGACAGCTCGGCGCGTGGGCCGTCCTTTAGATCGATACACGGAGAGTCGTAATGTAATAACTAGTTAGTTGTCCATTATTTTGCCTCACACTGAGTCTGATAACACAATAATTGGAATGGTTTAGCTGAAAATGTTATGAGTGAGTGGCCAATGTATGTAGAGCTAATTTTGTACATAAAGTTGATTTTACATTTTCGATTTAGATACAGACAGATATCGACGCAGTCAATACGTAATATTGTTGTAAATCCATAAACACAAGCAAACCGATGCGCGCGAAGTGAAACACTAGCTAGCTAGCTAGTATGCTAGGGTCACAACATTTGTTTAAAAAAATATTTGGAAAATAGACTACAAACGCAATTGATAGTTGGAAACCCATATATGATTTCCTCACTTAAACGTAAGCCCTGTGTGGCATGGATTCAAGAAAGTAGGCAATCGGCTTTCGGAAACCACGACTAGTCAATGTACAAGTGATGGCTCTCGGGCTGCTGATACACGACTCAACACTACCACATCGTTATCGTGTCCCACTATCAACTTTTAAACTTTCGAGTTGATTGATACCAAATACGTAAACTAAGAAACGGGAATTAACGCAAAATACCTTTGAATCGTTTGTGCGTCTGCTACTGTTTGAAGTTTCAAGCGATTCCAAGGTCATTTTGCGTTAATTCACGTTTCGTGGTTCTCATATTGTAAACCATTAAATATCTACCGGTCAAGTGTCACAGCGTATATGGCTGGTATATGTGCCTGCAACCGCATCGTTAATGCAACCCAATAAAATATAATCATTCTCTTATCGATCATTTGTCGCACGTTCCCCCGGTTGTTCTCTTTGCGGTTGGTTTGTAGCTGGAATCAAACTTGCTGCAGTATTCATTACAACGTTCGGGTAGGCAGATAAGAAGTCTTCAACCCAGACAGTGCGTGCTATCAGTGTACTCGCGTCTGTCTCCGCGTCTGATGCAGGATCACGCGCGAACATTCCGTACGCTAGTCGACGTCTGTACTCGTCGACTGCCGTAGTATAGTTGCGGTTGGAATCCATGTTTTATATTTTCCCTTACTATATATTCCATGTCTGTGCATTTCTAAATTATCGTCGTAGTTAAAATAATATTGCTTCTGCAACTGGCTACCAAGGCCAGTTGTTTGGCTTGAATACTGCTTACCTGTATACCTCACCATTTTGAAGAATACACAATATACAGTCTCAGTCACAACTACAAACCCTATGTCAGAGAGTACGTCAAGAGGATACGTTGACACTTGACCGATAGATGATTGACGATTAAAGTTGGTAACGTGTATACAATACATACAACACGGCTGAGCGGTCTGAAATCGCGGTCGTGTCGCTTCCACCGACTCGATCAGATTTTGCCACAGGTAATGATCGTATGAAAAATCTTCGTAAGAGCTTCCCATGAAGAGATGTTAACAGAACAACCACTATATAAAAAAAGTATAATATGTTGACGATCTGAAAATAATCTACACACGATTATAATACAGCATTGTCAACGTCGTGCCTTCCGGAAGTGGAATTGCATCAGTTCGCGTCGTCTCCATTGCCTATATCTGTCAAACGCTGATAATCGCGTGTGAAAACAATACACCGCTGCGCCGAGTAAGAACTTCGTAGAATTAAAGAATTCTAACAACAACTTGCCACCAGCAGTGCCATCTCTCTGTGGCTATCCAATAGAATTTCAACCATACTAAGCAGGTTCACCCCAGCTTATCAATCTGTAAAATTGCTACTATGCATTGATTTCTCTAATCAATTTCTTAATCTACAATTAATTATTACGACCCAGTGTATTGACCCACCGCGCCGCTCTAATCTCAATAATGTATTTGTTGTATTTATACTGACATCACGTTTGATGACGCAATCTGCTTGTCACGACACGATATGTGCGGTGGACGCCAGACTGCGCCTATATAGTGAACTCGCAAGTTAATGTCATCGGTCTTCTGAGTATGGGAACAAAAATATTTGATATATTATATTGTATACACTGCCGTAAAAATTGAAAAGGGTTACTTTTTTACTATCGTCAGACGATGAGGTGAGTCCCTTTTTTAACTTGGGAAATGCTCTTGGACTACCTCCGCCTTGGGAAGGGCGGAGCGGCATGCCGCGTTCAATTCAAACCGGCTAAAATCAGAGGGAGGGTACACAACGCGGACATATTGGAGAGGTTGGGTGTATTCGTCCCAGACCGATATGTGCGTCGCCGGCGTCGGCCGCGGCTACTAGTAGTACCGCGCGCGCGCACTAACTTGTTGCAGGAGGCGCTCCGCACTCTAAACCTCATAGATAGCGATGCATTCACTACGGGCCTCTTAAGAAAGCTCAAGGTTACTCAACGAACTATGCAGAGCGAGCTATGTTTGGTGTTTCTCTACGAGATCCGTAGAACTAAAGTTGCCGACATAGCTGAAAGGGATAAGTAAGCTGAAGTGGCAATGGGCGGGGCTGTCTGCCTGTCTGTTTATTCTCGCTAATCTCCAAAACGGCTGGACCGATTTCTACGGGACTTTCACTGGTAGATAGCTGATGTCATATGGAATAACTTAGGCTACTTTTATTTAAGAAGAATAATTAGAAATCCTCGTAAAAATAAAACTATGAAATTCAATATATACGAGTATATATGCACTATGTCAAGTGTCTATGCCGAAGTACTCTTATATTTATAAATAATCCAATTTCCTTTAAATTAAACGGCGGGTGCAACCGCAAGTCCCAGCTAATTCAGAATCATAAATTTTTTTGTAACCAGCAATTCTGATATCAGGTCGGCTGGTCAAGATAGAATACTGAGGTAGCATTATTTAATTATAGATAGAAAATGGTAGCAATTAATAGTCAACTTTTCAATCCTGGATGAGGTAGGCAACCAGCCATCCTGGCGCTCACCCGGTAATACGCCATTACACTTCCACTCCCCGCTGATCGACCAACTAAGGCATGCCAGAGTTGAAAGTCCTGCGTGTACTCGTGGAGTTCCTTTCACACCAGCAGACAAAGGCATGCCGGAGACGAGGCCCTGACCGACTCTCTGTGGCATGTGGTATACAGTTCGCCACTCACATACAGCTCGCCACAAGCTGTCCTGCGTTTTGTAAGCTTCTTAATAGATCTAATGATAACTTTTTTACTGGGTAGGGAAGCTGCTTTCCGCGATTGCGTTATCCCATACTGAGATAACGGATGCTCTACAGAGGTTTATTATTGCAAAGAGTTTTCTTGATTTTTCCTCGCCTGAAACTTAACCTGACAACTTCTCTGGAGCAGTCTAGGGTCAGCAGGCTTGTGCGCAGCACAGCGCACAGCGAGGCTTGGGGGGATCCTTTACAATCCTCCCCGAGAAGTGCCTGGGGGCGACCTTTTTAGAGTCGCCTTCTCTCCGCTACAGGAGGTGACCGCTTTACAGTCATCCCCTCCGAAATGTGCCTAAAAGGCGTGGCATCAATGGGGGCTCTAGTGTGACCTGAAGCCCTCCTTCGGTGCCGAAGGTGACCACTTGATATGTATTTGGGAAGTAATGAAACAACAGACTGGCGTCAATGCTAGTTTATTACTAAGTATGTAAGCGCGCGCGCAGGCCGCCCGTTGCACCACGCGTGCTATAGATGTAGGTACATACATACATCACACCACTCCAGTGGTTTTAGCCGGTAGGAGTCATGCATGCCCCTTCATTCAGGAGGAAGTTATAAGAAAAGGATCAGCAGGCTATCACAGTGTATATAATTATTGCGTTATACAACTAATAAAAATAAAACGACATTTAAAAATAAAACGCAAACCATTTTACAATATCACTTTATTACGGTCCATATTTATAATAGTAGCGACATTACCGAATACAGACAAGTATGGCGTGGCTTACAAATTATTTGCACTGACTACCGTGTGATAGCTACACTATTTAATTAAATACAGCGAAGTCCACACAGCTGACAGCTTGTCATAATGTGTAATATAAATAAACGAATACTTTGGTATTTTCAGTTATAAAATTTTCATATCTAATCACAACAACGGTTTTATTGAAAAAAAAACGCATCGTTGCGGTATCATCATTTTTCGGCCGAATGAAGTCCACTGCTGGACACAGGCCTCCCCCAAAGATCACCACAACGACCGATATGGGTGTGTTGTGTGCTCATGGGGGGGTGTTGCCATAATCGCCACGCTTGGCAGGCGGGTTGGCGATCGCAGTTGAGTTGTTAATGTACTCGAAGGACGCTGCTGCCCATCCTCCGGCTAATCCCTTAGTCGACTTTTACGACACCCATAGGATGAGATGGGGTGGTGGCATTCTGAGCCGGCACCACACGGCATATATAGTTTAGATAAATCCAATCAAGAAGTTTGTAATGATGAGTTCAAATGAATTAGTCGAAGATGGGCAGGCGTTGGTGCATATTACTGGTTTAATATATTTTGCTCATTCGGCGGACATATATTAACAATATTTATGAGTAGGTACAATTGTTACTTGAAGTTATGGTCATGTGAAGACACTGTCTTAAAAAGTCTATTCTAAACAGGCCTGATTATAACATTTCTTAAGTTTATGATGCAAAATGCTAGCTAACAAAATAAATAAATAACTTAAAGTTATATAATAATAAATTCAGATGTAAATAATTAATAATAAATGTGAAATGTTTTGTAATTTTTTCCGTTTAAGTTATGCAAGAGCTAGCAAGGCTTTAAAACTTCTTGCCTCTATGCCTAAATATTTTACCTTTAGTAAACAGAATACGTGCACTTAAGCAATAATAAATCCAACTGCTGGACAATACACATCTACATACTTTACTTCGCATACTTTATTTCGATTACTTGCTAGTGTGTTTTGAGGTTTTCCGTTTGTAGCCCACAGTGTGCTTAATAAGAAGATTTGTAAATCAACGAACCAGCAAGCACTAAGCGCGATCACACGAGTAACCACAACTGGTACAACGTGTACACGAACGAGTGGGATTCGAACTCGCCAGGTGGATCTCAAACCGGCCCCATCTACTTCACCCACATCGCGTCAGAAGACAGAGCCACCGCCCCGAAGGATCTCGGCGCCAACGCACATCCATACGGGAAAACGCTAAGGATTATGTGGTTACCCGACGCTGGATAAGTTTGCGTTCACAAATGCATCGGGTAAACGAGAAACGCTGGCAAGCTATAATGTCCATTTTTGATCCACTAGGGCTGCTACGTGCGACCATAACGGTGAAGATTACTCTGCAGGGAATGTGAAATGGAGAAAGAAAACTGGATGGGATGGACTATTCCCGCCGAAGAGACAATAGCGTTTAATTAACGGATAAATGATATAGCGTTACCTAGTGTCTGCGCTTGTCACTGTGCTACGCAACCTACGACGTCGTAGTGCGAACGATACATATATTTACCAACGTTAATGATCAAACCTACGCCACCGGACGGGTCAGCAGAAGAAGTAAAACACCATTAAAGCGAAAATGCACCATTAAAGGCGCAAAATGATGGATGGAGTTGCAAGTTTGCCTGATCCTGATAGGTGCCCGACTGAGATAGTTTAAAACACCTGCGGCATACGGAAAGTCATTGTATTGGAGCAATTCAAAGACGGCACTCCAATGGATATGGAACAACGACACGTCGTTACGTATCACACCGATTAAGCGAAATAGTGGAATTAGGGCGTAAAACAATGGGGATAAGTGCCCAGAATATGGCCGACAACGTGACCCGCTATAGAAAAAATCCGCATAAATAGATACGGATAGACGGTTCACCGGGCCGGATCTTTTATATAAATCAGAGAAAAAATGGCCAACTGACTTCCCCCAGGACTTCGACGAGGATGAATCCGTCATACACAAGGGAAGAGGAGAATATGAATGGCGTGAAACGTTTCTCGTCATGTAACAAACTGCATGCCGCTGCCTATGTAATGTTATTTATAAATACGTGCGGTAAACGTCAAAGGATTTACGTCACACAAGGAACGTGGAATTGTTGTTACTACGCGAAGCGCTACGCGACAGCTTTCCGACCAAATACGAATTGCTCGCATGAAATCCAATAGTCGACAGAACCAGCTGCCTATATATACTTCATCCTATAATATAGCACGGACAACCGAGTGATAAGACTGTACGGGTGAATCAACGCGGCTAACGTATCCTTGGAAACGATGCGACCGCATGTCAGTTGCGAAACACTCGCTCTTCCACATAATCATAGCCAATGAACACGCGAATAAGGGATACATCGTTCGCGAACACATAATTAATAATATGCACCAGCGCTACCGGATATTGCGTCAACGTACAAACAACAGTTATTGAAAATAGCTTTGCAATCCGGCGATAAGTAGAAAACCAAGCTTTAGGATACTTTATATTCTAGTGTGAATGTTACGAGGACCTGGAGCCCCCCTTCGATGCCGAAGAAGACCGCTGCAGTGGTTTTAGCCGGTAGGAGTCCGGCATACCCCTTCGCTCTTCCTTCTGGGTGAAGGAATTTCAATGTAGAATTTCCACTGGACATGAATAAAAAAAAAGGATACTTTATATCGATAACCTAAAAAAAACACGGAAACACTGAGTTCCCGTACTTGAAGGCACCGATGCCATTAACTTGTGAGTTCACAGTAGAGGCGGACACGGCGCTTGCGCCGCGGTCATACATATCGCGGCATTGTCATGATTGGTTCGCCACTCTACCGAGTCCGATGTCACAGATTAGTTGTAACCGTTAAGAGTACACAGCAGACAATTTTTTTATAGAATTTACACTATGCTCCTTTGCGCTTTGGCATAGATAAACTCTGTATTTAGTTAATATGGAGTATATTAATAACTTGATGTGCCAAGATCCAGCCGTATAAGATATAATCGTCTTAAATAATAAATAGGTACTGTGGTACTTATTTATTTCTTTAGGCTTTTATTTATAACCGACTGCAAAAAGGAGGAGGTAAAGAGTTTTATTTCCATCCTTGATTTAGCGATGACATTCACTTGTGATTTCAGTATATAAAGCGTACATATCGCAGCGCGACTTACATATTACGTGATCAAACGTGACGCACAACGATAATTTTAAAATATTTATAAGCGATGGAAGAAATCTAAAATGGATTTCAACCACACTTGCAGTTGAAATCCATTTTCCAAATACAATTTTTTTAGTACAGACTTCTAAAAGCGTACGGAATAGTTTCTGCGTGATGCTACATCAGCCGTTCGTCGCGAGTTCTACTCGATAGCGCCGAGTTTGTTGTTGGATTGCCGAGTTGGATTGAATTTAAAGTAAACGGAAGAAATAAAAATGGATTTCAACGACAGCTGTGGTTGAAATCCATTTTCAAAATCGACTGTTGTAAGTATATTGCAGTGTCGTCGTGATGCCTAGATTGTTCCTGGTGCCGCTGGATTCTGCTTCATATTGTGTCAATGCAGTCAAGACAGGCGTAACTGAAAATGAATATTTTATTGAATTAACATTATTAAGTTGATTAATAAACTGTCATGGCAGCATTAGGCTGACCAATCCCGCCATGATCAAGGTGGCATTCGCTCATGAGCATGCAGCATAGATCAGCATCGCCCAAACATAATGTATGACGACTAAGCGGCCCGTGACATGACGCCACCATCAGCAAGACACTTCAGTGAACATGACCTGTCTAAACTGTCAACATCATTTCACTAGTTCCGCCCTGATCACCAGTCTTTATCTGTGTGAGACGTAAAGGGCAGCTGCCTCCTCCTGTCCGTTAAGAAAAACACAATTACACTGAGATCACCAGACCGTTTGACACCGTGCTGATTACAGCAATCAAAAGTATGGCTACCGTTTTCAACGACACTAATGTTTAAATACATAAAAACAAAACACCCTGCTCCCGTACTTGAAGTCACCGATGCCATTAACTTGTGGATGTAATATAGAGGCGAACACGACGCGCGCGCCGCGGCTTTTCATATCGCGTCATCGTAATCATACATGAGGTCATGATAGATAAAACTGGGTGGTCCTTCAAACTGATATGTACGAGTGGAACGCTCGTAACAATGTTTCTAGTCACTCTAGTCATGATTGTCCACTGTGTCTCTAAATATACTTTGGTTAAAAACGAACAAATTGAAATTGCAACTGTTGGGGAATACACCAACGTGTACCATAGCCATACAGCTAATCGTGTCATTGAAGCAGCATTTTTTGTATGTCTAATATAAATTATTATTTACATGTAGTATAATAATGCTTACAGCAGTCGATTTTGAAAATGGATTTCAACCACAGTAACGGTTGAAATCCATTTTTATTTCTTCCGTCACTTTAGATTCCGTCGCTAAAAATATTTCATTGTTATCGTCGTTGTTTTTAAGATGTCTGTTTTTCTTGGATTGTAATCGAAGCCAAATCATCTTCTGGTGTATTCATAGCGACGTTTCGAGTAGAGAGACTACAAGTTGTCGTCAACCCAGAGAGACAGTCGGCGCTATGAGTAGTGTGTGTACTCGCGTCGTTTCCCGCGTCTGATGGTAGGACCTGCACGTCAAGTAGGCTAGTGTCACAACATTTGACTATTAGTTAATATTAATATTGTTCTTGTGACATTAATTTATAATATTTATAAAAAACTGTAAATGTGTGAGCAATACGTAAACTAAGAAACGGGAATTAACGCAAAATACCTTTGAATCGTTGTGCGTCTGCTACTGTTTGAAGTTTCAAGCGATTCCAAGGTCATTTTGCGTTAATTCCCGTTTCGTGGTTCTCATATTGTAAATCATTAAATATCTACCGGTCAAGTGTCACAGCGTATATGGCTGGTATATGTGCCTGCACCGCATCTTCAATGCAACCCAATAAAATATAATCATTAGTATCGATCATTTGTCGCACGTTCCCCCGGTTGTTCTCTTTGCGGTTTGGCTTGTAGCTGGAATCAAGCCTGCTGCAGTATTCATCACAACGTTCGGGTAGGCAGATAAGAAGTCTTCAACCCAGACAGTGCGTGCTATCAGTGTACTCGCGTCTGTCTCCGCGTCTGATGCAGGATCACGCGCGAACATTCCGTACGCTAGTCGACGTCTGTACTCGTCGACTGCCGTAGTATAGTTGCGGTTGGAATCCATGTTTAATTTTTTCCCTTACTATATATTCCATGTCTGTGCATTTCTAAATTATCGTCGTAGTTAAAATAATATTGCTTCTGCAACTGGCTAGCAAGGCCAGTTGTTTGGCTTGAATACTGCTTACCTGGATACCTCACCATTTTGAAGAATACACAATATACAGTTGATTTAGTCTCAGTCACAACCACAAACCCAATGTCAGAGAGTACGTCAAGAGGATACGTTGACACTTGACTGATAGATGATTGATGATTAAAGTTAGTAACGTGTATACAATACATACAACACGGCTGAGCGGTCTTAAATCGCGGTCGTGTCGCTTCCACCGACTCGATCAGATTTTGACACAGGTAATGAGCGTATGAAAAATCTTCGTAAGAGCTTCCCATGAAGAGATGTTAACAGAACAACGACTATAAATGAAGTATAATATGTTGACGATCTGCAAATAATCTACACACGATTATAATATAGCATTGACAACGTCGTGCCTTCCGGAAGTGGAATTGCATCAGTTCGCGTCGTCTCCATTGCCTATATCTGACAAACGCTGATAATCGCATGTGATAACAATATACCGCTGCGCCGAGTAAAAACTTCGTGGAATTAAAGAATTGTATCAAGAACTTGCCATCAGCAATGGACATCTGTGGCCTATCCAATGAAAGCAATATCACAAAAATTTACCATAACAAGCAGGTTCACCGAAGTTCACAGAAGTCGCTGAGTACAAACATCGAATAGCGAATGGAATATTTGCGCGCGATTCTTCAACAGAATCAAAGATCGAAGCACCGCCAACATGGAGCGTCTGGTTAGAAAAGACTTCTTGTCTCCGTCCCCGAGAGTCTTAATGAACATACACACGACACGGTGACGGTACTGTGTCATCATTGAAATGTGTGAATCGGCCTTAAGACGTGCGTGGACAGTCACACGTATAGTTACTGACGTGTAAGCAGAGATCCAAGTAGTGCCGAAACACTTCTTGAGACACCGTGTAGGAAAGTTATATGCATTAAAGTTAAACGGTGTTTTGTAATTAGTGTTTTATATTAAACCGTACTCAAGGCGCCGATGACATTAACTCGCGAGTTCACTATATAGGCGCCCACGGCACGCGCGCCGCGGCCGAGCATATCGCGGCAGCGGGTTCATACGTCACACAACGTGACGTCCGTTTAGGTAAGACAGCTCGGCGCGTTGGCCGTCCTTCAGATTGATATACGGAAAGACGTTAAATATTAACTCTAGTTAGTTGTCCATTATTTGGGCTCCACACTGAGTCTGATAACACAAGATTTGGAATGGTTTCGCTGAAAATATATAGGTTGGTGGCCATTTTGTATATAATGTTGATTTTACATGTAAAAAACAGGTTTCGACGCAGTCAACTCGTAATATTAATCTATAAACACAAGCATACAATGCGCGCGAAGTGAACACAATACTCTGCAGCAAATAAAAACTAAATATTTTGGTCCTGCATGCGAAGACGCCGAAGACATTAACGTTAGAGTTCACTACTACGGAGGCGCACTCGCCCGCGCCACGGGCATATCCCGACATCGTCATCCTGCGTGACGTCGCGCGTGGCGGTATAAACATGCAAAGCCACGCGTGGTAGCTTATTCTTATATCATTATCTACATCATGGTTCAGTACACCACAGACTACCTGAATTTCTTTATTTCCCTGCTTTTAAATCCATCCAAAGGTTGTCTGTAAAAGATAGCATTTAGCGATAAGACCGCCCATTGTGCCACGCTAACTATTGTAAATAATCCTTAATATTATTTTGGTGTACAATAAAGTTATATTCTATTCTATTCTATATGTGTATGTCGTAT
Source organism: Diloba caeruleocephala (assembly GCA_947459985.1). Classification (NCBI taxonomy): domain Eukaryota; kingdom Metazoa; phylum Arthropoda; class Insecta; order Lepidoptera; family Noctuidae; genus Diloba; species Diloba caeruleocephala. The sequence continues at coordinate 1,633,417 of OX381630.1, forward strand.
AATGATCGTTAATGTAATAGCACTACTTACTTACTATTGTTTCGTAACTCTACCGAGTCTAGACTAGCTGCAAAACTGAAGGATTCGAATGTAAGTTTCTGCCGTTTTCGTAAAAAAAAGTAATCGTGGAGAGAGAGAGAGAGAGAGAGAGGACGTGTACAATAATCAGTGTAGCCGACGCGTTATCGATGCACGCAGCCCGGCAAGCATCATCATCGTCATATCAGTCACTGGACGTCCACTGCTGAACAAAGGCCCTCCCCTTAGATTTCCACAACGAGCAGTTATACACGCCGCCCTCATCCACGACTCCCAGCCCGCAAGCGTTTGCTTATTATTCCATCATATATCCAATCCGCTTTCAGAATCAACGAACTAGTTAATTTAATTTGTTTTATTCATCAAAATTACCGCTCAGGCTGCTGTCACAAACCTACTCCTCTCGGCGGCATCATTATCGTAACGCACTTCCATGTATAAAGCTATTTGTCTGTCAAGTGCCACCCGTTCCCTTCGGATATAATCTTTGTGTTAGTGTGATTTAAGCTACAACAACTGCAACTGCTTGTTCATCACTGCGTTTGGGTAAAGGGATAAGTCTTCGACTCTTCCACTTCGCGCATAGTGTACTCGCGTGCGTAACTGTTCCATACGCTAGCGACGTCTGTCCTCTTCAACTGCTAAAGTATTGTTGCAGACCGTTCATACATAGGAGATTTATGCAATATAATGTGGTTTTTACAAAATATTGTTTGGGAGATGGAATATATAGTAAGGGAAAATATAAAACATGGATTCCAACCGCAACTATACTACGGCAGTCGACGAGTACAGACGTCAACTAGCGTATGGAATGTTTACGCGCGATCCTACAACAGACATAGACACAGAGATCGACGCGATCACTGTAGCACTAGCTCGGGGCGTCTGGGTCGAAGACTACTTGTGCCTCTACCCGAACGTTGTGATGAACACACGAGCAGTTGATTTGGACTCGATCACAGTAACAACCCAATGTCTAACAGAAAACCTTGAAAGGTGTGATCCTTAATTGACCCATAGCTTTAGATGACATTGATGTAAGGTTGCGCCTAACGACGTGGCTGAATAGGCTGGCCTCGCCGTTGAAGCAGTTTGCAACTGTAAACATGCAAGATTAAAGACACGCTAGTACGTTTAAACACATTGCTCATGACCACCAAACGAGTGAAAGAATTCTTACTAAGTAACAATGCACCAACAAATACCAACTGTGAATTTTCAGCATTATTATCACATATTGATTGGATGACAAGATGCAACTTAAAAAATAATTACTTTTTTTCATTTCGACCGTTTGCAAATTTAATATATAGTTTAAATAAATCCAACCAAGAAGTTTGTAATGATGAGTTCAATTGAATCAGTCGAAGATGGCAGGAGTTGGTGCATATTACTGGTTTAATATATTTTGCTCATTCGGCGGACATTTATCGAGCACCGTGATGTTTGACTATGGCACGCCGCTGGGGTAAAGAGACAAGAGGACTTCCACGCAGACAATCAGCTATCGGTGTACTGGCGTCGATCTGAGTCTGATGTAGGACCGCGCGTAAGCATTCCGCACGCTAGTTTATTGGAAAATGGATTTCAACCGAAGCTATGGTTGAAATCCATTTTTATCGCTTCCCTTACTTATATTCCATCGCTAAGAATTATTATATTACGATGTTCCGTGACATTTTATTAGAGAAAGAGTAAAATATAAGAGACAGTAAAAATAATCTTTTATTTGATTAATTTTCCCAGCAGAATAACACACTCACAGATTACCTAAATTAACTATAATAATAATTATAAATATTTATGGTAAATCAAATTCAGTTATTGAAAATAGCTTTGCAATCCGGCGATATAAGTAGAAAACCAAGCTAGGATACTTTATATTCAAGTGTGATCATACGAGGACCTGGAGCCCCCCTTCGATGCCGAAGAAGACCGCTCCAGTGGTTTTAGCCGGTAGGAGGCCGGCATACCCCTTCGCCGTTCCTTCTGGGTGAAGGAAGTTCCATGTAGAATTTCCATTGGACATCAATAAAAAAAGGATACTTTATATCGTTAACCTAAAAAAAACACGGAAACACTGAGTTCCCGTACTTGAAGGCACCGATGCCATTAACTTGTGAGTTCACTATAGAGGCGGACACGGCGCTTGCGCCGCGGTCATACATATCGCGGCATTGTCATGATTGGTTCGCCACTCTACCGAGTCCGATGTCACAGATTAGTTGTAACTGTTAAGAGTACACAGCAGACAATTTGGAAAATGGATTTCATACACGTGCTATGGTTGAAATCCATTCTTCCGGTAGTTATCATAAAATATGTTTTGAAATTATCGTCGTTGTAAAATATTCCATCTTTGTGTTCTCGTAGATATGTAGGATTGGAAGTGGTTGTTATTTCAAAGCCACGTCTTCGGGTGCGCTTCGAATTTACACTATGCTCCTTTGCGCTTTGGCATAGATAAACTCTGTATTTAGTTAATATGGAGTATATTAATAACTTGATGTGCCAAGATCCAGCCGTATAAGATATAATCGTCTTACAATAGGTACTGTGGTACTTATTTATTTCTTTCATCATTTCGGCCGAATGAAGTCCACTGCTGGACACAGGCCTCCCCCAAAGATGTCCACAACGACCGATATGGATGTGTTGTGGGCTCATTGGGGGGTTTTGCCATAATCGCCACGCTTGGCAGACGGGTTGGCGATCGCAGTTGAGTTGTTTATATACTCGAAGGACGCTGCTGCCCATCCTCCGGCTAATCCCTTAGTCGACTTTTACGACACCCATGGGAGGAGATGGGGTGGTGGCATTCTGAGCCGGCACCACACGGCTATTTATTTCTTAACGGTTATATATTTATTTCTTTACGACAGGGCTTTTATTTATAACCGACTTCAAAAAGGAGGAGGTAAAGAGTTTTATTTCCATCCTTGATTTAGCGATGACATTCACTTGTGATTTCAGTATACATAAAGCGTACATATCGCAGCGCGACTTACAGATTACGTGATCAAACGTGACGCATAACGATAATTTTAAAATGTCTATAGCGATGGAAGAAATCAAAAATGGATTTCAACCACACTTGCAGTTGAAATCCATTTTCCAAATACCATTTTTTAATACGGACTTCTAAAAGCGTACGGAATAATGTTTGCGCGTAATGCTTACACATCAGCCGTTCGTCGCCAGTGCAACTCGATAGCGCCGAGTTGTCTGGGTTGGATTGAGTTTAAAGTACCTAACGGAAGAAATAAAAATGGATTTCAACGACAGCTGTGGTTGAAATCCATTTTCAAAATCGACTGTTGTAAGTATATTGCAGTGTCGTCGTGATGCCTAGATTGTTCTAGATTGTTCCTGGTGGCGCTGGATTCTGCTTCATATTGTGTCAATGCAGTCAAGACAGGCGTAACTGAAAATGAATATTTTATTGAATTGATATTATTAAGTTGATCAATAAACTGTCATGGCAGCAATTAGGCTAACCAATCCCGCCATGATCAAGGTAGCATTCGCTCACGGGCCATACATCAGCATCGCTCTAACATAATCTATGAAACTTAAACGTCCCGTGACACAACGCCACCATCAGCAAGACACTTCAGTGAACATGACATATCTATCTTGCCAACATCATTTTACTAGTTCCGCCCTGATCACCACCACACCAGTCTTTATTTGTGTGTGACGTAAAGGGCTAAAATCAGCTGCCTCCTCTTGTCCGTTAAGAAAAACACAATTACACTGCGGTCACCAAGCCGTTTGACACCGTGCTGATTACAGCAATTAAAAGTAAGGCTACCGTTTTCAACGTTTACGACACATGTTTTAATGCATAAACACAAAACAACGTGTTCCCGTACTTGAAGTCACCGATGCCATTAACTTGTGGATGTAATATAGAGGCGAACACGGCGCGCGCGCCGCGGCTTTTCATATCGCGTCATCGTAATCGTACATGAGGTCATGATAGATAAAACTGGGTGGTCCTTCAAACTGATATGTACGAGTGGAACGCTCGTAACAATGTTTCTAGTCACTCTAGTCATGATTGTCCACTGTGTCTCTAAATATACTTTGGTTAAAAACGAACAAATTGAAATTGCAACTGTTGGGGAATACACCAACGTGTACCATAGCCATACAGCTAATCGTGTCATTGAAGCAGCATTTTTTGTATGTCTAATATAAATTATTATTTACATGTAGTATAATAATGCTTACAGCAGTCGATTTTGAAAATGGATTTCAACCACAGTAACGGTTGAAATCCATTTTTATTTCTTCCGTCACTTTAGATTCCGTCGCTAAAAATATTTCATTGTTATCGTCGTTGTTTTTAAGATGTCTGTTTTTCTTGGATTGTAATCGAAGCCAAATCATCTTCTGGTGTATTCATAGCGACGTTTCGAGTAGAGAGACTACAAGTTGTCGTCAACCCAGAGAGACAGTCGGCGCTATGAGTAGTGTGTGTACTCGCGTCGTTTCCCGCGTCTGATGGTAGGACCTGCACGTCAAGTAGGCTAGTGTCACAACATTTGACTATTAGTTAATATTAATATTGTTCTTGTGACATTAATTTATAATATTTATAAAAAACTGTAAATGTGTGAGCATCATGTAGCCATTAATGTTATATGTTAAGTACTTATTTTGATTGTCTTTTGCCTGGCTGTATTGGTCTGTCATGCTCACTAAAATGTCTTGCTAACGGTGGCGTTGTGTATCGGGTTGTTCGGTTCCCTACAATATGGTTGAGCTAAGCGATGCTGATGCATGCGTCATGCTCGTGAACGGGTGCCGTCTGTTGGGACTGGTCAGCCGTTACCTGCCACGGCAAATTCATTATTGTAATTTTATTGTGGTATGTTTCATCTTTACACATTAACCTACATTTTTCTCTGTATATGTTTTACAATAATGTGTACCTATACAATTAACATTGTAATCCTCAACTATTTTAAAAGAGTATCCATGGAGTTTCTTGCCGGCTCTTCTCCATGAGATCAACTATTTGGAACCGTGCAACTTAAATTCTGACGTTTCATAAGTGCCAATATTTGGTTTATTTGAAATAAAAAACTTTGACTTTGACTTCATTTGTATAAAAATATGATTTCCTCACTTAACGAAAAAGCTCTGTGTGGCATGGATTCAAGAAAGTAGGCAAAATCGGCTTTCGGAAGCCACAAACTAGGCAATGTACAAGTGATCGGGCCTGCTGATACAAGGCTCTGCCACATCGTTACCGTGTCCCACTATCAACTTTTAAACTTTCGAGTTGCATTGATACCTAATACGTAAACTAAGAAACGGGAATTAACGCAAAATACCTTTGAATCGTTGTGCGTCTGCTACTGTTTGAAGTATGCGTTAATTCCCGTTTCGTGGTTCTCATAATGTAAACCATTAAAGATCTATCGGTCAAGTGTCACAGGCGTGTATGCTGGTATGGCTGGTATGTGCCTGCACCGCATCGTAAATGCAACCCAATAAAATATAATCATTATTATCGATCATTTGTCGCACGTTCCCCCGGTTGTTCTCTTTGCGGTTGGTTTGTAGCGGGAATCCAGCCTGCTGCAGTATTCATCACAACGTTCGGGTAGGCAGATAAGAAGTCTTCAACCCAGACAGTGCGTGCTATCAGTGTACTCGCGTCTGTCTCCGCGTCTGATGCAGGATCACGCGCGAACATTCCGTACGCTAGTCGACGTCTGTACTCGTCGACTGCCGTAGTATAGTTGCGGTTGGAATCCATGTTTTATATTTTCCCTTACTATATATTCCATGTCTGTGCATTTCTAAATTATCGTCGTAGTTAAAATAATATTGCTTCTGCAACTGGCTAGCAAGGCCAGTTGTTTGGCTTGAATACTGCTTACCTTTATAACTCAACAATTTCATGAATACACAATATGCAGTTGATTTAGTCTCAATCACAGCTACAAACCTAATGTCAGAGAGTACGTCAAGAGGATACGTTGACACTTGACCGATAGATGATTGATGATTCGGGTAAAGAGACAAGATGCCTTCCACACAGACGATCAGCTATCGTCGGTGTACTGGCGTCGATCTAAGTCTGATGTAGGACCGCGCGTAAACATTCCGTACGCTAGTTTATTGGAGAATGGATTTCAACCTAAGCTATGGTTAAAATCCATTTTTATAGCTTGCCTTACTTATATATTCCATCGCTAAGAAGTATTTATATTACGATGTTCCGTGAAATTTTATTAGAGAAAGAGTATAAATATAGGAGACAGTAAAAATAATCTTTTATTTGATTAATTTTCTCAGCAGAATAACACACTTACAGATTACCTAAATTAAATACAATAATAAAATATTGCAATCCGGCGATAAGTGGAAAACCAAGCTTTAGGATACTTTATATCGTATCGTAAAATAATCATGGAATCCAGCCAAAACAATACTACAGAAGTCGATGAGTACAGACGTCGACTAGCGTACGGAATGTTTGCGCGCGATTGTTCAACAGATTCAGAGATCGAAGCGAGTACTGCACCGCTAGCATGGAGCGTCTGGGTTGAAGACTTCTTGTCTACGTTCCCGAACGTTGTGATGAAAATACGCGTAGTGGATCCAAGTGGATTGAAAGAATAATACAATGCAGAGTAAAAACTTTACCGATAAGTGACTTCTATGATTTCGTCTGTATCAACGACACTCTGATCAAGCGGTAACTCTCAGTTGAACATGCTTGTTTTGTTCTTAAACACGTTCTTTACAGTTTTTGTTGCTTGCGAACTTCTGCGATTTTTGTCTTCAGTCCATAAAGTAAGGAAGTACAAATCATCACATCATGAGTTTGATGCGGCAAGTCAAGCGAGAAGTGCGATGAGAACACTCCTTTAATATACCGTAGCCAAGAGGGATTCAAAATTCGAAATTCGTAAATTATTACTTATGAAATAATAAAATAACATATGCAACACAAAACACAGTTTTATTTGGGTCTTTTTGCAAGCGCTTTATAGTTGTTTTCGCAGTTTTGACTTTATAGAAACCTTTCACAATAATGGTTATGTCGACTTCCATTGTATAATTAAAGGTGCCTTGCACTAAGATTGCCTATTTTAGCCACCAGTACATGGTTTTTTAAAGATTTTATTATATTAAACCGACACTGGTTGCCACTTTCCAAAATATAGATTTCCTATGGAGTATAACTGACAAGTTACTCCATGGTTACAATCGTAATATATTACAATATTTATGAGTAGGTACATTGTTCTTGAAATTATGGTTATGTGAAGACAATGTCTCAAAAAGTCTGCCAAAAAACAAGCTTATCTACCTACCCGAACGTTGTGATGAGTACACCACCAGGCTTGATTCCAGCTACAAACCAACCGCAAAGAGAACAACCTGGGGAACGTGCGACAAATGATCGATAATCATGATTATATTTTATTGGGTTGCATTGACGATGTGGTGTAGGCACAACATATACCAGCATACACGCTGTGACACTTGACCGCTAGATAATTAATGGTTTACAATATGAGAACCACGAAACGGGAATTAACGCAAAATTACCTTGGAATCGCTTGAAACTTCAAACAGTAGCAGACACACAAACGATTCAAAGGTATTTTGCGTTAATTCCCGTTTCGTAGTTTACGTATTAGGTTTAAATGCAACTCAAACGTTTAAAAGTTGTTTAGTGGGACACGATAACGATGTGGCAGAGTGTTAAGCCTTGTATCAGCAGCCCGAGTGCCATCACTTGTACATTGACTAGTCGTGGCTTCCGAAAGCCGATTGTCGACTTTCTTGAATCCATGCCACACAGGGCTTACGTTAAGTGAGGAAATCATATATGGGTTTCAACTACCAATTGCGTTTGAAGTCCTAGTGTCAACATTTGTGTAAAAAAATATTTGGAAACTTGACGTGCGGGCCCTACATCAGACTCGGAAAACGACGCGAGTACACACGCACGCTACTCATAGCGCCGACTGTCTTTAAACTGATATGTACGAGAAGAATGCTCGTCATAATGTTTCTAGTAACTCTAGTTATGACTGTCAGTTGGTTCGCCACTCCACCGGGTCTATAAATACATTTTGTCTCAAAAGGAACAACTTGAAATTGCATCTGTTGGGGAATACACAAACATGTACCATAGCTGTACAGCTGATCGTGTCGTTGAAGGGCAGCATGCATGCAATTTTTTTTGTATATCTATTATAAATTATTATTTACATGTAGTATAATTCTTATAGCAGTCGATTTGGAAAATGGATTTCAACCACAATTATGGTTGAAAGCCATTTTTATTTCTTCCGTCACTTTAGATTCCGTCGCTAAAAATACTTCGAAATAGATTAATATACTTAGGCGGACAGGTAACCTTATTAGTTACGAAGTTGCAAGTACACTTGAGTAGGGTCCTGCGCACACTTCTGTAAAACATTATGCGGATACCTCAGCCGCATCGGGACACACGGATTTGAGCGAAGCGGTTTTAAGCTGGAATTAAATAAACTGATAACTGATCAACTTATAATTTAGTGGTCGTTGACCTTGTTTCGTACCTATTTGTTGTACTGATACGTATGATGACCTCGCTACCGCGTGTGATAAGGCAATCTGTAAATCCACAGATCCAAATACTTCTTGAGACAGGTGTATAGTACAAAGTGAAATGCAATGAAGTTAAACGGTGTTTTATAATTGCTGTTTTATATTAAACCGTACTCGAAGGCGCCGATGACATTAACTCGCGAGTTCACTATATAGGCGCCCACGGCACGCGCGCCGCGGCCGAGCATATCGCGGCAGCGGGTTCATACGTCACACAACGTGACGTCCGTTTAGGTAAGACAGCTCGGCGCGTGGGCCGTCCTTTAGATCGATACACGGAGAGTCGTAATGTAATAACTAGTTAGTTGTCCATTATTTTGCCTCACACTGAGTCTGATAACACAATAATTGGAATGGTTTAGCTGAAAATGTTATGAGTGAGTAGCCAATGTATGTAGAGCTAATTTTGTACATAAAGTTGATTTTACATTTTCGATTTAGATACAGACAGATATCGACGCAGTCAATACGTAATATTGTTGTAAATCCATAAACACAAGCAAACCGATGCGCGCGAAGTGAAACACTAGCTAGCTAGCTAGTATGCTAGGGTCACAACATTTGTTTAAAAAAATATTTGGAAAATAGACTACAAACGCAATTGATAGTTGGAAACCCATATATGATTTCCTCACTTAAACGTAAGCCCTGTGTGGCATGGATTCAAGAAAGTAGGCAATCGGCTTTCGGAAACCACGACTAGTCAATGTACAAGTGATGGCTCTCGGGCTGCTGATACACGACTCAACACTACCACATCGTTATCGTGTCCCACTATCAACTTTTAAACTTTCGAGTTGATTGATACCAAATACGTAAACTAAGAAACGGGAATTAACGCAAAATACCTTTGAATCGTTTGTGCGTCTGCTACTGTTTGAAGTTTCAAGCGATTCCAAGGTCATTTTGCGTTAATTCACGTTTCGTGGTTCTCATATTGTAAACCATTAAATATCTACCGGTCAAGTGTCACAGCGTATATGGCTGGTATATGTGCCTGCAACCGCATCGTTAATGCAACCCAATAAAATATAATCATTCTCTTATCGATCATTTGTCGCACGTTCCCCCGGTTGTTCTCTTTGCGGTTGGTTTGTAGCTGGAATCAAACTTGCTGCAGTATTCATTACAACGTTCGGGTAGGCAGATAAGAAGTCTTCAACCCAGACAGTGCGTGCTATCAGTGTACTCGCGTCTGTCTCCGCGTCTGATGCAGGATCACGCGCGAACATTCCGTACGCTAGTCGACGTCTGTACTCGTCGACTGCCGTAGTATAGTTGCGGTTGGAATCCATGTTTTATATTTTCCCTTACTATATATTCCATGTCTGTGCATTTCTAAATTATCGTCGTAGTTAAAATAATATTGCTTCTGCAACTGGCTACCAAGGCCAGTTGTTTGGCTTGAATACTGCTTACCTGTATACCTCACCATTTTGAAGAATACACAATATACAGTCTCAGTCACAACTACAAACCCTATGTCAGAGAGTACGTCAAGAGGATACGTTGACACTTGACCGATAGATGATTGACGATTAAAGTTGGTAACGTGTATACAATACATACAACACGGCTGAGCGGTCTGAAATCGCGGTCGTGTCGCTTCCACCGACTCGATCAGATTTTGCCACAGGTAATGATCGTATGAAAAATCTTCGTAAGAGCTTCCCATGAAGAGATGTTAACAGAACAACCACTATATAAAAAAAGTATAATATGTTGACGATCTGAAAATAATCTACACACGATTATAATACAGCATTGTCAACGTCGTGCCTTCCGGAAGTGGAATTGCATCAGTTCGCGTCGTCTCCATTGCCTATATCTGTCAAACGCTGATAATCGCGTGTGAAAACAATACACCGCTGCGCCGAGTAAGAACTTCGTAGAATTAAAGAATTCTAACAACAACTTGCCACCAGCAGTGCCATCTCTCTGTGGCTATCCAATAAAAACTAAAATTCACAGAATTTCAACCATACTAAGCAGGTTCACCCCAGCTTATCAATCTGTAAAATTGCTACTATGCATTGATTTCTCTAATCAATTTCTTAATCTACAATTAATTATTACGACCCAGTGTATTGACCCACCGCGCCGCTCTAATCTCAATAATGTATTTGTTGTATTTATACTGACATCACGTTTGATGACGCAATCTGCTTGTCACGACACGATATGTGCGGTGGACGCCAGACTGCGCCTATATAGTGAACTCGCAAGTTAATGTCATCGGTCTTCTGAGTATGGGAACAAAAATATTTGATATATTATATTGTATACACTGCCGTAAAAATTGAAAAGGGTTACTTTTTTACTATCGTCAGACGATGAGGTGAGTCCCTTTTTTAACTTGGGAAATGCTCTTGGACTACCTCCGCCTTGGGAAGGGCGGAGCGGCATGCCGCGTTCAATTCAAACCGGCTAAAATCAGAGGGAGGGTACACAACGCGGACATATTGGAGAGGTTGGGTGTATTCGTCCCAGACCGATATGTGCGTCGCCGGCGTCGGCCGCGGCTACTAGTAGTACCGCGCGCGCGCACTAACTTGTTGCAGGAGGCGCTCCGCACTCTAAACCTCATAGATAGCGATGCATTCACTACGGGCCTCTTAAGAAAGCTCAAGGTTACTCAACGAACTATGCAGAGCGAGCTATGTTTGGTGTTTCTCTACGAGATCCGTAGAACTAAAGTTGCCGACATAGCTGAAAGGGATAAGTAAGCTGAAGTGGCAATGGGCGGGGCTGTCTGCCTGTCTGTTTATTCTCGCTAATCTCCAAAACGGCTGGACCGATTTCTACGGGACTTTCACTGGTAGATAGCTGATGTCATATGGAATAACTTAGGCTACTTTTATTTAAGAAGAATAATTAGAAATCCTCGTAAAAATAAAACTATGAAATTCAATATATACGAGTATATATGCACTATGTCAAGTGTCTATGCCGAAGTACTCTTATATTTATAAATAATCCAATTTCCTTTAAATTAAACGGCGGGTGCAACCGCAAGTCCCAGCTAATTCAGAATCATAAATTTTTTTGTAACCAGCAATTCTGATATCAGGTCGGCTGGTCAAGATAGAATACTGAGGTAGCATTATTTAATTATAGATAGAAAATGGTAGCAATTAATAGTCAACTTTTCAATCCTGGATGAGGTAGGCAACCAGCCATCCTGGCGCTCACCCGGTAATACGCCATTACACTTCCACTCCCCGCTGATCGACCAACTAAGGCATGCCAGAGTTGAAAGTCCTGCGTGTACTCGTGGAGTTCCTTTCACACCAGCAGACAAAGGCATGCCGGAGACGAGGCCCTGACCGACTCTCTGTGGCATGTGGTATACAGTTCGCCACTCACATACAGCTCGCCACAAGCTGTCCTGCGTTTTGTAAGCTTCTTAATAGATCTAATGATAACTTTTTTACTGGGTAGGGAAGCTGCTTTCCGCGATTGCGTTATCCCATACTGAGATAACGGATGCTCTACAGAGGTTTATTATTGCAAAGAGTTTTCTTGATTTTTCCTCGCCTGAAACTTAACCTGACAACTTCTCTGGAGCAGTCTAGGGTCAGCAGGCTTGTGCGCAGCACAGCGCACAGCGAGGCTTGGGGGGATCCTTTACAATCCTCCCCGAGAAGTGCCTGGGGGCGACCTTTTTAGAGTCGCCTTCTCTCCGCTACAGGAGGTGACCGCTTTACAGTCATCCCCTCCGAAATGTGCCTAAAAGGCGTGGCATCAATGGGGGCTCTAGTGTGACCTGAAGCCCTCCTTCGGTGCCGAAGGTGACCACTTGATATGTATTTGGGAAGTAATGAAACAACAGACTGGCGTCAATGCTAGTTTATTACTAAGTATGTAAGCGCGCGCGCAGGCCGCCCGTTGCACCACGCGTGCTATAGATGTAGGTACATACATACATCACACCACTCCAGTGGTTTTAGCCGGTAGGAGTCATGCATGCCCCTTCATTCAGGAGGAAGTTATAAGAAAAGGATCAGCAGGCTATCACAGTGTATATAATTATTGCGTTATACAACTAATAAAAATAAAACGACATTTAAAAATAAAACGCAAACCATTTTACAATATCACTTTATTACGGTCCATATTTATAATAGTAGCGACATTACCGAATACAGACAAGTATGGCGTGGCTTACAAATTATTTGCACTGACTACCGTGTGATAGCTACACTATTTAATTAAATACAGCGAAGTCCACACAGCTGACAGCTTGTCATAATGTGTAATATAAATAAACGAATACTTTGGTATTTTCAGTTATAAAATTTTCATATCTAATCACAACAACGGTTTTATTGAAAAAAAAACGCATCGTTGCGGTATCATCATTTTTCGGCCGAATGAAGTCCACTGCTGGACACAGGCCTCCCCCAAAGATCACCACAACGACCGATATGGGTGTGTTGTGTGCTCATGGGGGGGTGTTGCCATAATCGCCACGCTTGGCAGGCGGGTTGGCGATCGCAGTTGAGTTGTTAATGTACTCGAAGGACGCTGCTGCCCATCCTCCGGCTAATCCCTTAGTCGACTTTTACGACACCCATAGGATGAGATGGGGTGGTGGCATTCTGAGCCGGCACCACACGGCATATATAGTTTAGATAAATCCAATCAAGAAGTTTGTAATGATGAGTTCAAATGAATTAGTCGAAGATGGGCAGGCGTTGGTGCATATTACTGGTTTAATATATTTTGCTCATTCGGCGGACATATATTAACAATATTTATGAGTAGGTACAATTGTTACTTGAAGTTATGGTCATGTGAAGACACTGTCTTAAAAAGTCTATTCTAAACAGGCCTGATTATAACATTTCTTAAGTTTATGATGCAAAATGCTAGCTAACAAAATAAATAAATAACTTAAAGTTATATAATAATAAATTCAGATGTAAATAATTAATAATAAATGTGAAATGTTTTGTAATTTTTTCCGTTTAAGTTATGCAAGAGCTAGCAAGGCTTTAAAACTTCTTGCCTCTATGCCTAAATATTTTACCTTTAGTAAACAGAATACGTGCACTTAAGCAATAATAAATCCAACTGCTGGACAATACACATCTACATACTTTACTTCGCATACTTTATTTCGATTACTTGCTAGTGTGTTTTGAGGTTTTCCGTTTGTAGCCCACAGTGTGCTTAATAAGAAGATTTGTAAATCAACGAACCAGCAAGCACTAAGCGCGATCACACGAGTAACCACAACTGGTACAACGTGTACACGAACGAGTGGGATTCGAACTCGCCAGGTGGATCTCAAACCGGCCCCATCTACTTCACCCACATCGCGTCAGAAGACAGAGCCACCGCCCCGAAGGATCTCGGCGCCAACGCACATCCATACGGGAAAACGCTAAGGATTATGTGGTTACCCGACGCTGGATAAGTTTGCGTTCACAAATGCATCGGGTAAACGAGAAACGCTGGCAAGCTATAATGTCCATTTTTGATCCACTAGGGCTGCTACGTGCGACCATAACGGTGAAGATTACTCTGCAGGGAATGTGAAATGGAGAAAGAAAACTGGATGGGATGGACTATTCCCGCCGAAGAGACAATAGCGTTTAATTAACGGATAAATGATATAGCGTTACCTAGTGTCTGCGCTTGTCACTGTGCTACGCAACCTACGACGTCGTAGTGCGAACGATACATATATTTACCAACGTTAATGATCAAACCTACGCCACCGGACGGGTCAGCAGAAGAAGTAAAACACCATTAAAGCGAAAATGCACCATTAAAGGCGCAAAATGATGGATGGAGTTGCAAGTTTGCCTGATCCTGATAGGTGCCCGACTGAGATAGTTTAAAACACCTGCGGCATACGGAAAGTCATTGTATTGGAGCAATTCAAAGACGGCACTCCAATGGATATGGAACAACGACACGTCGTTACGTATCACACCGATTAAGCGAAATAGTGGAATTAGGGCGTAAAACAATGGGGATAAGTGCCCAGAATATGGCCGACAACGTGACCCGCTATAGAAAAAATCCGCATAAATAGATACGGATAGACGGTTCACCGGGCCGGATCTTTTATATAAATCAGAGAAAAAATGGCCAACTGACTTCCCCCAGGACTTCGACGAGGATGAATCCGTCATACACAAGGGAAGAGGAGAATATGAATGGCGTGAAACGTTTCTCGTCATGTAACAAACTGCATGCCGCTGCCTATGTAATGTTATTTATAAATACGTGCGGTAAACGTCAAAGGATTTACGTCACACAAGGAACGTGGAATTGTTGTTACTACGCGAAGCGCTACGCGACAGCTTTCCGACCAAATACGAATTGCTCGCATGAAATCCAATAGTCGACAGAACCAGCTGCCTATATATACTTCATCCTATAATATAGCACGGACAACCGAGTGATAAGACTGTACGGGTGAATCAACGCGGCTAACGTATCCTTGGAAACGATGCGACCGCATGTCAGTTGCGAAACACTCGCTCTTCCACATAATCATAGCCAATGAACACGCGAATAAGGGATACATCGTACGCGAACACATAATTAATAATATGCACCAGCGCTACCGGATATTGCGTCAACGTACAAACAACAGTTATTGAAAATAGCTTTGCAATCCGGCGATAAGTAGAAAACCAAGCTTTAGGATACTTTATATTCTAGTGTGAATGTTACGAGGACCTGGAGCCCCCCTTCGATGCCGAAGAAGACCGCTGCAGTGGTTTTAGCCGGTAGGAGTCCGGCATACCCCTTCGCTCTTCCTTCTGGGTGAAGGAATTTCAATGTAGAATTTCCACTGGACATGAATAAAAAAAAAGGATACTTTATATCGATAACCTAAAAAAAACACGGAAACACTGAGTTCCCGTACTTGAAGGCACCGATGCCATTAACTTGTGAGTTCACAGTAGAGGCGGACACGGCGCTTGCGCCGCGGTCATACATATCGCGGCATTGTCATGATTGGTTCGCCACTCTACCGAGTCCGATGTCACAGATTAGTTGTAACCGTTAAGAGTACACAGCAGACAATTTTTTTATAGAATTTACACTATGCTCCTTTGCGCTTTGGCATAGATAAACTCTGTATTTAGTTAATATGGAGTATATTAATAACTTGATGTGCCAAGATCCAGCCGTATAAGATATAATCGTCTTAAATAATAAATAGGTACTGTGGTACTTATTTATTTCTTTAGGCTTTTATTTATAACCGACTGCAAAAAGGAGGAGGTAAAGAGTTTTATTTCCATCCTTGATTTAGCGATGACATTCACTTGTGATTTCAGTATATAAAGCGTACATATCGCAGCGCGACTTACATATTACGTGATCAAACGTGACGCACAACGATAATTTTAAAATATTTATAAGCGATGGAAGAAATCTAAAATGGATTTCAACCACACTTGCAGTTGAAATCCATTTTCCAAATACAATTTTTTTAGTACAGACTTCTAAAAGCGTACGGAATAGTTTCTGCGTGATGCTACATCAGCCGTTCGTCGCGAGTTCTACTCGATAGCGCCGAGTTTGTTGTTGGATTGCCGAGTTGGATTGAATTTAAAGTAAACGGAAGAAATAAAAATGGATTTCAACGACAGCTGTGGTTGAAATCCATTTTCAAAATCGACTGTTGTAAGTATATTGCAGTGTCGTCGTGATGCCTAGATTGTTCCTGGTGCCGCTGGATTCTGCTTCATATTGTGTCAATGCAGTCAAGACAGGCGTAACTGAAAATGAATATTTTATTGAATTAACATTATTAAGTTGATTAATAAACTGTCATGGCAGCATTAGGCTGACCAATCCCGCCATGATCAAGGTGGCATTCGCTCATGAGCATGCAGCATAGATCAGCATCGCCCAAACATAATGTATGACGACTAAGCGGCCCGTGACATGACGCCACCATCAGCAAGACACTTCAGTGAACATGACCTGTCTAAACTGTCAACATCATTTCACTAGTTCCGCCCTGATCACCAGTCTTTATCTGTGTGAGACGTAAAGGGCAGCTGCCTCCTCCTGTCCGTTAAGAAAAACACAATTACACTGAGATCACCAGACCGTTTGACACCGTGCTGATTACAGCAATCAAAAGTATGGCTACCGTTTTCAACGACACTAATGTTTAAATACATAAAAACAAAACACCCTGCTCCCGTACTTGAAGTCACCGATGCCATTAACTTGTGGATGTAATATAGAGGCGAACACGACGCGCGCGCCGCGGCTTTTCATATCGCGTCATCGTAATCATACATGAGGTCATGATAGATAAAACTGGGTGGTCCTTCAAACTGATATGTACGAGTGGAACGCTCGTAACAATGTTTCTAGTCACTCTAGTCATGATTGTCCACTGTGTCTCTAAATATACTTTGGTTAAAAACGAACAAATTGAAATTGCAACTGTTGGGGAATACACCAACGTGTACCATAGCCATACAGCTAATCGTGTCATTGAAGCAGCATTTTTTGTATGTCTAATATAAATTATTATTTACATGTAGTATAATAATGCTTACAGCAGTCGATTTTGAAAATGGATTTCAACCACAGTAACGGTTGAAATCCATTTTTATTTCTTCCGTCACTTTAGATTCCGTCGCTAAAAATATTTCATTGTTATCGTCGTTGTTTTTAAGATGTCTGTTTTTCTTGGATTGTAATCGAAGCCAAATCATCTTCTGGTGTATTCATAGCGACGTTTCGAGTAGAGAGACTACAAGTTGTCGTCAACCCAGAGAGACAGTCGGCGCTATGAGTAGTGTGTGTACTCGCGTCGTTTCCCGCGTCTGATGGTAGGACCTGCACGTCAAGTAGGCTAGTGTCACAACATTTGACTATTAGTTAATATTAATATTGTTCTTGTGACATTAATTTATAATATTTATAAAAAACTGTAAATGTGTGAGCAATACGTAAACTAAGAAACGGGAATTAACGCAAAATACCTTTGAATCGTTGTGCGTCTGCTACTGTTTGAAGTTTCAAGCGATTCCAAGGTCATTTTGCGTTAATTCCCGTTTCGTGGTTCTCATATTGTAAATCATTAAATATCTACCGGTCAAGTGTCACAGCGTATATGGCTGGTATATGTGCCTGCACCGCATCTTCAATGCAACCCAATAAAATATAATCATTAGTATCGATCATTTGTCGCACGTTCCCCCGGTTGTTCTCTTTGCGGTTTGGCTTGTAGCTGGAATCAAGCCTGCTGCAGTATTCATCACAACGTTCGGGTAGGCAGATAAGAAGTCTTCAACCCAGACAGTGCGTGCTATCAGTGTACTCGCGTCTGTCTCCGCGTCTGATGCAGGATCACGCGCGAACATTCCGTACGCTAGTCGACGTCTGTACTCGTCGACTGCCGTAGTATAGTTGCGGTTGGAATCCATGTTTAATTTTTTCCCTTACTATATATTCCATGTCTGTGCATTTCTAAATTATCGTCGTAGTTAAAATAATATTGCTTCTGCAACTGGCTACCAAGGCCAGTTGTTTGGCTTGAATACTGCTTACCTGGATACCTCACCATTTTGAAGAATACACAATATACAGTTGATTTAGTCTCAGTCACAACCACAAACCCAATGTCAGAGAGTACGTCAAGAGGATACGTTGACACTTGACTGATAGATGATTGATGATTAAAGTTAGTAACGTGTATACAATACATACAACACGGCTGAGCGGTCTTAAATCGCGGTCGTGTCGCTTCCACCGACTCGATCAGATTTTGACACAGGTAATGAGCGTATGAAAAATCTTCGTAAGAGCTTCCCATGAAGAGATGTTAACAGAACAACGACTATAAATGAAGTATAATATGTTGACGATCTGCAAATAATCTACACACGATTATAATATAGCATTGACAACGTCGTGCCTTCCGGAAGTGGAATTGCATCAGTTCGCGTCGTCTCCATTGCCTATATCTGACAAACGCTGATAATCGCATGTGATAACAATATACCGCTGCGCCGAGTAAAAACTTCGTGGAATTAAAGAATTGTATCAAGAACTTGCCATCAGCAATGGACATCTGTGGCCTATCCAATGAAAGCAATATCACAAAAATTTACCATAACAAGCAGGTTCACCGAAGTTCACAGAAGTCGCTGAGTACAAACATCGAATAGCGAATGGAATATTTGCGCGCGATTCTTCAACAGAATCAAAGATCGAAGCACCGCCAACATGGAGCGTCTGGTTAGAAAAGACTTCTTGTCTCCGTCCCCGAGAGTCTTAATGAACATACACACGACACGGTGACGGTACTGTGTCATCATTGAAATGTGTGAATCGGCCTTAAGACGTGCGTGGACAGTCACACGTATAGTTACTGACGTGTAAGCAGAGATCCAAGTAGTGCCGAAACACTTCTTGAGACACCGTGTAGGAAAGTTATATGCATTAAAGTTAAACGGTGTTTTGTAATTAGTGTTTTATATTAAACCGTACTCAAGGCGCCGATGACATTAACTCGCGAGTTCACTATATAGGCGCCCACGGCACGCGCGCCGCGGCCGAGCATATCGCGGCAGCGGGTTCATACGTCACACAACGTGACGTCCGTTTAGGTAAGACAGCTCGGCGCGTTGGCCGTCCTTCAGATTGATATACGGAAAGACGTTAAATATTAACTCTAGTTAGTTGTCCATTATTTGGGCTCCACACTGAGTCTGATAACACAAGATTTGGAATGGTTTCGCTGAAAATATATAGGTTGGTGGCCATTTTGTATATAATGTTGATTTTACATGTAAAAAACAGGTTTCGACGCAGTCAACTCGTAATATTAATCTATAAACACAAGCATACAATGCGCGCGAAGTGAACACAATACTCTGCAGCAAATAAAAACTAAATATTTTGGTCCTGCATGCGAAGACGCCGAAGACATTAACGTTAGAGTTCACTACTACGGAGGCGCACTCGCCCGCGCCACGGGCATATCCCGACATCGTCATCCTGCGTGACGTCGCGCGTGGCGGTATAAACATGCAAAGCCACGCGTGGTAGCTTATTCTTATATCATTATCTACATCATGGTTCAGTACACCACAGACTACCTGAATTTCTTTATTTCCCTGCTTTTAAATCCATCCAAAGGTTGTCTGTAAAAGATAGCATTTAGCGATAAGACCGCCCATTGTGCCACGCTAACTATTGTAAATAATCCTTAATATTATTTTGGTGTACAATAAAGTTATATTCTATTCTATTCTATATGTGTATGTCGTATAATGATCGTTAATGTAATAGCACTACTTACTTACTATTGTTTCGTAACTCTACCGAGTCTAGACTAGCTGCAAAACTGAAGGATTCGAATGTAAGTTTCTGCCGTTTTCGTAAAAAAAAGTAATCGTGGAGAGAGAGAGAGAGAGAGAGAGGACGTGTACAATAATCAGTGTAGCCGACGCGTTATCGATGCACGCAGCCCGGCAAGCATCATCATCGTCATATCAGTCACTGGACGTCCACTGCTGAACAAAGGCCCTCCCCTTAGATTTCCACAACGAGCAGTTATACACGCCGCCCTCATCCACGACTCCCAGCCCGCAAGCGTTTGCTTATTATTCCATCATATATCCAATCCGCTTTCAGAATCAACGAACTAGTTAATTTAATTTGTTTTATTCATCAAAATTACCGCTCAGGCTGCTGTCACAAACCTACTCCTCTCGGCGGCATCATTATCGTAACGCACTTCCATGTATAAAGCTATTTGTCTGTCAAGTGCCACCCGTTCCCTTCGGATATAATCTTTGTGTTAGTGTGATTTAAGCTACAACAACTGCAACTGCTTGTTCATCACTGCGTTTGGGTAAAGGGATAAGTCTTCGACTCTTCCACTTCGCGCATAGTGTACTCGCGTGCGTAACTGTTCCATACGCTAGCGACGTCTGTCCTCTTCAACTGCTAAAGTATTGTTGCAGACCGTTCATACATAGGAGATTTATGCAATATAATGTGGTTTTTACAAAATATTGTTTGGGAGATGGAATATATAGTAAGGGAAAATATAAAACATGGATTCCAACCGCAACTATACTACGGCAGTCGACGAGTACAGACGTCAACTAGCGTATGGAATGTTTACGCGCGATCCTACAACAGACATAGACACAGAGATCGACGCGATCACTGTAGCACTAGCTCGGGGCGTCTGGGTCGAAGACTACTTGTGCCTCTACCCGAACGTTGTGATGAACACACGAGCAGTTGATTTGGACTCGATCACAGTAACAACCCAATGTCTAACAGAAAACCTTGAAAGGTGTGATCCTTAATTGACCCATAGCTTTAGATGACATTGATGTAAGGTTGCGCCTAACGACGTGGCTGAATAGGCTGGCCTCGCCGTTGAAGCAGTTTGCAACTGTAAACATGCAAGATTAAAGACACGCTAGTACGTTTAAACACATTGCTCATGACCACCAAACGAGTGAAAGAATTCTTACTAAGTAACAATGCACCAACAAATACCAACTGTGAATTTTCAGCATTATTATCACATATTGATTGGATGACAAGATGCAACTTAAAAAATAATTACTTTTTTTCATTTCGACCGTTTGCAAATTTAATATATAGTTTAAATAAATCCAACCAAGAAGTTTGTAATGATGAGTTCAATTGAATCAGTCGAAGATGGCAGGAGTTGGTGCATATTACTGGTTTAATATATTTTGCTCATTCGGCGGACATTTATCGAGCACCGTGATGTTTGACTATGGCACGCCGCTGGGGTAAAGAGACAAGAGGACTTCCACGCAGACAATCAGCTATCGGTGTACTGGCGTCGATCTGAGTCTGATGTAGGACCGCGCGTAAGCATTCCGCACGCTAGTTTATTGGAAAATGGATTTCAACCGAAGCTATGGTTGAAATCCATTTTTATCGCTTCCCTTACTTATATTCCATCGCTAAGAATTATTATATTACGATGTTCCGTGACATTTTATTAGAGAAAGAGTAAAATATAAGAGACAGTAAAAATAATCTTTTATTTGATTAATTTTCCCAGCAGAATAACACACTCACAGATTACCTAAATTAACTATAATAATAATTATAAATATTTATGGTAAATCAAATTCAGTTATTGAAAATAGCTTTGCAATCCGGCGATATAAGTAGAAAACCAAGCTAGGATACTTTATATTCAAGTGTGATCATACGAGGACCTGGAGCCCCCCTTCGATGCCGAAGAAGACCGCTCCAGTGGTTTTAGCCGGTAGGAGGCCGGCATACCCCTTCGCCGTTCCTTCTGGGTGAAGGAAGTTCCATGTAGAATTTCCATTGGACATCAATAAAAAAAGGATACTTTATATCGTTAACCTAAAAAAAACACGGAAACACTGAGTTCCCGTACTTGAAGGCACCGATGCCATTAACTTGTGAGTTCACTATAGAGGCGGACACGGCGCTTGCGCCGCGGTCATACATATCGCGGCATTGTCATGATTGGTTCGCCACTCTACCGAGTCCGATGTCACAGATTAGTTGTAACTGTTAAGAGTACACAGCAGACAATTTGGAAAATGGATTTCATACACGTGCTATGGTTGAAATCCATTCTTCCGGTAGTTATCATAAAATATGTTTTGAAATTATCGTCGTTGTAAAATATTCCATCTTTGTGTTCTCGTAGATATGTAGGATTGGAAGTGGTTGTTATTTCAAAGCCACGTCTTCGGGTGCGCTTCGAATTTACACTATGCTCCTTTGCGCTTTGGCATAGATAAACTCTGTATTTAGTTAATATGGAGTATATTAATAACTTGATGTGCCAAGATCCAGCCGTATAAGATATAATCGTCTTACAATAGGTACTGTGGTACTTATTTATTTCTTTCATCATTTCGGCCGAATGAAGTCCACTGCTGGACACAGGCCTCCCCCAAAGATGTCCACAACGACCGATATGGATGTGTTGTGGGCTCATTGGGGGGTTTTGCCATAATCGCCACGCTTGGCAGACGGGTTGGCGATCGCAGTTGAGTTGTTTATATACTCGAAGGACGCTGCTGCCCATCCTCCGGCTAATCCCTTAGTCGACTTTTACGACACCCATGGGAGGAGATGGGGTGGTGGCATTCTGAGCCGGCACCACACGGCTATTTATTTCTTAACGGTTATATATTTATTTCTTTACGACAGGGCTTTTATTTATAACCGACTTCAAAAAGGAGGAGGTAAAGAGTTTTATTTCCATCCTTGATTTAGCGATGACATTCACTTGTGATTTCAGTATACATAAAGCGTACATATCGCAGCGCGACTTACAGATTACGTGATCAAACGTGACGCATAACGATAATTTTAAAATATCTATAGCGATGGAAGAAATCAAAAATGGATTTCAACCACACTTGCAGTTGAAATCCATTTTCCAAATACCATTTTTTAATACAGACTTCTAAAAGCGTACGGAATAATGTTTGCGCGTAATGCTTACACATCAGCCGTTCGTCGCCAGTGCAACTCGATAGCGCCGAGTTGTCTGGGTTGGATTGAGTTTAAAGTACCTAACGGAAGAAATAAAAATGGATTTCAACGACAGCTGTGGTTGAAATCCATTTTCAAAATCGACTGTTGTAAGTATATTGCAGTGTCGTCGTGATGCCTAGATTGTTCCTGGTGCCGCTGGATTCTGCTTCATATTGTGTCAATGCAGTCAAGACAGGCGTAACTGAAAATGAATATTTTATTGAATTGATATTATTAAGTTGATCAATAAACTGTCATGGCAGCAATTAGGCTAACCAATCCCGCCATGATCAAGGTAGCATTCGCTCACGGGCCATACATCAGCATCGCTCTAACATAATCTATGAAACTTAAACGTCCCGTGACACAACGCCACCATCAGCATGACACTTCAGTGAATATGACATATCTATCTTGCCAACATCATTTTACTAGTTCCGCCCTGATCACCACCACACCAGTCTTTATTTGTGTGTGACGTAAAGGGCTAAAATCAGCTGCCTCCTCTTGTCCGTTAAGAAAAACACAATTACACTGCGGTCACCAAGCCGTTTGACACCGTGCTGATTACAGCAATTAAAAGTAAGGCTACCGTTTTCAACGTTTACGACACATGTTTTAATGCATAAACACAAAACAACGTGTTCCCGTACTTGAAGTCACCGATGCCATTAACTTGTGGATGTAATATAGAGGCGAACACGGCGCGCGCGCCGCGGCTTTTCATATCGCGTCATCGTAATCGTACATGAGGTCATGATAGATAAAACTGGGTGGTCCTTCAAACTGATATGTACGAGTGGAACGCTCGTAACAATGTTTCTAGTCACTCTAGTCATGATTGTCCACTGTGTCTCTAAATATACTTTGGTTAAAAACGAACAAATTGAAATTGCAACTGTTGGGGAATACACCAACGTGTACCATAGCCATACAGCTAATCGTGTCATTGAAGCAGCATTTTTTGTATGTCTAATATAAATAATTATTTACATGTAGTATAATTAATGCTTACAGCAGTCGATTTTGAAAATGGATTTCAACTTCAATTTCCGTCACTTTAGATTCCGTCGCTAAAAATATTTCATTGTTATCGTCGTTGTTTTTAAGATGTCTGTTTTTCTTGGATTGTAATCGAAGCCAAATCATCTTCTGGTGTATTCATAGCGACGTTTCGAGTAGAGAGACTACAAGTTGTCGTCAACCCAGAGAGACAGTCGGCGCTATGAGTAGTGTGTGTACTCGCGTCTGTCTCCGCGTCTGATGCAGGAAAACGCGCGAACATTCCGTACGCTAGTCGACGTCTGTACTCGTCGACTGCCGTAGTATAGTTGCGGTTGGAATCCATGTTTTATATTTTCCCTTACTATATATTCCATGTTTGTGCATTTCAAAATTATCGTCGTAGTTAAAATAATATTGCTTCTGCAACTGGCTAGCAAGGCCAGTTGTTTCGCTTGAAGACTGCTGACCTGTATACCTCAACATTTTGATGAATACACAATATGCAGTTGATTTAGTCTCAGTCACAGCTACAACCCCAATGTCAGAGAGTACGTCAAGAGGATACGTTGACACTTGACTGATAGATGATTACAGTTAGTAACGTGTATACAATACATACAACACGGCTGAGCGGTCTTAAATCGCGGTCGTGTCGCTTCCACAGACTCGATCGATTTTGCCACAGGTAATGATCGTATGAAAAATCTCCGTAAGAGCTTCCCATATGCAAATAATATAGCATTGATTACGTCGTACGTTCCGGAAGTGCAATTGCATCAGTTCGCGTCGTCTCCATTGCCTATATCTGTCAAACGCTGATAATCGCGTGTGAAAACAATACACCGCTGCGCCGAGTAAGAACTTCATAGAATTAAAGAATTCTAACAAGAAATTGAATTGAAACAAAAAATCACAGAATTTCAACCATAAGAAGCAGGTTTCACCCCTGTCTCACCACTGCTATAAGTAGCATCACCGTAACAGACAGAATCATTGCAATCATCAATCTGTAAAATTGCTACTATGCCTTGATTCTCCTAATCAATTTCTTAATCTACATTAATTATTACGACCCAGTGTATTGACCCACCGCACCGCGCTATCTTAATAATGTATTTGTTGTATTTATACTGACATTACGTTTGATGACGCAAACTGCTTGTCACGATACGATATGTACGGTGGACGCAGACTGCGCCTATATAGTGAACTCGCAAGTTAATGTCATCGGTGTTTTGTGTATGGGAACAAAAATATTTTACATATTATGTTATATATACGCTGTCGTAAAATTGAAAAGGGTTACATTTTTATTATGTTAGACGATGAGGTGGGAACCTGTCGCCAAATATAATAAGCAATGCAGGCCAAATTAATAATTAACAGCAACATTTATACTTGAATAACAGATTTTAAGATAATGTCGGGTCTATTCGCGCACAGATTAAAATCAAAATAATATTTTGACTAACCTCAACGTTTCGATCAAGTTGCATTGACCGTGGTCACGAATACTACTGAATTCTACTGCAGACTGTTTATAGGTAAAGAGCTTATTATCTATATTTTTTTCAGAATTTTAGTCACGATAGACGAATTTTCTTAAATAACTTTAAAACTATATATGTTAAAACTATAAAATAAATATATTTGAGACCCTCACAATAAGCCGTTCCATTTCATATGTTACACGGTACAGTTTGCTAAACGTTATTCTTTAATTTTCTATATTACCCCCCATAAGTGACATAAGTGATATTCAAAATCCATTTATTTACGTTGCATGGCCGTATTTGGGTCGCAGAAACCCACATGTGTGCCAACTTAATCGGTCCAGTAGATTCGGAGCAAATTGGCTGTGACAGACGGACAGACAGACAGACACACGAGTGATCCTATAAGGGTTCCGCCGTATTTTCCTTCGGATGTTCAAAATCCTAACAAACATTTATTTGAATAATTTTCTAAGCCGTTTAACAATCTATGGAATCAGTTACAAATCCATAGCAGATTGAATTAGATATAATAAATTGTAAATATTTATAATAAGTCATAGTATATCATAAGTCATAGTATCAGAATGCCACCACCCCATCTCTTCCCATGGGTGTCGTAAAAGTCGACTAAGGGATTAGCCGGAGGATGGGCAGCAGCGTCCTTCGAGTACATTAACAACTTAACTGCGATCGCCAACCCGTCTGCCAAGCGTGGCGATTATGGTAAAACTCCCCAATGAGCCCACAACACATCCATATCGGTCGTTGTGGACATCTTTGGGGGAGGCCTGTGTCCAGCAGTGGACTTCCTTCGGCCGAAATGATGAAAAAAAAATGATAGTAAGATCAATATTATATTTACTTTTATAATATTAAATTCAATTAACAAAATTAGCTTGACAAGCAGAAGATAAAGTTCGAATACAATATAATTATAGTAATGAATAAGAAGCTAAAGTAGTTATGGATTCAAACATAAACAATACTACAGAAGTCGATGAGTACAGGCGTCGAATAGCGAATGGAATATTTGCGCGCGATTCTTCAACAGAATCAGAGATCGAAGCACCGCCAACGTGGAGCGTCTGGGTTGAAAACACTTCTTGTCTCCGTCCCCGAGAGTCTTAATGAACATACACACGACACGGTGACGGTACTGTGTAGTCATTGAAATGTGTGAATCGGCCTTAAGACATGCGTGGACAGTCACACGTATAGTACAGTCGTGTAAGCAGAGATGCAAGTAGTGCCGAAACACTTCTTGAGACACCGTGTAGGAAAGTTAAATGTACTACAGTTAAACGATGTTTTATAATTAGTGTTTTATATTAAACCGTACTCGAAGGCGCCGATGACATTAACTCGCGAGTTCACTATATAGGCGCCCACGGCACGCGCGCCGCGGCCGTGCATATCGCGACAGCGTCATAATACGTCATACAACGTGACGTCAGTTTAGATAAGACATGGGCCATCCTTTAGATTGATATACGGAGAGTCATTAACACTATAGCACCCTACTTAGCAGTAATATTTAACAGGTGCGTTGACCAGGGTACTTTTCCGGATTTAATGAAATATAGCAAAGTGATACCTTTGTTTAAATCCGGTAACATTCAAGATCCTGGAAATTTTAGACCGGTATCCGTTCTGCCTGTATTTAGCAAAGTATTTGAAAAAATTATGTTAAATCAAATGCTATTGCATTTTAATGTTAACAAGCTTTTTCACGACAAGCAATACGGCTTCACCAAAGGGCGTAATACAACTGACGCAGGTATCTCATTGATCAAGCAAATCTTCGATGCTTGGGAAGGGTCTCAGGATGCGATTGGTATCTTCTGTGACCTTTCAAAGGCATTTGATTGTGTAGATCACGAGACTCTTCTGCTGAAACTAGAGTATTATGGGATTAGGCAAAAGTCTTTAAAAATCTTAAAATCCTATTTGCAAAACAGGCAACAAAAAGTTCAGATAAATGGGGTTAATTCATCTGGCTCTGAAGTGATAATGGGTGTGCCCCAGGGTTCGATACTAGGTCCTTTCTTATTTCTGGTGTACATTAATGACTTGCCTTATGTGATTCAGGATCCATCCAGGATGGTGTTATTTGCTGATGATACTTCTTTGATTTTTAAAATTGATAGACGTTTACCAAATCTTGACGATGTAAATAACGCTCTTCTTAAGGTCCATGAATGGTTCACAGTTAATAATTTAGTATTAAATGGGCAGAAAACTAAATGCATAAAGTTTACTTTGCCAAATGTAGTAAGTAGGGATTGCGATATCATAATAGATAGCGAGAAACTTGAATTTGTCGATCAAACAGTTTTCTTAGGAATCACGCTTGATTCAAAACTTCAATGGGGTCCCCATATTACATCTCTAGCAGGACGGTTGAGTTCGGCTGCTTATGCTGTGAGAAAAATCAGACACCTTACAGATGTAGCTACTGCAAGACTGGTTTACTTTAGCTACTTTCATAGCATAATGTCCTATGGTATTTTACTTTGGGGTCGGGCTGCCAATATAGAATCAATTTTTATATTGCAGAAGAGAGCTATCAAGGCTATTTACAACCTTGGTAGTCGTGATTCCTTGAGAGAACTGTTTAAAAACATTAACATAATGACAGTGCCTTGTCAGTATATCTATGAAAATATCATGTACGTTAGGAAGAACATTCATCTTTTTACAAAAAAATGTGATCGGCATAACTATAATACAAGATATAAATCTAAACTAGTACAGCCAAAATTTCGCTTAGCTAAAGTCCATACTTCTTTTATGGGTTATAGTATAAAATTTTATAATAAAATACCGGAGACCGTGCTGCAATTACCGCAAAATAAATTTAAAATATTTGTAAAAAATACTCTGTGCAAACAAGCATATTATACGTTAGAGGATTACCTTAGAGATATAAATGTTTGGCAGAGTGCTTGTCCAGCTCCGCAAGACCACTATAAGAAATGATTCAAATTTTTTATTTTTTACTTATTGACATGCCATCTTGTTGTTGCATGTTTTGTGACATCAATTTATTCAGATTTACTTTTCTGACATTTCAATTATTATTTTTTGACATGACATTATTATTATTAATTATTTACACCTGAATTTATTATTGTATAATTTTTCTATATTCAACTGGTTTATGATTTGATATTGACACTTTTAAAAGGTTTAAGAGGTTAGACTTTACTATGTTTAATGTAGGAACATTGTCTTTATATAACCTGAATTTTCGAGAACATTGTACACATAAATATTGTAACATGATTTTAAAAGAGTAACCATGGAGTTTCTTGCCCGTTCTTCTCCATAGGAAATCTACATCTTGGAACGTGGCAACTTAAGTCTTGACGATTCATAAGTGCTATTAATGGTTTAAATGAATAAAAATCTTTTTTATCTTATCTTATCTTATCTTATCTTTATCATTAAATATTAACTCTAGTTAGTTGTCCATTATTTGGCCTCCACACTGAGTCTGATAGCACATGATTTGGGATGGTTTCGCTGAAAATATAGGTGGCCATTTTGTATATAATGTTGATTTTACATGTAAAAAACGGGTTTCGATGCAGTCAACTCGTTAATATTTGTTGTAAATCTATAAACACAAGCAAAGCAATACGCGCGTAGTGAACTAGCTCGCGCTAGGTCGCGCTAGCGCGCGTAGCTATATATACACAATACTCTGCAGCAAATAAAAACTAAATATTTTGGTCCTGCATGCCAAGACACCGATGACATTAACGTTAGAGTTCACTACTACGGAGGCGCACTCGCCCGCGCCCCGGGCATATCCCGACATCGTCATCCTGCGTGACGTCGCGCGTCGGTTTTAGTTAAACGTGCAAAGCAGCGCGTGGTAACTTAAAACTTATTGTAAGTGTATGTCGTATAATGATCGTTATTGTAATAGCGCTACTTTCTTACCATTGTTTCGTAACTCTACCGAGTCTAGACTAGCTGCAAAACTGAAGGAATCGAATGTATGTCTGCGTTTTCGTAAAAAAAAGTAATCGTGGAGAGAGAGAGAGAGAGAGGACGTGTACAATAATCAGTGTAGCCGACGCGTTATCGATGCACGCAGCCCAGCAAGCATCATCATCGTCATATCAGTCACTGGACGTCCACTGCTGAACAAAGAAAGGTCCCCCTCCCCTTAGATTTCCATAACGAGCGGTTACATGCCGCCCTCATCCACGACTCCCAACCCCGCAAGTGTTTGCTTATTATTCGATCATATATCCAATCCGCTTTCAGAATCAACGAACTAGTCAATTTAATTTGTTTTATTCATAAAAGTTACCGCTCAGGCTGCTGTCACAAACCTACTCCGCTGGGCCGCATCATTGTCGTAACGCACTTCCATGTATTAAGCTAGTTGTCAGTCGAGTGCCACCCGTTCCTCCGGATATTCTCTTTGAAGATGGATTGTAAGTGTGAGTTTAAGCTACAACAACTGCAACTGCTTGTTCATCACTGCGTTGGGTAAAGGGATAAGTCTTTGACTCATACACTCTGCACTTCATCAGACTACTCGCGTGCGTATCTGTACCATACGCTAGCGACCATTGTCCTCTTCAACTGCTAAAGTATTGCAGCGGACCGTTCATAGATAGGAGATTTATACAATATAATGTGGTTTTTACTAAATATTGTTTCGGAGATGGATTATATAGTAAGGGAAAAAATGAAAAATGGATTCCAACCGCAACTCTACTTCAGCAATCGATGAGTACAGACGTCAACTAGCGTATGGAATGTTTACGCGCGACCCTACAACAGACACGGACACACAGATCGACGCGATTACTGTAGCACTAGCTCGGGGCGTCTGGGTCGAAGACTACTTGTGCCTCTACCCGAACGTTGTGATGAACACACGAGCAGTTGGTTTGGACTCGATCACAGTAACAACCCAATGTCTAACAGAAACGCCTTGAAAGGTGTGATCCTTAATTGACCCGTAGCTGATTGATTGATTACATTGATGTAAGGTTGCGCCTAACGACGGGGCTGAATAAGGCTGACCTCGCCGTTGAAGCAGTTTGCAACTGTAAACATGCAAGATTAAAAAACCAACAACATTCTCGCTAGTACGTTTAAACACATTGCTCATGACCACCAAACGAGTGAAAGAATTCTTACTAAGTAACAATGCACCAACAAATGCAAACTGTGAATTTTCAGCATTATTGTCACATATTGATTGGATGACAAGATGCAACTTAAAAAATAATTACATTTTTTCATTTCGACCGTTTGCAAATTTTATATATAGTTTAAATAAATCCAATCAAGAAGTTTGTAATGATGAGTTCAAATGGATGACAAGAGGACTTCCACACAGACAATCAGCTATCAATGTACTGGCGTCGATCTGAGTCTGATGTAGGACCGCGCGTAAACATTCCGCACGCTAGTTTATTAGAGAATGGATTTCAACCGAAGCTATGGTTTGAAATCCGTTCCATCGCTAAGTTATATTACGATGTTCCGTGAAATTTTATTAGAGAAAGAGTATAAATATAGGAGACAGTAAAAATAATCTTTTATTTGATTAATTTTCTCAGCAGAATAGCACACTCACAGATTACCTAAATTAAATACAATAATAAATATCAGTATTTATGGTCAATTAAATTCAGTCATTGAAAATAGCTTTGCAATCCGGCGATAAGTAGAAAACCAAGAAGCTAGGAGGATACTTTATATCGTAATAAATAATAACCTAAAAAAATCATGGCATCCAGCCAAAAAAATACTACAGAAGTCGATGAGTACAGACGTCGCCTAGCGTACGGAATGTTTGCGCGCGATTGTTCAACAGAACCAGAGATCGAAGCGAGTACTGCACCGCTAGCATGGAGCGTCTGGGTTGAAGACTTCTTGTCTACGTTCCCGAACGTTGTGATGAAAATACTCGTAGTGGATCCAAGTGGATTAAAACAATAATACAATGCAGAGTAAAAACTTTACCGATAGGTGACTTCTATGATTTCGTCTGTATCAACGATACTGATCAAGCGGTAACTCTCAGTTGAACATGCTTGTTTTGTTCTTAAACACGTTCTTTACAGTTTTTGTTGTTTGCGAAATTCTGCGATTTTTGTCTTCAGTCCATAAAGTAAGGAAGTACAATCATCACATCATGAATTTGATGCGGCAATTCAAGCGAGGAGTGCGATGAGAACACTCCTGATACATCGTAGGCAAAGAGAGATTCAAAATTCGAAATTCGTAAATGATTACTTATGAAATAAAAAATTAAGATATGCAACACAAATCACAGTTTTATTTGGGTCTTTTTGTAAGCGCTTTATAGTTGTTTTGGCACTTTTGACTTTATAGAAACCCTTCACATTCACACTAGTACGTTTAAACACAGCTCATGACTACCAAACGAGTGAAAGAATTCTTACTAAGTGCAATGCACCAACAAAAATACCAACTGCGAATTTTCAGCAGCCAATAATGTAATAATTATAACTAAATTGGGCGATAACATTTATTTACAATACAGTTATCCAAATAAAAACAAATACTTTTTTACAGATGTCAAATAAATTTTGTTAGTTATAATTATTACCATTATTGGTTGCTGAAAACTCTCAGTTGGTATTTGTTGGTGCATTGTGTTTAGTAAGAATTCTTTCACTCGTTTGGTAGTCATGAGCTGTGAAGCGTACTAGTGTGAATGTATGTTATTGGCGTTTTTATTCTTGTATATTAACAGTTGCGAAATGCTTCAACGGTGACGCCAGCCTATTCACCCACGTCGTTAACGCAACCCAGATCAATGTGATTCAGCTATTGGCCAATTAGGGATCACTTCCGGCGCGTTAGTTAGACATTGGGTTGTTACTGTGATCGAGTCCAAATCAACTGCTCGTGTGTTCATCACAACGTTCGGGTAGAGACACAAGTAGTCTTCGACCCAGACGCCCCGAGCTAGTGCTACAGTAATCGCGTCGATCTCTGTGTCTGTGTCTGTTGGAGGATTGCGCGTAAACATTCCATACGCTAGTCGACGTCTATACTCGTCGACTGCCGTAGTATAGTTGCGGTTGGAATCCATGTTTTATATTTTCCCTTACTATATATTCCATGTCTGTGCATTTCTAAATTATCGTCGTAGTTAATATAAATAATCTTGCTTCTCCAACTGGATAGCAAGGCCAGTTGTTTGGCTTGAAGACTGCTGATCTGTATACCTCAACATTTTGATGAATACACAATATGTAGTAGATTTAGTCTCAATCACAGCACACAGTTATGGTTGAAATCCATTTTTATTTCTTCCGTCACTTTAGATTCCGTCGCTAAAAATATTTCAAAACTATCGTCGTTGTTTTTGTTCTGTTTTTTGGATTCGTATCGAAGCTAAATCACCTTCTGGTGTATTCATAGCGACGTTTCAAGTAGAGACAACAAGCTGTCGTCAACCTAGAGAAAGACAGTCGGCGCTATGAGTAGCGTGTGTACTCGCGTCGTTTTCCGAGTCTGATGGTAGGACCCGCACATCAAGTAGGCTAGTGGCACAACATTTGTATGAAAAAATATTTCGAAAATAGATAGACTACAAACGCAATTGGTAGTTGAAATCCATATATGATTTCCTTACTTAACGTAAGCCCTGTGTGGCTTAGATTCAAGAAAGTAGGCAATCGGCTTTCGGAAGCCACGACTAGTCAATGTACAAGTGATGGCTCTCGGGCTGCTGATACAAGGCTTAACACTCTGCCACATCGTTATCGTGTCCCACTATCAACTTTTAAACTTTTGAGTTGCATTGATACCTATACGTAAACTAAGAAACGGGAATTAACGCAAAATACTTTTGGATCGTTTGTGCGTCTGCTACTGTTTGAAGTTTCAAGCGATTCCAAGGTAATTTTGCGTTAATTCCCGTTTCGAGGTTCTCATATTGTAAACCATTAAATATCTACCGGTCAAGTGTCACAGCGTATATGGCTGGTATATGTGCCTGCACCGCATCGTCAATGCAACCCAATAAAATATAATCATTATTATCGATCATTTGTCGCACGTTCCCCCGGTTGTTCTCTTTGTGGTTGGTTTGTAGCTGGAATCAAGCCTGCTGCAGTATTCATCACAACGTTCGGGTAGGCAGATAAGAAGTCTTCAACCCAGACAGTCCGTGCTATCAGTGTACTCGCGTCTGTCTCCGCGTCTGATGCAGGAAAACGCGCGAACATTCCGTACGCTAGTCGACGTCTGTACTCGTCGACTGCCGTAGTAGAGTTGCGGTTGGAATCCATGTTTAATTTTTTCCCTTACTATATATTCCATGTCTGTGTATTTCTAAATTATCGTCGTAGTTAAAATAATATTGCTTCTGCAACTGGCTAGCAAGGCCAGTTGTTTGGCTTGAAGACTGCTGACCTGTTTACCTCAACATTTTGATGAATACACAAAGCAGTTGATTTAGTCTCAGTCACAGCTACAAAACCAATGTCAGGTACGTCAAGAGGATCCCTGGGGGGGTGACCGCTTTACAGTCACCCTCTCCGAGATGTGCCAATAGGCGTGGCACCAGTGGGTGGCTCTAGTGTGATCATACGAGGACCTGGAGCCTCCCTTAGGTGCCGAAGATGACCGCTCCAGTGGTTTTAGCCGGTAGGAGTCCGGCATATACCCCTTCGTCCTTCCCCGGGGCGAAGGAAGTTCATGATGAATTTCCACTGGGCACCAATAAAAAAATTAAAAATTAAAAAAAAGGTACGTCAAGAGGATACGTTGACACTTGACTGACTTGACTTGATAGATCACTAAAGTTAGTAACGTGTATACAAAACATACAACACGGCTGAGCGGACTTAAATCGCGGTCGTGTCGCTTCCACAGACTCGATCGATTTTGCCACAGGTAATGATCGTATGAAAAATCTCCGTAAGAGCTTCCCATATGCAAATAATATAGCATTGATTACGTCGTACTTTCCGGAAGTGGAATTGCATCAGTTCACGTCGTCTACATTGCCTATATCTGTCAAACGCTGATAATCGCGTGTGAAAACAATACACCGCTGCGCCGAGTAAGAACTTCATAGAATTAAAGAATTCTAACAAGAAATTGAATTGAAACAAAAAATCACAGAATTTCAACCATAAGAAGCAGGTTTCACCCCTAGCTCACCACTGCTATAAGTAGCATCACCGTCACAGACAGAATCATTGCAATCATCAATCTGTAAAATTGCTGCTATGCATTGATTCTCCTAATCAATTTCTTAATCTACATTAATTATTACGACCCAGTGTATTGACCCACCGCGCCGCGCTATCTCAATAATGTATTTGTTGTATTGATTCCGACATTACGTTTGATGACGCAATTTGCTTGTCACGACACGATATGTGCGGTGGACGCCAGACTGCGCCTATATAGTGAACTCGCAAGTTAATGTCATCGGTGTTTTGAGTATGGGAACAAAAATATTTTACATATTATGTTATATATACGCTGTATTATGCGGGTACCTCAGCCGCATACGGGACACACGGAATTGAGCGAAGCGGTTTTAAGCTGGAATTAAATAAACTTATAAGTTTAGTGGTCGTTGACCTTGTTTCGTACCTATTTGTTGAACTGATACGTATGATGACCTCGCCACCGCGTGTGATAAGGCAATCTATAAATCCAGAGATCCATTTATTTTCAATTTAATACGTTCTATAGGGAACCGTAGTAACTGGGTGACGGCCTTACATAATCTAGTAGCTAGTGCAGCAGCACATAACTCTAAACGGGGTATAGTACACGCCTTGACAGGTGGTATCTTCGACTTAGAGCATAATAGATTAACGTGCATGCTGCCTGTTATGTCAAGGGATCTAATATAAATACAAGCTCCATATGTTCTTTGAGAGGCATCACTAACAGAATGCAACTCTGTTACAACAGGAGAATCGCATAGAACTGGCCTCGGTATTTTAATTGATTTTAGATGAGATAAATTATTATAAAAATTATACCAAGCCTTTTGCCTTTCGGGTGGAAGCGGATCATCCCAGTCAACCTTATCAAACCATAGTTGCTGCACAATCAATTTAGGAATAATTATACAGGAGCTTACAAAACCAAGTGGGTCAAAAACTTTAAAAGACGTTGATAATATGTACCGCTTTGTAATTTTGTTGCTACTAGCAGGAATATTGAAAGAGTAATGTAAACGGCCCACTGATAATTCTGCATACTCTCTTATGAAGTCTACGGGTTGAGTTTTAACTTCAGGTTGTCTCCTGAATCGCCTCTCCAAGTTATAAAATCTTTTCTTGGCCATATTATATGAATCACCAAGACAATCCACTGAGTGTACTAAAGGCAGCTTGACACAAAATCTATCATTGTCTAAGTGATAGGTGTGTTGCAAGAAATGCGTTTCACATGCCTGCTCACTGTCATTTAGATAGGATTTTGGCGGATTTTCCTCCAGCTCCCAAAACCTATTTAACTTGTATTCTATATTATCGTTATTTGAACAATTAGTTAGAATAAAATTACACCTAATAGCGGTCTCAGTTTGTTTGGTAAAACATGGTAACGGACCTCCAAGTAACCAGCCCAACTTTGAGCTGTGTAACTTAGGAAAACTAGGACCTAATGACTGCTGTTCACATCCAATGGTGTCCCAAAATAAATCAGACCCCATGAGTACATCTATCTTAGAGGGTTCAAAAAATTTAGGATCCGCCAAGGTTATACCATTAGGAATTTTAAATGAACTGACATCAATGTATTTATTAGGTAATAAACCTGTAAGCTGTGCCATTACATAAAGATTAGAAATTACGTTAAATGACGTATTTCGTGATTTTATCTGGGCAGGGCAGTATTCAGTAACTGTACCTGAATGATGATTGCCAAAACCGATAACATTTGTTTTAGGATGGACAACTTCTATTAAAGCAGTACATAGTACGGCTTCGCTAACACGTTGATTGGTAAAGGTGACCAGGGTGTCAAGTGGGCTGTCAACACCACAAGATTTGTCCTCAGTAGTAGCAGGTAGATGCAACATAGTGTTGTGTCTCCTTTTGCATTCGTGGCAAGGGCTAAAACGGCATTGGCGGGAGGCATGCCCGGTTTTTAAACAGTTCTTACATAATCTAAGTTTGGAAGCCTCCGCTATACGTTCACCAATGCTCTTTGCCTTGAATGACGGACAGTCGAAAATTTTATGGTCAGCTGCATAACAACATGGACAACAGTTGAATGAAGAT
Source organism: Diloba caeruleocephala (assembly GCA_947459985.1). Classification (NCBI taxonomy): domain Eukaryota; kingdom Metazoa; phylum Arthropoda; class Insecta; order Lepidoptera; family Noctuidae; genus Diloba; species Diloba caeruleocephala. The sequence goes on from OX381630.1 coordinate 1,670,378, forward strand.
AAAGGTTTTTGATGTTGATTATTATTATGATTATTGGTGCACATATGCGATTTAGTGTGCGGTCGTTCCAATTTAGTAACGGGGGCAGAGCGCTGCTGGCTATAAGAAGGCTTAGATACGTTTTCGGCCTTATTGCGGTGCAGTGACTCAAGGACGGCTGCACGATCATTCAAAAATTTATGAAAATCCTTGAGTGCAGGTGCGTCATTTGGCAATGTATTACGGTGCTCTTCCCATTTCACAAAAGTGTTAATGTCTAACTTGGAAGCGACTAAGTAAATTATAATAACATCCCAGTGCTCGGTAGCTTGTCCCAAACTGGTAAGGGCACGCAAGTTCTTGGTCACATGGTCAACCAAGAAGCGTAACGATCTTTCCGATTCCTTGGTTATAGAATTTATGGTGAATAATGCACTGAGGTGATGATTAATTAGTAAACGTTTATTATCGTAACGGTCAAGCAGCAGATTCCAAGCCTCCTGATAATTATCGGATGAAATTTCAAGATTGGAAACAGTTCTAGCTGGTTCTCCTTCCAAATATGAAATTAAATAATGGAACTTGTTTACTAAACTAATTCTACTATTTTCATGAACTAAACATCTTCTAAAGGTATCACGAAATTCCATCCACTTGAAGTATGACCCATCAAATTTGGCAATCTGAATTAATGGTAACTTGAAACCCATTTCATTATGATCGTGAGCACAATGAGTTACATTATGTAAACTAGAATCATTGACACTGTCATCCTTGCTATGTTTTTGCAATAAGGTTTGAGCAGTTACAATGTTACTAATAAATTCCGTCTCAATTATTTCTCGTTCCTCAAGTTCCTCCTCCAACCCACCAGAATTGCAAACTTCAATCTGACTTTGTAGGTCATCATATTTAGAAGATAAGGTTTCAAATTTGCTAAGTTTAAGTGTAAGTTCCGTCCTTTGTGTTGCAGAAAATGTTTCAAATCGTGATAATTGATCTAAGTAGTTTTTAAATTTTGTTACTTGGCCTTTTACAGAACTACGCCTAGTATTCAATTTTGCCAAGTTCTTGGCAGCCATTATTAATGTTAATCAATACTTGTAACGAAAACAGCAAGTGAAATTCAATCAAAATCACACGAAGAAGAAATTAAAGTTAAGTACGCAAACAACAAAACAATTTGCAAATATTGATTTATCAACGTAACAAAACGTTAACGTTGCAAAATAAAAGTTAATGAAAGTTCACGCTCACGCCCCTCGTTGGTGGTGCCTGCTGCACAGGAACTAGGGCAGCAGCTCTGGCCTAGCGGGCACGGGCAGCTATAGGCAGCACGGGTACGGGCAGCCGTAGGCAGCGCGGGCACCGCGCGGGCTCAGCAATGAACGAGGAACAGGGACATTGTCTGAAAAGTTCGGCGAAAACAATCACTATACGGAAAACAAACGTAGGTACGTACGGCTACCTATAGTGGGAACTAAGCAAATGAGAAATAATTATATGAGATGGACTAAGTACCCAGCTTAGGTACTTTTATGCAATTATGATTAATATATATAGAAAAGGCGACAATTATATCGCTGTGTGTCATAAATATGACGTTAAATTGGAGGATTTCCAAACTATGCACAAATTAATGTAACAGAAAAACTCAACTTATAAATGACGCAATTTGATAAACGTGTATAACATTATGTTTGCACAAGTAAAACCTATAAAAAAGGATATTGATTACGTAGATTAATGGAAGGCAAAAGGAAGATTAGGGAATAAAGGCACTTAGCTGCAATAATCAGTACTGCTGCGCTGCGGAATGTAGGTATAACGCTGGTAATACGTCAATGTCCGTGCGATACTAAGTGATCCCTGTATCTTCTTGATGTAGTTCGATCCAAAGGCTTGGCTGGTTGAGGCGCGATGCTGACCGGCTGATTGCTGCGGCGCTGTTGCTGGCCAATTCCAGAAGCGGGACTTCGAATACTACTCGGTTCTTCTCGGACAGTTCTGTCCTGTCACGGTCGCCAATTATGTCTCTTATTGAGACACTGGAGCTCTAGGGCGCTCAAATGAAACCAATAGATTGCATAACAAACTGGTTTACTTTTAGTTTTACAATAAATAACTAATTTTAAAGGAAATTAGCGGAGCTATCTTTGTTAGTATAGACTCATAACTCGTATATATATAAAATTGAAGGTAGAAATTTTTCACTAATAATTTTGACATTTCAAGACGTTAAAATAAAATATAAGAGTCATGAGTTGCAACGACTTGCACGCGCGGTGTCATGCTATTAAAATGTTATCAGGCGCGAACAGATAGCAAACGGTAGCAGACAATTGATAGTCAACTTTTCAATCCTGGATGAAGTAGGCAACCAGCCACCCTGGCGCTCACCCGTTAATCCGCCATTTACACTTCCACCCCGAGCATAGCTCTAGCGGCTCCCCGCTGATCGGCCAACTAAGGCAAGCCAGAGTTGAAAGTCCTGCGTGCACTCATGGAGTTCCTTTCACACCAGCAGACAAAGGCAAGCCGGAGACGAGGCCCTGACCGACTCTCTGTGGCATGTGGTATACAGTTCGCCACTCACATACAGCTCGCCACAAGCTGTCCTGCGTTTTGTAAGCTTCTTAATAGATCTAATGATAACTTTTTTACTGGGTAGGGAAGCTGCTTTCCGGGATTGCGTTATCCCATACTGAGATAACGGATGCTCTACAGAGGTTTATTATTGCAAAGAGTTTTCTTGATTTTTCCTCGCCTGAAACATAACCTGACAACTTTTCTATAACAGTCTAGGGTCAGCAGGCTTGTGCGCAGCACAGCGCACAGCGAGGCTTGGGGGGATCCTTTACAATCCTCCCCGAGAAGTGCCTGGGGGCGACCTTTTTAGAGTCGCCTTCTCTCCGCTACAGGAGGTGACCGCTTTACATCCCCTCCGAAATGTGCCTAAAGGCGTGGCATCAATGGGGGGCTCTAGTGTGATCTCACGAGGACTTGGAGCCCTCCTTCGGTGCCGAAGATGACCACTCCAGTGGTTTTAGCCGGTAGGAGTCAGGCATGCCCCTTCACGCTACCCCGGGGAGGAGGAAGTTATAAGAAAAGCAGCAGGCTATCACAGTATATATAATTATTGCGTTATACAACTAATAAAAATAAAACGACATTTAAAAATAAAACGCAAACCATTTTACAATATCACTTTATTACGGTCCATATTTATAATAGTAGCGACATTACCGAATACAGACAAGTATGGCGTGGCTTACAAATTATTTGCACTGACTACCGTGTGATAGCTACACTATTTAATTAAATACAGCGAAGTCCACACAGCTGACAGCTTGTCATAATGTGTAATAAAATATACGAATACTTTGGTATTTTCAGTTATAAAATTGTCGTATCTAATCACAACAACGGTTTTAGCTGAACAAAAGTTTATTGAAAAAAAATCGCATCGTTGTGGTATAAATTCATAAGCATTTCTAAATGCACGATATGCAAATAAGATTTTCTGTTCTTAGTTGTCCAGCTAAGAATCATTCTACAACAGAAGGTCCTAATCACAGCAGCGAAATGAAGTGTAAAAAATATAACCTATATACATATTTTTACGAGGCAATTTTTTTTTAAAGTTATTGCCCCTCATTTAGTATTTCTCCTGTGTCGTGGGTGCGTTTACAGACACAAATTCCACACACAATACACCCAGACCCGGAACAACTACCTGCAGATCGTACAAATATTTGTTCCGTGCGGGAATCGAACCCACGACCCGGTGAGCAGCAGCCGACTGTATCAGCCACTGCACCAACCGTGCCGTCTTAATGCTTTAATAATACTGATAAATTCCTAGTTTTATGTGACAATTTATTAAAACCTACACCTGGAAAAACATCTGGAATTCTGGATAAGGAATCCTAAGGTATATTCCAAAAGTAGGATCCGGAATTCTAGTGTATTCGGTTTATTTCAAGGGGAACATCAGTAGGTTGCGGGCGCTAAAATAAAATACTTTTCTACGATTGTATTAAGGATAATATACACAAAAAGAACACGCGCCGCTATGATAACAATAATTGTGTAACAGTTGTGGAGTATTTAATGTAAGTGGCCTACGGCCATTCTAATTAAAGCAAAATACATTATTTTTTTTATTAAAATACATAGTCCTCATATAAGTGACCACACAGAAAACTTAACTTACAAAAAATACATCTTATTGCCAAAAATTGTCAATGACCACTAAAATTTAACCTCAAGTTTAGGTTATTTCAAATCACGGTTTGCGGCATTGGGGTGACCCAAGGGTCACCACAGCCGCACCTTAACCTACTGTGGCAATATAAATTGTTCCAAAATTAATAAGCGGCGAGCCTAACTGAATTCGGATCCATTATACTTTTTTTGGTGCATAAATTAGCTCAAGTATGGTGGTAATTTACTAAATTTAGTCTACCGTTGATTATTTTGATGGTCATTTTATTTGAACCCATTATTTTCGGCAAAAAATATGAAAATGGAAATACACACAGTTAAATTGTTATGTCATAAAGGCTCCGCTTCAAATAAAGCGATTCTGTAGCGGGGCGCAACAGTGGCGCGTCACACTACACATACACATACAAATATAGCAGCCGAGGGCGTCACCGCGGCTACAACCCGCATTTCTTGCAGCGGAACCCCCGAGTGTGGACTTCGCGTATTTCTATATAGAAACACACCAAATAATCTACCACAGTATAACGTTAAGTTCAGTTTGCGACAGCAACAGATTGGATTGATATGTAAGACATTGGCAATGGCATCTATTTGTATGTTATTATTACTAGAACGTGTTTCACATACAGGATGAGAAGCTGCTTCAAAAAGAATATTGCGTTATAGATATATCTATCAATTGTATAAGACAGGAACTTGAGACTGCGGCGAGAGCCCGTTGTACACGCAATTATTACCAAAACAACATTGTGATGACCTAAAAACCTCGAACGGGCTGTGTCGGGGTGCACAGCCGGGATTACCACAATTTAAAATCGACATGGCAAAACCTTAACCTATTGTATTTTAGCTAGGTATTTTGACTACTAGGCGGATACGCGGGCATACAAATGTGGGCGAATGCGCGGGCCAATTTCATTTCTGTCGCGTGAACTGAGCTGCATTCGCTCATTACATCATCATCATTGTCATCGAGGCAACGACTTCCAACTACCGTCTATTGCAGCGAGTCGTTTCTTTACTGTTGGTACTGGCGATGTAAACTCAAGCCGCATTAGCGAGCTGACCATATAAGGTAAAATACTGCACCTTATTTATATCTCTGAAGCCAATGATATTATACCATAGATATGTTACGTCCATATTAAATCGCGCGAAAATTAAGGCTGGCTGTATGTATAAACCTATAAAACTGCACACCTATGCTTTAAGAGAGAAGATACAAAAACTGCGAGAGTAAAAGAGATAGCTATCTCAAATGACAACACGTGTACACGATGTCTTTGTCGCACCTGTGATAGAATATATGTGTTGTCTCTTTTCTTTGCTTGGCCTTTGTTTTCTTCGAGAATATTATTCTATAAATAATTAGAATAGTATTTTTATTTTAATATTTTATACAGTTTGTTACTCACGTGGGGTGAGATCTCTTGTTCTTTATTTATTTTTGCTTGATAGTTTATGCATTTTCTTTATACGCACGACGGCATTGTTATTACATATTAATAAAACAATAAAGATTGTGACAGTATGTGCCCGTTGTCCTGTTTTGGGCGAACTGATTGCGAGGTTTGACCAAAACAATTGAGGGAGATCTGGTTCTTAATTTTGGCGCGCAACATATCTACTTCTTTTAATATATTAAATCATTGTCTGAGGCTAATAGTTACGAGTTATTAAGGTAAGACGATATAGTCTCCGCATGTTACAGTGGGATTTGATTTTTCGTTTCACGTCATAAAGCGAGTTAGGAAGTCCACTTTCTATACTGAGATTGGGGTTGCCAGTTCGAACAACTGACATATCTGGACAAAAGTCGGAATTTTGGCGTTGCTGCCTGGAGAAATAAATATTATGGATCCTAATCAAAATGGTTCAAGAGACGAAACATTATTTAGTTCTCTAATGTCTCATTATTGATCAATTAAATCGGACGGCTACACATCAAGTCATACATTTCCAGTATAACCTGATCTCGCATTGTATTGACTTTCCGTATGATGAGAGATCAGCGTAAATTGAATATGTATAGTTTGATATGCAGCCGTATGTACGTACGTAATGAATTTCCCCAATGAGCTTAATCTTCATGTTGCCACATACAGTGTTATTCTGTACGAACTAACTTTCGAATCCGCGGTGAAAATTATAAAAAACAATACGAGAGTATTCCACTGCGGATTTAGAAGTAAATTCGACGGTGAGTTCTTACAGAATAGCCACGATGTATTCTGAGCTTTTTCTTTTGTTTTTCACTTGATTTGCCAAATTGAATTTGAGTTGATATCAAGAAAATACTTAAAATTTAAATATCTATTTGCTATTTAATTTAAATCTCCCTTGTTGTATTTTTGAGGGAGTCCAGACAGTTTTATCTTGAAAAAGAACTGTCCCACACTTGGTTATCTCCTGTATCGTGGGTAGTGGTGGGGTAGTTTACAGACATAAATCTGACATGTGCAAACACTCACACCCTAAACAACTAACTGTAGATCATACTATTTATTCCGTGCGTGAATCGAGCCCGTGACAAGTAGTGCAGAAAGCTAATCGCTTAGCCGTTGCACCAACCGTGCCGTCGAATGAAATGAAATGTCGGGAGAATTCAGACGAGTCCCGACCATCTGGGAACCCTTACTGATATGCATGCTTGAGTCGTTAATTGACACAGCTCAGACACAACCAGCGGGGTGAGTCTCATACAAATGATGAGTACAAAAAGTTGCATCGAAATTAGCGCCATCTCCTGGCTACGGTCGGCACATTTCATATTAAGCTTTATTCAAAATATGACTAGATGGCAGTAGTACCTAAGCAGAAGTACCCAAAATAAACTATTTTAATGTGTTTTTTTTTGTGAATTTAAAAAGCAAAACGTTTTTCAATGTATTATACACGTTTCGGAACGGAATTCTAATCGATCTAGTTATTGATTCATACTACGATAAATTATTACCGTGTATGAGTCCGAGGAGTCATGCCACCTGCAGGATTGTTTCGGCACTAAACGCAAACGTAGCGCCATCTGGTCGTTAAGGGCATATATTTATTCTTGTGATCCTAGAGTTGAGCATCTATGTCAGTATTAAGTGCATAGTCTGTGGACGCAACTGACAATACAAACACTACTGTGCAAAATTATATTAATTTAATAAGCGCTCTTGCTACCTAACATATCAATCCATTCTGTAGTACAATGGTGACAAAACACTAAATATCCAGAATTTACACATACTTGTAATTGATACATATAGTACATCTGATTACCTCGAAGCCTTAGTACGCGAAAGATATCGTATGACTTACGTTTAAGAGTAAAGATGAATTGTTCTAAAGTTCATACCATTTATTTGTTCAGGGATAGTCAAAACAAAATACCTGCTAGACTTTTTTTCATTACTCACGACTACGCCGGCGAAGGAACTAATTTAAACTCTTGAAGTTAAGTAGATAACACAATAAAGATTATCCTATGTCCTATTCTACGATGCCAGTGAGCTGTAAGGCTCCTGAGGGGCCAGTTGTAAGAGTAAAAGAATGAATCATCAATAGATTAAATCATCTTACAGCGTAATAGTCAGTCAGTGAGCCAGTCTGCGAGTCCGTCAGCGAGTTCGCCAGTAAGTCCGTCAGTGAGTTCGTTAGTGAGTCCGTCAGTGAGTCCGTCAATGAGACCGTCAGTGAGTCCATCAGTGAGACCTCAGTGAGTCAGTGAGCCAGTCAGTGAATCCAATAGTCAGTCCGTTAGTGAATCAGTCGGTGAGTCCGTCAGTCAGTGAGTTAGTGAGTCAGCCAGCGAGTCTGTTAGTGACTCCGTCAGTGAGTCAGTGATAATCGTAAATATTTATATAATCTATCTATCTGCCAAATTTCACTTGAACATGTTCAGCGATATGAGCATGATGGAGCCTCAAACAAACAAACTTTCACAATTATAATAGTACTAAGACTTGATTATTTCAGATCAGATGAGACGTTTACAATTATATACATTTGACTAGGGCTTTTTATAATCTTACTAATAATGAAAATGTGAAGATTTCGTATGTTTGGATGTTTGTCTCATTCGATCTCAATTTAACGGGTAGTAGGTCTCTTATTGCACGAGGACGGCCAGGTAGGGAACACCACAATGCGGTGCGCACGTGGACACGTGCCCCCGTGTGCGCAACAGTGTTTATCACGAGGAAACGAGATAGGTATAGATTATGTGATAGAATGGGACATAATTAAAAAATGTTTTAATGTGTTATCAAGTTCCGTTAAATTGTAAATTAGGTTCCTCGCGAAGTAGCGGTATTATCATAAATGTAATACTGACGCTGATTTAAATAAATAAATGATGTATATGTATACCATTTTGGAATGAAGGCGCGCGAAGCACTGATCATAATTTTTTTTTCCATCGTTTCGGCCGAATAACTTCCACTGCTGGACACAAGCCTCCCCCAATGAGCCCACAACACACCCATATCGGTCGTTGTGGTGATCTTTGGGGGAGGCCTGTGTCCAGCAGTGGACTTCATTCGGCCGAAATGATGACCTTCGCAGTAGACGAATACCTAAGACTAATATTTTTTTTTTTGATTTTTTCACCAAAGGAATCAAATCGGCTGGAACTTTAGAACATCCAACACCAAATATTTACATAATTATTAGACAAACGTACGTCCTTTAGTAAAAATTGCACAATTTGTGAAGACTTGACTCACGTGGTTCAATTTAGCACCGGCCGATAAGGCTAGACACAACTGCGCGACAAGTCGCGGGTCATTTTAATCGTCATAGTACAGAGACCGGCAAACGTCTCGAGCAAAAAACGGTGTAGTGGAGGAAAAGTTCGTAATATTATAAAAACACAGCGTGTAACGGGTGTGACATCGTAACGAAAACTGATACCATAGATTCAGTACATAATTCTGGATCCCTCAGCGGTAGAATCTTGCGTCGCTCTTTTCAAGAATTTAACGATTTTTTTCCAAGTTTATTTAAGTGGCCTCATTCTAAAATAATTGTTTTCGCCAATCCTAGCAGTAATTTGAATAAAAACAGAATAAACTATAAATGTTCACATAAAACTGCAATGTTATTTACATTGCAGTTTTATGTGTAGTGTCGTTACACTAAAAGACCGTTGTTTTCCTACAGTTCACTGATGCAGGTCATCGCAACAATCACGTAGCGTTGTGATCGCGTTGTTTACGATACATTGCGTGCTAAAAAATGACAAAAACTGTATAGGCCTAAGTGTCACCTGTTCCCAAAGTTTTCGGTACGTTGTCAAAATACAACCTGTACACAGCGTTAGTTAATAAAAGGCCAAATTTTCAAATTTTCAGTATCGGTAATATTTTCAAATTTTCAGTATCGATAATATTTTCAAACTATAATATTTAATTAACAAAAAATCATATTTCATTCCTGTCTACCACGCAAACAACGTGTGGATAGATAGACATTTGGCTGGTCTCTGAAATATAACCCGATATATATTATGTGATTCTATATACCTACGTGCGGTACGCGGACGTGGGTAGGAGGGCGCTGCAAACAACACAACAATGTCAGCTCCGTGTTTTTATTTATAATTAAAACTTATCAAGTGAATAAAATCAAGTAAAAGTAACCAAATAGTGCCGCTGAGACAGTGATACAAACAATCAAGTGATCGTTTATACCCAGATCTAACTAGAAAACAAGAAATCGGAATTTAAATACCAGTGACAGTTCAAGACAGATTTTTCAAATCCAAAGCCCAGCCGGTAAAATAAACCACCAATGGACTGCGGTTTCTGGCATGAGGAAGCTCTTGAATCAAGGAGGTATTTAATAAACAAAGAATATACGAACTGTGTATTTTAAAATAACCTTACTTTTAATTTTACGAATAGTGTTGAGTCATTTCATACATTATCTAAAGAACGTAAAATAACGCCATCTACAAATTGAGCTTAACACTAGGAACTGTAGCCATCTGGCGGTGAGTCGCTGCACTCCTTACAAAACAACAAAATCAATCGAGAAAAATTGACAGTTGAGAAGACAAGAAAAAAGAGGGCGCTGTGCGCAACAAGTGTGTATTTTTGTTAATATCAATATGGAAGAAATAACAAAAATGTTTAAAAAGCTACAAGATGATCTATCTGAACAAAGAACAGAAATAAAAAATATGAAAGAAGAAATCTTGAGACCTATAATTGAAAATATGAACTTAAAATTTAATGAAATTATGTCTAAAAATGAAGAATTAGAAGAAATAATAAATAATCAGCAAAACACAATTGAGAAATTAGAAAGACAAGCGCGCATGAAGAATATTGTTCTGTTTGGCCTAGAAGAAAATGAAAGAAACTACGAAGATTTAGAAAAAAGTATTGTTTTAGTATTTAATGAACACCTCAAAGTGGAATGTACTATATATGATATCGAGTCTGCCATAAGATTGGGAAAGAAAAGTGAAAAACCACGTCCCATAAAAATAACATTCTGTAAGCTAAGCTATAAAGTAGGAATTCTAAAAGCTAAAAACAAACTAGAACAAACCAGCTACTACATAAAAGAGGATTTCACACCACAGGTTGTACAGAGACGGAAAGAACTACAAAAAGAAGTAGATATGGCAAGAAGTCAGGGTAAAAATGCCGTACTGAGACGCGATAAAATTGTTTACTTAGAGCAAGGGAAAAATTATCATAATATCCAGAAAAGAAAATTCTCCAAATCACCTGAAACTTCAAACACTCTTGCACAGCAGCAAGGAAGCAGAGTAACATTTTCACAACGAACTTTCAAAAAAAGTAAAGTAGACATGAGAAACTTCCTATTGCCAAAAGTAACAGAAACAAGCTTATCTCCTACTCTTATTCAAAGCCAAATGCATAATGGTACTCAAATTGAACAGTAGCAACCAACCCCTCCTCCCAAATCACCAAAATCATATAACAACACTAGCAACCTTCACTCTCCCGGCACGGTTGGTCCCCGTGGGAGCAGTAGACCACAACCCTCCATCAAAAATAGAGCTAATCTAAAAAATAGAAATAACAAATATCTCTATATTGGAACTTTGAACGTGAGATCTCTGATAGACTCGTCAAGATTTATAGAACTAAAACACGCTATTAGTAAACTTAACTGGCACATTATAGGCCTCTCTGAGGTAAAACTCGAAGGCAAAGAAATAATAGAAAACGAAGATTACATATTTATGTACTATGGACAAAAACGTAACAGAAATGGTGTTGGTTTTTTGGTTAAAAAAGAATTGAAGGACCATATTAAAGATTTCGTACCGATCTCTGACCGAGTCGTGAAATTAATTATCCAAACCAAGGGCAAAACTATAGACATTATACAAGCATACGCGCCTACTGAACAGTCACCTCAGGAAGAGATCGAACTTTTTTACAAGGACCTCCGACAGGCGTTAATTTCTAGCAACAGAGACACGTTGATTATTGGCGACTTCAACGCACAAGTGGGTATGACAACTACCGATGATATATACGTTATGGGACCATGGGGACATGGCAAAAGAAGTCCAAGAGGTCAGACCCTAATCGACTTCTGTTTTGAACAACAATTACATATTTCGAACACCTATTTCAAAAAGAAACTTAGCCGTAAATGGACTTGGGCACACCCAAACGGAATGACACAAAACGAAATAGACTTTATTATAACAAGGAACAATAGAAGTATCCATAACGTCGAAATAATATCAACCTCATTTCCCACTGATCATAGACTGGTACGAGCAGCGCTACTATTTAACTATAAGCGCATAACATCTAGAAAAGGTTTTGGAGAGAAATTTACCACCGACATTGCACCTTTAGATAAAGAATATTTAAAAACAACGTTTTCACAAGAGGTAAAGAATATCGAATATACAAATATAGAGCACACTTACTCTACTTTAATAACAAAAATTAGAGACAGCAAAGACAAAACTACAAAACGATTAAAATCTAAACCCTCGATACAAGAAAGCATCGCACGACTCATAAAAGAAAGAACTTTACTTAAAGAAAAGAAAAACAAAACCACTGTAGAAAAGAAACAATTATCAGCATTATATAAATTAATTAAAAATCAAATACAAAGAAGAATAAAAGAACATAGATATGGAGTTATCGAGGAAGAACTTAAAAAAAATGCGTCAGTTAAAAGAGCATACAAAAGACTAGACTCTAGCAAGAAATGGATTACAAGTATGTCAAAAAATGGACAGCGAATAACTAACCGAAACAAAATATTAAAAATAGCTACAGAATTCTACACAGAACTATATGACTTTCCCGTTTCAAGACAACAACTTGCAGATGAGCTGAAGTTACCAAACTCAGTACCCGTACCTCAATTCTTAGAATGTGAAATAAGCCACTCTATACAACAACTGAAATCCTTAAAAAGCCCTGGAGAAGATCGTGTAACAAATGATATATTAAAAGTAATTGTAGAGCCAATCACACCTATTCTAACAACAATATTTAACGATATTTTGACAAAGGAATTGATACCATCTGACTGGAAAACTGCAATAATAACACTGTTATACAAAAAAGGAGATCCAGGAGATCTAGGCAACTATAGACCACTGAGTATACTACAAACACTCTACAAAGTATTTACCAGCCTAATACTGAAAAGAATTTCAAAGACTTTGGATGAAAATCAACCAAGAGAACAAGCAGGTTTCAGAGCGGGCTTCTCTACCAACGACCACATATTCACCGTCACACAGATAATAGAGAAGTACAATGAACATAATAAGGAGCTCTACATAGCATTTGTAGACTACTCCAAGGCATTTGATTCTATCTCCCACGACTCTCTATGGCATTCGCTTCAAGAACAAGATGTTCCAAGAAAATACATTAACGTCTTAAAAAAAATTTACAAGCATAGTAAAGCAGTGGTCAAGTTAGAGAAAAAAGGAGAACAATTTAATATTCGAAAAGGAGTACGTCAAGGCGATCCCGTCTCACCAAATTTATTTAACGCAGTCATTGAACACATCTTCAGACAGCTAAATTGGCACAATATTGGCATCAAAATAAATGGCGAATTTTTAAACCATCTCCGATTCGCTGATGACATAATCCTGATTACAGAAAGACATGCGGACCTTGTATACATGATGAATTCCTTAGACAAAGAGAGTCGAAAATGTGGCCTTCACATGAATGCTGAAAAAACATGTTTACTTACTAACAGCATGAGAGTGCCAACGAAGTTACAAGACGCACAAGTCGAGTATGTAGACAGCTATATATATCTTGGGCAGAACATTTGCTTTACCAACCTTACAGAAAATGAAGTTGACCGCAGGATAAAAAGCGCTTGGAAAAGGTACTGGTCGTTAAAAGAAATATTTAAATCACGCATACCTACACGCCTGAAAAAGAAAGCTATGGATACCATAATACTCCCTACATTGCTATATGGATGCCAGAGCTGGGCATTTACAAAAGCAGTGATATACAAACTTCAAGCTTTTCAACGAGCTATGGAGAGGAGCATGCTAGGATTTAAGCTTAGAGACAGAAAACGAAGCAAAGATATAAGAAAGCATACAAAAATAATAGATGCTGCGGAATTGGCATGCAGGTTAAAATGGAGATGGGCAGGCCATGTAGCAAGAGCCACAGATGGACGCTGGAGTGAAAGGATCTTGCACTGGTACCCTCGCGATACACCGCGCCCCCGAGGCAGACCCAGACGCCGGTGGTGCGATGATATCGTAGCCACGGCTAGCCACACTTGGACGAGACTTGCTCAGGACAGAGAGAAATGGCGAGTGATGGAGGAGGCCTTCACCCGTAAATGGGTACCCAATACTACACCAGGGCATGAATTATGATGATTTAAAATTAAATGATGTAATTTTAATTAATACAGGATAAGTTATTAAAAATATTTGATTATGGTCTTATTATATCTTATTATATTTTTAAATTTTACGACTGTTATTAAATCAATTATGAATGTTTGTAAATTATGCTTTATATTTATCAAGTTTTAAATGTTGCATGTTATTTTTTGGGAAATAAAGGCTATATTATTATATATTATGTGAATATACATATATGTCCGTATATACACCGACTAACACAAAAAAAACTGTGTCGCAGTCAAGGTGACTTTTCAAGATGTTTGCCGACCTTTGTACATTATTTAAATGTGAAAAATAAACTGCTATTCAACGGGCTCGTTAATTGTAAAATTACTTTAGATATTGGGATAAAACTGATGTAATAACTTTGTATACGAATAAAAAAGGCGATAGAACAACGACTCACAGCACAATATGAATCTAGCCTTTCACATTCTCGATTTATTTCCCGATTTCAACATAAATTGATAAGAATTGTAGGCAAGATTCCATTGAAGTGTACAAATAAATATATTTTAAATTAAAAACCGCTAGTATTTATTTACATTAAACTAAAAAAATGTTGATCGTTCAAAAAAAAGTCTACTTAAAAAAAATAAAAACTCTTTTAACCGTTACGAGAATCCATCGACTATGGTAAATTGTACTTAAATATCACCATTTTATCTAAAAGGGGGTAGTTAGGATTAAAAAAAATATTCTTTGGTAAACCTATACCAAAATAAAATTAAGCCGTATGATAAAGTTATCCTAAGGTTTGGTTCTAAACGTGCGGTTCTATCGTAAGCCTCGAAACACCCCGCGATTATTAGTCGCAACGATTTTAGGTTATTTTAAACTTCGATTTGGTATAAATCCAAGGGACATTTTTGTAAAGTTATGATAAGTATTTATCTACGTTTTTATAAACTATAATCGTATTGCGACGCGACTAGTCGCAGCGTATGTTAATACGACATCTTTCCTAGTTTAGAACCAAAACTATACAGTGAAAAATGCTAAAATACTCGTAGATATAAAAAATATATAGGAAACAATATTTTGAGTATTATCCGTCTCACAACTGAGGCCAAAACATATCCTTACTAAGTTACGCGCACATTGCCGGCAGCGACATATCGCAGTTGTGTTATGAATTTGCTAGTCACGACTGTGAATACAGGAATCGTTAATAATGTCTTAGGTTTTCCCGATTATTACACATTTATAATAAAACAATTTTAAACGGATTAAATCGCGTGTATTATTGATTTTTATTTTTCCTGACGTTTCGAAAACTTTGCAGGGTTCGTGGTCGCAGGATGAAACATCAGGAAAAACAAAAATACACGCTATTTAATCCGTTTAAAATTGTTTTATTACAACAGGAAATGTTTTTTAATTTTATTTAGCATAAAACTTTTCAATCTCTACACTATACATTGAAACAGTAAAGACATTGATCGCTTTATTGACTGAAATAAGTAAAACGCATCTCTATTTAACACGACACGCTGCCTGCTACGACTTGATATTAGCACATTCTTGACAGGCAAAAGGCAAAAATCGATCGTTAATACCTTTAAACGTCAATTCAAAATTATTGCGACAAATCGTCGTCGAAGTGTGTATGTAACCTATCTAACTCACCAATGCACCATTAGATTAGTACTATGCCAATGAAGCCTTTCAGAATTATAATAATTCATGCAATAATTTAATAATTATTATAATGGAATTGCAAAACGGTGTAATTTAGACGTCCTAATTTTTTTACTTTTTTATCATTCACATTTTAAGTCTCGTTACATCTAATGGACTGTCCGAAAAAAAAAACTATATTTTACCCGAAGTTACATCGTTTACGAGCTATTAAGGACGCGAATGCATGCTGCGATAAAAAATCGCGAATATGATTTAAATAACAAAATTTTACATTTAACAAATAATAATAATAGTAGTTTTAAGCGCTCGAGGATCTTTCACAAGTGGACTGTATTTTAGAACTATTTATCGTGTCATTGTCATGATATTAAAATCAACCTTCTTTTGGAAAAAGAGAGAGAGAAAGAGATCCTAAAAAGACTTTGCTTTTCCTTTAAAATTCCTTCTCTCAATAGTAAGTAATGCATATCTCTTTTGATGATAATGCAGCAGAGAATCCAGTTCCATGTGGGGCCCTATAAGACAAAAGAATAGACCCCCGACCCCCGACCCCCGACCCCCCCCCCCCCCCCCCGCCCGTCGCGACTAAGGGTCAATATCAAGAGGATGGGCAGCAGCATTCTTCCGCATGTTAATAACATACTACGATCACCAATCCGCCTGCCAGGCGTGGTGATCATGGCAATATTCCACTCATTGTAGTGACCTTTGGGTGGCCCGTGTCCAGCAGTGGACTTAAGGGCTCATGTGGAATAAAAAAATGCCTGAAAATACTGTATCAGTCACCTAATGCTTCCAATCTAAACAGGTATATGCTACGATATTTTAAAATAATTTTCGTTACACAAAAGAGTCCAATTGTGTAAGATCATGAGATAGTGTTGCGCACAGTTGTGTACGTATACAGTGTGTTCACTGCAAGATACAGTTGTTCTTTCTTTGGATCTCCACTTGAGACAGGTTGCGCTCAATCTCGTCGTCATCCGCTATCCTGAGAGTAAAAATATATCACTTCAATATTAGGTAAAGCTTTGAAAATTCTGATAGGCAGGTACATACGGCTACATATCAAGTTATACAAAACCAGTTTACGCTGATCTCTCATCGTACCGAAAGCCTATATAATGCGAGATCAGCTTATACTGGTTTTGGATACCTTGATGTGTAGCCGTGTGTACATAAATAAAATGAACTGGTGATGTTACAGTCGGTCACAATTGCAACGACTAGTCTAACTTGGGACCGAACTCATGGCCTCACGATCCATATCCGCGCATCGAACTATGAGACTATGAATAAAAATCTTAACTCGAACTAATATTTAAAATAAATACTTACGCTCTCTCTTGCTCATCCATTTCTTGCACTAATCTGTCTCTCTCATTCACCGCTGATAGCAGCTCCTGCAAAGAAACATACTCATAAATAAATATATATTTATATATATGACCGTGCCGTTGTTATACGGTGGGGAAGACTGGGAAGTCTGCGGGCTCGCACCTCGCTCGCGCCGGGTACACTGCACCGCGCACGTGCTCACGAGCCGCCGTGTGCGCAGCACAGCGCACTAAGAGGCGCGGGGAATCCTTTACAATCCTCCCCATCAAGTGCCTGGGGGGAGCCTTTTTACAATCGCCTTCCCACCGCTAGAGGGGATGACCGCTTTACAGTCATACCCTCCGTGATGGGGGAGCCTTTTTAATCCAATACAAAAAAAAACGTGTGCGCCCTAAGTGATATTTTGCAGGGTACACAATTTTTTAATTATTTTACTCGGAGAAAGTAAAAGAAGAAATGCCATGTCTTTAGGCACATCTCAGAAGGGCAGCTACAGAGCGGTCACCCCCACTGACAGAGGTCATGTGACCGCAAGAGGTCTGATCTCCCTGTGCTTCGGCACGGGCCCCACAGGGTAGCAGTCCCTCACCCCCAAGAGGGATACGCACCTGCAGTAGAAGTCTCTCCCGTCGTTTCTGGCCCGGAGTCTTGCGCCACTCGTCCACGCCGAGCGACAGTCGCAGCTCACGCGCCAACAGCTCGCAGCGACGACTCAAGTCCTCCTCTTGTTCTCTATTGAACATTGGCAGAATATTAGAAATAGAAAAGACAAAAAGGGCTTGTCACAGTTATAATGCCTCATTAACACTTTTTAATTAATTGTTTAGTGTGAAGTTGTTATTGTTCAATCAATCAATCAAATCGGCCATACAATGTTCACTGCTGAACAAAGGCCTCCCCATAGATTTCCACAACTGTGTCATCATATTGGGGGGTATCTGCCAGTACCCACCACGCTTGGCAGCCGGGTTGGTGAGCGCAGAATGGCTACTGTTCCACAGAAGGGACGCTGCTGCCCATCCCTCTGGTTTAGTGCCTTAGCCGCCTTTTACGACTTCCACGGGAGGAGATGGAGTGATGCTATATTCTTAATCATCATTTCGGCCGAATGATGTCCACTGCTGGACACAAGCCTCCCCCAAAGATCACCACAACGACCGATATGGGTGTGTTGTGGGCTCATTGGGGGGTTTTGCCATAATCGCCACGCTTGGCAGACGGGTTGGCGATCGCAGTTGAGTTGTTAATGTACTCGAAGGACGTTGCTGCCCATCCTCCGGCTAATCCCTTAGTCGACTTTTACGACACCCACGGGAGGAGATGGGGTGGTGGTATTCTGAGCTGGCACCACACGGCTCTGAGCTGGCACCACACGGCACACGGTCTGGGTGTATTGTGTGTGAAATTCGTGTCTGTAAAACGCACCCACAGGACACACGACACAGGAGAAAATCCTAGTGTGGGCAACGTTATTAAAAAAGTAAACAAAAAAAACTATCGTATGTTTACAATATAATATCTAATATGAAAGCGCGGTCGAATGTCTTTACGTTACAATACTTATTATAATACATCTTTATTTAAAACAACATATTAGGTATATGATTCGATGTTGCCACGCTATAATTGTATGTGCTAGAGTTGTATGTATATAATATAAGTATATAGAATTAATGAAATAAAGTGGATATATTTCCGTAAGCTATTTCGATTCAATGATATGAAGATGATTTATAATATTAGATAGATGAGTTTTTAGCAATATACCGAGTGGCGATTTAATCACCAGTGATATTTTAGGAGGTGAATCAGTCAACGACTTTATATCCGAATCAGTGAAAAAAATAGTAGCTTAACTTTTCTTCAAAATATCCATTTATATAATCAGCCCATTACTGACCCACTGCTGGGCATTTTCTCACGATGAAGAAAGCTTAGGACTTAGTCCACCACGCTGGCTAAGTACGGCTTGGCGGATTACAGACACCTTTGAGAACATTTTGGAGCTCTCTCAGGTGTGCAGGTTTCCTCACGGTGTTTTCCTTCGCCGTTAACGCAAGTGATAATCAAATTCTGATCCGAAAACACAGAGGTGCGGGCCGGGATCGAACTCAGACCCTCCTGTATGGAAGGCAAGCTTTCAAGCACTAGGCTCCATATCCATTTATTTCTAACCAATCATCAATCCAAAACAGCTGGCGTTCACTGGTCTCATGATCATGATGATCTGGCGTTCGGCCATAGTACGAAACGGGTTCGTATGCAAGTGCTTTGGATAGATAGGTCAGCCAATTCCTACAGCAAACTTAACTAATAACAATATACTTACAGAATATTTAACTGCATCTGTCTTCTTAGTAGCGCGTTCTTTTTGTTAACCAAGTTGAACCACTGCGACATTAATCTGTCCTCGTCCTGTAGGATACAAAATGTATATGTATATATATATATATATATATCTATACATCTATACAAATAAATAAAATTGAAGTGTCTGTTTGTAATGTCAAAATAACAGCTTTTTACTAAATGCATATGAAAGTATGTACGTTACATATAACAAAAACACTATTTTTAAATTTTTTGTCTGTCTGTCTGTCCGTCTGTCTGTCTGTTTGTTCCGGGTAATCTCCGAAACGGCTGGACCAATTTTGACGGGACCTTCACTCGCAGATAGCTGATGTTATAAGGAATAACTTAGGCTACTTTTATTTTAGTAAAATAATTAGGGTTCCGCGTAAAAAAATAAAACTCTTGAAATCCAATATATATATTCTATGTTAAGTGTCTATGTCGAAGTACTCTAAATTTCTTTTAAATTAAACGCGTGTGAAACCACGGGTCCCAGCTAGTATATAAATATACAGCTATCTGCACCCCGTGCTTTCACCTAGACGTGAATAGTAGACTATTTTTTATCACAGAAAATGTCACTCTCCGATGCATAAACTATCCATAATACCATATACAAAAAACCACGTTGACCCCTTGTTCAGTTACTGCGTAAAAGGACAAACCCACCAACATACTCACATTTATAATATTAGTAGGGATTATAATATAGGAACAGTTGGTGCAGTGGCTGATAGAGTCGGCTGCTGCGCTCCACGGTTCCCGCACGGAATAAATATTTGTACGATCAGCTGGTAGTTGTTCCGGGTCTGGGTGTATTGTGTGTGGAATTTGTGTCTGTAAACGCACCCACGACACTGGAGAAATCCTGGTGTGAGGCAATGTTTTATAAAAATAATAAAATAAAAAGTTGCCATCGTAATTCGATGAATATTTTGGAATTGTTGTAGTAATTATCAGAGATCGGAATAGGTAGAATATGTTTACCTAAACTTCAAGGAAGGAAATAACATAAGAGTGAAAATATCTCCCTCTGAAATCCCGGAATAATAATCACGACGTTCTCATCCCGGGATTTCATCATTTCGGCCATCATCAGTCCACTGCTGGACACAGGCCCCCCTCAAAGATCACCACAACGACCGATAGGGGTGTGTTGTGTGCTCATTGGGGGGTTTTGCCATAATCGCCACGCTTGGCAGGCGGGTTGGCGATCGCAGTTGAGTTGTAAATGTATTCGAAGGACGCTGCTGCCCATCCCCCGGCTAATCCCTTAGTCGCCTTTTACGACACCCACGGGATGAGATAGGTTGGTGCTATGCGTAGCCGGCACCACACGGGTTTAAATATACACTACCTATTCCGATCTCTTATATTCGTCATATCGGGGTGATCCGGTATTTCACGGATTCGCTTCTTGAGCAATGTCACTTTGGTAATAGCCAGGCCAGGACATATACAGAGCGTGGATAGGACCTAAGAAAAGGAATGTAGGATAGGTATCGGTTACCGGGTCAGTGGGCACTTGGATACAGGTCAGGATCAGTCTCCTCCACATCTTCTGCAAAATTGAGGACTGTTTTCATCTTCAGATACTGTAATTTGTCTGATTTAGGCCTCCGGTAGAAAGTATCTCAAATATATTTATTTTATCGTTTTAAGATATATAGTTTTTTAAGAAAATTGACCATTAACATCATCAATTTCCATAGATCTGATAAAATGACGGAGTTTCATACAACCTCACAACCAGTATTTTACTACCTTAGGGTTGGAACTTCTAAAATTCCTTCATTAGTGGATGCCGATATCATTAAAGGCATCAACTGCAAAAATTTCAAGTTTGTAGTCCCAGCGGTTTAGGTTTTGCGTCGATGAACCAGTAAAGACAAGAAATATACATGTATTGTTAACCACAATTTTGCATTTTTCGTTATTTTCCTCATCATTTCAGCCGGCCACGTCCACTGCTGGACATAAGCCTCTCCCAAAGATCGGCACGGCCCGGTCGGGGTTTGTATTGTGTGCTCATTGGCATCTTCGCTACTTGGCAATCACAGTTGAGTTTCTAAATGTACTCGAAGCATACAGCACGAGCACCAGCAGGCGAGGGGGGGGGGGGGGGGGGTTCCTTAACAAAGTGTGCCCCGAAATGTGCCGGGCGGCCTCGTTACCGTCACATTCCTTTTGTTAGAGGGCGTGACCGCTTTACAGCCGCCCCTCCGAAATGTTCCTAAAGGCGTGGCACCAATAGGTGGCTCTAGTGCGTTCGTTTTCGAGAACCTGGACCTCCATAGGTGCCAAAGAAGACCACTCACGTGGTTTTAGCTGGTAAGAGTGGGGCCCACCTTTACGCTCTTCCCTACGGCGAAGGAACTCCACGACGATTACCACCGCGATGATGAAAGGCAGTCTGTCTCCCATACCTCGGTGTTATCAGCGGACTCCATGACTCGCCGCAGCTGTTTCTCCAACGCAGCGGCCCGCTCGTCGATGGCGCACTGCTCCTTTTCCAGCGCTTCCAACTCGCTCTGGATGTAGGAGCCGGTTTCTCGACCCTGGATAAATTGAATGAATTGAAATAATCGTAGAGAAGTCAAAAAAAAGAGGAGCAAGAGAAACTTAAGGTAGGAACATGACAAACATATCGTTTGTGCCGTGTGGTGCCGGCTCAGAATACCACCACCCCATCTCCTCCCGTGTCGTAAAAGTCAACTAAGGGATTAGCCGGAGGATGGGCAGCAGCGTCCTTCGAGTACATTAGCAACTCAACTGCGATCGCCAACCCGCCTGCCAAGCGTGGTGATTATGGTAAAACCTCCCAATGAGCACACAACACACCCATATCGGTCGTTGTGGTGATCTTTGGGGGAGGCCTGTGTCCAGCAGTGGACTTCATTTGGCCGAAATGAATTGTATATATGAAATATATAGCTTTGATGTAACTGTGCCTACACTGCACTGCAATACTGAATAACTTAAATTATTTCGATAACTTTGTAAACATTATTTCTATAATTATTTTCAAAGTTATTTTTATTTTTAAACGTGGGGTACCACATTATGATTTCTCCTGTGTCGTGGGTGCGTTTACAGACATAATTTCTCTACCTACCTGCAGATCATACAAGTATTCGTTCCGTGCGGGGAATCGAACCCACGACTCGGAGCACAGCAGCCGTCAATACAATTTAAATATTTCCATGTTGTAGGTATATATGTATCCCTCGGGGGTCGCGGGCGCGCAGATTGGGGAATCTGCGTGCTCACACCGAGCGACCCCCGAGAAGTGCCTGGGGGGGCGACCTTTTTACAGTCGCCTTCCCTCCACTAGAGGGGGTGACCGCTTTACAGTCATCCCTTCCGAGATGTGCCTAAAGGCGTGGCACCAATGGGCTGCTCTAGTGTGATCTTACGAGGACCTGGAGCCCCCCCTTCGGTGCTGAAGATGACCGCTCCAGTGGTTTTAGCCGGTAGGAGTCCGGCACACCCCTTCGCCCTTCCCCGGGGTGAAGGAAGTTCCATGTAGAATTTCCACTGGACATCAATAAAAAAAAATAAAAAAAAGTATATATGAATCGCGATCGTTCAATGCCGTACCTACAATATCCGATTGCGTGCCATAGCTTCGCGCCTGCTAAAAGTATAAGGTAAGTGTTCATACAATATAAGTATAACTATAAGGTGAGTGTTAAGGTAGTATATATAGGTAAGTGTTCCGTACCTCTTCAGCGTCATTTGCGTCGTGGTCAGGCGAGAGCTGGTCCACCAGCGCGGAGAACGAGTGGAGTGGTGATCGTCTCCCACCGCTCAGTGATAACGATTTTATGCTCTTCGTGTCTTCACTGCGACGGTCGTCTGTTGGATGGATTATTATTTAAAAAAAAAATTGTGCGTCTAGGACACCTATGTTTAATATTAAATAGGTTACTATAGAATACTAGCATAGGTAAAATTTTGATGGCAAATTATGGATATTTTATACCTTAAATAAAATTATTATTATCTACATGTTTGTCTATCAACAAGCTTATATCTCCTGTAAGGGGGAACCCGGTCTTTTGATAGGATACGCGGGGACATGGGTGCAACATCAATCATCATTTCGGCCGAATGAAGTCCACTACTGGACACAAGCCTCCCCCAAAGATCAACACAACCACCGATATGGGTGTGTTGTGTGCTCATTGGGGGGTTTTGCCATAATCGCCATGCTTGGCAGACGGGTTGGCGATGCAACATGCAGAGACCTTATAGAGAATTTTAATCTAAAATGTAATGGGACACTAACCGGGGACTCTCCATAGCTATAAAATGTAGTCCCTGATTGTCCCCGGAGATATAAAACTATTGTATGAGATGGAAACTACAATTACAAGGTCAATTGCAAAGGGCGCTAAATTAAATACTAAAAAAAAAAACGGAAAAAAATATTATAAATGGAAGGGTCATGGGTCAAATCTGTGTATTACTAGACAAACATATTTGTTAAAAAATAGCAGTAATATGAAATAACGTAACACGCATTGCTAATGTTATAAAATAAGTCGACAAGAACTTGATGGCCATTTAGACGACAGAATATGAATTAGCAAAACACAATCGCTACTTTAAAAGTTATACTTTAGACCTTTTTCAATAAGAAATAGGCTCTATTCTCCTACATTGTCCTCGCATAACTTTCATTTCGAGAAATCTATAGACATATACCCTATATATAGAATATATATATTGATTTTTAACGGCTTTATTATTTTTGCGCGGAATCCTAATTATTTTACTAAAATAAAAGTAAGCCTAAGCTAGTCCTTATAACATCAGCTATCTGCCAGTGAAAGTCCCGTTAAAATCGGTCCAGCCGTTTCGGAGACTACCCGGAACAAACAAATACAAAAAAATTGTTTCTTTTTATATGTACCGTATATACTTTCATATGCATTTAGTAAAAAGCTGTTATTTTGACATTACAAACAGACACTTATGTGAATGTAAGTTTGTTTGTTACGTTTTCACGCGAAAACTACTTAAACGATCATCATGAAACTTTGTACACATATTCTTGGAGGTATTAGAAGTAACATAGGATACTTTTTAATGAAAAAACAATATTTTTTACAAAAGATAAAAAAATTGTTTGTTAGTAGGGATTGATTCATTTATATTGTAATGATCTCTGATACTTTGTGACAACTAAATTCTAAATATTAATAAGTGCCTGTAAATAAAAATCGCTTTTTACTAAATCTTTATTCTACAAAGCGGGTAGACTATACTTAGATTCCTTGGTTTGATTATTTTATTGAATCATTTTCTCTTAAGACTCACCAGATCTATCGGGACTAACAGAGCTCTTCCTGGATCCAGGACTGGATGGGATGGAGTCAGTTCTGGCAAGCAGCGCATCTAAGTGTTCTACACCACCAGCTGTGGAAGATGTTTTAAGTTACGTTATTTTACGTAATTTTACAATTACGTGGCTTATATTTGCTTCTTGGTATTAAGTTGTAATGTTTTTTATCAAAACCGTTTTTTATTACACACTCACTCACACACAAATATACACTCACTCTTACATACTAACTCACATATACATTCACTCACGCACACATACATTCACTCACACACGCATACACACTCACTCGCACACATGGTTACCGGTTCATATCATTGTATATGTGTGTGCGTGGGATTATCGAGATTCGAGCCGCAAGCGTTGTGCGCGGTCAGCTGTATATCCTCAATTCTGAACACGTGTAAATTATATTTAAACTTATTTTTGTTATTGTTTTAATTCACACGGGATTTGCATTGTATCATTATTGCAAGTAAGAAACTTCGTCCCTGACGGGGGTACCCTAATTGCACAATTTTTGTAATAGGTATATAGAGTTAGTTTGTTTATTCATAAACCTATAAAAACAGCATCAGATCTAACCCGCAACAATCTCGTCCATAACTGACTGCTTGCTGATAATCTCGACAGTGCCTGTACGCGAGTTGCGGGATGGTGACAGCGGCGATGTCGGGCTGTGAACAAACAAATTATTATAATTAATTATATTCAAGGATCTACCACTCTACCTTTTTTTTATTGATGTCCAGTGGAAATTCTACATGAAACTTCCTTAGCCCGGGGAAGGGCGAAGGGGTATGCCGGGCAAATACCGGATAAAACCACTGCAGCGGTTATCGTCGGCACCGAAAGGGGTTCCAGGTCCTCGTAAGATCACACTAGAGCAGTCAAAAGAACGGCTTTTTACTAAATGCATATCAAAGTATATGGATTTCACGTTTTAATTTTTTTGCGCGGAACTCTTAATTGTTTTTCTAAAATAATAGTAACCTCAGTTATTCCGTATAACATCAACTATCTGCCAGTGAAAGTCCCGTAGAAATCGGTCCAGCCTTTTCGGAGATTAGCGGGAACGAACCGACAGACAGACCGACAGACAGACAGACAGACCGACAGACAGACCGACAGACAGACCGACAGACAGACCGACAGACAGACCGACAGACAGACCGACAGACAGACCGACAGACAGACCGACAGACAGACCGACAGACAGACATTTTTTTGCTGTTGCAGGTATCGCATGTACTTTCATATGCAGTTGGTAAAAAAAACTGTTACTTTGATATTACAAACAGACGCTTCAATTTTATTTATTTGTATAAGATGTATAGATAACGTTAAGATAGACGAAAACAACTATTTCATACTAAAATCAGTTAATTAAACTGAAAATTTATGAAAACACTGACGCAGAATTCTAACGCTGAGTGTTCTAGAACTATCTACTTCATTTCATTCATGGTGCGTTTACAGACATGAATTCCACATACAATACATCCAGACCCGGAACAACTACCTACAGATCATACAAATATTTGTTCCGTGCGGGAATCGAACCCACGACCCGGAGCGCAGCAGCCGACTGCATCAGCCACTGCACCAACCGTGCCGTGCTTAATCCATAGTATCCGTTTTCGTTACGATGTCATTTGCCCATTATCGCAAGACGATATAATCGGCATCATGTGGGGTACATGACAAAAGGGGGCTGTTAACAACATACCTGACGATACCAGCTCTGGCATCAGCTATAAGCTTCCTCGCTCTTTCCCTCAACATCACTTGTCTCTCCTCCTCTGTCATGGGCTGGAAAATACATATTAATACTTGATTACTTTAGCAGAAACACAAAAATCAAAGCAGTGGACATTAAGGGTGAGATTCAGAAACGAGTCTAAGTGTGAACTTACGCTTCCATCTGTCAAAATGCACTACTTACGCTCATAATTTTGACAGATGGAAGCGTAAGTTCACGCTTAGACTCGTTTCTGAATCTCACCCTAAGTGCGTTCGCCAAAATCAAAAGAATGTGCAATGGCAACAAACATTTTGAGCTCCATGTCACGACCATATAAGTAGTGGCTCCTTATCTATGAAGTCTTATGCCCTGTTCCTATATACTACAAAAACTGTGAACTTATTTTAAGGGAACAATGAGGTTATAACGCGTTTATTAAAAAAACGACTCGTGTAATACGCATTCACGGAGCCTATGCATGTGGTAGGCAGCTTGTCTTCTTCTTCCTTCTCCTTCCAGAAGGAGACCGCAGCCCGGGATCGGGAGGGCGATCCCACTCGAAGGAGGACAAATTCCTATATGCCTGAATCTCATGCCCTCGCTATATGGTGGGGGGCCTTTGGAGTCGTCGGAGTGCAGATTGGGGAACCTGCGCACACCGGGCGACCCCGGGGCCACGCGCCGCCGACCGCACAGTGCGGCGGCTGGGACCCTTATAATCCGGCCGGGGGTGACTGTTTCTCAGCCTTCTCAGGGACCCTATAAAGGATCCCCCCTCGCCTCTTGGTGCGCTGTGCTGCGCACACGGCGACACGTGACGCGTGCGCGCTACTGATTTCCTGAAGGTCGTCGTTGTGGGCATGCAGACTCCCCAATCTACGCACCCGCGACCCCCGATGCCCCCACCATGTCGCGCCGGCTCAGGCGTGTTGGACGTGGGTGCCGGGGCGGTGGTTACCCCGACGCCGTCTCGTCCTTCTCCGTGCGGCGACGCCCCTCTCCCGATCCCGAAGGCCTCCCCCTAGGCTTCCCACAATTGTGTCGTAATTTTGGGGGGAATTTGCCACAGAAGGGATGCTACCCATCCCTCTGGTTTAGTCCCTTAGTCGCCTTTTAGGACATGGACTTTCACGGAACAAAGTGGAATGATTCTTGTGTGTGGCTGATACAATCGGCTGCTGCGCACCGGGTCGTGGGTTCGATTCCCGCACGGAACATATATTCGTACGATCGGCAGGTAGTTGTTACGGGTCTGGGTGTATTGTGTGTGGAATTTGTGTTTGTAAACGCACCCACGACACAGGTGAAAACCTAGTTTGGGGCGAAGTTTTAGAAAAAAATCCATAGTTACATAATCATGTAAAAATCCTATTTACAACAGTAAACTATTTCATAATATCAAGACAGAATTACAGAATAAATGATTCTGTTCTATTTTATGGTTATAAAAATTGCTAGGCGTAGGGCGAATCACCTGGAAACAGCTTATCCTGTACCAGGGGTGCAATTCTTTAAGCTCAAACATCCATACATCCTTGAATACAAAATTAAAATAACGGTGATAGCCGAATTTGTTGTATATCAGTTTTTACAGTGTTAACTTTTAGATGGTGGCTTACCATTGGTAGCATATCATACCATACTACCATTGGTAAGAAAAATAAGTTATTGGAAAAAGAAACTGGGCATTAAACCTTTCTTCATGATTTCTGCTATATCGGGATTAAGGGGTCTGACCACTAAGTCTGATTATTTATTTATCTTTCGACAAAGATGTGCATAAAAACATGTCCAATTATAATCGATAATTGTCTAGTTCTATTTCGATTCATAAATATAGTTATAAATAGTACTACACTATTACTACTTACTATAAATCTTTACCATGACATGAATATGACTATAGCCAAATGAATTCACTCATACCTTCTTTGGACTGACATCTCCATTCCTATGTCCATTTAAATCCTTCGCGTCCTCTTTCTCTTTCTGCCGCAGTTTTCTGTCCTTTTCCCTCGCTTCTCTTTTCGTAGCCTCGAGCAACTGTCTCGCTCTCTCTTTGAGCTCATCATGACGTGATAACAATTGCTGGCCAATAGGAATCGATGGCAGGCGATGACGTGATATTCGACCAATCACAGCGAAGCGGGGTTACATAGCGTCGTCCAATCAGAAGCATCAAACACAGGCATTGTCGTAAGCGGTGTCGATGAGCAATGGAAAGAAATGACAGATTTTTTTTTATTGTACTGTCAGCAAGACAAATACTTAAATAGTAAAGCGTTTGTTTCATCACTTTTTCATAAGTAAAATGGCAGATTTTATTGAAATTCTGTTGTGTGTACATTCGATAAGTCCTTTTTACTGATATTACTAGCGATTTTGATTTGCATTACTAGTTTTAATCCCGTCAAAATTTATAAAAAAATGTGTTTATGATAGAAGAGAGTTTACGAGAGTAGCTGCTAGATTCAGTTCACCTCCAAAGCACTAAAGACGATTCGACCGTCAAAGACTTAATTCAAGATAATTGCATTATTTTCACTCTATAAATTGTGATGAAACAAACCGGAAACATTTTGAATTGCAATGCTGACCGTACTTAAACGATAATGATACTATGAATTAACTGGCAGATAACAATGACTAGCAATTAATTACGTCCTAGCATTTTCCTATATCATTATAGCATATTTTTATCTGCAGTTATCCCCAATGATGGACATACACAAATGTTGAAAAAACTGTTGATAACTAGACAACACATTTATGCTGTCTGTACGTAAAGTACAGTTATTACATTACACCATGTAATTAATATTGTTTTTATATACACATTTCCCAATATATTCTTTTTTTTAACACAACAGACAATTACATTTTATGTAATAACAGACGGTTATGTACGTCGATTAATTGCGTTGAGGTGTATATCTATCTCTGTTATATACAAATATTTCTTTTGCATTTATTAGTACGGAAACAAACACGGTTATCGCTCTAGGCTTACTGTTATTGAAAAAAAAGTAAATAATAATCCAGGATAGAGCATCTATAACAATGGCATTGCTGAACTAGTATCTAATTGTCCATGTTTGTATTTTTATATGTATTTCAGAACCAATGAATAATAATGAGTTGAGACCGCAGCCAGGTTTCTTTAATCCAGGTAAAAAGAAGTAACATTTTAAATATATTTCATAAAAAGTGATATTATATAACCATTTTTAATCCAATGTAAAATGTGAGAGCTTTCTTTCATAAAAACTGCATCCATTCTCAAAGTCATTCCTATGATGCTTTTCAAACAAAAGTATTGATTATACCAGGGCCATTAAAAACGCAAAGTTAGAGTCGTAAACCATTATGTCAATAGGGATGCACAATGAGCGCATGTTGTTTGTGGATGATTTGCTAATGCGAACTGACTGTGAGATTCGCTAAATGCATGACTCGTCGATACTCAGCTAATGTGAACTTGTGATTTGGTATAAATTGAAGTATAAAGCCGTGTGGTGCCGGCGCAGAATACCACCACCCCATCTCAGCCCGTGGGTGTCGTAAAAGTCGACTAAGGGATTAGCCGGAGGAAGGGCAGCAGCGTCCTTCGAGTACATTAACAACTCAACTGCGATCGCCAACCCGTCTGCCAAGCGTGGCGATTATGGCAAAACCCCTCAATGAGCACCAACCGTGTTGTGGTGATCTTTGGGGGAGGCCTGAGTCCAGTAGTGGACCTAATTCGGCCGAAATGATGAGGTGCATAAATCACGTATTTATTATAATATACACATAATAAACATTCTACTTATTCCGAACGCGATCGTTTACTTTTTGGTGCACGATGAAAACGTTGTTCTCCAGCATAGATTTAGAGACTTTTAAGGGAACGAAGTCTGTAACCAGTGTGTGTTACCAGTGATGGCATATGGAACAGAGACGTGGTCACTCACAATGGGCCTCATAAGAAAGCTCAAGGTCACTCAGCGAGCTATGGAGAGAGCTATGCTCGGTATTTCTCTACGAGATCGAATCAGAAATGAGGAGATCCGTAGAAGAACTAAAGTTGTCGATATAGCTGAAAGGATTAGTAAACTGAAGTGGCAATGGGCAGGGCACATTGCTCGTAGAACTGATGGCCGCTGGGGCACAAAGGTTCTAGAATGGAGACCGCGCACCGGAAAACGCAGCGTGGGACGACCTCCTACGAGGTGAGAGACGACCTGGTGAAGGTCGCTGGGAGTCGTTGGATGAGGGCGGCATGTAACCGCTCGTTGTGGAAATCTAAGGGGGAGGCCTTTGTTCAGCAGTGGACGACCTGTGGCTGATATGATAAAGCTAAATGCATGACTTATGAATACTCAGCTAATGTGAACTTGTGATTTGGTATAAATAGGTGCATAAAACACGTATTTATTCTTTGCCCGGTTAAGCAGATATATCCCCCTTGGGATTACTGCGAGAAGCCCATCATAAAAAAAAAAAAAAAAACTTATTTATTCAATAAACATTCCACTTATTCCGTACGCGATTGTTTACTTTTTTGGTACGATGAAAACGGTGTTATCCAACATAGATTTAGAGACTTAAGGGCGATATTAACGCCCAGACTCGGACCGTCATTCATAATGTGTTTTTGATTTTTAATGAGCTAAAATCTACCTTGAAAAGCTATCTCGTCTTTGTAAATATTTTAATCTTGTGTCTGAAATATCAGGACATCTATGTAAACTAGTGGTCGCGTATTAGTTGAAATTCGACGCCCATGTTTTTTTTTTAAAGAAACTATTACTTTCTTCATTCCTCCTCCATATGAACTTTAACCATGCCAAATCTCACACTCGTCGGCGCGGGCAATGAAGTTTCTTTCTTCGCGTATTAATATATACATATTTTAAGCTTGTGTATTAATTCAGTAAATAATTATTAAATAACAAAAAAATAAAATGTTTGGTGTATATATATATTTCGTATGGTTAGTGGCCACCCTTGTGTCAGAGTTGTACAAGCCGCCCAAAGGCCTCCGACTTGGCTTAACGACTGCTGTCTAATGACAACAACCGGGACCGACGATTTAACGTGCCCTCCGAAGCGCGGAGACGCTCAGTTGAAATACCACTATGCGGTCACCCATCCAGAGACTGACCGCGCCAAGCGTTGCTTAACCTCGCCAATCGTTTACCGATTGGTGAGTGCAACTGGCTATGAGCGCCTCCTAAATTTTTGGTATTAATTATTTTCTCGTATCGATAATACACTCACCACACAGTTACGCACAACACTATCACTGCTCTATAAGGGTCGTAAGTGCGAACGAGAGGTAAAAAGCAGCAGCGATAAAAATGATTTATGAATGTAACTTTGCGGTTTTAATGGCCCTAGTATAAAACGTCATTCGACAAGTGACAGATTATTGGAGTCATACCCTCGCGTCATCTGGTTCCATATCCCGGATACGGCCTCACAGTTCCAATACAAACTACACTTGCACACACTACAAGCCATCCAGTCAGTGTAACCCTCAACTTACCGGCGTGGGCTTGGGCAGCTCGGGCGATGTGGGCTTAGGTTGGTTGCTCGGAAGACACTGGTCGTCATCAGGTTGAGACAAAGCGTCTGTAACCGGTTCTGGAGGTGTTTTCTGGTCAGTCTGGGGTTTCACTGTAATACGTGGCTATTTTAGGTTGTTTTTATTTGATTAACCGAACATCAAGACAATCAATCCAGTAATATATATAGTAAACGGTCAAAGACACCAGTATCAGATATTGAACCGCCCTTGAAATGCCTAGGGGGTGGCCTTTTTACAGTCACTCCCCTCCGGTAGAGGGGGTGAACGCTTTACAGTCACCCCCTCCGAGATAGGCGTAACACCAATGGGCGGCTCCCGTGTGGTCGTACGAGGACACGGAGCTCCCCTTCGATGCCATAGATGACTGCTCCGGTGGATTTAGCCAGTAGGAGTCCAGTATACCTCTCCGCCCTTCCCCGGGACGGAGGACTCCCTCCGTGACGTGACGTATTTCCACGGGCATAGTACAAAAATAAAAACCGATCTCATATTGAAAGCATCCGGCTAAGTAGGTACCACTGCAGCGCGAGATAGAAGTGGTGTTTAAAAATTTGACCAGCGTGGCGATTAGGGCGATTATTTGTATGATCTGCAGATAGTTGTTCCGGGTCTGGGTGTTTGTGGCATGTGAGTGGTGTGATTTTCGTCCGTACGTACGAGAAATCGAACGACTAGTTGGGTGGGGTGTGGAGGGGGGAACGATAACTTACCAATTTCATTGTTCCCGTTGTTCTGTACCGGTGGCGCTGGCATCTCTTGCGATTCCTCTTCTTCATCAGAGCCGAACGGATCTGTCAACTCTTTCCGAGTCATCAACTTTTCTGGCCGGACTAGCGGTATCTGCAACAGAGACGAGAAGTTTATTTATAGTAGCTAACCACTCCGTCTTCCGTCGGTCAGGTACATGTACATACATACTAAACCAGAGGGATGGGTAGGATCCCTTCTGATACAACAATTACGATATATACGATTAGATACGACAATACAATAGAGAGATACAACTGTGGGAAGCCTCGGAGAGGCCTTCGGGATCGGGAGAGGGGCGTCGCCGCACGGAGAAGGACGAGACGGCGTCGGGGTAACCACCGCCCCGGCACCCACGTCCAACACGCCTGAGCCGGCGCGACATGGTGGGGGCATCGGGGGTCGCGGGTGCGTAGATTGGGGTCTGCGTGCTCACACCAGGCGACCCCTAGGAAAACGGCGGTGCACACACACACACGTGGCCATGTGCCGCTATATGCGCAGCACAGTGCACAGCGAGGCGAGGGGGGATCCTTCACAATCTCCCTGAAATCCGCACGGAGCCTCGCCTCTACAGTCGCCTCCCCTTCGCTAGAGGTAGTGACCGCTTAAGTCATCCCCTCCGCAATATGCCCACAAGCGTGGCACCAATAGGCGGCTTTAAATGAAGTTTTATCGAGACCCTGAAGCCGCCCTTCAATGCCGAAGGTGACTACTTAGGTGGCTTTAGACGGGAACGCACATCTATTCCGATTCAAGTACATCTTACAAAGGATTATATTAATTCATATTATGCAATTGTTGTATGCATGACATAGTTAATCTGCCAGACAAATATTACGTCAAATAAACAAAATTAATTAATAACCCACATGGTACTCGTACATACAGTATCATATCTAAGTAAAGTGAATATAAAAATAAATAAAAAGACAAGTAATTTGACGGCACGGTTGGTGCAGTGGCTGATACAGTCGACTGCTGCGCTCCGGGTCGCGGGTTCGATTCCCGCACGGAACAAATATTTGTACGATCTGCAGGTAATTGTTCCGAGTCTGGGTGTATTGTGTGTGGAATCCATGTCTGTAAACGTACTCATCATCATCATCATTTCGGCCGAATGAAGTCGACTGCTGGACACAGGCCTCTCCCAAAGATCACCACAACGACCGATATGGATGTGTTGTGGGCTCATTGTGGGGTTTTGCCATAATCGCCACGCTTGGTAGGCGGGTTGGCGATCGCAGTTGAGTTGCTAATGTACTCGAAGGACGCTGCTGCCCATCCTCCGGCTAATCCCTGAGTCGACTTTTACGACACCCACGGGAGAAGATGGGGTGGTGGCATTCTGAGTCGGCACCACTATCAAGCCGCTAATGTTCAGCAAGAAATCGAGTCTACATTGATAAAAGTTCTGTAACATTTACCTCGTTTACTTTGAGGGGGTCAGCAAACCACTTGGCAGTAGGCTTCTCCTGCGCCCTCAAATCCTTTGCGGGTGATAACATCTTGCCCAGGATTGTCTTGGACTGCTGCAGGAACATGTCTCGGACGTCCTTCATAGGGCCGGGGGAGCTCGGCTTGTCGGGACTCGCCCGCTCTTGCGAATTACGTGAATCTTGTGACTCTTGCGACCTGAGTGCAGACATAAACAACTTATGACTCTTGACAAACTGTGTCAATACTATTTTGAGTACCTATGCGAGAAATCTATACAAATAAATAAAATTGAAGTGTCTGTTTGTAACGTCAAAATAACAGCTTTTTACTAAATGCATATGAAAGTATATACGGTGCATATAACAAATAAACAATTTTTAATTTTTTTGTCTGTCAGTCTGTTTGTTCCGGGTAATCTCCGAAACGGCTGGACCGATTTTGACGGGATTTTCACTGGCAAATATCTGATGTTATAAGGAATAACTTAGGCTACTTTTATTTTAGAAAAATAATTAGGGCATCCGCGCAAAAAGAAATCCTTGAAATCCAATATGTGGTGTATTCTATGTCAAGTGTCTATGTCGAAGTACTCGTTTTTTTTTTTTAATTACACGCGGGTGAAACCGCGAGTCTCAGCTAGTCATAAATACATTACAAGCAGCACGACTTTGGAATGCCTTACCCGATACAATTAAACAAGCTCAATCATTACGAGCATTTAAAAAAATGGTCAAAGAGCATTATCTATCTCTTTAGTTCACTTAAATATCCAGTAGAAAATATCTATGTATAATATTATATTATATATACATATATTTGCATTTATGTATTAATATGCAAATTATTATACTATCCGTGTGGTGTCCGGATTATATCCGTGTGGTGTCCGGATCAAGAATAGAGCACCACTCCATCTCCTCCCGTGGATGTCGTAAAAGGCGACTTAGGGATTGTAAACCAGAGGGATGGGCAGCAGCGTCCCTTCTGTGCAACTGCGGAGCCATACTGCGCTCATCAACCCGCCTGCCAAGCGTGGTGAGTATTGGTAAATACCCCCCAAAACGATGACACTATTGTGGAAATCTTTGGGGGAGGTCTTTGTTCAGCAGTGGACGTATAAATGGCTGATATGAATGCAAATTAGTTAAACTATTTATTTATGCAAATACCTGTATTTTCTTGTATATATATCGATATCATTATATACATCATCGTTCAGTACACCACAGACTACCTGAATTTCTTTATTTTACCTACTTTTAAATCCATCCAAAGGTTGTCTGTAAAAGATCGCTTATAGCGATAAGACCGCCCATTGTGCCACGCTAACTATTGTAAATAATCCCTTATAAAGTTATATTCTATTCTATACTCGGAAAAATAATATCCGAATAAGACGGAACTCACGTGTAAACAGTTGAGTTACGATTCATGCCCACAGCTGAACAAAGGCCTCCCCCTTAAATTTCCATAACGAGCGGTTACATGCCGCTCTCATCCAACGACTCCCAGCGACCTTCACCAGGTAGTCCGTCCACCTCGTTGGCGGTCGTCCCACGCTGCGTTTTCCGGTGTGTGGTCTCTCCACTCGAGAACCTTTTTGCCCAAATGGTCATCAGATTAGCCCCCATAGATTACCACAATTGTGTCGTCATTCTGGGGGTAATTTGCCTCTACTGAGTACTCACCACGCTTGGCAGACGGGTTGATGAGCGCAGAATGGCTGTTGCTCCAGAGAAGAGAGGCTGTTACCATCTCCTCTATGGTTTAGAGTCCCTTAGTCGCCTTTTACGACATCCACGGGAGGAGATGGAGTGGTGCTATATTCTTAATCCGAACACAACACGGACAAAACGTATTAATACCGGATTAATCCTCGGGGGCGTCGATGTGAGTACAGTGTGAGTACACTTACCCAGGCCTCGGTCTTTCCATAGTGTTCCTGGACCTTCGTGTGCTGATCTCCCTGCTGAATAACTCCTGGGGTATCGATCCGTCGGTGTCGTGTCGACCGACTAAGTATGAGGATTCAGTCTCGTCGTTACCTGAACAGAAAAAATGCTTAATTAATCATTATGATTAATAATATTAGTGTGGTGCCCGGATTAAGAATATAGCACCGCTCCATCTCCTCCCATGGATGTCCTATAAGAGGACTTGGGGACTAAACCACAATCCTTTACAATCCTGCCAGAGATCTGCCCTCCGCTAGAGGGGGTGACCGCTTTACTGTCATCCCCTCCGAAATGTGCCTTAAGACGTGGCACTTATTACTTACTTACTAGTGTGATCTTACGAGGACCTGGAGCCCCCCTTCGGTGCCGAAGATAATCGCTCCAGTGATTTTAGCCGGTAGGAGTCCGGCATACCCCTTCTTCTTCCCCGGGGCGGAGGAAGTTCATGTAGGATATCCAATGGACACCATAAAAAAAATTTACGGCAGCTATTCTGCGCTCACCAACCCGCCGCTACGTCTTCCACCGGAGGAGATGTGTTATACAAGTGGTGCTATATTCTTAATCCGGATACCACAAGGAGAAAAAAAGCCGAATATTGCAAAAAATCTACAAACGTGGTTTTGAGTTGTTTATGTCACTTGCTGTAATATTTTTAATTACTTATTTATTTTATATACTTTAAGTTACATAGTTGACTTTCAATTAAAAATCTGTCAATTATCACCATTATCGTCAAAAAAGACCATTTTAACCACCACCTTTTCTGACTTACCTAATTGTTCCACTTGTAATTCGCTGCCAGTAAAATGTGCCCGCAGTTGGAAGAGATATGTCATTATCTGAAATAGAAAATTGAATATGAAAAATATGATGTCGGTACTAATAAGTACCAGTGTACCATTATTTCAAAACACTATATATGCCGGGCTCAGAATACCACCACCCCATCTCCTCCCATGGGTGTCGTAAAAGTCGACTAAGGGATTAGTCGGAGGATGGGCAGCAGCGTCCTTAGATTTCATTAACAACTCAACTGCGATCGCCAAACCGTCTGCCAAGCGTGGCGATTATGGCAAAACCCCCCAATTAGCCCACAACACACCAATATCGGTTGTTGTGGTGATCTTTGCGGTAGGCCTGTGTCCAGCAGTGGACTTCATTCGGCCGAAATGATGATGACCCAATCCAGCAGTGGACTGAGACAGTCTAACTAAGATCAATAAATAAATACAGTATATTTACCGCGAGTCTGTCGGGCGTATGTCGAGAACATACATCAGCTGCAGTCAGAACTTGTGAGATGCCCAACTTAGCGCTCGCTTCTAAAGCCACGCGGAGATTCTTCTCTGCCTCATCTGGTTGTAAACCGGAGAAATCGCTAGAAGATAAATCATATCATTATAATGTAATTTTTAAATAAGTTTACTGACGTCCAGCATCCAGAAAAGCTTATTCAAATATCATGTTAGCTGTCGTGATGGGTTCTTCAGTCATTCAACAACTAGCCAATATAATTCACATAATTACGGATTATGCGACGATTAGGGATAGGTTCGATTGGATGCGGGACGTTGATAGCCGGATGTTATGGCATAAATCGGAAAAGCCTATGTCCAGCAGTGGACTGCGATAAGCCGAGTTGATAATTGTGTTATTTGCGAACAAACTAAAAGTTGTTTTAGGTTTGAGTAAAATATATTATGATTTATTAAGGGGCTTTGGTATGATTGTGTGCGTTATTTTGATTTAATAATACTTTTGGATACTTACTGTTACGGCCACAAAAGTGTTTTAATTATATGTAATTTCCGTTCTCATTTATTTTACAGTGGAATAATATTCTTTTGAGAAAATAAGATGACCCTGACAAAATTATGAAACATCAGAAGAGCAAGTCATACCGCAGGGCAGCATACTAGGGCCTTTTCTAGTCCCTTTCCCTCTTCTATAAGGTTTGCAAATGTCAGCTTGGGCTAATATTATCTTCGTTATACTCACATTAGGTCAGGTCTGAAACGGTGTATGATGGCACAGAAAGCAAGTCCCGATCGGAAGCTGGTGGTAAGATTGGTGACACGGCAGGATCTATACTCGCGGGTCACACATTGACACCACTCCAGAAGATCTTGTACCTGACAATAATAAAGTGTGTGTGTTCAATGACATATGATAACACAATCTCTGTGGTCGCCGGTACAGACAAGGCAACCGCTTTTCTTCCAGTGGGTGAAATAAAAGGTGATTTGGAGTAATTTCAGAGCGATATTACTAACATACTGAGATGACCACTGATTGCCCAACCTGGTGATTATTGCAATATTTTCTGAAGACAGGTCAGTATGGCAGTTTATATGGAGGCATATCTTCATCAGTGTAAGTTTCCGGGCTGATGTCTGTGAATGCGCTGAGGGTAACATTCTGCAATGATTATTTTAAAACAATTCTTTTTACGAAACTTATCAATTATATACATTTGTATCCACAGCTGGACGTATGCCTCTCCCAGCTAATGTATAATATTATAATGAGACAATGAGTTACTTTTTTTGTTTCACGTATGCCTCTCCCAGCTAATGTATAATATTATAATGAGACAATGAGTTACTTTTTTTGTTTATCTCTGAAACTACTGGAACGATTCTGAAATACATTTACCTTTATGATAGTTGAGGTCAGTTAACCATAAAATAGATACTTACAGTCATTATCAGATCAAGAAGAACTTTCAATAATTTTACAACATATCAAAGTACAGTGTAAGTTATGCCATAAAGATGCAGCGAAACACCTTGGACTGAACTTCAAATGGTATTAGGAAGCGCCACATCACTTTCAATTCTATCCGCAAATTCAAAGCGTAGATTTCGGCCACGACTACTGCCACTGCTTGCTTGGCAAGCTGGAAGGTTCCTTACCCGCTCGATAGTGTCATCAGCGTAACAAACTACTACTAACTAACTACAGGGAGAACGACACGGACGAGGTTTCATACGAGGGTCCGAGAAAAGGTCCCTGTGGAACTCCACATATGATCTCCCTCCGGTTTACGTTACCATATCACGTAGCGAGCATGCTAGTCACGGAGGTGACACCCAATGGTGCCCTGCACATGGGGAGGCAATGATTGTGGACTAGTACCCCTTTAATCGCACCCCATGGGATAGGGTTGAAGGCATTGACTATGTCAAGACTGACAGCCAACGCCACCGTACCCTGCAGACACTGGCTGCACCGACAGTTGCTCAACAAGTCTTTGGGAAATAATTCTCTCAAGTAGCTTTGAAGCTTCGTCAAGCAAGCAAATGGCACGGTACGCAAAAGGAGATCCCACGGCCATCCTTTTCTTCCGCAGGAGAATCAACCCGGCTTCCTTCCAGCCGGACGTGATCACGCTGTAAAGGAGACAACTGATGAACAGCCGCCTCAAGCGGTTCCCAAGAGACTGCAGTGCATACACCCACGCACGACCCAGAATGCCATCCAGACCGATTGCGGTGTTGCGAGACATCAAGCGGTCAATGACTTGGTCTAACGCCCTTTCATAAAACCCTAATTCCTCAGCCTATTTAAAGGTAATCGGTGGTACTGCACCTACCTAGTCGGACTTTTGTAATAATAAACCTTTACATAGAAAAAATGAAGTAGAACTTAGACTTACCGGTGTTTTATCTTTGTCAAACTTCCCTGGGAACAACTTCTCCATATCTGCTGCCGTAGGAGTCTTATCGCTGTCTTCATCCTTTTCATTTTCATTCCTATCCAAACTGATGTTGTTCAAATTGGTTTTCAACTCCAAGGGCTTAAGATTCCTCATTGCGACCGTCTTAGGTTTGAAAATCACCCCCTTCAATTCAGACTTAGGTTCTACAATGGTATTATTCACTTTTGGGGTAGAACTGAACTTTGGTTCGGGTTTCATTGCGAGTTTTGTTAGGTTGCTCAGCATTTCTGGTCTGGTTTTGGGCGCGATGGGGTCATATTTTGTTTCGTTGTCGTTAGGTGTGGGGTCTCGAGGGACGGGGGTAGTGGGGGTCGTGCTGTCGGGGGTAAGGGGTGCGGTAGGTGTGCGAGAGTTGTCGAAGTTGAGACTTTGGAAGCTGTTGGGGGTGGCTGCAATATCGCTATTTGTTAAACTATGGGTCATTTCGTCCATTTGCTGCCGGAGATCCAGCATCTGTGGAACAGAAATTATATTAAAGCTCAGCTAAATAGTTTACGTTTACATCATACATTTATACAGGAATCTGGTTTACCCATGTATTGTGGAGTGTCGGACTTTGTGTGATGTCAAAAACTCAATATATTTAGATATTTGATAATAACTCAGAATTAGTATTTTGAAAAAACGCTGACTTTCGTAAATATGTTTTTTAACTTTAATGAGCATAAAATTTGATGAGACTCTCTTTTAATTAACCTGTGCAGATAAAAACTATACTACAGAGCTGCGGAGCTACACTCCAGATGCGCCTGCGACGCTGTGCACATGGTGATCTACCCTCGACTCCATTGTCTTTTCAATAGTGCACGTAACAATCCAAGTTTATCATAAACCCTGTCGACGATATTCATATGTATAAATAATAATTACCTGTCTGGTTGAATTATCCGACAACGTGTAGTCGTCTTCATCTAAATCTTCTAGAACAGCTATATCCGAGTTGTTGTTGACCGATAGCAGAGACGCTAGAGACTGCATGTCTTCGTCACTTGAAACAAATGATTTCTGATGAAAATATTGATTTCTCATGAGAATATTAATTCACGAACAAGACGTGTCGGCACAACAAACGTAGGCGAAGGCAGATTGGATAGAATCTGAAGCTGAAGCTCTTGGCATCTCAAGCTCACGACAAGAAAAGTTCTTGTGCATTGCTAAAAAGTCACTTCTTCTTCTCTTAGATTATCGCTTCTGTAGAGTATCTTCCACAATTTCGCCAATGTTAAGTATAAGGCAAGGTCGTACGGTGTTTAGAATAATGAATCTTTACATATTCATAAAATATATCGCAAAAATTTAAAAAATCTTTATAATATGTGGGCAGCGTCGTACGGTTCCTAAACAGTCACAGTACTGACGGATGCTTGCTTCTTTTGACATTAGCCCGACTTCGAATGACACCTGTCAACGACGATGTGAACTAATAAAGCGGGCATGTTCAGGGGTTCGAAGGGGGGACCGAAGGGGGGCTCCAGGGTCTCGGGAACGAATGTTCTGGAGCCACCCGTAGGTGTCACGCCTATAGGACTATCTTGAAGGGCGTGACTGTAAACAAGTCACCCTCTCGAGGGGACCGGAGGGTCATCTCAGGGAAATTGCAATGCGCTATGCTGCGCACACGGAGGCACCTAAATTCGTCTTATAACATATTTTCTGAGCTGTCATTTCACAGCCACGACTCTATAAAATAAATAGGGGCAACTTAAAAGCTGCTCCAGGCTTGTGTAAGCAGCGGGCTATGATTATAACATCGTATTAGCCCTTCATTTATCATCATCATCATTTCAGACGAAAAAAGTCAACTGCTGGATAGAAGCCTCTTAGAATCTTTGGGAGATTACCACAACGACCGATATGGGTTTGTGTTGTAAGCTCATTTGGGGGCATTTTTGTCATCTTCGGAACGCTTAGCAGACGAGTTGGCGATCGCAGTTGAGTTATAAATGTATTCGAAGGCTACAACTGCCCATCCTCCGGCTGATCCCATAGTCGCCTTTTACGACACCCACGGGATGAGATGGGGCGATGGAATTCTTAGCCGGCATCACAGGGCTTATTTACCCTCCAAAGAGGATAGTGCCATAATTACCACACTTTGCATACTGAGGATGTGTTTTTCTGAGGAGTCATGACTTCCTTGGTTACACACAGTGATATATAAAGATGCAGACTCACGTGGCCTGTCCCTCCCTCAGTAAGACACAGTGCAGAGTCAGCTGGATCGATGCGGCGACTATCTTCTGGGTCACTGGATCCAGAGTCAGCACGAGGGTACGTTGTGACGGCTCCAAGCTGGCGTATTTGCGCATGTTTATGGAACATACTGCTAGGCGGCGACGTTTGCCTGTTACTGATACCTGGAGGAGATGGAGACGGTGTTCATGAAGGTTTTCTCTCTAGTATCCTGTATCGTGGGTGCAGTTTACAGACATACATCTCACATGCACAAACACCCAGACCCGAAACTACTATCTGTAGATCAAACAAATATTTCAATGGATATTCGACTGTAGGACAAATACCTCTCTGAAGCCCGACAGCGCCCGATCTTTCTCATCATCTATTCCAGCCTTCTTGTTTTCTTAGGGTCAGATTCAGAAACGAGTCTAAGCGTGAACTTACGCTTCCATCTGTCAAAATTAGGGGCGTAAGTAGTGCATTTTGACAGATGGAAGCGTCAGTTCACGCTTAGACTCGTTTCTGAACCTCACCCTTAGGTCTAAGGTCTATCTACAATACTTGATGATAATATACAGAAAAAGGTCCATTTTTTGGTTTTGCAGTGGGAAATTTATTAATTTATGTGTAATGAATAATAATTTTTCGTAATAATTTTAATGTATTATTTTTTAATTTACAATGTTAATTTATAATTAGTTATTATTTTAATTATTGTCATCTATTTTATTTTTAACTATCGATTTATGTGCAATATGTACAATGCGACGCCGAAATAAAATTTCTTTCTTTCTTTCTTTTTTCTTTCTTTCTTTCTTTATTTATTTATTTATTTATTTCTTCTTTATATATACCACATACTTACATCTTCCAGCACGAAGGTCCAGTCCTTATCTTCTAGTTCGTTGGTGCGCGAGTCCTTGAACAGCGTCACGGCGACCGTGCGGTTTTCTGGTACCGTGTATATTACCGAACCTCTGTAAATACATTAAATGCTGATATTTCATTATTTTTCATTTGAAGTATTTTTGTGACTGGTAGTTCCATTCATATTTAAATCTTCCTGGCTTGGCTTTTGTAAATCTGATCATCTAAGCACTTACTTACATAAAATTAATTTAAAAAACACCAAAAGATAAATCATGTCTTAGGCTGTATGAATGACATGTCCTTTGTCTTACTGATAATTTGGCGTTACCATATTACATACATTTCATTAATTAATTCAGTTCGCTTGATTTAATTAATTGTTTTGCGTTTGCGACTTGAATTACGGACTGCCCTTGCAGAATTTTTCTTTTTGTTTGCTAATCGCTGCTTATTAAATTCCCGATTACATCAGTACTATTATGTATTCTTTGCCCTAACCTTGACTTAACCTATCTTTCACAAAACGGTTTACATTGGTTACTCCCTGGTTTTTAGGAAGTTAATGAATTTGTAATGTGTTTTCTTCGATTTGAAGTACAATTTGATGTATAATTCAATTTTGTTCTTCTCAAGCATTTTTTTGTATGGCAGATGGGCATTTCGTTTTACCTAACTGTATCATAAAATTTCATTCATTTTGAGTTCTACAT
Source organism: Diloba caeruleocephala (assembly GCA_947459985.1). NCBI lineage: Eukaryota > Metazoa > Arthropoda > Insecta > Lepidoptera > Noctuidae > Diloba > Diloba caeruleocephala. The sequence continues at coordinate 1,714,109 of OX381630.1, forward strand.
AGTTCCATCAACTCTAGAGAAGAGATTTCTGCAACATACGGCACAATAAACATTACTGAAATATCAAAACGAAAGCGATTTTGATTGCGAGAGTGACGCAATCAGGCCGGACCGCTCTGCAAACATAAGCTTTTGTTATGACATCGGTTAATTAGCAAACCAAATAAGACTCCTTACACTTATGTTAGCTAGTACACACGGAGCTGTATATTAAACTATAAATTTCCAGTATAAGCTGATCTCTCATTTAACAGAAAGCCTATAATAATCCAAGATCAGCTTATACTGGAAATATATAGCTTTATACAGGGGGTCCAGTAAATAGCACGACATACTGCAGGGGGTGAGAGCTTGGGTTAATACCTACCAAAAAAACACAATATATGTTCAGCAAAATCATAAGGATTTACAGTAGTACAAAATTTTATGATAAGAAAATTGTACTGTGAAAATTTAAATAAAAATTGTATTTCTTGAAAACATTTTAGTTTTTACAAGAATAAAGACTTATCAATAAGTAAAGTAACTATTCATAAATAATTTGAGGTAAAAAAACTAGAAAAGGAATTTTTCATTACGAGATGCTTAAAAATCTGTGTCAAGAGATTTTTCGATATTTCGGAAAATTTTGTACTACTGTAAAATCCGAAAGTTTTTGCTGAACATATATTGTGTTTTTTGGTAGGTATAGACCCAAGCTCTCACTCCCTGGAGTATGTCGTGCTATTTACTGGACACCCTGTATGTAGCCGTGCGTACACGTTTTGACAACTTACAACGCAATGAACACCGCTTACTTGAGGGGGTCCTTTAATGACGGTTCCCATTCCAACGGGTCGGTGATCACGCGACGCGATCTTCTGGTCCACACCACACTTAATTTATTTGGTTTCCTAAAACAATATAACGCAACGTTGGTTATTTTGACCATAAATCGATGTTTGCATTATTTTGTCCTGGAATGTCAGATAAGCCGATTAATACAAGGCATAAAAATACATCAGTGAGGTTATTGCTACAGCCTTGAACGTTTTGATAAGCATTAGTAATATCAGTAGAATTCCAAATTACACGCGTGCGAAGCCGCAGGCAAAAGCTTATTATAAAAGTTTACGTCAGTTTATTCCAGTTCTAGAGGGCAATTTAGCTTACCATTTCGGCGAGGTCTCTAGATCTACACGATGGTACGAGGCGGTATATTGAAACTTGGCTGCGCGTTTGTTCACGCGCTGCAAGCGTTTCCACACCGACGCCATTTTCCTCCTGTAACAACACAGAAACTAATCAATACTACGTTTTTGCATTTTCTCTAACACTGGTTTTTCCAAATTCGCAAACACGTTCTGCTAGATTTCTTCATCATCATATCAGCTAAAAAACGTCCACTGCTGAACAAAGGCCTCCCCCATAGACGGCCGGTTACATACCAGCACTCACCACGCTGTGTGGTGCCGGCTGCGAATAGCACCAACACATCTCATACCGTGGGTCGTAAAAGGCGACTATGGGATTAACCGGAGGATGGGCAGCAGCGTCCTTCAAGTATATTAACAACTCAACTCCGGTCGCCAACCCGCCTGCCAATGCCAATCTTTGGGGGAGGCTTGTGTCCAGCAGTGGACTTTAAGTGGCTGAAACGACGAGACGAAGTAGATATCGTTGATTTGAATTTGAATTTGTGTCTTTTGCCTGGCTGTATTGGTCTATCAAGGTTACCTAAAAGTCTTGCTGGCGGTGGCGTTGTGTATCGGGTCGTTCGGTTCCCTTCAACATGGTTGAGCTAAGCGATGCTGATGCATGCGTCATGCTCGTGAACGGGTGCTGTCTGTTGGGACTGGTCAGTCATTAACTGCTAGGGCATATCAATTATTATTATGTTACGTTCCATCTTTAGACATTGACCTAAATTTTTCTCGGTACATGTTGTACAATCATTTTTGTATCAATCAGCATTGTAATCTCAATTATTACAAATATCCATGGAGTTTCTTGCCGGCTCTTCTCCACGAGATCAACTATTTGGAACCGTGCAACTTAGATTCTGGCGTTTCATAAGTGCCAATATTTGGTTTATTTGAAATTAAAAACTTTGACTTTGAATTAGATAATTGTATTTATGACTTGCATAAGACTGACCGTAAGCTGAATCAACTCACCACGTTTGGCAGGCGGATTGGTAAGCGCAGTACGTCTACTGCTCCATAGAAGAGGTGCTGTTGCCCACCCCGCGGGCCTATAGTCCCTTAGTCAACTCTTACGACACCCATGGGAGATGGAGTGGTGATATATTCTTATTCCAGACACTACACGGAACTAGATTTCTTACTGAATGATAAAGGTACAGTTTACAGACTCTCACTTGCAACAACATCCAGATCCGGATAAACTATCTGTAGGCCATACAAAACCCCCGGGGGGGTGACCGCTTTACAGTCACCCTCTCCGAGATGTGCCTATAGGCGTGGCACCAGTGGGCGGCTCCATTGTGATCATACGAGGACCTGGAGTTCCCTTGGGTGCCGAAGATGACCGCCCCAGTGGTTTTAGCCGGTAGGGGTCCGGCATACCCCTTCGCCCTTCCCCGGGGCGAAGGAAGTTCATGAAGAATTTCCACTGGGCACCAATAAAAAAAAGGCCATACAAATATTAATACCGTGTAGGTATCGAATATAGAGCACGAAACCAATCGCCTGCTTGCCAGCCATGTCAAAGGATATTAAATTATCAAGTTATCGCTTCGTTTCGCTTACCTTCTTTAGTTCGGACTTACTTAACCTTTACCTGAGAATACTGGCGACCTTAGTGGTCTAATTTGGGTGAGGTTTAATAACGGTACGAGACACGTGTAGGATCAATCAATACCTTTGGCTGACCTCGCTCGACTCAGCCGTTTTTACAAAGAGAACACACACACGTTAACTCGTAAACGTGCACAAACATGGGCCCCCAATGATCACTACAATGAGCGGTCATAGGGGATATTGCCATAATCACCACGCTTGGCAGGCGGATTGGTGATCGCTGTATGTTATTAACACACGCGAGGATGCTGCTGCCCAGCCTGTTGATGTCGACACCTAGTCGCCTTCTCATTATATCGGCCATTTATACGTCCACTGGTGAACATAGCTCTCCCCATAGATTTCCACAACTGTGTCATCATTTTGGAGGGTATTTGCCAATACTGTGGAAATTCTACATGGAACTTCATGGGTGTGCCGAACTCCTATCGGCTAAAACCACTGGAGCGGTCATCTTCGGCACCGAAGGGGGCTCTAGCTCCTCGTAAAATCACACTAGAGCCGCCCATTGATGCAACGCCCTTAGGCACATCACAGAGGGGATGACTGTAAAGCGGTCACTCCCTGTAGCGGAGGGAAGGCGACTGTAAAAAAAGTCGCCCTCCCAGGCACTTCCCGGGGAGGATTGTAACCCCCCAAGCCTCGCTTTGAACTGTGCTGCGCACACAGCGGCACGTGTCCACGTGCGCACCGCCGTCTTCCCGGGGGTCGCTCTGTGTGAGCACACAGATACTCACCACGCTTGGCAGGCGGGTTGGTGAGCGAAGTATGGCTACCGTTGCATAGAAGAGACGCTGCAGCCCATCCGTCTCCCTCTCTCCCTCTGGTTTAGATTCCCTTAGTCGTCCTTTACGACATCCACGGGAGATACGAGTGTATACTATATTCTTAATCCGGACACCACACGGTATACATTCGCCTTTTACGACACCCTTTTGTGGAGAGGGGTGGTTTGTTCTGTCCCGGGAACCATACGGAATGTGACAAACATTTCTGTATGTTGTCTCGCTCTGGGTAATGGGGAAAACATAGTCTTCAAACTTATGAATAATTTCTTAAACTTAGTAATTACTTCTTAAACTTTCGCGAACAGAGTACATTACTTTAGGACAATATCGGGTCTACTCGTGTCCACGGTCAATGCAACTTGATCGAAATAGGTTAGTCAAAACGCTATTTCGAATATTAATCTAGCGCGAATAGATAGCGCACCCTGATTAGCTGAAAACAGCGACAGCGTCTACCGCCCAGCCACCATCCACCGGTGGTAAGTCGCCTGAAATTGAAAGGCGAGGACGAAATTTTTAGATAATTGATCGTCCGACAGAATGTGCGGCAGAGATCTTCAACTATTTAATCGCTATCAGCAAATACTTAATACTGCCGTCCTTTAACTGGAAAGCCGTTAAGCCTAAAAAGTAGTTTTCAAGAAACAGCCAAAAAAGATGGGACTTCGTTATATCTAAAAACACTATAATACTTAGATTAATGACTGTTAGACACATTATTTCCTGGGGGGGCGACCTTTTCACAGTCGCCTTCCCTCCGCTAGAGGGGGTGACCGCTTTACAGTCATCCCTTCCGAGATGTGCCTAAAGGCGTGGCACCAATGGGCGGCTCTAGTGTGATCTTACGAGGACCTGGAGCCCCCTCTTCGGTGCCGAAGATGACCGCTCCAGTGGTTTTAGCCGGTAGGAGTCCGGCATACCCCTTCGCCCTTCCCCGGGGTGAAGGAAGTTCCATGTAGAATTTCCACTGGACATCAATAAAAAAAATAAAAAAACAAAGAAAAGAGAAACATTATTTACATTTATTTGCGTCATTAATAGGTCTTACTTGTTCAGAAAACTATTTTCAATCATTATTCAGTCTTTTATTTATTTATTTAGTTAGTGATTTTAGCTTGTTTTTGGCTCTAATTACTTTACTTACAGGTCGCTAACCTTACCTTAACGGCTTTTATAGTGTTTGTAACTCAGGAACTATTACTAATATAATTATGGTTCTTAGATAGGAAGACAGAGAATTTAAAACTATATCACTTTGCATTAAAAAGTCAAAATCGACCTTCTGAAGGTTAACGGCGTTCTATTTAAAGGACGGCAGAATACCAAAATGACGTTTGACTGCGGCGACTGCGCGATTTACGCCTGTCGCAAACCGACATACGCAATCAGCCCTCTGATATAGTCTTAAAATAAAATAACAACTTCCATAATATAAAAACATTTAAACGAATCAGTCTTAAAATTAAACCAACTTACGGTAGTCAGGAGCAATGTCGGGGGCGTAGTCTATTATCTGCGCGCGCGCATTATCGCGCCGCACCGCTCCTGTGGAAGCAAACAAAGATATAAGGGACGTTTTATTTATTATGAGTTGTGCAAACGTTGATAAACAGTCTGAATGTCATATTCATATTGGGGAATCACGCAACTTCGAGTGTCCATACTCGCAATAATATTGTGGTACCGGCTTCGAATACCACCAACCCATCTCATCCCGTGGGTGTCGTAAAAGGTGACTATGGGAGAATTAACCGGAGGATAGCAGCAGCGTCCTTCGAGTACATGAACGGTTTAACTGCGATCGCCAACCCATCTCCCAAGTGTGGCGATTATGACAAAACCCCCTAATGAGCACACAACACACCCAGGTCGGTCGGTGAGGCGATCTTTGGGGAGGCCTGTGTCCAGCAGTGGACTTTATTCGGGAAATGATGAGTGTCCAAAGTGTGCAAAGGTCACCGTGGAAGGTCTTTTATTTAAAGTATCCGGCTAGGTAGTGGAACGACTAATTGGGTAAGCGTGCTGGTACGCGGGAAAGACCCTACATATGACTTTGGAATTATAATTATAAAACTCTAGTTACTTCTAGATCAATTTATTTCTCAGAAGGTAATACAATTTGCTTGTTCCATAACCGACAACCTCGCTGACGGCAGCCCGAATTCTCTCTTTTATTTTCTGCGTCAAAATATTCTCTTTTACGACACCCACGGGATGAGATGGGGACGTGGTATTCTTAGCCGGCACCACACGGCAAACTACTACTATTACTCTAACCCTAACAGTCTACTGCGTTCAAAATCAAAACGCGCTAGCACAGCGAACAGTGTATAAATGTGTATATGGGCGAAGTGATTAATGATGACATTATTTACAATGCCCAGGCAGTATGAATGAGACACATCGAATAAGGCAATATACACCGGCACGGAAACTTGGCCAACTGTGAACTTCCCGCTAATTTGTATTTTAATATATATTTTACAATAAGGGTTTAATTTAATAAGCGTCTCTTATGATTTAAAAACCTAGATATTAAAACATTACTAGAAAAATTACGCACCGCAGACAAAAACATATTTACGAGTACAATTTAAAAACACTATAAGTCATTGATGTATATATGTTTATTAACTCAATGCTATAAGTACCATGATAAAAAAAAATTTGTTTACTGTGTAATTGTTTGTGCCAATAAATACTTTTCTTTCTTTCTTTCTTAAAAAAGGGAAGTTTCTTTACGTCTTTTAAGTGTCTATACGTTTCAGTATGGGGTGTTTCCTCCTCCAGCCCAAATAACCGCCTGCATTCTATCTGGCATGTTTCTGACATCAACTTGCGGTATGCTGTCCCAAGCAGCCAGTGCTGCGTCTCAGAGCTGGTTTAGAGTTTGAGGCGGGTTAGAGGTGAACTTTATCTTTCTTTTCAGCATGCCCCAGATATGCTCTATTGGATTTAAATCCGGGCTACGAGCTGGCCACTGTAATTTATTCGGCACGGACTGACGGCACGGTTGGTGCAGTGGCTGACACTGTCGGCTGCTGCGCTCCGGGTCGCGGGTTCGATTCCCGCACGGAACAAATATTTGTATAATCTGCAGGTAGTTGTTTCGGGTCTGGGTGTATTGTGTGTGGAATTCATGTCTGTAAACGCACCCACGACACAGGAGAAATCCTAGTGTGGGGAAAAGAAAAAATATATATTATACCAACCTCTTGCAGATATTCTTCAACGCAATGTGCGATGTGTGGACGTGCGTTGTCGTGCATTAAAAAGAATTGGTCATGTTCAATGAACCCCGAACATGGCATTACGTGTTCCTGGAGGACCTCCTCGATGTATCGAAATGCTGTTAAACGATTATCGAAGATAACCAACTCCGTGCGTGCATCGGAACTTATTCCTCCCCAAACCATTACTGAATCTCCATGAAAACTTAGTTTGCATGGTGGTAATCGCTCTCCTTTTCTTCTCTACACTCGTTCTCGACCGTCTGGAGCACGTTAACCGATTCTATACTCATCTGTGAACAGCACTCTAGCAAATTGCTCATGGGTCCAGTCGACGTTTTCGGTGCGAAGTGAAGTCGAGCTACTCGGTACTGTCTGAGAAATCCTGGACCTCGTGCTGGCCAACGAGCTTTCAAATTGGCTTCGTCCATTCGTCTTCCCAGCGTACGCTCACTTACATTAACAACTTTCAAGATATGGAGCCGCTGGCGCATCTCAACAGCGGTCAGGTAGCGATTTCTCAAAACTTCCAGGAGCATAAAGCGGTCGTCCCGGGCCGAGGTGCATCTTAGGCCTCCCTGCCTGGTCGTCTCCTGGTATCGTTTCAGTGCATATTGCATTGATGAGCGCGGTTCGTTAAGTGCAATAGCAACTTCACGCTGTGTCAGTTTTGGTCGATTCATACTACGGCTTGTTGCAACCTGGGCTGATGTTAACGCCATTTTTAACGATATTAAAGCATCTCTAGTTACTTAAACACAAGAAATCACAATAATTGAATAAACTAACAGTAAATTAAAATATTTTTTTTACAATACGCACATTTTAAACAGTGAACTTGTCGCTCAAATGCCCCGATTCAACTAAAACTTAAAAGAATCGTCATAGTGTACTTAAACAAAGGGTAAACATTTTTGGCATACCTACGTAAGAAACATTCGTCAGATGCCGATTCGGCCAAGATTCCGTGCCGCTGAGTAATATAATTTAGGTCAGCCATTGTTGACCAACAAAGTTTAAGTGTGTGTGCATGGGACTTTGGGATGGCCCAGGGGCCATTTTATTACGAAATACACAAATAAATAACATCGCTGCAGTAAAAAAAATGGTGAAAAAAGACTTTAATTTATGCTCGAATATCAACTATATTTATTTACTAGCTGGGACCAGCGGTTTCACCCGCGTTTAATTTAAAATAAATTTAGAGTACTGCGACATAGACACTTGACATAGAATATATATAGTGGATTTCAAGGGTTTTATATTTTTTGCGCGGAACCCTAAATATTTCTCTAAACTAAAAGTAGCCTAAGTAATTCCTTATAACATCAGCTATCTGTCAGTGAAAGTCCCGTCAAAATCGGTCCAGCAGTTTCGGAGATTACCCGGAACAAACAGACAAAAAAAATAAAAAATGTTATTTTGTTGTAAGTACCTTATATACTTTCATATGCATTTAGTAAAAAGCTGTTATTTTGACATTACAAACAGACACTTCAATTTTATTTATTTGTATGGATTATTGAATTCACTATTTTTGTGGGGCATCATCATCATCATAGTAACCAAAGAACGCCCACTGCTGAACAAAGGCCTCCCCCATAGATTTCCACAACGAGCGGTCACATGCCGTATATCGTCATTTTGGAAGGAATTTTCCAGTCCTCACCACGCTTGGGGGTTTGTTGAGCGCTGAATGGCTGCTGTTCCAAAGAAAGGACGCGGCCCTCACCTCTGGTAATAGCCCCTAAGTCGCCTTTAACAACACCCCCAGGAAATCAAATCTATCAAAATCGTTTATTTGCGTAAAAGTTGGTACACTGTGGGTCTTGCAAGACAGTACTTATTCTTCTTGTCAGTTAAGTGATTATAATGTTGACATGCAAATATTGAATAGTGTGATTGTGTTCATCTGTACAAAACTTGGTAACATAGTTGGGAATTGAATCTAAAAATTTAATTCAATAATTATAAGTAAACAAAAATTAAAATGATGAAATTAGGAAGGAGATGCGAGTGATGCTTTATTATTAATCCGGACCATTAGGAATTACATACATATATACAATAAAGGAATACATTTTACTTTATACAGGGTGTCCAGTAAATAGCACGACATACTGCAGGGAGTGAGAGCTTGGGTCAATACCTACCAAAAAAACACAATATATGTTCTGCAAAAACTTTCGGATTTACAGTAGTACAAAATTTTCCGAAATATCGAAAAATCTCTACCTTGACACAGATTTCTAAGCATCTCGTAATGAAAAATTCCTTTTCAATTATTTTTTTTACCTCAAATTATTTGTGAATATTTACTTTACTCATTGATAAGTCTTTATTCTATTAAAAACTAAAATGTTTTCAAGAAATACAATTTTTATTTATATTTTCACAGTACAATTTTCTTATCTAAAATTTTGTACTACTGTAAATCCGTGAGATTTTGCTGAACATATATTGTGTTTTTTTTTATTATATCTACTGAAAGCGATGTTTATTTGTACAAACTATTATGGAAGGTGTTTAGTCTGAGTTAATTTGGGCTGGAGTTATTAAGCCTATAGGAATGCCTGTTAACCTGCATGCCAGATGACGTAGGCATCTGCTTATTAATACTGACTAGAGTGGGATATTCTTGGAAAAGTAACGATGCGATGTCTATAGGTATTTTCTTGTTAACTCTATGCGTTTTTAACAGGGGGCAAACGAGCTTGCCTTGTAGCCTTTCTTAGTGATCTTGTGGAAATACATCATGTACTTCCTCCGCCCCGGGGTCAGGCGGAGGGCATGCCAGACTCCTACTAGCTAAAACCTCCAGAGTGAAGAAGGGGGGCTCCAGGTCCTCATATGATCACACTAGAGCCGCCCTTTAATGCCAAGCCTGCAGGCACATCTCCGAGGGGATGACTGTAAAACGGTCAACCCTTCTAGCGGAAGGAAGGTGACTGTAAAAAGGTTGCCCCCAGGCACTTTACGGGGAGGATTGTAAGGGATCCCCCAAGGTTCGCCGTGCGCTGTGCTTTGCACACAGCGGCACGTGACCACGTGCGCACCACCGTCTCGAAGTCCGGCTGCTCCTTCGCCCTTCCCCGGGGCGGAGGGATTCCATGATGAATTTCCACAGGGGACCAATAAAAAATAAGCTGTCCCACGCAAAACACTTGCCGATAAGGTTACTTATTCACGCCGCTACCTTGCTACACTACTACTCGAACATTCTACAAGTTGCAAGCTGCATCATCACATTGGTCCCCACCAATCCATCTGCTATGCTTGCTATTTACTATCGCCGGAAATTGCTCATATAAGTATAGTCACATACATACAGTAAGCTGTGGGGAAGCCCCAATTTAGCTGTAGACTTAAGCTGTACATGATTTTGACAAATTCTACATTTATTAATATATTGTGTAAATACGTAATAATTGTAATGTTTTATAAACAGGTCTGCACTATAGATAGCTCTACAAACCGCAATGGAACGCTCCATAAGGGCAAACATAGAAATAAATTGAACATACATTTTTGATTTTTAATTCTATTGCCTATTCTAAAATTCGAAACTCTAAAGAATACAATATAATAAGAATATATATAGGGTCGTGCCATCAGTGCGGCGTCGAGATTAAGAATATAGTGAACTTTATTTCATGGGGACAATCAATAGGTTGTAGAGATCGCGTTCATTAAAGAACAATATTAACGGCACGATTGGTGCAGTGGCTGATACAGTCGACTGCTGCGCTCCGGGTCTGGGGTTCGATTCCCGCACGGAACAAATATTTGTACGATCTGCAGGTAGTTGTTCCGGGTCTTTCACAAATTCCACACACAATACACTGGGTGTTTCTACGCTCTCCTTTTCTTCGATCAGTGCCTATTTGCGTAATACCAACGGCCAAACAGCCTTATAAAAATTTGGAGAAAAACTGTCAAAAAGGTAAGCTCATGTTGAACACGCGTTTAGCAAAACTGTGTTTAATGTTGTTTAAACCAGGCTTAGATGGTCCAATGACACGATACAGCGTCTAAATTATTAACACTAACTAACCAAGCGTAGAAAGTTTATTTATATAGTGTAAGACAGTAATAGTTTTCTTTTCAATGCTAGTGAGTCATGACTGTTGACCGAATGTAACCTTTGCGTCAGATAGCACACACTGCGCTTCGCTGATCAAAGGGATGCAAGCACCGTTACGAAAATATGTCGTGTTTTTCCTACTTTTGCCCTTTTGCTAAGTAGAAATCATTGCCCAGGGTAAGTTGTTGTCTAACCTCTTTGGATAATAGTAAGTATACTTTTTAATTTATTGTATACTTACTACTAATCAAAGAGATTTCTTTGGATAATAGTAAGTATACAATAAACCCCCCCAATGAGCCCACAACACGCCCATATCGATCGTTGTGGTGACCTTTGGGGGAGGCCTGTGTCCAGTATTGGACTTCATTCGGCCGAAATGAGGAGTATACAATAAAATATACATTTTGAAGTTGGAAACCACATCGTGTATCAAGGAGACGATCCGGACCAATCCACAGAAAATATAAAATATGTTATATAAAACACTTTTAAACGGATTCTATCGCGTATATTTTAGATTTTTGTTTTTCCTGACGTTTCGAACACTTTGCACCACGATCGAAAAATCTAAAATATACGCGATAGAATCCGTTTAAAAGTGTTTTATTATAATGTGTAATACTCGCGAAAACATTATTATATAAAATATGTTTCTTTAATTGGGGATTCGGTTGGTTTATATATCTTCGCAGGGAAGTAAATCGAGCCTTTTTGGGAAGAAAATCGTAAGCGACGTATGCAGTGAAAAAAAAAAGTCATTCACGATACATTTATTTTTAGGTTATTAAAGCAATTCTTTTTATCACGGGATTCTTGTTTTTTTTTAAACGTTGCCCCACACTAGTGTTTCTCCTGTGTCGTGGGTGCATTTAATGACACAAATTCCACACACAATACAAGACTCGGAAAAAATACCTGATCATACAAATATTTGTTCCGTGCGATAATCAAACCCACGACCCGGAGAGCAGTAGCCTGTATCAGCCATTGCATCAACCGTGCCGTCGGTGTATATGAGCCTACGAAATTATTTGCAAAAAATTCATCTATAAAGTGAAGTATCGCTTTCAATGTTGTTCCTGAAAAGAGTCGATACCAATGGCGCCGACATCCCATAGTTATTTATACTTCTATTTACCTCTTATTTAGGGTAGTCTCAGGATACAATTGATATCCAATCAACCCCCTAGCAATAGGGACTATATTGGGGTTGGAATACTAATCAATTGATATTGCCGTAAACAACTTTTTTATCGATTTCCGTATAACAAAACTGGCGTTGGACAGGACATTGGGCTTCAAGTGGTGATAACAGGTAAAGTATGACTGACGACTGATTGACGGAATGGAGGGCGAGAGTGGGCTAGCGGAGCACCTACAGCAAGATGAGTCGATGATATTGTCAAATCTGTCGGAAAAACCTCATTAGATTGGCACGACGATGACAATTGCGTTGAAGGCAGCAGGCTTATGCCCTGCCGTGGGCAATCAAAAGCTGCGGGTGATGATGACGACCGCTTACATCATCACCATCATCATCATATCAGCCAGGACGTCCACTGCTGAACAAAGGCCTCACCCACAGATTTCCACAACGAGCGGTTGCATGCCGCCCTCATCCAACGAATGGGCCAATGTCGAATTTGTAAATGTTAAAAATATAGTTCCTATCTAGTCTCCAATGTCGTATCACAAACGGTATTCTCGAAAATAACAAACAACGTCAAACGTGATCTGCGATGAGATCGAATATGGATCGAAAGTTGATCGAAGTCAAAACGGTATTCTGCTAACATTTCGAACTGTGAATGTACTAAATTGTGATTAAATAAACGTCAAAATTGAGAATGAAATGAGACTAGGTCGAGATTATACTGAAATCCAACTGAACTTTCAAGAGTGGCAGAATACCATTATTTCGGTCAATTCATAATTTAATCTCAGTTCGGTCAACTTTCTGTCATAGTGTAGATTAATTACGAGAATCGGCCCTCAGAGCAAAACAATGTATCAATTACGACCTTATTAATAACGATATTAATTAAAACGACATTAAAGTATCCATTTACCAAACAAAGGACAATGAATGATATTGCGCTATTTTTACCTCTCAATTTTACAAGCATAACAATACATATTTGCATACTAAGCAAATTCGACCTTCACCTTTTACAGATACAGTTCAATTTACAAATAAGCAATGCCAAAGTGAATATAGAACACAGACTACAATGAGCCTTCCCCGATCGAACATAAAGTTTAATTTATAAAAACAAGGTCAAAGCTGCTCAAGGTGCTTCGGCAGACCTTATGATCTGCAACATAAGGTTTATTTTTAAGCATGACTCACAAGTGATGAGGTCATCAGGATCTAAGATGTTTGATGCATGTAGGTGTTGGAATTCCTCTAGTTTTGTTTTGTTTAAATAACACGCAGTTATGGTATCCAGGTATCACAATTCATAATTGAAGAATAGCTTCATCATAATCAGCCGTGTGGTGCCGGCTCAGAATGCCTCCACCCCATCTCCTCCCATGGGTGTCGTAAAAGTCGACTAAGGGATTAGCCGGAGGATGGGCAGCAGCGTCCTTCGAGTACATTTACAACTCAACTGCGATCGCCAACCCGCCTGCCAAGCGTGGCGATTATGGCAAAACCCCCCAATGAGCCCACAACACATCCATATCGGTGGTTGTGGTGATCTTTGGGGGAGGCCTGTGTCCAGCAGTGGACTTCATTCGGCCGAAATGATGAATGATGAATCAGCCATTACTGTCCCACTGCTGGGCATGAGTCGTGTCGAATAATTGAACGCTTCCTTTCCACAGAGGAGGGTGTGAGTTCAATCCCGGCCAGCACCTCTAACTTTAACGGAGAAGGGAAACGTCGTAAGGAAACCTGCACACTTGAGAGAGCTCCAAAACATTCTCAATGTATATGTAATACGTAATGTGTGTTGTCCACCAACCCGCACTAGGCCAGCGTGCTGGGCTAAGGCCTAACCTTTCTCATCGTGAGAAAAGGTAAGTTCCAGCAGTGGGATAGTAATGGGCTGATTATACAGGTGTCCAGTAAATAGCACGACATACATAAAGAAAAGTCTACCTTGACACAGATTTTTAAGCATCTCGTAATGAAAAATTCCTCTTTTAGTTTTTTTTTACCTCACATTATTTGTGAATAGTTACTTTACTCATTGAAAAGTCGTTATTCTATTAAAAACTAAAATGTTTTCAAGAAATACAATTTTTATTTATATTTTCACAGTACAATTTTCTTATCTTAAAATTTTGTACTACTGTAAATCCGTAAGATTTTGCTGAACATATATTGTGTTTTTTTGGTAGGTATAGACCCAAGCTCTCACCCCCTGCAGTATGTCGTGCTTTTTACTGGACACCCTGTATATGTATGTATTAAGTTTGGTCGTAGCTTGATTACGCAATAAAACGTATCCTATGTCCTATGAACATTTCTTTCTTTTCTTTTTAAAAAACGTTGTCCCACTCTAGGATTTCTCCTGTGTCGTGGGTGCGTTTACAAACACAAATTCCACACACAATAACACCCAGACCCGGAACAACCACATGCAGATCGTACAAATATTTGTTCCGTGCGGGAATCGAACCCACGACCCGGTGCGCAGCAGCCGACTGTATCAGCCACTGCACCAACCGTGCCGTCAATAATTTTTCATTTCATTTTTTTCATTTTTCGGCCGAATGAAGTCCACTGCTGGATATAGGCCTCCCCCAAAGATCACCACCACGACCGAATATGGGTGTGTTGTGTGCTCATTGGGGGGTTTTGCCATAATCACCACGCTTGGCAGACGGGTTGGCGCTCGCAGTTGAGTTGTTAATGTACTCGAAGGACGCTGCTACCCATCCTCCGGCTAATCCCTTAGTCGACTTTTACGACACCCACAGGAGGAAATGGGGTGGTGGTATTCTGAACCGGCACCGCACGGCATATATAATATAATACCCAATTACCCAGGACTGTCCTGCGTGACACCACACTGCGCCCGTTACTCGAGACATTAGTTATTTATACCCAGTAACTTCACTAGCTACTGTGCCCTTCAAACCGAAACACAGTATGGCTTCTAAATGTCCGTAAAAATTGTTGAAGGTATTCCTATCACATCCGGGACCGACAACTTCGGCCAGTTTTGATGCACGAACAGTCTCAATGTGTAAAGAAATGGACACCATCCAAAGCATGAGCGCGGCATCGGGGCTTAACCAAACAGACCTTGCAACCCACGCGGTAGCCATTTAGGGTTATGTAAAAATGACGCGGATAACGGCAATTAACGTTTCCTGCCAATTTCATTTACCTGATATTAAATACTTTCTTAATTACCGCAACGCATAAACGGTAAAATAACATAGTTTACTTATATGGTTCTCACTGACCCCTTGTGTTAACTAGGGGGGAAATGGGTCATGACCTTACGACCTCGACGATTAGTACGATCCTATCAGTTATATTGCCACGGCTATGTACTTTCATGGTTATAAAGATTCAGTATTTGCGTCTAAATCTACTAGTCATAAAATAACGAAAGCTAGCATCGGAACGGCCTAAGACAGATTATGTTTAAATTGAACGATTAAATAAATATTAATAATATAATTAATAGAGTTAAGCAGTCACATTTATGATGCTTAGAATAATGGCGTAAAGGTGAAACGATTGAAAACGATTAGTGTCGTAAAACGCGACTATGGGGTTAGCCGCATAATGACCTGCATGGCTATTCTGTAAGAACTCACTTCCAAATCCGCAGTGAAATCCCTAATATCGTATTGTTTCTACTACTTTTCACTGTGGATTCTTATGTGAGTTTCCTTCACTAGCAAACTCACTTCTGATTCCGCAGTAAAATCTCTAGTTTTGTAACGATTTCGCTACTTTTCACCGCACTATCTAGACCAGATTTGACCTGGCAAAAGTAGGTCACCCGTAGGTGTCGTAAAAGCGACTAATCTATTTTATTAAGAGGATGATGGGCTTAGAATAATATAATAACACCAAGAATAATAGTCTCTTGCAAATGCGTAACGTAAACACTATACATGTGTGCGAAAAAGCAAAATATGTATATTTTCGCTGTCACACACAAGCGCATAGATTGTTATTAGAATTAGTGAGTTAGCCATTTTTGTCACAAGGCGTACCTAATAATTTGTCGGGGGTAAAAAAGGAAATTCCAGAGCTTAACGTCCCGCTGTAGTATGGCACCTCAGATTCCACAAGGTTGTATTTCAAAGCAAGTTGCTGGTGGATGATCCTGGCTTCTTGATTATGCCTGTGCAAGTACTCGCCGTTAGCAAGACGAGAACAAGCCGAAATAATGTGTCTAATGGATTCTCCTGGACGACCTTGCCATCCTTGACAATACATTTGCGGTAGTTGTTGTTACATATTATACAACATAAATAACTTTCTGCTCTGCTCCCTAGTGAACTTGCTGTGCCGAATCTCAGACTTCTCCATGCGCGCAATGTGCTTAATCAGGGGTACTTTTTTTTTCTTCACATATTTATATATCGATATATAGATTACAATGTCAACTATGTTCTTGTTAAACTTATAATTTACTATGGTAATATTTGTATTTAAATTTTGAAATATTCATCATTTCAGCGGAATGAAGTCCACTGCTGGACACAGGCCTCCCCCAAAGCGGCGGCCCACCAGCGGGTGTGTTCATTGAAGGGTTTTGCCATAATCGCCACGCTTGGCAGTCGGGTTGGCGATCGCAGTTGAGTTGTTAATGTACTCGAAGGACGCTGCTGCCCATCCTCCGGTTAATCCCTTAGTCGACTTTAACGACACCCACGGGAGGAGATGGGGTGGTGGTATTCTGAGCCAGCACCACACGGCAAATATTATTACATTTTAAATTTTTATTTAATTACTTTATCAGTCATTTTACTACATTTATGACCTTATCTTCGAAAACTTCTTGGAGTATGTAACAGGATTATTTACTTAGTTTATTTATACATTTGTTACATTTGGTCATATCTTATTGTATATTTTATTGTCTCTGGGATTTGTTATCTTTATAGACACGGACAATAAGGTCGTATATGTTCGAGCTATAATCGATCTTTGTTAATAGCATTTTATTCATCCTTTCCACTTGACAAATCATCGAAGCACACTAATTTAGGCATGGCTACTGTGTGCGTCGAACACAATGCTAACGGGTCAGCAACCCGATTAGTCCGCATGATTTTCGCCATTACCGACGAGGGGAGCTAGAAAAGAGACTCAACGAGTGAAGATACCTTTCTATCATGTTCTTCCTCCGCCCCGGGGAAGGGAGAAGGGGTATTCTTACCACCAAAACCACCTGATTGGTCATATTCAACATCGAAAGAGGGCTCTATGATTTCGAAAACGATCGCACAGAAGCAGGCTATGTGACGTTTTCAGACATTCCAAATGTTTTGCTATGTGGATTGTCCTTGCAAGTTATGCAAGTTTTATATTTGGGCCACTGGGTCACCGAAGGCTCTAAAGACAACTGTGACATAGAGAGGGAACGTAGGTCGCTGGCTGTTCGTTGTAACATGCTGGCCGGCAGGTTTGCACGATGTACGAAACCAGTTGAAGTAACACTGTTCAAGGCTTACTGTCAGTCCTTCTACACGTGCAGCCTGTGGCTCAATTTTACTCAGCGGACATACAGCGACCTGCGTGTTCAATATAATAATGCACTGAGAGTACTGCTGAGGATGCCATGGCGCTGCAGTGCATCGGGGATGTTTGCGGATGCAATTAATGGTTTCGCCGCCATTATTAGGAACAGGTGTGCTTCACTAATGAAGCGTATCCGCGATAGTACCAACACTATCCTCAGTGTCTTTGTCGATCGACACCCCGATACTGCGGAGATGGATGCAACTCCACACTGAGTTAAAATTATAAAAATAAAATATATGTACTTACTAACACTATAAATTAAATAAATTGTTACTAACACTATGGACCTTGTCTGAAATAAATGTTTATTATTAGAAGCCGCCCATTGGTTGGTTGGCCTTTAGGCACATTTCGGAGGGGGCAACTGTAAAGCGGACAACCTCTCCAGCAGACACATCTTGGGGAGGAACGCTACAAAGTGTTTGAAACGTACGCGATGTAATCCGTTTACAAGTGTTTTATTATACCAATTTCAAAGCATCTGGCGGTATATGGTCTCATGTGCCCATCGTATCATCTGGTGGTACGTACCAAACATCTCCGCAGAGCTTGCCTCGCGCTCGGCCATTGTCCTAAACGAGTGCGTATATAAGCTGCAAGTGTTGGATAAATACTAATTACAATATCGCGTGTTTTTCTTATTGGTATGAGATTGTGTTTTTTTAATTAATGATTGGGGTACAGTGCTCTACCGTATTGAAGGTGATTAAAGCGGCTTCCTGTATAATTATAGCATTTACTGATCGTAAAGTTACCTGAAATAGGATAATACTTAAAAGTACATAAAGGTTTTTCATCATATTAGCTAAAAGACGTCCACTGCTGAACAAAGGCCTTCCCCACAGATTTCAACAACGAGCGGTTACATGCTACATCCAAGGGCTCCCAGCGACCTTCACCACGCTTAGTAGGCAGGTTGGTGAGCACCCGGGAAGAGCCTGGGGAGTGGCCTTTTTACAGCCGCTTGCCCTCCGCTAGAGGGGGTGACCGCTTTACAGTCATCCCCTCCGACATGTGCATAAAGGCGTGGCACCAATGGGCGGCTCTAGTGTGATCTTACGAGGACCTGGAGCCCCCCTTCGGTGCCGAAGATGACCGCTCCAGTGATTTTAGCCGGTAGGAGTCCGGCATACCCCTTCGCCCTTCCCCGGGGTGAAGGAAGTTCCATGTAGAATTTCTACTGGACATCAATAAAAATAATTAAAATAAAGGTTGGTGAGCGCAGTATGGCTACTGTTCCACAAAAGGGACGCTACTGCCAATCATTCTGGTTTACGAGGAGATGGAGTGGGCTATATTCTTAATGTGGACACCACACAATATCCGTACACGAGATGTTTTTCTTTTTTAAGTAAGGATATTTTATTTTCTTTTCGTTACTACATTTCACATTTTATATGACGGTGCAACAGTAGATAGTTAAATTCTATATATCATTTCGGCCGAATGAAGTCCACTGCTGGACACAGGCCTCCCCCAAACCCTCCACCACAACGACCGATATGGGTGTGTTGTGTGTATGGGCTCATTGGGGGGTTTTGCCATTATCGCCACGCTTGGCAGGCGGGTTGGCGATCGCAGTTGAGCTGTTAATGTACTAGAAGGACGCTGCTGCCCATCCTCCGGCTACTCCCTTAGTCGACTTTTACGACACCCACGGGAGATGGGGTGGTGGTATTTTGAGCCGGCATTGTTAATGTAACTGTTAAATTAACTTAGACTGACAAAGTTACTTAGACCTTGGTGCAAGGCAGCCTTATTTTATAAGCGGTCTTCGTGTGTTACCACGCGTTTAATGATTCATACCAAAACATATCCACGTCTTTCAGAATTGTTAGCGGAAACCAAAATTAACAGTAAACAAACAATTATTTTTTGTTATTAAGGCCAAACAGTGACCCGCGTATGTTAATTAACTTGGCTCCGACAATTACGAGCCAACGTGTGAATTTGTGTACAATGACTGCCTTTTGGTTATTCAAAATGTATCAAATTTCAAACTTAAGGAATCCCAATTTTCGTGTACCTGGTAGATGCATCTTTTACTGTCTGTATACTAATTCTAGTGAGTTGTAAGGCGCCTGGGGCGCCCGTAATTGTTTTTATAAATTTATCAGGTTGCAGCGTGTCAGAGTCAGTCAGTAAGTCAGTCAGTCAGGGAGTCCATCAGAGGGTCCGTCAGGGAGTCCGCCAGGGAGCCCGTCAGTGAGTCCGTCAGTGAGTCCGTCAGTGAGTCCGTCAGTGAGTCCGTCAGTAAGTCCGTCAGTGAGTCTGTCAGTGAGGTGATGAACGTAAATATTTCATTTTCCGTGTGGTGTCCAGTTTAAGAATATAGCACCACTCCCATTTCCTCCTGTGGATGTCGTAAAAGGCGACTAAGGAACTCTTAACCAAAGGAATAGGCAGCAGTGTATTTTCTATGGAATAGCAGTCATTCTGAGCTCACCAACCCGCCTGCGAAGAGTGGTGAGTACTGGCAAATTCCCATAAAATGACGACACGGTCGGAAACTAGGTAAACCTAAAAACAGTTGGGGGGTGTAGATTACGGTAATATTACCCATTACTAGGGCCATTTATGACGCTCGAGGCGTGCCCTGCGTGGGACGCCGAGCGGCGGATCCTGGTCGATCGGATCGGGCAAGATCTCTCTCTGCCAGCAGTAGTGTCGGCTATGCTGGCAGAGCACGAAAATTGGAATGCAGTGGTCTCCTTCTGTGAGAGCGTCATGCTCCAGAAGGAGACCGCAGAGCGGGATCGGTAGAGGGCCGATCCCGCTAGAAGAAGGAGGAGACGGCGCCGGGGTAACAACCGCCCTGGCGCCTGATTCCTATACGCCTGGAACCCCCTGCCGTTGCTATAAGGCGGGGACCTCTGGGTTCGCGGGTGCGTAGATTGGGGAATCTGCGTGCCCACACCAAGCGACCCAAGAGAAGACGGTAGCACGCATGTGGTCACGCGCTGCCGTGGGACGCTTTGGGGGATCCTTTACACTCCCCCGGGGGGGTGACCACTTTACAGTTACCCTCTCCGAGATATGCCTATGGGCGTGGCACCAGTGGGCGGCTCTAGTGTGATCATACGAGGACCTGGAGCCTCCCTTAGGTGCCGAAGATGACCGCCCCAGTGGTTTTAGCCGGTAGGAGTCCGGCATACCCCTTCGCCCTTCCCCGGGGCGAAGGAAGTTCATGAAGAATTTCCACTGGACACCAATAAAAAAATTAAAAAAAGGGCCATTTATGCGTTCAACACTTATGCATAGAACGTGTCGGGGAACGCGTCGGGCAACGCGTCGCCTCCTACAATTTTTAGGGTAGTAAAAAAATTCTTTAGTCTTTCGAATAGCTACGAAACCCTTTCTTTCTTCTGTATACCCGTCACACAATTAAACCAGTTTCTGTTGCAGAATACCTGGGTATATCGATACTTTGCAATCGGCCGAATCCCGACTAGGGGAGTTTTACTCAGCTGCAATAGCTTTACATGCAAGAGATTTGTCGAAGGTAGTACCTAGGTTAGTAAGAAGCATTGGACATCTGAACATTTATGGTGTCATTAAGTTTGGTGCGTGTAGGAGTCAGTTTAAAAAGATATATTAATGACACTCACATGAACAATGATCTATAGGCCATAAATATTAGAAAATTAATAAGTCCATGATAAATCCTTTTTGGATTTCCAATTATACAATAAGGTAACATTATATTTATCACTAGCTGGGACCGGCGGTTTCACCCGCATTTAATTTAAAAGAAATTTAGAGTACTTCGACATAGATACTTGACATAGAATATATATATTGGATATCCAGGGTTTTATGTTTTTTACGCGAAACCCTAATTATTTTTGTAAAATAAAAGTAGCCTAAGTTATTCCTTATAACATCAACTATCTGCCAGTGAAGTCCCGTCCAAATCGGTCCAGCCGTTTCGGAGATTACCCGGAACAAACACACAGACAGGCAAAAAATTTAAAAATAGTTTTTTTGTTATATGTAACGTACATGCTTTCATATGCATTAAGTAAAAAGCTGTTATTTTGACATTACAAACAGACACTTCAATTTTATTTATTTGTATAGATGGAACTATTCTACCATACTTAATGTAATAATAATTGCAACATAAGGAAAATCGAATAACAAATATTTATCAGGCGGAAACAAAGTGCTAAGGTTATGCCAGTTCTGATGTATTCCTTCGTGATACTTAAGTGGACTCAGATGGAACCTGAGTGCCTAAACATTGCTGACCGCAAAATGGATGAATCACCCAAAATCGTCGGCAATGAGGGGCTGTATATTACACAGCAGTGTGGGAATCGTGACTTTTTAAATGCCAAGACCCTGCACGATTGTGAAGTGCCATGTCGACGTGGGGTGCAACAGGATGAAGTTGCAATGAACAACGGGTTCTCCCCGCTCGGTCTCACTGAAGAGAACTGGCTCAATTCAGTACTGTGAAGATGCCCAGGACCTTTCGGGGTATATGGCTTACTAGCTATAATAAGCGGATTTATAATTATGAGGTTTATTGAAATACTAGCGGTAAACCATATGGCATTAAGTCCGAATAAATAAAATTGAAGTGTCTGTTTGTAATGTCAAAATAACAGCTTTTTATTAAATGCATATGAAAGTATATAATACGGTACCTATAACAAAAAAGTTTTTTTTTTTTGCCTGTCTGTCTGTTTGTTCCGCGTAATCTCCGAAACGGCTGGACCGGTTTTGACGGGACTTTCACTGGCATATAGCTGATGTTATATGGAATAACTAAGGATACATTTATTTTAGAAAAATAATTAGGCTTCCGCCGCAAAAAATAATAACTTTGAAATCCAATATATATATATATATATATATATATATATATATATATATATATTCTATGTCAAGTGACTATGTCGAAGTAAGTACTCTAAACTTCTTTTAAATTAAACGCGGGTGAAACCGCGGGTCCCAGATAGTAAATAAATAAAAGCGACCGCACAATCTATTAGAATTTTAAATAATCATCCTACAAAGACATTATTTGTCAGTCATTACCAGCCATACCACCACCCCATCTCCTCCCGTGGGTGTCGTAAAAGTCGACTAAGGGATTAGCCGGAGGATGGGCACCAGCGCCCTTCGAGTATATTAACAAATCAACTGCGATCGCCAACCCGTCTGTCAAGCGTGGCGATTATGGCAAAACCCCCCAATGAGCCCACAACACACCCATATTGATTGATTTTTGGGGGAGGCCTGTCCAGCAGTGAACTTCATTCGGCCGAAATGATGATTCGAATCTCTGATTATAATTTTCAGTGACATTCAACACCAGCCTATGTCTGTGAGGTTGGACTCAGAAACTCTTTTTGAAACCTCTTTATGAAACAGGTTCTACAGTACCGACTACAAAGGTATGACAGAGCATAATAATTAATATATGGACCGCAGAGGCCCCAGTGTCCTCATGCCACTTGGGAGAGGCCAATGTACCACTTGGTATATAATGTACTTAATACAACAGTTTAAAACTAAGTTGCAGAATACAATATCATGTATACTAAATGTTATATGGTCTGCAGATGTTTATTCCGAGTCTGCATGTTTATGCATGCGATTTGTATATGTGGTAGCAACATACACATTGGATGAGGAATATTGATGAAGTCTATTTATAGGTGTATAAATATCTTCAGTATTGGAACCATATATTCAATATCTGCATTTACTGCTACAGATATTTTAATTGAACGCACGGAAATTCGTCCTAGTTGCAACAAGGTCTGTATAGTAAACAACTCCGGATGTAAATTGTAAGCTGTCAAACATAATACTGCGTTCATCTTGCCAAAGAACACACTCCCACAGAATATGATGTGCAGACTGTTTATATTCACAGTTCGGTGTTGAACATTTTCAGAATGGCGAGGTGACAAGCTTGAAGCTAAATAAGTTACTCTTAAAGTTATCATGACCGGTGAGAAATTGAGCCACGCAATGATCAACTTCCAACCATGCACTTGCCAGCCGCTCACGGACGGATGGAAAGTACCGGTATAGGTCGTCACCTATAAGGGCCGTCGCCCTTAATAGACGTGTCCCATCTGCATTGCCATTCGGCCAAGAGTTCCTCCCAAACACCAGTCTATGGTTTAAACAATCTGCAGATCCTAACACGATCGTGTTGTAGTAGAAATTCCGCGTCCATGTTTTCTCTAGTTGAGTAGTAAATTGCAGCATGTCACTGTATCTCAAGATCGACTGGCAAAACACCTACTAACACAGGCAGAGCTTCAGTACTTACTGTCCTATATGCCTTGCACAAGAATATCAACGCTAAGCGCTGGCTTTGGAGCAGTTTACGTCGTGCCGCGCCGATAATAGCCCTATCGGCCCATACAGGTGAACCATAGCAAATACAACCTAAGTAGATAGCGCCGTAAATCGTTTTTAAAGTATAAAATGAAAGACCCCATGTAGCTGTTGATATCCTTGTCAGGCCATAAAATCCATTCCTTTTAGCTTTTTCACCTACAGACTTTATGTGTTCAACCAATGAAAAATTTCTCTCCAATACAAGACCAAGGTAGCACACGGACTCCTTTCTTTTTACGGTAACATTATTGAATTTAATACTCGGTGATGTCTTAAGATTGCCTTTTAAAATTAGTTAAATAAAAATACTGAAATCCAATATACCTACCTAAGGTATATTGGATTTCAGTATTTTTATTTTTCTAATATAAAAGTAGTCTAAGTTATTCCTTATAACATCAGCTACCTGCTAGTGAAAGTCCAGTCAAAATCGGTCCAGCCGATTCGGATATTAACCGGAACAAACAGACAGAGAGACAGATAAAAATTGTTTTTTTTTGCTGTTGGTACCGTATATACTTTCATATGCATTTCGTAAAAAGCTTTTATTTTGACATTACAAACATACACTTCAATTTTATTTATTTGTATAGATTATAAATCTGTAACGACGCTTGTCGCCTTAAGTCATCCTGCGACCATGAACCCTGCAAAATGTTCGAAACGTCAGGAAAAACAAAAATCAATAATATACACGATTTAATAAAAAGTGTTATAATGGCCTATAACTGTCAGAATTCAACGGATATAAATAATATATTGATTCACCAAAAAAGAAAAGTAGGAGACCATGCATTAAGTCCAAAAGACCTTTATGTAAGAGCAATGATATTGGAACACTTTAGGCCTGTGTGCATTAGAAATTTGTATGCATATAGCAGTGTTCATAATACCTCAATCAAAAAGCCCCACTTCTAATACCACTACTAACAAAGAAAACTAATTTATTTTGCTCTCCCACATTTACAATAGACACAAGACTTAAATATGACAGGTCTTTAAATTTAAAATAGTAAATCTAAACTTACTTTAATAATAATATATTCACTTTTAATGATGAAGCATGCAAGCACTGGTATTCTGCTAAGACCTTAGGTGACTTCACAGACAGTTATCATAACCACAATGAAGGATATATTTAATATGGCATGCTTGTTCCATTATTTTTGTTATGTGATGTGTTTAAAAGTTTTTAACAAAGTCATCATTTCGGCCGAATGAAGTCCACTGCTGGACACAGGCCTCCCCCAAAGATCACCACAACCACCGATATGGATGTGTTGTGGGCTCATTGGGGGGTTTTGCCATAATCGCCACGCTTGGCAGGCGGGTTGGCGATCGCAGTTGAGTTGTTAATGTACTCGAAGGACGCTGCTGCCCATCCTCCGGCTAATCCCTTAGTCGACTTTTACGACACCCATGGGAGGACATGGGGTGGTGGCATTCTGAGCCGGCACCACACGGCAGTAATTTAGTAAATTTAACAAAGTAAACTAAACATATTATTAGAGAATTGCCATTAATTTGTATGAAAAACTGACTAATACTACACTTTTACATGCTTTAAGACTTTTTTGATAGTAAATGATAGTGTTGACATTATAAGTACAACAAAATTATTATAGAATGGAATATTATTGTCAATATATTATTATTTTAATTATTTTCACCACTTAAGTTTAATTGATATACTAGTTCAAAAAATGGATAAGTAAAAAATCACTAATTATTATGAATAACAAATTTTTAAGTGTCAGGAGCTCAGGACCCTTATAACTTTAACATGTTTAAATAGGCATAATAATGCTTAAGTTTTGTACATCATTTCAACTCAATAATTTATTTAGTAATTAGGTTTTTATCCGACACTTTTGCATGCCATATAAAAACAACAAATTTGATTAATTTCAAATTTCTGTAGGATTCATGGCTAATAATAGACCAGCTCTCTCCACCCATGGGAATCATAAAAGGCGACTAAGTGTTGATATCAAGAGGATGGGCAGCATAATCCTCCCAGTGACTATTAACACCTCATCTCCTGCCAAGCATGGTAATTATAACAATATCCCCTATGTACAGCTCGTGGTAGTGATCATTGGGAGGTCCATATTCAGCAGTGTTTATAGACTAATGCATGTGAACTGTTATTTAAAATTCCTAGCTTCCTTAGGGCCATTCTATTAAGTCCACATCATCTAACTGCTAGAGATATGGCATTATAAGATTTTTTTTAAGATTATGGATTTACTAAATCCTTTCAATGTCTTAGGTTTTTGTGATTATTACACATTATAATAAAACAATTTTAAACGGATTCTATCGTATATACTTTAGATCTTTGTTTTTCCTCCTGCAACTATGAATGCTGCAAAGTATTTGAAACATCAGGAAAAACGAAAATATAAAATATACACGATAAAATCCGTTTAAGTGTTTTTTATAAATCCTTTTAGTTTAACAACAAAATAGTAGGTAACCATAACAATATATGAATCATACAATAGACCTAATAGTAATAAACTTGGTATTGTATGCAGCTTAATAATAGAAACAACAAATGCATTATGATAATTTACCACACATGCATGCTTTGAGAGAAATATCTGGCAATAGACTTACATTGTAATAAATTACTTAAAACTATTAATGTTCTTATTTATTTACATTGTATTTTATATAGACACAATGTAAGAATATTACATACTTATAGAGATTTTACTTTAGACAACTGGAAGTAATCTTTACTACCACTTCACCCTACAGTTCAACAGAATCGTTCAAGTGTTCCAAAAATGACCACACTTTAAATACTACACAAACAAACTCAGCTGTAATTGCGTACTCAAGCATCTATAAATAACTTTGAGATCTCAAAGAAACCAATATTGTCTCAAAAATTACGAATTACATCACAAGAATCCAATTAAGTCCAAAGAAATAAGAGTGATATCATCGAAATAACAGATAATTAATAATTAAGTTAGTAGCAGACCCAGCCTTGACTAAGTCTTAAATTTGTATACTCACTGTAAGCAAAGTATCGATGCCTCTAAGCCTTTTTCCATAAATGAAAACGGGTCATAACTGTCCACACGAACTAACACTGAACACGTTAACACTGAAAACAGTATTTCTAGCACAAGATTTGAATATCACAATATCGTCAAAATCAGATTTGGTGTGAATGATAATTTTTTGGAAAAATTAGTAATAGAGAAATTTAATCATTTTTGACGTTTAAGCTTGTATTGCCTGTAAAGAATTAGAATTACGATTTAGTATTGCAATCTTGCATTATACGATTTGCGATGGCCGCGTTCATATTCTACCTTTTTTGTTACTAGTCAGTAGGTAATAATGATCGATATAAATATTGATAATGATAATTAATACCTACATTGAGAGACAAAATATCCATATAATAAAATGAAATGTCGAGGCAGACGGTGACTTGCCACTCACAAGATGGGCCACCCAAATGGCCACCACTAAAGGCGATTGGGAGCAACAGCGGTATGAGTGGCTTGGGATATCAAGATGTGCGGCACTGGTTTCACCATCACGCATCTCGAAGACTCGGACTTCCACCCCCGAGCATATAGCTCTGGTGACCCCTCTGATAGACACGCTGGAGACGATCGAGCCCTGACTGACTCTCTGGTAGACATGTGTAAGTGATGCGCGTAATATTACTCCACAATGTGATGCAACATGAGCCATCACACATTACGCGAGAGTAACAAACATCTCACCTTACTTCCGAGTTCTGCAGTAAAAATAAGTTTACATATGTAGCGTGGTGTTCGTTTTCGTTTCTCTCACGTAATTTTTCTGTAGGTGTTGTGTCTAACCGAACAAATCCGAGCGAGATTAACCGCACCAACGGACGATCAAAATACTACTATTCTATATTACTATAATAATACTACAAACACTCTGTAAGATAGACCATCAAGGTACAGTAATTTTTTTTATTCATTGAACGTAAATAAAATCATAAACCTGCTCATTCTAGAAGATTAGTCCGTAAGGGAGTACTAAGCTGAAAGGGTATAATATTATGGGTGGTAATTAGCAACTTTACCGTAGTGGTCGTACACAGAGTGTTGTTATAGATGGTCACCAGAGATGGCAATAACGGCTACATTTCAATAATGAATTACACTGCTGTGTTATTTTACAACAACTGTTATTGTAAACTGCTGTCAGTTATCCTGTTATCCTGCTGTTGAGTCGTTTTGCAACATTATATAATTAATTATGTGTAGCTTGTTTATATACAGTACATTACTTAGTAATTACTTAAAATAATTTAAAACACTATATACTATACTAAAATGATTTGGTAATTACAATAATCTAAAACACCAAACTAAACTTTTCAACTATCACCGGACAGCGACAGCGGATAATGACAATCGTGTTCGTGATCGCAATGACAACAATAACGATAACATTTACATTATTCGCAACTCGCATTACATTATTGTCTCACTGTTGTCAAATTTTCGTTATCCGTTGTTTAGTTATTGCCTCAGTTAAATATTAAAATCGACATTATTCCAATTGGGTAAAGCATAAAATCGTAAAATAAAACATGTGACTCACTACATTAAGATAACAGACAACGATAAAAATAAAATTCACTTTATGACGTGCACTTAAGGACTATAATCGTATGATTTGTAATTCTTTAGCAATGTGAAGTACGTCATATTAGAATAACACCATATCTCTCACGCCTATTGGTTGCGCATAATGCTTTCTTATTCGCCACGTAGCCGTGCGACGTCAGCTGCGAGTGTGCGCGCACTGCCTGGCTGTTGTCAATATCAATAACGAAAAACGACAACAGGATAATTCGTTGTTCAATAATGTGTTATACATTGCGTAAGAATAATGCATTACATTATCCGTTATTGAAATAATGACCACCTCTGATGGTCACACAAGTTCAGAAAAAAGGATAACACACGGAGTCCCACAAGGCAGCGTGATCGCACCGTCCCTATTCCTGATTTATATCAACGACCTCTGTGCGATCACCCTAGACAAGGGAAGAATCTACACATTCGCCGATGACACAGCCCTTATATTCTCCTCGAACACGTGGGAAAGCGTTAATGAATGCGCCCAGATTGGTCTCAACGTTGTGACCAAATGGTTACGTGACAATGTACTTACATTGAATGCCGATAAAACTAAGTACATACCATTAATTATTCAAAATAAAGCACTGCAGTCACTGCCTCACTACCCGATTTTGGTGCACACGTGCTCCTCCCCAAACACTATTGGTTGCGCATGCGTAAGACTTGAAATAACCCAGACCGTAAAATACCTTGGTGTTACTTTTGATTCATCGCTACGCTTTCATCCACACATTGATGCTCTCACCTCAAGACTACGAAAACTAATATATGTATTTAAGAACCTAAGACATGTAGCTGATGAAAGCCTAAGAAAATCGGTATACTACGCACTTAGCCAGTCATTAATAACGTACTGTATAACCCCTGGGGTAGTGTGCACAAATCTTCCCTTTTTAAAGTGGAAAAACCACAGCGGGTGATTTTAAAAGTTTCCTACTTTCATCCTTTTTGTTACACCACATCCGATTTGTACAGAACTGACTGACTGTACGGCAGTTATTTATTCAACACACCATCTCCAAACAGCACTCACTACTGACGTACAGTCCGTCACTTCTCATTAAAAGGCGCATTAACCCTGTTGGTCGTTCTGACTCTCGTTATTCCACACATTTTTCTAGCCGATTCTTCTGCTTTCTTGGAGGCTTCCTCTATAATAAAAAAAACTATATATATCCCCTAGCAAAACATGCTTGCAATATGGAATTCGGTAAGTGGCTTTTACTGTTAGATTACGATAAAACTGAAAACTTGCTCACCGTTCAGGCCTAAGCCCTAACACCCTCGCACACAGACATATTCAATCCACACATATACACACATGCACGCATACAAAACTCCGCACGTACGCATTCACACCCATCCACAGGCAGCCTCATACACACTCGCACCACGCATGTACACTCGCTAACACATAAAACACACTTATTTACGCGAAAAATCTAATTTTAATTTTATTTCAAAATTATTGTATGTTCTTTTACTTACCATTAATGCAATTGTTTAGCCCTGCTTGCTATTGATTCTAATTATTGTATTAGGGGGAGTTCTGGTAACCTGAAATACAGGTTTCTGCCTAGTTTAGGCACCAGTCTCCCACAATATAATTATGTACTTATGTAAGCACTTTATTTATAATAATGTATTTTATATTGTGGAGGTAAAAAAAATTGATTGATTGATTGACTTTTGTTCTACGACTTTCCCCAAAAAGTCAATAGTTACAGAGCTGTAGAGCTGAGAGCTATAGCTGTTCAAACTTTTCATAAAAAATACGCTGACGTTATCTCCAGCTGTGTCTTACATTTAGAGGCATATTTGGGTTCACAGACCTAGTAGCCTGACCACTATCTTTGACAAAAATTTGTTGAATTTGAAATTTCTGTCGTTATTTTGCAACTTAAGGTACAAATTTCAAATTCACAAATTTTGCCAAAGATACCGCCACATATCTCTCCGTTGGCGTTATTTGTGATCCGCTTGGTCAACTAATGGAAAGGATGGATAATTATACACAGATTTATGTCGATTACACTGACTATAGTAAGGCGTTCGACAGGATTTTCAGGATTCTTTACATTACTTTAAACTTTACTCTGTTCCGGTAGAAGAGCACTGTATTTCGTTAAATTACTGGGCATAAGAGATTAAATAACTAATGTCTTGAGCTGACGAATGCAGTGCAGTGCCTCACATGAATAGCCACTGGGTAGCAGTACAGTTGTTATTACTTTGACTTATTTGTTCGTCTAGTCACAAAGTCGTATGAAAAATGACTGAACACGGTATAGCAAAAAAAGAAAAATACTCCAATTTCATTGTTGAATAATAGGTAGAACAGATCAGTAACATTATTACCATTCCAGTTCAAATTTTAGTTTATATTTTTATGATATTTTCATTCGTAATCGACTAATCGCCTATAGATGTCGCCACAGTCATTACCAGTATAAGTGTATGGATAATCTATGGAGGTGACAACATGACATTGACGTCTTGTTCTGAGACGAGACGTCAGTCGATGCTTTTGCTTTTTGCTCTTCGTTTTCCGCCATTTTCGTACAATGCAATTTGCTTTGCTTTAAGTTTCTGTCAGAGCGTTTAATGTTATTCTTAATTGATCCATAAATAAGAAGTCGTTTTAGTATTATGTAGAGCAGAGTAACAAAGTTCAAGTAGATAATACTCTAAATAACCTTAACTATGGATGAAGTTATTTTTCCGGATTATTGCACTATGCACGCTACGAAAACATATTCAAAACCCATCAAGAAGTTGAAACAATCAACGTCAAATTTACAGCACGTTAAAAATACTTTAAATCCTGTGGTAAAAGCAGATAAACCTGTAGAAAAATGCGAACCTTTAACTACTAAAACTGCAGTAGAATATTTATTTGATGGAAAGCTGAAATCTAGAGTATGTCGGTACTGTCTAAATATTTCCCCTGGATTGTCTGAATTGGACCAGATAATGCAGATTGCTGGCACAGGAAGTCTGTATAAAGTGACTATAAGACAAATGATAGCTTGTTTCTATCCATTCAAGGTATGTTGCTAGTTAGGTGACCCAAATAATAGTAATTTGACAACACAAATTTGTTATAGGATCTCTCTGTTCTCTTCTGGGTGTATGGAAGAAGGTGACCCAAATAACAGTAATTTGATGACATCTTGGTTAACTTATAGGATCTCTCTGGGGCATATGGAAGAAGGCAACTATGGGAATACGTCTACAAGTCCTTTCTTTGGGCATCAACACCTATCTCATGATCACCATCATAGCATTGTTTTAATGGAAATATTCCTGCTCAGTCTATATTCCTAGTGGAATGTTTAGGGGAATGTTGTGTTTAACTTGCTTATCCTCACGCATGTTGCAATTTCAGGCAATTAAAATTGCATTGTCTCGCAGCCGGTGGATATGAAAATGCGAGAAGTTATGCATATAATAATTATTGGTTGTTTTCAGCAGCATATTTGAATGAATACAGTTTTTTTAAGATTTATAATTTTAAATGTAAAAAAGGACATCTTTTTATAAATACTAGGAATTAAATGCACATTAAATCATTTCTCATAAAAAACATATTATAGAATTAAAGACAAAATATGTTGTTGACAGGGACATGGCATTACTTACATTCTGTTAAAGTGGATTCCTTGCAAACTGAATGTATTTGTAGTACTATTTGTATTGTGTAGATGATATTTCATTTTCAATGACCAGTCTTAAATACTTTGTAAAGTACAAAAGTACTAAAAATGGAAGACTAGCCAAAAATCAATAAATAGATGAAGCCCTGAGTTTCTTTCTGCATTTCTAGTCAGAGGGTTTCATATATGTAAAAAGATTCATTATTCTAAATACCGTGCGAAATTGTGGAAGATACTCTACAGAAGCCACAATCTAAGAGAAGGTTTTCATATAGAGCAATGCCCTCTGCTGTTTTTTATATTTAATACAGGATCAAGTGATCATATTGGTTATAAACTACCAACACCCAGCTCAAATTTGCCAAATTGTTCACCCACTCCCATTTTGTCTTTGTTTTAGAGCCACAACACCTCATGCATCCATATAGTTAATTTTATTCATTTTCATATCAGCCATAGGACATCCACTGCTGAAACAAAGGCCTCTCCTACAGAATTCAACAATTGGGGATATGCCAATACTCACCACACTTGGTAGGCGGGTTGGTGAGCGCAGAATAATACTGTTCTACAGAAGGGACT
The DNA here is from genome assembly GCA_947459985.1 of Diloba caeruleocephala. NCBI lineage: Eukaryota > Metazoa > Arthropoda > Insecta > Lepidoptera > Noctuidae > Diloba > Diloba caeruleocephala. The sequence continues at coordinate 1,746,998 of OX381630.1, forward strand.
CTGTCCTCCCTCTGGTCTAGAGTCCCTTATTCGTCTTTTACGACATCCACTGGAGGAGATGGAGTGGTGTTATATTCTTGATTGGGACACCACACAGACATATTCCTTTTAGTTAACCAATTGCAAATAGTGAGGTTGTGTTACTTTAAGCATATATATACATTATAAGCATATTTACCTTAATTGCCTGTATCAAAGGTCCCTGGAAGAGTCAACTAATAACATTTTGTATAAATTTCATGTAGGTATTCCCAATTCTAATTATGTTAACATGATGTTTCAGGCTTGCCAAGAGCAAAACTTCCCTGAGAAAATATGCCAAAAATGCCTGGACAAAGCTATTAATGCATACCTTTTTACGCAACAATGTGAGCAATCTGAAAGAGCATTACTTAACTGTTTCGATGACATGCATGAGAAATTAGGAAAGCTAGACCCATTAGATAGACCAAAAAAGCGAGGCAGACAGAAACTGAATCCAAACTACAATGTATTGTATGCAGAACATGAGAAAGTCATTGATTATGCAGAACCAATAAGAAACATTATCAACATACAAGCAGAACCCTTATCAAAAGAACCGGAATGGAATGAATTTGAATGTAAAAAATGCTGGCAGGTTCTCCCAAACATGGAATCATTATTGAACCATGACAAAATGCATCCAAAATACATGTGGTATCACTGTCGCTTATGCGGCAAATCGTTTCTGAAGCATAACCAACTGAAAAAGCACCACACACAAGTACATATTCTTGGCAAAGGGCCCCATTTGGAGTTGGACAAGAATTTTAAATGCCATGAATGTGGATATGTTACTGAAACTTATATGCAGCATTTACAGCATATAGAGAAACATAAATTTAAGAGTATAATGAAACACATTATTGAGAAGAAAACAAATGAATTATGTACAGTTTGTCTCAATAAAAGTTCAGATTTGGTGGAGTTAGATAAAATGATCTGTATACATGGAGGATATCCAGAATTGATGGGTGATAAAACACTGTATACAGTGTTGGCTTCAACTTTACCAGATGTAAGTATTGTGTTCTGTCATAATAACACTGCCATATATGGCCACTTTTTTACTGTGGGGAAATCCTCACGGACGTCCTCTGGGCTGGGAAATTAAGGGCCTGGCTGCTGCTATAGAGAAGAAAGGTGCCTCCCTCTCCCACCATAATAAAGCCTAGGTCCATATGTTAGCTTTTAAATCCATTACTCTAGTAACTTCTCATAACTATTATTAGAAGAATAAGTACTTCTCTGCAGCCCATGTAGCTCAAGTCACAAAAAGGGGTACCCCATCCCATTTCATGGATGTGGTAGAAGGCGACTAAGAAAGCCGGTAAAAGACTAGAAGGCCGGTAAACCATTGAACCTAGCACACCTGAGGAGGGTTGGTGTCAGGCAGGTGGCAGACCGTAAAATCAAACTTTTGTCAAAACGACTAACATATTGCGCTTACCCTAAGTAACTTGGTACCACAGCAGGAAGAAGAAGTACTTCAAGTCTTCTTGTGTGCAAAGTATATTAGATTTTTAGCAATTTTTGTTTGGTGCTATTGGTGCTGTTTTACTATTTATCACCAATTAATGATGTTTCGTATTGCATAATGTACATGGTCTATCTAAATCTAGATCTCGATATCTCATTTAGTGGTTTTAAAAAACTGCCTCACTCAGAAATCTCAGGATTAAACAATATTTAAACCTGATGGAATTTATGTTTGTTTATTAACATATTTACGTATCGCATTATGCATCTGTAAGAAGTGAATATTTTTCTAGACAAAAACATACAAATATCAAGAATTGCAACTTCCTCATAAAGCAAACATAATGACTATATCTAAGAGAAAGAGAAAGAACCACAGTACACAGGATATTCTGAAAATAACTTGTACTAAGAGTTACTTGAATAAGGCAATAAAATTTGTGCTGTCATTACCAAATATTATTTGTAGAGATTCTTTTAAGACTAATAATTTTCATTATTTCGTTTTTCGCGAACCCCAAATCGATAATGACATTTTCAGTATAATTGAAGGTAATATTGATACTACAGACAATGAATGTCCTAAAATTATTGACTTAACTGAAGAGAAAGTACTAATTGATTTAAATAAAAATTGTATAACAATGGATAAGATTCCGACAGATGATATAGTTCCGCCTGATTTAATTCGAAACCATAGTTTAGATGATGTTATTCTAATTGATGATACATACAAAAATGATGTAAGTGAAAACTATAATTCAGATAATAAAACTCAGTCCGATAACACTAAGCCAATGGACATAATTGGAAACCGTTGTCCAGACAACCAAATTCTAACTCATAAGAAAGACCCAACTGTTCTGATTGAAAATTGTAATTTAATGGATCAAAATCAAACTATTGAAGAAGCCATTTGTCCGATTGGAAAATGCGATGTAGAGAACAACATTAATAACAATGGCTATTTTGAAAAGGCAAATCTCAACATGTTTAATTTCTCTTATCCTCAATTTCTGGAGGTAGATAATTGTAAAGACAATATGAAAATTGGCACAAATCCCAATAAAACTACGGAACTAAATATTAATAAGGAATACAAATTTAATTTTTCAAATCCTAACTATGCCCTAGGAATACATGACACAAGTCCCATAAAAGAAATAATGTTTTTTAATAGTGACAATACCTCAATCAAAGAAATAACTAATAGTAGTTGGATTTTCAGTAAGATATCTGAAAAATCCGTCCCATTAAAATATAATAAGAATAATAAAGTTACTGAAAATGTAACTCATGTTATTGTTCAACAAAATAAGAAAAGTAATTGCAAATTATGCTGGTTATTCAAAAAATTGAATAAGTGTGAATACTGTAATAAACCCGTCGCAAACCCTGACGAAAAAGTTCAAGATCCTAACAAGGATATCCATACAGATAACTTCATCATCCCAAAAATGGAATCCAGAATTGAAAATAATACTGATAATACAAGTGCTGAGAGTATTGAAATGGGTAAACAATTAATAGAAACTGAAAATGTTGCTAAAGAATCTAAAATAAAAAAATCATGGCATTGCAATGTTTGCCTCACTACTAATGGCATAGACAGGTTTAACTGCTCATGCTGTGAATCAAAGAAATACATTGAAAATGGTACTTATAAAATGACGTTTGGAAACAACAAAACATTCTTTGACACAATACATCAAAAAGAAAAAGTTTTCAATAATGATAAAGACCATGGTGTATATGACATTGGACCTGAGACTGTACCATCTATAGTAGTAGAAGAAGCATTTGCAATGGACTTCATAAATGTTGACAATCAAGGCATTATTGAAACTCAAATGGCGAATATCAAAGATACAAATATTCCGCATAGTATGGATATAGACACAGATACTGTTCCCAGTCATATATCAAATTTCAGTATTATGATAAATGATGAAGTTATGGACGTAGAAGAAAATATATCTTTTCTAAATAATAATCAGATATTTAATACTACACTAATGAACACACCTGCTGCAAAGATTACACCATATTTTGGAACAAATATCCAATTCAATATAGGTTCTACTACTATAGAACATAGCAACATAGCCGTGTGGTGCCGGCTCAGAATGCCACCACCCCATCTCCACCCATGGGTGTCGTAAAAGTCGACTAAGGGATTAGCCGGAGGATGGGCAGCAGCATCCTTCGAGTACATTAACAACTCAACTGCGATCGCCAACCCGCCTGCCAAGCGTGGCGATTATGGCAAAAACCCCCAATGAGCCCACAACACACCTATATCGGTCATTGTGGTGATCTTTGGGAGAGGCCTGTGTCCAGCAGTGGACTTCATTCGGCCGAAATGAAAAAAAAAAACTATAGAACATGGAGGAAAAGGGGCCAGGAAACTGAAAAGGCATTCAAGAAATATGTCTAAATCTATTTATAAGTAAATAATGGTAACATGATAAATGTATATGCACATCTTCATCGTCATCTATAAGTCAAAATACGTCCACAGCTGCAGGCCTCTCCCATCAGCTACATGCTGTCTGTTGTCATTTTAGGGGAAGTATTGCCCAGTATTCACCATGCTTGGCAGGTAGGTTAGTGAGTGCAGAATGACTGCTTTTAGGAGTCCCTTAGTAGTCTTTTACGACATCCAAGGGGAAGATGCCGTGTGGTGCCGGCTCAGAACCACCACCACCACTCCATCTCCTCCCGTGGGTCGGAAAGTCGACTAAGAGATTAGCCGGAGGATGGGCAGCAGCGTCTTTTGAATACATTAACAACTCAACTGCGATCGCCAACCCATCTGCCAAGCGTAGCGATTATGGCAAAACCCCCAATGAGCCCACAACACACTCATATCGGTCGTTGTGGTGATCTCTGGGGGAGGCCTGTGTCCAGCAGTGGACTTCATTCGGCCGAAATGATTAAGGGGAAGATCTACAAAACGTACTTAGACGAGCATATACGCGTCCGTATATGTGCACCAATCAACTCAGCCTTTCGCAGTCCATTGCTGGGCATAGGCTTGTCCCAGGCTTCACCACAACATGCAGTCTTCCGCATCCAATCTGCCACAGAAGTCTCGTCTTGGCTAGGCGAATTCGCTGTTACAACTGAAGGACTCGTCTGCTCCAATGGCCATTGGTCCTTCGACCGACATGGCCAGCCCACTGCCACCTTAAATTGCTCATTCTTCAAGCTATTTCGGTGACTCCGTCCGAAATCATGTCCCTTAAAGTCATTGAGCATAGCTCGCTGAGCGACTTTAAGACTTTTTAGTTTGTGGACTAGCCCAGCTGTTAGTGTCGACGTCTCCACACCGTATACAGGCAGGATGCACTTGTGGAAACCTTTTCTCTCCAAGCATCACGATAAAGAAGATTTGAAGACTCGGTGAAGCTTGCCGAATGCTGCCAAGGCCTTCCGCCGTCTTCTCTTCTTTCGAAATTATATGCACATCAAATGTAATAATATTTTTTATTTATTGTGATATTTCATCTAAATTATTAATTAGTCTGTAACTAGTCTCACATTAAATATAGCGTGGTTTGAACTTCTTGTCTATAACATTCTATAGGTGTACATTACTGGACTTGTACTTTAAAATATTGATAAACAGTATTTAATCTGGGGTCCTAGTGAAATAGTGTATATGTGCAAAATTTACGATTTTTCGTTATTTATATATTTGAATTAAACTAAAGGTAATTAATACACTTTAATTCAGAAAAATACTGTACAAGTCAGTGTTAAAGCATTTATGTTAATTTAATAGAATAAAAAATTATGGAACGGAATGGTTAAAGTGAAGAGTGGATATATTTACTACTAGCTGGGACCCGCGGTTTCACCCGCGTTTAATTTAAATGAAATTTAGAGTACTTCGACATAGAATATATATATATATATATATATATTGGATTTCAAGGGTTTTATTTTTTTGCGCGGAACCCTAATTATTTTTCTAAAATAAAAGTAGCCTAAGTTATTCCTTATAACATCAGCTATCTGCCAGTGAAAGGCCCGTCAAAATCGGTCCAGCCGTTTCGGAGATTACCCGGAACAAACAGACAGACAGACAAAAAATTTAAAAATTGTTTTTTTGTAGTAGGTATCGTATATACTTGCATATACATTTAGTAAAAAGCTGTTATTTTGATATTACAAACAGACACTTCAATTTTATTTATTTGTATAGATTATATTTCGACAAAACACTTTGACACTCGGACTTCAGTTATTTTAAGTAGTAATTCACTGAAATGGTATTATTTCATATCTAGCAATTAGCAATAACATAAAACAAAATTCTTAAATTGTAATGTTATTCATAACATTAAGTATATAGATAAGGAATTGAACACAGTACCACAGTATGTCATAAATAAATAGTTATATAACCGTGTGCAAGGATATTTCGGTTATTCTTGCGGTTCTGGAGATAAAAGCATTTTATACCAGCTCCATAAGTTATTTTGTGAAAAAAAGTTGCCAATTTGCCAACCACATGTAACCTTTGATATTTGCTCTTAGAAGCCATATAGAAGTTCGTATGCCATCGAGAGCCTTTTTTTGATTTATTTTGCGGCGCCGTGCGGTCTCATGAAGCATGACGCTCTCACAGAAGGAGACCACTGCAATCCCAATTTATTTTATTTAACTACTGCCGGCAGAGATCTCTTGCCCGATCCGATCGACCTGGATCTTCATAATTCGGACCTAACAGAATATCAGCGCTAGAGCATATTGCTTGCATGAGGACAGTTAGGATGAGATAGGTATACATTTTAGCTCCATGCATTCACAAATTATTAAACTTGCTGTCAAATGTAATGTAGGTACTCTATATAAAATGTGCAAGGTGTGTGTATGAGAATTCAGAATGAAACGATTCTTTCGTTATTTCTTTCTTTATCATTCTCATCGCATATATCAGTCCAACACTTGCTATTTGCATTGCCTAAAATAATGGGAAAAATCATAAAAGAAACATTGATTTTGATGGATATTAATTATCATATTAAAAAAAACACGCGCATTCGTATATTATTGTCCCTGAAAATATAATTACAGTTTCGCTCCTTACACACATCCTTGTCCCAAATCCCAGGCTTGTCATGTTTATTTCTATATAACACACTTTTTTTTTTGTTGCAGATGAACTACTTTCACAACTTCATTGGGACAAAAATATGCGAAAAGTGCCTTAACCTTGCAATCATGTCATACATTTTTATACATCAATTTAATTTTACTAGAGAACGCCTTAATTTATGTGTCAGTCTTATGTTAAAAAACCTTAGTAAAATTGAGCCACATGCAAACATATTCGTGCACATTTCCCCACAAACTATAATGCCCACATATGAAGATACCGATGAAACACTATTACTTGATGAAGATGATTATTTTGATGAAAGCAAATTAAAAGTGGACGTATTAGAAGACGAGTTCAGACTTAAATCCGAAAGTGAAAGCGACACAGAAGTCAAACCTAAGCAACCAAAACATAAAGTGACTTTATTTAAACAAGTGAAGGAAATAGAAAACCCAGCAAAAAATGCAACGAAAACTTATTCAAATAAGAAATTGGTGAATGGCTTGCAAAGCTCGAAATACCCGGTAGATGTGTGCAGTGAATTTTTAACATTTAACAAAAAAAGGAAAGTGAAAAAAGTTTGGTGTAAATTCACGTGCCCTTTATGCAGTAAACATTTCATATCAGACTATTTCTTGAAAAGACATTTTCTTAAACATGTGAACAAGAAAGTTGAGTGCAATATTTGTGATGGAAAATTTAAATCTAAATTCTATCTGTACGAACATACTAAAATGATACATTTATTGAAACAAAGTAGTTACATGTCTTGTAAAGTGTGTGGGAGAAGTTTTACTAACAAATACAAATTGAAAATTCATGAGAGACGCCATAGGATAAATCCTTGTCAACTATGCAATAAAATCTTTGCATCGCAAAAATATCATGATAGTCATATGGAAAAGCATGCTGCCAAACTCAAACTTATAAAGCAAGAGCATGCCAAAACATGCAGTTTCTGTGAGAAAGAGTGTTCAAATGATAATGAACTCTCTATCCACGTAAATAAAGTACATTTATTAATAAAACCCTATAGTTGTGACATGTGTGAAAGACAGTTTTATTCTGAAAACAATTTGAAGAACCATAAAATGGTGCATAGCATGCCTTCGAGAGAAATTTGCGAGTTCTGTAACAAAACGCTTAAAACTAGGAAACAATTGGTTACTCATGTCAGAAAACATATAGGGGTGAAGCCATTTTGTTGTCAGGTATGCGGCCAAGCCTTTTATTCTACTTTTAAAGCTAGAGAACATATGAAAATATACCACGGTGGTAGTTATTGCTGTAGAATATGTAAATCTACTTTTGTAACCAAATATGGACTTAAAGACCATGTCATTAACGACCATACTATTTTTTAGCAGCAAATAAAGCCATTTTTTGGCTAGCAGTTCTAATATGAAATAACAAAATGCAATATGATTTGAAAATATTTATTATTGTATGGTATCTTGCTACAGGCATTATGATCAAGAAATTTGCATTGCACAAAAACAAAATTTGCTGTATAAATGATTTATAAGGTTTTTACCCTTGTCACCTACGTAATTGATAAGGTATACCAAATCTGAATTAGGTATAAGTATGGCCCATTTTCTGATATAACATATTAGTTATTATTTTATTTTTAATTAATGCCATATGACAGCTCAAATTCAATGAATAAACTTGCATAATGAAATTTTCATAATTGCACCTGATTGCTAGATTTCTACTATACAGTAATAAATTTACCATAATAAATAAAGTTATAGTATGTTATTAAAATAAGTAATATATTATCAAAATGTTCTATCCAAACTGATCACCTCTTGATTTTTAGCAAGTCTAGTTTGATTGGTTGTTTATACATAAATTACGTATTAATTTCCCGTGACAGCTACGTCATAGACCACTTGATTTGACCTTTTGGACCACTTACGTGGTGGGGCGTGCCCTTAATTGGGTTAACCAATTCGATTTATAATCCATATATTTGATTATATATTAATATTCTATATGGAATAACCATTTATATATTGCTATTTATCAAAATGAAAGAGATAGTGTAAATGCTACAGCGCTTTCGCTGTTTTTTTGCTCCTCACTAAGTGGGGAGGGGGGAGGGGGCACAGTTTACAGACATAATAAATGAAATTATGTACACAGCTATGTATGTTTACAACAAAAACGGTGTAGGTGCTTTGAAGCGTTAGGCGTCCCGCTATCTTTTTCATATTTTATTTCAAACACGAAACCTTACGCGGGAACTACTTTGTAAGTGGCTGAGTATTTAATAATACAGGTCAACCTTAGGACTCATAACCTAACCCTTAAAATGCAACTGACCAAAAGACCCTACTTAACGGTTCTTCTTGGTTTTTGGTGGTAGGCCTCAGTGGTCTATTATGAACAGAGGTCGGAAATTCGGGTGCAAGTATACCATATTCTCCCACGAAAAAATTGTAGGGCATAGAGCATAGTGCATTTTGAATAAATAAATAGATTTACATATAAAAGTTGCCAGGATTCCGGGATCGTAAAAACCGTTGAGTAGATTCTTAATATGATTAATCTAATTATGTACTTGTTGTTCGCATTGAATGTTTGTGGACATACATATATGTCCACAAACATGTAAATTACAACATGTGATCCTGGTTTCTTTAAAACTGTGCTCTTTATCAATATTAAAATAAGTTCTGAGTACTTCTAGTACAGACAGCTTTCTGTGTATACAAAAAATATTGCATCAAGTCTTACAGTTCGATGGGTCGACTAATTAAATCATCGTTTCAGCCGAATAACGTCCACTGCTGGACACAAGCCTCCCCAAACATCGCTACAATGACCGGTCTAGGTGTGTTGTGTGTTCAATTGGGGGTTTTGCCATAATCGCCACGCTTGGCAGGCGGGTTGGCGATCGCAGTTGAGTTGTTTATGTATTCGAAGGACGCTGCTGCCCATCCTCCGGTTTATCCCATAGTCACCTTTCACGGCACCACGGGATGAGATGGTTTGGTGCTATTCGCATAGATATAGATTATATTATTATCAAAGAAACTAGGTAATTAGGCGTCTGAATTTCCGATTTAGTAATCCCGGGACTGTGTCGGGATTTTTTCGGTCAGATTAATTCATGGGCCATGTCCATATTCTGCTACTGTGCCTACAATTGCACCCAAATTTCCGATTACAATTCTATCTAATTCCTGACGTAGTCTTGGACCGATTAAAAAACTTGGCTGTCACTGGAATATGTCACTCATATGAGAGTTACCGTTGCGATGCTCCGGTTTTAAAAGGAAAATTAAGATTCTGGATTGGATATCCAGAATCTTTATTTGTGAAATAAATATTTATGAACCTAAGCATTATATACCTACCTACTACATAGGTACGCAGCAACGCTTTGTATTAGATTTAAGATTATGATTATAAAATATGATTATATTTACATTTATAAAGCTTTTTATTTCTAACCCAAGAGGTCCATTCTTGAATGTAGACTTCATCTATCATTTCGGCCGAATAAAGTTCACTGCTGGACACAGACAAAGATCACCACAACGACCGACATCGGTGTGTTGTGTGCTAAATTATACATTTCTTACGTATGCGTACCCTTCCGGTGCCGAAGATGACCGCTCCAGTGGTTTTAGGCGGTAGGAGTTCGGTATACCCCTTCGCCCTTCCCTGGGGTGAAGGAAGTTCACGGCGAATTTACATCGGGCACCAATAAAAAAAAATTAAAGCACCACTTCGTATAATTGTGTATGGAAATCGATCTCCCAGCGATACATATTGTTCCTAATGGTCGTAAAACAAAAATAAAAGATGAGTAATTTGAGTATGACAAACGGTAAATGCGCTGCAATGGAGGATGCCTTCAAGCTGCTGGAGTGGAAAGGATTCGGCATTAACATCAATGGCGAGTATATCACTCACCTTCGATTTGCCGACGACATCGTAGTCATGGCAGAATCGCTGCAAGAGCTCAGCACAATGCTCGATGATCTCAACAGAGTTTCCCAACAGGTGGGCCTTAAAATGAACATGGGCAAGACAAAAGTCATGTCAAATGCCCATGTCGTGCCCATCCCAATATCCGTTGGGAGCTCTGTTTTCGAAGTTGTTGACGAGTATGTCTACCTGGGACAAACTGTCCGGTTAGGTAGGTCCAACTTCGAGAAAGAGGTCAATCGTCGAATCCGACTCGGCTGGGCAGCGTTTGGGAAACTTCGCAACGTCTTTTCGTCAACAATACCGCAATGCCTAAGACGAAAGTCTTTAACCAGTGTGTTACCATTGATGACATATGGGACAGAGACGTGGTCACTCACCATGGGCGTCATAAGAAAGCTCAAGGTCACTCAGCGAGCTATGCTTGGTATTTCTTCATACAGGAGTTCTAAAGACTCTTCTAACATGACTTTATAACCAGTGGCGTAATTTAAGATTTGATGTGGGGAGATCCTTATGAATTCCCCCCGCCTTGGGAGGGGCATACTGGACTCTTACCGGCCAAAGCCCTACGGTGTCCTTTCACATGGCTAGGGGTGAGGTGGTCTCTTTGTCGGCATTAGACCGCACCCGTGGTAGATCTCGGCCCGTCACGGTCTGACGGGCACGTCTCTATGCGACCTGGCCGTCCGCACATCCCTTCAGAAAGCGTGCGCGCGCGCAGATTTCAACGCACCGCCGTTCTGGCCTGTTTCTGTTCGGGCGACAGACTGCCCCTAGTTTGTCACCCGCAGCCCGCTACTCATAGAAGCTGGAGATCGTTCCACGCCGTCTGCCTGCACTCGCGCCCAGCGCGTGTTCTGCGTCTCCTTTGCTTGCATCACGTCCTCGAAAAAGGAGGCGTCAGCATCCCACGCGCTGTCGCCCCGTACGATGGACTAAACTACAGCCGGTACGGAGAATTCACCCTTTTCGATGGGCACGACGAGATCACGGCGCTGCGTCGTGTCCATGGAGTTTGTTTCCGGTTCTTCTCCTTATGACCAACGACTTGGAACCCTGCAAATTAAATTCTGACTATTCGTAAGTGACTCATCATATCGGCCATTTATATGTCCAGTGCTGAACAAAGGCCTCCCCCAACCACAACTGTGCAATCATTTTGGGGGGTATTTAACAAACGCTTGGCAGGCGGGTTGGTGAGCGCAGTATGGTTACTATTCCACAGAAGGGACGCTGCTACCCATCCCTCTGGTTAAAGGTCCCTTAGTCGCCTTTTACGATATCCACGGGAGGAGATGGAGTGGTCCTATATTCTTAATCCGGACACCGCACGGAAATGACTTACGTAACACACGTAAGTGACTGCAAATAGAAAAATGACTGACTTTGTTCTCCCGTGTTTTGAGACTACCAGTTCCGCAATTTTTTTATTTTTTTTTAAACATTGCCACACTAGGATTTCTCCTGTGTCGTGGGTGCGTTTACAGACATGAATTCCACACACAATACACCCAGACCCGGAACAACTATCTGCAGATCATACAAATATTTGTTCCGTGTGGGAATCGAACCCACGACCCGGAGCGCAGCAGCCGACTGTATCAGCCACTGCACCAACCGTGCCGTCTGATAATGACTCTCTTTTCAGCCTATGTGACACAGATAATTCCCCAAACACCGGTCCGAGAGTATCTGCTTCATCTGGGCCCCGTGCCACCTTGCCAACCATTCCTGGATGACGGGGTCTTCCGCCTAGCTGGCCGGCGTGCCATAAGATTTGACGGCCTATAAGGTTTACCGTCCCTTAAATTAACGTTAAAAAGCAAAAATCTTTTAATAATTAAAAAGGACATCATCAAATCAGCTAAAGGACGTCCACTGCAGAACAAAAGCCTTCCCGATAGATTTACGTAACGACCGGATACATGCCGTGTCATCCTTCGGGGGAGTTCTCCAGTAGGTACTCGACTCATGGCAGGCAGGATGGTGAGCGCAGCGTAGCTGTCTATACCTCTGGTTTAGAGACCCTTAGTCGCCTTTTACGATTTACGACGGAGTGGTAAGTACTAAATTCTTAATGCGGACACCACACGGGTACAGAAGAATAACACCGTTTATTTTCGTTTTTGCGATGCGAAAATTCGTCATATGACACTCATAATTAACAGATTCGTTAGGTAAGCTTCTATATTAAGTATGGCTGAACACAAATTCAAATCGTTACACAGGCCCTTGTGAACAAACTCCGTGGCAAGTTATTAAGACGTGTGCGTAAATGATGCCCACCAATTTATCATAAAACTAACTTCAATAGCATAAATACGCAAGAAACTTGTCGATGATTTGCGATGCCACGCATAATTTCCGCACCGATAAATGGAAATATGTAGTTCGGACAATGGAATGACATTGTATTCTTGAGGAAACGGTACGAAACTATCTTTGTCACTGTCCTTCTCACAAGTATTTTAAATAGCTCGTTCTCTACCGCTACTGCCAGCGACGGTGTGTCATCACAAACATAAAAAACAGCATTAGGTATGAACTGTGGTCTGTGGCAGATTGTGACAAATTACAAGTGAAATATAATGCCTATATCCTTGAAAGTATTTCTAGTGATCATCATCATCATATCAGCCAAAAGATGTCTACTGCTGAACAAAGGCCTCCCCCACAAATTTCACAACGAGCGCTTACATGCTACCCGCATCCAACGACTCCCAGCGACCTTCACCAGGTCGTCTGTCCACCTCGTTGGAGGTCATCCCACGCTGCGTTTTCCAGTGCGCGGTCTTCACTCGAGAACCTTTTTACCCCGACGGCCATCAGTTCTACGAGCAACGTGCCCGCCCATTGCCACTTCAGTTTATTCCGTTTACTAATCCACTCACCTATGTCGGCAACTTTAGTTCTTCTACGGATCTCCTCATTTCTGATTCGATGTGTTAGAGACAGACCAAGTATCTCAATTAGCTCGCTGAGTGACCTTGAGCTTTCTTATGACGCCCATGGTGAGTGACCACGTCTCTGTCCCATATGTCATCAATGGTAACACACTGGTTAAAGACTTTCGTCTTAGGCATTGCGGTATTGTTGACGAAAACACGTTGCGAAGTTTCCCGAACGCTGCCCAGCCGAGTCGGATTCGACGATTGACCTCTTTCTCGAAGTTATTTATTTATTTCACAAATTACAATTGTCATTACAGGTTTCAACCCAATTCAACAATGTAGTTACACAAAAGACAGATAACTAATCGTCACCTTCTCGAATTCTGCCAATGAGCAAGTAAAAATATCAAGCCGTAGCGAGATGGTGTTGAGTATTCGTGCTGCTCGAACAATGGGTGCAACTTTTAAAATGTTTGTGCGGGCTACCGGTACTTCAAACAGCTTCCTCCTCGGCCCCTGCCGCAGCTTGGTGTTAGGAATGAGCATACCCAACGATTCTAATATTTGTGGGTTATTTAGTTTGCCACGGAACACAAGAAATATATATTTTACTAAAGCAAAGTTTCGTCTAACCTCCAACTTATAGTAACCAACCATTCCTATTACAAAAAGGGTTGGATACATAAGTGGATAAAAGGGGTAGACTCCATACTGCTTTAAATATAGGTACCGGGTAAATTTATTCTGCATTTTCTCAACCATGAGAGAATACTTAGATTCATGTGGATTCCATATGATAGCACTAGTTTCCAAACTGCTCCTAACTAATGTGTTGTACAGTGACTTCACCACTATAACGTTATTAAAATCCCGGGATTCCCGTATTACAAATCCTAGAATTTTAAAAGCTTTCTTGCACAACTGTAAGATATGAGCACGAAACGATAATTCCTGAGAGAATAATACGCCAAGATCACGAACCGATGTAAACCGTGGTATGACACCCCCTTCCATTCGATATACGTTATGTCGTGGCACCACTGCCCGTGTGAAAGACATCACGTTGCACTTGGACACATTGAAGAGAAGCCTGTTTTCAACACTCCACTCTACCACACGATCAATATCACGCTGTAGTCGTTCGCAATCCGACTCATTGGTAATCCGCAAAAACAGTTTCAGGTCGTCCGCAAAAAGTAGGCAACCCGCGTCTTTGATAACTTCAGGGAGATCATTTATCATAATAATAAATTCCAACGGACCCAAATTACTCCCCTGACTAACTCTTGTAAGAGTACTATACGAGTTACGTATACGTTACGAGTACTATACGAGCCAGCGTATTCCACAATTTGCTTCCTATTTCCTAAATAACTGGAAAAAAACTGTAATAGGGCTGGAGTGAAACCAGCCATCGCGAATTTGCTTAACAGAACGTCATTGTCTACGCTATCGAAAGCTTTTCTGAAGTCGAAGTACGCGACATCCAGCTGGGCACCTGCCTCAGAGTCAAGCACTGACGTGGCATGATTCATAAAGCACATCAAGTTGGAATTTGTGCTGCGACCCGTTTGAAAGCCATGCTTACGTCCATCAGCGCGATCGCATCGTAGTATTGTATATCCGTTTGGCGCAATTTCACCGTCGTATATCGATTCATTTATTCCACTTTCCGTAATAGCTATTAAGTCAACCGAAGATCCTAATATATTTTTATAAAGTGTCTTTAACTTCGTACGTAATCCTCTTACATTTTGATAGTAGAGCTCCAGTGAACATTTAGCTCTCCTGTTGTGTGATAGATCTACGAGGGTTCCGAAACCAACGCCATTCATTAATTAAAACATGTATTCAGTGGCCACACTTCCACTTTAGCGATTCTCTCATACTGACTTTCAGGAACACCAATTTTAAAAGACGAATAATCTCGCTCTATTCTATGGGTTATTTTATCAACACTAATAAAACTCTGATTTATTCCACAAATACCTTTAACATGTTCGACTATTCGAGTTCGAGATTCAACGACCAAACATGCAAATATTTTTTCTTTTCTATGGCCTGTAGGCTGGTTATCTGGCTATTACCTCCTCTCATTACTGCTGCACGGATGGTTTTCATACCCTTCTTTCTATTAGTAACTGTATGCCATTCAGTCTGTTTAGCTTCTGTGCGTTCTTCTACCTGTGTATTTTTGAGACTATCTAATTGTGGTGCTGGATTTTCCAACGTTTTCTTCCTGTTTACCTCATTCCCGCGACTGCTTAACTTCAAACCAGTCTGAGCTGTACTGGCCTGTAACACATCTGATTGGCCAGAAGATACTTCGTGAGGAATTTCCTCATCATTTTCTTTTGGAGCAAAGTTGGACCTACCTAATTGGATGGTTTTTCCCAGTTAGACATACTCGTCAAAAACATCGAGCACATAGCTCCCAACGGATATTGGGATAAGCACGACATGGGCATTTGACATGACTTACGTCTTGCCCATGTTCATTTAAGGCCCACCTGTTGGGAAACTCTGTTGAGATCATCGAGCATTGTGCTGAGCTCTTGCAGCGATTCTGCCATGACTACGATGTCGTCGGCAAATCGAAGGTGAGTGATATACTCTTCATTGATGTTAATGCCGAATCCTTTCCACTCCAGTAGCTTGAAGGCATCCTTAGTTACAGCGGTTAACAGTTTCGAACAGTGAAGAAATGACGTCCCCCTGTCTCACACCTCTCTGCAATGGTATCGCCCACGTGCTCTGTTCATGTATTCGGACCGAAATGGTGGCGTTTGTAGTGATGCTTCGTTACAATTTACATTATTTTCATATTAAGTTCTCAGTGTTCAGTACAATATGAACATAATTATTTGATTTGTCAGTGTTGGGCTGGCAATATTTTTATCTATGCTTTATATATTTAAAGTGTGGTAACATTATTTTCTCTCTTCACTTTTGTCATTTGAGCTAACTGCATGCTCCTCCAGTTTTATTTTAATATTACAGTAAAATCTATATTTTGCTAATTGCGTTTTAATACAAACATTAAAGTGGTCCTTGGAGCCGGACGGGTACTCGATCGCGTCTAATTCATTGTTCACCAGTTTGAGTGATGACCTATTTGGAGCGTTGCAATGAATGTTAAGGGCCTATCTAACGATTTAAATCTTTGGCTAAACAGTTCAATCGTTCTTCGTTTATACGGGAACGTAGATATATTTTATTCTTGTAGGCAAGTAGATATAAACAGTAGCGGATCCATAGGCTAAGTGGCTCAAGCCCCCCCCCCAAAAGCATTTGGGTCTACCCCCGACAAATCTTAATAATATTATCTTTATTCTACTTCTTATCATAGTATAGTATAACTTTCATCATCAGCTGGGTACATCCAAGTTTTTTGTGTTTACCTTGAAAGCATACCATCAGCTGGATCAAGCCCCTCCCAAACTTAAAATCCTGGATCCGCCACTGGATATGAAAATACAACATTCTACCATTACAACTTCTCACTGCAGGGCTCAAGAATGGCAGTATCTAGGGAATTTAGTTGAGCCAATACACCGCAGCAAATCAGTACCGTTATCCGTGTGGTGTCCGGATTAAGAATATAGCTCCATTCCATCTCCTGTGGATGTCTGGGACTAAACACACGAGTTTCTGGGATATTTGTTTGAGGCAATGTTATGCATGGAAGGCAATGTTGCGGCAGGCTACGGTACAATAAAATCACATTATTAATATATTTATTATATTTTCATGACCCACGATCAACACGGCATATAATAAAACTTTTTAACAAATAAATACCGATTTAAAAAACCCTACACGATATATAAACATTAAAACCACTGAAAAGGAAAAAAGAACTTTATTTATGAAGTTGGGCGGGGCCAGGTATAAAATATAACTTCTTGTTGGTCTGCATGAACCATGGTTGTAATGTTTTAATATCATGTAGGGTTTTTTTTTTGTCAAAAAGTTTTGTTCTTTTTAGTGTAAATAAATGTAAGAACTTTTTCCAATTTGGTATCAGTATTTAACACTACTAAAAATAAGAATGACTCAAATTGGTTGTCTGATCTGAGAGGAATCGAAACAATTAAGACATTATCTAGATATGCGCAGTCAAGTTAGCCTGTTTATTGAAGCTGGCGAGAAAACTACTAAATCAAAAGTAATGAAATTTATATGGGACCAACTCGAAAGCATTCTGCACCATTTAAAAAAAAATGCTCAAATCGCTCTACAATCTCGGAGTAATCAGTGTATATACATTTTAAAAAATGCGCATCGAATTGAGAACCTCCTCCTTTGTGAAGTCGGTTAAAAATCAACATCGTCCTCGGCAACTTTAACTCGCCTACCATCACGAAACAAATGATAATGTTCTTTATCTAGTCCCTTCAACTCTCTAGGATCAAATCGCTTATTTTCCTGCTTCCAATGCACTGCACTAACATGCCTTCGCAAATCCCTCATGGTATGAAACTTATTCGAACACAATGGACAAGTATTACTTCTGTTCGAATGCTTTTTAAGTTTATGCACATTCATAATGCTGGAAGTCCGAAATCTATCTCCACATATTTCGCATGTGAAAGGCTTTTCACCTGTGTGTAAACGTAAATGCAATTTCAAACAGGCTGAGTTAGCGAAACTCTTCAAACAAATCATACAGATGACGCTATTGATGTTATGCGTCTCTATGTGTTTTCTTAACAAGTGTTTGCCAATGAAGTCTTTGCTGCATACATGGCATACATAAGGCTTTATTTTTAAATGGTAACGATTCATGTGGCATTCCAAAAGTGTTGTATTCCATGTTATGTAATCACACTGCTCACATTTAAGGTTTGGAGCCCGTTTTTTAATTTCTTTCAGAGCAGGGTTCTCCTCAATCAGATGCCTTTTCCAATGTCTCCGCAGTCGTGCTGGGTTTATCATTTTTTTACATTTAGGGCATGAGACACTTTTAAAATGAATTTTCTGGTGGTATTTTAACAAAGCAACGTTCTGGAACCATCTACCGCAGGTTTCGCACGTCTGTGTAGCGTCAGTGTGGGTAGTCAAATGCTTTTTTAATAGCACCTCTCTCATTTCTTTGCCACAAATATGACATTTGGCGAAAGGACCATTATGTTTACGATTATGTGCCCTAAATTGTCTTAACGTCTCATACTCTGTGTTGCATATCCTGCATGGATATGTTGTATTTGGCCCATGAGATTTCATATGTTGTACCAATTCCCCTTTAGTGTCGAACTTTTCTTGGCATATAACACACTCAACATTTATAGCTTTATTCTTAATTGGGAGACCACTGTGTACTTTGACCATATGCTCCTTCCTTTTCGAGTCTTTCAAAAATATTTTGTTGCAAAGGCCACATGGGAAAATGTCTTTGCTGTGTCTACGTTTCTTATGCTTTATCAATTCTTCGGTAGAATCGAAAGTCGCTGGACAATCGTCACATGGACACCGCCTTTTGATATCCTCACAGGATTTGACATGACTCTCATAGTTGTTTATGTTCCTAAACTCAGAATCACAATACTGGCACATAAGATAATCTTCATGGTACCGATGATTATGAGCTTTTAGAATAACTTTAGAATAGAACAGCTGTCCACATTTATCACAAGAGTATGGATGATGATTCAGATGTTCCCGATTAACATGCCCAAGCATAATCTCCTTCTTTTTAAAAATATAGTCACAGTCCAAACATTTCGCTTTGACAGCATGGTTTAAAATCTGTTCTCTGTAAGACATCAAATACTTGTGATGGATACAAGGAGTTTCAGAACATTCTGGACAACTAAACTTGCATTTATGTAAACTCAATTCTTCTTCTGTAAAATTCTTCAGACACGTTAAACATTGAGGATTGTTATGTATGGTTGCATGGGAAATCTTTACATGAGTTTGTAAAGCATTTATGGAATAAAAGACATCACTGCATTTAGAACACCTGTGTAAAACATCTTCATGACATGTTTTAAAATGTTCCAATAATTCTGCATCCAGGATTAATTTATGGCAAATTTTGCATTTTACTTTAGAATGTACTTTATAATGAGCATTCAAATACTGCTCGTTTCTGAAAGATTTAGAACATACTTCACATTGTAGAAGTTTGCTCTTATCACATTTTACTCTGTGTAATTTCATTATTCCATGTGTGGGTAAAATGATATTGCAATTGAAACATTTGTATTTAAGACATTTTCTCTTTGGCACTATCATTTTCTTCGATTTATTTATTTTACTTTTAGCTTTCACTGTGGTCTTAGCCTTGTTTTTCGATATATCTTTTACTTCCTTCTCTTCGTCAACATAACTGTGGACTCTATTTTCTAATACAATGACGACTTTCGAGCTTTCTGGGCTAGATTTTGATAAGTGATTGCAAATATTGTCTGATTTGCTATATAAGTCACATACATAGTTGTTAATAATTTTAGATGTTTCCTTAGCATTTTCTATAAAAATGTATGACTGGATAAGTTTGTCGGTACAACTGTTACATATTAGTGAACTAACCAGGATATCTCCAGCCTGAAAAAACAAAATAATCTAAGACAAACTTCATAATAAGAAACAACAGTAACCTAAAACGTTTTTGTAAGTGTAGATGCGTTGCCCGCGCTCTATGAAGGTGACATGAAAGCAAGGTAATTGCCCGGAGTACTCTTAATAAAAATTAAAAAATGACAGTATTTTGTTTTATTACGCGGTCTAATGACGGCCGGCGCGGCGCCAGGAGAACGTCACACGCGTACAAGCCAACGAGCATGCGCCATGCAGCTGCTTATTATATATTATTATTTGGGCCTAATAAAGACCACTGCTGTCCAGCAGTCAACAGGCCTCCCCCAACAATCAATCAATATGGGTGTGTTGTGGGCTCATTGGGGGATTTGCCATAATCGCCACGCTTGACAGACGGGTTGGCGATCGCAGTTGAGTTGTTAATGTATTCGAAGGACGCTGCTGCCCATCGTCCGTCTAATCCCTTAGTCGGCCTTTACGACACCCACGGGATGAGATGGGTTGGTATTATACATATAGGTTATATTATCAAATTTAATAATAGGAAGTGTGAACCAAGTAAATCAAAATGTCGCAAGTATTTGTCAGTTGCGCATCTGTAAAATATTATTACAACAGCCCCTTTTATTTATTTTGTGTAAATAGCAACCCTGCCCATCTTCCATTCGGACGTTGTCGGCGTTTCGTGCAACATCAAAGGAGTCGAATCACTGTTATACATATTTCCACTGGTGGAGGCCTTTGTTCAGCTGTGGTCCTTCTTTGGCTGATGATGATGAGGTGTGTTTTTAATTGTTTTAGTTATTATAAATAGTCCAAAGCGGGTATTTTGGTACATCACCTTTGTTTTTTTTTACTGGGTCCAGTGGAAATTCTACATGATCTTCCTCCACCCCAGGGAAGGGCGAAGGGGTATGCCAGCATTCTACCGGCTAAAACCACTGAGGCAGTCATCTTCGGCACCTAAGAGGGGCTCCAGGTCCTCGTACGATCACACTAGAGATATCTCTACTAATTGTAATTAATAGTTAAACTGGTAGACACTGTCGTCTGTTCTATTCTAATTTCAGTTAACTTCTTACACGGTAGGGTTTGACACTTACATCTTTGAAAACCACATCAATAATATCTATGAAGGCTGTGTTGCGAGCGTGCTGGTGTATAATAATTTCTAGTTTCTCGTTGATAGTGTTCATATTATCTTCTTTTTCTAAACATATTCCACAAAGCTGAGTGCTATGTAGGGCATTCTTGAGTTTCAACTTGTAATTGTCCATCTTTTCATAATTATATTTCCTTTTTGCCGACACCTAAAAACATTTTAAGAAGCAATGGTATACTGTTTTTATACAGGTCTGTTATTATTTGGTCTCACAAACACAATTCAATGTTTTAGTTAGCTCAGTAGCTAACTAAAACTCTAACTTTCTTTGTTTACAAATAACAACTTTATTTTTAGATTAGGCTTGTGTTGTCGATTTTTGACATACAAGCATGCACTGCTTTCAGAATAATTTACTTAAACTTCTATGTACATTTATGGTACACAAGGCGGACTTAATGCCATAATGCCATGAGGAATTCTCTAACAATCAACCTTTAACCCTTCCAATAATTACAGGTGAAATATAAACAATGGGTAACTATGAAGTCTTTCTTCCTGTAAAAAAGTTTATCCGAAGTAGACATACTCGTCAACAACCCCAAGAACAGAGCTACCAACGGATATTGGGATAGCACGCCATGGGCGTTTGACATGACTTTAGTTTTGCCCCATGTTCATTTTAAGGCCCACCTGTTGGAAATCTCTGTTGAGATTATCAAGCATTGTGCTGGCAGCGATTCTGCCATGACTACGATGTTGTTGGCAAATCGAAGGTGAAAATTCGTGGTTGGGAGACTTCACATAGCAATGAGTTAGCTGTCAAAATGATGTGAAAATGAGCTTTGATATTCTAATGTCTAGTTATACATACAAGGCCCACCTGTTGGTAAGCGGTTACCATAACATTATAACACCAGAGGTATCACTCCTGTAAAAATGCACTCACAACCTATTTGAATAGCCCGATGCAGTAGTTTTTTATATGTTGTCACAAAGAACTGCACAGTAATACCTATTTGTCTGATTATGATGATGATGATGATGATTATGATATTGATTTTTATTCTTCTTATATATTTTGAACTTACTGGTTGGCAAGATACTGGTTGATTTGGAAATATTGTTGGTATTGCATTCGAATGTAAGGTTCTTCGTCCATATCCGTCGCGAAAGCAAGGCGCTTCAAAATGTAATGAGCATATTCTTGTATGTTTTGAAGTACGCCATTTGACACCTTTCCCTACATTTTTCTCCCATGTTTTTTTCAATTCGGGATCGGTGGGAAACCTGTTTAAAATTGAGTAGTGTAAGTATAAAGTAAATAAATAATTCTATTCGGCTAACAGTGTCTACATTGTCAACATTTACCGAAAATAACGAAATACCTGTTAGAATTCAGACTACCAACACAGAAATTTCGAAAGTACAGAGTCGCATTATTTTACATGAAAATCTGTGTTAGCGCGCAACGGTAGTTTGGTCTGACTGGCTTTCAATAAGTATTGAAACAGGTTAGATAAATACGTAAAGCACGAGTTTCATAAATTCGACTTACCGATGGAAAGATATAGTCACACTATCGTCCGTCACAGCACCCACTCGGCTGGAGCAACCGGGAACTGTACATGCCATTGTAAATATTTATAACATCTAAACGAACACATAAACCTATGACATAAACACAATCGACAATCCAAGTAGGTACTACCGAACATAAAAATTTCTATTTATTTTAGGGAAGCGCATAAAATTTACGACAATTACGGCGCGCAACGGCGCATTGGTTTTTTTGTTATTATTTTGGCCTGGAGTCTAAGTTTGGTCTAAGTCCTTTGGCCAACAATTGCATTGGTTGGTTAGTTGCGTAGATCAGTGTTGCCAGGTGCATTCGGACTTTAATCTGTAGTAGAAACTGCTAAAATATGCAAACTATTTTTAACTTGAAATCCGTATATAACCTGTATAGTAATAAGAATAGTATAGTATAGTAGTAGTTATAGTAATAAATCAAAATAAATAAACAGTAAAGTTATTTTGTTCTGCTTGTTTTGAAAAACAATGGAGTAGGTTTGAAGAAATCAAAAATGATAAATTAATTAATACATATTTTTGTAACATTATAAGAGTAATTTTTACCGACATCATCTTTTAGGTTATGGAAAGATTTTTCACCAATTGGTGGCTTGGCAAGCAAAAGACTTTAAATCGTCTTTGCAGTTTGCACTGAGTCAGTTGCGTTGTTTAGAAGATACTTTTTTAAGATATTTTTTTAAGGTGCGGCGGTACTTGAATAAGGCATACTTAAGATTGCAGAAATGCCATGAATTTAACGTCATAACTGAGATTTTAGTCTTTTCACATTGATTAAAACCTACGTGTCCAATTTGCTAGTCGTAACGTTGCAATAAGTACAATATCTATGGTATCATGCTTTTCTCTAATTTTACTATTCGTGGCTGTGCTTGACGTCAAGCTAGCCCTGAATTCGACGTCGAGCTCAGCGCTGTTAAAATCCGTATTCACTAACGCATTTTGGCTCGACATTGATCTCGAGGCGGTGCCATTTGTCGTTATTCTCTAGGACGAGTTCGAGCTTGACAAAATTTTTATCAGTAAAATCGGTTTTAATTTTATAAACATTTAAATAAAAATTGAAGAAGAGAAGTTGGGAAGAGATTCCAACGCGCGGCAATGTTGGCTACGATGGGGGCTGCGTGACTAACGATTGCAAGGATCGGGTCTCGAGGTGGCCTTCAACAAGTCGGAGGAACTGTGTTTTTATGAGCCCCGGCGCGCGCCACCTTCGGTATCCCACATTCTGGTGGGTGGCGTTTACATCGGCATCGAGTCGACCATTAAGTACCTGGAACTCGTCCTCGACAGCCGATGGAACTTCATGCCGCATTTCCGGTGCCTGGCCTTCAAACTTAGGGCGGCCGCGGCTGCACTTTCGCGGCTGCTGCCCAATTTGGCGGGCGGCAATTCCTCCTATTGGAAGCTCAACACGGGGGTCGTGTGGTGTGAACGACCTCCCTGAGGATCCTCAGAATCACTGTATTGCGAAGACCGCACTGAGCTATGTCTCTCAGGGTGATAAAGAGATACCATACGGTCTCCTATGAGGCAGGGAGCCTCCTTGCCTTATCACCGCCTTGAGATATGGATGCGAGAGCCCCCGCATGACTATATCAGTAGCCGACCAGTTTCTCGTGTGGTGGTCCAAGCTTCGGCGAATACTGGTGGCGGCCCGCCTACGACTAGTGCAGCCCAGTGCAAGGTTTAGTATCAATTAGGCCGAAGAGACGCCCGGTTGTCATCTATGCGGAGACTACCTGGAAGACACGGCGCAGCACACGCTGGAGAAGTGTCCAGCTTAAGCAACGCATCGCCGTGAAATCGTCGCGGTGGTCTAAGGGTGAGATTCAAAAACGAGTCTAAGCGTGAACTTACGCTTCCATCTGTCAAAATCCACTACTTACGCTCATAATAGTATTCACAGACGATCGGAACACGACTTAAGCTTAGCGTAAACTGAGCTAAGCCAAGTAGTGAAAATCAACTACTTTGGGCGAATCTAGAGCCACTAAGCAAAGGTGTGCTTGCAACAGGAACTATGAATTATGGATATATGAGAAGTTGTTTATAATTAGTCCAATATGTTCTTACTTACTCGCAGTAATACAGCATGTAAGAAAAATATTATGTATAGAATAATATAAAAACTTATCTAATTATTATATGACCTTGTTATTTCAGTACCAGTTCCATACCCAATTTATTTTTGCTATGCACTACCCCCCCCCCCCCCCCCCAATTTCAATAGGAGTTAATTTTTGTTTTGTTATTGCAGCTCCTCGCCACCGCCCGCCATATGACTCAATCACAGTGGTGATTATTGCAACATACAGCTCAACGAAATTCACAAATGGGTAGTTTGACCGAATGGTTTATCGCTATTGAAGAACGCTAGGGATGTAGCATGCACGAAGTGTGGACTCTCTGGCCCAAAATTTTAATCGCACTGGTCTGGGTTTCCTACAGCAAGGGCAAGTTTTACAGTCTCTGGCTCAGTCGATTCCAGTAATTTTAGAGATAAATCTATATTAAAAAAGAAGTTTGTATATAGGGTCTTACATTAATAATGGAAAATATTTTAAGGCTAGGCTCTATGAATGGTATAGAATTCATTTCAAATATCAAGGATTTACCTCCTAAAATATTTTCCATCATTAAAGTAAGACACTATATAATCTCTGGTACAAATTTACAAATTCATTAATTTAATTTGTATTATTTACCAAATATAATGCTTTACACTTTTGTAATTATAAATCTAGTTCTAACCATCACATGATCAGCCAAAGGACATCCACTGCTAAACAAAGGCCTCCCCCATAGATTTACACAATTGTGACATCGTTTTGGGGATTTTGCCAGTACTCAGTTACTCATTATTAACGACATCCAAGAGTGGAGATGAAGTGGTGCTGTATTTTTACTCCGGACACCACATGGAGCTACCCATACATAAACTTTAATAATCAATACTTTATCTATATATCTATCTTGCTTGTGCGTCCCACAGTTGATTAATCAATAACTCCCTGCAAGCTCTGCCATTTTCCAGCTGATCATGTAAAGCAAATGTGTTTCCCCTTAATGTCTGGACCAAAGATTGTTCTTCCATAAGTTCACTTTGAGAGATAAATGGAGCAGGAATTCCAGCATTGTTGCATATGTTATGCAGAATACAACAGGAAATAATAATTTTTGCAACCATTTTTGGATCATAGTGCAGTACTCTATGAACTAACAGGCATCTGAATCGAGCTTTCAGTATGCCAATAGTTCTTTCCATGCTGTTCCAGGCTGAGCGGTGGATGTTGTTGTAATATTCTTCACCAGCATTAAGCGCAGGACTGCTGATTGGAGTCATAATGTAGGACCTTTGAGCATATCCTGAATCACCTGTAATAGATGAGAAGTATAACTGAAATAGTTTAGGATTTTAGGATAACACAACCACTTTATCAGTTAGTTGTTTTGGATATATTATTGTATTGGAAGTTGATATTATTTACTCAAACAAAAATTAATACATTATTGCAATGTGAATAACTTACCAAGTAAGTATACTGACTCCCCATTAGTTGTCAATCTCTCCAAGTGTTCTTTGATGACAGAGTTGTCAAATATAAAATTATTATGAGTTGATCCACCATATTGAACATCCACATGCAAAATATTTAGTTTTGCATCTGTTATCTAGAACAAAAAACATTGTTTTAACAAAATAATAAGTATTGCTAATTTAAAATTTAGTTTTTATTTATGAACATATTAGGCACATACTTACAAGCATGACATTCCTAGTATGATATCCTTTCAGACAGTAATATCTATCCTCATTTTCTGTTGGCTTGATCATAGATACAAATGTTCCACCAATGCAGCCAATGACATCAGGAATCTTGAACTTCTCATAAAAGCTACAAAGCAGCAATAATTATTTAATCCATCTCAACTGAATTACAAATATTAAAGAGATTAAAATTGATAGTATTTTCATTATTATTAATTCATAGAGATACTAACCTTTTTTTAAGGGCCTGCCGCTCACTGGCATTTTGTGGAAACCTAATATATTTTTTTATAATATTCGGGTGGCTTAATGCATCTACGACAGCGTGAATAGCCCGTGAGGCGGAAGCCTGTGATATATAGCTATCCACATTTTTGCCTACCAATTTCTGGTAACTTCCATTAGCCAGAAAAGATAGAGTACATAAAATCTGGAACAATTAATATTTAAAGTTTATTATTTTAGTAATACAATTCAAACAAACATATTGTTATACAAATACATTATACATTCGTTAGTAAATCAAATAGTTATGACAAAAGGCCCTATGAAAAAGTACCTTCAATTTGTTAGTTAATCCACTAGATCTTCTACGTCCGGGTAGATACATCGAAATATCTTCTATAAGAATATTCAGCAAATCTTCGGAAAGCCTATAATTGGCAATAAATTCGGCATCGCGACAAATTGTTCGTAATTCACGTAATTCACGAGCTTGACGACGCTTTCGTAAATAGTCAGATTTTTTTACTTCTTTTAGTAAATTGATGATGCATAACGCACGAGCAGCCATTATGATACAATTCTAATGCAATATTTTTTAACAAATATTCGCATATTTATATCATAAACTCAACAATATACTTTGCAGGTAGCGGTTCGCCTGCTTATTTTGGTTTTGACATATTATGACAACTGACAAGTAAAGGTAAGAAGGCTGTGGTCGACGAGGGACAGGGCATTTTAAGCTTAGCGAATACCAGTTTCATAATAAGTAAAAACTGTCAAACCAAAAGCTTTAATAGTTCCACCAAAACCCGTGAGTTCTCGTGGAGCTATAGCTGCGTGAGCAATTTCGTATTCACTTAGAATACGAAATTGTAACTTGCCGTTACCACAGCGTTGAGTTGGAGATTGTGTTGCTAGAGAAAGTAGAAAATACTAATACAATACACTTGGTAGTCACTTCAGTAATTCAGTTGACATTCGATCGCGTAAGTGAATAATATTATAGTGCAATTTTGTACGGTGATAACATGCAAAAACCGAAGGGAAAATAATAAATTTATCATGGAAGGTATCACAAGCCGCAAGTATAAGAATTATATCATATTTTCAAACAATAAATTTGAAATAATTGTTATTTTATTTATATTACTTATGTCTTGATGGAGTATGATGCCATTATGATTTTTTGTACAACTTACAATGCTTTGTTTCTAGCACTTTAATCTAGCAATAGGTGAATAATAAACGCAGTGAATAGAGCAGAAAATAATACTCTCAAGAAAAGTACCCGTTGTGTGCAGTGCTATTCCCAGTGACATCTCTAATATCGTATTTTTTTCGCTGCGGATCCATAAATAAGTTTGCTTCACTAGCAAACTCACTTCTGAATCCGCTGTGAAATCTCTAAATTCGTATTGGTTTTACTACTTTTCACAGCGGATACAGAAGTGAGTTTGCTAGTGAGTTCTTACAGAATAGTTTTTTTTTTTTTTTTTTTTTCATTTATTACGGGCATTGGTCTTACCATCAACCCAACAAAAAATTAACAATTCGGATTATTTTTACATGTTAACTTTAAATCTTTTATGTCAAAGTTATACTTAACATTATTTATATAATATATATGACAAAACTAATATCTATATATAATATCGTATTTCAGCCGGGTAATTTAACTGGTTTGCATCCCTAGTACATAGTATAGTCTTATAACTAATTCATATAGATCTAACAGAACTTAGGATGAATATAAAATTGAAAATTTTAATAAATCGCAAATATTTTTCCTTACATATCAAAATAAAACAAAACACATTTTTAGGTATGTCACATTTCGCCAGTATGTGTTGGCATAGGTTGACAAATTGACAATTGATGAATTGACATTGCTAAATCAATCACAGTCACCGAGTAGGTTTATAAAATCAATAATCAGAGGTTTTATTTCCACTACGTTATCAACAATGTACATTATTTAAATATTTACAATTCCCTATTAGCCCAAAAGTAAAGTAATCTGTGTATTATGTTGCGCTGCACCGAAAACTACTTACAATCAAAGAATATCATAAAAATTGTTATTTTACACTTTGCAAAGAACAATTAGCAATAGCTTTCCTATTTACAATATATTTAACATTTATTATCCGGAGAGTTTTAATCTATACAAATGACAAGATGTTTTACAATGTCCAAATCTTAACCTATGACTACTGGAACTGAAAGATTGAGAAACAAAAACTAAATCTAACATTTACTCCTATTGTCTATAGGGGCTAAATTACAATATTAAGATCATTAAAACGAATGCAGTTTTTATCAATCATGAAATTGCCTCTAATGTTATTCATTTTAGCACCCCAATAACAGAAGAAGAGCATTAAATTAAAGTATGCGAAATTGTGTTTTTATTTTATTAAATGTTTCTTTCAGAATATTAATATAAAATTTACCATTAGGTGGAGAAGGACAATATACACACAAAATAATAGAGAAAATACAAGAAACTAATTCAATTTGACATAGAATATTTTGAAAATTGTAATCTTATATCAATAATAGTGTGAAATTTAGTTCCATTACATTAATATACTTTAATAACTTTATCCATATAATATTATATATTGCTTAAATTGTGTATTAACAATTCTTTTATTATCCTGGATGTAATTGGTGCTCCATCTTTCTTGGAAATCAAATCTACAACTGTTTTTATAATACCATTTAATGTTGAATCACAGTTCAATATGTCGCTTATAATGAATCTTTTCTGCGGTGATGTGGCTTTAGTATTTACATTAGAATTCAAAGATATATTTTTTGAGGTTTTGTCATTAGATGTATGTAAGACTGATTTGGAGCCTTTAATAGCTGAAGCATATGATGTACCACCCAAAATTCTGTTTTTAATTTCAGCAACTTTCGAAGCCTTAAGGGGGCACTCATAGGCGACTGCTACGTGAGGTCCTTGGCAGTTATTACATTTAATTTTATCTTTTTGTAAACATTCTTTATAGAAATGGTTACCTGCACAGATGGAACAAACTTGGGCATTTTTGCAAGAACCACTAGTGTGGTTGAATTTGAAACAGTTAAAGCATTGAACTAAAGGTTTAAAATATTCTCTTACTTCTAGCCATAAATGTTCATAAGTAACATGACTGGGTCTGTTAATATTCAAAAAAGTTACCAATACTGTTGGGAGACTAGTAAGTGAGCCATCGGGAAGCTTCTTCTTAAACCTCTTGATACCTAAAACTTCACACCCAGGTGACTTCAAAGACGATAGAAGTTCAGAATCATCAATTTCAGTAGGGACCTTTATTACTCCCTGGCTTTCAATTTGATCAAAAGGTATCTTGACTGACCAGTTATGTTTGCTATGAATGGGCTTATTCATAATGAAAGAGTTTGCTTCTTTTTTTGTTGGAAAAAAGATCTTGATAAAGTAATGACCAATGGGCTTAACATAAGTGTTAGGTGGCACCAAGTCCTTAAGAATTTTATTAATTTTAAAGGGATCAATTTTTTCCTTGTTTTCCTGAAAAAGTAAAACGGGATAATCCTTTCGGTTCTGTTCTTCATAAATTGGAAGGATATCTTTGAATAAACCCCTTTTAGTATTTATGAACTTGGGTAACATCTTGGGAACCGGTTCATCTTCGCGGATACAAGTTGTACTCTTCCGCTTTAAAGTGGCATCGAAAGCCGAGGGCTCCATGAGCCCACCACTAAATTCACTCATGGAATTGAAAAAGGGCTAAAAACGGATTATTTATAGGTCAGAACAAATTAAATTTATTTAGTTTAAAAAAGAGCGCCTTTGAATTCGACTTTCCCGCCCTTTCTCTCCAGAGAGGTCTTACAGAATAGCACTGCAGTTAGTGATGTGACAGTATAGACATACCATCGTAGGTGATCGATATCTAATGAATGCATTTGTTATAAGTGTTGATATTGATAGATATAATGTTAATGTTTTTAAGCCTTTCTGTATAAAGAAAGCCGTGTGGTGCCGGTTCAGAATACCACCACACCATTTCCTCCCGTGGGTGTCGTAAAAGTCGACTATGGGATTAGCCGGAGGATGGGCAGCAGCTTCCTTCGATTACATTAACAAATCAACTGCGATCGCCAACCCGTCTGCCAAGCGTGGCGATTATGGCAAAACCCCCCAATGAGCCCACAACACACCCATATCGGTCGTTGTGGTGATCTTTGGGGGAGGCCTGTGTCCAGCAGTGGACTTCATTCGGCCGAAATGATGATGATGATGTATAAAGAAATTTCATGAAATTAAACATTAATGTCATAGGAGAGTCTAATCAAAGTATTTGTATAATCATGCATTTATTCGCCCCCTGCTACTCAATGTGTCTCATACTGTTATGAATAAAAAATCTGCTGTTTGTAATAAGATCGGACAGCATCATTTCGCCGCTGGCTGCCCTCTTGATGGTAACCATGTCGGGACCGATACCGAGGTGGGCAAGCTTTATGCCCTTCCTGTTATTGAAGAATTTATTTGTGGCACACAAATATTATTTGTGTGTTGGGTTTCTTCGCCGACACAACGTATTCTATTATATAATTAGATGTACTTAAGTAATTTAGTATTTGTTAGTGTATAAGATATAATAATTTGTAATATAATGTATGTTTACTTCTGGGGCAAAGTTGCCCGAGAACAAATAT
The DNA here is from genome assembly GCA_947459985.1 of Diloba caeruleocephala. NCBI lineage: Eukaryota > Metazoa > Arthropoda > Insecta > Lepidoptera > Noctuidae > Diloba > Diloba caeruleocephala. Next base: position 1,778,383 of record OX381630.1, read on the forward strand.
ATAAATAATTTTTATTTTATTAATTTTTATATCTGTTACTTTGTATAATGTTCATATTCATATACGCTTGCTTTGCTTAGCATATTAGTCTAGCTCTAGAGTACCTACGGTCTGTGAATCTCGCCCGAAGTCATAATTTTATTGATTAATTGCTAAACAATTTTTATTTTATTTCTATTGTCAATTTTGTTCTGCTACTATTGTTAAATTACAACGTCTTTAAAGTAAAATTAAATAAATACTTAAAGCAAAAATCCTAATACACTTTGCAAGTTTTTTGAAGACAAGATAAAATTTGTATCTTGTGATTAAACAAATTTTATACGTACTAAGTAAATAATATTTATATAATATAATAAGAATGATCAGATTTCGCTTTATTAATAATATAATATTAAAATGTACAAGATGTATAAAAAATTTATAATTAATATAAATAACCGCTGAATAATCGCCTTAACCTTCCTTTTAATATTTTAAGCAAACATAAATACTATTGTTATTGTATAGTAAAATTGCTGCGCCCTAACAGGGTTTCATATTGATACGCATCTAATTTTCTGTTAACTTATGAACATATAGATTGGTATCGCAACTAATACTGTAAGCACTCAATGTGAGCCATTTTTTCGAAATCAATGATGCTATCTGTAATAATGTATCTGACCTTAATTCTGCTACTAACCCCTTAATCAAAACCTTACATTTATTTTATCAAAATATGTGTGGCTTGTCCAACAAGAAAGATGAGCTTGTAGTATATTTAGATGACCTGGGCTATGAAATTGACTATATTTGTATAAGTGAACATTTCTTAAACAAAGATAATGTATTCATATTTAACTTGGATGGCTATAAGTTGGCAGCGCACAACGTTAGGGTTAATAAAAAAAGGGGTGGCTCGTTAATCCTAGCAAAGTGGCAATGTAATACGGAGGATCTTAAGATATGCAAAGATTTATATAAATTGGACAGTTTTGAGATAAGTGGTGTTAAAAACACTGACATAAATCTAAATATTTGTTGTTTATATAGAACACCAGATGATAAAAACTTTAATGACTTCATTGCGAGGTTAGAAAAGCTGCTGCAACATTTCTTCAACAAAATATGTATTATTTTTGGCGATTTCAACATTAACTTTTTAAAAGACAGCAAGCATAGGAATGAGCTTTTGACCCTACTTAAATGCTTTAATTTTCGACATTTGATCGAAACTAAAACTTTCATTCGCAACGAATCAGAATCTTGCATAGATAATATTTTTACAAATTTGCCAGAAATTAACATTTCCGGTTGCAATACTGATCACAACAAGCTTGCAGATGGGCATGCGGGTCTTTTTTGTACAATATCCTGTGAAAAATCAATTGTAAAGAGCAAGGATTTAAGTTATTCTGTACATCGCCGTGTCTATTCCAAAACAAATAAAGAGAGTTTTAGACAGAAACTAAAAGAGAGTGACTTAACGAACTGCAACATAAATAGTTTCTTAAGTAAATTTCAAAACGTATTTAAAGAGGCCTTTAAGAAAATTAAAATAAAGATTAATCTTAACAAGAAAGGGAAACCTTATTGGATTTCTAAAGGTATAAAAACAGCAAGCAAAATGAAGAGGTTTTTAAATACACGAATAAAACAATCTGATGAAACATCAATAAACAAATACAGTGCTAATTACATAAGAACGTATAAAAAAGTAATAAAAATAGCGAAAAAGCTTGCAGTTGAAAGAGAACTTAAAGCAGCTAAGGATAAAAGAAAAGAAATATGGAACATAGTAAACAAACACCGAAATAAACAGAAACTGAGAAATTATGACAATCACTTGTTAAGAATAGGGGATAAAATTATAGATAAATGTCCAGAAATTGTTGAAATATTTGCGGACATATTTGACCACAAAACTAGTGAGATAAATACAGATAAGACTCATAATAAATCTGCAGCGTTGGAATTTCTGGGAAATCATTCCAAAAGAATAGCGCCAGATATGGACATGAAACTGACAAATAGCACTGAAATTGGGAAAATCGTAACAAAAATGCAGTCAAAAACGTCATACGGGTATGATGAAATTCCGATTACTATAATAAAAGAAAACATCGACATCTTGTCTGAACCCTTAGCTGTATTTTTTAACAATTGTATTATAATGAATATATTTCCAGAGCAGTTGAAAATTGCCCGAGTACTGCCAATTTTCAAGAAAGGTATTAAGACGGATCCAAAGAACTATAGGCCAATTTCTCTGCTACCAACGATTTCTAAAATATTTGAGAAACTCATAGAATCCAGATTGGTTTTACATTTAAACCACCACAATATTTTGAACAAGAGTCAGTTTGGGTACCAAGCCTGTATTGGCACTACAGACGCAATTGACTCTCTTATCTATGAGGTAGTTACTAAATTAAATACAAATATGAAAGTGGCTGGCCTATTCCTTGACCTCACTGCTGCTTTTGACACAGTAGATCATGACATACTAATAGCAAAACTAGATCATTATGGCATTAGAGGCAGTATCTTCCAATCATATTTAAATAATAGGCAACAATTCGTAGAATTAAAATCTATTGAAAATAAGCAAGAAGTGGTAACGAAATCCAAAGTGATCAACATTAAACGTGGCGTGCCTCAAGGGTCAATACTCGGTCCAATCTTCTTTATTATATTTATAAATGACCTTATTAATTCTGCAACTGCTTCTATCCCAAATGCGAAGGTCATTGTATACGCAGATGATACTAATGCCATAATTCCAGCTACCAGCATACAAGACCTTACTTTAAAAATCGACACAGCACTTGTAACCTTCAACAACTGGTTCTTGGTGAACAATTTAAATCTGAATGTCGAAAAGACCCACATTATTTTATTTAAAGCTACAGCACACAATAATCAGTCAATTGGGGTCCAGAGCAATGGTCGATCAATTGAAGTCACAAATTGTGTGAAATTTCTGGGTACCTATATTGATGAATTACTGAACTGGAAAAGTGAAATTAATTCTATAGAAAGTACTATTAGTTCTGCTTGTTTCGCTATTAGGAGTCTAAGAGATACGGTTGGTATGGATCATTTGAAGCTAATGTATTATGCCCTTGTAGAATCCAAATTGAGGTACAGTGTAAAATGCTGGGGAAACAGCTACCACTACAATATGCAAAGAGTATTCATTTTACAAAAAAGAGCTATTCGCACAATGGTACGTATCCCCCCCTGGGAATCTTGCAAGGAGTACTTTGATCGGCTCCAAATTCTGACACTTCCCAGTCTTTACATTTTAGTAGTCCTAATGGATGTTGTTAGACATAGGTACAAATATGAAACAGAGGATGAGAGAATAAACAGACTAAATACTAGAAGAAAAGATCTTAAGGTTCCATTTCTAGCAAAGCTTAATATTGCGAAGCACTGTTGTCGATATCAAGCAGTCAGATTATTTAACTCACTACCAGTTGATTTAAAAATTATTCATAGTCCAAATATATTTAAAACTAAACTGAAACAGCTTTTGTTGAAGATGTGCTTTTACTCACTGAATGATTTTTTTTCCTACATGAAAAACACCAAATAAATTTGACTGTTTTTTTTTTTTTTTTTTTTTAATATATTTCTATCATTTGGACAATTTAATGCTTGAACAAGCTTGTTTTATTAATTTAATTGTATGGTTGATTTTAATTATTATTGATAAAATATTATGTATTAATAGTATGGCATGTATTTCCTATTTTTAATGTATATTTAAATGTTAAATTTTATATTCAGACACAATTGTAAAATATTGTTACGGAATAAATGAACTGAACTGAACTATGAATGCAATAAAGATTTGAGTTTGAGTTTGAGTTTGAATCCCGATGTAACACAAATAGCATACGTTCATTTTGAGATAGTCTATTATTGTATACATAATCAGCCCATTACTCTCTCACCGCTCACCGCTGGGCACGGGCCTTTCCTCACCATAAGAAATGTTAGGCCTTAGTCCACAAGGTTTTTTATTGGTCCGATGGAAATACATCATGTACTTCCTCCGCCCCGGGAAAGGGCAGAGGGGTATGCCGGACTCCTACCGGCTAAAACCACCGGAGTGGTCATCTTCGGCACCGAAGGGAGGCTCCAGGAACTCTAATAATCTCCACCTAGAGCCACCCATTGGTGCCACGCCTTTAGGCACATCTCGGATGGGATGACTGTAAAGCGGTCACCCCCTCTAGGGGAGAGAAGGTGACTGTAAAAAGGCCACCTCCCCAGGCACTTCTCGCGGGGATTATAAAGGAGTCCCCCGAAGCCCGGCTATGCGCTATGCTGCGCACAGCGGTACGTGACCACATGCATACCACCGTCTTCCCGGGGGTCACTCGGTATGAGCACGCATATTTCCCAATAAGCGCGCTCGCGACCTTCAAGGCCCCCCGCCATATAAAGACGACAGGGGGCTCAGGCGTGTTGGACACGGGCGCCGCAGCGGTTGTTACCCCAGCTCCGTGTCCTCCTCCTCCGAGCAGGATTGGCCCTCTCCCGATCCCGCTCTGCGACCTCCTTCTGGAGCATTACGCTCTCACAGAAGGAGACCACAGCACTCTGTCTGTCTGCGCGAGTCTTTGTGAATTAAACTATATTGGACATATAGTTTGCTGTGTGCTGCCCATCCTCCGGTTAATCCATAGTTACCTTATACAACACCCACGGGATGAGATGGGTTGGTGCTATTCGTAGCCGGCACCACACGACATATACGATATACTATTTTGTCTGGCACGAATTCTCTCTGTATTTTTTTTATTAAACGACTACCTATTTTATCATAAACTGTACCTACCTAATATAAAACTTCGCAAAAGCCAGTGGGCATGGAAGAAAAAAGTGGTATATAACTTTAGTCATTTTATTATTTATTTATTCAATAACTAGCACTTTGCTTGACTTCACTTGGAATTAAGAATTTCCTAAACAAACTTCAACAATTCGTTTAACCTAATTAAGTATTTATTCTATTTACTAGCTTTTACCCGCGGCTTCACTCGCATTGAAACCATTAAGTCTTTTTTTTTTCAATAGAAAGTACCTATCCTATGTTACTTCTAATACCTCAAACAAACTTACATTGACATTTATAATATTAGTATAGATTCAATAACTTTAAATTTTTTATTAGTCACCAGTGGAAATTGTACATGAACTTCCTTCGCCCCGGGGAAGGGGTATACCGGACCCCCCTACCGGCTAAAACCACTGGAGCGGTATCTTCAGCACCAAAGGGGGGCTCCAGGTCCTCGTAAGATCACACTAGAGCTGCCTATTGGCACCACGCCTTTAGGCACTGACAGACTGTAAAGCAGCCACCCTCTCTAGCGTAAAAAAGTCGCGCAGGCACTTCTCGGGTTCAACTTCTAATAGTTCAAAGTCCATACAGTCTAGGTTGATGAGTAGCCGTGTGTACCAACCGCATACTCGTACGTACCTTTGGGCTCTCTTATTAGAAAATCCTTTGAATTTGGGCGGCATAATAACTTCTCCAGTTGTTATAGCTTGTAGTATCACAGCAAATCTCGGACTAGCTCTTTGTCCAACCCACTGATGGTCGCAGTTTAAATGAGAAACACGAAAAATTGCAATAAAAATCAATTGATATGATGACAAGAAAATAAATAAAAATTGTGGTATAACGTTTTATTATAAAACAATCACATAAAATAATCTGATTTATGTAAGTATGTAGTACATGCTAGGTACCTAATTTGGAATATTTTACAATTATTATAATATGGTTAAAGATTTACAAGATAAAGCAATTTTTTATATTTACAAGATAAAAATACATCTCGGCAGTATAACGTTGCCAATCTATACAAATAAATAAAATTGAAGTGTCTGTTTGTAATGTCAAAATAACAGCTTTTTACTAAATGCATATAAGTGCATGCATAAAAGTATATACGGTACCTATAACAAAAACACAATTTTTAATTTTTTTGTCTGTCTGTCTGTTTGTTCCGGGTAATCTCCGAAACGGCTGAACCGATTTTGACGGGACTTTCACTGGCAGATAGCTGACATTATAAGGGATAACTTAGGCTACTTTGATTTTAGAAAAATAATTAGGGTTCCGTGCGAAAACAATAAAACCCTTGAAATCCAACATATATATCCTATGTCAAGTGTCTATGTCGAAGTACTCTAAATTTCTTTTAAATTAAACGCGGGTGAAACCGCGGGTCCCAGCTAGTATATAATAAAAATTTATTTCTTTTTCTTTTTTTTTAATACGTTGCCCCTCACTAGGATTTCTCCTGTGTCGTGGGTGCGTTTACAGACATGAATTCCACATACAATACACACAGACCGGGAACAACTACCTGCAGATCATACAAATATTTGTTCCGTGCGGGAATCGAACCAACGACCGTGAGCGCAGCAGTCGACTGTATCAGCCACTGCACCAACCATGCCGTCAAAAATATATGTTTGCTTTCGGAGATTTCGGTCGTACGTACGATACCTACCTACGTTGCTGCGTACTTGGTCTGGTGGTTCGGCGCTGTTGCAAGCGCCATGCAACAACTATCGGGAGCTCAAAATAAACGAAAAACATGGTAAATATCCCGTTTCCAGTTCTAATAATTGTGTCAGTGACCATGTCAGTTTAAAAACTTATATTTCCAGACATATCCATAGTGACGTGCGCGCTACGTCTTACATAACATACATTTAAAATATTAAGATTGGTCCTATAGACCCATACAGGAAAACATAACATCCTCTTATGACTTATTAATAAAAAGAGAAAACGGTGTATGAACCAACTTTAGTTAAAACTAGCTGGGACCCGCGGTTTCACATGCGTTTAATTTAAAAGAAATTTAGAGTACTTCGACATAGAATATATATATTGGATTTCAAGGGTTTTATTTTTGTCGCGCGGAACCCCAATTATTTTACTAAAATAGCCGAAGTTATTCCTTATAACATCAGCTATCTGCCAGTGAAAGTCCCGTCAAATTCGGTCTAGCCGTTTCGGAGATTACCCGGAACAAACAGACAGACAAAAATGTCAATATTGTTTTTTTGTTATTTGTACCGTATATACTTTCATATGCATTTAGTAAAAAGCTGTTATTTTGACATTACAAACAGACACTTTAATTTTATTTATTTGTATAGATATGTTTCATCCTTATACATAATTGCCACGTTGGGTTTTCAAAATTAAAAGACAACACCTGTTTTACCGAAAATTGGTACGGGAACCGTTTTATCTATACAAATAAATAAAATTGAAGTGTTTGTTTGTAATCTATACATCTATACAAATAAATAAAATTGAAGTGTCTGTTTGTAATCTATACATCTATACAAATAAATAAAATTGAAGTGTCTGTTTGTAATCTATACATCTATACAAATAAATAAAATTGAAGTGTCTGTTTGTAATCTATACATCTATACAAATAAATAAAATTGAAGTGTTTGTTTGTAATCTATACATCTATACAAATAAATAAAATTGAAGTGTCTGTTTGTAATCTATACATCTATACGAATAAATAAAATTGAAGTGTCTGTTTGTAATCTATACATCTATACAAATAAATAAAATTGAAGTGTCTGTTTGTAATCTATACATCTATACAAATAAATAAAATTGAAGTGTCTGTTTGTAATGTCAAAATAACAGCTTTTTACTAAATGTATATGAAAGTATATACGATACCTACAACAATTTGATTCTTCTTCTTCTCTTAGATTATGGCTTCTGTAGGTTATCTTCCACAATTTCGCCAATGTCAAGTTTAAGGCAACGTCGTACGGTCGTACGTACGGAGGCGCGGTCTTCGTTTGCCAGATGATCGGAAAATCCGGGGAAGTTTCGGATCAGTCTCCGTAAGTACCTGTGTTGTGCAAGTGTGTATGTGCAATGCGCGCCTGCGCGGTTAAACTAGTGATGGGTCCCTCGCTCGTGAGATTTGATTTGAGTCCCACGGCGCGAAAATTTTAAAGAGTTAATCGTAGTTCAACTTTGAACCACCTCATTCCCAGAGAGTTGCGATTGTCAAAACTGTGAGCGGGCGAAAATATATAGGGTTATAATAATAGAGGTTTTGAAGTCGGTATATTTTAGTTAAAACGTTTTATTTGTTTCTTTTTAGTGCAAATAAATGTAAGAACTTTTTCCAGTTTGGTACCAGAATTTTACACAAAAAATAAGAAAGACTCAAATCGTACAAACCACTGCTATTACTAAGTTTCTGGGTTGCCTCCTGCGAGAGTGAGGATTTTCTTTTTAGAAAATGAATTTGCTTCCCTCCCCCAATTTCGTGTGGCCCGTTTCGAATGCTCACCTGGTGCTATATCCAGTAAAAAGCCAAAATGTTTGAAATTTGTAAACTCTTTCTCATGAAGCTTAGGATATAGGGGTGCTAGTGACAGAGGAAAGTAGATCAGTGTGGAATATAAGCCACAACTAGGGTCTGGACTCGTCATTTCCAATGGATAACTGTCGAAATCGAAGACTCGAAGGGTCAACATTGTTGAGAAGTCTAGGTTGATTAGAGGATGTATGTTGGATATTGCAATATGAGGGATATTGGAGGAAAGCCAACGACAGAGACTGGTCTAATCATGTTGCTTCTAGCTGTAACAGATTTTCTTCTAACAAGATCAATTGTTCGAATCTTACTAATATCATGCATCTGATGTAATTTTCGGCAGTCTCCCATCTTCAAACAGATAGTAGTGTTCTTTAGATAACCCCTCAACGTCCCTGGGATTGAACGGCCTCCCATCTTTGTACTTCCAATGCACTTTTTTAAAGTGATGCCTCATATCTCGGACCATGTAGAACATATAATCACATAGTGGACAGCAAATGGTTTTCTCCAAATGTTTCTTCAATCGATGAGTTTTCATCATGCTTGAAGATCTAAATTTTTGCCCACATATATCACACGAGTATGGTGATTCTCCTGTATGCATCCTAAAATGCATTTTTAGACATACTCTGTTGGCAAATTTCTTGCCACAAATGGAACAGAAGCAACTATTGTCCGTTGTATGAGTTGCAATATGCTCTTTCAGACGTATTTTACCACAGAAATCTTTGCTGCATATATGACACACATAAGGTTTGATTTTTAAGTGGTACCTATTCATATGAGCTTCTAAATCACATTTCTTTCTCACTATATGTCCACATAATTCACATTCTATGGATGGCTTGCTTTGAACAATTTTTTTCTTTGGCTTATCTGTTGTGTCAGGGTGGACTTGCTCTAAATGCCTTTTAAGACTTGAAGGCTTAATAATCTTGTCACACTGAGGACATGGTTCAGGGTCCATGTGGACCTTCTGGTGAAAACGAAGCAGAGACTCTAGATGAAAAGACTTCCCGCATACTTCACAAACATGACATAAAATCACATCTCTTTTGTAAGGACACCTCACGGCATGCTGTGCGTAAAATGATGCAGCCACTTTTTTATTGCAAGCTGTGCATTTTATTCTGTGAGTATAATGTCTTTGATTATGGATGTATAGTTTCATCAACGATTTGAACTGTTTGGAGCAAACTTTGCAAGGGTAAATGTCATTTTCATCGTGCAATTTCTCATGTTGCTGCAACTCCTTAATATTTTTGAACATTAGGTCACATAGAGAGCATTCAATGTGTTTCCTCCTTTTCTTACACTGTATGCCTCCATGTACTCTTGCATGATGCTCATTTAACTGGATGCTAGTCAGGAATCTGCTTTTACAAAGAGTGCAAGCGTGAACTTCTGCATTATGCCTTAAATTCTCATGATTCGTCAACTCGTCTGCATTGTCAAATGATGCATTACAGTTGTTACAAGAAAATGCCCGTATGACATACTTACAGGCTTTTTTATGGTTTTCCAAGGGGTTAGTATCTTTAAATTCAAAATCACAGTATGGGCAGGTAAGATCTTGATGGAATTGTACTATATGGGTCTTCAAACTCAGTTTAGTATAAAACTGCTGTCCACAGTCTGCACAAGTAAACGGATGATGGTCCAAATGTTCTCGGTTAGCATGACCAATCAAATGTTCTTTTCTTCGTGTGACGTAATCACAATCTATGCATTTAACTTTATTCACATGGCTTAAGATCTGCTCTCTATAAGACATTAAATACTTATAATGGATGCATGGCATTACAAAACATTCGGAGCAAGAAAACTTGCATTTATGCTTCTGTAATTCGGACTCCATAAAGTTTCTCAGGCACATAATACATTGAGATTTACCACTGGTATCATTAACCAAGTGACTTATTTTGAAATGAGTGTCTAAGGATTCTTGGCTGTAGTACACTAAGTCACAAAACTTGCAAAGGTACACCAAGTTAACATGGTAAGTCCTTAAATGATTCATTAATTCTCCTTCTGGAAGAATAACTTGACATAATTTGCATCTGGCTTTTGAATGGGTCTTGTAATGTATGTTCAAATATTGCCGAGTGTTATAAGATTTATCACACAATTTACACCGAAATACAGATGTTTTATGCTTGGCTTTTTCATGTTCTTTTAGAGATCTGTAGGTGGTAAATATATCTGGGCAGTCAGCGCATTCATATGTGTTGTACCGAGGGACTTGAGTTGAATTTCTTAATGAGCTTAAAGGCTTGATAACTATATGGCCTTCTTTCAAAGTAATGTTTGGTGTTCTATTTGATTTTGCTACCTTAATTTCTTTGATTTCCTGTACCTGCCTTGGTTTTTCTACTGCCTTTTTCAGTGCAACAATGTCTGGTTTCTCTAGTTTTTCAATAACTTCTAGCTTAGGCAAAACTGTTTCTTTCATAGCTATTGGAGTGGCAGTTGGCACAATTTCAGTCATAGACTTGAGGTCTATGATTGTCTTGTATAATTCGGTATCATTTTCCAAGACAATCATTACATTGGCATTGTCATATTTGACAGTGTCGTCGAGCTGCTCATTGACGTCAATTACTTTGGAATAAATATCTGAGACACAGTTCTGGAGAATTTTGGACAGTTGTTTAGTATTGTGGATAAAGAGATAAGACTGAATCGTCTTTTCCGTACAACTGTCGCATAGGTGCGGGCTGGACATGAGGTTTTCAATCTGGAAAAAAAAGTTGAACTATTAATCTACTATGTTAAACAAAGTTTCAAGTGATTAAATAGAGAAAAGTTATTTGTACGTTAAAATATTTTTGAAGTAAAAACTTCTTTTAGCGCGGTATGCATACTTTTAGATGAGATAAAATCTCTGGGCTCGCGCACCGTTATGAGAATCTGACCTGGAGAGATCACATAATAGCCAAAAGAGAACAAGCAAATCGAAAACTGAGAGATCTGTATTGGTTAATAGGCAGACAATCTTCACTAAGCCTGGAAAATAAACTATTAATTTATAAATCTGTGATTAAACCAGTGTGGACATATGCCATAGAACTCTGGGGTTCAGCCAGTAACTAGAATGTTGAAATACTGCAGCCCTCCCAAAATAACATACTAGCGCAATGTACCCTGGTTTATTAAAAACCACGAAGTACATAAATACTTGGAAATTCAAATGGTTATGGATGAAGTCAAAAAGTCATGTGAGGCCTATAAACACTGACTAGAGCGACACAAGAACAAAATAACCACAGCGCTTCTTGACACAAGCAATAGTATAGTGCGACTGAAAAGAACTCAACTTGCCAAACTCTGAGTTTAAATTCAGTATGAATAAGAGATGTCACATCACAGGATGTGCATAATCTCAATATACATTATGAAAATCAACATATCTGAATATAGCTGGTTGATCGCAGATGGATAAATAAAATAAAAAATAAATAAATGCTATTTCATGGTAAATTTTCATTATGCCAATGACAATTGCAGACAGAGCCCTTGGTATCCCCATCAGGTAGCCTGTACAAAGGACTTGGGAGACACTGACAATAATATATGGTTTCCACTCAATTTGTACAATTTGTATAAAATTTCATTATACTCATACTTTTGTTTACAAAACTATACACACATTCTATCATGGGCAGCAATGGGATTGTTACTGAAATAAATTATTTATTTGATTGTTTGAATTGAGTTGTTCCGTTTATTCTATTACAATCTAATAACAATTGTTGTTATTCAACTGTTATTCAGGCAGACTGTCAGTCAAGAGTACACTGAGTGTGTGGTTAGCAATTGGTGATGCAATGTGCAAGTTGATCAGTGCAATTTGATTGTTGGTATTAGATTTTTTACTAGCTATCTCGCATTGTACACATTTGTATTTGATTATTAATTATTTTATTACGGCACGGTTGGTGCAGTGGCTGATACAGTCGACTGCTGCGCTCCGGGTCGTGGGTTCGATTCCCGCACGGAACAAATATTTGTATGATCTGCAGGTAGTTGTTCCGGGTCTGTCTGGGTATTGTATGTGGAATTCATGTCTGTAAATGCACCCATTACACAGGAGAAATCCTAGTGCAGGACAAGGTTTAAAAAAAAAACATTCAATTATTAGACTAGATGTACTCACATCATCATTAAACACATAATTGACAATATCCTGCAAACACTTAGAGAATGTCTGTTTGCTGATCACAAACTCCATATCAACAGAACTAAATTTGCCTTGGTTCTCTAGGCATAATCCACAGAACTTTGGAGATGACCATACTGTCTTAAGTTTCTGTTTTATCCAATTTAAATTGTTTGATAAGAGTGTTTCGCTGAATTTTGCTTCTGCCATCATAAGTAGTTCTGTAAAAAAACGCATACATTTTTAACTATTGGTATTTAGAATGCAAGTGGTGTTTTATCATAGTGGGATAAATCTCTTAATAAAGAAGAATGTTTGAGACAGATATTTTTAGGCTGTTTCTTTATTTATGCTATTTTGCCAACATCAATAGCAAGATTGCCACCTTTTCTTGATGCAAATAAGATGTTTCAATTGCCATATTAGTCAAAATATAGTATATTTTTATTTGTTAAGCAGCTTCTTAGTTTATGCTATTTTGCCAATATCAACAGCATGATTGCCACCTTTTCTTGGTGCAAATATGATGTTTCAATTGTCATTAGTCAAAATATAGTATTTCGCATACTATGAAAATCTATAATACATTAATATAATTTAGACAATGCTTCTGCGTTTTAGTATTTAGAGTAAACATTTTTGAACTCTTGCAAGTTTTATAAACACCTTTAATAATTTTATGTGTAAAATATGCCTGGGTTTTTGTCACTCAGCAATTTATTTTAGTTCATATAAGTCAATCTATCCATTAGGTCGGCGATGGAATAATATTATATCTTCTTCTTCTTCTTCTCTTAGATTATGGCTTCTGCAGAGTATCTTCCACAATTTCGCTAATGTCAAGTATAAGGCAACGTCGTACGGTGTTTAGAATAATGAATCTTTACATATTTATAAAAAAAATCTCAAAAATGAAAAAATTCTATAAAATATGTGGGCAACGTCGTACGGTTTTCCTAATATTATATCGGCCTAGAACAAACATTCTAATCAGATAAGTCCGTCACTTTATTTTATTTCAACAGAAAACTACCCAATACACTACTCATCTATGCTTAAAATTCTTCTTCTTCTCTTAGATTATGGCTTATGTAGAGTATCTTCCACAATTTCGCCAATGTCAAGTAAAAGGCAACGTCGTACGGTGTTTAGAATAATGAATCTTTACATATTCATAAAATATTTCTCAAAAATGAAATAATTCTATAAAATATATGGGCAACGTCGTACTGTTCAATTGTTATTTTCATGCTTAAAATTAAAACTAAGACTTGGAGCAAATTGACTTTGTCAGTGTCATCTAAGGTATTCAAGCAATTCTTCAAGATGTTGTGGAGCATAATCATCCAGTGCTAAAAATGCTAACATTTACTGCAAAACGCCCTGAATTTATTTGTTTTGATTGTTTCATCAAATTGAAACGGCTAGGTTATGTTACGTACGAGATTATTGGGACAAAATGGCGTATTTTCCCAACGCTAAGCAATCTGTTGACAAGAATTCAATACACAAGTTTAAAATAGAACAAATAATTACCTATTCCCTTAGACAGAAGAATTATGATTTAAAGGAAGACAGCTGCTTACCTTGTACTTCTCACGTTCCAGATTCGTTCTTGTTCGGTTGATAAAATTAGCCTGATCAATCATATGCCCTCAGTGGAACGTTACGTGTGTTATAATATTTAAATATATACTCCATTCATGAATTTGCAGACGAAAATACTAATGATTAGGTTGGCTAAAGTATGGCCTTGATAAGATGAGGTGAAAAATGCACAGAAATTAAAAGACATGGAATGTTTTTGAGCTGTGTACTTTTTTTAAATTAACCCTCGGCTCCGCTTCACTCTGGCACTGTCATCGTTCGGACGTTCGGTCGTTCCGCACCGCGCCCGAACTTGATTAACCAATTGCTTCAGTGTTGCTTGATGCAAAATATAAAATAGAATTACAGATTTTATACACAAGTTAAACTTTTATTTATATCAAAAGGTAGGAAGAAATCAAGCAGCTGCTATAATCTGCCCTCCAGGATTACCTTATTCCATGGTGAGATAAAAAGACTACCCAGATAATAAATAAAACTTTTTAACAAAAAAAATACCGACTTCAAAACGATATAAAAATTATTATGGATCACCATCGCTTATATAAGGCTTTTAATACTGATATACTTTGCAGCATTCGTGTTCGCAGGATGACTAAGGTGACCAGCGTCGTTACAGATTTAAAAAAGTTATTTTATATTATCTACCCTACAACTCTAATTATTATCTAGATGCAGAGAGATGATGCACACATTAAGCAAGCACTGACAATGTCTTGATGTCAAACAAAATACCACACTAAAAACATTTCAGCCGTCAACACCGAATTTCACAGAACATGTCGACATCATTTCATTTCGGCCGAATGAAGTCCACTGCTGGACACAAGCCTCCCCCAAAGATCACCACAACGACCGATATGGGTGTGTTGTGGGCTCATTGGGGTTTTGCCATAATCGCCACACTTGGCAGATGGGTTGGCGATAGCAGTTGAGTTGTTAATGTACTCGAACGACGCTGCTGCCCATCCTCCGGCTTACCCTTAGTCGACACCCACAGGAGGAGATGGGGTGGTGGTACTCTGAGCCGGCACCACAAGGCATAGCTGGCACCGCACGACAGAAAAAGTCGACATAACACTTTTAATTTACAGATTTTATGAACTTTAGTGTTGGGTAGGAATCTATAATATTATAAATTTGTAAAAACGCTATTACTACTTATTAAAAATGTTTTCAACATAGACTAAATGGACTTCTCTGGGTCCAAAACAAAGGTCCTTGTCAGGATTTTCTCACTTTATAGTTTTGGTGCATATGTTTCACCAAGGAATTTGATTTGTTTTCTTTCCTGATGTTTTTCATTGATAATTTGAAGATATCTATGTCTCCATGCAGATATCTCATATTTTTCGACAAGTAATACCTTGAATTTCGATTAATTTTAAATTTTAAAGATTTTATTAATAAATAAATATTTAATAAAGAATAAAGATGAAAAATTTGTCTCGAAAGCATGCTTAACTACATTTATTTTAAAGTAAAGTTGTTTAAGATTTACTTGTCCGCTGCCAAGCATCAGTAACTGTTTTCATGTATTTATGGCTAGTGAAGCTATCGGACAGAAAACGATGTACACACGGCTAGTCAAGTCAAGCTCGACACCCTATACAACCATAACTATGCTTTATGCGATGCAGGCATTTGTACGAAAGGGACTGCCTATCGTGGCATCGGCCAATCATAGCATTTGTTGCTTTAAGCACACAGACGCACTTTTTTTGAAGAAAAAAAACGCTCGCCGTTCGTATCCCAACGTGAACGTTCGAATATGAACGTTATTTTTATGCAGATAATGTTCATACTCATATAAAACGCTTGCTTTACTTATCATAGTAGAAACATTATAATTAATTATTTAACAATACCTATTGATAAGTCTCAACAGGTTGTTTTAATGATTTTAAAGTAGATAAATTCCATTCAATGTTAATTAGCTTTTTCAAAATTCTGGCGTATCAATATTTTTACAATTTATTTTAGGTAGGTGCATACTGTATGGCAATAATTATTTATTTTATTCATAAATATTTTTGTAATTAGAATTACCTATTCACACATATTATTACACTTATTGTCTTTTGTTATTATTTTCAATTGTTGTTGTTTGTTTATTGCGCTTTTGAGTAACACCGTTAATTTTCGTATGCACGGCTACATGTCAAGCTATAATTTGCAGTATAAGCTAATCTCTTATGTATAGGTTTTCCGTAAAACCCGAGATCAGCCTATACTGGAAATGTATTGCTTGATATGTGGACGTGTGTACAGGTGCTTACCAAACATAAATATAAACTCGTAACATTATTTACCTTCATTTATATCACATATCATTAGATAAAGTTATTCCATTAGTACCTATGGATAATAGGTTTAGAAATGCAAAACGAAATCTCTTCGAAACTAGAAAAGCAAGCTCAGTTATTAAAAAAAACTTCTTGATTGATGAGTAACACGGTTGATTGTCGTTCGGCATCAGTATCCAACTCACTCACTCAAACTTGCGTCCATCAAGCGCATCTGCAATCGCGTCTCGCAAAGGCACTCACTCACACGTGCGTCCATCGAGCGCATCTGCGATCACGTCTCCCAAGGGCAAGAATCTTGCGAGTCCAGTGGCTTTGTGCGTTTTGAGTGTATGACTTGTCAATACTTCTAAATACTCGATACGCGTTTGTATGCAGATGAGAGACTAGGTTTTAAGACCTCTTGGGAGAAACCTAGTCTCAAAACCTGTTTGAGTATATACGTCTCACTTCTAGCGCAAGCCTAAGCCTAGTGGTAGTGCCTACTGCCTAGTGCTAAGTTGAATGATCGATTAAATTAAATGGAACTTATCCAACTAGACTAGTCTTTCGGGATTACAAAGTATCGCGAAAATTGCTGGATCGTGCTAATAAATACGACCAGTCGAACGACCATCTCTAATTTTCAATTGTCTCTCGGTCTTTCAGTAAATACCATATAAAAAAAAGTACTCTGTCTCTGTGAATTGTGATTGCCTAACATGACACTGGCAAAATGATACACGGATAGACAATTGCCATATACTTATCTTGACACTGGCAAAATACGGGCAAAATGTTTTTTTTTTTTTTTTTTCATGGCAATTGTATTCCATTTTGCCAGTGTCAAGTTAAGAGGGCAAAATGTTGTTCATTTGATAAATAAAAATAATTGCCATAAAAAAAAAAGTGATTGTGAAGTGATTTGACCGAATAAAAACTGTTAAAAAAACAATTGAACCGTACAACGTTGCCGACGTATTTTATAAATTATTTTCAGTTTTGCGAAATATTTTATGAATATGTAAATATTAATTATTCTAAACACCGTACGACGTTGCCTGGTTGCCTTATACTTGACTTTGGCGAAATTGTGGAAGACACTACAGAAGCCATAATCCAAGAAAAAAAGAAATAAAAACTTCTACGTTGCTGAAGTTATTTGTAGACTTTTAATATTTCAATAAAATATTGTTTATTCTGAACACTTAACAACGTTGTCGTTATACATGATATTGGCGAAATTGTAGACGATACTCCTCAGAACCCATAATCGAAGAGTTGTAGTTGAGAATACTGTATAGAAATAGAAGCTTTAAGAGCAATGAAAATAGATTTCTTCATGAAAAATCAATTTTATCTTCAATAAAAATGGATTTATTAAATATATTGGTGAATCAAAAAAAATTAAGGAGTGTTTGCTTCCTATGTTTTAAACAAAGTGAAAATACAATAAGTTTATATGAAAACATAGAAATTAATGATGAATACTTTGATTTAAATTTAACTTTATGGAATATTATGAAGAACTTATTTCCAACACATGTATGTACCTTATAAATATCAGATAACTGTTCCTGTATAGCTTACCATAGTACTCCTGTATGTTAAGGAGCTAGTTTATTTTATTAGTACCTCCCATGAACCTACAGTCTACTATGTGATCTTCAAAAGGCGTCCGTTCTTGTTGAGCTGTGTATCTGTTTCTTGAAAAATTTAATGCCTGTTATCTCCAAGCGTCCTCTATATTAGTACTTAATAGATGATTTTCCATGTGGCTCTTGGTTGCTCCGCCACCCAGGTGTGTCAAAAAAGGCGACTAAGGGTTGATATCAAGGGGATGGGCAACAGCATCCTCCCCTGTGCAATTAACAACATACTGCAATCACCAATTTGCCTGCGATGCATGGTGATTATGGCAATTTCTCCTTGGAATGTTATTGTAGCAGTCGTTGAAATGCCCATGTTCGGCAGTAGGTGTCAACATTCACAGGCTGATGAGATGCAAATTACCTCCAAAGTGATGACACAATTGTGGCAATCTATGAACAAAGGCCTCCCTGCCTTTGTTCACCAGTGGACATCTTTTGGCTGGTATAATAAATGGTAAAATAAAATTATTTTGGATAATTTTTGTGTAAAAACCTTCACTGCATGTACTGTTGAATAGCTCAGATGTAGATAGTGATATATCTATGAACACGTCTTCTTCGGATCAACCTAGCCTACCTGCATGCAATACATGCATCATACTGGTCAATGGGTGCCATCATCAGTCCTTAACTGTCATGCAATATTATTTTAATGGCACATTTATGATTAATATACTTCATCAATTTCACATTCTGGCAGTACTTTATTCCCACATAAAGTAGAAAGTTAAAAAAAAAGTTTAGTTTTTTGCTGGCTTTTCTCCCTAAGACTATCCTATCCTATCCTATCAGCCATTTATAAGTCTACTACTGAACAAAGGCCTTCCCCATCGATTTCCACAACTGTGTCATAATTTCGGGGGGTACTTGCCAATACTCACCACGCTTGGCAGGCGGGTTGGTGAGCGCAGTATGGCCCTTTCACAGAAGGGATGCTGCTGCCCATCCCTCAGGTTTAGATTCCCTTAGTCGCCATCTACGACATCCACGGGAGGAGATGGAGTGGTGCTATATTCTTAATCCAGACACCACACGGATAAGACTATCAACTTGCAACCATGCAACTAAATTCTGACTATTTGTAAGTGCCTGTGAAACATATGGTTGGTTTACATGAAAAAAAATCGTGTATTGGCTGGTGGCCATGAAATGGTCTACTTTACTTGTAAAAAGCTATAATCTCCATTCAGGAATTTCTATTTCCAGGAGCTGTTACTGCCACAGGCCTGTGAAGACTGTGCTACTCTAATCATTAAAATATTCAACCTATTGCAAGGAAACTATATTAAAACTGAAATGCTTAATAACTTAGTGAATAGTATAAATGAAGAAGTTGACAATATAATTGAATGTGGAAGGAAACCAAAGAAATACAAATTAAAAGTTAATTTACCAACTTGTGAAAGTATAATGAACAGTTCAAGAAAGACTTTAAATAAAATAGAGTGCAAGAAATGTGATATGAAATTTAAATCTAAAGTGCTACTACAAAAACATGTAAAATATATACATAAGAGCACCAATGAAGCTATTATCTGTGAGATTTGCGGAAAAATATTCAATAAAAGTTCAACATTAAAAGTGCATCTTAGTTGCCACAAAGAAAAACAATGCCCATACTGCTTTAAAATGTTAAAATCTCACTCTCATTTCAATTTACATTTGAAAAATCATAAAGGTGCAATCAAAAGAAACAGACACATCAAATATTACTTCTGTGCCAACTGTGACTATAGAAGCATCAATAAAAACACATTGGAAGCACATATCAACAAAGTCCATTTAAACATTAGGCCATTTGTTTGTAAAATATGTCAAAAAGGATTTTATAAAAAGAGTAACCTGACACAACATTTTGTGACACATAAAAAAATAAAAGAAAAGACATGTGAGATTTGTGGCGATACATTTGTGAATGAAAAGACATTGATAGAACATTTAATGTTGCATTCTGGTCAGAAACCATTCAAGTGTGAAATGTGTAAGGCAGACTTCATCACATCTGGTCGAAGACTGGAGCATATGAAAAGGAAACACATGGAAAAGGCTGAATGTTGTGTAATTTGTGATAAAATGTTCAGTTTGAAAAAAGATTTGAATAGTCATTTGAGAAATGTACATGGTGCCGAAAATTGTATTATGAAGCTTGATAATGAGCAGACGGAATTGCAGGTCATAAAAATAATAAACCATCCATAAACATTTTGTCTAATTATTATGATAAATAATCTTAGGCCCTGGTTGGGGCGCCTGGGCGGGCATGTGTGCGGGTTCGTTATAATACAATGGGGGGCCTTCAGCGAGGGAATCACTGAGGCTTGGGTAGACTGTTTGGTTAACAGCTGAGGTCTCAGGGGTGGGAACATTTGCTGATGGTTCAGTGCGATCCACGGCGATGGCCTTTTGAGTCGTTGGATAGCTTGGGAAGCTAGTGAGCGCCCGCATAGGCTTGTGTGGCCGCTTTGCCGGCTTGTTGCTAGCGCGCGGGGCTTTGGGACATCTGCGATCATTCGCATATATATATAAAACTATAAGGAAGGGGGGGTGTATTTAGGCGTCAAAGTACTCCTCATTGCTGTCAACTGGTAAAGTTCCCAGAAGACTGGTAGCATTACCATGCTGAATGGCAATGCTAATTCTTTGTCCAAAAAATATGCCAGTCCTCTGGTCACGCGAGAGTCGACCAAACGTCTAGCAATATCTTTAAAAAGTTGATGTGCACTCGGACCCCATGACCCAAGCGTTTCGACCCCAAACGGCTCAAACACAACTTCCAATGAGATTATTTTATTTGCGCCGTTTGAGAGTCTGCAGCGGCAGCGCCATTACACCCTGCTGAGCTTGAAAGATGGGATGGAGCAAGGGTGTCTACACAAGTTGCATCCCACACCAGAGGCCTATCCAACTTCCATGGCAATAGCGACATACCATCTGGTCTCCTCCCATCATCACGTGCCTAGCCACTGGGTTCTAATATAGCTAGCACGCCGGAGGTGACAAGAGCTCGACGAATAATGTCATTAATATTTGCGTGTCGTGCTATGCGGCCCGCGCTCCTACTACAAGACAGACCATGGTGACCGAGGCAGTCGACAGCTTCACCACAATGACACTGGTGAGATGCACCACAAGGAGCACCTAAACGTAGGCCTGTAGCGAGCCGAAAAGTAGTGTCGTCTTACATAGTGCCTATGTAATATAATTTTGCAGTACTGTTGACCGAGGATAGAAATAAGTAAAATAGATAGAAATCATATAGATAGAATAGATAGAAATAAACAATAAACTCATACTAGACATTTTCCGGACCCCGAGGCCATCCAACCGAATGGAAAGTGTGGCTTGACGCTAAGCTCGGTCGTCCAGTGCCACATTTAAAATAACTGTCAAAGTGCTACGTATAATTTTGTCTATCGATCGGATCGGTGCAATAATTAAAAAATACGCTATAGCGTAGAAGTATTGTCAATTTACGCGATTGCTAAGTCTTGTTGCAAGTTGGATGGGCCCGGGGGTGTAACAAAACCCTCCACGCATGTGACGTCAGTCAATATTCATAAAAATTTAACGTCATTAAGTCTAAAGCTGTCTTAAGGCTGTGACGGAGTGAGCAAGACAATGATATCACTCACTACTGATAGTTTTCTTCCCATTTTCACCCACGTTATCAATTCTTCTCTGAATTCTGGAGTTTATCCTTTAATCAGACGTAAATCATACATTGTTCCGCTTCCTAAAATCTCTAACCCCAGTTTAGCTAATAATTTCAGACCACTTTCCACTCTCCCATTCCTTTTCCTAGAAGTCCTAGAAGCGTTTGTACATAATCAAGTCTCTACATTTCCAAAATAAAAACTGCTGTCTCAGTTCCAATCTGGTTTTTGGCCTGGACGTAGCACATCACTGCGTTGCTCAAAGTTACAGAGGACACATGAGCTGGCATGGAGGACTCGAAGTCAACGGTACTTGTTTTGATTGATTTCTCAAATGCTTTTAACACCATTGACCACGATATTCTCCTTGCCATCCTGACCCAATTAGGGATGCCGTCGTCATCTCAGGGTTGGTTCCCATCCTACCTACTTTTTGGGCGCCAGCAAGCAGTACGTGTCGGCCAGGAATTATCGGGCTAGTGTAACCTTGCTACTGGTTTACTGCAAGGCGGTATACTCTCTCTTCTCTTGTTTTCCTTGTTTATCAACTCGAATTACTAACATCTTCAAATGCTTTAACCATCTGTATGTTTATTGACATGCAACTTTACACTGACATACACACTGATTCAAACAAATGTCTCAGCGCGATTATTGTTCATTATAAATAAACACGTTTAAACGGATTAAATCGCGTATATTATAGATTTTGATACTAATATTTCTTGTTTAAATACTGATCTACTTGCAATTGCCTATTCTTGACTCATGAATTTACCATTGAGGTGAAGAGACTATTCTTGTAGGTAGTCCGGTTTATCTTAACAATGTGAATACCAAACACCTCATGCCAATAGTTTTTAATAGATCTATTATTTCTGTCACCTCATGTAAAGGATTTGGGTCTACATCAATGATATTATATATTAAAAGAAGTAGATATGCTACAAGCGCGCCAAAAGTAAGAACCAAAACTCCCCCAATTGTAGCACCTCGCAATCAGTTCGCCCAAGACAGGACAACGAGCACACGCTGTCACAATCTGTATTGTTTTATTAATTAAAAAAGCGTGGGGTAGTTTATTAGATATTTTCACGATGACGCTAATTTTACAAATATTGACAAAAATATTTACAACAATTACATCAAGCACCCCACGCTTTTTTAAAAGTTGACGTGACAACGTCTTATAAATTGGTTTGCCGGGTGACACTTCAAGAAACTGCGTTACGCTCCGCTCACGTTATGCGCTCACAATGAGAGCGAGTGAGAGGCACGCGTCCCTTCCACTCGGGCATGGTTAGCCCGCCTAAGAGCGAGAGAGACAGACATAAAAAGTGAAAGGCACGCGTCCCTTCCACTCGAGCACAGTTAGCCCGCCTAAGAGCGAGAGAGACAGAGCGAGAGAGAGAGAGTGACCACTCAAAGTCGTTGTCACGTAAAACTTTCGCCCGTATACCGACTTTACAGGCCCCTTTTTTTTTTTTTTGTTATTTTCTACTTTTTAGTTGGGTTATCTACAAAAGCGTGCTTTTTCTAGTTTTTAACACTATTATTTATGTATATTTATGTTTAATTTGTGATGATAATATTATGTTTGTTGTAAAAAGTCTTGTTTTAAGTAGTGTGTGTCAATTGCGCGTGGACATAGATAAACTTTTTCTTAATTACCTGAACATGTTTAAAATACTTTCTCAAATTTTCACAGTCACTACCATCATACTTTTGATAATAAATTGACTAATTGTTTCGCTTTCTAATCTTACTATTTACTCGTATAGTATGTCCACACCAAAGTGCTACTCAGTAATCCAGTACTCGAGTATTTTATAGGAATTTAAATGGTAAATTCATGAGTCGGTTAGTTAATGAAAAGCGGAAGATGTAACTGTAGCTTATATTTATATTTTTATAAAAAATAAGGTACAAAAGGACACATTCATATTTTTAACAAGATTTGTAAATTTTACTCCTCTATCCTATACAATTAATATAAAAAATACGGCAGTGTTATGAGTATTTTTATTTTTTTAAACTATTACTGGCAATTTTGTCTTTTTTATACATCACAATATGGATCCAGTGTTTTTTAAAAATAATAACACAAATTGATTTTAAATGTATACATATTTTTAGGTCTCTAGGGACCAATAAAATATAGATAAATCGATATAATATTAAACAAGGGTATATGGGCTGTGTATGCAAGTTAATAACAATATTTAGGTAATCCCACAGAATACGCATCTTGCACTAATTCTAAAATCCTTCCAAAATAAATTATGACATAGTCTCGTAGGAAAAAAGGAGGAAATAAAGATCAGACAGCCCAGTTCAGCATTGATTATCTAGCTAGCGAAGTACATTTATAAAGTATTTTTATAACAAATGGTAACTATGTTATTATAATACTAACTTAAACTATAGGTTTTATACTAAAAACAATTATTTGTAAACTCTTGATAACAAACAAGATTTGAATCGGACTTATAGTCGACTTTCGTTCTGTTGTTAGGCATGCCATTTGTAATTATTAAGTTATGAATCAAATCTCACGTGTTACAAAGTAACTTTACAAACACATTCAAAGGAAATTAACAAACGTGTTACACATAATGTTTCACACTGTTATTACGCGAATTATTATAATATTTTGCTATTTTATTAAATCCACGTGACTAACGGCCGAAATTCATAATCAATATAATCCAAAGGATTTGTCTGTTTTCGTGTTAAATGTGGTCCCAACATAAAAACAGATGAAGTTCAAAATCTTAAATGTAAAGATTTTGCTTTAGATTGATTATTAATTTCAGCCGTAAGATAATATGCTGTATGTTGTAGTAACATACCTACCCCTGTTATGTAATCTTAAACGTCCACTACACAACTCGGGAAGATGGCCGAAGTTGACCGAGGGTGAGAGTATAGAACTACTTTGTGTTTCCTCGTGTTACTTTGGCTTGCCTCGCGAATATTCCGCTCAGTGTCGGTTTTTGCGCCCGAGTCAAAGGGCCCGAAGTTCGAGTACAAAGCTATTGGGCCTACTTCAATTTTGCGAATGGACCTTTGGCATAGATACAAACTGATGTTCTCTGTTGTCAGTAATATTTATATATTAATGCTCTGAGGTTTTGTGTGCATGTTAATTAAATAAATAATCATCATCATCATCATCATTTCGGCCGAATGAAGTCCACTGCTGGACACAGGCCTCCCCCAAAGATCACCACAACCACCGATATGGATGTGTATATATATATAATAATCATGGTCAGACAATAATAATACGCGAGTGGGCACATAGTATTGGCAGCTGTCAATTTTGAACGTTATCAATATTGTTGACGTGCGAGCCTTTCTCTGTATTGCGAGTAATTGAGCGCTTGGGTTGGGTTGTTGCACGAGTGTGTAGTGACGTAGTCTGAACATAGTCAATATCCACTAGGAAGTCGACGAGTAGTGTAGTAGGTGCTTAACAAAAAGCAGGAAAGTACGCTTCTTCTACATCCGTTCGCCATTGACACTGACAGCTGTCACAACGTAATATAGGGCAGCTTGATATTTGGGTCGACTAGGTTCAAAGGCGGTAATCTGAGGTTTAGAAAAGAGTTTGCAAATGAAAAAAAAATGGCTGAGTTTGAATTAAAAGTTTGCCGGATTTTATGCCAACTTAAGATTTGGTCATTATTTTGAATGTCATATTTCCAGTTTTTAAACGCAACGTTTTTATTCAAAACTATCTGTGTTGTCATACCAAAAGATTTTTTTGACAAAATGCACACACTGTCGTTTTTGAAACTAGTCGACTCAATTATGTCTAATCGACTATTTGCAATTTTTACGTAATCCTAGTATGAAACAATCTACAGTTCATTGTAAAACTGCGTAGTCGTTGGGAGAATTAGTGTATCTAGTATTGGTAGCCGCCTCCTTGATTAGGCGGGAGGTAGGCTTGGCCACCGCTGGAGCCAGGAGCACCGCTGCCGTACCCTCCCGCGGGTGGGTCGGGGTACCGCGCCTCGCCTTCGTATGTTACCTGAGGTAGAGGTTTTTTAATAAATTAGAAGGGTATCACTTCGATGTTTGGAGTTAAGTCTGAAGCTACGGGACCAAAACATTACAGCAGCGATGCATTTGTTCCTGCTTTCATAATTATTATCTGTTACTACAGCCAATATATGTAGTATATTATAATAAATCTATTACCTATTACGGAGCGACGCAAGGTTTTAGAGGTATTGTCACCTCTTTGGTTTTATTTAATTGTTAAAAAAAGTGAGTACCATTGCATTTTTTGCTAGAACAAAATTTCCACAAGTATTTTTTAAATAATACAGAATATAAATAGCTTTAGATTTTCTTGATTATTTACTCATTATAATAAAACACGAACGCTGCAGTGTTCGAAATGTTAGGAAAACAAAAATCTATAATTAAGGCGATGTAATGTGATGCGATATATTAATTTTATTAAATAGGCAGTCGTTTTATTACAACACCATCTATTATTAAGTAGCAGAACTAGGATCAAAACATTGCTCACCTCTGCATTGAATCCATTCTTCCAGTCAGCGGTGTATTTGACAATCTGCGTGCGACCATCGGGTAATGCTACTCTGTACTCTCCCTTCGTGACATCGCCGTCGGAGATCGCGTTGTGACTGTAGTCGTTGCCATTCTCATCCACCTGGGACAGAAAATAGACCGTAACGGTATGGCAACTTTCATCATCATCATAATATCAGCCGAAGGATGTCCACCGCTGAACAAAGACCTCTACCATAGATTTGCACAACTCGCGGTTACATGCCGCCCGCACCCTGCCATCCAGCAGGTCGTCTGTCTATCTCGTTGTAGCTGTTCCACGTTGATGGTCTCCACTCGAGAACCCGTTTTTGATAAGAATCTTCAGCAGAACTAGAACTTTGGCGGGACGAAATACAGATTATAAAATATGGAAGAGAACAAACATATTTCGTCTTCATAATTACTTTATAACATGTTGGTTCGAGGATAAAAGGAAGAAAGATTACCTATCCCTTCCTCCCTTATACTACTAGATGTGCCGTGCGGTTTCATCCTCCGTTTAATTTAAAAGAAGCGGATTATTTATAAATAATTCGGAGAAATTCGGCATATAATACAGTCGACATAGATGTACAGTTCGACTTTTCTCGGGAATGCTCGGTTCTTGTCGGGTGGCCGCCCTCGGCTCCCTACACACCGAGTCGCGCATCGACCGCGCGCGCTATTAGTTTTCACTTAGCGGTGATTTTGATTTTTTTTCTTATTGCTCAGCTCCTATGGATCTTACCGTGACGTTGATTAGCCTATAACCTTCCTCGAGTTGGGCTATCAAATGCAAAAATATTTTTTTCAAATTTAGTTCCAGCGTTCAAACAAACAAACTCTTCAGCTTCTTCATCATCATATAAATAGTACCTTTTTTTTATCTAATGATTGCTTTTGCTCCGTTCAATAATACTGAACATTCAGTTGTGAAAAGTATTTTAGAATTAACCCAGCCTTGTGCACGTCGTTGGCGAAACTCAGGGTTTGCAGAACATATGCCATTCGTGTGGTGTCCAGACTATGAATATATGAATATGATGTCACAAAAGGCGACTAAGGGAATTTAAACCAGAGGGATGGGTAGCAGCGCCCCTTCTGTGGAACAGTAGTGATACTGCGCTCACCAACCCGCTTGATAAGCGTAGTGAATATTGGTAAATTCCCTCGTTCTTAAGCTGATAAGGGCAGCGTGTTTACTTGCGCTGCCACACACAAGCGCAAAGCTAATGTCGTTATAGTGAGCCATTTCCTTCGATAATAATTATATTTTTTCTGGAGCAATGTTCACAAGGAAATGATGGCGCACTAACGGGCCGCCCAGCGAATGGTGTCAGATTCACCACCGCTTAAATGATTACACATTGCATGTGGACGGTTTGTATCTTGGTTTTATTATTCTAAGATTATTACATACTGCAGACAGATGGATCTCATACTAACCTGGTAAGAGAAGTCGAAAGGCATGCCAGGCTCATGGTGGTGGTGATCCCCGTGGTCATGGTTGCCATGGTCGTGATGGTCATGGTGGTCATGTTGCTCCTGGTGCTGAAAGTGAAGGTAGGAAGGGAAAATAATGATTTAGTTAATTATTTACTTTTGTAGTTCCATTGAGAATTGAAAACTAAAACCATTTAATAATTTAGATGGTTAAAATTGTTGTAAGTATGGCTGTCGAGTGGAAGGTTTCCGGTTTATTCACCCGGTCGAAATACTTCATGTGCTTCCTCCATCAAAGGAAGGGCTGAGGGGCATGCCAGTCTCCTACCGACTAAACCAGCGGAGTGGTCACCTTCGGCACCATCTAGAGCCGCCCATTGGTGCCACGCCTAGCTTGGGCAATCGATTATTTAGTTTTTCACCAGAGTCTGGAATTATTCCGGTGAATATAATAGTCTTGTCCGGTCAACCATATTACATATGACCAAGACACTAATGAAATGGTCCTTCATTAAAAGAAGGAAGTCATTTTGTCAATGATTACACAGAGTAATTACATTTCTGTCAAGCGGTTCGGCGGATGGCAGGATGATGGTATCTAAGTTTAA
The DNA here is from genome assembly GCA_947459985.1 of Diloba caeruleocephala. Taxonomy (NCBI): domain Eukaryota; kingdom Metazoa; phylum Arthropoda; class Insecta; order Lepidoptera; family Noctuidae; genus Diloba; species Diloba caeruleocephala. Next base: position 1,806,744 of record OX381630.1, read on the forward strand.
TTTTGGAAAACTAATCTACATACTTTTACAGACATACATTTGTTTTTTATTTAAATATTTTAATACAAATATTTTATCGCAAATATATAACATAAAGTCATAAAATTATCAACTGCACTACACGCATATGTTTTATGTGCATTATTTACATTATACTGTCGTGCAAATAAAATGGAGTTAAGGATATATTTTGTGAATTTGTTTTCCTACGTTTTGGTATGATTTTATTTTAGAACTAGTATTTTAAGAGTAACGTATAAATCTGTAAAATTTATTTCCGCATTAAACCTACTATACTTATATACAGGCCGTGTGGTGTCCGGATTAAGAATATAGCACCACTCCATCTCCTCCCATGGATGTCGTAAAAGGCGACTAAGGGACTCTAAACTAGAGGGATGGGCAGCAGCGTCCCTTCTTTGGAACATTAGCCATACGGCCCTCACCATGGCAGGCGGGTTGGTGAGGGCATACATACTGGCAAATTCCCCTCAAAATGATGACACAATAGTTGAAATCTATGGGGGAGGCCTTTGTTCAGAAGGCCTTTGTCTTATGGCTGATATGATATACAGAATATTTACCATTAAACTAAATAATATTGAAACAAAAAGAAAATATATAAGACAGTGGCACATGCTCTTAGGCGTCGAAGTACTCCTCTTCATTGCTGTCAGCTGATAGTGTAATAATATAATGATTTTCGTAGTTATTCTTTATATATTTTGAGCTTGATTTGCCGGATGTATGTGATTGAGAATTTCAATTTTAAAGGAAAACCTGTGTTGATAACATATTCATAGCACTACTGCTATGGCAATGTTTCTAAATTGCTAAGGTGTTGCTTTCCGAGTAAGAGTTAATATATCTTCATGAAAAAGGTCCACTGCTGGCATCTCGTGACGACTAGGGGATAAGCTGGGGGATGGGCAGCAGCATCATTGAAGTAAATGACAACTCAAGCACGATCGCGAACCTGTCTGCCAAGCGTAGCGATTCTGGAAAAACCGACAGGCACACAACACCGTGTGGTGCCGGCTCAGAATGCCACCACCCCATTTCCTCCCATGGGTGTCGTAAAAGTCGACTAAGGGATTAGCTGGAGGATGGGCAGCAGTGTCCTTCGAGTACATTAATAACTCAACTGCGATCGCCAACCCGCCTGCCAAGCATGGCGATTATGGCAAAACCCCCCAATGTGTTCACAACACATCCATATCGGTGGTTGTGGTGATCTTTGGGGGAGGCCTGTGTCCAGCAGTGGACTTCATTCGGCGGAAATGATGATGATGATGACACAACACCAACCGGATACCGATCGTTGTGGCGATGTTTGGCGAAGGTCCTATATCCAGCTGTGGACGTTTTGCAGCTAAAATGATCTTAATCTAGTGGTATCTGTCGGCCAACTATCGTTTTATATTTATACTGCTCCAAGAAGTTCTGCATCCATCCATAACATTCTAGAAACCGATCGAAAAAAGTAGCGAGTTTATTGGTTGCCTACCGAGTATGACCGAATATCAGTGGGACAGTTATGGGCGTAATTGTCCCACTACTGCAGGCCAAACACGTCTCATACGGAGAAGGAAGGATAATTGATCTAGTGATTGAGCTTTACTCAAATGCGAAACGTGGTCACTTGATCGATGCAGGTCGGCGATTTTAGTCCATTAAATCCAGGTTTAATCACGATGTTTCCCTTCACCAAAAGTCAGTTTTTATTTAACCCTGTGGAAATTCACATGAACTTCCTCCACCCCGGGGAAGGACGAAGCGGCATGCCGGACTCCCACCAGCTAAAAACACAGAGGCGGTCATTTTCGGCACCTAAGCACCTAAGGAGGAGGCTCCAGGTCCTTGTATGATCACACTAGAGCCGCCCACTGGTTCCACGCCTATATCATATCATATCTATACATCTCGGAGAGGGTGACTGTAAAAGCAGTCACCCCCCCGGGGAGTGGTGTGTTACCTTGTAACTAAGAAAGGTATGACTTTGAAAAAGTCACATTCGCATAAACCAGGTACTGAATCCGCAGCTTATTGTATACGAAGCGAGTGTGTTCAACTTTCGGGTCACAAACGACATTGTACCGATTACAAACAGACATTTTATTTTCTGTTTTAGGTGTTCGGAATTATTCTCATGTGTAAAGGAGCAACGTACGACGCCCAGCTTGGTTAGTTTTGTAGATATATTTTTATTGAAAGCGGGTAATCGGTCGTCGTTTCAGCCAAATAAAGTCCATTGCTGGACACAGGCCGCCCCCAAAGATCGCCACAACGACGGGCGGGTCGTGCTGTGTGCTCATTGCGGGGCTTTGCCACGCTTGGCAGGCAGGTTGGCGATCGCAGTTGAGTTGAGATGTACTCGAAGGACGCTGCTGCCCATCCACCGGTTAACCCATAGTCGCCTTACGACACCCACGGGATGAAATGGGTTGGTGCTATTCTTAGCTGGCACTAATCGTTCACTGCTGAACATAAGGCGAGCTTTGTGTCACATACACTGACGAGGCAAATGGTATATTGTTCCATTTTTTTATCATAGCATCTGCGAAGAGCGAAAATGTCGTACCCGAGGACTTTAATAAATACTAATTTTGCGAATTTTTTGTAATTGTAGCGATAAAAATGAAAAAAATTGACATGGGTAAATACATTACATTAATATTACAAAACATGTATTGTTGTTTTTACTAAAGCTATTTAATTTTAATATTTAGAGTATGGCGAAAAGTTGTCAAGTGAGTTACATCTGTTTATAGTTTGGATATTTTTATAATATTTCACGAAATTGAAAAAATATTCTTTTATGTTAAGGTCTCGAAGAAGGTGAGTTAGATCCAGTGAAAAGAAGTACGTATAATGTTTTTTTTATCATAAAACATTTTATAATCTTTGGGGCAGGCCTTTGTTCAGATGTGCTAAGTAACTGCGCCTGGGGCGTACCATGCGGGACACGGACCTCGGCTCAGGGCGTTACCGGGATAACAATAATCGGAAGGGAATGCTGGATCACTGTTATTTGGGGCTTTAGGGGATCTTTTCTTACTACTCGTATTTTCTCGGCATGGGCCGCGGCACGAGCAAGGGTTGGAGGATGGGGTTTGTTCAGATATGGACATTATTTGGCTTCTATAATGATGATACCTCGCTATATTTGTACAGGGCAGAAATCGAGCCGGTGACGTTCTGTGGCGCCAACCGTTTTTCTCAATGGATTTCTTGATTTAATATTTTTATTTTTCATCATTTCAGCCGAAATAACGTCTACTGCTGGACGCCCAAAGATAGCCACAACGACCGGTATGGGTTTGTGTGCTCATCAAATACCCCCCGTATTTGCCATAATCGCCACGCTGGCAGACGGGTTGGCGATCGCAGTTGAGTTATTAAAGTACTCGAAGGACGCTGCTGCCCATCCTCCAGCTAATCCCATAGTCGCTATTTACGACACCCACGGGATGAGATGGGGTGGTGGTATTCTTAGCCGGCACCACACGCCATTTAATTTTTCATTGGTTACCTAAACTTCTTTTTAATAATAAGTTAATTACTTCCTATTTTTACTGAATTTAATTATGACTTTCTGGCACGCTTTTTTAATGTTTTATCTACTCCAATATTTACCGCTATTCTCATTTGGACAGAGACCTCATACGACATAGAGGCAAGGTGTAATAGTAACTTCCTTTAATAAATTTTTTTTAGGAAACGTTGCCCCACACTAGGATTTCTCCTGTGTCCTGGGTGCGTTTACAGACATGAATTTCACACACAATACACCCAGACCCGGAACAACTACCTGCAGATCATACAAATATTTGTTCCGTGCGAGAATCGAACCCACGACCCGGAGCGCAGCAGTCGACTGTATCAGCCACTGCACCAAACACTCAGAGATAGTTTGCAAAGACCAGGCAATTTTTTTTATGAAGATCTAATGATCACACAGAATGTTCGTTTTAAACATTATTGTCAAATTTTAAATACCTGAATATCATAAAAAAATTCATTTGAAACTGTTCGAACAATTTCTAAACTCAAAAGAGCTCGCAGCTTAAACTAGGTGCAAGTGATCTTGACGTTTAGAAAATTAGTCGCCAATTAGTTGTAGTGGAGGACAAGAACAAAATCATAAAAGAAAAATATTTTTTCTTTATATTATATCGAAAATATTATCGGTTTCGAATCGTCTCTGAAAACTTGGCCAGTTATTGAAAACCAACCCTTTGTAGGGATGATATCGCACTGATCTCTATTTGATTAAGTATAAATTAGCCCTGTTATTCATAACAAGATAAAACATTGTTCAAACTCATTTCAGTTAAATACGTTTTGTCCTTATCTTTCAAAGCAAACCGCAATGAAAGATAAGAACTAAACATTATTTTAACTAATATGGGTTTGAACCACGTTCTTTATCTTTTTATAACACTGAAAGTTTATACCAAAATAACTTATTTAGTGGCAGTACGTTACCAATTGCCTGAATTTGTTTATTAATTTATAATTTAATCAAAGCTTGCAGCGCTGTGTCCGACAAGTTTCACCTTACATTAATCTTATGTATAAAGCTCGCTCAAATATCCATCCACGAGGAAACGGCGGTCAGTTGCTAGAACCGAATAAAACGAATCACAGCACACGATCTACTAGATGCACTACGTCCAAGCCTCTACCTAAATGTAAGTACTGTAAATTATATCGATTTGATCGATAAAAATCCTCTTGACCTTCCTCCGCCCTAGGTAATGGCGGTGAGCAGTAGTGGCTATGTTGGCAGTGCACCAAAACTGGAATGCAGTGGTCCCCTTCTGTGAGAGCGTCATGCTCCAGAAGGAGACCGCAGAGCGGGATCGAGAGAGGGCCGATCCTGCTCGAAGAAGGAGACGGCGCCGGGGTAACAACCGCCCTGGCGCCTAATAAGCGTGAGGGACACGCTTGAAACCCCCTGCCGTCGCTATAAGGCGGGGGTCGTCTGGGTTCGCGGATGCGTAGTTTGGGGAATCTGCGTGCCCACACCGAGCGAATCACGAGAAGACGGTGGCGCGCATGTGGTCACCCGCCGCCGCGTGCGCATAGCACAGCGCATAGGGACGCTTTGGGGGATCCTTTAGGCACCACTCCAGTGCCAGATATGTGCCCCAAGCAGTAGTGTCTAAACTTTAGACTAATGCTCCGGTTTGAAGGGCACTGAAGTTAGTAAAATGACTAGGCTTTTGAGACCCGGGTGCGTAGATTGGGGAATCTACGTGCCCACCGAGCGATCCAAGAAAAAGACAGTAGCTCGCATGTGGTCACGCACTGCCATGGGACGCTTTGGGGTATCCTTTACAATCTCCCGGGGGGGTGACCGCTTTACAGTCACTCTCTCCGAGATAAGCCTATAGGCGTGGCACCATTGGGCGGCTCTAGTGTGATCATACGAGGACCTGGAGCCTCCCTTAGGTACCGAAGATGACCGCTCCATTGGTTTTACCCGGTAGGAGTCCGGCATGCCCCTTCGCTCTTCCCCGGGGCGAAGGAAGTTCATGAAGAATTTCCACTGGGCACCAATAAAAAGAAGTTGATACCACCGTAGTGCCAGATATTCACCGCCAAGCAGTAGTGTTTAAACTTTAGACATTACTGTGCTCCGGTTAGAAGGGCACTGCAGCTAGTGAAATTACTGGGCATAAGAGACTAAATAACAAAAATCTCGAGGTCCTCACCTCGAGATTTTTGTTCGCAATGTGGTGCCGCAGGACCAGTAGGTAGCTGGGTAGCATTACAATTGTTATGGTCAGGCGTGACGCTTACCACCACACTTAATTCCTGCGTGCAGGGACAGGTCCAGGATTTTAATCTTGGAGGCTCGGGTCTCATGTCGAGATTTCCAGAAAGCATTATTGTTACTAAGTCTAAGGTCAACTGCATCCCAGTTTTTGGAGAGGGGGCCATGCCTCTGAGCACCCCCCCCCCATAGATAAGCTTTTACCTGCATGAACGGTCTCCCTTTAATTTGAACTTGAACGCGTTTCTGCTTTAAAATCTATTTTTTGGAATGTCTTATTGTTCCAGTGAATCCAATGTTTGTACTAAGTAAGTTAAATTAATCATTAATAATACTTAGAGTAACAACGATTTCTGTGGAAATTTATCTTGAAGAGGTGTTAATTACATAATACTGATGTATTTTTGAGTAATCACAATTACGTCTTCAATTTTTATACAGGGCATACTTAGGACTTTATATTTGTGCCTTATTTGCGGCCCCAAATATCATACTGTAACTGTCCCACTGCTGCGCAAAGGCATCTTTTCATACAGAGAAGGAACAATTTGATCACTGGACATAAAGGACTAAATAGCTTCATGTCTCGAGGTGACCAGCGCAGTGTGGAGCCATTACAATTGCAATGGGCAGCTATGGCGCTTACTGAGCGAATGACTTGCTCCTCGTCACCAATTGTATGATGAAAGCATTTTTATTTAATAGGTGTTGCGTTTTCTAAGTTTTGTTTTATTTTTCAGCGAGCGGTTAGTACTTACTAATATATTGTTTATTTGAATTCTATGATTTAAGTTTCATCGTCGTCCCGAGTGGTGTCCGGATTAAGCATATAACACCACTCCATCTCCCGTGGATGTCGTAAAAAGCGACTAAGGGTCTCTAGACCAGGGGGATGGGCAGTAGTGTCGCTCCAGTGGAACAGTATCCACACTACGCTCATCAACCCAGGTGTGCGTGAGTATTGGCAAATACCTTCCAAAATGACGATACAATTGCAGAAATCTATCGGGCCTGTATTCAGCAGTGGACGCCTTTTGGGGTCATATATGTCTACAACCACCGATTACATGCCGCCAGCACCCTCAGCAGGTCATCTCGTTGTCGCCGTCCCACGGGATTTTTGTTCTGCGGTTCCTTTTCGAGAACCTTCCTGCCCCAACGGCCATAAGTTCTACGATATGCCCCGCCCATTGCCTTTTCAGCTTACTAATCCTTTCAGGACTCTTCAAAAATGGCTTGAAAATATTTTTACAAAGTTGCCAACGCGCATGTCCTTTGGTGTTGCAAGCGTTCATAAGTTATGCTAACCGCTTACCATCAGGAGAGTCTTATGCTTGTGTGCCACCTTAATTAGTAATTTTATTATACAAAACTACGTCAGGCAGCTTTAGTTCTTCTACGGTTCTCCTTATTGCTGAATCGATCTCGTGATATAGTTTTACGACATCAGTAAAATAAATAGGCAATGAACCTTCATGTCAAAACTCGTCAGGCATAGTCTTTTGGCCGATAGTATTATTTTGTTTAGCTACCTATCTGTGTTAGAATTTAACTATTATCTTTGTTTTTAGATGAAAATAATGAAACTGATAATAATATAAACACGGATGAACGTAAGTATTATTTATCAATTTGTACAAGGGACTAGAAACTTTTTACACATTTATAGTTACATACGAGGAATAGCTATTTAGCAGTGTTATAATATAGCACGTACTTTTTTTTATTGGTGCCCAGTGGAAATTCTTCATGAACTTTCTTCGCCCCGGGGAAGGGCGAAGGGGTATGCCGGACTCCTACCGGCTAAAACCACTGGAGCGGTCATCTTCGGCACGTAAGGGAGGCTCCAGGTCCTCGTATGATCACACTAGAGCCGCCCACTAGTGCCACGCCTATTGGCACATCTCGGAGAGGGTGACTGTAAAGCGGTCACCCCCCCAGTGGGATTGTAAAGGATCCCCCAAAGCGTCCCACGGTAGCGCGTGACCACATGCGTGCTACCGTCTTCTCTTGGGTCGCTTGGTGTGGGCACGCAGATTCCCCAATCTACGCACCCGCGAACCCAGAGGTCCCCCACCTTACAGCAACGGCAGGGGTTTTCAGGCGTATCGGAATTAGGCGCCAGGGCGGTTGTTACCCCGGCGCCGTCTCCTCCTTCTTCGAGCGGGATCGGCCCTCTCCCGATCCCGCTCTGCGGTCTCCTTCTGGAGCATGACGCTCTCACAGAAGGAGACCACTGCATTCCAGTTTTCGTGCTCTGCTAACATAGCCGACACTATTGCCGGTAGAGAGAGATCTTGCCCGATCCGATCGACCAGGATCCGCCGCTCGCTCGCCCACGTAGGGCACGCCTCGAGCGTGTGCTGTGCGGTGTCCTGGTCGCTATCACAATGGTGGCATTGTGCCGTGGCCTCGCGTCCTATCCTGTGCAGGTACGCACCGAAACAACCGTGCCCGGTGAGCACCTGCTTCAGGCGGTAGGTGACGCGCTCGCTCCCTCTGAGCCAGGCTCCGAAGAGCGGCAGGACGGCCTCGACGACGCGCTTGGTCGCAAATTGCATCCGCAGGCGGTGACGCCACTTTTCAAGTGCGCGTCGCCGAGCCAGCCGCCTATATAGCACGTACCTACCTTCCTGCTGGTGTTCCTTACGTAAGGCTAGGGGTGCGATGTTCGCCGCAGGTAGGTATCGGCCCGTCATTTGTTTTGACGGGCCTCGTCTGCTAATACTTAACTTCCGATAGCTAAAATTTCGTTACTTTCGTTTCGTTTCGTTACTGGGAAGAGTTCCCTTAAATGAGTTATCAGTGGACTTTCCGACTAAATTTGTATTTAACTTGTATTTAAGTGTCTGAAAACGTTAACGAAATAAAAATAATAGAAAACTAACGGAAGTGTGACAAACATAGAATAGAAAATGAGTGTCATGTTCAGTAGCTTTTTTTTTATTTTTTTATTTTTTATTATTGGTGTCCAGTGGAAATTCTACATGGAACTTCCTTCACCCCGGGGAAGGGCGAAGGGGTATGCCGGACTCCTACCGGCTAAAACCACTGGAGCGGTCATCTTCGGCACCGAAGGGGGGGCTCCAGGTCCTCGTAAGATCACACTAGATGTTCAGTACCCCTAGTACGAGTTTCTTTTCACAATGTAAACGTATAGTTACGTTGACCACGTTCGGCGCTCCGATTGGTTGAAGAGTTTGATGAACGGACCAATTGCGGCGCCGGACGTGGTAAACGTGTAAAAGAACTCGTACTAGGGGTACTGTGTACATAACTTTTTATATATAGGACATTATATATGTTGTTTTTGACATGTTAATGTATACAATATGACATTGTGTACAGCTTTGATGCCTATAATGCCCTTTATTTTAATATAATTTAGCATGTTTGTCATTTTGTAAATGTGAGAACTTCGTTGACTCGTACCAGTGCTACTTGTGCGTTAATAATTGTCAATTCTGATTGTGTATTACAGAAGCAATAGTTTATTATTGTGCGTCTGTATTTCAAGTATAGTCTACTTTGTTTCCACATACTTGTTAAATTGTACAATCAATTATTTAAAAGAGTGTCTATGGAGTTTTTTGTCGGCTCTTCTCCATAAGATCAACTTTTCCGAACCGTGCACCTTAACTTTTGACTTTTCTTAAGTGCCTATTAGGGCCTATATGAAATAAAAAAGTTTGTGGTGATTATAACATTTCTATAGGTTAAAGAGTTTTCTTTGAAATTTTCAGATTTGAGCGGACACAAGAGTCGATATATTGCGCCTGATAAGGGAGAAAGTCCGAATCTTTATATCGACGATGAATGATATTTATAATACGACTGCCTTTTATTCGCCATTATTACCGACTTCAAAAAGGAGGAGGTTCTCAATTCGTTGCGTATTTTTTTTTATGTGTGTACACCTATTACTCCGAAATTTGTAGACCGATTTGAGCAATCCTTTTTTTAAGTGGTGCAGAATGCTTTCGAGTTGGTCCCATATAAATTTCATTCATTTGATTAAGTAGTATTTTAATCAGCTTCAATGAACAGTCATTGCGTGTCGTAAAACGAGACACAATTACAAATCAATTGTGTCTACACGGCTGCCGGCAATTGACACGCGAGATTTGACTGCTCTTATCTAGATGACGTCTTAATAGTTTCGACTCCTCTCAGATCAGAGAACCGATTTGAGTCATTTTTATTTTTAGTGTTAAGTACTGATACCAAACTGGAAAAAGTTCTTACATTTATTGACACTAAAAAGAAACAAATAAACTTTTTAACAAAAAAAATACCGACTTCAAAATTTTACACGATATAACTGATAAGGAAAATAAATCTTTATTTATGAAGTCGGGCGGGGCCAGGTGTGCCCCAACCATGGTTCATGCAGACCAACGAGAAGTTATATTTTATACCTGGCCCCGCCAGTTTTGTTAAATGTTTTTATTGTGTACGTCTTTGTGGCAGGCAGTTAACTATCACCATCATACTTGACAGCGGTAGTCCAGAACAAAAAAAAAAAAAAAATTACCGCTGCTAATAGTGCTGCTAATTCACAACACAAAGGTTGGCAGATACAACGGAATTTGCGGTATATTATATATAACGCAGGAAATAAAATACCTCTGACTGTTCGGATTCATGTGCGGATCAGAATTTGATCATCACTTGCGTTAACGTAAACGTTAAGGAAAACATCGGGAGGAAACCTGTACACACGAGAGGGCTCCAAAATGTTTTCAATGGTATGTGTAGTCCGCCTGTAGTAAGCCCGCGTGGTGGTCTAAGGCCTAACTTTCTTATCGTGAGAAAAGGCCCGTGCCCAGCAGTGGGATAGTAATGGGCCGATGATGATGATTAAATAAAATGCTGTATGGTTCCCGGCAAAGAACAGGCCGCCTATGCGTGTTGTATAATACTAAGGATTCATATCAAGACGATGGGCATCAGCACCCTCCCTTATGCTTATAACAACACCTTGCGACCACAAACCCACCTGCCAAACGTGGTGATTATGACAATATTCCCTATTAGTCCATTGTAGCGGTCATTGGGAGGTCCAGCAATGGTGGTTTACAGGTTGATGAGATGAGATATAAAAATGCATTTCCCATGTGATAGGCTAAGCGACCCCGTGGCCGTCTCGGATGTCATTCCTTCATCTTCTTCGTCTTTTCGTGTGGATAGCGGCCAAACTTGTGTCGGAGTTGTTCAAGCCGCCCAAAGGCCTCCGACTTGGCTTAACAACTGCCGTCTAATAATAACAACCAGGACCGACGATTTTATGTGCTCTCTGAAACACGGCGACGCTCAGTTCAAATACCACTATACGGTCACCCATCCATAGACTGGCCGTGCCAAGCGTTGCTTAACCTCACCGATGGTTTACCGATCAGTGTGTGCAACTGGCTATCTGCGTCTTCCTTCACCAACCCCTAGCCATAATATAATTCCACTTAGAAACTTTAAATAAACTTTCCCTGATCTGAGGATCGAGTCTGGAAGCTCACAAACAGCAGCCATGTTTGAACTCACAAAATAAATGAGAATTAGAAAAATCTTGGCGTAGTGGCGTGGTTATGTCGGCTAAGAATAGCACCAACCCATCTCATCCCGTGGGTGTCATAAAAGGCAAGTATGGGATTAACTGAAAAATGGGCAGCGGCGTCTTTCGAGTACATTTACATGCAAGCGCGATGAGCATGGCAAAACGAGCACAGAACATAAACCCAGACGTTCGTTGTTCTTTGAAAAGCCTTATGTCCAGTTGTGGACGTCTATCGGCAGAAATAATGGTGATGATGATGATGATGATGGTGATGATGATAAAATATGCTCTGGAGTTTTTTGTGTGCCCAAATTGGTAACACAAAGAACTAAGGCACACTCACTCCAGGTGTCGGTGAAGGTCCTGGTCCAGGAGCGGGCGAGGGTCCTGGTGGGATGTAGGTCGGCCGCTGTGGGGTGGGATTCGGCCTGAACGGAGGTGGGGTGGGTTGCTGAAATGAAAAATAATGTTACTTAATATTGAAACTTTTGCTTATTCCTTGTGATGTCCGGATTAAGAATAAAGCACCACCTTATCTCCTTCCTTTGAGGTAGAAAAAAGTAACTAAGCAACTCTAAGTCAGAGAGATGGGCCGCAGCGTCTCTTCTGTGGAATAGTAGACATGCTGCGCTCACGCCTAGCGCGTTGGTACTGGCGAATTCCCTTCAAAATGAGATCACTATTGTGGAAACTTATGGGGGGGGGGGGTTTCTTCAGTAGTGGACATTCTTTGGCTGATACGACGATGATGATGATGATGAACTTGACTAAGACACGGTAAAGAAAAATATTGTAGTGATCTAATAGCCTGAAATCGTCAACACGCAGTCTCTTTACTTCTCTGTATCAGAAGAGGCCCTGGAGCCACTGCAAAAGTGGGACAGGTATAGATTGATATTGTTATTATATTTAACTTATGAGAAGGGATAAATAGTTTGAGGTCATCATTTCGGCCTAATGAAGTCCACTGTTGGACACAGGCCTCCCCCAAAGATCATCACAACCACCGATATGGATGTGTTTTGAGCTCATTGGGGGGTTTTGCCATAATCGCCCAGCTTGGCAGGCGGGTTGGCGATCGCAGTTGAGTTGTTAATGAACTCGAAGGACGCTGCTGCCCATCCTCCGGCTAATCCCTTAGTCGACTTTTACGACACCCATGGTAGGAGATGGGGTGGTGGCATTCTGAGCCGGCACCATTGAGGTGAGGTGAGGTCATTTTTCAAAAATAGTTCGACCAGTCAGCGGTTGGGTTCAGTTTTCAATATCCCAGTTCAGCGTGTTGCCTACGGTGAACTTTATTTTTAGGGTTCCGAATGTCTGAATGATAAAATGGCGGATCTCTTGTAGGATCACTCGTGTCTGTCTGTCTGTTCGTCTATCACAGCCGATTTGCTCCGAATCTATAAGAGGGCAACTAAGTAAATTATGTGGAGGTATAGCATATCGCAATAATCGTATAATAATTCGATTGTTTTTTATAATAGACTCGGTATCACTACCATAGATAATTGGAATACAATGGCCGCCATGTATTAGCGTCAACGGTGTACAAATATTTTCTTATACAAATGGTTTGATGTTATTAAATTATAAAAATCACATATAATTACATTCATCCAAAAACAACCACTTCAAAATAATTTATATGAATTTTTACTAATTTTTTATTTGTTGTACCAGTTATTTGTTATACAGTATTTACAAATTAAATTATACTGTATCAGCCACGTAATAAAAATAAATAATATATTTCTTCCATTTAGGAACTGATACAAAGATTTTTTAAAGCAGTTAATGTCGTTTTGATTTCATTGAATGTCTTTGATTGATGATCATCATTTTAGTACATAATGTTGTGTTGATTATTGATACAAATCTTATTGTTACATCGCTTAGATTTAAGAGTCTCAAAGAAATTAATTTTAGATTCACAAATACTTCTGTCTCATAAATATACATACACGGTAATGTCAATAAATTTAACTGTTTCAATAATGAAGCACACAATCGCCTATCACTAATTTAAAATTGTCCATTGAGGCTCAAGCCGGCCCTTCTCCATTGAACCGACAACTTAGAACCATGCAATTATTAAAATTCTGACTATTCATGACTGCCTGTAAATTGATTACATGTATAAAAATCGTTTTGTATTTGAATTGAATTGAATCGATTTATATTGCAATTGTAGAAGTAATCTAGAATGTTGTTTTTGGTGCCACACATAGAAAATTAAGAAGGCTTCAACCCTCCAGCACTCCAACGGACTGAATAAGTATGTATGTCGCAGACGGTGTGCGACAGGCGTAAATCGCGCGGACCCGCTGTCGAACGTCATTTTGGTATTACGTATTTGCCGATAACGATTAAATAGGCAAAGATCTCTGACGCACACGCTGTCAGACTAGCAATGAACAAAAAAGTTCATCCTCGCACTTCAATTTCCGGCGATTTACCACCGGTGGATCCTAGGTTGCGTGATAGTTGCTGACGTGTCTGCTGTGGCTGTTCTTAGCTAATCAGGCTGTGATCCCCTGGATCCGCTAGTAATATAGAGCAGCGTCTGTTACATTCATCGCGATTATTTGTGGCACATGCCTATGTCCAGCAGGGCAATGAAAAGTAAGTTTGAGAGACTGCGAAATAGGCGTGGAGTGTGTCAATTATTAAAGCCAATTTCTGGTAGCAATAGATCCTTGACGTACTATATAAAGCCAGCTATTATGGACCGGCCATGTGGGAGTATTTATTTATTTTGACATTTCAATGACTTTATTAAAACTACAAGGATTTTATTTAATTGTGTGTATGTGGGCGTGGTTAGACTAGTAATTGTTTTGGCTGCAGCGTTTCAAAGCTCTTGAGTCTATTTTGACTGAGAAGCGTTGGGTCTACATAGATTATTGTAAGAATAAACCCAGTACCAGCGCAGTGCACGATATTCACGGCCAAGCAGTTGCGGCTTGAAAAGCATTTTAGCTAGTTAAATTAATGGCCATGAGAGACTAACGGCTAACAGAGAGAATAAAATACCTACATACTAATGTATACAATGATATAGATGTGTGTATGGGGGATCGTGTGCGTGTGGGCATGACAGAAAGTATCACCCCTGTTTTGTTGTCACTACGTCATATACAGGAATGACTAAATGTCATTAAACATTACAGTCAACAAAAGGGTAAAGTTGCTCTTTTCCTACCTTATTTCCATTATTGTTGGTGGGGAAGGGTATAGAGGGTGGATCGTAGTTGTACCCCGTGTTGGGTGGTAGGTAGTCGTTGCTTGCCGACAACGCCATCACGAACAGGGTTGAAGATACGATGCTGGAGAGCCACATCTGGAAAGAGTAGAAAATCACGATGTTAATAATAGTTCTATTATGGCCAAATGTGGGCTACTAATCCCACCTTTATTGTCATTTAGTTAGTGGTCATCTTGTGTCAAAGTGGAACTGCCGAAAGTCCTCCGACTTTGCTTAACGACTACTGTGTAGAAGTGAGCGTTACAAACCATAAAGAGTCAAAAGTTGAAATACGTAAAACTATGTCAACGATGTGTTTGTCTCTTCAATAACTATTTATCGGACGAATCACTTTATCCATAATGGTACTCGGTTCGAAAATACGTTTACTGACGTTACGCGTACAGTGCATTATGCCTAGTACGAGTTTATTTTCACTATCGAAACGTTTACCGCGTTCGGCGCCTCGATTGGCTAAACAGTTTGGAGCGGGCCTATCACAGCCCCGATCGCGGGAAACGTATAGTTCACTATTACGCTTCGATAGTGAAAAGAAACTCGTACTAGTGGTACAGTTATAAGTAAGTAATTATCGAAAGAGGCTCATGATAATTATATATTGTTAAAAACAAATATGTATTTTACTAATCAAAATCAATTACCGTAATCAGAAATATAAAAAAGAAAGTTAAACATTAATTAATTTTTAGCGAACGTAAATTTGTTTAAATAATAAGTAAATTTGTTTAAATGTAAAAATAACCTAGTTCAAAACAATTACATAAACCGACTTGAAAACCTTTACCATTTCGTTAAGATTTATATAAAACGTAGTATTTTTTGTACTAAGTTATCTAGTTCTTGGACGGTATCTCCAATAAATAGTTGAAAAGAAAATACACAGTTTAGACTACACCGACGTCGCGGAGGCCTATCGCCGCGTCACCATCCCATTCAACGTTTCAGTTACTACTTCTCCCCCCCATCTCTTGTTCGCGCCGGGTCGTGCCGAGCCTGTAGTTTTAATACATTTTAAATAATACCGATCCAGTTGTCCCCAAAACAATAGCTTGCAAAACAAAAGCCGAGGTACGTGTCCCGCAGGGGGCGCCATCAGCTCAAGTTGCTTAGCATATAATATAAATTTTAAGCCTGGCTAGAGGCCTCTCTTGGCTTCGCCAGAAACGATCGGTTAAGCAACCATATTTCCCGGAAATGTCTGCGAGAAGTCCATAAAAAGAAAGAAAACAACATAGTTTAGAAACAAGGTACCTATCATTTATTTTGACGTGTAGTCACGTAAACGTATCGCTAATGTGAGTGAATTTTGAATCGAAAATGCTCGATTCGCACATTTCTGCCGAATGAAGTCCACTGCTGGAAACAGGCCTCCCCCAAAGATCACAACAACCAACGATATGGGTGTGTTGTGTGCTCATTGGAGGGTTTCACCATAATCGCCACGCTTGGCAGACGGGTTGGCGATCGCAGTTGAGTTGTTAATGTACTCGAAGGACGCTGCTGCCCATCCTCCGGTTAATCCTTTTACGACACCCATTGGATGAAATGGGGTGGTGGCATTCTGAGCCTTTATTTAAACCTATATATGATACGAATTGTGTTTGCCGGACCGAAAATGCTATAGGATTGTTGTATATTCAATTCCAAATTGACTCATGTTACGATTACGATACTATCCGTAAAAATATTCGTGCGAGGCCCCTCAGATACCAATACATAGTTTCGATTCGGTTCAGGCAAAAAGCTTTATTACCCACTTCTACTGCATAACCGGGACCGAGGATTTTACGTGCGTTCCGAAGTTCGCGCCATAATTTAATATTTCTTGTTCGACTTCCAGACGGTAACGTTGAAACAAAACAGTCTAGCTAAACTTTGCATACAATGCTCTTTATGGGAAATTGTACCGATAGCAATAAATAAGGCATTTAAATGGTTTAATTGTAATTGTTTTGGTGTATGGGGTTGGTGGACTGGATCTTTTGGGAAATATAACCTAACTAGCTACTCACCCTGACTTCGTACGATCTTTTCCTTAGCTAAAATATAGCTTAGGACCTTTTCAAAGAACTATGCAATCCAATACTGCAGGCACACACTCTACGAGTGGCTGGGAAGTAGCGAGGGAAGGACGCCGAGAAGTAATGTGGCTACATTGGAAGCATGTATATTTTTTTAGGTTAACAGTCATGTAGTCTAATGTAAGTATTAAAATTCATTGAATTATTAGCTACTGAACGAGCAATTTGGGACCCAAAAAATAAACAGCATAAATTTAAACATTAGGTAAGGCAATCTACGTACCACTTACGATTTTCACAAATATAATTTGGTACGTTGCGCTTGGAGAATTGATTATTGTTTCGATTTCGTATTTATTGTAACTCCAGTGTGTCATCTAAGTATTTGTGCCAGCAAGAGTATCACCAATCCACCTCATCCCACAAGTCTCGTAGATGGTGACTAAGGGATCAGCCAAAGGGCCCATCCTCCGAAGCGCTGTTCGAATACATTTACAGCTCAATTGCAATCCCCAACGCGCCTGCCAAGCGAGGCGATTATGGCGTAACCTCCCAATGAGCGCAGGCAGAATGAATCCAGACCAGGTCTGGGTTTTTGGACATGTAAGGTTTATGTATGTACTCACAACACAGGAGGAATCCTAGTGAGGATTACATTTTATAAATAAAATACGAAGCAATTTCGGAATTTTCTCCGCGGGGGAAATCCATGAGCGGAGGGGTGTGCGGGCTAAAATCAACTGCTCATCTTCGGCACCAAAGCCGTGCCTGGAGGTGGCTCTGGTTCGTTTATTCTCGACATTCCCCCTCGGTGCTGAAGATTACCACTCAAGTGGTTTAAGCCGGTAAAAGTCCATACCCCTCCGCTCTTCCCCGGGGTGGAGGAATCCCATTATGGAATCAATCAACCAGGTAAAAAATAAAAGTCAAACACAACGTTTATTTTGTTGACTCTACATCCACGCATTTGATTGCACGAGATGTACGTAAATCGCACGGAGAGTATACATATATGTGTAAATACTAGAATGTATAGCAGCAGATCGAGGCCGGTCGGCGCTCGCTAGCACTGGCGAAGCTAGGAACTTGGTTACTGAGATTTGTAAAAGGGATGTAGATGTAGTGGTATATGATGTATATTTGGTGAAGGTGATAAACCAGTCGTCTCATGGGCACACGTGTTTCAATCGTGACTCATATAAGACGTAAGTTATTTTTTGTGTTTCTTGTTATCTGTTGTCTTTGTACATTTTGTGTCTCAATGTGCTGTATCCAAATAAAAGTTTCATTCATTCATACAAGTCCCCACAATACATGACGACCCTGCCAGGATTAAGCCTTATATAGTACGAGACTACGCACACATTGAAAAAAAACTACGTATTCCTTTAATATTATGGGGATTATTATATTAATCCGTGTGGTGTCCGGATTAAGAACATAGCACCACTCCATCTCCTCTCGTGGATGTCGTAAAAGGCGACTAAGGGAATCTAAACCAGAGGGATGGGCAGCAGCATTCCTTCTGTGAAACGGTAGCCATACTGCGCTCACCAACCCGCCTGCCAAGCGTGGTGAGTCAATACTATACTATACAATATTTGCATTGGCAAATACCCCCCAAAATGATGACACCGTTGTGAAAATCTATGGGGGAGGTCTTTGTTCAGCAGTGGACGTATAAATGGCCGATATGATGGGGAACTAGGTGTGGTGTTCCTCCATAGAAAAGGGAGGATCCTCCAGCCAGGCGGATGGTATGCCTGGCGGGCCGAAGCCCAACGGTTGATGTTGGGCGTCTGTATATATGCTGCGTTGCGCGAATACTTTAATAGCGTGATTCAGGATTCTTTTGACGTCATCGGAGAGTTGCAATTAATAGTCAAGTAGATGACGTTGTAAGTTGTAGTTGTATTGCTGGCGATGTAGGTGTCGCCACAATATCATCACCAGCGTAGTGTTGTGGTGATTAGTAATAAACACGTTGTCTCACTGGGCATACGTGTTTCAATTAAGACTCATATAAGTCCCCGCTAATGTCCGCACACGCTCAGGTTGTGGAATAAGCTCCCTACCGAGGTTTTCCCGAGAGACTGCGGCATGTGGCTCTTCAAACAGGGCGTGAAAAGATTTTTACGGGGTCGGCAAAGCGCGAGTGAGACCTCTGGTGTTGCAAGCGTTCAAAGCTTCCGGTAACCGCTTATCACCAGGCGGGCCGTATGATTGTTTGCCACTTTGGTAGTATAAAAAAAATACACATATATTTCGTCCTAAAGCATTGTTTTCTGAGCTTTAGCTTTACCAGTTCCGGTTTTAGACGCGGTCACCTTTTTCTTTTTTTTTGAAGAAAAGTTGCTCCACTCACGGATTTCTCCTGTGTCGTGGGTGCGTTTACAGACATAAATTCTACACATAATACATCCAGAGCCGAAACAACTACCTGCAAAACATACAAATATTTGTTCCGTGCGGGAATCGAACCCGCGGCCCGGAGCGCAGCAGCCGACTCTACCAGCCACTGCACCAATCGTACCAGCTTAGAAAAGTGTTCTTTCATTTGTAAATGAAAGTAGCATATGGGTTATCTCTGATTCCGTGAAGTGTAGTTTGTGTAGATGCAATATCCCCAGATCCGTTCTTTATCAAACCATGAGGTACGATAGGTCTAAACGAAAACGGCTATACTGGACTCGTGCCACTTGAGGTCGCATACCAAAGTGGTACTGCTGGACCGAAGGCCTCCCATCGATTTCCACAACAGTATCGTAGTTTTGGGGGGAATTTCCCTGTACCATCACGTTTGGCAGGCGGGTTGGTGAACGCATAACGGCTACTGCTCCACAGAAGTGACGCTGCTGCCCAGCCCTTTGGTGTATAGTCCCTTAGTCATCTTTTGCGATACCCATGGAAGGAGATGGAATGGTGCTATATTCTTTATTTCGGACATCCCATGAGAAATCGGTATCTTATTATGTTGTAACAATGAGTCGTTTTGAAACTAACATTTTCGTGTAGACGAACAGAGAGACAGAGATTCCCTCATTAGATCAAGTAAGGTGGGGTGTGACTGTAAGCGGCGCGATGCTGACGTTTGAATCACTCTAGTGAATGGGCGCTGTCTGCTGGTGTTCGTTAACTTAAAGCTGTTATATATAAAATATTACATATAAATAAAATCTAATCCGATCAGCCTTGTTTAAAGTAGATTTTTTTTAAAGATTAGACGGCACTGTTGGTGCTGTGGCTGATACAGTCGGCTGCTGCGCTCCGGGTCGTGGGTTCGATTCCCGCACGGAACAAATATTTGTATGATCTGCAGGTAGTTGTTCCGGGACGGTACGCACTCACGACACCGGAGAAATCCTAGTGCGGGGCAACGTTTAAAAATAAAATCGCTGTAAATATTTTTGAGAAACTAATTCTGCGTTTCCTAAAGTTTTAATAAGTTTTGATCTACATCACTACTCGCTCCGCTTTACGCTATCAGGCCGACCATGCCCTATTCGATTAGAACAATAGATAGTCTTCGAATTATTTTCTGATAAAACAGTTCATTGTAGTCACCCAACTGTGAAGAGACATGCTCTATGACTCTATTGTTTTATGCCTTAGTAGTAGTTAGTAGACCACGAAACGTCATCGTATCAGCCAAAGGACGTCCACTGCTGAACAAAGGCCTCCCTCACAGATTTCCACAACGAGCGGTTACATGCCGCCCTCATCCAACATCTCCCAGCTCCCAGCGACCTTCACCAGGTTGTCTGTCCACCTCGTTGGAGGTCGTCGTACGCTGCGTTTTCCAGTGCATGGTCTCCATTCGAGAACCTTTTTGCCATGAAACGTCAATGGGTATCATCGTCAAATACCATCCAATTTAGTTTAATAATTCAATCATTAATTTGGTCTGAACAGTCTTTTGTGTGGTGCCGGCTCAGAATACCACCACGCCATTTCCTCCCGGGGGTGTCGTAAAAGTCGACTATGGAATTAACCGGACGATGGGCAGCAGCGTCTTTCGAGTATATTAACAACACAACTGCGATCGCCAACTCGTCTGCCAAGCGTGCCAAGCCCACAACAAATCCATATCGGTCGTTGTGGTGATCTTTGGGGGAGGCCTGTGTCCAGCAGTGGACTTCATTCGGCCGAAATGATGATGATGAGTCTTTTGTGTCCGTGTGGTGTCCGGATTAAGAATTTAGCACCACTCCATCTCCTGACGTGGATGTCGTAAAAGATGGCTAAGGGACTCTAAATCAGGGGATGAGTAGCAGCGACCCTGTGTGGAACAGTAGCCATACGCTCGCCAACTCAAGCGTGGTGAGTATTGGCAAATCCGCCCAAGATGACGACACTATTGTAGAAATGTATGAAGGAGACCTTTGTTCAGCAGTGGACGTATAAATGGCTGATATGATGTTTTTTAACCACACTACGATTTCTCCAGGAACAGTTTACAGATATGCATCTTAGATGCACATACATCCGAAACAACTGTCTGTAGATCATTCAATATTTGTTCCGAGCGGGTATAGAACCTGCGATGCATAGATCAGAAAGCTAAACGCTTAGCCACTGCTCTATCCGTGCCGATCAAAGCTTATAGTACACGCGCGCGACCTATCGCGTACGGATTACAATGACATTTAGACGCATTCAATTATACAGGGTTATAACAGTTGAAAAATTACAGGGTATGATCCGAACGCATCACCTTTAAGAAGAATAGTATGTTAATTCAGTTACAATACATAAACTTATTGTGTGGTGCCCGTATTAAGAATATAGCACCACTCCATCTCACCCGTGGATGTCGTAATAGGTGACTAAAGGACTCTAAACTAGAGGGATGGGCAGCAGCGTCCCTTGAGGAACAGCAGCCATGCTGATCACCAACCCGCCTGCCAACCGTGGTGGGTAGTCATAAATTTCCCCAAAATGACGACCCCCACGTTGTTCAGCAGTGGACGTTTTATTTATTTCATGCTATATAAGCCATAAACTTTAAGAACGCGCGAGTTTAGTGTGCGCCTATCTTGGTAACTGAGTCGATTTTTTTTTTGTTACCTGAACGTTTACTATTCCAGATTGTATTTTTATTCACGTGACCGAAGGGAGTGCGGGCCGTTAGTTAATAATGAACCATCATTAACCATCTTTACTTCATCAACCACCTACATGTTATACAATATGTTTGAGGCACTGAATCTTGACAAAGATCAATATCGTCTGTGAACTAGCAAATAGTGCCACATCCAATTTTGGTCCTTTCCACTGCAAACTGTTCCACGGACGACGAAGGTGGCATATTAGTTGGCTTCTTAATATTAATTTTGAATCAAACTTAAAAATGAGAGAACTAAGGATAACTCCTACTTTTACTCCTGTCTCCTTCTCTTTGGGTTCGCCGTAGTCACGTACAAATTGAAGCCATTTTGCATCTCTCTCTATTGAACTACGGTTTTGAGAGAGATGGCCTCTATCATTAAAGTTTAAATAGTACTTCTTGGTGGCGAACATTTGGCACTGCACTACTGCAGTCTACCTAGCCGGACTCATGCAATATGAGATCTTTTTATATTGATCCGGTAGAAATACATCATGTACTTCCTCCGCCCCGGGCAAGGGCAGAGGGGTATGCCAGACTCGTACCGGCTAAAATCACCGGAGATAAATCTCCTCCAGGAACGAAAAATCTCGTTTTAGAGCCATCGATTGGTGCCACGCCTTTAGGCACTAGGCTAAAGCGGTCATCTCCTCTAGCGGAGGGACGGCGACTGTAAAGAGATCACCTTCTGCCAGTTAAACTTACTTACTTGCCACTCCATGAGGGTAAAAGCTTGAATTTAACTTCTAAGTCGTAGCAGCCCTATCGAGTGCAATAAAGCAATATCATATTGCAACCTTTCAACATGGCGGCGATGTGACACCAACCTGCGCTGTTTTAATTAAGATTTGTATCTGCCACCGAAAATTGACTATTGTGTGACATTTTGAAAGTCATGTTTTGCGTATTTTTATGATTTCATCTTTTGCGTATTTGATTTAGTGATGTACAGAGGTGGTTTTTTCGGAGCCGAATCGGGGTCGAAGTCGGATGTCACAAAAGCAAATAGAAAACAATATTTTATAATTTTTAAATCTACTATGTGCGTCAGCGTGTGCTAAGCTCCATTATATTAACCTCAATTTTGATAGTATAGGAACCGGAGACACAAAATTAAATGGAAAATAGTATTTTATTCGATAACGAGAAAAAGAAAAAATAATCTTACGAAGTTGTTGTAAGAATTAATCTAGCTACTTTTAGAATACGTAGCTATATAATACCTAGTTTCCGTTTTCCTTACGGCAGCATCTAATGGATGCTCAGCGGAAACTAGGTAATGTTCGATCAAATATATAAGTTGTCCGTTAGTGTTTTGTTTTATTGTGTACGTGTATGAGTGTATTTGAATGTTAAAAAGTTATTTATAAAAATACATTGTATATGTGTATTTAAATGAAAAAACAGTTATAAATTTTTATTTTTATTTCTTTTAAATGGTATTCAATTAATAAAATTCAATTAATTCGATTGTTTATGAATATGGACATTGACCTACATACAGTCTTTATTGTATTTAATAATTTTACATCGGTATATAAATAGTGAGATATATTTATTTATATATACTTTTTTGTATACATTAATTGAATTTATATAATTTTAATTTTAAAGTTATTTATTAAAATTATTTGAATTATCCCATAGACAGGATTCCAAGCCATTTTTATTATTTTCTACTAGATTATCATTTTGTCCGATTGACATCCGTGTGTCACAGTTACGGTCCAGTTGAAAATCAGTGCTAGATACACGTCTAGCGAATGCTGAACTGGATTCCGTTTTGGTGCAGTCGTGAGATGTAATTTGAGATAGTCATAAGTAATGTTTATGCTAGTGTGGTGTATGCAATGTATTTACTTTCTTATCTACTAATATATAAATTTTGTTTGCTATGTAAATCTTCTCACGTTTTGTCCAAATAAATGATTTCTTTCTTTCTTTCTTTCTTAATAATCATACTTTTATTGTTGATTCGCATGACTCTTGACTTGAATCTTAAACGGCCTACTCAAAGCACTGCTTGCGGGGCCTGTTTGCAGCTCGATATTTATCGATAAATATCGGCTCTGCAAACATTCACACTATACAATCCGGCAGAGATACTGCATGTAGGGCCCTGCAAGTAGGCCCCTTTAAACCTCTGTTTTCATGGTATCGGAATCGGAGTCATATTCGGGTGCAAGATTTGAACCGGAGTTTTCGACATATTGGATTCGGGATCACAGCTTCGTCACATTTCTAATTAAGTTCACCCGGGCTTCTGTCGTGTGGCAAATTTATTTGCAAAAAACTGTTAAGATTCGTAGCGAGTTGAAATAGAACAGAATGCATTTTCTGAAGTTCACGCGGATGTCGAGCGAATTAAGAGTAGTATTTTTTTAAATGTATTTAACGTGCATGCGTTTATGCTCCGCTATGCATATGTGTGCTTAATTATATACTGGGCGTATCTTTAGGTATTCATTATGAACGAATAGTATATACGGTAGAACATAAAATTTTGTTTTATTTTATAATTCATATTCTTATATTTGTGCATTAATAATATAATAATTGCATGTGCTAGGCTTACAACGTACATCATACGTATGGATGTTGCTCGTAGGCATATAGAATGAATGAAATAAACACGATTTATTTCTGTAAGCTATTTCGATTCTCTCAGCTCGCTAAGATTACTTTGTATACTAGTGGTATTATATTATCTGTGGTTTGTATAGATAAGTTGCCCAACAAGAGTCACGACCAGGGCGACGTGACGCCCCAGGTTGCATTGCTAGTACACTATCTAGGGCACTATTATTAACTTTCTAAATGTTAGGAAGATTCGCACTCATTCCGGTGTTTATAGTAATGGACCTTTTGTTTCTTAGAGAAGTAATAATTAATTCGTTTGCTTTAGTTTGTTTGTTGTGTCAGGCATGGAACTCTTGTACATGAAGTACATGGACGATGTCGGCGGTCCTCACAGTCCGTTGGCGGAGTATGTCGGTCGTTTTTTTTTTTTGGGCTTGGCTTTCGAGGCCTCCAGCCAGGTCGGTCGTTTTGGATGTAACTCTCTTTTTATAAGCCTCTTGGAGGAATTGATTTCATCGCCCGGATCGATCGGGCGCCCGATACGAGGATTCCGATGGTGCAGAGCAGTGGCAAGTAGCGAAATATGTTGGTGGAATTTACTAAGTTTATTATTATAAACACTTGAATTAAAAATGACACTCCGAGGTTATAGTACAAATGATTATACCGGGTGGGTTAAAAATAACAGATTACAGTACACATTGCAAATACGCGTGTATGTATGCAGTAATAAATTGTGTGAAATAATTCATAACACTTTTAACCTAATTATCGTTTCTATTGTTTTTGTGTGAACGGTCACATTGGCAACTGAAACAAGTATTATAACATGTATACTCTAATACACAGGGTTCAAAATCGACGTACACAAGTATTTAGTGACGGACATACGATTTTAACTCGTATTTATATATATGTAGGATGTAAAATTGAGATTTATAACGTTTCTAAGTTAAAAACAGGCTTGTTTCGATGAGATATCAGATTTTATTAAATCTGTGAGATTTATACGTTAATACATATTTATCATTACAGCACAATCGTTGGGGACCAGGCAGTGATCGTAGATACGGCATGAGATTCAATGTGGGAATTACAGGGAAACACTGATTTTATCAGATTTTGTATTTTTGTTCAGGTTTTGACTGAGGGTCGCTGGTTGTAGCCCTCGGCTATCAGTAATCTAATGCATAGAATTATTTTTGACGTTATGCTACTGGTTACAGTAAGAATGGGGACTCCATCTTGATTTGTACATCAAGATAGATATTTGTGACACAGATGACATAGATGACATTGTGAAGAAACGAGCACTTCGTACGTCTGGAGGTAATCGTCATGCCTGCCTATAACAATGAAATGCTAACCTATAGAGGAAGGAAGGTAATTTGGAATACCATTTTGTTTTAGGCCCGCAACTTTTTCCGAGAGGTATTAAAAAGTAAAACTTTAATTAAATTGCAGCAATATTATCTAATTATCAATGTGCAAGCTATCAAAAACAATGAAACATCTCTGCGGGTTAAAATTTTAAGTTTAATGCAAAATGGCAGAAGTGTTTAAGACGAAAATAGAAGATGTGTGATTATTAAGTTTATCCCAGAGACAGAGATTGTAGACAGGAATAGGAAATTTAGCGATGGGATTGGGAACGGGTTAACCACGTAAGACGTAAAAATGTATCTCACACGCTGTTCCACGTTTTGATCTCTGGTCGCCATCTTAGAAAAATTACAGACTATCCATCTCAACATATCGATAGATGACGCTACTTGTGAACATTTTACGGTACGTAAAACGAGATGGCGCTATTCGTTTCTGTGAAACCCCGCTATCTCAAATTACCAACAGTATTCCAAATTACCCTCTTTGCCCATACTAGTTCTGCGTGGTATCAGACAACGCTCTTCACCTCGAGACATTAGTTATTTAGTCTTTTATGCCCAGTAATGTCACTAGTTATAGTGCCCTAGAAGTTTAAAAACTACTGCTTCGGGGTGTATATCTGGCATTGGGATGGTACATAATTAGTCGGCTTCTTGCAATAAGAGACCTTTTTTTTTTATTGATGTCCAGTGGAAATTCTACATGGAACTTCCTTCACCCCAGGGAAGGGCGAAGGGGTATGCCGGACTCTTACCGGCTAAAACCACTGGAGCGGTCATCTTCGGCACCGAAGGGGGGCTCCAGGTCCTCGTAAGATCACACTAGAGCCGCCCATTGGCGCCACGCCTTTAGGCACATCACGGAGGGGATGACTGTAAAGCGGTCACCCCCTCTAGTGCAATAAGAGACCTACCACCAGACCTGCCTGCAGAGTGTTCCCAAGTTATGACATGAATTTAAATTGTTTTTGTCTAAATTTGAAATACAGGTATTCGTTCAAGTATCATCATTGTGACGTCGGCTCACAGTATAATCAGATCGGCTGAATGTCGAATGTATCATAATTCTATTTATTTCAATTAAGGTACAGGTCCATTATTGAGAGAAAACACCAGTGGCGACATCTAGATCGCTACCATGTGCAAAATATAACTACTTACAGCGACATCTACTGGGCATTCGATTACGCTAAGAATCCTCAATCACGCAAGTGAAGTGTGCTCAGAACGTTCCATCTGAAACACGCTAAACGTCATCCGTAGGGTTTCGGTGCGCTAGGCATACCACCTGCCTGGTTGGAGGATCTACCTTTTCGACGGAGGAACACCACATCTCGTTTCACCACACTAGCAATGTGTTCTGGTAGACAGAGTGAGATAACGTTATATGAAAACTAAGCGACTGAAAACTGCTACTCATCTGGATTCATGTAACTAAATAATTTAACAGTGTTTTACTATCATTATCCACAAAATATTTCTTAACCTTAAACTAAATTATGTTCTAACATACAAATTACACCGTATAAGAAATGAACACGCAAACTTATCTAAGGTCAAATGCCAAATATTACATAAAGCTTACATGATCCATTACTACATTTATAGGTTCCACTATTACCTCGTAAATCAATTTAATTGGTGTATACTGACAAGAAAATTGATGCGACTCGCACTTGACGCCTGACGGGTAAACCTCATCGCGTGGTGTTGCCAGGTTTATGACGTGATTTTATTTAAATCTTTGCCTTAGGGGGCAACGAAACACTATCATAATATCTCTGGTAGGTATTGTGTCAGCATTATTTGACTTTAAACCAATTAAAAAGCCTTAAAACTGTAGATTATAATTTTATGTAGGTAGGTTCTCTATTATTATGACATTTGTTTGGTTTTTGTGTCTGTCAACAAAAATATCCGAACTAATAAAGCGTACTTTAGGATTTTACGTAATTGCTAGGGTAATTTGGATGCAGCTGATACACTTACCGCTTATAAAGTCAGAAACTCTTACTAGGTACAAGCTATACAAAACCAGTATAAGCTAATCTCGCATTGTATAGGCTTTCGGTATGATGAGAGATCAGCGTAAACTGGTTTTATATAGCTTGATGTGTAGCTGTGTATTTGTACTTTGATATGGGTAAAAATGCGATCAGAGGCTCTTTCACTTAATGCGAAAGGATTTTCTTTATGATACGCACATGGTGGCCTATGAGAACATTGTGGACTACCTAATCCGGGGTAATAAACATTATCATTTCTAGGATTTTAATTGATCTATTTGGTCATGATACTGATAATGCGTAATCAGTGACTTACTTCTCGGTAATCTAGTTGTCGAAACAATTTACTTCCTTTGATAGATACCGGCCTCGATAACAATTTTTTTTACTAATAATTTCCCTCATAATAATGTAATATATAGTAAGTATACGATTTTCTGATTAATAATATATGACAAAAGACGAGATTAAAACAAAAAACATTATCGTGGGAAGAAAATAAAAAGGTCTGACAACATAATTTGGCGGCCAATTTCGTTTTGACAGATTAAACTTTTCTAACGAAGAAGGTATTAACCATACACCCTATAATTATAATCTCATTTCTTGAATGTTCTTAATTTCTCACGGTGTGGATATAAGTGCATAGATATGTACCTCGAATTGCTAATATGTTGCATATTACACTGATATGGGTAAGGTAAAAACGGTAGAAGAAAATTGATTGTAGGAAAATAGGTTAAATAGCTTTCTGATCTCCACAAGAAGTCTATTAACGGAGTAGTTACAAAATGACAGATAGAATTTTTTTATTAGGCGGTTATTACTTACTTTCGTGATTAGGCGAATTAAGCATTTGATATAACAAGCTGTTGTATGTATGGCAAGATTCTAGAAATTCTTAAAAACACTCCGCGTAAAACTTATTGTTCGAGTAGGTAGGTACTGTAACTGCTGCCTGACCTTCGATATATTTTAGGAATCTAAGTACTTTCATATGGGTAAAAATGCGATTAGAGGATCTTTCACTTAATGCGAAAGGATTTTCTTTATGATACGCACATGGTGGCCTATGAGAACATCTTGGACCACCTAATCCGGGGTAATAATTTGTAAGTAAGTGTCGTAATGCAACGTTGCAATTGTCTGTTTTGTTATTGTCTGTATTTTACATTTAATTAGTCTACTTTGTCCGCGCATACCTAACTTATTACCATGTAGTAACAAAATTGTAATATAACTTTTTTCTAAAAGAGTATATCTATGGAGTTTCTTGCCTGCTCTTCTCCATAGGACCGACTTTTCCGAACCGTGCACTTAACTTGACTTTTCGTAAGAGTTTATTAGGGCTTATATGAAATAAAAAAATTGAGTTTGTGTTTGAGTTTGAACATGGTATAAAGGACGTGTAACAATCAGAGTAAGAAACGATAATACACACTTTTAAAAATGGAAAGCTTTTTCCTTTTAAAATTTTAACTTTTTTTTTTATCTTTGCCTAACACTAGGATTTCTCCTGTCGTGGGTGCGTTTACAAACATGAATTCCATATACAATACACCCAGATCCGGGACAATTACCTGCAGATCATACAAATATTTGTTCTGTGCGGGAATCTAACCCACGACCCGGAGTGCAGCAGCCGATTGTATCAGCCACTGCACCAACCAACACAATTATCTAAATTATCTGTACCATCGAGTAATTTATTGTACGCATTACTCGATGGTTCAGATTATTTAGATAATTATGTCGCATTACATGTTACATCCATATTAAATGGCGCACAAAGTTCAGTCTCGCCTGCACACCTATCTTTTAAGAAAAAATATCAAATATGTACAAGAGTAAAGGAGATAGCTAACTAGGCGAACTAATTGCAAGGTGCTACAATTGAGGGAGTTTTGGTACTTAGTTTTGGCGCGCATGTCACATTTCTACTTCTTTTTAATAAATAATATAGTTGATTACACTAGTAATTACAATGATCCTTACGCAAGTTTGTTTACACCATTATGAAATAAACCACCGAAATAAGGAACAAACCAAAATAAAACATCTCATTGTAAAGCTTCACTAAACCTGACATTAAAGTTGTAAACTTTCTAAAGTAATAAAATGTAAACGTATATTTACTTATTAACGATAATATTACAGTTTACACCTGTCATTAACCGCAAAACAATGAACTAGCAGTTAATTAATTATAATCTTTTCTGTATATCTATCGATTTATCAACATTAATTGGTGTTAACCGTTTCTTAGCTAGCAATTGTATTGAAATATCGATTATATTTTATTTACCGATTGCTACGTTTACATTAGTACTATTATAAGCTATTGGCTTCCATATTATAAAGTTTTAGATAATGGGATACTAAATTAATGTCGATTGAGTTGGTGTTCATTGTAAAATGACAGAAGGACCTAATTATTTTTTGTAATGAAGCCGTCGCACATTTTATGAGGCGCAGATTATTCCAGATGGAGGAAAAGGGGAGGCTTTTGCTCAGGGAAACAGCAGGCAAAAATAAATCTATAGATAGAATACCGACCGGTAAATCAACAACATAATTATAAAATCAATAAATCAGCCAAGACGTCTACTGCAGAATAAAGACTTCCCATCATAAATGACCGGTTACAAGCAATGTTAGTACTCACTACCCTTGGCAGGCGAGTTGGAGAGCGCAAAAAGAACGCTGCTGAGGGTCCCTTAGGCACCTGGAGCCCCCCTTCGGTGCCGAAGGTGACCGCTCCAGTGATTTTAGCCGGTAGGAGTCCGGCATACCCCTTCACTCTTCCCTGAGACGAAGGAAGTTCCATGTAGAAATTCCACTGGACACCAATAAAAGGATCCCTTAGTCGCCTTCGACAGCCACGGGAGGAGCTGGATGCTATGCTATATTCTTAATCCGGACACCACACGGATTGTAATATTATTATAATATGTAAAATCTGAATTCCAAATCATATTTTGCTACGTGGATGCCGTAAAAAGCATTATTTATATGAAGAAGCAGCAGCGCAAACCCACTTACCAAAGATAATATCATCCTACAGTCAACCACATGCCGCATACTTTCCACCTGACTCACCCATCAATACGCCAATCAGTGACACTAACAAACCATTCATTCGTTCATTCAGGGTTGCCCCTTGACCCTGCCACCTAATATGGCAACATTGATGATCAGCCGACAATAACCAACTGTCAGTTATGTCATATTAAATAAACATTTATTTAGATATTGTATACATTGTTGTTATGATAGTCATTGAAGCAAGTACGAGGTCGGTAAAGTTGAAACGACAATAACACAAAAGTTAAAGCATTGGAATGACGGTCGAGTTCTTGAGTTCAAACCCCATCTGACCAAAGAATTGTTAGTTTAATATGTAAATAGGAATTTTACATATAAATATGAAGCTCTATAAAAAATGCCAGCGACCGTTGTGCACTTTCGTGTGGTGTCCAGACTAAGAATATAGCACCACTCCATCTCCTCCTGTGGATGTCGTAAAAGGCAACTAAGGGACACTAAACCAGAGGTATAGGCAGCACTGTCTCTTTAGTGGAACAGCAATCAATCTGCGTTCACCAACTCGCCCACCAAGCGTTTTCATTTCGTTTCAGCGTGTATCATATCAGCCAAAGGATCCACTGCTGAACAAAGGCCTCACCCATAGATTTCAGCAACGACTGGTTACCTGCCCACGCCAAACGACCTTCACCAAGTCGTATGTGTCCATTTTATTGAAGGCTGACCTACGCTGTTTTCCAGTAGGCAGTCTCCACTGGAGAACATTTTTGCCCCACCGACCATCAGTTCTACGAGCAATGCCCCCCGCCCTTTGCTACTTCAGATTACTAACCCTTTCAACTATGTTAGCAACTTTAGTTCTATTACGGATCTCCTCGTTTCGTTACTAATGTTCATGGTGACGGCACGGTTGGTGCAGTGGCTGATACAGTCGACTGCTGCGCCGGGGGTCGTGGGTTCGATTCCCGCACGGAACAAATATTTGTATGATCTGCAGGTAGTTGTTCCGGGTCTGGGTGTATTGTATGTGGAATTCATGTCTGTAAACGCACCCACGACACAGGAGAAATCCTAGTGTGGGGCAACGTTTTTTTTTTTAAAACAAAAAAAAAAACAAAAACATTGAAATACTAAGCGTCGCAATCTCCATTGCTTGCTGAGTGACCTTGAGCTTTCCTATGATGCCCATAGTGAGTGACCACGTCTCTGTATAAGTACGTGCAATTTCATTACCTTTGTTGTCCTGAACCGTATATACAATCATTGCAGTCTCGCGTAACCTTTTGTATCTTACTTCATTGTGATCCACTATAAGTTATTTCCAATGAATGTACTTATTATGATGTTAATAATGTATTGTGATAGAGAAATTTTGCCGAAAGCGTTGTCAAACACAGATGTTAGTGTCTTTGTTGTACACAAGAGTTATAATGGGATGTCATGTCGAATGAAAAAGACCTAAGCTGTTACAGCAGCAATCATGTTGTAATTTATAGTGTAGTATGTAGCAGATTGATTGCAGCCATGTAGCCAAAATCCATATATCTATGTGGTATCCGGTTTAAGAATATAGCACCACTCCATCTCCTCCCGTGGATGTCGTAAAAGGTGACTAAGGGACTCTAAGCCAGAGGAATGGCCAGCAGCGCCCCTTCTGTGGGACAGCAACCATATTGCGCTCACCAAATCCTTTCCCACGCTTAGTACTAGTAGATGTACTAAGCGTGGTGAAATTGGAGGCCTTTGTTCAATAGTGGACTTCATTTGGCTGACATGATCAAGATGATAATTGTAATTAACAAATATTTACATTAGTAAGCAAAACTATTTTTTAGGGTCAATCAATCAAACAAAATTTTATTTCATATAACAGACTCTTATGCAAAGAGAAAAAATGGATGGGCACGTGCAAGGGACAAGATCCCCAAGAAACTTCCAAACTCATTTGATAAGAATAACTTTAAATGTCTGTAGTTTTTTTATACAATTGATGACGATGTCGTGGAGTGCCTCCCTCCGTGTTTCCTTCCCGGTTAGCTCAACTAGGAGGCCATGGCGTTTAATTTCCAGGGCGACCAAACGTCCAGTCTTGCATCTTCATCACTTCGGCCGAATGAAGTCCACTGCTGCTGTGTCCAGCAACTCCCCCAAAGATCACCACAACCACCGATATGGATGTGTTGTGGGCTCATTGGGGGGTTTTGCCATAATCGCCACGCTTGGCAGGCGGGTTGGCGATCGCAGTTGAGTTGTTAATGTACTCGAAGGACGCTGCTGCCCATCCTCCGGCTAATCCTTTAGTCGACTTTTACGACACTCATGGGAGGAGATGGGGTGGTGGCATTCTGAGCCGGCACCACACGGCAATCGCATCTTCAAACTACAGCATTTTATTTTCCCATGCTAATCGTGGAGCAACCGGTAATTACCGGTAAACGTTACCGTATTATGTAAACCCGACTAACAACAGGTTGTCAGTGTCAGTCTAGTTTGACTGACGTCTTGTTAAGCGTTGGCGAATGAGGGTTATGGGTTTATAAGTGAATGTAGAGTCATGTATTCTATATAAGTATTTCGTCATCTCAAGCTTTTTTTCAACAATTTTGATTCATGTTGTATGATACAAGATAAACAAGTATAGTTGGGAGGAGGTACTAAGCCGAAAGATCATTAAAGTTTCTATGATAGTGAATATATTCATATTTGGAGGGACAGCTGTTCAAAGTGACACAAAAGATACGCTGAGACAACCCTACCAACTCTACCACTCAATTTGTCATGTGAAATATTTCCACGCACGGAATGCTTCTTTTTATGATGATCTTCTCGCATACATCTCATAATCACTAATACCCAGACCCGACATGACTATCAATAGATCATACAAATATATATTCCGTGCGGGGATCGAACCCGCGACACGTAGCTCAGCAAGCAAGCTATTAGAGCTTAGCCACTGCGGCAACCGTGCCGTCATATTAGTATAATAATTACGTTATTTAAACAAGGCAATCATAAAATATGATTATGAAATTAATGTTATATGATTACTGATTAGCCTGTAATTATAGTTAACATGGTAGAGTAATCATCATATCAGCCACAGGACGTCCACTGCTGAACAAAGGCCTCCCCCTTAGATTTCCACAACGAGCGGTTACATGCCGCCCTCATCCAACGACTCCCAGCGACTTTTACCAGTACCCCTAGTACGAGTTTCTTTTCACGATCGAAACGTAATAGTAAACTACATAGTTACCGCGTTCGGCGCTGCGATTGGCCCGCACCAAACTACTCAGCCAATCGGAGCGCCGAAACGTGTAGTTTACTATTACGCTTCGATTGCAAAAAGAAACTCGTACCAGGGGTACTGGTCGTCTGTCCACCTCGTTGGAGGTCGTCCCACGCTGCGTTTTCCGGTGCGCGGTCTCCATTCTAGAACCTTCGTGCCCCAGCGGCCATCAGTTAGAGTAATAAACAATAGTAATTAAAACGTTCTTTATTAAGCTACTTTATTACGGCTATGTACAGCAAAATCTTCTTTGATTTGTATGTAAATATAACCTCACGGATCATTTTTGGGTGTCAAGTTATGTAACATTGATGACCGGATTTTCTAAGAATAAATAAACAATTACTAGGAAAAACTAACCCCTCTTCCGAAAAAAAATTTACTATGTCCGCGTGTTGTCCAGATTTAGAATATAGCACCACTCTATAAGCGTGAAAACCCTCAATTAGGGTGTGTATATACCCAGACAGCTCGTTGTGGCGATCTCGGTCGAAATTATAACCACTCTGTCTCCTCCTGTGGATGTCCTAAAAGCGACTAAGGCAGTCTAAACCAGAGGGAAGGGTAGCAGCGTCCCTTCTGTGCAAAAGTAGCCATACTGCGCTCTCCAACCCGCCTAGGCGCGAACGTAGTGATAAAGAGAAGATAAAGATAAAAATATTTTTATTCATGTCAACCATATACAGGCACTTATGAATCGTCGAGACTTTAATTGCCGCATTCCAAGATGTAGATTTCCTATGGAGAAGAACGGGCAAGAAACTCCATGGTTACTCTTTTTAAATCATAATAAATGTTACAATATTTTATGAGCACATTGTTGTAAAAATCAAGGTTATGTGAAAACAATGTAGGAGAAAAGAGTCTAAACTTTCTAAATAAGCCTGAATCTATTTTTATTTCTGAAGTTTTGATTTAGTTGTCATGGCAGCATTTGGCTTACCAGTTCTAACAGACGGCACTCGTTCACGAGCATGACGCATGCATCAGCGTCGCTTAGCTCAACCATATTGTAGGGAAACTTAACGACCCAATACACGACGCCACCATCAGCAGAACACTTGAGTGATAATTGGAAGAGTCCCCCCAAAATGATGACGTCTATCGGGAGAAGTCTTTGTTCAGCAGTGGGCGTATAAATGATTGGTATGATGATTATGAACCACACTTAAACTTAAACTTAATTACTTTAAAACTACCAGTCATTATTAGTCGATTTGGATTTTGCGTTGCAAGTCATCACATTAAAAGTCGTACAAAATTATGTTCTGGTTTCGTAAAAATTCGTGATTATAAAGTATAAAGTCATTGACTGTTAGGATTTCTAAAAGTAAACAAAACAATGTTTAGTTAATGAATATAACCCGCTGTAACTAATTGATTAACTTATTTTTGCATGTAAACAATGCAAATTGGATAAGCAATCGGATATCTATGATAAGTACGGAAGCAGGTATTGTAGAAAGATTATAAGAAAGGGATTGATGAATATATCATGTGTTCTTTATGCGATAAGATAAGTATGTATATTGTAACGTGATTTTAATACATATGTGATATGATACATATTCAGAAGATAGAGCCTGTTCTTTTAATATGAGTAACAAGCCATGGACGATCATGACGAAAATAATGTTTCAAAACTGCCTAATATGGTTCTTGATACAAAAAATAATAGCTTAATGTAGTTCCGATCTAGTTTCAATGTCGTAAATGTTATTCTTTTAGATCAACAACGTCAAACGCGAACTCATATTGTGATGTGATCGAAATTATATATTATAAGATGAACGAAGCGAAAACGGTGTCTCTGCTAATGATATTCTGAACTAACACAAGTAATTTAGTGGTATACTCGCACCTAAATAAATGTGACATAGAAATGAGACCAGACTGAGGTCATACAGAAACCGAACTGAACTTTAAGACCAGCACAATAGGTACTATAAAAATAAAATATTCTCAGTTTAATTTCAATTCGTTCAACTATTTTTCAAATTCAAAAGATTTTTATTCATATAAACCATTTACGGGCGCTTATGAATAGTCAGAATGTAGTTGCACGGTTCCAAGAAGTTGGTTCTATGGAGAAGAACCGGCGAGAAATTCCATAGACACTGTTTTAAAATCATTTTAAAATGTTACATACATTGAAATATAGTAGCATAAAGTTATGTGAGAATAATGTACTCCCAGTATGAAATAGATGAAGTAAAATAATAATAAAATAGATGAAGTAAAATCATTTCATTAAACAAGATTACATGGCAGTAAGGACTGACCAGTCCCACATGACGGCACCCGTTCACGAGCTTGACGCACGCATCGGCGTCGCTCAAGTCAACCATATTGCAGGACAGGAGCATGACAGACTCATACTGCCAAACAACAGGCAGTTATAATTCATAGATGTAGGCTACATGATACATTTGCCGTATTTATTTATTTCAGTCATAATGTAAATTCATTTACGAGAATAGGTCCTCAGATTTAAATAAATAATCGTAAACCCGTTATAGCTTACATCTTGCACCATAGACAACATCAAACATAATATTATGTGATTATAGAAGTTGCATATTTTTTAAATGTTTTTAGCAGTTAAATTGATTTTGTTTTACGACCACGTTTATACTTCTGGTGTTACTCGTTAGATTTTATGTTTATTATTGTTTTCCTGGTTTAATAGTGCTGGCAGATATCAAAGCGATGTTGTAAAGAGATATGTTTCATATAGAAACGTGCGTTTATATAATAAAGTTTATAAAAAA
This sequence comes from Diloba caeruleocephala, assembly GCA_947459985.1. Classification (NCBI taxonomy): domain Eukaryota; kingdom Metazoa; phylum Arthropoda; class Insecta; order Lepidoptera; family Noctuidae; genus Diloba; species Diloba caeruleocephala. The sequence continues at coordinate 1,843,552 of OX381630.1, forward strand.
GCAATCCATATAGCGTATTAATTTTGTATTTGACATTAACTGCATTATAAATATTGGAATTAATTGTTTTTTAAGGAATATACATACACGGAATGTCTGGATTAACAAGTAAGATATATAAGCACATGATAATTACCTACATTTGATGAAAAAAGAAAGAATAATAACTGTTCTTATTTCTTATTTTACAACTACATATATTCATGTTTTTATAATTGAACGTTTATGAGGCTCCAACGCGCTAACATGGCTGAACGGATTCTATTAAAATTTGGCATAAATGTAGATTATATCGTGAAATAGGACTATTAGTAACTGGGATGTTAGTGGACTGTAAACGCAAGTTTTATATGTAAAAATATATTAAAATTTAAGGAAACAAACAAGAAACCATTACAAGGAAAAAAGCTGAAGTCGAAGACAAAGCTGACAGACAATACTTTTTTAAACATTTGTCAAAATATAAAAAAATAAAATAAAACTTTAGCTGCCAGTAAAACTTTAGCTGCCAGTTCGCAACAAGGACATTGAATACTTTTTATATGAATTACACAAAAAAACCAATGATCACTCAACTTTAATTTACGCCCAGCAAAGCGGGCCGGTTAACGGCTAGTAAATCACAAAGTTTACGAAAATGTAGGAGACAGTTTCGCAAAACGTGGTCAGCCTTCCGTGAGTGCACCTAGCGACTAGCGAACTTGGCATTAAACATGATGGTAATAAAAGTAAAATTTTAATCTATTTTCCTTCACACTTTAATCCTGGCAAAATATTAATGGTAATCAGCACGCTTGGCAGGCAGGTTGGCGATCGCATTTAAGTTGTTAATTTACTCGGAGGAGGCTGCTGCCCATCCTCCGACTAATCCCATAGTCACCTTTTACGACACCTAAGGGATGAGATGGGTTGGTGCTATATATATATGGTATCGTATCCGGCACCACACACTTTTGGTTAAATTATAATGTTCAAAATATTTCTGCGTCGTTGAAATGCCCACAAAAGTAATATAGTCAGTCATCTGGAGGGCCTTTAGCCTTTACTCAGGTCCCAGAAAATAGAGAAAAAATAGTTTTTTAAGCCAAACGAATTCACATTGCAACACCTATTTAATCACAATACTTTATAACATAAGTGATTGCCTCCCTGCCTTATTAAAAAAATTTTTTTTATTGGTGTCCAGTGGAAATTCTACATGGAACTTCCTTCGCCCCGGGGAGGGGCGAAGGGGTATGCCGGGCTCCTATCGGCTAAAACCACTGGAGCGGTCATCTTCGGCACCGAAGGGGGGCTCCAGGTCCTCGTAAGATCACACTAGAGCCGACCATTGGTGCCACGCCTTTAGGCACATCTCGAAGAGGATGACTGTAAACCGGTAACCCCTTACTTCCTTCGACAGCGACAGGACGCTTCCTTCGAGAACATTAACAACTCAACTGCGATCGCCAACCCACCTGCCAAGCGTGGCGATTATGGCAAAACCCCCCAATGAGCACCCAACACACCCATACCGGTCGTTGTAGTGATTTTTGGGGTAGGCCTGTGTCCAGCAGTGGACTTTATTCGGCAGAAATTATGAACTAAAAGTGAAGAGGCAATAGACGGAGCACATAGCACGTAGAACTGATGGTTGTAGAGGCAAAAAGCTTCTCGACGCCACAAAAGCCGAAACAACTAATTTTGAAAGTAACTGCTGTCTCTCTGACTGGGATTCTGATAGCCCTTTTAGTTCAAAGGTATAGTGGGTTACTTAGAGACAAATGTTGGGTATTGAGATTTTGCTATTAAGGTATATTTTAAACGCCCCCACATACCTAATACAGACTTCTGGGGTGCAATTCTTTAAGCTAAAACATCCATACATCCTTAAATACAGAATCGAAATAACGGTGTAAAACCAATTTCGGTATTCGCTAAGTTATGACTGAAGCTATTCCAGGACTCGAGGCAGAAGGTAAACTATGAGGACCAGTCTAAGCGAATACCAAATCTCTCTTCTTTGAGCTTAGAGAATTGCACCCCTGAATCATGAGTACAGTTCACAGACATTGAATCTCACGTGCACAAACACCAAAGAACGAAGAAGAGATGCGACGCATCCAAAGTACAAAGGCCGGAATCTAAGCAGAACGCACTACGATCAAGTGGGAAGGCTTGCGATCATCAATCACATTACCAAGTGATAGGTAGCGTGCGCCTACGTTTGAATGTATTAGTCCCGGTATCGTGGGATGTTATACAAAATTAAAATTATAAACATATTACAAATTACTTTATGATTGACAAGGATGATTCTGTTTGTGTCGTAAAGATAGATTAGCGTCGTAAATGTTATTGTTTTTAGGGGTTTGATTCCATTGAATGAAACGGAAATTATTTGGATGATAATATTTTTAAACATATTTTAATTATTCTATTTCAAAACATTATTTTCGTCAAGGACAAGGCTTTTGTATTCATTTAATTTTTTCTTTCTTAAAAGTAATAAATCATGTGATTGTTACTAACAATTGACCAACCGAACCAATCTAAAACATCTGGAGAAATGAAAAATACTTTCGATGACGCCAAGGCTGCCGATGTAGAGCATACGTGATGATATAATGCTTCTTAAGACATTGATATTTCCGTTTTGATAAAATGTCTATCTAAGTTCGTTATATTCAACTTTCTTTCTTAATTTTTCGTTTGATAACTGGTCTGCCTTGTCAGAGTCGTTCAAGTCGCCCAAAGGCCTTTGACTTGGCTTTACGACTGCCGTATAATGACAATAAACTTTTTAAAGAGTCTACTAAACAAGCCTGATAGTTTTTTTTTCAGTTTTATGATTAAGCATCTCTCTATATCCTCTCGTGGATGTCGTAAAGGGCGACTAAGAGACTCTAAACTAGAGGGATTGGCAGCAACTTCCTTTCTGTGGTACAGTAGCTTCCAACCCGCCTGCCAAGCATAGTGAGTACTGGAAAATTCCCCCCAAAATGTCGATACGTTGCATGCAACCGGCTTTTCGCTGATATGATGAACTGAGGAATACTTGGCTATTCTTTGTGTGTCATTTATTTTGGATGATTGTCTGTCAGTCTTGTTTATTTCTTACTAGCTGGGACAGGCGGTTTCATACGCGTTCAATTTAAAAAAAATTTAGACTACTTCGACATAGACACTTGACATAGAATAAATACAGGCTGTCCAGTAAATAGCACGACATACTGCAGGGGGTGAGAGCTTGGGTGTATACCTACCAAAAAAACACAATATATGTTCAGCAAAATCTTACGGATTTACAGTAGTACAAAATTTTAGCAGTAGAAAATTGTACTGTGAAAATTTTAATCAAAATTGTATTTCTTGAAAACATTTTAGTTTTTATTAGAATAAAGACTTATCAATGAGTAAAGTAACTATTCAAAAATAATTTGAGGTAAAAAAAAAACTAGAAAAGGAATTTTTCATTACGAGATGCTTAAAAATCTGTGTCAAGGTAGAGATATTTCGGAAAATTTTGTACTGCTGTAAATCCGTAAGATTTTGCTGAACATATATTGTGTTTTTTTGGTAGGTATTGACCCAAGCTCTCACCCCCTGCAGTATGTCGTGCTATATACTGGACACCCTGTATATTGGATTTCAAGGGTTTTTTTGTTTGTTATATGTAACGTATATACTTTCATATGCATTTAGTAAAAAGCTGTTATTTTGACATTACAATTAGACACTTCAATTTTATTTAGAGACATTTCAGAGATTAATGTCTTCAGGTTCAGTAAAAAACCAGCGTCAGGCCCTAGCTGTGCGACTTAACTCAGAACTGAACCTATCTGCACAGAACAGCTTAATTAGGTAATCATTTTAAGAACCGTTTTAGTATATTATTATTACGTTGTGAGTGTCCTGGGTTTGTGCAAAATAAATTGTTTTCTTTCTATTATGTACTACTATTTAGTGCTTATTTTTTCATCTAGTGTTATATATAAATCGAATGAGCTTCAAGTTTTAAATTTATATTTTCTGCCTCCACCTCCTTCGTCATCTTTAATTAACGATAGCAAATATAAAAAAGTGAGCCGTCGAGGGACACCTAGCAGATGTGAATCATCCAAATTATTTTGAACAAATAATATGCACAGATTCCTTATCAATAATATAACTCTCAGATTTTTTTAAAGAAATTTTTTAGTTTTATTTTAATAAACATTATAAACAATTTAATAAAAAAAATCGAGCCGAGGTGATTGAGTCGCACAGTCACTTGTGCGTGGCGACGCGTCACCACACCACATTGTTTCTTACTATGATATAGAGTGGCGACGCATGACGCACGTCGCCACGTTTCACATCGAAACATGTAATTGTAATTTGTATACATGCGATCCCTACTAATTGTCTCCCTGAAACGAAATTCGCAATTTTTCTTATAATATGCACTGTTCGGTATGGACGTAAGTGAGATCAGACAATCCTCTCGTGTGTCATGGTGTCAATTATACAGCCTATGTTAATTTTATTCGTAATTTAAAGATTTTTTACACGTAGTCCCGTGCTAAAATTTATCCTGTGCACACAATACTACTACATGCACAAATACACAGACCCGAAACAACTGTCTGCAGATCATACAAATATGTTTTCCGTGCGAGGATCGAACCCGCGACACTTAGCCACAGAATGCCTATTGCTTAGCCACTGCGCCAAATTTACTTAAAAAACCTTTTCATTCGAAACGTCAAAAATGTTATAAACCTACTGATATAAATAAAGAGACTAAGTGTGGCGACCCTAACACTAGAGTTGCGCACTCGAGGTCACACAGTCGTAATGTAGCACGTTTCTGTGTCAATTTAAATGTAATAATATCGTGTGAGTTCACCGATGTTCTGTGGCGAATGCTTTGTTGTAGCGATGCACAGTAATGGACGCCGCGGGGTTACAAAATGGCGTGTGGGTACAGGGAGGCCTTTGATAGCAATGCCCTTAAGGGTAAAGGCTGATACCGCAAGCAAATACATGACCACAAGTAGCGAATTTCAATAGATTACATTTTGAGAACCATGTACCTACTCGTTACTTTAAAGAATATCTACTGGGTTAGTCGGAAAGGGGTACACCCTAGCCGCAAGCCGCGGCCAATTTAAATTGTCACTGATGACCATTTCATAGTAAATGCCTCATCTCATAATACGTTTTTCTAAATTCAAATATACCAAATTGTTGTCAAAGATAGCGGTCAGGGCTTGATATTTGTTGGACTAGGTCTGTGAACCCAAATATGACGTTAAATGAAAGCAACAGCTGATTATCATCATCATCAGCTGTTTCTTGGGTTGTGTCAGCGTATTTTTCATGGAAAGTTTGAATAGCTATAACTATGTAACTTTTTTGGGGAAAGTTGTTCATTTTCACCCATCATATATTACACCCTTTCCGACTTACCCGTTAGATAGCCCAAGTGCTGTTAGAGTACTGAGGTAATGGATTGAAGGGCGACATTTTTTTTCGTCCCGGGTCCAGGCACTTCACGCTAGTCTATTTCTGGAGATGTATTTCCTTAAAACATCTCTGTAATATCTTAAGCTCCGCTAGTCAAAACATTACGCTATTACACAAAGGGGATAGTTAACGCATGTTTACATAATAGTATTATGATTATGTATAGTACATTTACTTGTTTCGTAAAACACATAGACAATATCAAATGTGATTTAGATGGTAATGTTGTTAGAACCATAGATAGTAGATAGATTTTTATTTGTTTACATAAAATGCATATATCGTTACAAAATTTATTGATTACTTAGCAGTTCACCTAAAATTATTGTGTTTTCCGTATGTATTCATGTTATTAGAAATCGAGTTTACTTTAAGGAAGAACTTTTAAAATCACTTAGACAGTAAAATAAATTTTATATAAATGTATTTTAACTGTATAATTAAAAAAAAAAATATATACCTCTGATTGTAACTTAAGATCTGCTAGAGACTGCTAGAAGTCTGCGTGTAACTTAAGATCTGCTAGAAGGTAAGTAAGGTAGCATTTTAAGTATAAACACTATCAAGATTAACGATCAAGTTAGGAGCTGACTTGTAAGTTGCTGTAGTAATTCTTAAACTTTCGCAAATTGAATACATTAATTAAAGATAGTATCGTGTCTTTTCGCGCACAGATTAAGCCAAATTATATTTTGACGTGTGGTGCCGGCTCAGAATGCCACCACCCCATCTCCTCCCGTGGGTGTCGTAAAAGTCGACTAAGAGATTGGCCGGAGGATGGGCAGCAGCGTCCTTCGAGTACATTAACAACTCAACTGCGATCGCCAACCCGTCTGCCAAGCGTGGCGATTATGGCAAAACCCCCCAACGAGCTCACAACACAACAATATCGGTCGTTGTGGTGATCTTTGGGGGAGGCCTATATCCAGCAGTGGACTTCATTCGGCTGAAATGATGAAATGATGATATTTTGACGAACCTCGAAGGTTTCGATCAATTGGCCGTGATCACTAGTAGACTCTAGTGCGGTTAGTCAAAATATTTTTTTTATATTGACCTGTCCACGAAAAGACCCGATACTATCTTAAAATCTTGTAAGTTGCTGGTTGTTATTAACTCAGTTTTGTAATGAATACTGAGTTTGAACTTCGAAGTTGATTTACGGTTCAAGCTCGGCTGCTTGGGAATTTCGAGGTTCAATTTCTTGTCAGGTGTACGCGCGGGTTTTGTTCTAATCAACGTCAGTATTTCAGCCGAAACTTGCTGAACATCGTCACAATGACCGGCCTGGGCTTATGTAGCGTATTCATGGCGGGCTTTTATCATGATCAACACGCTTGGAAGGTGGGTTAGCAATCGCAGATGTTATATGAATTGTTCTCCCAATGACTGCTGTCTATCCTCTAGTTAATCCTATAAGTCATCTTTGACAATACCCACGGGATACCCCATCCTGGTGGTGGTATTCTTAGCCGGAACCACCAGAGGGCTTCTTTGGTTCTACTCTAAAAATCCTCAAATTTGGAGATGTAATCGATGCATGACGAAAGAGTTCTATCGCATGGGACCTACCTCATTGGTAACTGTGGTTCAGTTTCCCCGCCTAACCAGGGATTAATGACATGATGTTTATGTTGTACGTTAACGGTGAATAAATACAACCTAACTTATAAACGGCAACCGTTTTACCTCATTAGAAATTATCTGAATGGCTCCAAAGCATCTTCGTACAACCTCGCCTGATACTCTTCGTACAAAATTGTTTGCAATCGCCATAACTCTTATGATTGTGAAATCAGGAGTGATTTTCGAATGATATAGTGCTGTTATGAAGTTGTAATAAATTGCATGTCGCGACGCTATTTGGCGTCGCACGATAGTGTTAGGCTAGGGTTACCACAATGAACTGTTTCGGATATGGGCAAGGTTAAATAAAAAAGAAACGAAAAAAGTAACTTTTGTTTGGCTAACTAGTAATGTACATGAAACATAACATCGAGTGTGAGTTCACACGCGATAGAAGTTAAACTTTGTATTTTGGTTCATTTGTAAGAGAAAGAGATCAATACACAATGGATGTGGTAAACAAAAAGAGAGCGATTGACCAACAATAGGGAATAGGGAAAATATATAGAAACGTGTTTTATCTCATTCTCCCACAGCCAAAACCCTATAAATACATTTATAGTTGTCTCACTTTCCTTACGCATTTTCGTTTCATAAAAATCAAATTCACACCGTTCCAAAAGAAGTTTCACTTAAAAAAACAAACATTCAGGCCCCATTTCTCTATAGGCATCCACAATTCTATTTTTAAATTTTCTCATTCGTCCTGTTGCAATTTTTACATTTCAGATGGTCTCGGTACAACTGCGGTTTCTAGAGGCATTCCGATTTAAGATTAGCAATGAGCAATTTAATCGATTATTACGACCATATAAATGCTGCGTCCAAGTCGTTTCTCTTGCCCACTTTATGGACAGTGTAATTTGATAATGTGGTCATGTCAGGTTTCTCAAGATAAATCCTTTAGGTAATGCTTGTAGTAAGGTAGAAATGGCGAATTATTTCACATATACAATACCATTTTTTCGCTTTCACACTAAGACCGTGAGATAATCCGTGTGGTGTCCGGATTAAGAATTTAGCAACACTCCATTTCCTCCCGTGGGTGCCATAAAAAGCGTATAGGGGCTCTGAACCAGAGGGCACATCCCTCTCTCAACAGCGTCACTTCTGTGGAATAGTAGTCGTACTGCGCTCACCAACCCGCCTGCCAAGCGTGGTGAGTACTGCAAATTCCCCCTAAATTATGACACAATAGTCGAAATCTCTAGGGGAGGTCTTTGTTCAGCTGTGGACGTACTTTGGTCGAGTAAAAGCTAAATATGGACTGTATCATGTGATTGTTAGTACGTGAGATTATAGATGGTGTACGAGAAATAGTTAAAAGTGTCTGGTTTCCTTAGCTTAGTGGTGGAACTTTATTGTGCAATTAAATCAGCTTTAAGCTGCGGTATTTATGCTAAGCGATTTCAAGTTTGATTTATAACTTAACTCATAAAGAATAATTTACATTATTCGTAACTATTCTGCCGTGTGGCAAGAATAGCACCACCCTATCTCATCCTGTAGGTGTCGTAAAATGTGAATATGGATTAGCCGGAGGGCAGCAGTGCCCTTCGAGCACATTCATCATCATTTCGGCCGAATGAAGTCCACTGCTGGACACAGGCCTTCCTCAAAGATCACCACAACCACCGATATGGATGTTTTGTGGGCTCATTGGGGGGTTTTGCCATAATCGCCACGCTTGGCAGGCGGGTTGGCGATCGCAGTTGAGTTGTTAATGTACTCGAAGCACGCTGCTGCCCATCCTCCGGCTAATCCCTTAGTCGACTTTTACGACACCCATGGGAGGAGATGGGGTGGTGGCATTCTGAGCTGGCACCACACGGCATAGCCGGCACCACACGGCATTACAACGCACATTCTATCGTCAACGTATATCAGCTAGCACATTCATTACAACTCAACTGCGATCGCCAACCCGCCTACAAAGCGTGGCGATTATCGCAAAACCCACCGATGAGCACACAACTCAGGCCGGTCGTTGTGGCGATCTTTGGCACCGTCTGTGTCCAGCAGTGGACAGTTTCAGCTGTAATGATAAACTCTTTTAGACCAGGTACCTTTTTTCGGATAATCTCAAAAATTTGGATAGTTCATCCAAAAAACTGACAACCCTGTGGAGACGCGAGTTCAAAAATTACTCGTTTCTTGCAATTTATGAGAAAGTGCAATGCATGTAGCAGTGATAGCGAAGATCTGGGGTCAAAACAATGACCCCAGTTTGGTTCTACCTGAAATATATGCGCAAATTTGTCTTGTAACTTGTAGCATAACTATAATATTCTTTATGGTGTCAAGTGGTGATGCAAGAGTGAGTTATGTTTTGTGTGTGGCTTGAACAGATATCTCATTTTGTGGTTGTGATGATGTTTCTAACAGATTAATATTATTGGTATTATAGCAATTGCTTTCCGTGAGGTGTCCGCATTGAGAATATAGCACCACTCCATCTCCCATCGTGTATGCCATATAAGGCGACTCACGGCCGAAATTAATAATCGATCTAATTCGAAATCTCCGGATTTGACATTGAGGTATTGTTTGTTATTTGTGTTTAATGCGTTCTTAACACAAAAATTCAAATTCTTAAATCCATAGATTTTGAATTAGATTGACTATTAATTTTGCCCGTAAGGGACTCTTAACCAGACGGATGGGCAGCAGCGACTCTTCTGTGGAATAGTAGCGATACTGGCTCACTAACCCGCCTGTATTCCGTGTGCCGGCTGCGAATAGCACCAGCCCATCTCACCCCGTGGGTGTCGTAAAAGCCGACTAATGGATTGGACGTAGGATGGGCAGCTGCGTCCTTCGAATACATTAACAACTCAACTGCGATCGCCAACCCGCCTGCCAGTGTGGTGATTATGGCAAAACCCCCCAATGAGCATACAATACACCGATATCGGTCGTTGTGGTGATCTTTGAGGGAGGCCTATGGCCAGCAGTGGACTTTATTGGGCCGAAATAATGAACCCGCCTACCAAGCGTGGTGGATACCGGCAAATTCCCCCCAAATGGCGATACAATTAACTGGTCGTTGTGGAAAACTATGGGGAAGGCCTTTGTTCGGCAGTGGGTGTCCTTTAGCTGATATGATGATGGTGATATAGCAATTAGTAGCATTGTTTGGTTATCGTCAAAGAATATACCACCACCTCTTTCTTCGTCGTTGTTTGAAGCGACAATTTTTTTAAACGGTGGAGAGTAGTGGGTTGGTTACAGATATAAATCTCACATACAAATGCTTGTTCCACCCGCGGATCGAGCCTACGACACGGGACGCAGCAAGCCAACACTAACGACTGGATACTGAGCGAAACTTGCCTGGCTATGGATAATGGTGTGGTGGCAAATGTGTAGGGAACGTACCCAGCTTTAAGCCCAGGGCAAGGGGCAAATAAATTATCATGAATAGAAACGTGCATCTATTGTGCATTGGCATGCATTATCATCACACACTTTCTTTTTTCATACGATTATACTGTGTTAAGTAATAAGACTGTATTTATTTTCTTTTTTTTTTTAAAACATTGCCCTCTAGGATTTCTCCTGTATCGTGGGTGCGTTTACAGACATGAATTCCACATACAATACACCCAGACCCAGAACAACTACCTGCAGATCATACAAACATTTGTTCCGTGCGGGAATCGAACCCACGACCCGGAGCCCAGCAGCCGACTGTATCAGCCACTGTACCAACCTTGTCGTCAATATACATCATACATGGCAAAACCCCCCAATGAGCACACAACACACCGATATCGGTCGTTGTGGTGATCTTTGAGGGAGGCCTGTGTCCAGCAGTGGACTTTATTCGGCCGAAATGATGAAATGTTGACATCATATATTTCAAAAGAGTATATCCATGGAGTTTCTTGCCGGTTCTTCTCCATAGGACCAACGACTTGGAACCGTGCAACTATTTAAATTCTGACTATTCGTATGTGCCAGCAAATGGTTTACATGAATAAAAATCTTTTGACTTTAACTTTTAAAGTGACAGCTGACAGCCAGGTCCAGGTGGGGGCAGGCGATCCCCTGGGAATGCCCATGATTCCAGGGTGTGGTGTCCGGGTTAAGAATATAGCACTACTCCGACTCCTCCCGTGGAGGTCGTAAAAGGCGACTGCGTGACTAGACCAGATGGATGGGCAGCATCGTCCCTATTGAGAAACGGTAGCCATACTGCACTCACAAACCAGCCTACCAAGCGTGGTGAGTACTGGCAAATTCCCTCCAAAATAAGTACACGATTTTGGAAATCTAAGAGGGAGGGTTTTGTTCAGCTATCACACAGCATCAATATTTAGAAATGCAAGTATAATAAATTGGCTGACGAAGAAATAGATGTGGCCCGAAATACTATTTGCAATATACTGTAGTAATACTCGTTTATTTTTACTGCAAATTAGCTACCGCCATAATGTTATTGGAATTAATTTCCCAATTCATTTTTGAATCGATTTACGTCGAGCCAGATGTAATTGGTTTGAAGATATAACTCTTTTATAATTTTATTTAAATAAAGTCCAAATGATTTAAAAGTGCTTTTGAAAGGTGTTATATAAATATCAATGGCAAATTGTAAAACTTGTTTTTGGAGCGAAGTTCTTTTACGCGACTTACAGTAGAGTGAACTGGCAGAAATCGTCACGTAAGGAAAAAGCGTTATCCCCCAAGGTGACATTTCCCTCTCTTTCTCTTTCTTTCTATTATATACGGTTGTATGTGTGTGTGTGCGTGCGATTATCGAGATTTAAGATTCTAAGCAATTGTCTATCTGCACTACGTGTCGCGGGTTCGATTCTCATACGGAACAAATATTAGTATGATCTACAGATAGTTGTATCGGGTCTGTGTGTTTGTGCATGTGAGATCTATGTCTGTAAACTGTACCCCCGACACACGAGAAATCCTAGTGGGACATCGTTTAAAAACAAATAAGTCACCCCTCTCCACCCATGGGTATCCTAAATAGCGACTAAGGGTTGATATCAAGAGGATGGGCAAAAACATCCTCCTTTGTGCTCTTCTTCGTCGTATCGAAAGTATTTCGCCACCCCTAAGGCTTTACTAGTGGCAGAGCATAGGTCCTCAAAATGCAGGAGATAGGGCATGATGAGCAGGTCAGTAGATGAGACATTGTCTAGAGGAGAATGCCGAATCTACCTACATCCCGTCGCCGTTTCTTCGATACAACCCCACTTGCTCAGGTAGGACCTGCATCAGCCCACTTGTGTTCGAAGTCGGTTTAGCTACTTCCATGTACCCAAGAGAGGTTATATCCAACAGGGAGTTTCTTATTAGGTTCGATGTAGTAACCAGGAGCGGGGAATTTTTCATGCCACAATTTTCTACGGCCCTCAACTGGAGAGCCTCTGTGGTCATAATAACATACTGTGACCACCAATCCGCCTGACTAGCTTGGTTGGATTACGGCAATATCCTCTATGACCGATCATTGTAGTGATCATTGGGAGGCACATGCTCACCAGTTTTTTTTAAACGTTATCCCACACTAGGAATTCTCCTGTGTCGTGCGTTTACAGGCATAAATTCCATACACAATACACTCAGAAGGCCAATTCTCGTAATTTAAAAATGTTCAAAATACAGTTCCGATCTAGTCTCAGTGTCTTAAATGTCACAAATGATATTCTCCTAAACTAACAAACAACGTCAAACGTGAACTTACACTGTGATGAGATCGAAAATAGATCGAAAGTTGATCGAAGTCAAAACGGTGTTCTGCTAACATTTCGAACTGCCACATGTACTGAATTGTCATTTAAAAAACATCAAAATTGAGATTGAAATGAGACTAGATCGAGATTATACTGAAATCCGACTAAACTTTAAGGTTAGCAGAATATCATTTTTTCGGTCAATTGATAATTTAATCTCAGTTCGGTCAACTTTCAGTCACAATGTGGATTAATTACGAGAATTGGCCCGCAGATCATACAAATATTTGCTCCGTGCGGCAATCGAACCCGCGACCCGGAGTGCAGCAGCCGACTGTATTAGCCACTGCACCAACCGTGCCGTCAGCCAAGTGTGAGAATATAAAATGAAAGGTCGATTATCACATCTTCAGACAAATCTTTGTATGACCATCAATTGTTTGAGACAACATACCGGGTGTTTTCAAGACCGGAACTAAGGCAATTACAGATCGGAAATCAAAACTCTCAAGTAAAACTTGGGTGGAGACTGCGTTAATCAAATATGAACCCTACGTAATAGTATCTGGAGGCTTACACATTCGCTTGTGTAGGTTTTCTGTACAATCCGAGATCAGCTCATACCGGAAATGTATAGCTTGACATGTAGTTGTGGTGGGTGTGTCCGTGTGGTGTCCGGATTAAGAATATAGCACCACTCCATCTCCTCCCGTGGATGTCGTAAAAGTCGACTAAGGGACTCTTAACCTGAGGGATGGGCAGCAGCGTCCCTTTTGCTGAGCAGTAGCATTTCTGCGCTCACCAACCCGCCTGCCAAGCGTGGCGAGTATCGGCAAATTCCCCCCAAAATTATGACACAATTGTGTTAATCTATGGTGGAGGCTTTTGTTCAATAGTGGATGTCATTTGGCTGAAATGATGATGTAGTTGTGTGTACATATAATTAAAACAACTCAGTTGAGTTCTCCAATTGACTCGTATTAACAGCTCATGGTAAGCTTCCAGCATTCATATTCAATTGATGCAATCTCGACTCAATTTCTACTTAAGTTTTGATTTTCGGTCTGTATTACGCGTAAGGTAAGGGCGTAAGACCTCAAAATCTACAGCTGCTTTCAATACGAGACCAATAAGGCAATAAACATATTTGTCTCCGAAATTTACGCCAAGCTTTCACTGTTCAAATGTAGCCTAAGATTCCATTCAGAACGTTTGAGGACGACTACTGACATTTGGAACTTTGTAAAAAATATCACGTATAAGGACTGAGCGATTGGTATGCCATCTACTCGCCGAGTTACGGAAATTGCTTTGGATTTAGGTATTTGGATTAGTGTGTTACTAATGGTGTTTGATGTAAGTTTTGTCGTCGTATTAGTTGGAATGGGATGATGTAGCCACTAAAATCTCTGATGAACGGTGAAAGCCTTTTTTTTTTTTTTTATTGGTGTCCAGTGGAAGTTCTACATGGAACTTCCTTCGCCCCGGGGAAGGGCGAAGGGGTATGCCGGACACCTACCGGCTAAAACCACGGAGCGGTCATCTTCGTCACCGAAGGGGGGTTCCAGGTCCTCTTAAGATCACACTAGAGCCGCCCATTGGTGCCACGCTTTTAGGCACATCACGGAGGGGATGACTGTAAAGCGGTCAACCCCTCTAGCGGAGGGAAGGCGACTGTAAAAAGGTCGCCCTCCAGGCACTTCTCGTGGAGGATTGTAAAGGAACCCCCCAAACCACGCCTTGCGTTGTGCTGCGCACACGGCGGCACGTGGCCACGTGCGCATCGGTGTCTTCCCGGGGGTCGCTCGGTGTGAGCACGCAAACTCCGCCAACCTGCGTGCCCGCGATCCCCGACGGAACAGTGGAAGCCTAGTAGTTAAAGGTTTCCTTTCCATACGGGTTTGAATTCGAACCCAGCCCGCACCTCTGACCTTTCGGATTTATATGCGGATCAGAATTTGATTGTCACTTGCGTTAACGGTGCAGAAAAACATCGTGAGGAAACCTGCACACCTGAGAGGGCTCCAAAGTGTTCTCGGTGATGTATGCAAACTAGCATTAGGTTAGCGTAGTGGACTAAGGGCTAAACTTTCTCGTTGTGAGAAAAAGGTCCATGCCCAGCAGTGGGACAGTAATGGGCTGATTATAAAAACTCCAAAGCAAAATATATATCCTATATATAATAATATCTTGTGACAAGTTGTTCACTGTTATACATTAGTACAAGTTGGATGCTCTATGTTTAATATCCAAGCCACTGTGCTTTTGGTTTGTTGGCAAAATTCCCACACATGAAATCAGACGTACAGGTATTTCTCATTTAAGTATATTGAATACTGCCCTATCTCTTTGATGTTAAGTCATTCGTATCTACATAATATTAGTAATTTATGTGTCTAATGTTATTACTGTATGGAGTTTCGATGTCTCTAGTAAACTAAGTAACATCCAGGTATGCCCCAACCATGGTTCATGCAGACCAACGAGAAGTTATATTATACCTGGCCCCGCCCGACTTCTCAGTGGTTTTAATATTTTTATATCGTGTAGGGTTTTTGAAGTCGGTATTTTTTTTGTTAAAAAGTTTTGTTTGTTTATTTTTAGTGTAAATAAATGTAAAATCTTTTTCCAATTTGATATCAGTATTTAACACTAAAATTAAGAATGACTCAAATCGGTTCTCCGATTTGAGAGCAATCGAAACTATTAAGACATCATCTAGATAAGCGTAGTCAAATTAACCAGTTTATTGCAGCTGGTTTAAAAACTACTCAATCAAATGTAATGAAATTTATATGGGACCAATTCGAAAGCATACTGCATCAGTTAAAATATGAATTGCTCAAATCGGTCAGCTAATCTCGGAGTAATCGGTGTAAATACTTTAAAAAAAAATATGCATCTAATTGAGGACCTCCTCCTTTTCGAAGTTGGTAAAAATAAATAGTATATCACTCATTCGGCCGCTGATGATTGTTTCTGACTCCGAGGTGTTTGGTGTTGAACTCTCTACTTACATACCAGAGGAGCTGTCGTAATGTGTATATTGCATATTAGATTCGATTGTTCACTCTGACGTCTAGAATTAAAATGACCAATGTTTTTTTTTAGTAGTTTGATAAAACAATAGATTTTCGTGTGAAATATTTTTTTCCTAGCCTTCTGGTATTGTGATTAATAATTCCTTTATTCATCTGACTATTTTAAAACCTTGTTATTAAGTACTGAATAAGTGGTGATTGAAAACAATTAGTTAAAAAACGAATCAATGATTGATTGAAGCATGTCGTAATGGGGATATTGTTGTTAAGTCATTGTTACGTTAAGTGAATGAGTTTTAAAACAGCCATGTTTATTTTAAATGGCATTTGTGTGATAAAATATCTAATTGGAGATAATATATAAAGGTATACCCTATACAAATAAATAAAATTGAAGTGTCTGCTTGTAATGTCACTTACGGTACATAAAAGAAAAAAAACAATTTTTAAATGTTTTGTCTGTCTGTCTGTTTGTTCCGAGTAATCTTCGAAACGGCTAGACCGATTTTGACGAGACTTTCACTGGCAGATAGCTGATGTTATAAGGATTAACTTAGGCTACTTTTATTTTAGAAAAGTAATTAGGAATCCGCGCAAAAAAATAAAACCCTTGAAATCCAATATATATATTCTATGTCAAGTATATGTTTATAAACATTATAAACATTATCTTATGTCAAAGTACTCTAAATTTCTTTTAAATTAAACGCGGGTGAAACCTCAGCTCCCAGCTAGTTTATAAATTTGATAGTAATGTCTTAGGTTTTCACTATTATAACTCATTTGTTTTTGCTGACGTTTCGAACAGTAGCATTGGTGATCGTGGGCTGACTAAGGTGACAGGCGTCATTACAGATTAAAAAAGTTATTTACCGTACAACCCTGCGACCACGAATGTTGCAACGTGTTCGAAACGTCCGGAAAAAAGAAAATCTAAAACATACGCAACGTAGTCCGTTTATAAGTGTTTTATTATAATAAATATATGATACTCACCCTTCTTATTGAGGAAATCATCTTGATATTAAGTTTTATCTGTAAAAAAAATTACCATTAATGATTTTTAAGACCGTAAATTTTAACAAAAAATACTAAATAACAAAATAAAAATATGCTGAAACCTTACAAAATACATTTCATAAGGATTATAAATTGCATGCAAAAAAATGTTTATACATTTTTGAACTAAAAATAACAGTTTTTTCAACAAGTGTGACAATGAATTGCACTCTCTATTTCTCAAGAATTGCAATATGTTAAGTAGTGAGAAATATATTATAATTATACTGATCAAATAGGTTTTAGCTTCTCGTCATTTCGATATAATATTTTCGTTATAAGCTACTTGCTTTGTTTTTATTATTGTAATATTTTTATGTCGCGGTAAATCAAGATTAATTTTCATTTTTCAAACTTTGAACTTCTCTAGCGTCTTTCGTCAGCGCATTCCTGGTCTGGGATATGTTTTGTACCCATGATAAAGAAAAACGACGATGATCACGGTGATGATGACATTGTTGTTTTTTTTTTTTTTTTTTTTTTTTTTTTTCATCGCAATTGTATTCCATTTTGCCAGTGTCAAGTTAAGGATGACATTGTTAATGTCGCAATAATTCAAGATTTTCCTTTTTTTTTGCCACATGACACTATTGCACATCATATTGAAACAAAAGAGGTCATTTCACTACATTACAACCTCTGCGAAGAAACACATACGTCTTTTTAATAAATTATACAAATTATTTGAAAAAGCTGTGTTACTACGCCAATCATGCTGTGAATTACAAGCAATTTGGGCTGAAAACCAGTATCTATTCCTGTTCCAATTATGCGGCCCCGAGCAACCCCCACGGGCTGAATATGTATGTCGTAGGCGGTTTGCGACAGGCGTAAATCGCGCAGACGTCCCTGTCAAACGTAGTTTTGGTATTAAATATTTGCAGATAGCGATTATACAGGCCGAGATCTCTGAAGCACACTGTGTCGGACGATCAATGAACTAAAGATTGCATCCTTGCCAATGAATTTTAGGCGATTTTCCGCCGGTGGCTCCTTGGCTAAGCGATAGCTGCTGTCGCTGCTTTTAGGTAATCAGGGTGCGAGGAAGACTGCGGCACGCACTTGATCACGTGCCACCGTGTATACCACCACCACTATAGTTCACATCGAGTTCCTTTTCGAGATGTATCCCGTTTTACCGCCCTCGCCGCCGAGGATGCCCGCCTCACCGACGTCGCGGAGGCCTATCGCCGCGTCACCTTCCCGTTCAAGTTAGCACTTCTCTCTCCCGTCTCTTGCTCGCGCCGGCCCGTGCCGAGCCTAGTTTTAAATGTCCCCTAATACATTATAAATAATACGAGCTGTCCCCAAAACAAAACAATAGCTTGTTATTCCCAGCAACGCCCTAAGCCGAGGTCCGTGTCCCGCAGGGGGCGCCCTCAGCGAAAGTTGCTTAGTTTTTAATATTAATTTTAAGCCTGGCTGGAGGCCTCTTTGGCTTCGCCAGAAATGACCAGTTAAGCAACCACATTTCCAAGAAATGTATGCGAGAAGGCGAACATAAAAAAAAGTTCTCGAGATGAAACTATCGCGTCGTGAAAGATGAGTTCAAGTACTACAGGCAGTAAGAACTTACAAGCTGTTGATGGGCAACGGAACTCAAAATCGAGCTGGATAGAGGTTGAGTCTCATCCAAAATTTTAATTAAATATTTTAGTTCAATTTAATCGCGAGTTTTAAGCCGTAGGTAAGCTAATATAATTACCCTTTTTTACAAGGTGTAAACTTCCTCAGCCCTGGGGAAATCTGAGGCCCTGACTTTTACTAGCTGTAACTCCACGGTGTTCCTTTGAGCTACCTATCGCTGGGGGTGCGGGATTCTCTCGCGCATTCTCCGCGCCCTCGGAGGTGCTAATAATTAGCCTACTTATTTCTATCCGTCAGATTTGTCGACCGACGAAATGTCTGTCGTGTGTGTAAGTTACTTGCTAGTCATTATGTGAGCGACTATTGTACGTATCACTAAATAAGTTACCTGAACATTTCACCTTGACCTCAGTCGAATAGTCCGTGCATTAGACAAATGGCTTTAGCAAAGTACTAATGTTATTAAACTTACGAAATCGTAAATCTAAAAAGAAAACAATGTTTGTGGCAGAATATAAAATAGATAATATCTGAATTCATCATCATATCAACAGAATAAAGTCCACTGCTGGATATAGGCTTCCCGCCAAAGACCGCAATAACGGCCGGTCTGTGAGTATGTCGCGGGCGCATTGGCGGGTTTTGCTATAGTCGCCACGCTTGATAGGCGGGTTGGCGATCGCAGTTGAGTTGTTAATGTACTCGAAGGACGCTGCTGTCCATCGGCTCCGGCTAATCCTATAGTCGTTTTTTATGGCACTGATGGGATGAGATGGGTTGGTGCTATTCGTAGCCGGTACACACGGCCAATATGTCTGAATTGCGGGATTAACAGACGTCATATTGGAACAACGGAGGGCAATTATGCTGAGTTGGATACCTATTTGATACGGACATGGGAAACACCATGAAAATATGTAGATTTAAAGAATACACAATTGGATTATAAGGTCAGTTACATTTTTATTTAGATCTCTTATTATTTTAAATAACATAATTGTGTCATCTGTATCTGTGGTCAAATAAATATATTTAAACTATTTTTTTTCTAAACAATTCGCTACATGACAACCTCTGATACCTCTAATAATTTATTTTCAATACTTTCCGAATTATAGTCCCCGTAATAATGGGTAGAAAAATAATAAAATAAGTAGTCAATGAAACATTTGCTTGACTACAACATCACGACATCCACGGGAGATGGAGTGGTGCTGTATTCTTCTGGACACCACACGGATGATAATATCTGAACCCTCCTGATTTTTTCTGCTCTAGTCACTGCAGAACCGTCATATCCACCAGCATCACAAACCACAAGATTACAAAACCTATTAACATTACAAAGGATAGTTTTTCAAATGCCAGTCGGTACAATAAAAATTTATCACTCTTTTATATTATGCGGTCGGCCATGTTCTGATGTTTCCGTTCAGTTGCCAAGGTTTATATAAGTTTCGGTACAATGATGTTTTGAAAACCATTCAGCAGATCTGATTAGACTTCCTCTTTGGATTGATAATTGTGAGAACAAACGAACATAAAGTAAGAACCATGTGGCTTAGCGCTACCATAGCTCATCCCGTGGGTTTCGTAAACGTGGATACGGGATTAGCCCGAGGATCGGCAGCAGCGTCCTTCGAGTACATTTACAAGTCAACTGCGATCGCCAACGCGCCTGCCAAACGTGGCAATTATGGCAAAACCGTCTGATAAACAAGCCACATTAAGCTCGACTGGTCGTTGTGGTGACCTTTGGGGGAGACCTGTGTCCAGCAGTGGACGTCTTTCAGCTGAAATTATAGAAATGTAGCTGCTGCTACAGCTGGGGTGCAGTGAATTTGCGCACACCAGGGGTAAGGTAAGTTTAAGGCATATCGTGATAATACTTTTTATCCTACACTATAATGATCGTATAAGCTATTCTTAATCCGGACACCGCACGGTTTAATATTTACGTGACACGCACCATCTAGACCAAGGAATTCTAAATAGAAATGAAGTACCTATTAATTAGTGCAGCTACAATAAAATTACAATTGATAGTGTAAATGTTATTATCATTTTAATTAACAAGCTATTGTAAGACTATTAACAATAAAAACGTTGCATCGGTAAGTCAATTATGCTATTGATGTTTAAGTTATTGCCAAAATGCAAGATATGTTTACGACTACTGGTTAGTTAGAATTAGATTTTTAAAAATTGCATTCCTGGAGTGCCGACAGAAGTGAAAACTTATTTTGGCGCGTTAGGAGATTTTATCTCATTTAAAAATTTTCACTTCAAGCGTCTCGTAACGGTGTTGCGAGTCCAGAGATTTTATCACATCTAAAAATATGCGTACCGCGCTAAAAGAAGTTTTCACTTTAAAAAAAAACAGTTCTAGTAATCCAACTGCTAACAAAAGTAAGAATGAAGAAACTTTATTATTTGGCTAAGATGGCGAGACCGTGTCAATCAAATTTAAATAGACAGAATCAAACTGGTTGCGGCACATAACTAACTGGACACACAATTAATTTTTACTGTTCCGTTTCGTAAGCACTTTGATATAGATGAGGTTGTATATCATTAAATACCACCTCCTTCTCTCGTTACCAAAAAAAGATGAGATCGCTTGTTAATATTCAAAAGGGATTCGACAGAAGCTGAAAAAGGAAGGCCCAGCCTCCTCTGCTGCCTCTGTCTCTTACATCATTCATCATATCAACCAAAGGACGCCCATTGCTTAAAAATGTCCCCCATAGATTTCCGGAATTGTGTCGACATTTTGTAACAATTTGCCAGTACTAATCACGCTTGGAAGGTGGGTTGGTGAGCGCAGAATCGTTGCTGCTCCACTGCTGCGCACTCCTCTGGCTTAGAGTACCTTAGTCGCCTTTTACGAAATCCACGGGAGGAGATGGAGAGGTGCTATATTCTTATTCCGGACACCACACGAAGCAAATTCACCGTGCCGTCAATGTATGACACAATTATTAATTTGCATTCATTAGTGACAAATCTAATTTTAGTTAAGCTTTAGCATTTACGTTAACCTCTCACTCCTTTATGGATTAAGTAAGATTTATAGTACTCTCAACATAACTTGATCTATAAATTTCCCGTAAATCCCACGATGAACTCAGCTTTAACATAAAATTACTTAGAAAATTACAAATCTCACCAACTCTAGCCGCAAGCGGTTGATATGTCAGAGTCGTGAGCCGAACAGTTAACGCGAAGGTTAACGGTTGACGGTGACCGCATAAGTATAACTTGACTGCAAGTTTAACTTATCTGATGTTTATGTGAATATTTCTGAACGATTTGGCGGGGGGGCGAAGGTTTATGACTCCTGGATGGTCTTAAATTTAATTAGAAAAATAGATGGCTGGTGGATTGATAAGCAAGTTTTCTTTTTCGAGGTTCAATTGGTTCAGACAGTGTAATATACGAGGGCGGCACTGAAAATTTCGGGAATCAAGGAAGTGACACAACATTACTATTTAAAAATGTATTTATTGCTTTTCGAAGTATTCTCCGCGAAATTTGACACATTTTTCCATACGATGGAACCAATCATTAAAGCAACCATTCCATTCGGAAGTTGGGGTCTCCAAAATGGCCGTTTTGTAGGCGTCCACAGCTTCCTTAGGTGATGAAAATCTCTGTCCACGCAATTTATTCTTTATTTTAGGGAAAGTATAGAAATCATTAGGGCTTAGGTCGGGGCTGTACGGCGGATGGTCTAATAATTCTATGTTTTCTTGCTCTAAAAACTCTTTTGTCCTGTGCGCGGTGTGAGAACTCGCATTGTCGTGATGGAGGATGATGCGGCGGTTGCAGTTCTTTCTACGGAGTTCAGAAACGACCTGTGGCAAACAAATGCTAGCATACCATTCTGCATTAACCGTTCTTTGTCCCTCAAGAGGAATAGTCGTAACATGGCCGGTTTTGGAGACAAACGTGGCCACCATTTTTTTTGCAACACTCCGTGAACGAACAATTTTTGTTGGCTTTAAGTCATTTTCGAACACCCAAACTCGTGACTGGTTTTTTGTTTCGGGTTCCTACGCATATATCCAGGATTCGTCACCTGATACGATGTTGTATACAGCATTTGAGGATCCTGCGTGGAATCTTTCGAGAGTTCTGACGCACCAAGTAACGCGAGCCGCTTTTTGCTCTTCACATAGCAAATGCGGTATCCATCGGGAAAACAACTTTTTTACACCTAATTGTTCATGCAAGATTATTTGTATTTGACTCATGCCAATGTCTAAAGTTGCCTAAATTTCGCGGTATGTCACATGTCGATCTTCCTCAATCAGCTTACGCACAGCATCAACGTTTTCTTGGGTGACTGCAGTTTTTGGACGACCTTGACGAGGATCATCACTGAGCTTGACACGTCCACGTTGAAATTCAGCAAACCAGCGATAAATTGTGGTTTTTGATGGGGCTTCATCACCAAATGCAGAAATCATCCGGTCAACACACTGTTTTTGTGTTAAACCACTTCGAAAGTCATAATAAATCATCGCTCTTGAATTTTCTCGAGTCATTTCCATTTTCTCAACGACTAAACAAGTTTGACAAAACCTTGTGACAAGACCGTGAATCTTTTTTAAAATAAATAAATGGTATTCGATTTGTAAAACCAAGGAGTTTTCAATTAAAAAGATTTTAATATGACAGGAACAGTGGAAATATTCCATTCCCGATACTTTTAGTGCAGACTATGTAACAATCACAGTATTTGTTTCAGAGAGCAATTTCTTGCACATTGGAATATTATAAGATGCAGAAGTCTGCATCAAATATTTGTAATTCTTGATTTTTAGGTATCATTCACAAGATAATCTAATACAATACAGTATTAATGATTGCTTTGTGGTGCCGGCTATGAATAGCACCAGCCCATCTCATCCCATGGGTGTCGTAAAAGGCGACTAAGGTACAACCCGAAGGATGTGACGTCCTTTGAGTACATTTAAAACTCAACTGCGATCACCAACCCGCTGTCTAAGCGTTGTTTGTTCTTTGGGGGAGGCTTATGTCCACCATTGCACATCACTCGACTGAAATGATGATGATTAAAATTTGTGATTCTGCCGTGTAGTGCAGGCTAGAAATAGCACTACTCCATCTCATCCCGTGGGTGTCGTTAAGATTATGGGAATAGCCGGCAGATGGACACCAGCGTCCATCGAATGCATTAATGACTGCGATCTCACCATCATCAAATCGAAGCAGCCATGCAAACCCCATCCTTTTATCTCTCGCATGCTCATCATAATTTTCTACAAACATCAACATTGCATGTAAAAAGATTGTCCAAGCATCTGTCTGTTGTGTAGCGAATGGCTAATGTTTGGACGTTTCCTCTTTTAATTTTACCTTCGTTGCGCAAGAGTCGCACGCGATGCTATTGTCTGGGTTGTTCCAATGAAGAGGTCGACTCGCCCGATGTGTTATAGATAATTCTGATCGTAGTTTATTTTGTCTTGATTTTGTAACAGCGGGCGTTATTTTTCTTTTTTTAAATTCGGTTCTTATTTTTTTTCTTGCATTTTTATAAGAGTCGTTGTTGTTTTTTATTATGATCACGTTTTTATTAACTCGCTTTCTGGTCTGTCTGTTTGGTACATAATTTGTAATTGATTTTACACTACATAACTTCCCGATGAGCTACAGACTCGAAACTTTAAACAAACTTTAAACTCAAAACTGGGTGACCATGTTATATTAACTCGCTTTCTTGTCTACCTGTTATGAGCTATGTTTAAAGTATCAAGGCTTTAGCTCATCGGGAAGTTAGTTTAAAATCGATCGCAAAATTTCACAGACTTTACTAAAAAGTTGAAATTAGTTATGTAAACTTTTTATTTTTTAAATAATGTACAACGTTTTGAAAACGGACTAAGAATTTTAAATAATTACACCTAGCCTACAATTCGTGCGGTTTTTTTTCATTTTTTGTCGTGATCTATCTTTTCAGTAGTGCAACTAAGAAATGGCACATGCGTTAGACGATACTGCGCTTTCTCTTAGAGCTATAGAATGATGGTACAAACAATTTGAAAGAACTCATTTCAAGTTAGAGGATTATCCGCGTCAGAGCCGGCCAAAATGTGCCTCCATGAAGATATGTGCGGCCGGCCAGGTCGCACAGAGACGGGGCCCGTCAAACGGTGACGGGCCCACCGGAGTTGCGTTCCAATGCTGACAAGGAACAACACCTCCAGCCAGAGGTTAGTGGAAGGACACAGTGGGATTTTAGCGGACATGCCCCTCCGCCATTCCTAAGGCGGAAGAATACCTCGAGGAGAATACCATTTCTCCACGACAAAAACGGCCACCCAAGTGTTATTGCGGTTCTATTTCAGAATAAAAATACTAGGATTGGTTTGATATAGGTGTGAGCGTAGTGCATTAATAGTGTCGGAAGTTACTTTGAGAAACAATAACAATAAAAACAAAGACTTACTGACTGACCTACGTACCTATACCAAAGGTACCTGGAAGAGCATAATTATGTGAACGCAATAACTATACGGCACAGGATAGGACACAATGGAGGGAATTAGAGGACGATGATTCGGATGACGAAGATTCGTCGCGGGACGAACGGACATCAATCAATATATTTCATAAGCAGTGTACACTAAGTGATTTTGTAAATATCTGATATAAAGGCTATTATGATTATTATAATAACTGTATAAAAATAGCACACTAAAATCCTCAGCTTAATGGTTCAAAGAATGGTAGGTATTTAATATCCAAAGATAGCTGCAGGTCGGAACATTATTTATTTATCTCAGTAAGTGTATACATATGTTTATGTTTTTTTTATAACGTTGCCCCACACTAGGGTTTCTCCTGTGTTTCTGGTGCGTTTACAGACATGAATTCCACATACAATACACCCAGACCCGGAACAACTACCTGCAAATCATACAAATATTTGTTCCGTGCGGGAAACGAACCCACGACCCGGAGCACAGCAGTCGACTGTATCAGCCACTGCACCAATTCGATTGTGAAAAGAAACTCGGGGTAAGTAAAGTATGCTAGTGACTTTTTACAGAATAGCGGCTGATCGAGCTGAGTTAAGTGAGCCAACTGATTCGACAGCAGTTTAATCGATTTGCATTACTCGGAGTTTGTACCCGAGCATCTCTAGCCTTGATTGTCGGATAAGGTCGCTTAATTAATTCTAGTTATAAACAGCGGTTTTATTGTAAACGTCGTTTGATTTTATTACATGCATTGAAATTTAGTTTTATATTGTAATAAGAATATCAATGGTGCAGTCTCAGACTCTCAAAGTTATTTGGATTACTTAGTTTTAAAGCGCACGTGATCTCGCGATGATTACATCCTTCAAGTTCTTTTAAGTAGATATATCATTGTATTAATTTACCTATTTCTGTCTGTTAATGTTAAAGTTTTAAATGGGTAGACATTTTTTGATGCCGTGTGGTGCCGGCTCAGAATACCACCACCCCATCTCTTCCCGTGGGTGTCGTAAAAGTCAACTAAGGGATTAGCCGGAGGATGGGCAGCAGCGTCCTTCGAATACATTAACAACACAACTGCGATCGCCAACCCGTCTGCCAAGCGTGGCGATTATAGCAAAACCCCCCAAAGAGTCCACAATACACCCATATCGGTCATTGTGGTGATCTTTGGGGGAGGCCTGTGTCCAGCAGTGGACTGAATTCGGCCGAAATTATGATGAACCATTTTTTATATTTTAAGAGTCGTGCCTCAGTGTACACTTTCAGCTGTTGACCCTAGATGTTACACCGATGGTATTCGTAACCAGAAATCATAATGTCAAAATTTGACAAGTGTCAACAAGTCTACCGAAGATAGGAAAAGGCTGTGTTCCGCTAAAGAAAGGAGCTGATCAATGCAAGAACAATTATCCCTCATAATTATTAGATTTCTCGTTTTAAGTTTTAAAGGCTTTAGGTTTCTCTGGTATTGTCTTCGACAATCCTCGAGCGCCCCGTGTGTATGACTACTCAAAAAGATTTGAATGCTGGTGCATATCCATTTCATATCATCTATACCCATCCGGTTTTTATCTGAAAACCTTGATCATTTTTAATTCCTTTTTATGGCCTTTTGTTGAGCGAAATGAAGTTTATACTAAACACACGCACTTCTTTAGTTTTGTATTTTTTTTTAATTTGTATTTATAAAATGTACTGTTGATATATTGTTGCCGTGTGGTGCTGGCTACGAATAGCACCAACCCATCTCCTCCCGTGGGTGTTCTAAAAGGCGACTAAGGGATTAGCCGGAGGATGGGCAGTAGCGTCCTTCGAATACATTAACAACACAACTGCGATCGCCAACCCGCCTGCCAAGCTGGCGATTATGGCAAAAACAATGTCACAAAGTCAACAAGTCATTTCGGCCGAATGTGGTCCACTGCTGGACACAGGCCTCCCTCAAAGATCACCACAACGACCGATATCGGTGTATTGTATGCTCATTGGGGGGTTTTGCCGTAATCAACGCACTGGTAGGCGGGTTGGCGATCCCAGTTGAGTTGTTAATGTATTCGAAGGACGCTGCTGCCCATCCTACGTCTAATTCCTTAGTTGGCTTTTTTTTGGCACATTAGTGTTATAAAAAAAGCAACGCAGGAAAAACGTATATTACCTTTTTGTCTTTGGCGACAGAGCTTTATTGAAATTATATTATTTCAATATCTTTACAAAAAGTTTGTCACGTTGAACAAAATAAGTGGTTTCTGTATTATACAAACAAGCCACATTTTATTTCTGTATCTTTTAATGTATATCCTTGTGGTGTCCGGATTTTGACGGCACGGATGGTGCAGTGGCTGATACAGTCGGCTGCTGCGCTCCGGGTCGTGGGTTCGATTCCCGCACGAAACAAATATTTGTATGATCTGCAGGTAGTTGTTCCGGGTCTGGGTGTATTGTATGTGGAATTCATGTCTGACAACGCACCCACGACACAGGAGAAATACTAGAGTGGGGAAAAGATACAAAAAAAGTAAGAATCTACTCCATGTCCCATGCATGGCGCAAAGGCCGACTAAGGGACTCAAACCAGAGGAGATAGCAGCATCCCTTCTGTGGAACAGCCATACTGCGCTCAAAAACCCGCCTGCCGAGTGGAATTTGACTTCTTGTCATGGCAAATTCCCCTCCAAATGACTACACAATTGTAGAAGTCTATGGATTGATAGCGCATTTATTCGTGATCGGCAGTTCGTAACCGTTTCTGAATTTCATTTGTTTAGCTTTACTTTGCCGTGTGGTGCCGGCTTAGCCGTGTGGTGCCGGCTCAGAATGCCACTACCCCATCTCCTCCCATGGGTGTCGTAAAAGTCGACTAAGGGATTAGCCGGAGGATGGGCAGCAGCGTCCTTCGAGTACATTAACAACTCAACTGCGATCGCCAACCCGTCTGCCAAGCGTGGCGATTATGGGAAAACCCCCCAATGCCCACAACTCATCCATATCGGTCGTTGTGGACATCTTTGGGGGGAGGCCTGTGTCCAGCAGTGGGCTTCATTCGGCCGAAATGATGAAAAATGATAGCTTTACTTGTATAGGGAATTAAGAATCATTACTAAAGCGACTAAAGAACAATTCATTTACATCTCGCAGCGAATTTTACACAATTTGTTTGTTTGAAGTTTTATATCTTTGTTACTTTACACAAGATAATATTGTTAATGCTTGAATACAGTCGTAAAAATATATTACCATACTCATTGCTACTCATTACTTCAATACTAATTTGAAGTTTTAAGTAAAACAAGGTTTTATCTGCGAATAAGACCGCGAGTTCATTGACGATAGTATTAGAATAGAATCATTTATACATTCAGTAAATAGGTCCTAACATTCATCCACTCGGAGGAGGAGGACACGGAGCCGGGGTAACAACCGCCGCGGTGCCCGTGTCCAACACGCCTGAGCCCCCTGTCGTCTTTATATGACAGGGGGCCTTGGGGGTCGCGAGCGCGCTTATTGGGAAATTTGCGTGCTCATACCGAGCGACCCCCGGGAAGACAGCGGTGCGCATGTGGTCACGTACCGCTGTGTGCGCAGCACAGCGCATAGTGAGGCTTCGGGGGAATCTTTTACAATCCCCTCGAAAAATGCCTGGGGGGGTGGCCTCTTTACAGTCGCCTTCCCTCCACTAGAGGGGATGACCGCTCTACAGTCATCCCCTCCGAGATGTGCCTAAAGGCGTGGCGCCAATGGGTGGCTCTAGATGGAGATCTTTCGAGTTCCTGGGGCCTCCCTTCGGCGCCGAAGATAATCACTCCGGTGGTTTTAGCCGGTAGGAGTCCGGCATGCCCCTTCGCCCTTTCCCGGGGCAAAGGAAGTACATGAGGTACTTCCACCGGATCAATAAAAAAATTAAAAAAAAAAAAAAAAGGTCCTAACATTCATATTGAAACGACGAGGGCAGTGCACTAAAATGACAACCTCTGAGAAGACCTGCCAAAGGAATCTGAATTTGAGTGCCTAGGTTATTATTTAAAACTAGCTGGGACTCGCGGTTTAATTTAAAAGAAAGTGGATTATTAATATATAATTTAGAGTACTTCGGCATAGACACTTAACATAGTATTCATATTGGATTTCATGGGTTTCATTTTTTTGCACGGAACCCTTATTATTTTTCTAAAATAAAAGTAGACTAAGTTATTTCTTATAACATCAGCTATCTGCCAGTGAAAGTCCCGTAGAAATCGGTCCAGCCGTTTCGGAGATTAGCGGAAACAAACAGACAGACAAAAAAATACAAATAGCTTTTTGTTGTCGGTACCGTATACACTTTCATATGCTAAAAGCTGTTATTTTGACATTACAAACAGACACTTTAATTTTATTTATTTGTATAGAAGAAAAATAATAAATATGCTTCATTTATCATGTAGCCGCAATCGTTGACGCAGAGCGCGAGGTCCTTGGAGACCGGGGTTGAGAAAAGTGTCATTAGATTTATTCTGTAGCCGTCCAGAGTATGACAGCAGTTTGGAGTCGCATTTCATGGTTAGTAAACCTTGATTGGCGAAATGTGAACTTATAACACTAAATTAACCAATATCTCTGGCTACCGCTTCGGGGAAACCAGGCTTGACGTTTCTGTAATAACACAATGGGCAATATTTTCTCATGAACGTTCAAGTCGCAGCTCTTGGCCCAAGTTCGGTAACGGATGTAGCCAAGTTGATAAGATAAACCCTCTAAATGCTAAATGTGGAGCCAAAAAGTGTTTTGGCACTTGGTAAAATACTTAACCCTCGACGTACTATGTGATTTTATGTTAACAAATTTGAATAACATTAATCAACGGTTTGTATTATATTCAAATCATTCGGCTTCCATGTAGCAATTATGCAAATGAGTTATCAAAGTTTATTATAAGTTAGTGCGGAGCTCGGAAGTAAGGATGTTAATCTGTTGATGAGCGTTGAATACAGTTGAGTGATAATGGATTATGCGAGTAATTTCATGACCTTTTGAAAACATTTACGTTTAATTAATTATTATTAAATGTTATGAAGCAAATTTTAAGTGCAGACATATTGTTTTTTAGCTTTCCCGCTAGTTTCATTCGACGTTTAATTTTAAATTTAGAATACATTCAAGTTTCACTGCGTTATTTAAAACGATATTTGGTTTTTTCATAAATGTTTTTTTCTTGAGCCGAAGACGTTTTACGTTTGCCTAGTCTGAAAAAAAAACAACCATCGTCGACAACTCAAAAAATAAAAATAAACTACTAACTTTTTAAAAGCCTCTTCGGTCTTAACACTGCACTGCACAACCACAAACACAAAACTTCAAACGTGTGCACGTAAGTGATGCAAATGGTCGACTGAGTGTTGCATGGGGAACTAAGGTCTTATATACATGATCTGAATTCTAACTCACTTGTGTAACCAAGGATGCGACTTGGTGGGGCTACTTCCGGGTTTTTTTAGTTTACACTTAGAAAATAGACTGCACTTTTCTTCGGATATCAAACTTTTTCGTGCGCATAACAAAATATGAAAATTGGTGGGAAAACAAGATCTATATCTAGATACTGTTTTATCCGAAAATTCTTTAACAGCTTGTATATTATTTGTATCGGTTAAGTGTTAGAAAGGTGTGGAATTGGATGGTTAAGTAGTAAGTTAAACTTTTTTAATTTCAGTCGTCGTAATTTTTTTTTTTAACCTTTCTTCAGTCTAGGCTTACTCCTGTGTCGTGGGTATACAGACATGAATTCCACACACAATTTACTGCTGGGCATATAGAACTACCTATAGTATATATATTGGGCTTCCCCAATGATCCCCATAACGGCCGGTTTGTGATGTGTGATCATTGGGGAGTGTTGTCATAATCGGCACCGTTAGCGGGCGGGTTGTCGATCGCAGTTGAGTTGTTAAGTAATGTACTCGATCCATCCTCGAGGTAATCCCCTAGTCGACTTTACACCCCCAGACTCAAGGGATGAGATTGGGTGTTGCTATTCTTATTAGGTTATTGGTAAATGGTTATTTTTGGATTAGTCAAAATTTAAAAGAAAGTTTTATTTAAAAAATGTTTTAAGGGATTTCCACATTATTCTTTTTTCTTTTTCTTGGTATCATTATTTTTTTTATTTAGTTATTCATCATTATCATCATCATATCAGCCAAAGAACATCAACAGCTGAACAAAGTCCTCCCTCATAGATTTCCACAACAACAATTTACATGACGCCCTCGTCCATTGACTCCCAGCGAACTTCACCAGGTCGTCTGACCATCTCGTTGGAAGCCGTGGTCCGTCTTTGCTTAAGGTTGTAAGTTATAACATGATGCTGATGATGATATTTCATAATCTTTGACATGTTTGATGATCTGAACTTATGCCGTGTGGTGTCAGAAATTCAGAATACCACCACCCCATCTCTTCCTGTGGGTGTCGTAAAAGTCAACTAAGGGATTAGCCGGAGGATGGGCAGCAGCGTCCTTCGAGTACATTAACAACTCAACTGCGATTGCCAACCCGTCTGCCAAGCGTGGCGATTATGGCAAAATCCCCCAATGAGCCCACAACACACCCATATCGGTAATTGTGGTGATCTTTGGGGGAGGCCTGTGTCCAGCAGTGGACTTCATTTTTTATAAAGTTACAAATCACGGCACGGTTGGTGCAGTGGCTGATACAGTTGGCTGCTGCGCTCCGGTTAAAGGTTCGATTCCCGCACGGAGTAAATATTTGTATGCTGCCGGTAGTTGTTCCGGGTCTGGGTATATTGTGTGTGGAATTTGTGTCTGTAAACACACCCACGACAAAGCGGCAACTATACTCGCATACTATAATCGCATATGATTACACATCATATGCGATTACAGTAAGACATCTGATAAATTAGTTTAAAAAATCAAACTATCATCAATATCAATTGAACAGCGACAGAAATTAACATCAAAATTTAAAAAAAACCTAAATTATTCATAATTACTCGCTTGCATTTTTTACACTGATCTGCACTTCTTCCAGGGACTTATTATCAACAGTAAATACATTTATGAATAAAGTTTACACATATAAATTAGTTTATATAACAGTACACGTTATACACAACACTGTAGGTTAAGCGCACAGCTGGTGGCTGACAGTACCAACCTCTCGGAAAATGGGTTGGTACCATCTGACGGCCCATTCTAGAACCGCGCACGCTCATTGGTCAAATCGTCACCAGGGCAGGGCCATGGGCTCCAGCTGAAAATCAGCGCCGGGCATCACTGCTGCTTGGCATTATGCTGAGCTGGATACCAGTTTGATACGGACGTGAGACACACAATGATAGTATGTATTTTTAAGATATAGGCGCATAATTAAATCATAAGGCAAGTCACATTTATTTTTATTTAGAACTATGTTAATGTAAACAACATCCTAATGGTGTCACATGTATCTGTAGTCAAATAAATGTTTTTTCTTTCTTTCAAATCAAATAGCGCGCGCTTCCCCAGCTTCCTGTTACACACTTCCGTCCCTTTTCACGAAATCACTGCCCCGATTGCTGGAAAACGAGAGGAAAAATTTTACACAAAAAAATAAGCCTTTAAGCAACTGAACCCTGAAAAAAAGTTCACTATTGTATACATGTCGTTTTCTGAAGCAATATTAACTTACTTATGGATTGAGCATCTCAATTTACCTAACTAGGCAACATGACTGGCTCCAACTAGCACAATTTGCGGTGACCCTTTGCTCTTCATCAAGTATTTGTAATACATATAATTGACGCAAAACAAGTGAAGGGTACGGAAACGAGATTCGTTTCAGGGACACTTGTAACAGTTATGATGCGTTATCCGTAATTTTATAATTATTACTGGTATTATTATTTGTCATTCATCATCATCATCATATCAGACAAAGAATGTCCAGTGCTGAACAACGGCTTCTCCATGGATGTCCACAACGACTGGTTACATGCCGCCCGCATCAAACGACTCTCAGTGATCTTCACCAGATCGTCTGTCCATTTCGTCTGTCGATTCCCACACGGAACAAATATTTGTGTGATCTGCAGGTAGTTGTTCCGGGTCTGGGTGTATTGTGTGTGAAATTTGTGTATTTAAACGCACCCACGACACAGGAGATATCCTAGTGTGGGGCAATGTATAGAAAAACAAGTGCTATCTTGTTGAAGGTCGTCCCACGCTACTTTTCTGGTGCGCGGTCTCTACTCAAGAGCTTTTTTGCCCCAAAGGTCATCAGTTCTACATGCTATGTACTCCGCCAATTGTCACTTCAGCTTACTAATCGTTTTATCGTCTATTTCATAGAGAAATTCCGAGCATAGCTCTCTCCATAGCTCACTGAGACTGAGCTTTGTTATGAGGCTCATAGTGAGCGACCACGTCATTGTATTGTCATCGGTGGTAACACATACTGGTTAAAGAATTTGTGTCAATGTCTTGAGGTATTGCGGTATTATCGATACTCATTCCCACGTTATTTTGGAGAAGAATCCTCCTTCCTAACCCAAACGGGAGTGTTTTGTGTTTGTTGAGGGCTTTTGCAGTTAAGTTATAAATATATATATTATATTATTATTATATTCTACTCCTCATCACCCCTCCAACCGTTATGATGGATCATTTTCAGTACACGGAGTGCGTCTCTGGAATTCACTTCCACACACACTACGCGACAGCTCTTCTCTGGACGTTTTCAAGAAAGGACTCAAAAAGCATTTCCTTTCAGTATAACTTATAAGTATGTATTTAAGGTATATATTTATTTTTATAGTTATGTATTTATTTAAGTATATATTATATCTATGCTGTATAGTTGGCTATTTTATCATTATTCTTAACTGTTGTTTTCTTCCTGTAGGTACACTTCATACTGTCCTATTTTGTTTCTATTTTTTATTTATTTTTTCATTCACGGGTTTGCTGGAAGAAAACTCAATGTTGAGTTAAGCTCGCCTTTGTACATCATGTTTTATTTTATTTAACAATAATTCTGTTTTATGTTGTACAATAAAGAATAAGAATAAGAATACCTTCTTCGTCCAATATGTTCTACTGTGGAATGCGCTCCCCCTTGAAACCAGGATGGCTAACAATCGGAACAACTTTAAAACTAAATTACGAAAATACCTTTTCAAAAAGACATCAGCAGATTCATCTCAACTCTGATTTTATTTATTTTTTCTCATCTGTGTATATATTTATTATATAATATGTATGTGTGTGTTTATTTCGTATATACAAATATATTTTTATACATGTAATGTTTATGTACGTCTATGTATTTGTATAATATGTCTTCGCATCTATACCTTTCTTATACCTTATTGTTCTCTGCATCACCCAAAGGTCGTCTGGCAGAAAATGCCTACGGCATTAAGACCGCTTTTGTACACTAGTGTACATTAAGTATAAATAAATAAATATTAATATTTGCGAAGGACGGCAGTAGCCCATCCTCCGGCTAATCTCATAGTCGCCGTTTACGACACCCATGGGCCCATATCAGCCAAAGGATATCTGTTGAACAAAGGCCTCCCCCATAGATGTCCACAATTGTGTCGTCATTTTGGCGGGAATTTATCAGTACTCACCACGCTTGATAGGCGGGTTGGTAAGTGTATTATGACAACTGTTTCACAGAAGGGACGCTGCTGCCCATCCCTCTGCTTAAGTACATAGTCGTTTTTCACGAAAACCACGAGAGGAGATGGTGCTATATTCTTAATCACAATATTTTTAAACACAGAGAGAACAGAGGATATTGTTTTTTAATAATTTTTATTTGTCTGGTATGGCATTCTAGCAGCTTCATACCTGATAGTAAGTACAGTGATATTTAGTTTTTGATAAGAATAACTTGTAATTTACTTTTAAATATATTAATTTTGAAATAGACGTCAGAGGGCCAATTCGCGTAATTAATTTACGCTATGATTGAAACTTGACCGAACTGAGATTAAATTATGAATTGACCGAAAAAATGGTATTCTGCTACTCTTAAAGTTCAGTCGGATTTCAGTATAATCTCGATCTAGTCTCATTTCAATCTCAATTGTGACGTTTATTTAACGAAAATTCAGTACAGTTCGAAATGTAAGAAGAATACCTTTTTGACTTAGATCAACTTTCGATCCATTTTCGATCTCATTACAGTGTAAGTTCACGTTTGACGTTGTTTGTTCATTTAAGAGAATACTATTAGTGACATTTATGACACAGAGATTATATGGGAATTATTTTTGAACATATTTAAATTACGAGAATTGGCCCTATTTAACCTTTTGTCCTAAGATCTAGAATTATTATCTAAGAGTTCAATCTTGACCGTCCGTCGGTGATGTTCTATAATTTATTTTAATAGAGAGATTTACAGAAAAGTGAGATTTTTATTTAAATCACGTCTGGATACAGTACCTTTTTAATTATATTTAGTTTGGTGGAAATACATCATGTACTCTCTTCGCCCGCCGGTCTCCTACCGGATAAAGCTACCGGAGTGGTCATCTTCGACACCGAAGGAGAGCTCCAGGTCCTCAATAGAATCACACTGGAGCCGACCTTTGGTGCCTCGTCCTTAGGCACATCTCGGAGGGGATGACTGTAACCCTCTAGCAGAGGGATGGTAACTGTGAAAAGGCCGCCCCCTAGGCTCATCTCGGGGCGGATTGTAAAAGACCCCCCGAGGCTTCGCTGTTCGCTGTGTTGCGCACACGGTGGTACGTAACCACGTGCGCGCCAACACGCAGGTCCTAAATCTACGCGCTCGCAACCGCATCCATTGACATCAGCGACCGATTGTAGCCTTATGATGCGTTTGCGACCTAAGACTTAAGATGGAATGCCTTGAGTTCCGGTAAATTCACAGGCTGTTCCAACCGGAATTGGCCACCCGGAATACAACTACACTTACATGTAGACGGTAGCAAATAAACGGTTATCTATTATCTACAAAAACATGACTTTTCAGTACAGCGATTTCACGGTAAAAACGTAACAATTTCTAAATTAATAATGCTAGTTTGGTGAAATTTACAATGTTTTATTAATGAGGCGTTACAAAGAGTATTGAATAACCAAGGCCTATTATAAATAATATAATTGTGCCCAAATATTGTAGATGTGTGAGTTTCTTACCCGTTCCTTCTCCTCAGAAAATCTTCGCGTTCCAACGCGACAATTAAATTCTGAGTCATCATCATCATCGTCACCACATCAGCCACAAGACGTCCACTGCTGAACGAAGGCCTCGATGGTTGTATATATGGATTATTTATAATGTATTGTATAAAGTATTATATCATCATTTCGGCAGAATGAAGTCCACTGCTGGACACAGACCTCCTCCAAAGATCACCACAACGACCGATTATAGGTGTGTTGTGAGCTCATTGGGGGGTTTTGCCATAACCGCCACGCTTGGCAGACGGGTTGGCGATCGCAGTTGAACTGTTAATGTACTCGAAGGACGCTGCTGCCCATCCTGCGGCTAATCCCTTAGATGACTTTTACGAAACCCACGGGAGGAGATAGGGTGGTGGTATTCTGAGCCAGCACCACACCCATTGTGAGTGACCACGTCTCTTCTTCATATGTCATCACTGGTAACACACACTGGTTAAAGGCTTTGTCTTGACGCATTGCGGTATTATTGACGAAAAGCCGTTGCGAGGTTTCCCGAACGCTGCCCAGCCGAGTCGGATTCGAAAATTGACCTCTTTCTCGAAGTTGGACTTTCCTAACTGGACAGCTTGTCCCAGGTAGACATACTCGTCAACAACTTCGAGAACAGAGCTCTGAACGGATATTGGGATGGGCATGACATAGGCATTTGACATAACTTTAGTCTTGCCCATGTTCATTTTAAGGCCCACCTGTTGTGAAACTCTGTTGAAATCATCGAGCATTGTGCTGAGCTCTTGCAGCGATTCTGCCATGACTACGATGTCATCGGCAAATCGAAGGTGAGTGATATACTCGCCATTGATGTTAATGCCGAATCCTTTCCACTCCAGCAGCTCGAATGCATCCTCCATTGCAGCGGTGAACAGTTTCGGGGAAATGACGTACCCCTGTCTCACACCTCTCTGCAATGGAATTGCCCCCGTGCTCTCTTCATGTACTCGGACCGACATGGTGGCGTTTCTGTATAAGCACTTCAATACTTCAATATACCGAAAGTCAATCTGGTACCGCTGCAGAGATTGCAGCACTACCCAGGTTTCGATCGAATCGAAGGCTTTCTCAAAGTCCACAAACGCCAAGCCAAAGTCCGAGTATGCATCTGTAAATGGTTTCATGATCTTCATATGCTGAATAAAGGCTACCCCCATGGTTTTCTGGAATTGTGTCATTTTGGGGAAATTTTGCCAAGCTCACCACGCTGGCAGGTGAGTTGGTAAACGCAGAATGGCTGCTGTTTCACAAAAGTGACGCTGCTGCCCATCCCTCTAGTTCAGGATCCCTTAGTTCCCTTTTCGATTTTCTTCTTTTTATCCTTGTGGTGTCCAGATTAAGAATATAGCACCACTCCATCTCCTCCCGGGGATGTCGTAAGAGGCGATGTAGGGACTGTAATTAGAGAGATGGGCAGCAGCAGTCCTTCTGTGGAACAGTAGCCATTCAGCGCTCACCACTCGTGCCACTCACGGCCACTATACTTAGTGGCCGTTACAATATAAAAAAGAAATGATATTCCTCCATACGGGACTTCTCTCACTCACAACATAGGACCCGTAATTAAATATTTGTAAATATTTTTGTACCCGTGGTGCTTGGCAACTAGGCTTATCCTAGTTAATAAACACCCAAATATTGTGCCTATGGCCTATAGTATTTTTTCTGTCTCCTGCTTGCTACGGAGGGAAGTTTAACGTATATTCTTTCCTACTCCTCCTTTTTCTTTTCTGATTAATTTCGGTGCGGGTTCCAAGACAGTTATTCATTTCTCTGGACATACCGAGCTTAAATGGTCGGTGTTTTTTTGGGTGGTCGCCATTGTAGATCTTGGCTTACAGGAGTTGCACTGCACACAACAAAAAAAAAAACGGGTTGCACGCCGGGAGTGCCGACAGAAGTGAAAATTTTATAGCAATAAATGTTTTTTTAAATTTATCTAATTCACAAAATGTAATACTATATTAAATGGCTGAGGTGCGAGCCGCCTCTCAAAAAGCGCACGCTTCCCGCCGCGTTGCGAAACCAAGAAGTTTTCACTTCAAATAGCGTCTCGCAACGGTGTCGCGAGTCCAGAGGTTTTATCTCATCTAAAAATATGTGTACCGCGCTAACGGGACTCCGCCGGAATAACTGAGTTCACGCTTACAAGATCAATATACAATAATATTGTTTCCCCCAATTACCCCACGGTGCTAAGTGGCAAAACAAGCATGTACAAAAAATTATCACCTAAATGAAATAATGCGTTACCCGATGAATGAATGGAACGTGTTTCACATTTTGCATTCTGAAACCACAGTGTATGCGAACTCCAGAAAAAATCTATAACACTTAGAAATAGCAAAA
The DNA here is from genome assembly GCA_947459985.1 of Diloba caeruleocephala. Taxonomy (NCBI): domain Eukaryota; kingdom Metazoa; phylum Arthropoda; class Insecta; order Lepidoptera; family Noctuidae; genus Diloba; species Diloba caeruleocephala. The sequence continues at coordinate 1,882,104 of OX381630.1, forward strand.
TCAAATTTTATCTGTAGAGTAATGAACGCTTATTCTGTGTGTTGTCCGGATTAAGAATACAGCACGATTCTATCTTCACCCATGGATGTCGTAAAGTCTAAGGGACTCTAAACCAGAGGGTTAGATGGGCAGCAGCTTCCCTTCTGTGGGACAGTAGCCATACTGCGCTCACCAGTCCACTTACCTAGCGTGGTAAGTATTAGCAAATCCCCTCCAAAATCACCACCAAATAGTGGAAATAAAAGTGGAAGGCTCAACGTCCACTTCAGAACTTTGTTCAGAATTGGACGTCCTGTGGCTGATATAATGATGATGACGAATTATAAACTCGTGGATCCCGGAGAAGAATACTGAAGACCTGTAGCTGGATTTCAATTCCACCCAATGAGTGTCACACGCTCAAAATTACCAAGGAAAGCGAATGAAACAAAAGGACAAAAGTAATTAAATATTAAAATGTATTGAAAACAATTTTGGTACTTATGTATATTCCTCATCATCATCATCTACTCAACCAAAAGCCGTGCACTGTTCCCTCATATATTGTTCATTCTAAGAGTGTTTCTAAGAAACTGTTACAGAACATTAACACAAAACTGTTTAGCAAATGTTGAGGTAACATCATGTCAGCTAAAGGATGTCCACTGCTGAACATAGACTTTCCCCATAGTTTTCCACAACTGTGTTGTCATTTTGAGGGGAATTTGCCAATCCTCACCACGCTTGGCAGGCGGCTTCGTTAGCGCAGTCTGATTACAGTTGTACTCTCATGCTCATCTCATCCCGATGTGGTCAAAGCCGTAAACAAAGATCTCAAAGCCATAAACACTTGGGCTGACAGTTTTGGTGTGACGGTAAATCCCACTAAGTGCCAAGCCATTATTTTAGGAAGCCATCGAAACATCTGTAATTCAAATTGGAGAAGAATAAAATTTACAGTTCGTGTGTTCTTGCATTTACAATCTTCACCAAGACACAGTAATGTAATATGTATAAAAGTACAATGAACGGACCGGGAATGATTTTTAATTGCCATATCCAAAGGTTGTCATCAATTTGCGTAGTGTCATTTTTGGCGACTTATAATTGGTCATAATTGCTATGCGGTAAGTTTTATAGTGTGTAATATATAATATAAATAATAGCGATTTTCCGGTAGTGTTGAGGAAGTCTTATTATTCGATAATAATTAAAAGAAAGCTTTAACGATTCTTATGTATGAATGTTTTTCTTTTACTGTTTCATTGGCTTAGCGATCGCAAAGCGGCTGTCCGCGCGATATTAGGGTTTGATTTTCAGGTAGCGCCAAATATTATCACTTTATTTTTCAGGTGTGGTGTCCGGATTAAGAACAGCACCACTCCATCTTCTGCTATGCATGTCGTATAAGGCGACTAAGGGACTCGAGACTAGAGGTATGGGCGCCAGCGTCCTTTCTGCGGAACAACATGATTCTGCGTTCACCAACCCACCTGCCAAGCGTGGTGAGCTTTGGAAAATCGCTCCCAAAATCATAACACAATTGTGGAGTTGTTTGGGAGAGGCCTTTGTTCAGCAGTGAACGTCCTTCGGCCTATATGATGATGATTTTTTAGGTAGAAAATTTTTGTATCCGCTCTGTATGGCTCTCGGGTTGTGGCCTCTAAATAATAACATTCTATGGCCTTCATATTGCGGTATGCTGGCTGTACTGGGTAGTAGGACTTTTATAGCAACAGTCAGAGGGCCAATTCTCGTAATTAATTTACACTATGACTGAAACTTGAGCGAACTGAGATTAAATTATGAATTGACCGGAAATATGGTAAGTTCAGTCGGATTTCGGTATAATCTCAATCTAGTCACATTTCAGTCTCAATTTTGACGTTTCTTTAATGACAATTTAGTACATGTGACAGTTCGAAATGTTAGCAGAATACCGTTTTGGCTTCGATCAACTTTCGATCCATTTTCGATCTCATTACAGTGTAAGTTCACGTTTGACGTTGTTTGTTCATTTAAGAGAATACTATTAGTGACATTTATGACACTGAGACTAGGTCTGGGTGTGTTGTGTGCTCTTTGTGGGGTTTTGTCATAATCACCACGATTGGTTGGCGATCGCAGTTGAGTTGTTTATGTACTCGAAGGACGCTGGTGCCCATCCTCCGGATAATCCCTAAGTCGACTATTACGACACCCATGGGATGAGGTGGGTTGGTGCCATTCGTAGCCGGCACCGTACTAAATATCTATAACCTCGTCTGATTGTATTCAGGAAAATGTGAGTTGATTTCAGCAAGATATTTTTGCCAATATGTTTACCTAGTAATTATACATTATACATGTGTCAGTGGCGTGCAGCTCATAGTGTAAAATTTTGGCTGAAATTGATAATCCAAATGTCGATGCAAGTTCGCCAACATCGTCATCATCATGTCAGCGGAAGCGCGTTTGCTACTGAACAAAGGCCTACCCTATAGATTTCCACATTTCCGGTTACATGCCGCCCGCGTCCAACGACTCCCAGCGACCGTCACCAGGTTGTCGGTCCATCTCGTTACCTCTCTCTGCTCTGCCAACATAGCCGCCACTACTGCTGGCAGAGAGAGATCTTGCCCGATCCGATCGACCAGGATCCGCCGCTCGACGGCCCACGCAGGGCACGCCTCACGGTTCTAACCTAACTACACGCGAATTGGATCATCCAAATAAGATTAATTGGACGAAATGAGAATTGGATAAATCGCGCCTAAGCTAATGTCGATTAGGTTACAGCGGCCCCCATGTATTTTGGCGCCAGACGCGTGTTGAATGTGGCCCGAAAACCCATCGACTGTCGAGAATCAAACCTAGCTACTTCATGGTATCCTCAACAGCTATGCACCCCTCAACATCCATACCATATTACCATAGGACTAACCCGTGACAAACATTATACAGGCTGTCCAGTAAATAGCACGACATAGTGCAGGGGGTGAGAGCTTGGATCAATACCTACCTATTTACTGGACAACCTGTATAACGAGACATAATTTTAGAAATAGGTCTTAAGTCACTAGTTTACGCAGTACAAAATATAAATTTATACGGGAAAATAAAGACAATAGTACAATGTCTAGGCGGTCAGGTTGTGCAACCGCACGGATGTGTCGTTGCGTGCTATATTCAGGCTTATTCTTTCGGAGTCGGTGGAGGACTGATAAGCTCCTTCTTCCTAAAACTCATGACTGATGGATTATAGGATATCCAACTTGCTGGCCAGTCATGTTCATTCAATTATCCTGCTTATAGTGTTTCTGTGTCGCGTCATCCAGTTCCCCGGAGACAGTTAAGCTGAGCAATGCTAACACAGGTCTCAGGGTCATGAACGTGCACCACAAGCCGGGGCTGCCATGGCTTATTTAAAATTTTTGTTCATTACAGACTTCAAAAAGGAAGAGGTTGTATGTACACCGATTACTCCGAGATTTGTACACCGATTTAAGCGATTATTTTTTTAATAGATGCAGAATGCTTTCGTATTGGTCCCGTATAAATTTCATTACATTTGATTGAGTAGTTTTTTGACCAGCTTCCATAAATAGGTTTAAATGACTGCGCTTACCTAGATGATGTCTTAATAGTTTCGATTCTTAGAATTATTTTTAGTGTTAGATACGGATATCAAATTGGGAAAAGTTCTTACATTTCTTTACACGAAAAACAAATAAAACTTTTTAACAAAAAAAAAACCGACTTCATAATTCTATAGTATATAAACACTACTGAAAAGAAAGAAAGTCGGGCGGGGCCCATAAATATAACTCGTTGATCTGCGTGAAACATGTGTGGGGCATACCTGGCCCCGCCCGACTTCATAAATAAAGTTATATTTATCTATCTAGTAGTTTTAATATACTATAGAATTATGAAGTCGGTATTTTTTTTTGTTAAAAAGTTTTATTTAACTACACCCGACCAAAATTTAGCTTTTTTTAAATATGTTTACATAAATATATTAAAGTAATAATGTTATACCAAGTTAAAGCAAAACCAAACCCTTAGTTTCAGATAACATTTTTAAGAGATTATCTTAAGCCATCCATCTCGTTTCGATACGACGTGATGTGTAGATAAGTGTCTCATTATCATCATCATATCAGGCATAGGACGTCCACTGCTGAACAAAGGCCTCCCCCATAGATTTCCAAAATTGTGTCATCATTTTGGGGGGAACTTTCCAGTACCACAGAATAGCTACTGTTCCACAGACAGGACGCTGCTGCCCATCCCTCTGGTATAAAGTCCCTTTTACGACATCCACGGGAGGAGATGGAGTGGTGCTATATTCTTAATCCGGACACCACACGGACTGATACGTGTCTGATAGGACCTAATTACTGAATAAACGATTCAGTTCTATTTGTAGATGATGGAGACGTACTTTGCAAGTATTTTATCGAGGAATTTTGTTGGTCTGTCTGTAAACTGTATAACCTATTGCCATAGTGGGACAACATATATAAAAAAATGAGAACAAGCAATGGAAGCATTTGATATGTAGCATGGTAAAGTAAGCAACACATATTTTTAATTTTGTTATTTGTTGTTGTTTCGAGTGATCCTATAAGGGTCCCACCGTTTTTCATTCGGACGTTCGGAACCCTAAAAACAATCTGGATGAAACTGACGGCAAAATGTATACTTAACCATTTTAAGTTTATAATAAAATAAAAACTACAAATAGACAACAGAATGATGATATAAATTGCATGCATCAATGAGTTACCTTATACGTAACCTCAATATATAAACAGATAATGAGAAGTTTTTGCCAAAGATGCGAGGTCGGAGCTTACGGTCAGCGGGCAAGTATTACGGACGGCTTTGTTTTAGAATGAGACAAGAATCAGTTAAAGGTACTTTAGTCTTCGAATATTCCAATGAAAGTCGAGTTCTGATTTTTTAATTTAAATTTAAAACGCATTTGAGACAATGTTCAGCTATTTGCGACAAGTACATATTGCTCTCAACTTATTTATTTCACATATACATGCACAACATTACAGATTATACTACTTTGATGTACAGTTATAATTATTACAGAACATAACAAGTAAAAATAAACATTTTGGCTATGTAAAGCAATATATATAAAAACATGGCAAATAAATCAATAAATTTATCTGTTATCAATCATCTCACAAAATCTCAAACATTCCCGACACACATCTATCCATATCGCTACAAACAAATCACACTCCGGTGCTGATGTTAGGAGAGCATTTAGCATCGTAAGAGAACGGACGAGCGGAGAGTTAGCATGGGAAACTGTGCGGGCCTCCGGTACAGCCAGTAACTGATGTCTACGCGGCCTGAGCTGGTGCTTAGGCATATTCGGAATAAATAGCCGCACCAGCTCCAGCTCCGGACAATCAGATTCACCTCGCAGAATCTTACATGCAGAAGCCAACAAACAATAATTACGTCTTACTTCAAGAGAGTTAAATTTTAACATTCCCAGTAAGAATTTTGTGGGATATAGGAATGGGTAATATCCAAACTGCTTTTTATATAAAAATCTTAAAAATGTTTTTTGTACTTTTTCCAGAAGCAAGGTGTAAGTACTTTCACGTGGATTCCAAATAATCGACGCAGACTCTAACTTGCTTCTAACTAAAGCCATATAAACTAATTTGATAGTCAGGGTATTATTAAATTCTCTCATATTGCGTATGACAAAACCTAACATCCGATTAGAATCGGTGGCAAGCGACTTCATGTGCTCGTGGAAATTAAGTCGAGTATCAAAAGTTACACCAAGATCTCTAACAGAGTTGACACGGTTTATTTGTTCAGAACCCAAGAAATATTGTATGTGCCGGGGATTGTGCGGCTATAAGAGATCACACAGCACTTAGCGGTGTTGAAAAGGAGCTTGATGTCTGTACTCCACTGAAACACAGAGTTGATGTCATTCTGTAGGGTTATAGCATCAGCATTTTTATTGATTTGGTTTTAAAGTAATTTAAGAACACTGAGTGTAATGTTGAGTGCTATAAATACATTTTTTCTATGTTTGTTTAATAGTCTTACGGGCAACGAAGAAACAGACAAATTAGCAAAATTAGGGTCTTACCAAGGAAATAATTTTGAAATCTTGCCCTTTTACTCCGAACTATTAAGCATTCATAAAAAAATATTATTATGATATTTGGAAAGAATATTTTCCGCACATTACATCCGCATTTATATTATGAATAGGCCTGCTCAGATTATCCCAACTACATAATTTTGCCCTTTAGCAAAATGTTTGTCAAATCTTCAACCTGAAAAAAACCATCCACCAAAGTAATGAATTACGCCTGAAATGCCTTTTATAACAGAATATTGTATACTGCTTCTCTCTCGGAATGAGCCGTCCACATCACAGAGCCATGACATAAAACCGAATTAAATAACGATTTGTCGCCATATTAGCACTACAATTATGTCGTACTGGGATCAGAATATCACGCATGGCACGATAATCTGGCTCCTTCTGTGATAAGTAGATAGAGGAACACCGCAGTGTCTTTAGCCGGTAAAAGTCGCTTCTCCGCTTTGCCCATTATGGATCCATGGTCCATAAAAAAGAGTCATTATCAATCTCCATCTCTATTTCTCCAATTCCCTACAATTAGTCTCATTTTACTCGATCTTCGAAAATCTTATCTGGAATCCATTCATCATTTCGGCCGAATGAAGTCCACTGCTGGACACAGGCCTCCCCCAAAGATACACAACGACCATACTTGCCATAATCGTCACGCTTGGCAGACAGGTTGGTGATCGCAGTTGAGTTGTTAATGTACTCGAAGGACGCTACTGCCCATCCTCCGGTTAATCCCTTAGTCGACTTTTGCGACACCCACGGGAGGAAATGGGGTGGTGGCATTCTGAGCCGGCACCACACGGCACCATTCACGGCACGGAATCCATTCATCCGAAGATAAAGATTGAAATGGAGAGAGTTTTGGCTTTTCTTGAGGTGAAGGTTATGGCAAAACTGGATGGATCCTTGGCACACTCTATTTATAGAAAACCAACACACGCGGACATATATCTGAATGCCTCATCACATCATTCCCGTCACTTTCGCTCTGTTGTTAGGTTGTTGATAGACCGAGCCTGAACACGTACAATCGAAGTTGTTGCATATTCAGGAGATACTGCAACGCAACGGCTATACAGTAAGCCGATTGCAGCTTATGCGTAGATGCCATAAGAAGCCGACTTCGATGTCAGCCAACAACCAGTGTTTATGCCGTATGTGAAAGATAAAACCAAATCGTCAGCGCAATTGGTTATCTTTAGGTAACAGACAGTTGCAAAATTATCTTTATCTTTTATCTTTATGTTAAATCTATTTTAAAATTTAGAATATTTTGGGGTTGTAAAGCAAACCAATATTTTTTCAGCAGTACCTATGACAGTAAAACACAGGTATTGTGATTATGTGCTGTCCATCTAACAAAACCGTATTCTCTGCATGGCACCTCGTCTAGAATCATTTGCCAAAAAATATATTAGTAAACACGTCACAAGTTTGTTTAAAAGTAAAGTAAAAAATACTGCGGACAGAAAATGTTTACTATAGTGTCCACGAATATTTTAATGATACATTTTAATGTTTGTTAATATCAATCCTATTATATTGTTATGTATTATACTATGAATAATCACTATACATTTGAATAATATTATACTTTTATTTATATACAAAGAAGGTAAGTGACATTTAAACATTGATTAATGCCGAATTGTAATAATGTGTTGTGTGTTCATATTAATAGTTTGACATCTATTTTAATTGTTGTTTTTACATTATTTACGACATTTCAATATTAGTTTAATTGTAACTTTTTGTTGCTGTAATTATTAGTTGTTGATATGATTTATAATTTATTTCACAAAAATGTTGCATGTTAGATGGCACAATATGGCAGACCACGAAATATTAAGAAATTTAGAGTGAATAAACGATTATTATGTATTCTGACGTAGATATTCGGGTATAGATTGTATGTCGTTTTGTGATAATGTCTACTGCGTCTATGTTCTACTTTATTATTACATCTACCTCTAATCTTTTTTTTTAATTTTTTTGGTCTCCAGTGGAAATTCTACATGGAACTTCCTTCACCCCGGGGAAGGGCGAAGGGGTATGCCGGACTCCTACTGGCTAAAACCACTGGAGCGGTCATCTTCGGCACCGAAGGGGGGTGCAGGTCCTCGTAAGATCACACTAGAGCCACCCATTGGTGCCACGCCTTTAGGCACATCTCGGAAGGGATGACTGTAAAGCGGTCACCCCCTCTAGCGGAGGGAAGGCGACTGTAAAAAGGTCGCCCCCCAGGCACTTCTCGGGGAGGATTGTAAAGGATCCCCCCAAGCCTCGCTTTGCGCTGTGCAGCGCACACGGCGGCACGTGACCACGTGCGCGCCACCGGCTTCCCGGGGGTCGCTCGGTGTGAGCACGCAGACTCCCCAATCCGCGGACCCCCGAGACCCCACCAAGAAGTGATGGCAGGGGGATCTACCTCTATCCTAGATGTCAGTGGAAACTCAAAAGCATCTAAATCTTTAATGGCTTCTTTTACCAAACACAACGCGCCGGACTGACTTAAGTTTGTCACCCGCAAGCTGCAACTCATGGAGGCCGGAGATCAGTCAGCGCTCCCCGACGACGCCCTTTGTGTTTTATACGGCGCGGGGGGGATCAGAAGTGGCTTCTTCCCTCCTTTCCGTACAACACATCCACGCAATAGTAGGCGACGGCTTTCTACCTGCAGTTGCTCCGGCCCATGGACTAAACCACGGCCGGACATCATGGTACTGCGTCGCCCAAGCTGGACGTTACTCCAGCGTGCGCTGCGCCGTGTCCTCTGGGCAGTCTCTGCAGTGATGACGACCAGGCCTCTCTTCCTACCCTGTGCAAAACAGATACTTCCCGAGAGTGGGTGCGTCAGCCGTAAGTTGAGGGTGCCATGCCGCCTTTCCAGCCACTTCTGCATGTCTTAGCGTCGCTATTGCGCCGTGCCCTGCCCTAGATTTCACAGTCAGAGTTCAAATCTTTCCTTCCATGTCATAATCTTTAGGAAAGGCCCTTCATTCGGCCGAATGAAGTCCACTGCTGGACACAGGCCTCCCCCAAAGATCACCACAAAGACCGATATGGGTGTTTTGTGGCCTCATTGGGGGGTTTTGCCATAATTGCCACACTTGGCAGACGGGTTGGCGATCGCAATTGCGTTGTTAATGTACTCGAAGGACGCTACTGCCCATCCTCTGGCTAATCCCTTAGTCGACTTTTACGACACCCACGGGAGGAGATGGGGTGGTGGTATTCTGAGCCGGCACCACATGGCAACTTACATGACTTTTACATCGCGTACCTATATTGAAGATTTTTGTTTTGCATTACGTTTCGGACTAAGGTGACAGGCGTCGTTACAGATTAAAAAAGTTATTTTATCTGTCGTGCATTTATAATAATCGAATAATAACACAATAGCACACACAAAAACAAAACATTAACATAAGCGATGCAATCCATTTAAAATCCTTACGATACAAGCAGTTGGGATTCAAGCTCTCGGGGTCCACGCAAAATACACTATCATTAGATTCATCATATCATATCGGCCATTTATACGTCCACTGCTGAACAAAGGCCTCCCCCATTGATTTTCACAACTGTGTCATCATTTTGGGGGGTATTTGCCAATACTCACCACGCTTGGCAGGCGGGTTGGTGAGCGCAGTATGGCTACCGTTTCACAGAAGGGACGCTGCTGCCCATCCCTCTGGTTTAGAATCCCTTAGTCGCCTTTTACGACATCCACGGGAGGAGATGGAGTGGTGCTATATTCTTAATCCGGACACCACACGGACATTTTTCGTTCACCATCATTAGATTAGCTAAATGTTAAAAATAATTACACTCCACACAACGTATTTACTTTTTGCTCACCTTGCCAATCCAGGCGTGATGTACTTAACGTGAGAAAGGGACTTATCGATCACATCACTAACCTTGCCCAAGAATGCAACACTCAAAACCAAACCGCTGACCTTCATAGGCTAAGAGCTAGTGACCGATTATCTTATATGATAGCAGTAAAAATATTATAAAATTGATGTTTAGGTTCATCATAACTGTAATATCTTAGGTTTTCGCGATTATTACACATTATAATAAAACAATTTTAAACGGATTAGATCGCGTATATTATAGATTTTTGTTTTTCCTGACGTTTCGAATGCTTTGCAGCATTCGTGGTCGCAGGATTACTAAGGTGTTATTTTATTACCTATACTATATATTATAATATACGCGATCTAATCCGTTTTAAATTGTTTTATTATAATTCATCATAACTGTTTAGACCTCAACCTTGAAATCAAAGTGGACTGTATTTAAATAGGCTTTTATTGCCGTACTACAATTGGTACATAAAAGGAACGATGAGATGCCCGCAGTGCCGCGCGTCGATGAGCTGAGTGATGGACGATGGAGGGGCGCGCAAGCAGCTGGTCCGGCTGGACCCCTGGCCCCGGCCCCCGCACCGTATCCAGTGTCGCCTGTAGTGGTGACGCGCCGACAATAACAGCCAAAAAGCTTCCACTGATGAACAAGAGCCTCCCCGATAAAAGACCGCTTACATGTCGTGTGTCATCATTTTGGGGGGAATTTGCCAGTACTCACTACGCTTGGCACGCGGTTTGGTGAGCGCAGAATAGTTACTATGCTGCAGACGGGACGCTGCTGCCTTTTACGACATCTTCGGAAGGAGATGGAGTGATGCTATATTCTTAATCCGGACACCACATGGACTTTGGACACGGAGGTTTAGGTTAAACCAGGCTTAACGCTGGGTTTCGTGTGATTCCTAGAAAAGAATAGGTCACCCCTCTCGAACCATGAGTATCGTAAAACTAACTGAGGGTTAGATGTCAAAAGGATGAAGAGAAGCATCCGTGCGAGTGCTTGCCGTGTGGTGTCGGCTCAGAACACCACCACCCCATCTCCTCCCGTGGGTGTCGTAAAAGTCGATTAAGGGAATAAGCGGAGGATGGGCAGCAGCGTCCTTCGAATACATTAACAACTCAACTGCGATCGCCAACCCGTCTGCCAAGCGTGGCGATTATGGCAAGACAAGCACACTACACACCCATATCGTTTGTTGTGATGATCTTTGGGGGAGGCCTGTCCAGCAGTGGACTTTATTCGGCTGAAATGATGAATAAAAAAATAAAAATAAAAATTTGTCAAATTTTCGTTTTCTTGACATAGGCATACACAATTCGGGTCTTCTCGGTAATGCTCGGTTATTGTCGGGCGCCTGTGCCACCGCGTCGCATCGCCCACCCGCGCCCACTTAGTTTTCACTTAGTATTCTTTCCGACTTTATTTCCAGGTTCCTAAGGCTTGTAGCGTGTTGTTAAATAACCTATAACCTTCCTCAAGAATTGGGCTATTCGAGGCAAAAATTATTTTTAAAATTCGACTGGGTGTACCAGAGCTTCATGCGTACAAACTATTTACTTTAATATCTCAGTATAGATATAAGTTAATTTTCTTTTAACATCTCAAACTCAAAATATCCTCTTAAAATAATGTGCATTACTTTTTTTCTGGACCCTATACTACTCTGTCAAGAAAGTAACGGGAAAAGATAAATAATACACAAAATGTTTGTTATTCATCCAAATTTATTTTATCACCTTCAAAGTATGCTCCTTCAGAAACGATACACTTACGCCCACGAATAATCCAATCATCAAAACATTTTTTAAGCTCTGTTTCCGGAATTGAGTTCAGTTCTCGCCGCGAATTCTCCTTTTTGTCTTCTACCGATTGAAAACGGGTGCCACGAAGTGGTAATTTGGGTTTAGGAAAAAGAAAGAAGTCGGCTGGAGCCATATCTGGTGAATATGGTGGTTGCTCGATGGCATTTGTTGAGTGTTTGGTCAAAAATTCGTTCACTATGATGGCCGTGTGTGAAGGCGCATTATCGTGGTGCAAAATCCAAGAATTTTCTTTCCACAAATCTGGCCTTTTTCTTCGGATTTGCTCTCTTCAATGCCGCATAACGCTCAAAGAATATTCTTTATTTACCGTTTGAATTCCGAGTGCACAACACCGCGATAGTCAAAGAAAACAGTCAACATGAGTTTGACCTTTGATCGACTTTGGCGTGGTTTTTTCGTTTTCAGTTCAGTTGGAAGGCGCCACTCCGAAGTTTGTTGACTAGTTTGCATGTCAAACTCGTAAACCCACGTCTCGTCACCAGTAACAATTTCATGAATGTTGAAGTCGTTCTAGCATGTCCTCAGCGACTCTCATGCAATTGAGTTTTTGAAGAAAATTCAGGTCTTTTGGGACTAGCCGAGCGGTAACACGTTTCATACCCAAATGATTAGTTAAAATGGTACGGATCGACTGGCGAGATACAGAAAGTTCGGCGGCTATCTCTCTCAAAGTTGAATGAGGATTTTCAGTCACTAATTTCCTTCACTTTTGCGATGTTAACTTCAGTTATAGACGTTGATAGCCTACCAGAGCGAGGCAAATCTTCCATCACATCTCGACCGCTTTTGAACGCTTTGTACCACTCATACGCACGTGTTTTTTCGACAAATTCGATTCGACGATAAATTCGATTCACCGTAAGCCTTCTGTAACATTTTCAGTGACTCCGAACACAAAATTCCATTGGCGATGCAAAATTTAAGACAAACTCTTTGTTCGGTGTTTTTGTCCATAATGACATTCGCTATACACACTAGATATGATATAACTAAAAACAGCACTGTATTTAATATAAATAACAGATGCAACTCAAACTCCGCTGGAAAACAGTTGTGCCAATCTAACAACAACAATAAAAGCAAAGAATTTGGAACCATAAACAAATCATCCATTCTCGATACTTTTTTGACTGAATGTATAACGTAATTCTGACAGTCGCTGTCTCCTAGCCTACCGGCGCAGAACCTGCGACCTTTAGTTATTGAGCTGTCAATTATTCATCTTTCAATGATGTTCATTGTTCCCCTGAAGCTATTTGTCGGGTTGTCATTAGCTTAATTCTTTTGAGTATTAGTGCCATAGATATATTTATCAATATCATATGTAAGCGCATTTATCTAGTGAACTTATACGGACTGTAATTGTGTTGTGAATTTCGTTGCGGGATCCAAGACATTCATTTCTCTGGGACACACCGACCTTCATTGGTCGGTGTTCTTTTCGGTGGTCGCTATTGTCGCCCGGCTTACAGGAGATGCAGTGGTTGGGAATCTGTGGCGGGCTTGTCCCAAATAAAAAATAAAAATACGGACTGTATGATAACACGATGTTAATCAACAACAGAAAACGCTTGAAAATAACAGATTTGGTGTTGAAACATACTATCGGGGCTGAGAAAGGCTGTTCTCATCCCAGCTTGTCACTCACATGCAGTTGGACATGTGTAGATAGTAGTTTAGGGGTCTCAGTTATTTAATCTAGGAATATGCGATTCACTAGTTATAGGTCGGGAGAGGGCCGATCCCGCACGGAAAAGGACGAGATGGCGTCGGGGTAACAACCGCCAACTCACGTCCAATACGCGCCCCTGCCGTCGCTTTAGAGCGACGGGGCCTCAGGGTTCGCGGGTGCGTAGATTAGGGAGTCTGCGTGTTCATACCAAGCGACCCCCGGAAGATGGTGGCGCGCAAGTGCTCACGTGCCGCCATATGCGCAGTACAGCGCACAGCGAGGCTACGGGAGAATCCTTTACAATTCTCCCCGAGAAGTGGCCGGGGGGCGGCCTTTTTACAGTCGCATTCCCTCCACTAGAGGGGGTGACCGCTTCACAGCCATCCCCTCCAAAAGGCGTGGCATCACGGCCGTCTCTAGTGAGATCTTACGAGGACCTGTCACCCCCTTCGGTGCCGAAGATAACCACTCCAGTGGTTTTAGCCTGTAAGCGGCCGGCATGCCCCATCGCCCTTCCCCGGGGTTAAGGAAGTTCATGTAGAATTTCCATTGTAGACAACAAAAGGTCTCTTATTGCAATTCGCTAAGCTAACACCCAAACATCCTTGAATACAGAATTGAAAAAACGGTGAAAAATCAATTCAGTATTCGCTAAGACATGATTGAAGCTAAGCCATGAGGACCAGTCTTAGCGAATACCGATTGGGTTATCACCGTTATTTCAATTCAGGGGTGCAATTCCTTAAGCTCAAACATCCATACATCCTTGAATACAGAATCGATATAACGGTGTATAACCAACTCGGTATTGGCTAAGACATGATTGAAGCTATTCGAGGACACGTTGCAGAAGGTAAGCCATGAGGACCAAACGCGAACACCAAATTGGGTTATCACGATTATTTCAATTCTGTATTCAAGGATGTATGGATGTTTGACTTAGAGAAATGCACCCTGTATTCAAGGATATATGGATATTTGAGCTTAGAGAATTGCACCTCTGGTAGCTGAACCAACCATGCTATCACGCATCGTGAGATGCCGCTATTAAATACCTATTTGTATATCAAAATAACGATTAAAGCAGTATTACTTAACAAAATGTAACTACTAAACAATAACAGAAGATTTATAGCGCGTGAATGTACTGCTTGTAATGAAACTTTCACTTTTGGGAAGATGCACAGCAAGATTTTTAATGTTAATGAGCGGTTGTGTCATTTTACTGTAGTTTTTATTTTTAAAACCATATTTAAGTTATTTATTTATCGCATAACTTGTTTTCGCTCTACTTATTTTACGATATGACCAACCCAGCTCTCGTTACGGATGGCTCGACGGAAGGGCGATAGAATTTCTTGAGATAGATCCAAAATATTTTTGAGAAACTGTTAGGTATACAAGTGATCGGGAGAGGGCCGATCCCGCTCGAAGAAGAAGGAGACGGCGCCAGGGTAACAACCGCCCTGGAGCCTAATTCCCATACGCCTGAAACCCCCTGCCATAGCTACAAGGCGGGGGACCTCTGGGTTCACGGGATGATAATACGAGGACCTGGAGCCTCCCTTAGGTGCCGAAGATGACCGCCCCAGTGGCTTTAGCCGGTAGGAGTCCGGCAAACCCCTTCGCCCTTCCCTGGGGTGAAGGAAGTTCATGAAGAATTTCCACTGGGCACCAATAAAAAAAAAGGTAAACAACATGTACTTACTAAAACCTAAGATGTTTTTATAACTGTAGATGTGTTGCCTGCGCTCTACGATTGTCACATGAAAGCACGGCAATTGCCGGAGTTCACATAATCACGCACCGAACAGTGGTGTTCAAAAACGCTATATGGCAATAGCGCACTACAGACTATTTGCTATAATAAAATAGCGCGCTATTTTACATGCTAAAATTATAATGAACTGGACGTACGCGAATGACTAAAACGATGAAAGCGCAGTGAATATTCTCGAATCACGCTAAATGTCGTTGGGACAGATAGCGCGCTGTGTTCAGACAGCGCGCTTTATATGCAGTGCTCTTTTTAGTTATATTCTTGATCTTGAATACGTTATAGTATATTTCATACGTAAAATATTATCTATCAAAATAAAATGGAGCAATAAAGAAAGATAATGAACTTTTCATCATACTTTCCAGGCTTGGAATAATAGATTATTATATTATTAATTTCTTCCAGCAGTTTTCACGGATCGGAATTGTTGATGTTGTGTATGCCTATTATTGTTGTCATCAAATGTCATGTATGTTTTGGATTTTACTTAAACGAAATTTGAATGTAAGTACATTGTTAACGATCTAAAAATCTTTGTATAATAAATACATAATCATTTTCTAAATTAAGACTACAAAAAAGTCTGAATTTATTTATATAACCTTGTTAATGGCCTATATTTGATACTGCCACTTTTTAAGAAGGTTAGATTCTTTACTATGTTTACATTACCTGAATTTTGACAGCAATGTACTCATAAATATTGAAACATAATATGATTTTAAAAGAGTAACTTGCTGCCCGTTCTTTTTCATAGAAAATCAACATCTTGGAACGGGGCAACTCTCGACTATTTATAAATGTATCGTATATGGTTTAAATGAATAAATGTATTTTTATTTTATCTATCTTTAGGCTAAGAGAACCATCCCGATGAGACCATAGCTAAATATGGCAACTCCATGCTTGCATGCATAGGGTTAATATTAGTCAGCTCAACCTTTATGCATGATGCATGTATAGGGTTAATATCGGTCATCTCAAACTTTATGCATGATGCATGCATAGGGTTAATATCGGTCAGCTTAACCTTTATTCATGATGCATGCATAGGGTTAATATTGGTCAGCTCAACCTTTATGCCTGATGCATGCATAGGGTTAATATCGGTCAGCTCAACCTTTATGCATGATGCATGCATAGGGTTAATATCGGTCAGCTTAAGTTTTATTTTTTTATTGGTGTCTCAAACAAGGAATACATATTATAATTATTATCTTATCACGGTATGTCACAAAACACTGCTTCCTCAGTTACAATTGACAGCATACGTATTAAAAAAGTCGAAAAAAACAATCTCTAAGTACAGTTACGAGTTTTTGCTTTGATTTTGCTCGGAAAATGCGGGATTCTTGCGCGATAACACATATTTTATAAATTAGATCTAGACAGTCAACCGTTATTGAGGAGCTTATAAAGAAATGTTAGGTCAGAGATAATAGAAAGAAAGAAAGAAAGAAATAATTTTATTCTGATCGCACACAACAAGAAAATAATTGTAAACAACAACACAGAATATTGCAAAATTCATCAGAATAGGCTCCTATTGCATTGAGCTGGTCTTCCGATAGGACCTTAGATAAAAGAAGTCAAATCACGCACAGTTACCAATACATTATTTATATTAATAATGTATTTATACATTATATTTAAAGTAATTATATAGTAATCAAATTTACAAATAATGTCTTGGTTTTCGCGAGTATTACACATTATAATAAAACACTTTTAAACGGATTCTATCGCGTATATTTTAGATTTTTGTTTTTCCTGACGTTTCGAACACTTTGCAGGGTTCGTGGTCGCAGGATGACTAAGGTGACAGGCGTCGTTACAGATTTAAAAAGTTGTTTTATTCTATCTACCGTACAATCATAATTAAAAATTTATTTCGATGCACGCAGTAATCACTCACAGTGTCTTGATGTTTTTAGTGTGGTATTTAGTTTGGGACTTAATTATTTTAATAACAGGATTCTAAACTGTTGGTACCTGCCAGCCATCTTCTCTATTAAAATTAGGATGTTTTTTAATTTCAATAGCCTCACGAATTACTCTTGGTACATATCGGTTCTCTTTCACGAGGACTTGAGGTTGATCGAAACTGGCAGGTACCACCAAATTGGAATCCTGTTATTCAAAGTCAAAGTCAAAATTTTCTAAGTCAAATTTTTTTATTTCAAATAAACCAAATATTGGCACTTATGAAACGTCAGAATCTAAGTTGCACGGTTCCAAATAGTTGATCTCATGGAGAAGAGCCGGCAAGAAACTCCATGGATACTCTTTTAAAATAATATAATATTAAGATAATTACGCGATAGAATCCGTTTAAAAGTGTTTTATTACAAAGTTACAAATATACAAACGTAACGGAAGAAGGAATATCAAATCTGATTAAATATAAAATTATCATTTGAGATTTGAGAGGCATGTGGGATTAAACATTTCTGCATACACAGGCGCAATATCCCTATAACTTTATCGTATAGGTACGAATTAGGAAAATGGCCCTTTTAACATGAATCACGAAGACACAAATCAAAGGTAAAGTCAGCAAATTGCCCAGCCTTTATAGTTAAAACTGTGTTTGAAAATAGCATGTGAACTGTTGCTGGGAATCAGCTATTGATGGTACAATTACGCCATGCATACCAAAGGTTATGACGGTGCACATGCCGTATCATCTGGCTGGATTTTACCCAAGTCACGTTTGGTATAGTGGTCAGTCGCTTGGTTTTTTCGCTATGCGTCGTATGTTCAGCTCCCGAACGTATAATATTAGTATGACTTACAGGTTGTGACGAAGTCATCCTTCATCTTCATTTCAATCAACCTCTTTCACGACTTCATGCCTTTTATCTCCATCACTGTCCACTTCATGATTCATTCTTTATTCAAATCTAAATTCGAATTTAGTATTGTGGTGTCGAATCGTTCATATTTTGATCATCATCATTACACATTCGATTCTGAACGCTAGTGGTTCGACATACAGCTGTCGCTCTGACAAATAGTCTGCCTGCAATTTACTGATTTTTAACTAGCTTAAATATTGTGATAATAAGCTATATTTTAAAAATATAACCATTACCATGAAATGTTAATTGAAGTTGTGAATAACAATATACCTATATAACAATATATATGATACGTTTCATTGATCTCGTTAACTGATCTCCGTTACTTGCTGCCGTGGAGAGAGCCTCCTTTTTTTTATTGGTGCCCAGTGGAAATTCTTCATGAACTTCCTTCGCCCCGGGGAAGAGCGAAGGGGCATGCCGGACTCCTACCGGCTTAAACCACTGGAGCGGTCATCTTCGGCTCTTGTTGAGCTAATCGGAAAGGAAACGCGGAGGGAGGCACTCCGCGACAAGGTTTGTTCCAGGTGTAGGTGTTTGTGTATAGAGTCGTCAGATGGTATACAAACGGAACACAAGTCCTTTCAGCAAATACGAGGGCAGCACTGAAAATTTCGGGAATCAAGGAAGTGATACAACATTACTATTTAAAAATGTATTTATTGCTTTTCGAAGTATTCTCCGCGAAATTTGACACATTTTTTCATACGATGGTACCAATCATTGAAGCAACCATTCCATTCGGAAGTTGGGGTCTCCAAAATGGCCGTTTTGTAGGCGTCCACAGCTTCTTTAGGTGATGAAAATCTCTGTCCACGCAATTTATTCTTTATTTTAGGGAAAGTATAGAAATCATTAGGGCTTAGGTCGGGGCTGTACGGCGGATGGTTTTGATGTTATCTTGCTCTAAAAACTCTTTTGTTCTGTGCGCGGTGTGAGAACTCGCATTGTCGTGATGGAGGATGATGCGGCGGTTGCAGTTCTCTCTACGGAGTTCAGAAACGACCTGTGGCAAACAAATGCTAGCATACCATTCTGCATTAACCGTTCTTTGTCCCTCAAGAGGAATAGTCGTAACATGGCCGGTTTTGGAGACAAATGTGGCCACCATTTTCGAACACCCAAACTCGTGACTGGTTTTTTGTTTCGGGTTCGTACGCATATATCCAGGATTCGTCACCTGATACGATGTTGTATACAGCATTTGAGGATCCTGCGTGGAATCTTTCGAGAGTTCTGACGCACCAAGTAACGCGAGCCGCTTTTTGCTCTTCACATAGCAAATGCGGTATCCATCGGGAAAACAACTTTTTTACACCTAATTGTTCATGCAAGATTATTTGTATTTGACTCATGCCAATGTCTAAAGTTGCCTGAATTTCGCGGTATGTCACATGTCGATCTTCCTCAATCAGCTTACGCACAGCATCAACGTTTTCTTGGGTGACTGCAGTTTTTGGACGACCTTGACGAGGATCATCACTGAGCTTGACACGTCCACGTTGAAATTCAGCAAACCAGCGATAAATTGTGGTTTTGGATGGGGCTTCATCACCAAATGCAGAAATCATCCGGTCAACACACTGTTTTTGTGTTAAACCACTTCGAAAGTCATAATAAATCATCGCTCTTGAATTTTCTCGAGTCAATTCCATTTTCTCAACGACTAAACAAGTTTGACAAAACCTTGTGACAAGACCGTGAATCTTTTTTTAAATAAATAAATGGTATTCGATTTGTAAAACCAAGGAGTTTTCAATTCAAAAGATTTTAATATGACAGGAACAGTGGAAATATTCCATTCCCGATACTTTTAGTGCAGCCTATGTAGGCTTGCCATTCTCCCTCATCATCTGAATGTTCTCCTTTTTCAAATGTCGCGCCTTACCGGAAACGTTAACCTGACAGTAGGTAGCACGAACGACTAACGCAATACAATTATAAACATAAAAGTTTGACGAACAAATCACGATTTCTTATTTAAAATAAGTAGTCTAATATCTTAACAAATAAAACATACAAAAATATTTAAGTTGTTTTATTAAAGTGTGTCCTTTTTTCGGGAATCCACTTTTTTGCGAAGTAGCACAAGAGCTTTATGTCTGTACATATACTTTCTGTCCTATAAAACTCTTCTCTCCTTAATTGTCCTCGTACATATATCCTTACTTTCGTAAACAATATCGTCATATTATAATAATGTATCTATGTATTAGTATCTATTTGGCATCCGTGCTTCATTGTATATCGGTCCAGCTGAAAACCAGCGTCGGGCATTATTCGTCCGGCTTATGCTGAGCTGGTTACCCTTTTGACGCAAACTCGAGACACAATGTGTAGCTCTGTATATACCTAATTAAATTTTTTTTAACACTTTTATACTTAATTTAAAGTTTTCAGTATTATTTTATGTGTCTCTGTTTGTGGCAAATGAATATATTTCTTCTTTCTATATTTCTCATAAATGTTGTAACATAATATATTATGATTTTAAAGAAGTAACCTGCAGTTTCTTGTCCGGTCTTCTCCATAGGAAACCTACAGGACTTATGAGAGTAAATAACTAATATTTCGAGGGGACGAGTGCTGTGCGGTGCTAATGGTTAACCAGCTGGCGAATATCTTGGTCTTCCCGTCACTAGTTTGTATCGTCATCATCCATAGCTTTTGATAAGCATAAACCTGTACATTGAATATATGCCCTTTTATGGCACTCTTCCCTGTTTTGTACCAATCTTGTCCTGGACAAGGACTCTCCGTGTGGTGTCCGGATTAAGAATATAGCACCACTCCATCTCCTCCCATGGAAGTCGTAAAAGCCGACTAAGGTATTCTAAACCAGACGGAAGGGCAGCAGCGTCCCCTCAATTGAACAGTAGCTATTCTGCGCTCACCAACCCGCCTGCCAAGCGCGGTGAATACTGGCAAATGTGTCTTTGTCCAGCAGTGGACGTCCTTTGGCTGATATGATGATGATTATCCAGGACTTTTCGACAAATTTGACAATACAAATAATCTTGCTGTGGATCTTCCGATCTTGATGTCGGAGTTTTGCATTGCCCACTCTCAGCCAAAACTGCCATCTACACCACCTGCCATTGCCACATCTAGCCGAATGTCTTACCCAAAGTTTGAGTTTGATATAGGTACAAAATAAAAAATTATCTTATCTTCTTTTATCCCATCTTTAGCAGATCAATCGGTTCGTGCCGCAGCCGCAGCCATTGGTATGGCATATAATATACTATTATAAGAACGCGGTTTCACCCACCGTTTAAAAATAAATTTATTTCGACCAACATTGGATCATAAATATGAGTACATGAGTTACAGTTATATAAAACATATAGTAGTTATTAAATTGATGTCATAATAGGTATGTTAATAAATTAAGTTCAAAACAAAATAATCAAATCATCAACACTAAATTAAATTACAATTTAGATCATTTCAATTTCACTTTATTTCAAAGTAAATTGGATTATTTATAAATAATTTACGGCCGAAATTAATAATCTATTTAACCCAAAATCTTCAGATTTAAGATTTTGAAATTGATCCGTTGTTGTATTACGATCACATTTAAAACAAAAAACAGACATATCCTTAATCCGAAATCCAAAGATTTTGGATTAGATCGATTAGTAATTTCGGCCGTTAGATTACTTCGGTAGTCGTGGATAGACGTTCGGCTCTTCTCAGTAAAGCTCGGTTCTCGTCGGGCGACCGCCCTCGGCTTCCGACCCCTCGCGTCGCGTTGCCCGCCCACGCTATCACTTCATTTTCACTTAACATTCTGCCAGACTTTTTCTTTTTGCTCCTTAAGGTCGTAGCATGATGTTAAATAGCGTATCCTGCCTAAAGAATTGGGCTATCAAGTGCAAAATTTTTTGAAATCTGATTGGCAGTCCAAGAGATTGGCGTGTACAAACAAAAAAAGAAAACTCTTCACGTTTATTATATTAAGTATATATATTCCAAATTCAAAGTCGCCTCTCACGACCCACGCTATTAGGAGTGGCCTAAAGTCATAGACATAAGATAGGGCGCTAATCTAAGTTACGATTATCGTATATTCGCTGTCAAAATCTACAAGCACTATAGCACATTTGAATAGTTCAAACTTCAAACCTCAATTGTATCAGCTACTGACATTTGGCTAGCATAGCGCGCGGTTCAAGGTTCGAATCCCCGTAATTAGAGTGTTCGATTTTATTTATTGCTTGTCTTTTGTCGGTAGTAATTGCGGTAGTAAATTATCCGGATGATTTCGCTTTTATAGACATGGTCATAGAACATTTTGTAATGTAGATGATTGGCGATTATCGTGCTTATGTTATGGTAAAGTCCGGCCGCTGAGAGAATTCGTTCCTAACAACTTTAGTTGGAATGGTTTCTT
Organism: Diloba caeruleocephala; assembly: GCA_947459985.1. Lineage (NCBI taxonomy): Eukaryota > Metazoa > Arthropoda > Insecta > Lepidoptera > Noctuidae > Diloba > Diloba caeruleocephala. The sequence goes on from OX381630.1 coordinate 1,904,633, forward strand.
TTATATTAAAGACTAGCTGTGACCCGTGGTTTCACTCGCCGTTTAATTTAAAAGAAATCGGATTATTTATAAATTATAAGTTTATAATTATTATATAATTAGTATACATATTTGATTTTATGGGTTTAAATTTTATTTCGCGTAACTCTAATTCTTTTACGTTACGTTCTTTTACGTAGTTATGCCTTATGACATCAGTTACCTGTCAGTAAAATCCCGTCAAAATCGGTCCCGCCTCTTCCATTTCTGTTTCGATCTCGTAGAGAAATACCGAGCATAAGTCTCTTCATAACTCATTGAGTAACCCTGAGGCCAAAAGTAAGTGACCACGTCTGTTGTGTTGTCTGTTCATCGCTAGTAGCATACACTGTTTAAAGATTTTTATCTTGAGGTACTGTGGTGGACTCTAAAGCTAGTTTCGGTCGAGCGGAAGTTTCGGCCATATTTTGGCCAAGTTCAGTCGAGTCAGTCGAGTTCAGTCTTGTCTTATTTTATTTTATTTATTGAGGGATAATAAACAGCCACAACACAATAAATAGGCTTTAGAGGTAACAAAATATATAGAGTAAGGTTGAACATAAATATATATATAAACAGCACAATTCTGAGCGACCTAGCCCCGACTCCGAGCAACCTAGCCCCAGCTCTGAGCGACCTAGCACAACCTGAGCGACCTAGCCCCGACACTCAGCTACCTAGCCCCGACACTCAGCTACCTAGCCCCAGCTCTGAGCGACCTAGCACAACTCTGTGCGACCTAGCCCCAGCTCTGAGTGACCTAGCACAACTCTGAACGACCTAGCCTAGCTCTGAGCGACCTAGCCCCGACTCCGAGCAACCTAGCCCCAGCTCTGAGCGACCTAGCACAACTCTGAGCGACCTAGCCCCGACACTCAGCTACCTAGCCCCAGCTCTGAGCAACCTAGCACAACTCTGAGCGACCTAGCCTCAGCTCTGAGCGACCTAGCCCCAGCTCTGAGTGACCTAGCCCCAGCTCTCAGCGACCTAGCCCAGCTCTGAGCGACCTAGCACAACTCTGAGCGACCTAGCCCAGCTCTGAGTGACGTAGCACAACTCTGGGCGACCTAGCCCCGACTCAGAGTGACCTAGCCCCAGCTCTGAGCAACCTAGCTAGAATTTTTTTTGCGCCGGATTGTCTTTCTTCTATACCGTGTTCGTATTTAGAACATAGCACCACCAATCTTCTCCCGTGAGAAAACTGACTAAGGGACTCTAATTCAGAGAGATAGGAAGCAGCGTCCCTTTTGTGGCAGAGTAATAAGCCATACTCACGCTCACCAACCCGCCTGCTAAGCATGGGGAGTACTGGCAAATTCCCCCAACATACAGGTTGTAACAGGTCGTTTATGGGGGAAGCCTTTGTTCAGTAGTGGGCGTCTTTTGGCTTTTATGATGGGCGGAAAGAGCTTGTTCTTTGCCAGCGGCTGACACGGATTGAGGTTTAAACAACTTTAATACAAATTCGACAACATTAATTCAATCTAATACATTTTGCGAACACTCAGTCAAGGTCCATTGGATCTAGGTATGATATTGTTTTATATTTCTTTGTTTTGGTCTAATGTACTAAATGACGTCACCAGTAAAAATGGCGGCCATTAATATCAAGTTTCACGTTTATTATAGGATGTAAAATTAAATTTCGAACTAAAAAGTTAGTGTTTTTTGTGTTTCCGATAAGCAAAGGTATTTTAATAATGTGACAGTGCTGTATATAAAAAAAAAACAACTTTGCCTCTTTGATCTCTGTGAAAGTATTAGCTATTTCTTTTATAAACATTGATTTTAAAAAACATATCAAAGGTATCATAGTATATCAACTAGCGGTGGGTCACTGGCGATTTTCGTAGCAAGATAAAGTAGCCGCTTCGAATTAAAATAAATGTCTGAAAGGTCTGTCCAAAGGAGTCACACTGAGAAGGAACGAGAGCTTGCTCTGCAACTCCAGGATTATTTGATAACTATATCGGGTCTATTCGCGCACAGATTAATCTATACAAATAAATAAAATTGAAGTGTCTGTTTGTAATGTCAAAATAACAGATTTTTACTAAATACATATGAAAGTATATACGATACCTACAACAAAAAAACAATTTTTAATTTTTTTGTCTGTCTGTCTGTCTGTTTGTTCCGGGTAATCTCCGAAACGGCTGGACCGATTTTGACGGGACTTTCACTGGCAGATAGCTGATGTTATAAGGAATAACTTAGGCTACTTTCATTTTAGAAAAATAATTAGGGTTCCGCGCAAAAAAATAAAACCCTTGAAAACCAATATATATATATATATATATTCTATGTCGAAGTACTCTAAATTTCTTTTAAATTAAACGCGGGTGAAACCGCGGGTCCCAGCTAGTATCAAAATAATGCTGTTCTACTCGTGACCACGGTCAAATATTATTTTGATATTAATCTTTCCGTGAATAGACCCGATATTGTCTTCAAATAATGTATTCAATTCAAAAGTTTAAGAAGATCCGGGATTCCGTTCCGTTTTTCTATACCTAAAGTCGATTGACATAGATCAGATAAGTATGGACCGTTCAACGTCACTCATTGTGTGCTACCACCAAACTGATATGCCATCTATTAGCATCGAGTGATGTCGACACGTCGATCAGTACATTGATCAATGTCGATTATAAACTGTTTTATGTCACCTTAATATTGTTGAACGAATAGCACCAACCCATCTCATCCCGTGGGTGTCGTAAAAGGAGAGTATGGTTATCCCATATCGGTCGGAGGAAGGGTAGCAGCGGCCTACGAGTACATTAACAACTAGACTACGATCGCCAACCCGGAGCTTGCCGAGTGTGTAAACCCCCCAATGAGCCTATAACACACCCAGACGTGTCGTTGTGGTGATCTTTGGGGAGGCCTGTGTCTAGTGTAGACTTAATTCAGCTGAAATGTTGAATGATCTACGAAAATATTCGGCTTTGGTTGATTTATCGACCGGCTAGCACGTTTTTTTTCGATGTGGTTGGTGAGCTGCCGAGTTGTGGATCCTGGTCGATCGGATTGGGTGGGGTAAGAATATTGAACTGCATCCTTTACAACCCTCCTGAAACGTGCCTGGAGGTAGCCTTTTTATTTATTTATTTAAACTTTTATGTACACTGAGTATACATAAGGCGGACTTAATGCCATGAGGCATTCTCTACCAGTCAACCTTTGGGTTAAACAAAGCACTTCGAAATAGGTATAAAAGCAAAGCTATATCTAATGTTAAAAAAGACTGAATTAAAAATAGGAAAACATACATATACTAATATAAAAATAGATACTATATTTTTAATCGCCTCCCCACTGCTAAAGTTGTTTGGCGTTTTCCAGTTATCAACTCCGAGATGTGCATAAAGACGTGGCACCAATGGGCAGCTTTAGTGTGATTATATCGTGGACCTGGAGTCTCCTTTCGGTGCCGATGACTAATTCGGTATTTTTTGCTGGGCAGGAGACCGGCATAGTCTCCTACCTTTCCGTGTAGTGTCTAGATTAAGAATAGCACCAGTCCATCTCTTCCCGTGGATGTCGTAAAAGGCGACTAAGGGACTCTCATTGTCATCATAATTTCAGCCGAAAAACGTTCACTGTTGGACAGAAGCCTCCCCCAAGGATTTCCACAATGACCGGTATATTTGTGTTGTGTGCTCATTGTGGGGTTTTGCCATAATCGTTATGCTAGGCAGACGGGTTGGCGATCGCAGTTGAGTTATACGTAGCTGTACTCGAAGGACACTGTTGCCCACCCCCGGCTAATCCCATAGCCGCCTTTTACGCCACCCGCTGGATGAGATACTGGATACGCTGGTGGTACTGTTAGTCGATTCCGTGTGGTGTCCGGATTAAGAATATAGCACCACTCCCATCTCCTCCCGTGGATGTCGTAAAATGCGACTAACCCGCCTGCCAAGCGTGGTGAGTACTGGCAAATACCTCCAAAATGATGACACAGGTGTGAAAATCTATGGGGGAGGCCTTTGTTCAGCAGTGGACGTATAAATGGCCGATATGATGATTGTTAGTCGGCACTATAAAGGGGAAAGGCACTCCAGTGTGAATCCAGAATGGAATGAAATTTCCTTCTGAGGAACGGCGGTCAAACTGCGCTCTCCAACCCACCTGCCTAGCGTGGCGTACTGGTAAATTCCCCCCTAAATGACGATCGATGTAAGCGGTCGTCTCATGGCGGAGGCTTTTGTTCAGCAGTAAACATTTTTGATGATGATAATGATGTTGAAGAACCGTATAGATATCGAATATAAAAAAGACGTAGCATTGAACACAAGAACACATCTTTGTAAAGAATATAACATTAATAACACAAATTGCATCTTCTGTAGTAACAAAAACCCGGTAGCATAACGATGATATAGTAACAAAAAATACTTTGTTTGATATAAAGTAAATAAATAATTCAATGCATGCAATTATTGAGTATTTATGTCTGACCCTCGAGCTGACAATCGAATTATTTGTTATAGTATAATATTATTTCAACATATGTATTTGGTATTTTGTACCTTTTTTGTTGTACTTCCGATTATCATTAATACTGTGGATATGATAGGGTTAAGATGGTGCTGTATTAGAGTTGTGTGGTTCAGTAATAATAAGTTACTGGTGGTACGTTTCTTATTGCAAGTTCAGCTAGGTAGGTACCACCGCTCGGGAGAGGGCCGATCCCGCACGGAGAAGGACCAGACGGCGCCGGGGTAACAAACGCCTCGACGCCCAGGTCACACGCCTGAGCTCCCTGCCGTTGTTACATGGTGGGAGACTTGGGGGTCACGGGCGCCTGACGCAGGTGCTCACCGGGCACGGTTGTTTCGGCGCGTACCTGCACAGGATAGGACGTGAGGCCACGGCACAAAAAAGACAAAAAAAATAAACAACAAAAACGGCTCTTTATCTATCATATCGGCCATTTACACGTCCACTGCTGAACAAAGGCCTCCCCTATAGATTCCACAACTGTGTCATCATTTCGGGGGGTATTTGCCAATACTCACCACGCTTGGCAGGCGGGTTGGTTCTTAATCCGGACACCACATGACCACACACTGACAACATACCACTTTATCTATAGATTACAGGAAAACCTATAACAAGTCTATAAACCTATGACCTATTTAATTATAATAAAAAACAAAATGTTTAATTTCAATATTGTGCGTACAAACTTACATTTGCGGTTGGAATTATAGGAGAACATGTTTTACAACTGCAACGTTAAGTTTGTTCTTGGGATAAGTTATTGATACAAGACAGAATTCAACAATAGACAACATATTCAGCAATTTCGGAACCCTCTCCACGCGAGTTCAACTCGCACTTGCCCGGTTTTGTTTTTAAGATGTAAGAAAAAGGCCTCCATTTTGGCTTAACGACCACCTTCCAAAGACAACAGCCGGCACCGATGATTTCACGTGCCCTCCGAAGCACGGAGACGATCAGTTCAAATACCACTATGCGGTCACCCATCCTCAGACTGACCGCGCCAAGTGTTCCTTAACCTCGCCGATCATTTGCCGATTGGTGAGTGCTGGCTATGAGCGCCTCACCTTGTACCTGAGGAAGGCAGTATAGTCATACTCCGATAACTGCCCATCCGGTCTAACCCCTCATAACACCTTCGTAAGTTAAATAATGTCTCCAGTTTGCCTTATAAAGCATCAATCTCTACAAATAAATAAAATTGAAGTGTCTGTTTGTAATATCAAAATAACAGCTTTTTACTAAATGCATATGAAAGTATGTATATACGGTACATACAACAATTTTTTTTTTTATCTTTTAATGTCTGTCTGTCTGTCTGTCTGTTTGTTCCGGGTAATCTCCGAAACGGCTGGTCCGATTTTGACGGGACTTTCACTGGCAGATAGCTGATGTTATAAGGAATAACTTAGGCTACTATTATTTTACAAAAATAATTAGGTTTCCGCGCAAAAAAGACCCCTTGAAATCCAATATATATTAACTATGTCAAGTGCCTATGTCGAAGTACTCTAAATTTCTTTTAAATTAAACGTGGGGGAAACTGCGGTTCCCAGCTAGTCAATAATATAATTGTAATGACCTATAATTATAGAAATGATTTAATGATGCATGTTTTTTTACGCAATGTACATCGTTCTCACATATGCGCGCGCATGCATATTTCTTACCTTACCATATTTGGTGTGAATGTTAGTAAATTAGTACGGTTGCGCTGGCGACTATCTACGGATGGTGAGGCATATGGATGTGTGACAACACGGTTGGTGCAGTGGTTGATACAGTCGACTGCTGCGCTCCGGGTCGCGGGTTCGATTCCCGCACTGTATTCGTAAAAAAATTGGTCCTGACCCACCTTTTAATTTTACCACTTACTTTTGACGGCACGGTTGGTGCAGTGGCTGATACAGTCGGCACACAGAACAAATGTTTGTATGATACGCAGTTAGATGTTCCGGGTTTGGGTGTATTGTGTGTGGAATTCATGTCTGTAAACGCACCCACGACACAGGAGACATCCCAGTGTGGGGAAAGGTAAAAAAGTACATTCAGATTAAAATATTTTAATTAGTTAGTTATAAGCATGTTTTATAGCCGTTTTGTACCGTGTGGTGCCGGATCAGAATACCACCACCCCATCTCCTCCCGTGGGTGTCGTAAAAGGCGACTCAGGGATTAGCCGGAGGATTGGCAGCAGCGTCCTTCGAGTACATTAACAACTCAACTGCGATCGCCAAACCGTCTGCCAAGCGTGGCGATTATGGCAAGACCCCCCAATGAGCACACAACACACCATATCGGTCGTTGTGGTGATCTTTGGGGGAGGCCTGTGTCCAGCAGTGGATTTCATTCCGCCGAAATGATGTTTTGTAGCTTCGATAAATTCGATTATACATCAATACGTTAGAAGCTTCGCTTCTGTCGGATGACCCACGAAACCTTATTTTTTGTTAGTATTTGGCGCAGAAGACCCGCCCATTTAGATGATATATTTTTCTAAATACATACAAGCAAATAGCGCTAAGCGAAATAAAACTGCAAATATATTACTAAATCTGTGGTTAGATGTGGCAAATGAGAATTAAATGAGTTGACACAAATTGCCAGCCTCAAATGACTTTCCTTGATTAATGTTGGCTCATTCTTTCTAAATACCTGACTCGTCGTGACCTGACGAAAAATGTGTCTTAGTGAAATGTGCCCGGGTCTACAAAACTAGGGCTAATGATTTCATCTTCATCACCATCATACTAATTATCAAAAAGATGTCCATTGCTGAACAAAGGGCTTCATCATTAGCCCATTTCGGCGGAATGAAGTCCACTGCTGGACACAGGCCTCTCTCGAAGATCACCACAACGACCGATATGGGTGTGTTGTGGGCTCATTGGGGGGTTTTGCCATAATCGCCACGCTTGGCAGACGGGTTGGCGATCGCAGTGGAGTTGTTAATGTGCTCAAAGGACCCTGCTGCCCATCCTCCGGCTAATGCCTTAGTCGACTTTTACGACACCCACGTTTTACCACACCCACGTCCACTACAGACATTCTAATTACTATCCGTAGTCGTCATTTTTGGGGGAATTTGCGAGTACTAATCACGCTTGGGAGTGGGGTTGGGGAGCGCAGTATGAGTGCTGCTCCACAGAATGGACGCTGCTGCCCATCCCTCTGGTATAGAGTCCCTCAGTCGCCTTTTACTACATCCACGAGTGAGGAAGGAATGGTGTTACATTCTAGTAATTCGGACACCAAACAGAATGCTGCGATATGGCCCCTATCTTGACTAAGTACAGTCAGCAACAAAAATAGCTGAACATTTTACTTTACAAACATGGCGTTAACTGGAAAACTAATTGATCTAGAATAAAAACTCAAAATGTCCTAGAAACAGCATTTGGATTGTTTGGATTTTAAAGCTTTTATAGTGCATCCATACGTTTCCAAATAACGGCATATTAAAAAAAATTTAATGTTCAGCTACTTTTGTTGCTGACTGTACAAATGCTCTACATTATTAATCTTCTTCTTAGTCTCTACCTAACCATGTTGTGGTCGGCTTTCACTCTAACCAGATATCGCTGAATATCAGCGTTGTACACTGACCGACTGTCAGCTGACCTCCGCATCACGATTACTGTGAGCTACCAATATGCTCAGATTGAATGGTTGTCAGAATTACGGGCTTCTGGCTTCTCGACAAAATGAGAGTGAGAGGTATAGATGCGATGGCATTTATTGACTGATTAAAAACTAATTTTAAAGTCAATGTTTGAGCTTACGCTGGCGGCGCGTCAGAAGATAGTAATATGACACAACAAAAAACCGCCATTAATTTTAGATCGAAGAAAACTAATTTATTCAATTAATAAAGCTTAGATCACAAGTTTTATTAAAGAGCAAAATTAAATTAATATGATATTTATTTTTGTACTGTTAACGAACTATTTATTGACAAAAAACGAGTCATTATTTTTAAATCAATTATTCGTCCGCAACACAATATGCACTTTTATTTATCTTTGAAAGTCAACTTTATACGGTATGCACAGCTCCCAACTTCACTATTATCAAACATCTTTGACGGCGACGTCATACTGTCGGTTTTTGCTGACCGTATGCTCACCCAACCAATGATATTCGTGGAATCGTTTTCGGCGACGCATAATTCTATGAAGAACACACACAAATAATTGTTTGTGTATACATAAATACTTATTTCATAAAAAAGCGTCACAATTATGAATACAATCAATGTAATTACCGCTTATATCACGCCTACGGGTAGGGCCCGCGCTGATTGAGTGTCGATAATTGTAGAGTTTATTAAAAGTAAAATACAATGTAATATTAATGCTAATTGTCTCCTTTTGTTGATTTTGTGTGTAAGGGTGAAAATTGTTGAACGTTTTGGATGGGTGTCCGTAATTAATGTAAAGATAATGGTTCTATTTTTGTGAAAGCCTTTAAGGCTCGTTACACTGTAATTTGGTAAACAACCAATGGACTCAGTAATTACTAAACTGGAGGTTTACACGCTTCAAGTAGAAGTAATTTTAGTAATATACATGGACAGAGTCAAGGTCACTCAGCGAGCTATGGAGAGAGCTATGCTTGGTATTTCTCTACGAGATCGATTCAGAAATGAGGAGATCCGTAAAAGAACTAAAGTCGACGACATAGCTGAAAGGATTAGTAAACTGAAGTGGCAATGGGCAGGGCACATTGCTCGTAGAACTGATGGCCGTTGAGGCACAAAGGTTCTCGAATGGAGACTGCGGACCGGAAAACGCAGCGTGGGACGACCTCCAACGAGGTGGACAGACCATCCTGCGACCATGGCTGCTGCAAATTTTTTAAACGTCAGGAAAATATAAAATCTATAATATACGCGATGTAATCCGTTTCATACTGTGTTTTTATAATGAGGAATAATCGCGTAGAGGTAAGACATCACTACTCCTTGTTAGGGTAATTTTTTTTTCTTTTTTAAAACTTTGCCCCACACTAGGATTTCTTCTGTGTCGTGGGTGCGTTTACAGACATGAATTCTACATACAATACACCCAGACCTGGAACAACTACCTGCAGATCATACAAATATTTGTTCCGTGCGGGAATCGAACCCTCGATCCAGAGCGCAGCAGCCGACTGTATGAACCACTGCACCAACAGACAAACATCTAAACATAAGTACCACATTTATAATATTAGTAAAATTACCTTTGAATAGCAGCTATCCCATAATTTACAACAAATTGACGCGGTATGTGACGTTTACATAAATACTGAGTTTAACAGCTAAGTACATTTTGCATCCGACTAGACAAAGCGTAGGCCTCTCAAAGCATTCGAGTGCGCTGCCAGGAATTATTGAAGGATGCAACTCCATATGTCTTCGTTTAACAAAGACGTAAGTATGATAATTTCGTAAATCATGCTTTCACGGTTCATTCATTTCCCGTAGAATGGAATAAAGTTGACTAAGATTTCGGGACTTTTCGCGCAAAGATAAATCGAAACAACACTGACTAACCTCGACGTTTCGGCCAAATTTCATTGACTTGACTGTGATCGTGAGAAGACTAAAGTATGTCTTGAACGGCGAGTGTTTTTTCGATCTACCCGCGGTAGACCTAACGTAACTGTCCAAGACACAGCCGAATCACGACACAAAATGCTGAAAATTTTATGACAGTAAAAGGTACTAGATTGATAAACTTGAGCGACTCCAAAATTTCTGTACAAGATTTATATTTGGTTTACGCAAATATGATCATGTGTCAGAGTTCAGTAACAGCTTCCTATTCGCCTTCGTCGGAATACTCATATTCTTCATATTCTATACAGTATCCTTTACAATCTATCCACTCCCTGCTATCTTAAAGAACGTTTCAAGTTCTTTCATAACACACATTCGAGATCCTTAAGGCCATCAGAGAATTTGACGTTGAAAATGCCAATGCATTCCACTAATTACATGGGAAAATCTTTTACAGTCCAGGCTGCCCGTTTATGGAATGTGTTGCCAGTGGCAATAAGACGCGCTAAATCCCTAGCAATATTTTAAGACTAGTCAAGGAACATTATCTATTACTGTAGTTTCTTCTTTTATTTATTTATGATATTTTTAATTTATTTATTATATTTTATATTTAAAAAAAAAAATGTACAGTTATATGTATCTGTTATAATAATATTTTTTATGACATATATATCATGTTATGTATTAACTTAAAATTATTGTTACACCGCGAACTACCCTTTTCTTTATCGCTTACAAATCTGTCCATCCGAAGGTTGGAATTTTTGGCGTACATTATAGAGTATTGTATACACGGGTTTATATCCCCTGTAAGGGGGAACCCGGTCTTTTGATAGGCTTACGCGGGGACATGGGTCCAACACGCAGAGGCCCTTTAGAGAATTTTAATCTAAAGTATAATGGGACACTAACCGGGGACTCTCCAAGGCTGCACTATAAAATGCAGTCTCGGATTGTCCCCGGAGGTATAAAACTATTGTATGAAATGGAAACTACAAGTATTAGGCATATTGCATTGGGTGCTAAATGAATTTAATACTAAGAAAAATGGCCTTGACCTTTTAAGTGAAATTCTGTGGCAGACGGTGACTTGCCACTCACAATATGGGCCCCCTAAATGGCCACCACTACAGGCGACAAGGAGCAACACCGGTGTGAGCGGCGAGGGGTGTAGAGAGGTGCGGCACCGGTTTCACTATCGCGCGTCTCGAAGACTCGGAGCGGGTTTCCCCGTTATTACGCCTTTAGACACTTCCACCCCCGAGCATATAGCTTTGGCGGCCCCCCTCTGATCGATCAACTAAGGCAAGCCAGAGTTGAATATCCTACGGGCACTCATGGGGTACCACTCCAACCAACCAATAAAGGCAAGCCGGAGATGAGGCTGCGACTCTCTGGAGCATTCGGGTACGCAGTGTCGCCACTCACATTCAGCTCGCCACATACTGCCCTGCCATTATTATTATTATTATGACTAATATACTGTCTATCGAAATACAGTAAAGTATTTATAAACAATCCAGTTTATTTTAAATTAAACGGCGGGAGGATCCGCAGGGCACTGGGAAATGTGCAATCCCCAATGCAAGAATTCTAGAAAAGCTTTACATAGTCCAAAGATTAGTTTTACAAAGTCTCCGCACTTACGTCTTTGTTAAAATGCATGTGTTAATGTTTGACACCTCTGCAACCTACGGAGTGATTGTTGTACAAACACGCCTCAAGGTTTAAGCCCACTGCTCGTCTCTTTATTATAACACGTTGTTAATATATCTTTTGTGTATTAATCGTTTAAGCACCTACCTACGAGTAATTATTGTTCGTTAGGGTATTATTGTACGGATAATTCAACGATGTTATATAGCCTTCATGCGAATAGAGAAGCGAACGCAGTTGTGAACTGAGGGCCAGGAATAAAATTTCAGTCCGAGCAAAGTTTAAATGTGTGTGTTGCCGTGTGGTGCCGGCTAAGAAAGCTAGGCTAAAAGGTTACTATGGGATTAGCCGAAGGATCGGCAGCAGCGTCCTTCAAATACAATTATAACACAACTGCGATCGCCAACCTGTCTGCCAAGCATAGCGATTATGGCAAAACCCTCCAATGAGCACATACAACACAAACCCATATCGGTCATTGTGGTAATCTTTGAGGGAGGCTTATGTCCAGCAGTGGACGTTTTTCGGCTGAAATGATGAAAGTTTAAATGTAGCGAATATTTTTTTGCGACACACTAGGATTTTTAATGTTTTCGATATCCAGGCGGAGACGGATGCGTGGGTCTACGACCAGACACGCTCCCTCCGCCAAAGTGGGGAAGGCGTGCCTTCAGGGGCGTTCGATAGACTTAGGCGGCTGGCTCGACGGCGCGCACTCGAGATGTGGCGACATCGCCTACGGTCGCAGTTCGTGACCAAGCGCGTCGTCGAGGCCATCCTGCCGCTCTTCGGAGCCTGGCTCAGAAGGAGCGAGCGCGTCACCTACCGTCTGACGCAGGTATTCACCGGTCACGGTTGTTCCGGTGCATACCTGCACAGAATAGGACGCGAGGTTACGGCACAGTGCCACCATTGTGATAGGGACCAGGACACCGCACAGCACACGCTCGAGGCGTGCCCTGCGTGGGCCGCCGAGCGGCGGATCCTGGTCGATCGGATCGGGCAAGATCTCTCTCTGCCAGCAGTAGTGTCGGCTATGTTGGCAGAGCACGTGCAGTGCAGTGGTCTCCTTCTGCGAGAGCGTCATGCTGCAGAAGGAGACTGCAGAGCGGGATCGGGAGAGGGCCGATCCCGCACGGAGAAGGACGAGACGGCGCCGGGGCAACAACCGTCCCGGCTCCCAAGTCCAACACGCCTGAGCCCCCTGCCGTCAATTCATGGTGGGGGGCCTCGGGGGTCGCGGGTGCGCAGATTGGGGAGTCTGCGTGCGTGCCTGGGGGGCGACCTTTTTACAGTCGCCTTCCCTCCGCTAGAGGGGGTGACCGCTTTACATTCACCCCTTCCAAGATGTGCCTAAAGGCGTGGCACCAATGGGCGGCTCTAGTGTGATCTTACGAGGACCTGGAGCCCCCCTTCGGTGCCGAAGATGACCGCTCCAGTGGTTTTAGCCGGTAGGAGTCCGGCACACCCCTTCGCCCTTCCCCGGGGTGAAGGAAGTTCCATGTAGAATTTCCACTGGACATCAATAAAAAAAAAAAAGGATTTCTAATGTATCCGTTATCTATACAAATAAATAACATTGAAGTGTCTATTTGTAATGGCAAAATAAAAGCTTTTTACTAAATGAATTTGAAAGTATATACGGTACCTACAACAAAAAACTTCTTTCAGTTTTTTTGTGCGTCTGTCTGTCTGTTTGCTCCCGCTAATCTCCGAGATGGCTGGTCCGATTTCTACGGGACTTTCATTGGAAGATAATTGATGTTATAAGGAATAACTAAGGCTACTTTTATTTTTGAAAAATAATTATAATACCGCACAAAAAATTAAAATCCATGAAATCCAATATATATACATACTCTATGTCCAATATCTATGCCGAAGTACTCTAAATTATATATAAATAAGCGCATTCCTTTTTAATTGGTGAAACCGCGGATCCCAGCTTTTATAATTATATATCATCCACTTCGCGTTTTTAAAAACAAAAAAAATTGTACCCGAAAACTACCTATACTTGAAATAACACGGTAAATATTTCAACATTGTGCGTACAAACTTACGTTTGCGGTTGGAATGTAAAGGAAAACATGTTTTACAACTGCAATGTTAAGTTTGACTTATTAACACTATTTATATCTATTATTAACTAGCTAACCGCTAACCATCTTGTATTACCTGGTATTAGAACTAACTACGGTAAAAATACCCTAACATATGCAGGAGCGCAACTATATAACACACTTCCAAAAGATGTCAAAGAAGCAACTTCGTTTAACATCTTTAAAAAAAAGCTGTCTGGTTACATTTTTACCAATTCGTTATTCCTTTAAAAATCGCTTATAACTTGGACCAGCCTATACCACGCAGCAAAAGTGTATCTTATGACAAACATTAGTGACTTGAATATGTATAACTACCCTCACCGGGTTATAATTAATAGATATAATTATTGTTCTCATGTAAGTGACTATGGTCTTAATGGGAAATAAAGATCTTTAAACCGAAGTTTGTTCTTGGGATAAGTTATTGTCACAAGACAGAATTCAACGGTGGCTCTTCCATTATATTCAGCAATTTCGGAACCCTCTCCACGCGAGTTCAACTCGCACTTGTCCGGTATTTACGTATAGGCATGGCATTACATGTTTCATATCAAAAACCCAATACGTAACATCTTTTCACAGTGTGAACTGAACTCAAGACCATACACTTGGCGGCCGCGCGAGCCACCATTAGACCCTTGTGTGACCCCGCATGTAACTGTGTACATATATAGTTATTAGAAGGCGTGTAGCAATAATACCCTAACACGTTTCTCTGTCAGCGGGTCTGCTAATCGGCGACCTCAAAGATCAGTACAGGTATTTGGCGGCACGGTTAGTTCAGTGGCTGATACAGTCAGCTGCTGAGCTCCGGCGGGCTGATTACCTAAGTCGCAGATGCTGTGCAAATTGTGTGTGTAAATTACTCCAACGCCGCTGTCAAACGTCAATTTGGTATTACCTATTTGCCGATAGCGACTAAACGCGCCTCTGTCGGATAATCAATGAACTAAAATCGTTCATTATTTTTAGTTCCACTGGTGGCTACTGGCGCTAGTAACTATGCATCTTCCACAATATCGACTGGCCTGGTAATACCAATTGTTTCGTCGCTTTGCCACCGGTGGATCCTTGGCTGCGCGATAGCTGCTATCGCGTCCGCTGTTGCTGTTTTTAGCTAATCAGCCCGCCGGTCGCGGGTTCTATTCCCGCACAGATCAAATGTTTGTACGATCTGCAGTAGTTATTCCGAGTCTGGGTGTATTGTGTGGAATTTGTGTCTGTAAACGTACCCAGTCACAGGAGAAACCCTAGTGTAGGACAACGTTTTTAAAAAAGAAAGAAGAGATAACTTAAAAATAGGTCTTTGAGGCCCCCATTAATAATCACGCTAGTAAAAATATCTCACTAACGTACAATATAATAATTACTTCATACTTTTTTTATTGGTGCCCAGTGGAAATTCTTCATGAACTTCTTTCGCCCCAGGGAAGGGCGAAGGGGTATTCTGGACACCTACCGACTAAAACCACTGGGGCGATCATCTTCGGCACCTAAGGGAGGCTCCAGGTCCTCGTATGATCACACTAGAGCCATTTATTTCATGCTACTCGCGTATTTTGAGCTCCTTTAGCCAGCCAGACGAGTTACACTGAGACGGCTCGTCTGACCACGTGACGGGCCGATACTTGCAGGGGGTGCAGTCCAATGCTGAGCAAACTCCACACCCCAGCGATAGGATGGTAGAGGAACACCGTGGGATTTGAGCCGGTAAGAGTCCGAATTACGTGTCATGACGGCATCGTGTGTAAGGTCGATCAGTTTTCGTGCAATGATTGGTGCCTCTATCATAATAACACTGCCATTATCATTGAGAGGATATGTTGCAATTTGATACAATATATTCGCTCGTTAGCTGTTTTGCTAACGCTACATGCGTACTTGACAACTGCACGGCATCCCGCGTTCAGCAATGTCATAAACCATTACGTACAGAAGTGAATAGTTATGTTGACTGTACAGACACGACATGTTGAATGTAGACGCAGCTTGACGTGTTTTCTGCCTACGTAGTTATGTAGAGCGACTTGCGCAGAGTAAATGTCTTTTTAATGTGTACAATATATAGGTTCCGTGCGGTGTTCGGATTGAGAATATAGCAATACACAATACAATACTCTTTATTGTACACCAAAAATAACAAAAATAAGATCCAATGTAGTGTCTTATCGCACACGGCGATTTCTGCCAGACAACCTTGGGATGGACAGATTTGTAAGCGATAAAGAAAAGGATAGCACCACTCTTACTCAGCAGAGCAGCGTCTCTTATGTGGAATAGCTGCCATTCTGCGCTGACAAGCTATGGTGAGTACTGGCAAATGCCGAAAATGACGACACAGTTGTAGAAATCTATGGGGGAGGCCTTTGGCTGATATGATGTTGATGAAATGTGAGGAAATCAGGATCGAATTGATCCTCCCTATTCACAAAAAATAATCGACTTATGAGGCTAACTGCACCTGCGTTTAACCACAAACTTAAGATCAATTTGCGTCGTTCTCCGTGGTCAGATTTATGGTTAGACTGATTGATATTCTAAACTTATTTTCTACTTTTTAGTTCGGTTATCTACAAAAGCGGGTTTTTTAGTTTTTGTGTACTATTATTTATTTATATTAATGAAATGACGAAATTAGCTAAAGCGTAACGTAACGACTAAGGGACTCTTAACCAGAGGGATGAGAACAGCGGCCCTTCTGTGGAACAGCAGCCATACTGCGCTGACCTACCCGCATGCCAAGCGTGGTGAGTATTGGCAAATTCCGCCCCTAAAATCTTGACAAAGTTGTAGATATCTATGAAGGAGGTCTTTGTTCAGCAGTGGACGTCCTCTGGCTGATATGATGTGAAGCCGGTGCGAGTAGGGGTGAAGCATGATTACACTATATAAAATATAAGTGCACAATAAAATAGATTATAAGCGAAAAAAAACATTTGCTTGCAGTTTATTTCAATTTAGCACATTAAATCACTATATGCACAAACTACTGATTACAAAGAACTGTCGCCTCTACACGCATAATCTTTGCTCGCCGATCTGTGCGTGAGATATTTTGTATGCATTTATAGACTGATTGGAATATGCGAGAGCTATGACCTTAAAGTATCAGTTAAATGAGTGCGTAAGATGCTCCCTTGAATCGAAATTACATGTGAAATCTCCGCCACAGATAGATCTCTACTCGATCGACTCTACTCACTGTGGATGTCATAATAACGGTGAAATCGCTGAACGGGTAGCAGAGAGATATATAGATTTTTCCTTTGATTCAAATCTAGGTTTTTTTTTATTAAGTTTTATCTATTTTAGACTTAGTCTATCGCAGTCTTTAAAAACTGATGCCCCACACTTGTTTTTCTCGTGTGTCGTGGGTACAGTATACAGGCACAAACGCCCAGACACGAAACAACTATCTGTAGATCATAGAAATATTTGTTTTGATCGAACCTGCGTTACGTAACGCAAAAAGCCAATCAGGCAGTCAGCGTAGAATGGCTGCTGTTTCACAGAAGGGACTCTTCTGCCCATCCCTCTGGTTTACGACCTCCACGAGAGGAGATAGAGCGATAGCTATTATCTTAATCCGGACTCTATACAGAATTACTTTTTAATATGTATGTCAATCTTTAAATAATCTAAGTAATAAGCTTTTCTGCTCCACCACTTGTACATTACTTGTACAATATTGCGACAAAACTTTAATTCAGTTGACCCGATAAACATCGGCCACTTCAATCTTCTGAGCAACTTGCGTCTGCGCATAACCAATAAGTTAAAACTTTCAACACATCACTGTCGATTACAATATCAATTCTGCTACCTTGACGTAAGGTTTGATGTATATTGCAGTGTGCATATGAGAGAGGTCAGGTATAAGTGGTCGTGTTACGCTTGTAAGGATAGTTTAATGTAACAAGTCTTATCTAACGTATAGTTTCGCCCCGCGGCTATGGTTGCATTTCTCGTGGGAATATATTTTTCTTTACGCTGAATATCTGGAATAAGGTGGACAGACATTCAAGCCTTTTTTTTATTTACTTTTTATTGATCCGGTGGAAATACATCATGTACTTCCTTCGCCACGGGAAAGGGCGAAGGGGCATGCCGGACTCCTACCGGCTAAAACCACCGGAGTGATCATCGTCGGCACCGAAGGGAGGCTCCAGGAACTCTAACAATCTCCATCTAGAGCCACCCGTGGTGCCACGCCTTTAGGCACATCTCGGAGGGGACGACTGTAAAGCGGTCATCGCCTCTAGCGGAGGGAAGGTGACTGTAAAGAGGCCACCCTCCCAGGCATCTCTCGAGGGGATTGTTAAAGATTCCCCCGAGGCCTCACTATGCGCTGTGCAGAACACAGCGGTACGTGACCACATGCATACCGCTGTCTTCCCGGGGGAGACATTCAAGTATATTGCTATTAAAAGTGGGAAATATGATAATACAATTTTAAGGTAGCCAGCTCATTTAATAGAGTGTCAGCAAATGGTGGTGGTGTATATGTTTAATATTATTGAGAAATCATTTAAATAAAGTATAAAGAGCGGCTTGATATTAGCAACCTTTCTGTTCAACGTGTATGGGAGCTCGCATGTGCAGAAACCGAGGAATATGTGATTTTATGTGTTTATAGACCTCCTTCTTCAAGTATTTCTCAGTTTTTTGTAACAATGGAGGATGCCTTAAGTAAATTAAAAATCGACAAACAGATACTAGTACGTCGTAGACTGAGTATTAACATACTCTATCAATGACGAGTTGACGGCACGGTTGGTGCAGTGGCTGATACAGTCGGCTGCTGCGCACCGGGTCGTGGGTTCGATTCCCGCACGGAACAAATATTTGTACGATCTGCAGGTAGTTGTTCCGGGTCTGGGTGTATTGTGTGTGGAATTTGTGTTTGTAAACGCACCCACGATACAGGAGAAATCCTAGTGTGGGGCAACGTTTTTTTATAAGAAAAAAAAAAAAAAATGTGTAGTATGTGGAGACTTTAACATAGACATTCTGCCAGATACAACTGACATCTGTTTCTAGACATCATGAACTCATAGATGATTTTTGTGAAATGTTTTATGAATATGTAAGATTTATTAATCTACACACCGTACAACGTTGCGTTATACTTGACATTGGCGAAATTGTGGAAGATACTCTACAGAAGCCATAATCTAACAGAAGAAGACCTCATAGACAGAGAACATGACAAACAGTACTTTTTTTTTTCAAAATTGATACCTATTAGTATTTATTTGGGGGGCTTTATGTTAGTCGGGTTGTCGAGGCGCTATGATTGGCCTCTGCAACGGTGGTGAAGCGGGCTTCAGCGGTGTGGGCGGTATACTCTTTTCAACCCTGGTGCTCAAAAAGCGAGTGCGTAAATCTCCACGCCATGTAATAACGACTTTTAATATTTCAAACAAACAGTCAATATTATATTAACACTAGTAAGTTATTTAAAGTAATTTTCCACGTAGCAGTAACTCAATATTGGTCATACATTCTCGGATTCCAGTGAGACCACTAGGTTAGTACTTTGGCTACCAGATGCAGTACATAAATACATATTTAATTAAACTCTATTTAATGTTACAAGTTCGCTTCTCCATCGTAAGTCCGTGTGGTGTCCGGATTAAGAATATAGCACCACTCCATCTCCTCTCGTGGATGTCATAAAAGGCGATAAGGGACTTTAAACCAGAGGCATGGGCTGCAGCATCCCTTCTGTGGAAGAGTAGCCATTCTGCGCTCACCAACCCGCCTGTCAAGTGTGGTGAGTACTGACAAATCGCCCCCAAATTTACGACAGGGACGGGAGGGGGAGAAGTATTTTCTACTTGAACGGAATGGTGATGTCGTGGCGATGGGCCTCCGCGACGTCGGTGAGGCAATAATAATTCTAAATACCTTGTTTTTATAACGTTGGCCCACTAGGATTTCTCGTGTGTCGTTGGTACAGTTTAAAGGCATACATCTCACATGGACAAACACCCATACACGCAACAGCTATCTGTAGATCATACGAATATTTGTTCCGGGCGGGGATCGAACCCGCGACACGCAGCGCAGAAAGCCAATTGCTTAGCCACTGCGCCAATCATGTCGACAAATATTATATAACTAGATGGGACCCGCGATTAATATATAAGGAATTTAGAGTACTTCAACATAGACACTTGACATAGTATATATCATTCATAACCAATGTGGATGTTTGTTTGCGCGAACCCTAATTATTTTTCAAAAATATAAGGAGCCTAAGTTATTCCTTATAACATCAGCTAACTGCCAGTGAAAGTCCCGACAAAATCGGTCCAGCCGTTTTGGAGATTCCCCGGAACAAACAGACAGACAGACAGACAGACAAAAAAAAATTGTTTTCTTGTTATATTTACCGTATATACTTTCATATGCATTTAGTAAAAAGCTGTTATTTTGACATTACAAACAGACACTTCAATTTTATTTATTTGTATAGATGAATTATTTTTCGGGAGTACCTAGTTCACAAAAACTACAGAACTTTAACGGGTCACTCCGTTTCACCATGGGGTTTTAGCATGCCCCTCCGCCCCTCCCACGCTGCGGAACTCCATGAGCACGTCACCAGGTCAAAAAAACTAAGGTCTTGTTATTCTAAGGTTGATATGATATTATCATTAGGGTTTCAACATTATCATCATCATCATGTAATATGAATCGCTGAACATCGGCGTCCGGTTACATCACACTCGTATCTAACGATACCCAAAATAAAACTTTTAACAAAAAAAAATACCAACCATAGTTCATGCCTGACCCCGCCCGAATTCATAAATGAAGTTTTTTTTTCCTTTTCAGTGGTTTTCATATTTTTATATCGTGTAGGGTTTTTGAAGTCGGTATTTTTATCGTTAAAAAGTTTTGTTTCTTTTTAGTGTAAATAAATGTAAGAATTTTCTAATTTAATTTGGTATCAGTATTTAACACTAAACATAAGAATGACTCAAATCAGTTGTCTGATCTGAGAGGAATCGAAACTATTAAGACGTCGTCTAGATAAGCGTGGTCAAATTAACCTGTTTATGAAGCTGGTTAAAAAACTTCTCAATCAAATGTAATGAAATTAATATGGGACTAACTCGAAAGCATTCTGCACCAGTTGAAAAAGAATGACTGAAATCGGTCTATAACTCTCGGAGTAACCGGTGTACATACATAAAAAGGAAATATACGCATCGCATTGATAACCACCTCGTTTTTGAAGTCGGTTAATGAAGCGACATAAGGGCTTATCAAGAGAAAATTTCAAGGTATCACGGTGCCTTTATTATGCGTAGGTAGATAATTTGTGCCATAAAAGGGCTGACCACAAATTGTTCCATTTATGGCCGCAATTTTTATGATCATCTATTTAATTCCTAGTTGATTACTATGCAGATTTTCGTCGTGTTATTTGTTTTATATAATTGCAATCGTGACTAACGTGACATTGAAAGTACTCTAGTCAAAACGGTTTAGGGATATTTATGCATCGAGCTTTTACGAAGTAGCGGTGATAGTTTTTTTATCGTGGGATATCCTCATGGACTTCCTCCGCCTTGGGAATGGCGGGTATGCCGGACTCAAACCGGCTAAAACGGTGTCCTTCCTCTTACCTCTAGCTGGGGGTGAGATGTACGCTTTGTCTGCATAAGACCGCGCCCCCGCAGGTATCAGCCCGCCACTGTTTGACGGGCCGCATCTATCCTATAGAGAGGCGCGCGCGGAACACACGCGCCTCCATCTCGGGCCTGTTTCTGTTCGGGCGACGGACCACCCCTAGTTCTTCGTCCGTAGGCCGCTCCTCATGGTGGTCGGGGACCGTTCAACGGCCTCTTCCAGCGCCCGCGCCCGGTGCGTTTTCTGCGGTGGGAATCAGAGGTGGTCTCCTGCCGTCCTCGCCTCCTTTGCTTTCATCACGTCCTCGCAAAAGGAGGCGACGGCATCCCACGCGCTCTCGCTCCTGACGACGGACTAAACCTAGGCCGGAAGCGAGAGGTTAGCGGTGATAGCCTAGTGCTTAAATGGTTGCCTTCCATACAGGAGAGTCTTGAGTTCGATCCCGGCCCGCACTGAATGTCAAAATTGTACGATTCAAATGCGGTTCAGAATTTGTATATCACTTGCATTACCAGTACTCGCCGTGTGGTGCCGGCTATGAATAGCAACCAATCCATGTTATCCCGTGGCTGCCTTAAAGGCGGCTATGGGATTAGGAGGAGGATGGCCAGCAGCGTCCTTCGAGTAAGTTCATTAACAACTCCACTGCGATCGCCAACTCACTTGCCAATCGTGGCGATTATAGCAAAACCTCCCTGCAAACAACACACCCTGACTGATCGTCGTGGCGATCTTTGGAAAAGACTTCAGTCCAGCAGTGGACTTTATTCGGCTGAAATGATGATGATGATTACAGTAAAAGAAAGTTATAGAAGATTACAGTAAAAGAAGTTATAGAAGATTATAATAAAAGAAGTTATAGAAGATTGTAGTAAAAGAAAACTGTCATGAGCAAACCTGCACACTGAAGGAGCCCCAATATGTCCTCATTGATGTATGTAGTCCGTCAACCCGTGCTAGGCCAGTATTGTGGACTAAGGCCTAACCCTTCTCATCGTGAGAAAAGGCTCGTGGCCAGCAGTAGGACAGTAATAGGCAGATTATGTAAATTCTGAGAATACATTGCTATAGTCTTCAGACTAAGTTTTATTTTTTCCCAAAAATAAGACAATAATATTTGAATATAAGTCTTTAAACTCTCGCGAATTTGGACTTTTGAGGTTTTGAGGTTAGTCAAAATTTATATTGTTTCGATTTATCTGTGCGCGAAAAGTCCCGAAATCACAGTTTAATATGAATAATATTTGAAGTTCGACACATTAATACACAAGTCAGCCGACCGCGCCAGCGACATCACATTGGTAGATTAGGCATATTACTACCCCTCGCGCTACCCCCCATGGCTCTGCCGTGCGGCAACGAAGCATCATTACAAGTCTGTAACTTAGGGAGCTTTCATTATATTTCTTTGCTTTTTACAGCCTCCTTTAATTTCTGCCTCTTCCTAAGAATCAAGGTGAAAGATTGCCACAAAGACCGGTATGGGTTTGTATTGTGTGTTCAATGGGGGGTTTTGCCATAATCGCCACGCTTGGCAAACGGGTTGGCAATCGCAATGGAGTTATAAATGTGCTCGAAGGATGCTGCTACCCATCCTCCGGCTAATCCGATAGTCGCTTTTTACGACACCCACGGGATGAAATGGGGTAGTGGTATTCTTAGCCGGCACCACACGGCACAATGCAAAGGCAAATGCAAATGTCTCGTCATCATCATCATATCAGGCAAAGGACGTCCACTGCTAAACAAAGGCCACCCACATATATTTCCACAATTATGACGTAATTTTGGGGGGAATATGCCAGTACTCAACGTACGTGGCAGGCGGGTTGGTGAGCGCAGTATGGCTACTGCTCCACAGAAGGGACGCTGCTGCCCATCCCTCGGGCTTAGACTCCCTTATGACGAAAATTAATAATCAGTCTAATCCAAAATCTTAAGATTTAAGATATTGAAATTCATTCGCTGTTGAGTTACGATCACACAAGTGATGCAATACGATTATCTGTAATTAAAGTGACACTCCGCAATTCTCTAAGTGCATCGTTACATCGGCGAAAAGAATGAAATCTAGGCCGGTCTTAATTACCGTCAATTAATTTTACCCACCCCAGCTCAAAGGCGTGAAATAAACAAACAATTCATCTCAAGAGTTGGGCAAACTTCCAAAACTGTAACAATTCCAACCGTTTTGTCGACGTCCATTGTTTTATGAGATACTAACAAAACAATGCGCTCCTTTCTCCGACCGACCTTGGCATACATTCCGAGATTTTGTGGTAAAGTGATGTTACTGCAAATTGAGACTGCATTGATCGTTTTAAAATGGAAATCATTATTGTTAGAATTCACTATTTATTTAAGTATATTTAATAATATGTCACCCATTATAAGAATATAGCACCACTCCATCTCCTCCCGTGGATGTCGTAAAAGGCGACTAAGGGATTCTAAACCAGAGGGATGGGCAGCAGCGTCCCTGATACACGTCCCGTGGTACAGTAGTCATACTACGCTAAAATTCCCTCCAAAATGACGACACAATTGTGTAAATGTATGGGGGAGGCGTTTGTTCAGCAGTGGTTGATGATGGCATGATGAGGATGACGATATGTCACATTTTTTGACATGTTAAAATATCCATTTATATGTCATCATCATCATTTCGGTCGAATAAAGTCCACTGCTGGACACAGGCCTCCCTCAACGATCACCACAACGACCGACATCGGTGTGTTGTGTACTCATTAGGGGGTTTTGCCATAATCGCCACGCTTGGCAGGCGGGTTGGCGATCGCAGTTGAGTTGTTAATGTATTCAAAGGACGCTGCTGCCCATCCTCCGGCTAATCCCTTAGTCGCCTTTTACGACACCCATGGGATGAGATGTGTTGGTGCTATTCGTAGCCGGCACCACACACCCCGTAGCTGTGTTGAAAGAAAAACTTTTTTTTTTTAATAATTTATATTATAGCTAGCGGCCTGTCCCGGTTTCGCACGGGGGGATTTTTTAAACATTTCTGGATAAACGTAGAGTAAATGTAAACATGCTTTGACTTTGATCGGCATTTCTATAAGCTTTTAAAACATAAAAAAGAAGTTATATTTACATAACTACAGTAGTTGGACATATGGTATCAATTATATATTTTTTAATATTGTAAAAAAAAATTTGTTCTATCATGAGTAGTTTCCGCAGCGCCTGCAATGAAGGATGGCGATTTTTTTTACATCTTGGGTTCCATTATTGAGTTTTTTGTAGAGATCCCTAATTTTTTCTATTTATAAATATAGCCCATGTTACTCAGGGATAATGTAGCATTCTAATGGTGAAAGAATTTTTGAAATCGGACCCGTAGTTTTTGATTTTATTCGTTACAAACATGCAAAAATACAAATCTTTCCTGTTTATGATATTAGTATTATAAAAAATAGACTGAAGTGACAATGGGTGGGGCACTTTGCTCGTAGAACTGAACGTAGGACGTCCACTGCTGAGCAAAGGCCTCCCCCTAGATTTCTACAATGAGCGGTTACATGCCGCTCTCATCCAACGACTCCCAGCGACCTTCACCAGATCGTCTGTCCACCTCGTTGGAGGTCGACCCACGCTGCGTTTTCCGGTGCGCGGTCTCCATTCGAGAATTATTGATTAAAAAACTTAATTGTTAGCAGTAAGTAAGTAAAATAGTTAGCAGTGCTTCGTATGCATTATATAAATTACTAGCCGGGACCCGCGGTTTCACTCGCGTTTAATTTAAAACAAATTTAGAGTACTCCGACATAGACACTTGACATAGAATATATATATTGGATTTCAAGGGTTTTATATTTTTTGCGCGGAACCCTAATTATTTTTCTAAAATAAAAGTAGCTTAAGTTATTCCTTATAACATCAGCTATCTGATAGTGAAAGTCCCGTCAAAATCGGTTCAGCCGTTTCAGAGATTACCCGGAACAAACAGACAGACAGACAGACAGATAGACAGACAAAAAATTTAAAAATTGTTTTTTTGTTGTATGTACCGAGTTTACTTTCATATGCATTTAGTAAAAAGCTGCTATTTTGACATTACAAACAGACACTCCAATTTTATTTATTTGTATAGATATATTGGATTTCAAGGGTTTTATATTTTTGCGCGGAACCCTAATTATTTTTCTAAAATAAAAGTAGCTTAAGTTATTCCTTATAACATCAGCTATCTGATAGTGATCTATTGAAACATTAATATAGAATTTACCCAATCTAATAATTGTATAATAAATATAAAATATATGTTTCTATTCTAATAATAAATAGTAGATATTACCTTTTTAGGACTCCTTAATATAGTGGTGGTAGGTATCTTATTGAGGCTCTGGTGTGATCATACGAGGACGCCTCCCTTAGGTGCCGAAGATGACCGCTCCAGTGCCCCGGGGCGAAGGAAGTTCATGAAGAATTTCCATTGGGCACCAATAAAAAAAAGGTATCTAACTGCATTTGGGGGGACTGCACATATCTTGCGCGCTCATACCGAATGACCCCCGGGAAAACGACAGCGGGCACGTGGTCACGTGAGAGAGATCCTCTACAAACCCCCTCCCCCCTCTTGCGTTACTGACCGCTTTACTGTCATTCCCTCTGAGATGTGCCTAAAGGTGTGGCACCAATGGGTGCTCTAGTGTGATTGTAATGAAGATCTGGAGCTTTCTTTTGGTGCCGAAGACAACCATCGTTATTATCATTGTCATCATGTCAGCCAAAGGTAGTGCACTGCTGAACAAATGCCTCCCTCAGGGATTTCCATAATTGAGTCGTAATTTTGGAGGGAATTTGCCAATACTCACCACGCTTGGCAGGCGGGTTGGTGAGCGCAGTATGGCTACTGTTTCACACAAGGGACGTTGCTGCCCATCCCTCTGGTTAGAATACCTTAGTTGCCTTGTAAGACATCCACGGGAGGAGATGGAGTGGTGCTATATTCTTAATCCAGACATCACACGGATCTGTAGGCGCAGATTAACAATGGCTACCACCGGAAACCTCCTAACAGGGAAGCTCGGAGTGTCGCAGACAAACGATTAACTGTCTATGTAACCCATTATCATCATCATATCAGCCAAAAGACGTCCACTGCTGAACAGCGGCCTCCTCCATAGATAACCGTTTACATGCCGCGTGTTGTCATTTTGGGGGGAATTTACCAATACCCACCAAACTTGGCAGGCAGGTTGGTGAGTTCAGAATGGCTGCTGTTCCACAGAAGGTGCGCCGATGCCAGTTCGTCTGGTTTAGATTCTCTTAGTCACCTTTTACGACATCCACGGGAGGAGATGGAGAAATGCTATATTTTCTAAATCCGGACACAACACGGAGAACTGTATAAACAATGTAACCCGCAAGGAAATAAACTAAGAAAAAAAAGTAGGAGTAGAAAAGAGGATTTGTTCCACTTCCCTCCGTACCAAGTAAGAGACAGAAAAGAACTAGGCCATAGGCACAACAATTGGAAGTTAACAACTGGGATAGCACCACGGGTACAAAAACATTTATTTTACATTATTTTATTGATGTGGTGCTGACTAAGAATACCACCCCATCTTATCCCGTGGGTATCGTAAATGGCGACTATGGGATTAGCCGGAGGGTGGACAGCAGCGTCCTGCGAGTATATTTAAAACTCAACTGCGATCGCCAACCCGTCTGCCAAGCGTGACGATTATGGTAATATCCCCCAATGAGCACACACCACAAACCCATACCGGTCGTTGTGGGAATCTTTTGGGGAGGCAACTGTCCAGTAGTGGAAAAACATTTCGAATTTTGTGAAAATTTCCGTACAAAAACGCAGCTAAAATGATGAAATTTACGGTTGATATTATAATTAATATCAGGCAAAAACGCTTGAACACACACAAATTAGTCCTATTTGCAACAAGTCTGTAATTTTGTTTTTATATTGTGGCACTTATTAATAACTACTGCTAATAGTACTTACTATTAATAATTTCACACGCGAACAAACTAATGTAATCATAACTCACCCTACTAACCTCGGATCCGAATCGCTGCCTCATTTGCAAGCGCACCCAGCTATACATACTTTACATCTGTGACCTATTGTGTGGGTGAGAATTTGACGAACACATTCCGAGTGATTTGAGTCATATCTTCACGCTAAGCCCAGTGCCCGTCCTTGCATTCCTTATTAAGTTCAACTTGTAAGCTCTATTCCCATGCTTAGTAAAGTCAACTTGAAGAGCTCTTGATAGACGGCGTTTTTAACTTAAATGATAACAAGAGTAGTTTAATGATGGTTCACTTGGCGAAGTGGCTGTAATTGGTTGAGCGGTGTTACTGATATTATTGTTGTGTCTATGATTTGCTATGTTCCACTGTAGTAGCTATTGGTAGATCATAGTTAGATAAATAAAGTAGTTAGATAAATAAAGATCTTGGATTCCTGTGGCAGATTATCACGATATCTAAGCGCTTGAGTTTATTCCGAGTTGGCCCTTGATGTATAAACTTGATAAGCTGTCTTATAACCTAGTCTCCGCGAAGAAGTTTATAAACGATCAAAGCTAATTAATAGTCAATGGTAATTAAATATCCTGTTTATGTCTCCGAAGACATGCGACATAGATCGAACATGATTTATAACTGATCAAGACATCGCATGTACAACGTAATTAATGACAAGGTTAATTGGAAAATGCTTCTTAAGTTTCAAGGGATTTTAGAGGTTACGGTAGAATGGGCCGTGTGGTGTCCGGATTTAGAATATAGCACCACTCCATCTCCACGCGTGGATGTCGTAAAAGGCGACTAAGGGACTCTAAGCCAGAGGGATGGGCAGCAGCATCCCTGGTGTGGTGATGTGTGCGACTAAGGGACTGCTCTGTGGTGCCGGCTTCGAATAGCACCAACCCATCTCACCCCGTGGGTGTCGTAAAAGGCGACTATAGGATTAGCCGGAGCGGGGGCAGCAGCGTCCTTCGAGTACATTTACAACCCAACCGCGTTCGTCAACCCGCCTGCCAAAATTTATGGTAAAACCCCCCAATGAGCACACAACAGATCCACATCGGTGATTGCGGTGATCTTCAGGGGAGGCCTGTGTCCAGCAGTGGACTTTATTTAGCCGAAATGATGAAGGCACTCTATACCAGTTGGACGGGCAGCAGCGTCAGCAATAGCTATTCTGCAATTACCAACCCGCCTGCCAAGCTTGGTCAAAATAACAACACATGTAACGGGTCGTTTATGGGGGAGACGTTTGTTCAATAGTGGACGTCTTTTGGGTGATATGATGATGAAAGATGATGTTTGAATGGCTATGATGCAGAAACGTTGATTTGTGAGGAAACGCTGCTCTTGCAGAGGTCAGCTTATTTTTACAACCTGGTTACGAGACTGGCTTGTCGATTGCTTGGTGGTAAAGGCCATGCCTTTTTTGTCGTGGGGAAATCTTCATGGACTTCCACCGCGTTGGTAGAAGCGGAGCTTTTTACCAGCAAAACTTAACGGTGGTCCTTTCAATTACCTTTGGCTGGGGGTGAGGTGTTAGCCGTGTAGGAATTGGACCACACTACTGGCAGGCCTTGTCTCAATGCGACCTGGCCAGCCGCACACCCTTGCAGAGAGCCGCGCGCGGAACATAGTGCACCGCCACCGTCTCGGGCCTATTTCTGTTCAGGCGAGGGCCCTAGTTCATCACTCGCAGGCCGCAACTCATGGAGATCAAAGATCGTGCAATGCTCTCCACCGGTACGCGCCCGGAGCGTTTTCTGTGGCGGAGATCAGAGGTGGTTGCTTCCCGTCCTTGCTCTGCCACCTCCTTTGCGTCCTCGCAAAAGGAGACGAAGGCATTCCACGCGCTCTCACGACGGACGATGGACTGAATTATGGCCAGAAGCGCGAGATCTTCGGCGACCATCTTGACGATATCCCGGCGCTGCGTAGCTCAAACTATTGGTACAGCCCAGAAATTGATCAAACAACAGTTCTTTCTTTCGTTTGGTTAAGCCAAGCTTGGGTCACAGTTCTTCAAACCGCCCGAAAGCCTCTGACTTGGCTTAAAAACTGCCGTCCAATGACAACAAGACCAACGATTTCACGTGCCCTCCGAAGCACGGAGATGCCCAGTTCAAAGACCACTATTCGGTCACCCATCCCCGTATATTGACCACACCGAGCGTTGCTTAACCTCACTGATCGTTTATCAATCAGTGGCCCAACCGAAAATGAGTGCAGAAGACGGCAACACTATGTATTACTGATAATCAGCCATTAGTTAGACTGGAGGTAGACCCCGCCATAGTTGGAAATTTGGAAAAAGCTCGGAAGACGACACAATGTATTACAATTAGCCTGCAAGGTATCGTGACCAGTATTACATAACGTCTAGCCCGAGAATCAAACCTTGGACGTATCGCAATTAACTAACGATGGTACAGTACCATGTAATTTGGCTCACATGAGGTCATGTAACAAATTATTTTCCATTTTTTTACTAATGGGTCATGGTTTTGTTTGTTTTTTATTATATGTAACTTATAGCTGTTGGTGAAGCGGTTACTTAAGATACAGTTAATGGTGTGTTCACACCGTGTTCATACCAAAATATAAATAAAAGCTAGCCAAGGGCACATGCCAGAAAGCAGCCATCTCGTTCTCCTTCTGATATACGCAGCTGTTAGCCAAACTTGATGGTGAAGAAGTAGAAAACAACACAAACAAACATAGTCATCAGCGTGGGGACATCAGTTACCCAAAGCAGTTCAGTTGTTCAAGCATCACTTCGGAGCGGTTACACAAAGCCGTTCTGGAAGAGGAGCAGCATGTGGTTATGACAATCTGGTGACAGCGCATCACAGACCACAAGCGAGTGAAGCAATACCAAGACACATTGAGGATTTTAACGACCGAGGATGCTACAGTCACGCCGTGCCATTTTGGGTGTCTCACTCAGCGGACTTCAAGTTTCTAGCAGTTACCCGACGGAACTTTTATAAATTTTGGGCATAAACAGCTATGTATGTTTGTTTTAGTGGTAGTTGACTCCTGTGTAAAGGACTCGAGTGGGCCGTACTATAGCCCTATCTTTTACAGCTGTCATAATAGCTATGGGTAAGCGTAGCTGTGTTGCAAGCGAAAGGTAAAGCCTTGGGTAAGCCTTAAGGCTACACATCAGTCAACAGTAGGTTTCTGTGTCCATGGGTGCATTTGCCACTTCCCATCAAAGAAGCCGTTGCTTGGACCCTACACGTGAAGAAGTGAGCGTGTCACCTTCCGCCTGAAGCAGGTATTCAGTGGACACGTTTGATTCAGTATGTACTTACACAAGATAGAATGCCAGGGCACTGCTGAGTCCACCATAGTGCAGATGACCAGGATACTGCTCAGAAAATGCTCGGAGAGTACCCTGCGTGGGCTGCCCAGTGGCAAGTCCTTATCGATCGGATCAGATAAGTTTGCAGGTCACTCCCGGCAAGATAGCTGAACGCAAGTGGCCACGTGTCAATGTGTGCGCAGCACAGCACACAGTGAGGCTGGGAAAAGTGGCATCTCACCTACCCTCCACTAGAGGGGGAGACCTCTTTACAGTCAACTGATGGGAGGTCCCATATTGCTAAAGTCCGGTTAGGTTTGTACCACTGCAGTAAACGAGAAGTGGTGAGAGCGCCTTAGGTTGCAGTTCGCGACCAAGCACATCGTCGAGGCCGTCCAGTCACTCTGCGGAGCCTGGCTCGCGTCACGTACAGCTTGACGCAGGTTAGTACTGGACACGGTTGTTTCGGTGCATACATGCATAAGATAGGACGTGAGGTCACGCTACCACTACCACCACTGTGATAGCGACCAGGATACCGCACAGCACACGCACGAAGAGTGCCCTGCATAGGCTGCTGAACGTCGGATACTGAACGATCGGATCAGCTATGTTGGCAGACCTGAAAATTGAAGTGCAGATACCGTAGAGCGGGATCGGGAGAGGGCTGATCCCGCATGGAGTTGAACGAGACGGTGCCAGTGTAGCAATCGCCCCGGTGCCCAGACCCAACACACTTGAGCCCCCGCTCAAACTGCCACTTAAGCTGCCGTTATATGGCAGAGGGCCTCGGGGGTCACACGGGTGCGCAGATGGGAGAGTCTCCGTGCTCATACTGCAGTCGAATTGCTAAAGTATTGGAAGTATAAGAGAAAGAAAGAAAGAAACTCATTTATTGATC
This sequence comes from Diloba caeruleocephala, assembly GCA_947459985.1. Classification (NCBI taxonomy): domain Eukaryota; kingdom Metazoa; phylum Arthropoda; class Insecta; order Lepidoptera; family Noctuidae; genus Diloba; species Diloba caeruleocephala. The sequence continues at coordinate 1,936,333 of OX381630.1, forward strand.
TACAACTAACGACGTACTATTATGTTTACAAATTCAGTGCATCTAACTATTATGTTGATAATTTTATAAGGTTTTGTTACAATAATAAAAGATCGAGTCACTCGATGCAACAGCATAGAGCGACCGCCCCGTCTCGCTACCCGATGAACAGCGAATTAGATAATTGTAATTAACAGCTCCGAGTGGCTCTGGTAATGCGGGGCGGACGGGACGAGGCTCAACAATACAAGTAGTTAAGCTGCACCTGTTGGAAGTTGGCAGTTGGCAGTTGTACGTCGCAGCTGTGTCAATAGGGTCCTCACCCAGCATAATGCTATGATGTGGCCAGAGCAACACCACAACGCTGGTTTTCAGTGATAACCCCAGTTGACGAGGACAGTCCCGGTACCGTCAGCACCTTCGTGGCGTTCGATCACGGAACTGTAATCTCCACTTACTGGCTATTAATGTAATGTATATCAATAATATGTGTATTGATGTTATTATAGCATCTAACCATTAATCATGCAGCAAAACGGTATATACATATAAAAATCGGTGTATGAATATGGCTGCTGGTGCCACTGTGCTGCATGGAAATCAATTCATATCTCGCTCATCTATACAATCTATACAAATAAATAAAATTGAAGTGTCCGTTTGCAATGCCCATCCTCCAGCTAATCCATAGTCGCCTTTTACGACAGCCACGGGTTGGTGCTATTCGCAGCAGGCACCACACGGCTCCAGCTGTGTTTATTGTACAGATAACGGTGCTCGAGATATCTAACATGTCAACATATATTGTAACAACGCCAGATGTTAGTTATTGTAATATTTTTACTTACTAAAACATTTGCATTTAGATTTACATTTATTATTTTAGGCAAGTAGTGATAGTCTAGTAATTGGACGCTAGCCGTCCATACAGGAGTGGAAGGTTCGAACCCTGCCTGCACCTCTGACTTTTTGGATTCATGAGCGGATCAAAATTTGATTATCACTTCGGTAAGCGATGAAGGAAAACATCGTGAGAAAACCTGCACACCTCAGAGGACTCCAAAATGTCTAGGCCAACGTGGTGGACTAAGGCCTAACTTTTGTCATCGTGAGAAAAGGCTCGTGCCCAGCAGTGGGACAGTAATGGGCTGACTATGTCTGCACTTAGATACTACAATCAGAGGTGACATTTTACCGATAAATATCACACATTATTGATGGTAGAAGTACCCATTGATAGATAACTTAACATATCACAAACAATTTGCCTCTAATTGTATATTATCGACATGGATCCATCGATAAGTAGGCGTTCCTCTATCAACTAGTAATTAATTACTAACCAAGATTAAGATTAATTTATGCGTTGAAAATAACGATTTATGGAATACCACCTGATATTTAAATGTATGATGCTTGGTTTTATCTCAGTAAGGAATCAAGATGCAATAAAATAAATAATTTTGCAATAAACACATCCAGGCTTAGAATAAATATCTTTAGAACATATTAATACTGGGTTTCGGTAGTCCAACCCGCGACTTCGAAGCTTTATCATGATCATGCCGCTTATCTCATCCCACTCTTCGTTCTTCTCATCCAGTGATAGTCTGTGCCAATATCACGTATGGACCTCTTTTAACACGCTTTTATTAGCATAGTACGTATCTATGTAACGGAATTCTTGAACTCGATTTCTATCTCCTTCAAATCGTCGGATTGATTTGAAACTTCGCACACTTTTTTGTAGTTAGCCGCACTGAAAAATAGAAAATATGTAATAGTTTAAAAAAAACGAAAAGAACACGCTTTTGTAGATAACGAAAAAATTCAAAAAGGATTTTCAATTAGTTTAAAATAAGAATAGAGTGAGTGATTAACAAAAAAGAATATTATATTGTAAAAAAGTCTTGTCTATTGTCCTTTATCAGATATTTTCATGATGACGCTACTTTTACAAATATTCACAAAAATATTTACAAAAATTGACATCAAGCACCCCCCGCTTTTTAACAATAAAATATATTTTTGTTAATCATTCTATTCTTATTTTAAACTTATTGAAAATTATTTTCTACTTTTTAGTTTGGTTATTTACAAAAGCGGGTTTTTTTTAGAAAGAGTGGTATACATTCAAGTGGTGGATTATTTGGAAAGGAACAATATTCTTCCAGATCTTCAGTCTGGATTTAGGAAAGGTAGAGGCACAGCAACAGCTCTCTCCGATGTCATAGGTAACATCCTTGAGGCACGTGACCAGGGGGAGGGCTCTATACTGGTCTTGTTGGACTTCTCCCGGGCCTTTGATGCTATAAATACGAGTCTATTGATGTCTAAGCTAGCATATTATGGATTTACTGCGGATACAATAAAATGGTTTAATAGCTACCTGTTTGATAGAACACAATATGTTGAAATCCGTAGGCAGGATGGCTCTATGGCATCATCTCCCCCACGACATGTGTCAAGGGGATGTCCCCAGGGATCAATTTTAGCACCACTGTTGTTCATCCTATACAGTGCTGACATAATCAATACATTCCAGAGCTGCAAGTACCACATGTATGCTGATGATATACAGGTGTACATGTCATTTAAACCCTGTGATACATTGTCAGCAGTACAGAAAATAAATGAGGATCTACAAAGAGTGGTCGCCTGGTCTGAAAATAACTCGCTGGTTCTAAATCCCTTGAAATCCAAATTTATGATACTCGGAAGTAAGAACCAGGTTAACACAATACGATCTGTGAGGCCCGATATTACTATTAAAGGAGAAAAAATTGAAAGGGTAGATGCAGCATGCAACTTAGGACTGACAATTGATTCGGAATTACGCTTTGAAAAGCACATCTCAAATGCCATGCGAAACTGTTTCTATAGACTAAAAATTCTATATAACATCAGAGACTACCTGAGTGTGGCACTGAGGAAACGTCTCGTTGATAGCTTAGTTCTCTCTAAACTTAATTATTGTGACACCGTGTACGGTCCATGCCTGCTGTCTAGAACGGCTCAGTTGATCCAGCGCATACAAAATGCATGCATACGATTTTGCATTAATATACCACGGCGGAGCCATATTACACCTTATATGAACACCAATAAAATTTTGAAGATGGATGCAAGAAGGAAGATACATCTTGCAAGTATGTTATTCGGTATAGTAAACACCCAAAAACCAGATTATCTGTTTACCAAATTATGCTGGAGACAGAGTAAAATCTCATATCCAGTTCGTTATACAACAAATCCCCTGTCAGTGAAGAAGCACAAGACCACTGCTTTCAGAGGCAGCTTTAAGTATGCTGCGACGCGCTGCTGGAACGATCTGCCACCACCAATTCGAGACCTGAAGTCAAAGCAAAGTTTTATAAGCAGGTTGAAAAGACACTACATGGACATTCAAAAACACCTATATTAAATTAAATAGTTAATCAAATCGATTTCTAGTTATGCATGTATATATATATATACATATATATATATATATATATATAGATATATATATATATGTATATATATATATATATACATATATATATAGATATATATATATGTATATATATGTGTGCGTGTGTCTATGCATATACACGTTTTTTATTTATTTTTTTATTTTGTATCAATTTTTATTTATATTTTGGTGAACTTGCCTGAGAATTTTTAGTCTGCAGGCAATGGTTAGATTCTCCAGCAGCGCAGTCAATCAGTATAACATATCTTGGCTTCCTCTCATTTGTATCTCACGACTATGTAGCTCCAGTATTCCAGATTTCTCCTACAGATTATGGTCTGAGCCTAAAAAAGAAAAAAAGTATTATAGATTAGTCACTGATTACATGTACACAAACAAATTATAAGCTTATTCCTATTAAGTATGAAACTTAGAATAAAGACAGTATAATATAAATAACAATACATTCTCTTTTTACCTTTCGTGCTATGGCCTATAGGAAACACGCGTGGCATCGGAGGTTTTCTGTGTAAGCCCATGTGGTTTTCATCGTTGCTCTTACCACAATAATCATAGATTTATAATTCACACAAGTATTTATAATATCCTGTTTAATTTGACGCTGGTAACGTAATAATATTGCATAACGCACAATCATGGCTGCCCGCTACGGCAAAAATTAATGTTTTTGTCGTTTACTTCCGGCGAAAGATATAGCAATTAGCAGCAGAGTCCTTTTTGTTTTTTCTCGCATTAATAATTGATTAGTATTTTGTATTTACATAAACAAGATTTGATGCCATGACGTCAGATAGGTTAGGAGGCTGATACTGAAAACCAGCGCTGTTGATGTTGATTTTATCTCAACGCTGCAGCATAATGCTGAGTGTCAGCCATTTTCTGCACACTAGCGGCGCACAATTATTTTAATTTAATCATAGTTTTATATAGTATAAATTAATATTATGTTGCTTTAGTAGAAATTTAAATCTCTTGCCAACATTCACGCACTAAACAGAGCTGGAAATGTTGTATTACTTTTCTTTTTTGTATGTGAATAATGATAGCCTGGACTCCAAGTCCTTTGGCGAGGTACATTAATAAATAGCATGAGTGTTGCAAGGAAAAAAAATGTTTTATAATTGTAATGTGTTAATATTATGCGCGTCTCTGTGGTGTTCAGAAATAAATACTTTTTCTTTCTTTCTTTCTTTCTTTTAGTTTTTTTAAACTATTATTTAATTAACTGGTGAAAATGCATCATGTATTTTCTCCGCCCGGGGATAGGCGCAGGGGCACGCTGGACTCGGAGCAGTCATCTTTGATACCGAAGGGGGCTTCAGGATCTTAGGCAAATCCCGGAGGGGAAGAAAGTAAACCAGTCAACCCTCTAGCGGAGGCAATCATCGTACCGATAGTTGTGACAGCCAATGGTCTCATTGCCAAGAGCCTCGACCAACATCTAAAGAGGCTCTCGTTAGGTGGCTGGATCAAGGGCTTGATGCAGAAAGCAGTTATCCTCGACACGGCACGCATTGTGAGGAGCTACCTTTCCCTGGAACCCTAACCACCGGCATCTTGGACCCCGTGCCCGATGCCGGTTGGTCACTATGTGTTATATTTTTAAATGTATATAATTAGTTTTTATATCATATTTAAAAATGTAATATATATGTATATATAGCACTAACCACTGGGTGATGAAAAGTCAAGCTGTACAATGTGGTTTTGGACACAGGCGGGCACGGGACGCTCTAGTGTGATCATACGAGGACCTGGGGCGAAATTCTTTAAGCTCAAACATCCATACATCCTTGAATACAGAATTGAAATAACGGTGATAACCCAATTTGGTAAACGCAAAGACTGGTCCTCATGGCTTACCTTCTTCAACGTGTCTTTGAATAGCTTAAATCATGTCTTAGCGAATACCAAATTGGTTTTATACCGTTATTTCAAATCTGTATTTAAGGATGTATGGATGTTTGAGCTTAAGGAATTGCACCCCTGGTGCCTCCCTTAGGTGCCGAAGATTACCGCTCCAGTGGTTTTAGCCGGTAGGAGACCGGCATACCCCTTCGCCCTTCCCCGGGGTGAAGGAAGTTCATGAAGAATTTCCACTGGGCAACAATAAAAAAAGGCGTGCACGGCACGGCGACGCAGCTTCTTTTCCGGTAGTCAAACGTCAAAGTCAAAGTTTTTTATTTCAAATAAACCACTTATGAAACGTCAGAATCTAAGTTGCACGGTTCCAAATAGTTGATCGCGTGGATAAGAGCCGGCCAGAAACTCCATGGATACTCTTTTAAAATAATTGAGATTACAATGTTGATTGATACAAATTATTGTAATATCTATACCGAGAAAAATGTGTGTAAAGATGGAACATGCATAATATTAAGTGGAGCTTAAAAACCACCTTAAACTAGAGAAGTATCGAACATACCCTCCACCGAAATTACTTTGATAATTTCTAGTAAGAGAAAACACAATAACAAGTCTAACTACGAGCCAGGTAAGGCTTGGATCAAACGGTTGTGGACCCTGTTAAAGAGATCTGAAAAAAAGGGGGATAAATCCAACCTACTAATAAGTACTAGAAAACTAAAAAAATAATTTAAGAATCTACTCTAATTACTAACACCTATAGTAATTTATTTGCGTATGGCAATGGGCAAATTTTATTAACTACGTGTAATATTGTCAACACCGAGATAAATGTTTTCAAATCTTGCTAGCTGCCATTCGGATGGGCGTGTGACATCAGATTTAACAACAATACTAAACTTTCCTTCCTTTAGATTAGGGGGCGACCACTTCGCTCTCTGTTGCAGAGTGTGCAGATAATCATGCGTTTCCAAAACGATTGGGTAATTCTTTGTAGTGATTGCCAACGTGACAACCTTTTTTTTTTTTTTATTGGTGCCCAGTGGAAATTCTTCATGAACTTATTTCGCCCCGGGGAAGGGCGAAGGGGTATGCCGGACTCCTACCGGCTAAAACCACTGGAGCGGTCATCTTCGGCACCTAAGGGAGGCTCCAGGTCCTCGTATGATCACACCAGAGCCACCAAAAGAAACTTCCACTAAATTAAATTCCGCTACCGATAGCATACTTTGACCAATTAAGTAATATCCAGCGGTGTTCACATCTTGGATTATCGGACATTAGAATGGCCATGAGTTCATAACCATTTTAATTTTATAAAAAACTGTTGTTGGTAGTTCTTCAAATGTGAAGATCCTATCGCCGGCGGAACGAAAGAGGTAATGCTTTGCCGATTTAATTTCGGCCTCCCATAGGCCACCCATGGATGGGTACAGTCGGATTAAATTTCCAATTTACGGATCGTGATGTCAGACCATTAAGAATATCATCGCGATTTGTCTTACTGTTGAAAAACGTACGGACTTCCTTCAGATATTTAGAGGCCGCAACAAAGTTTATGCCACAGTCAGAATATAAATTACCACATAATCCGCGGCACGAAACAAATCTATGTAAGGCTGCTAGAAAACCCTCGCATGACAAATCTGACAAAACCTCGAGGTGCACAGCTTTGGTAGGAAAGCAAATGAATAGGCAGAATTAAGCGTTATAGGTTTTAGCGTTACGTTTTTGACTTTACAGTGAACGGATTGTTGCTAGTATGTCTAAGGGTGATATTCAGAGGTCCAATTCCTTAAGCTCAAACATCCATACATCCTTGAATACAGAATTGAAATAACGGTGACAACTCAATTTGGTATTTCCTAGGACTCGTCCCCATGGCTCACCGTCAGCAACGTATCCTTGAATAGCTTTAAACAGGTCTTAGCTAACAACAAAATAGTTTTACACCGTAATTTCGATTTTGTATTTAAGGATGTATGGATGTTTGGACTTAAAGAATTGCACCCCAGAAACGAGTCTAAGCATGAGCTAACACTTCCAACTTTCAAAACGCACTACTTACGCTCATAATTTTGACAGATGGAAGCGTGAGTTCACGCTTAGACTCGTTTCTGAATCTCACCCTAAGTTCAAGCGTAAAGCGGAGAGTAATTACGTGCGGGGTTAGGCAATAAAAGTCGCAAGGGTCAGGTCGGAACTATAAGGCGGATCACTCACTAATTCGACAACTTCCATACATAAATATTCGATTGTCTGTCTGGCAGAGTGAGCTGGAGCGCTGTCGTAATGGAGTAGGATCCTGTTGATGGAGTAGGATCCTGTTTCTTTCAATAGAACCGGGAAGCAATAACTAACAAGCCAATCTGCAGCAACAGTTGTTTTATCCTCGAGCACAATTGTTGCAACATTACCCGTCCGTCCGAAGAATGAGAATTTTTATTACTGGCCAATTCTAAACATAATTGAGTGTGACCCTCGTGTCAATACGAATATTTTCATCGATCAGTCGACAGTACCTAATAAGGCGACGTAAAACAGTATAAAATCGACGTTATCGAATATACCGATCGATGTGTCGACATCGTTCGATGGTTGATCATAGCATCGATGGCAATGTTATAGCTAACAATGATTGAAGTTGAACGGCTTATAATCAATGTTGATCAAAATCTGCGAAACGTGGTGAGTACTGGCAAATTTCCCCCCAAAATGACGACAGAATTGTGCAAACCTATGGGGGAGGCCTTAGTTCAGCAGTGGATGCATTTTGGCTGATATGGCGATGATGATGTAAGAAAGCTCAAATAGATGTAAAGTAACCGTTATCCATGTGGTGTCCGGATTAGAATGTAGCACCACTCCATCTCTTCCCGTGGAGGTCGTAAAAGTCAACTGAGAGACTCGAAACCAGAGGGAAGGGCAGCAGCGTCCTATCTGTGGAACAGCAGCCATTCTGCGCTCACCAACCCGCCTGCCAAGCGTGATGAGTATTGGCAAATACCCTCCAAAATGATGTCACAATTGTGGAAATCCGTGGGGAGGCCTTTGTTCAGTAGTGGACGTTGTATGGCCGCTATGATGAACAGTCGATCATGTAATAATTACGTCTTTGAAGTTGAAGTCCAATCTTACATTTTGCCAGTACATTAACAGTATAATATACGTATTATATTGTTAATATACAGGCAAAATGTACTGAGGTGCAATTCTCAAAGCTCGAACATCCATACATCCTTGAATACAGAATTGAAATAACGGTGATAAACCAATTTGGTAATCACTAAGTCTGGTCCTCATGGCTGTCCTCCTGCAACGTGCCCTTGAATAGCTTCAATCATGTCTTACCGAATACCAAAATGGTTTTATACCGTTATTTCGATTCTGTATTTAAGGATGTATGGATGTTTGAGCTTAAAGGAATTGCACCCCAGTTCGGATCGAGAGCTTCTTCGAATTCGATACAAAACATCGCGCTGCAATTACGCACAAACGCATTACCCTTCTATTGCACTGCAATCGGTTTAACCGGTCACTATGACGTCACAACTAGCTTAAGTGTGTCACGCATAGTTATACATACGTACTTGAACTGTGCATACTTAACCTTATGTCAAAAATATCTGCTAAATCGAATTCTTTATACGCATGTTTAGAGTGCGATATTGTTTGTTTAGATGTGTTTTTTGTTGTTTACAGTTGTAGGTTTTGTTGCAGACCATCAAGCGTGAGAAAACCTCGGTGAAAGAACTCCTAAGTTCACGCTGAACCACAGATGCTTAAAGCATATTGCAAATCTTTTTACTCCGGCAGCCTGTGGGTAAAGTATTCGTGTCAAGCCTACAACGTTTTTAGAACGTTGTTGGAACTGCCACGTTGCTGTAGTGCGCCAGGAATGTTCCTGGAGGTGCACACTACCAGCTTTCACGCCATTATACGAAAGATGGTAGGAGCAGTACTTCAACGAGAGCACAGCAGTCACAACACCAATCTGAGAGCGATTGCTGAGCTTTCCAACATTCCTATAGTAAAACATTGGATAGACATAGTAATAGGTTCTGTAGTAATAAAACTGGAATTATTACTTATATAGTTACTTTTTACTAACAAATATGCCGTGTGGTGCCTGATCAGAATACCACCACCCCATCTCCTCCCGTGGGTGTCGTTAAAGTCGACTAAGGGATTAGCCGAAGGATGGGCAGCAGCGTCCTTCGAGTACATTAACAACTCAACTGCGATCGCCAACCCGTCTGCCAAGCGAGCCCATAACACATCCATATCGATCATTGTGGTGATATTTGGGGGAGCCCTGTGTTCAGCAGTGGACTTCATTCGGCCAAAATGAACAAATATGGATATCCTATCCGTACCGCTAGTACGAGTTTCTTTTCACCGTTCACAGACAAGTCACAGTGGTAAACGTGTAATTTACTATCACGTTTCAGCTGTGATAAGAGACTTGTATTGAATTAAATGATTTATCATTATCAACATGTGTCTATGTATCTCTTCACGGGTTTATATCCCCGGAAACCCGGTCTTTTGATAATACTCTAGACTCTCGTCGCGCCCAAAAAATATTCACTTGTAATCTGCATGTTGGATGCACTCTAATTTATCGAACGCACAATGAACATCACAGCTCCTATGATCTGAATTCAGCAAATCATCGCACTGAGCTTGCCCTATCACGACCGACTTATGAATGATGTTATATTAAATAATACAGGCGTCTGCTCTATTATTACTGTAATAACTCTATCGTCCCACGCGACTCGTAAAAGTCAAATGATGAAAAAATTCACATTGCTCGCGCGCCTTTCGGTCTCAGCCAAAGTGGGCCACGGTTCTGTCTTGCGGGTGTAGTGAGTTTATCATCTAGTAATCAGCTCCGTACACTTGATAGCTGGCTCATAGACGGCTGAAGGACTTAGCTGCGCCAATTGATTAACCCGCACTTGCAGCGGTAATAGCTATAGAATCGTGGTCACTCACTGTAGTCCTCATAAGAAAGCTCAAGTTCTAAGAGCGGGCTATGGAGAGAGCTATGCTTGGTATTTCTCTACGAGATCGAATCAGCAATGAGGAGATCCGTTGAAGAATTAAAGTTGCTGACGTAGCTGGAAGGATTTGTAAGCGTTATAGGAACGTGCGGAGAATATAGCTAGTAGAACTGATGAACGTTGCGCAGAAAAGTCTCTAGTGGAGACCGAACACCGAAACACGCAGTGACGGCGCCAAGGAGATGGACAGATGACCTGGTAAAGGTGAGAGTCGTTGTGGAAATCTATGAGTCCGCCTTAATTCAGCAGTGGATTTGAATGAATGATGACAATAGACTCGTTTATTCCGTAACTTGGTCTGAACAGACACTTTAATACGTTATATTTGAAACAACTGTTTATAAGTTCTGACTGTCGACAACGCATCGTATTGGAGAAATTGTGTCTTCCTTGGGCAAATCCGGCGTGCCCCAGGGTGGCATTTCATCACCTGTATAGATTGTCGCACATTGCTCGTAGAACTGACGGCCGTTGGAGCAAAAAGGTTCTTGAGTGGAGACCGCGCACCGGAAAACGCAGCGTGGGACGACCTCCAACGAGGTGGACAGACGACCTGCTGAAGGTCGCTGGGAGTCATTCGATGAGGGTGGCATGTAACCGCCCCTTGTGGAAATCTAAGTATATATATATTTTTTGTTTTTTTTATTTTGTTTTTTTAAGTTAGTTAGTTTTTAGTAAGTTTTTTGTTTATGTAAGTATATCTAAGCTGAAGGGTTGTTTTAACAACTTAACATACACACAATATTTTAAGTACAAGTAAAAGTAAAATACAAACATAGGACAGGAAAAATATGTGAGTTTTGTATGAAATCAGAAATCGACAATCTATCATCATCATCATATCAGCCAAAAGACGTCCAGTGCTGAACAAAGGCCTCCCCCATCATCATTTCGGCCGAATAAAGTCCACTGCTGGACACAGATCCTCCCCCAAAGATCACCACAACGACCGACATCGGTGTGTTGTGTGCTCATTGGGGGATTTCCATAATCTGCACGCTTGGCAGGCGGGTTGGCGATCGCAGTTGAGTTGTTAATGTACTCGAAGGACGCTGCTGCCCATCCTCCGGCTAATCCCATAGTCGCCTTTTACGACACCCAAGGGATCAGATGGGTTGGTGCTATTCGTAGCCGGCACCACACATCTTTGACAATTGTTTCAGTTAGAGGGACTTTTCCATGTACTCACTACGCTTGGCTTGATCTTAGAGTCCTTTAGTTGCCTTCTACATGGACACACGGAACATTTAAATCATACTAAGTTACATCATTGGACCACATTGGTTTAGAAATGAAAGTCATGAGAGGCTAATGTAGGAGAAGAGTCTGAACTTCTTAAAATGTCTACACTAAACAACCCTGATTGTAATATTTACTAAAGTTTATGATAAAATTGTCATGGCAGGATTAAGCTGATGATAATAATAGAGCATATTATTCATCATTTCGGCCGAATGAAGTCCACTGCTGGACACAGACCTCCCCCAAAGATCACCACAATGACCGATATGGGTGTGTTGTGTGCTCATTGGGGGGTTTTTCCATAATCGCCACGCTTGGCAGACGGGTTGGCGATCGCAGTTGAGTTGTTAATGTACTCGAAGAACGCTGCTGCCCACCCTCCGGCTAATTCCTTAGTCGACTTTTACGACACCCACGGGAGGAGATGGGGTGGTGGTATTATGAGCCGGCACCTCACGGCTAATTATTACATAACTTTATTTATTGGCACCATTACAAGTGTGAGTAGGATGTAGTTGTTTGAGTCAGAGAGACATATATTGATAGATTTGTATAAAGATAGATTGCCTTTATCTACACCACTGTCACACACATGGAATACCATATAAACAACGTTATCAAGATTGTTAAAACATAGAAAAGATTAGAATACAATATTCTTTATTGTACACCATTTTAAAAACAATTACTAGGAATCATTCTATGTGGTGCCGGCTCAGAATGCCACCACCCCATCTCCTCCCATGGGTGTCGTAAAAGTCGACTAAGGGATTAGCCAGAGGATGGGCAGCAGCGTCCTTCGAGTACATTAACAACTCAACTGCGATCGCCAACTCGTCTGCCAAGCGTGGCGATTATGGCAAAACCCCCCAATGAGCCCACAACACATCCATATCGGTCGTTGTGGATCTTTGGGGGAGGCCTGTGTCCAGCAGTGGACTTCATTCGGCCGAAATGATGATTCTATGAACAGTAATTGTACAATGGGCAGTCTTATCGCTATTAGCGATTGCTTACAGAGAACCTTTGGATGGACAAGAAAAAGACAAAGGCGTAGTGGTGTACTTATTATATTAGTATAATCAAATAGCGTATATAGACAATTAAATATATATACTAATAGGTTTTTTTTTAAACTTTGCATTGCACGAATTTGTCCTGTGTCGTGGGAGCGTTTACAGACATGAATTCCACATACAATACACCCAGACCCGGAACAACTGCCTGCAGATCATACAAATATTTGTTCCGTGTTGGAATCGAACCCACGACCCGGAGCGCAGCAGCCGACTGTATCAGCCACTGCACCATAAATTACTTAAATTATATGCTAATTTATAAAAAGACCGAACCCAGAGTTTACCTCGTTTCGGTTATCATGTAGTGAAATACCCTCCTTCGTCTGTAAAGATGTCTGTTAGTACCTATTTACTAAATAAACAATTCTATTCAATCCCAAGAGATGGTTTTTTCCAAATCGATCTGTACATACAGTAGATATAAAGATTTTCGTAAATACATTTACGGCCGAGATTAATAATCAATCAAATCCGAAATCCAAAGATTTCGGATTACGGATATGTATGTTTTTTGTGTTAAATGTGATCGTAACACAACAACGGATGAATTTCAAAATCTTAATCTGAAGAGGGAAGAGAAGATTACCGTAAATACATTTACGGCCGAAATTAATAATCAATCAAATCCGAAATCCAAAGATTTCAGATTACGGATATGCATGTTTTTTGTGTTAAATGGGATCATAACACAACAACGGATGAATTTCAAAATCTTAATCTGAAGAGGGAAGAGAAGATTACCGTAAATACATTTACGGCCGAAATTAATAATCAATCTAATCCGAAATCCAAATATTTCGGATTACGCATAGGTCTGTTTTTGTGGTAAATGGGATCATAACACAACAACGGATGAACATCAAAATCTTAATCTGAAGATTTTGGATTAGATTGATTATTAATTTCGGCCTTTAGTAGTGAAATACATATTAATACAGTATTGTGAAAAACCCATATTATTATATAAGAGTATACGTATTACTTCATGGAACTGGCTGTCAGTCAGTAGCAATATCTTTGTATGTCAATCACTTTGAAATTATTATTAAATCACTTTGTGATGTATTTAATTGCTTTTTAGTCTGTTAAATAAATAACAGCTTAATTTTAAATATGTTGTAAGTATGGATGTTGTAAACGACGGCACGGTTGGTGCAGTGGTTGATACAGTCGGCTGCTGCGCTCCGGGTCGCGGGTTCGATTCCCGCACGGAACAAATATTTGTATGATCTGCAGGTAGTTGTTCCGGGTCTGGGTGTATTGTATGTGGAATTCATGTCTGTAAACGCACCCACGACACAGGAGAAATACAAGTGCGGCAACGTATTAAAAAAAAAAATATATATAAAGATTTACGGTTTTTGGCGATTGAAGATGATTCTTTTGCGATCCTCGTATCGGCACAACCTGTTTCTATCATGGGAGCAGTTCATACGGGGCGGTGAACAGATTAGTCAGACAGGATGGTACTTGGCGGGGCTGACCACGGATATCTATGGGGCTGACTGATCAGGGTGCTCCGTTCAACGCTATTTTGTAGTTCAACGACCCGTCGGCGTCGCACAACAATAGGTAAAGAAGGTTTATCAATGTATCTATTTATTTATACTTTTATGCACGATGACCATACAGAAGGCGGACTTAATGCCATGTGAGATTCTCTACCAGTCAACCTTGGGATTAAAAAATAAATGCATCGAATAGAGGTACAAAAAAGATATATTACAAAAATGTAATAATAAGATGTACATACATAAAAATCATCTGTCTAGTCAAATACATTAGTTTAGAATACGTACTGTTTATAATTTTTACTATGCCCGTAATTGTCAATTAGAATTCCAGCAAATTCAAATAATAATCCCTAACTTTGCGTTTGAAAGAAAATTTACTTGACTATTTCTTTATATGGAAAGGAAGCACGTTTCCGGTAGGAATTAGAAATAAAACCTGTACGGTGGGAAGGAATCTGAAGAATCAAATTCTCAGCAGCACGCAGGTTACAGCTATGAGCTACACAACCAAAGATATTGGAGGAAAGGAGATATGCCATGTAGATTACAATGTATGCGAGCCTAGAAATCCATTTTCCCACTACCATACTTCATAAAAGCACACTAATGCACACAGTTGCAAGGTCTCGTCCAATGAACTGAATAAACACAATATTATAATTGGCTTCTCATACTAAAACACGCCCACGGCTATGTAGGTAGCCAATCATACCGAGCGTACAGACCGCACACGACAGCCGTACCACGCAACGCGTACGTTTATTGGGAGTAAATTAATGGTACCCATTCGCTGTTCTATTTACTACGTTTGTTATTCACCGATTGCTAGTTAAAAGTGGTAGACAAAAAGCATTGTATTTTGTACAAAAATAATTATGTCGTTCTGCTCCATCAATCCAAACGTAACATAATAAAGAAAACAATATTTTTTTATTTATTCTTTTTATAGACAAACACAAGAAAAATCCGTCACTTGATAAAGTTATTATTTTCGGTTCGGTTTTTTTTATCCCCGAACAACACGACACTTTAACAAAGTTTCACTTACGCGATCGAATTTCATCTGATGTTATAAGTCGGCCATTTTTCCCGGGTGGCCCAGATTGTGCATGTGCGGTGGTCGGTTACGCCCCCGTACCACTTCTCCTTATTTCCTATTTCTGTGTACCCAACACTATAAAATATCTTTTGAGATAATCAGGAGTACAAGGGTCGTTAATAATTTATTCATAAACAGCTGCTTTCCTACTTATTAAAAAGAATTGTATCCCGTATACTAAGCCTTCAGGATGATGCGGATGCTAATATCACTGGTTTTGCCGCCGTTTTATTAGGAACAGATGTGATTTACTAATGACGCGTGTCCGCGGTAGTACCAACACTATGTTGTTTTTCGGTTGGATATAGTATATGCAACTCCACACAGAATTTTAAATGGTAAAAATAAAAATATGTCTGTAGCGTTTTTATTTGTTCCCCAGTGGCTAAAACCACTGGGGCGGTCATCTTCGGCACCTAAGGGGGGCTCCAAGTCCTCGTATGATCACACTAGAGCCAAAATGTCTGTATGTACTAACACTTGAAATTAAGTACATTTTTACTAACACCAAGGACCCTGCCTGAAATAAATGTTTAATTATAAATATATAGACAAAATAATTTTCTATGAAGAAGACATTATCATCATCAAATCAGCCGAAAAACCTCCACTACTAGACAGAAGCCTTCTCCAAAGATTGCCACCACGACCGGTACAGGTTTCTGTTATGTTGGGAGGATTTGCCATAATCGCCACGCTTGGCAAACAGGTTGGCGGTCGCAGTTGAGTTATAAATGTACTAATAAGACGCTGCTGCCCATCCTCCGCTTAATCTCATAGTCACCTTTTATGACACCCACGGGATGAGATGAGGTAGTGATATTCTTAGCCGGGACCACACGGCAAGAACGAAGAAGACCCGATCTAAATCAGATTTCGATAGCTCTACTACTGCTGACCCTCATAATAACACGCAATTCATCAATAAAGCTTAACACGAATGCAGATAACTGCAGTTATGTGATCGTTCAGTTAAACTTAGCCTTTGTCAAATGTTACCCGGTCACACCGCGTGTTTGTGGCACAGAGAAAATAATAGAGTCGTATTGTTTGTAATTATATTGTAATTACTTATGTAATTTAATTTGTTTGACATTATTTTACGTTCTAGGAGGAAAATAAATAAAGATTTAGCTTATTAAACAATCATCTTGTTAGTCGTAAAGGTTAACTGAAATTATGATGTTAAATAATGTCTTGCTATTGCGCAGAAAGAAAGTTAGTTTAGTTAGTTACATTACTTGTGAAAGGTTAGGAAAAGGTATCGCACTTAAGCATTATCGCATAAGATTTTGCTGAACATATATTGTGTTTTTTTGGTAGGTATTGACCCAAGCTCTCAGTAGCCCCCTGCAGTATATCGTGCTATGTACTGGACACCCTGTATATTCTTCCATTATAATTCAACTATATATCCAGTGGACACGCGATGGTCAACGTTATTTGATTTTGACGTAAATTATTGCTATATTAGTTGAAGACTTATCATTATCATAGAACGCAGCCCCGTAGATCTCAACAATAAATTTTACAAAAGGAGGATTGCCATCACCGATTCGTTTGGTAATTTGACGGCACTTTTAGTGTGTGAAATTTTTATGTGATGTCCGTTGTAAGATTTTATTTATTGAGCCTTTGGAAATTCGCCATGTGCTTCCTCCGCCCCGGGAAAAGGCGGAGGGGTATGTCGGACTCCTACCAGCTAAAACCAGAGTGGTCATCTTCGGTACTGTAGGGAGGCTCCAGGAACTCGAATAATCTCCATCTAGAGCCACCCATTGGTGCCGCGCCTTTAGGCACATCTTGGAGGGTATGGTCGGTCACCCCCTCTAGTGGGGGAAGGCGACTGTAAAGAGGCCACCCTCCCAGGCAGCTCTCGGGGGAATTGTAAAGGATTGCCCCGAAGCCTCACTATGCGCTGTGCTGCGCACACGGCGGTACGTAACCACATACACACCGCTGTCTTCTCAGGGGTCGCTTGGTCGCAGATTTCCCAATAGGCGCACTCGCGGCCCCCAGGGCCCCCCGCCGTTGTAAGAATCTAGCACTCCATGGCCTCCCGTGGATGTCGTAAAATGTCGGAGATGTCGTCGTGGGCACCAGCGTCTTTTCTGTGGAACAGCAGCCCTGCTGCGCTCACCAACCCACTTGTCTAGCTTGGTGGGTACTGGCAAATTCCCCCCGAAATTACGACGCAATTGTGAAAATCTATGGGGAGGACTTTATTCATTAGCGGACGTACTTTGGCTGATATGACGATGGGTTAGTGGCTAATCGCTTGGCTTGCGCTGCTTATCGCGGGTTCGATCCCTGCACGTGACAAATACTTGTATAGCATACAGAGTTGTTCCGGGTCTGGTTGCCTGTGCATGCAGTTTGTCTGCAAAATGTAGGTAGTTTGTAATGTTACAAGTTCTGTAGTCCGGGTCTTTGTGTGTCCCAAGGAGTGTGAGAGGAAGATGTGGCTCTGGTACAAATTGATTACCGGTCAGATACGCTTCTAAAGTTTGCAGTATAGTTTGCAAATATAACTACAAGTCTTCCCAGCGCTCCTAAAATTGTATTTTAAGCCCGACATTTTTCTAATGAATGTGGTTTTCATAAGCATTTTGGACGTCATAACTTCTCAGCCCATTAGGGATAAGTGGGATATTATGTGTGTGTCACAACATTGCATTCGTTCATCCGAAGGTTACCGTGAGGTGACTGCACCAGTTCTCGTGTCACCACCTTTCTAACAAGTGATGGTACTTTGAATTAAGTGAACGTACAGCGACCGTGCGGTTTCATAATAGTTCAAATTATGGTGTGTTAAGGGTTCAAATTATTAAGTTTAATTATCAGATGAACTGATTAAATATTTTGTCGAATATGTATGTGTAAATAGAACAACAAAGATGATGTGAAAATATGTTATTGACACAGTACGACTTATCTATATATTAATGCGTGTAGAAAAAACTTCGTACCCATTTGAAGCACATTGCATGCATGGGGGAGTGTGAGGTTTGGCATAATTAAAGTGCATATGGCGGAGGAGAGCAGAAAGTTAAAATGTATGTCATAATATTTGTTACAAATACGTTATCAAATTTAAAATTTCAATAAATTACGGGTCGAATTCCGTCTTATGGGTGACCTCTAGTATCATTTAATGCCTGTTCAAAAAGCTAATAACTACAAAGTAAAATCATAGACTTGTATATTACTTGTACATTCAAATTTATGATTTAAACATGCTTGGTGTATAATTATACACTGTTATTAGGTATTTTTTTATCCTGGTCACAGCGCCAGGTCCTAGTCATATCAAATGATTGTAGTATTATCGATTCTTGATTTCGTCTGCAAAATTTCTAGACAATCGGACATCTAGAAGTGGGTAAAAATTTAATTGTAAGATTCCATTGCATTTCTACTAAGTTACATAAATACACATCCGTGACCTTATGCATGGGGTATAAACTACTCCGTGTGGTGACCGGATTAAGAATATAGCACCACTCCATCTCTTCCCCAAACCACAGGATGGCCAGCAGCGTCGCTTCTGTGCACCGGTAGCTATACTGCGCTCACCAACCCGCCTGCCAAGCGTGGTGAGTATTGGCAAATACCCCCCAAAATGATGATACAGTTGTGAAAATCTTGGGGGAGGCCTTTGTTCCGCAGTGGACGTATAAATGGCCGATATGATGATGATAACATAAATACACATCCATGACCTTATGCATGGGGTATATATGTTATTTATTTAAATTTTAATTATTACAGTTTTAAAATATTTTAATATTAAAATAAATGAAATCCCATTATCATCATATCAGCTAAAACATGTCCACTGCTGCACAAAGGCCTGCCCCATAAACGACCGGTTTCTATCAGTGTGTCATTTGGAAGGGAATTTACCAATAATGACCTCGCTTGGCAGGCGAGTTGGTGAGTGCAGTATGGCTACTATTCTACAGAAGTGACCCTGCTGATCATCTCACTGGGTTAAAGTCCCCGAGTCGCCTTCTATGAAATCCACGGGTTGGATGGATGGATGGACAAGATGGAGCGGTGCTATATTCTTAATTCGCACATCAACCAGATTTTGAAAGCGCATTCGGTAAATGGAATCGCCAGTGTCTATTACATTCATACATAGTTACATACAAACACATCCAAGAAATTGTGCATAGTTAGGTAGCCATATGTTATAGTTATTACAATTTAAAATAATCCTGCTATTAAAATAAACCTCTCAACATAAAAAAATAAAGTAAAGCAATTGATTGAGACTAGAAAAAATACCATAGACCTGGGTAATAATAAAACATTTATTTAAAAAATCACAGAGATCGTATGTATTAACATCAGTTTATATTCTAGGTGCAGTCAGCAAAACAATGAACATCATGAAAAGTACACAATTAGGTTCATATTTGTTCAAAAAAACAAAATGATGGTCGAAAGAATAACAAATATTTTCGAATGATTAAAGGAACTGTACAATACTTTATAATAATAATAGTGCCGTTTTTGTTCATTCAAATGGTGAGAATTAAATTTAGTTTTAATTTTACGTTTTTGGTTCATTATCTCTTTCCAGTTTTAATGCTCAAACTTCATGTAACATAAGTTGATTAAGCAAGGCTCTAAGTTCATTATAAATACTGCAAAATTATTTAGTATTTTCCACTTTGCTGACTGAATACTATAAAAATATAATTATGTATGTATGTACAAAATTCTTAAACAATAAAATCACAAATAATAACTTAAACACGGGAACTCTCGTCGCAACAATCGATAAAAAAACATAAAAATATCAAAATCCTGCATGTTGATTATGACATCTCTTTGCTTCCCAAATACTCTTAAATAAATAAATTCTTCATGGTTCTAATATTAAAAATGGTCAGACTTCATGAAAACTATTACTTCAATAAAAATTATCACTTTTAGATGGTTATTTTGTAAGTATAAGATCGCCTTTCGACAATTGCGTACACACTTGCACTCATAATCGCTGGCACTTAGAGAATTCAACAGTGTCAATTGCATCATATGGAGTAACAATCTCTTCTCTCAACAATTGGATCTAACAATGAGCAACCTGATACTAAACTGCAAGTAGTTGCCTACATCAGTCTGGACTGATGCGGCTAAATATCGGCTTGTCATGGCATAAAAAATAACAATCTTTAAACATATTAAGTACTCATATCGAATGTTTGTATACATTGTAACTTAAACGCTAACAATAAGTTAAGTTATACTTAAATAAACGTCACTTAATAATAGGAACATCGAGATTTAATCGGCGGGTAATTTCTCTGGTCGACGGTATTTTTTGCGCTGTAACAAAAATATAATAATTTCATTTCTGACGTACTTTAACTACCTACATTACGTTATAGTTTAGTAAAATAATAAGCATTATGCCCCACGTTGGGCGCCATATTATGCCCCGCGTTGGGCGCCATTTGTTTTAGGGCTTCTTGCAGACCTTTCAGTAAAATGTGGCTGCTTAACCGAGCGATTTCTGACTTTCGAAGCCAAAAGAGGTCTCCAACCAGGACTAAAATTAAATTTATAAACTAAGCAATTAACTTAGCTAAGGGCTCTCCTTGCGGGACTCGAACTCGGCTTAGGGCGGCGCTGGGGATAGGGGACAACTAGATCGGTATTATTTAAATATTTTTGGGTATATTTAAGACTACAGACTCAGCACGGGCCTGGGGGAGATGATGACTGAACGGGATGGTGTGTCAGCGACAAGCCTTCGTGATGTCGGTGAGGCTAACGTTGGGCTCCATGGTAAGGGGATAAAAATTAACATGCCTTTCCTGCTCATTTGTCATCACCCCGCCCGATCACCCGACCCCATAAACATCCGCAATATTAGACGAGTGGCTGATGTGTAACCGACCTTTGGGACAGGCATAGACTTTTGTATAACAATACCACCTCCACACAAGTCGTGGGTGGATAAAGGGCAAACGATTAAGATAGGTAGCGAAATCCTCCTTTGCGCTACAGACCACGTAGGGCAACGACAAAGTGGAGTCGATGATGATCCATTAAAGAGATAACTCACCTTTATACTTTGGAGGGTCTCAGGGGGTATATGAAAGTGGCCATGACATCTTGTCCGTACATGTTTTTAGATATACAAGTAAAGTTTCCCATGTCGGGCCATAGCAGGGGAGTGATCAATAGGTCACCAGAGGGCAGCACCTGTAAAAAACAGTTACAATATTTATAGATTCTATTTAATTACATATAATTATGCACATATATAGAATGTATTTTATATTAGTATACATATTTATTCCTCTTTTTAATTCAATTTATCATGATTATGTGCCCATTGTCGACATTATCAGCTTTCTGTTTCGATGTGATTTTTTAACCCAAAGGTTGACTGATAGAGAATGCCTTACGGCATTAAGTCAGCCTTGTGTACCATCAATGTACATGAAAGATTAAATAAATAAATGTTAGTGCCCGCAATTGGTTTGTACAGTCCGTCTTTCGTGTTGAGAAAAATCTGGCACGGTATAGGTTGCTAGACAGCGCCATCTGTAGGCGGTTGGACAAGGATGTTTTCTCGGTGAATAAAGTCGCTATTTTAGCGGACGTGATTACAAATATATACGATATTATAATAAATGAATTTTAATTAAATAAAATCTTACCCGCATTCTAGGGTTTCCAAAGACAAGGTTCTCTTTGTTGTCTTGCCAATACACTTGGGACTTGCTCATGCTATCAACTCGACAAGGCAGAACAACATCGGTTCCAATATTTTGGAAGATGTTCTTATAATATGAAGTGATCACTGGTTTCGCAGGCGTACGAAATATTTTTTGAAGCAATAAAAGGTTTTCTTCTTCATTTTCTAAAAAGAAATATTGTATTACGAACTTGGATATGTAGAGGATGGTGTGACGGTAATACATGGCAGGCAAGTTTGTAAACTTACATTTGCAGTTGGAATGAATGGGAGAACAAGTTTTTCAACTACAATGTTAAGTTTATTTTTCGAATAAATTATTTAATTATTAACAATAGCATTTATCAAATTAGCGCCATCTATTGACTATAAGCAGTACAATAAGTACTACTACTCTATACTAGATGACACTATTTCCAATTGTAAAGTAGATAGATTCTAAAATAAGTATTGACTAAACTCAAAAGAAAGCTTAGGCTGTAGTATAATGTGAATAACAGAATTAAGAAAGCTACCTTCAGCTGTAAAAACAGTTGTTGAAGCAGTCTTCTGATTGAGTGCAGAGGTCGCCACACACGTGTATACGTCACCGTTGGACGATGATGTCACAATAAGCTTGCTCACCATTTGAGCTAAGCTGGAAGGGTCAGCTGGCAGGATATCGTTGCTTTCTACTTCGTACTGGAAAATAAATAAACATCATAACTAAAGAAGGTTTTTCAAAAAGCAGGTTTAGGTGCCGATGTCCCCACCAGATTCGCAATATATCGTGCCTTTCGAAATGCCACCAATCAGATATACTTAGTCAGTATTTTACAGGCAGTAGAGTTCTATGTGAGGCCTTAACTAGGGTACTACAGTGCTACCTATTTCACCCGCCATAATACCAACTTTGTGTGAGCATATTAGTGTACGGCGTGATGGGTAGGAATAGCCACTGAAATAACGGGAACAAAAGGTATTTGAAATAAAGCCTTGGGTCAAAAACACATCAGTAGTATTTGCGACTTATCATTAGGTAGGACCTATTATTTGCTGTACTAAACAAAAAATACCATGATTCTAAATGACCAAGCTCCTGACAGTATACTCTTCCTTCAGTTATGAAAAGCCATCATAATCATATCAGCCAAATGACGTTCACAGCTGGACAAAAGTCTCCCCCACAAAAACTTATCGTCATTGTCATGAAACGTTTTTATGAGCTGGGTAGATACTCATAGCTATATATTTCTGGTCTTTAGTTTGAATCCAGCACTGGACCTTCCTTACCTTTCCTTCCATTAAAAGAGATTAATATTGGGTTAATGTTTTTTGGTGGAGGTTTCTTATTGATAAGAGGCCAGCTATATTATTTATTGTATTAGATATTAGACTACTTGTAGCATTAATTACAAACCTTTTTCGTTTACGAATGCTATATCATTATCTATTTATTCCCTATATTTTTAAATGGTAAACAAAAAAAATAATGTAGGTAACTTAAGTAAAACTTTAAACATTTCTGTTTACTGTAGCTAATGCCACTGCGCATAACAGACTAAATAACTCGTGTCTCGAGGAGACGAGTGCAGTGTGGTGCCACGCAGGACTAGCCCAGGGTAGCACTATAAGGTAGGAGTAAGGCTACGGGCAGTAGGGCGTTTAAACAAAAATTATTTTCTGTCTCGGAACCAGGCTCAAAAGTTTCGTTTAGATGACAAAATAGGCCTCTGAAAATATGGGCCCTTAATATTAATATTATGGTTGTCCGCATCGCACTTTTCGATTTCCCATAAGAATAACAAAGGAAAAATAAAAAAAATCTGTTTCTTTTTACGGTACATTAGTTACAAAATTCAGAATTTTATTTTTTATTTCTCCTGTGTTATTCTTTATTACGTGAAATCGAAAAGTGCGATGCGGACAACCTTAATATTAATATTAAGGGCTCATATTTTCAGAGGGCTATTTGTCATCTAAATGAAACTATTGAGCCGGGTTCCGGGAAAAAAAAATTGCCCTAATGGGCAGGCATCACCATAACCTCTAGGCGAGTAACTTACCCACCTTTCACTTAGTTTTTTAGGAAAAGAACTGGTGTGGAATTTGAAGATAGTCTCAGTACGCTAAGGAGGTGGTCTAACTTACATCAACGATCGGGTCTCCATTTTTCAGCCACTGCACCGTAGGAGCTGGTTTGCCAAGCACCTCACATTCCAACACCATCCGGGTCCCTGGCTCGAATTGCACAGTCTCCGGAGGGGAATGTCTGATGTGTACCATGTCGCGTAAGATGCGTCTTCTGGGTGAGACTACTGGAATAGAAAATGTTATGTTGTAGTAGTGATGAACTCCGTTATATGGGGTCTAAAAAGACCATGATATCCTTGTGGTGTCCGGATTAAGAATATAGCATCACTCCATCTCCTCCCATGAATGTCGCCCCATAAATAGCCAAGAAGGGGTACTAAACCAGAAGGATGGGCAGCAGCGTCCCTTCTGTGCAATAGTAGGCATACTGCGCTCACAAACTTGTCTGCCAAGCGTGGTAAGTACTGTCAAATTCCCCCCAGAATGACGACGATGATAGTGGATGTTTTCTGGTTGACATGATGATGGAAAACATCCATCACCAATCCGCAATCTACGCATTGTTTACATCTAAGTTGCATTGAGCAAGAATAATTGCTGGGAAACTTTTATTTTTATTATTAAATTGTTTTGTAGATTGCATCTAATGGACGCTTCCGATTGCGCTTCCGTGCGTATTGAAATTGTTGTACGGGACGAGGGATGTAGAGCAAACACAATACCTGACATAAAAAAATGCGTTCGTGGAAACGCAATACCTATAATGACTTTACTCTTCAATATCTATCTCCGTAGCCAGTCCAGCTGTCTGGTGCCGGATACGAATAGTACCAACCCATCTAATCCCTTGGGCGTCGTAAAAGGCGACTATGGGATTAGCCGGAAGATGTGCAGCAGCGTCCTTCGAGTACATTTTGGCAAAACCCCCCAATGAGCACACAAAACACCCATAGCGATCGTTGTAGTGATCTTTGGGGGAGGCCTGTGTCCAGCTGTGGACTTTATTCGGCCGAAATTATAGCCAGTCGGTTCTCAGGTATGGTCTAGCATAAATCATCGCAAGAACTGGTTGAATATGGCTTTCGTTTTCATTAAGGGTCATCTAATACCCGTTATAGGTACACTGCCAAGCAGCACTGGCAGAATGCCAAGATGATGTAACAGACATTGAATTAATTGCATTGCCTCCTTTCGTTTAACCGACCGATTGTGATGAGTGAACGCAAACCCTCCAACCGGCTGTTCGTCCTATTTTTTTATTTTTTTTAAACGTTGCACCACCCTGTGATTTCTCCTGTGTCGTGGGTGCGTTTACATGACATAACAGACATGAATTCCACATACAATACACCCAGACCCGGAACAACTACCTGCAGATCATACAAATATTTGTTCCATGCGGAATCGAACCCACGACCCGAAGTGCAGCAGCCGACTGTATCAGCCACTGCACTAACCGTGCATTTTGTAGGACCCTACATCATATATAGGGTCTTATTTTAATAAGGGAAAATATTTTAAGGCTAGGCACTATGAATGGTATAGAATTCATTTTAAGTATCAACACACGCTGGTGGGCTACTAAACAACCACATTGTTCTTCGACCGGACCATTTTCAAACACGTTTTAGTGTTATTGTGTGTACGTGTTCGGTGACAGTACCACAGTATTTTTTTAAAGACGTAATAGGGATAGCCACTTACAGTTTTTACGTAGTGAATTTCGCTTTTTATGCAAACGGAAACATGAATTATTTAAATTATTTTTGACTATGTATAAAATAAAAGTTGATGTAATGTTATTTTTTTTTTGCTAAAACGCATCACTGTCAGCTATAGATTTACCTCCTAAAATATTTTCCATTAATAAAGTAAGACCTTATATATACATATATTTTTACGACTTGGTGGCAAATTGAATACGCTATGTGTTCTGTTTTGCTTTAAAGAAAACCATGGACAAAAAACTAATTTTAAAATATCCTAGTCACATTTCGGGGCAGACAAAAAAATTAGATATTCAAATACTATCTGGAATAATGTCCAGATGTATGCACGTATAGATTACGGTTCGAAGCAATTGAATTGCAAACGCCACCAGACTGGTGTCCACTATTATAAAGTGAAATCAATCATTTTGAGCGAATATCTAGATTATTCGTATCTCTGTTGTATAAAACAGTTCTGTTTTACAAGTCATTACTTATGTGTGATATTTCCATTTTGATTGGGATGCAGATAGAAATTTTATCATTTGCCATCGATTGGATATGAAAGGAGGTATAATAAACTATTATTAATAATTTTGTACATCGGAGGCATAGTAACCATGGCGTAACCTGGGCTAGTCGGGCAGCTGCGAGAACCCTTACCACTCTGGAGCTGGCCGGCCACATAATAAATGTACGTTTATATTTATTTTGAATTCTTTCAAACAGGCAAAAGATTCCCTGCCATTTGTTCTCAACGCCAAAACCTGAGTACTTCCATCATATTAATATAATTTCAAATTAAGCAGATTTTTCAGTATAGGCATTTAAAGTACCAGATTGAACATTATTTATGAATGTCTATAGCATTAAAATTCTTAGCATATTCTAAGTACATTTACAGTTTAAAAGAAGAAATTATTATGACAAAAAGGCATTAATAAAAATATTATCTATAAATTAATAAAAAATGAATTAAGTACCACATTTCAGACAAGTTAATTTGTGATTTTCACCAAATTATTTTAATTAATAATTAGTAGGTCCGGAAAGCAATCAACCATTTATTTCAAAGAATCATATTGCTTGGAACGAAGTCTGCTGATAACAATTTATAAATAATGTAAATTCTGTAGCTTGAGTATAGAACAGCTACTTTGTATGCTAAATTTTAAATAAGTCCACCGAGTCACCGTTTTATATCTTGCTCATAAACGCTGCCGCAGTTGCGAGGAGCAAATTCAAAAAGAGCCAACGTCCCAAGAAGGCGACGGGGAAATCATGAAATTCAAAACATTCAGAATATATTAATACGAATCATTTCTGAAAACACTGATGATTTCATATTGGCGCCTGTTTGAAATAAAGTTTTTTTTCAACTTCTTTAGTGCCGCTTATACTCGCCACTGTTATTACCCCACCAATAATAAAACGAGGTTAATGATATTCAGATGAATTTGGGTACTCTACTTTTAAACGGGTAAGCTGGTTTGTAGATTTTATTCTGTGGCAGTTACTGAATATTTTAAGATTATCTACTATCTATTTTTAATTCGAGATGTAAGAACATACTATATTTCTTCGCATTGATTTCGTATTAGAAAATTAACTTAATATTCGTCCGGGAAAGATTTGCATAATTCACTCGTACAACTATTACATAATTTTCCAATTACATATTTAAACGGAATATGGCTGCCGTTGAGGCGAAAACTAATATTTAGTCATTCAAAACTTGTAAACCTTCAATTAATTAATGCTTATCTAAAAACACATTTCCTGAATATTTAAATGCTACTTACCATTAGGTTGTATATTGTTGTCCAATCCTTTTCGGTTGTCCACGTGTGCACTCGCGAAAGTACACTGCAGCGATACTAGAATAGCGGCGAGTAGATAAAGTGAGTTCATCATTGTTGCTATCCGATAACAGATGTCACTGACGGGGTGATTTGCTAAATCCTGAAAAATAAATGTTGTATTGTTAAGCACAAATTATTACTAATATTAACGATTTAATATTGGTAATAAGTGGTTGTCGGTAAAGAATAGATCTCATAGTCTACCCAGAGGTATCTTAAGATCCCAAAATAAAAAAAAATTGGGTAGCATGCTGTTTTAAAATTTTCTGTTTTCTGTTGTTTACTATAAGACAAAACACGTCCACAAGGACTTCCTCATGTCAGGTGGGTGAGTATTAGCAAATTAGAAGAGAGCGGCATGTGACTGCTCGTTGTGGAAATCTAAGGGGGGGTCTTTGTTCAGCAGTGGACATCCTGTGGCTGATATGATGATGATGTCAGGCGGGTTGATGAGCGCGTGATAGTTGCCTTTTACGACATCCAAGGGAAATGAAAGGAAATGTCTTTTAATTTATTT
Source organism: Diloba caeruleocephala (assembly GCA_947459985.1). Classification (NCBI taxonomy): domain Eukaryota; kingdom Metazoa; phylum Arthropoda; class Insecta; order Lepidoptera; family Noctuidae; genus Diloba; species Diloba caeruleocephala. The sequence continues at coordinate 1,964,538 of OX381630.1, forward strand.
GTGCAGGAGATGTACTTGTGCTTATACATAGTACCTTCTTCATTATATATAGCACCACTCCATCTCTTCCCGTGGATGTCGTAAAAGGCGACTAAAGGGCTCTAAACCAGAGAGATGGGCAGCAGAGTCCCTTCTGTGGAACACTAGCCATACTGTGCTCACCGAACCAGCCTGCCAAGCGTGGTGTGTACTAGCAAATGACGACAACGACAACGAAGACAACATTGTAGAAATCCATGGGGAAGGCCTTTGTTTAGTAGTGGACTATGACTTATAGCTGGTATGATATATGATGATATTCTTAATCGGAACACCATACACGTTTACATTTCATTATTATTAAAATATTTCTTATCGCCGTCTATTAGCAAGCCCTTTCTTTAACATCCATTATTACTTCATAAAACGATTGTTGTAATCAATATTTGTGCTGTGATTTATACAGAGTTAAGCAGCGGTGTATTGTCGTCCATAGTACGAGATAATTTGTTTAGAATCCTTTCGTGAATATCTACTTTTCACACTGTATTGGGCCTAATTCCAAATCCTATCGCCATCATCATCATCATTTCGCCCGAAAGAAGTCCACTGCTGGACACAGGCCTCCCCCAAAGGTCACCACAACGACCGATATGGGGCTTTTGCCATATTCGCCACGCTTGGCAGGCGGGTTGGCGATCGCAGTTGAGTTGTTAATTTACTCGAAGGACGCTGCTGCCCATCCTGCGGTTAATCCTATAGTCGCCTACACCCACGGGATGAGATGGGTTGGTGCTATTCGTAGCCAGACCTCATGGCCTATCGTCATTTAACTACTTAATTCAGAAATAAGTCTGTCCGACTTATCTCTTCGATGCCTTAATTTTCTCGACGTAGGCGAATTTTTAGACTGGATAAGGATTCTTAAACTATGACTAAAAGTTCTTCAGAAATGTCTTACACGATGGGAATTGCATTGAGGTACTTCGGAACCAAGTAAGAACCTAAGACCTTTCCATCGCTAATCAACGGTTGCCATGAGATTTGAGCGATAGAGAGATAGAGAGTGAATCTCATAAAAATCCCGAAGGAAAACTGACCAAAGGACACACAGCATCCTCCTGAGTGATAATATCAAAGAAAACTCCCAGTAATCACCACCCCGTTTGCCAAAGGTGGTGATTATTGAAATATATCTTTTGGGTTGTTCTTCTGGCGGTCCCTTTAGAGATCCGATATAATAATCGCGATGTTTGCGTTATTTGGTTGCAAATGGCTTTGCAGCCTGTCTTCAAGTGTATCTTCATCAAGTAATTTTCCAACGTTGGGTTGTAACCAAATACAGCTCAGCACCTCATGATTATGTAATCATCATCATCATTTCGGCCGAATGAAGTCCACTGCTGGACACAGGCCTCCCCCAAAGATCACCACAACCACCGATATGGATGTGTTGTGGGCCCATTGGGGGGTTTTGCCACAATCGCCACGCTTGGCAGGCGGGTTGGCGATCGCAGTTGAGTTGTTAATGTACTCGAAGAACGCTGCTGCCCATCCTCCGGCTAATCCCTGAGTCGACTTTTACGGCACCCATAGGAGGAGATGGGGTGGTGGCATTCTGAGCCGGCACCACACGGCATTATGTAATAGGAACCGTGTATCCTTTATTACTCTCATAAGAAACACGTGTTGATCACTGACCATGGGTCGAGTGATCCTATGATTTCCCATGCAGATATTACCTACATTCCTTTACGCGTATCTTGCTAATTACTGATACCGATTTGAAATACGTAACTGCGTACTTACGTATTGTTAAGTTAAGTGAATAAAGTTGAGTTGAGTTGAGTTTTATTGAAAATGACACGTTGGATTGCGACCTCGCCGCGGGAAGAGCAAATGAAGGGCTCCATTGAGTCCGAAATTTCTTGGCTATGCCCAGATATAGGCGGTGTAATGCTTTACAAGAACTAAATTAAGTAACATGTAATCTGTGGATTGCCGTGTGGTGCCGGCTCAGAATGCCACCACCCCATCTCCTCCTATTAGTGTCGTAAAAGTAGACTAAGGGATTACCCGGAGGATGGGCAGCAGCGTCCTTGAAGTACATTAACAACTCAACTGCGATCGCCAACCCGCCTGCCAAGCGTGGCGATTATGGCAAAACCCCCCAATGAGCCCACAACACATCCATATCGGTGGTTGTGGTGATCTTTGGGGGAGGCCTGTGTCCAGCAGTGGACTTCATTCGGCCGAAATGATGAATCTGTGGATCACTATTCCAAAGTTCTGTCATAATTTATGCACTTATTGAGTTATCATGGTCCTTGTTTTTTTTTTATTGGTGCCCAGTGTAAATTCTTCATGAACTTCCTTCGCCCCGGGGAAGGGCGAAGGGGTATGCCGGACTCCTACCGTCTAAAACCACTGGAGCGGTCATCTTCGGCACCGAAAGGAGGCTCCAGGTCCTCGTATGATCACACTAGAGCCGCCCATTGGTGCCACGCCTATAGGCACATCCCTGAGAGGGTGACTATAAAGCGGTCACCCCCTCGGGGAAGTTATCATGGTCCTATGCTTAGTTTGCCTCAATTTCGCAAAAATACTTTACTACAAGGCGTCAAGCATCTCTATCGTGATAATAGTAATTAATAAAGATTCACGGAGTCGCTAAACGAATGCAGATTCCCGAATTTAATAAAAAATTACATAGAACTTAGTAATAGTGAGACAGCGAAATGTGTATACTATTTTATATTGTACTGGTTATACCAGTAATATTTCTTTGCTTAGATTTAAAATAAATACACATGACTTCCATTTTTAAATTGTTATAGAAAAACACAATATGTCATCATCATCATTTCTGCCGTATGAAGTCCACTGCTGGAGACAGGCCTCCCCCAAAGATCGCCACAACGACCGATATGTGTGTGTTGTTGTGGGCTCATTGGGGGGTTTTGCCATAATCGCGACGCTTGGCAGACGGGTTGGCGATCGCAGTTGATTTGTTAATGTACTCGAAAGACGCTGCTGCCCATCCTCCGGCTAATCCCTTAGTCGACTTTTACGACCCCCACAGGAGATGGGGTGGTGGTATTCTGAGCCGGCACCACACGGCAATATGTATTTTATAACAAAAAAATCATGTTTGTGCTGTGTTTGTACCGTATTATGGGGCTATTTAGGAACCACGGGATAAATTGGGGTTGCTAGGAAGGTTTTTTTTTTTTTTCTTTTTTTTTTAAACTTTACCCCACACTAGGATTTCCCTGTGTCGTGGGAGCGTTTACAAACACAAATTCCACACACAATACACCCAGACCCTGAACCTGCAGATCGTACAAATATTTGTTCCGCGTGGGAATAGAACCCACGACTCGGTGCGCAGCAGCCGATCGTATCAGCCACTGCACCAACCGTGCCATAATGTTAATGTTCTCATATACTGCATAAAAGTACTGTCATTATATCTAAAAAGTGGCCTAATACCTAATGAATCTGGAACTAACACGCCAGAAAGACATGATACTGGGGAGTTCATTGCGCGCGCCGCTTCGTTTTCTCAGCTTTAAATACTAGGTAGCGGTGAGGGATGCCCGTATTTGGGGTTTTTAAATCTTTTTGAAACAAATGATATTACTATTTTTGTTTCTGAATGCCGTGTGGTGCCAGCTCAGAATGCCACCACCCCATCTCCTCCTATGGGTGTCGTAAAAGTCGACTAAGGGATTAGCCGGAGGAAGGGCAGCAGCGTTCTTCGAGTACATTAACAACTCAACTGCGATCGCCAACCCGCCTGCCAAGCGTGGCGATTATGGCAAAACCCCTCAATGAGCACACAACATATCCATATCGGTGGTTGTGGTGATCTTTGGGGGAGGCCTGTGTCCAGCAGTGGACTTCATTCGGCCGAAATGATGATGAGTGCCCAAAGTTTTTAAGTCGATCTAACGTTTTTAGAAATTGTCATTTCAATGAAATTGTTTGCAAATGTTGACTATCAATAGTATTTGCCATCAATTAATTGGATACACACAAACATACAACAGCCTGTACACGTACAGTGAAAGTCATAGGGAATATTGCCATAATAAACTTTGCCTACGATTTGGGGTAAATTAAACTACATTATATAACCTATAAATAGCAGATTGTAATAGTTATTCTATAAAGGATTGAGCTCCTTTTGTCCAACAGCACTTGTATGGGGTACTAAGAAATAGAGAGTAAAATTAATTCAAAGGAAAATTATGTCGTGTTGGCTCGGCTGTTGTGGTCTTGCTTCTTCAGCACTGGTTCAGGTTCAAAACCTGGAATGTATCAATGTGACTATTTCAATGTCAGATGTACTTTCTGCCGTGTGATCCCGGCTATTACCGCTACCCCATCTCATCCCGTGGGTGTCGTATAAGGTGACTTTGAGATTAGCTGGAGGATAGGTAGCAGGGTCACTCGAGTACCAGCTTAGTGGCCAACCTTGTGTCAGCATTGTCAAGCCCCCCAAAGACCTCAGACTTGGCTTAACGACTGCCGTCTAATGACAACAACGGCAGACGGCACGGTTGGTGCAGTGGGTGATACAGTCGGCTGCTGCGCACCGGGTCGTGGGTTCGATTCCCGCACGGATCAAATATTTGTACGATCTGCAGGTAGTTGTTCCGGGTCTGGGTGTATTGTGTGTGGAATTTGTGTTTGTAAATGCACCCACGACACAGGAGAAATCCTAGAGTGGGGCAAGGTTTAAAAAAAACAAAAAAGAAAACACTGCGGTCACCCATCCATAGGCCGACCGGGCCAAGGGTTGCTTAACTCACCATTTTACCGATCAGTCAGTGCAACTGCGTATGAGCGCGTCAAATATAAGTCCAGCTGACAACTATGTACAATTGTATCGCCATTCGAACACGTAAGTGTGCGTCAACGCGCGTTCCATATGAATGTAGCCTAAATTGCTACATCAACGGTTACTGAGGTTACGTCACGTAATGATTGTCATCGTCATCGGTAAAGTGGGTGTGGAATGATGTCTCTGTATACATAACAGGCATGACACTGGAATAATGACGTATGTCTCTGTACATGTGGTGATTGGGGGGTACAATAGACATCTTCGTAAGAGTTCCAATGATCGGTCATAGACACTGCCTTATCACCGCGATTGGCTGGGCGATTTGTAATCGCTGTGTGTTGATTTTAGTACCTAGTTGGCTGCTGTATATGCCAGAGAATAGTCTCTAGATATAACTATATTTGCCTTTTAGGAACATGAGCGGGAAGGGGGTTCCCTATCCTTCGCTGGAAGCCACATGAAAATAATTGTACCATTAAAATTGTAAAAATAAAATGTATTATGTTCTTTTAAACTAAAATTATTATTGCTTATTATTACACTATTTAACAATCTAAAAACCCTCCTTTAATGACTTGTGTATGCCTATTACTAATCTTCTAAAAATAGAAGCAAATGTATTTGCGTGTTATATCATAAAAAATTATACATCAAGGAAAATTTTCGTTAATTATGTGAATCATTTTGTTAGGAAAGTTTGTGGACTGACTCACGAGTCCATCGCGATACGATTTCAAATAACAAGTCCACGTTAGCCCACTAGTGAACATTAATTTAAAGATTGTCTTTAAATAAATCACTTTCTGATTTTCCGAAGATCTATGCTCAAAGATAGAATATTGGTGGGCTTAGCAGAGAGTGTGTCACACAGTTTATATAAGTCAGTAGAGACAGGTGCTCGCCAGATAAGTGCGCTGTTTACCGTCTAGAATCATCTAACACTATTGTATTATATCACATCAATTCACTATATAATTATTATTACATAAGTGAATATAAATTATAAGTGTTTAGATTTTAGTGTCGTAAATATTTTGTAAGTATCTTAAATTTAAAAACTACATTATTTTACAGACCTTATCTAATTCTCGATAATAGCTAACAAAATCGAATTATATTTATTAATTCATTTTAATGTTGATAAATTATTTGAAATTTATCGTAAAAATGTAGTTATTCAATAAACAATTACGAAGTTTTATTTCTAGTCGGCAATAAACTGATTAAATAAAGTTAGATTTTCGTTGCAATTATTTTAATCAAATAATGTTTTGTAAGTATTCGAAAGTATAATCTAAATTTTTGTTATTAATTTAATAAAACTACTAACCTTATCAATCTCGAGAGCACAAAACACACGATAAAATATAAAAATACAAAAATGCTTGAGCTGTGTTCCGTTTGGTAGTACTGACAGGAGTATGGATCAAATTCATTTCGCACCCTTATATATGCTCCGGTCTTCATTGGAGTAAGTACTTAGTGGTTTCTCACCGATCGCTTTCGCGGGTTAATTTTCTCAGGATAGGTATGTTACAACGGAATATTTTCTTTTGGAATAGGGTTTTTTTTCATTTGCGTTCCATTTTTCGATAAGACTGTCGAGGAAATTCGTAGCAATTTTTCACTAAACAAAACAAGAAAATGTTATAGATATATGAACGTTTTCCTATGATTTGAATTTCCATATTTTGCATATGCACTACAAACGATATTCTAATTTTTTTATTTTTTATTTTTAACGTTATCATGTTCTAAAAACTTTACAGATTAGATTTATAAACATTTTGTTCCGTTTAATTTCAAATATGTTCCCATATCCGACTCGCCCGTGACTAATTCAGAAAAAATAGGGTAATCGCTATCAATTATATTTAATTAGAACTTTACTAAGAAATATTAGTCCCGGCCGGGTTTCCCGCACATCCGACATCTGTGACATCGTCTGAATAGTTATTTTGCCTCGTTGCTTGGCAACGGATGACACGGTGATCTTACAATAAAATTGGTAACAAAATTTTTTGGTGGCAACAGTTTTATATTATCATGAAACTATAAAACTGACAGACAAGATGTCGTGAATTCGATCTCTGACCATTGTTGTGAAACCTCTCCTATCACAAACATTTAGCTTAGTTGGTAAAATATCTATCTATTTATCTAAATCTTCACCTCGCTTCACCATCGGAGTCGTAAAAGGCGACTAAGGGTCGATATAAAGAGGGTGGGCAGCAGTATACTCCTGTGTTAATGATAATATACTGTAATAACCAATACGCTCGCCAAGCGTGGTGATTATGACAATATCCCCAATGGCCAACTGTGGTGATTATTGGGAAGCCCCTGCAGCAGTGTTCCGCTAATGTTAACGGGCTGATGTGTATCTGTCTGCGTGTTTAGAGTAGAAGGCATGCTGCCGCAGTGACTGAGCGATTGATTTTATTGTAAGTGTATTGTTGTGGTCTAAGTATTTGTGCATGCCGCCCGCAACCAGCGACTCCCAGCTACCACCGGGACGTCTGTACATCTGTCTGTGCATCTCGAGGCCATACACACGCTGCATTTTCCGTATTTTAATACTTATGTCTGTGTGGTGCCGGCTACGAATAGCACCAACCCATCTCATCTCGTGGGTGTCGTAAATGGCGACTATGGGATTACGGAGGATGGTCAGCAGCGTCCTTCGAGTAAATTAACAACTGAACCGCAATCGCCAACCTTGCCAACAATGAGCACACAACACACCCATGTCGGTCGTTGTAGTGATCTTTGGGGGAGGCCTGTGTCCAGCAGTGGACTTTGGGTATTCGGCCGAAATGAAAAAAATGATGATGAATACTTACCGACATTTTTTCACTTTATAATCATCATCAAGTCACAAAGGACGTCCACTGCTGAACAAAGGCCTCCCCCATAGATTTCCACAACGCATCCAAAGAATCCCAGCGATTGACCTTCATCAGGTCGTCTGCCCACCTCGTTGGGGGTCGTTCCACGCTGCGTTTTTCGGTGTGCGGTCTTCATTCGAGAACGTTTTTGCCCCAACGGCCATCAGTTCTACGAGCAATGTGCCCTGCCCATTGCCACTTCAGTTTACTAATCCTTTCAGCTATGTCGGCAACTTTGGTTATTCTACGGATGTCTTCATTTCTGATTCAATCTCGTGGTGAAATACCAAGCGTAGCTCTCTCCATAGTTCGCTGAGTGACCTTGAGCTTTCTTATGAGGCCCATGGTGAGTGACTACGTCCCAGTCCCATATGTCATCACAGGTATTGATTTAGTTTATTTTTCGCTTACGATTTGTAAACTACAAGGACAAAAACAATTGAACAAAACACTGAGTTTCTTTTAGCATTTCGCTTAAGATGTAGCTATATTGTGATATGTCTTCTGTCCCTTTTATAATTTTTGAGTGTCGTCTTATTATTGTTACGAGTAAAAGTATCTGGGGACCTAACAACTGAATAAATTATTTTATTGAATGTTATCCTTTCATTTTTTTTAATACTGTTGCCCTACGCTAGGTTAGAAGGGCATCCCCGGGAAGTGCCTGGGGGGGCGACCTTTTTACAGTCGCCTTCCCTGTGCTAGAGGGGGTGACCGCCTAACAGTCATCCCCTCCGTGATGTGCCTAAAGGCGTGGTACCAATGGGCGGCTCTAGTGTGATCTTACGAGGACCTGGAGCCCCCCTTCGGTACCGAAGATGACCGCTCCAGTGGTTTTAGCCGGTAGGAGTCCGGCATACCCCTTCACCCTTCCCCGGGGCGAAGGAAGTTCCATGTAGAATTTCCACTGGACATCAATAAAAAAAATAAAAAAAAAGGCTCAAAGGCGGGGGACCTCTGGGTTCGCGGGTGCGTCGATTGGGGAATCTGCGTGCCCACACCGCAGCACAGCGCATAGAGACGTTTCGGGGGATCCTTTACAATCCCCCCAGAGATGTGCCTATAGGCGTGGTACCAGTAGGCGGCTCCAGTGTGATCATATGAGGAGCCTCCCTTAGATGCCGAAGATACCGCTCCAGTGGTTTTAGCCGGTAGGCGTCCGGCATACCCCTTCGCTCTTCCCGGGGCGAAGGATGTTCATGAAGAATTTCCACTAGGCACCAGTAAAAAAAAAGGTTAGAAATGTACTGTGGTTAGTGAAATTACTGGGTAAAACAGACTAAATAACCTCACGTCTCGAGTTGACGAGCGCAGTAAGATGCCTCGCTGGGCTAGTCCTGGGTAGCATTCTAATTGTTATGGGCAGTCGTGTCGCTTATCACCAGGCGAATGACATGCTCGACTTTTTTTTCTCCTTTTTTTGTTGGCCTTCACGCTTAAATTCTATATCTGGGAAATGTGGTTGCTTAACCGGTCATTTCTGGCGAAGCCAAAAGAGGCATCCAGCCAGGCTTAAAATTAATATAAAAAACTAAGCAACTTTCGCTAAGGGCGCCCCCAGCGGGACACGGACCTCGGCTTAGGGCGTTGCTGGGGATAACCTATTGTTTTGGGCACTGCTGGACACAGGCCTCCCCCACAGAGGTCCACAACGACCGATATGGATGTGTTGTGGGCTCATTGGGGGGTTTTGCCATAATCGCCACGCTTGGCAGACGGGTTGGCAATCGCAGTTGAGTTGTTAATGTACTCGAAGGACGCTGCTGCCCATCCTCCGGCTAATCCCTTAGTCGACTTTTACGACACCCATGGGAGTAGATGGGGTGGTGGTATTCTGAGCCGGCACCACACGGCTAAAAATACATAAAAGGATGCTGCTACGAAATCTCTGCAAACCCTACGTCGAGTTTCGACATCCACACCAAAAACAAGATGGCCCATTCTACGCCGGGAACTATCCGGTCAAAACTAACTGACGTAGCACGGACATCATAAAGTTTAATTTATCGCATCACGATCGTGCTCCTGCGCAATACTTGTGCACGTCATAATAGTCGCTTGCTATCAAACGCGTGTGCCTCAGTCAGGACGAGCCTCCAACAGTCATAGTCAACAAATAGGTTAACTTACAACGACTGTTATTGTAAACTCAGTAAAATATTTATGCTTTTCATGTAATTTAGAACAGAAAGAACGAAGGAAAGAAATATTTATTTCTATGCGCGATTTATTTATTTATTCTTAATGTGCAATAGTGTACAAAGGCGGTCTTAAGGCCATAGACATGCTCTACCAGACGACCTTTGGCTGATGTAGAGACAACAACAAGGTAGATCCAACAACAAAATAAGAGTGAGAGATATAGATGCGATGACATATATTTACACAGAATAGAAAATTACAAATATATGTAGAAACTTGTGAGTGCCTCCCTCCGTGTTTCCTTCCCAGTTAGCTCAACTAGGAGGCTCTCTCCACGGCAGCAAGTAACGGAGTTCAGTTATTGTGATTCAATGAAACGTAGCATATATATTGTTATATAGGTATATTGATATTCACAACTTCAACACTTCATGCTGATGTGATTGTAGAAATTTTAAAATATAGCTTACTATCACAATATTAATAATAAGTAATTGTAATATTGCAGGAAACTATTTGTCAGAGCGACAGCTGTATGTTGAACCACTAGCGTTCAGAATCGAATGTAATGTGATAATAATCAAAATATGAACGATTCGACACCACAATACTAAACTCGAATTTTGATTTGAATAAACAAAATCATGAATTGGACAGTGATAGAGAGAGATAAAAGGTATGAAGTCATGAAAGAGGTTGATTGAAATGAAGATGAAGGATGACTTCGTCACTAACTTACCTAAAAAATACATATTTAATATTAAATATGTATTTTATATATATATATATATATATATATATATATATATATTAAATATGTATTTTTTATATATATATTAAATATGTATGTATGTAAAAAATACATATTTAATATTAAATATGTATTTTATATATATATATATATATATATATATATATATATATATTAAATATGTATTTTTTATATATATATTAAATATGTATTTTTCTTCTTCATCTTCATTTCAATCAACCTCTTTCATGACTTCATACCTTTTATCTCTCTCTATCACTGTCCAATTCATGATTTTGTTTTTTTTATATATATATATATATATATATCCTAGATACAATCCATTTAACGCAAAACAACACAACAGACATCATCAAAATAATCACTCTATAAATATTTTAAAATCTAAATAAAACTAAGCAAACAAGTTACTATTTGACAATTAGTTCACAGATAGTCATAATTTCTGAATGATGAATGATTTCTGGTGTGATTATTTTCAAGTCCAAAAATATTGCAGAAATCCTATGTAAGATTTTTATGCCTGAGAGTCAATTGTCGTAATTAGCAATGTTCAAAATATAATATTCAAAATACGGCACGGTTGGTGCAGTGGCTGATACAGTCGGCTGCTGCGCTCCGGGTCGTAGGTTCGATTCCCACACGGAACAAATATTTGTATGATCTGTAAACGCAATCTGTAAACGCACCCACCGTCACAGGAGAAAAGTGTGGGGCAAAGTAAAAAAAAAACGAATAACGTAAAACGAGAACTTATATTGTGATGAGTTCTAAAATGGATCGATTGTTGATCATAGCCAAAAATGTATTCTGGTAACATTTGAAACAGATAAAAATTCACATTAAATAAACGGCACAATTGACACTACAATAACTAGATTGAGATCACACTGAAATCTGATTGAACTTTAAACTTTTGGAACAGAATACCAATTTTTTGTCAATTCTTCATTTAATCTCAGTTCGGTCATAGTGTAAATGAATTACAAGAACTCGCCCACTGATGATAATATTTTCTGAAGTTTACGCGAATAGCATCCATTGAATTGAATTAGCTTACGGAAGTATATCGCGTTTAATTCATTCATTCTATGTACTTACGTACAACATCTATACGTGCAACGTGCAGCCCTAGCATATACAATTATTATATTATTAATACACAAATATATGAAATACAAAATGAAATAAAACAATATTATATTGTTCTATCCTATATACTCACACTTGTTCATAATTATACCTGAAAAAATCATACGTGTAATACACAATTAGGCAACACCTGTGTACCATAATTTCATCATTTCGGCAGAATAAAGTCCACTGCTGGACAGGCCTCTCCCAAAGATCACCACAACAACCGATATGGGTATGTAGTGTGCTCAGTGGGGGGTCTTTCCATAATCGCCACGCTTGGCAGACGGGTTGGCGATCGCAGTTGAGTTGTTGTGTGCTCGAAGGACGCTGCTGCCCATTCTCCGGTTTATCCCTTAGTCGACTTTTACGACATCCACGGGATGAATTGGGGTGGTGGCATTCTGAGCCGGCACCACACGGCATACACCTTTGTATAGTGGAACATAAATGCATGCACGATGAATGTATAAATTAAAATACTATTCTTGATTCACTCGACGTTTCCAACACTTTGCAGCGTCCGTGGTCACCGATGTTGACGATAAATAATTGAATTGAATTGAATAGCCCTGTGGTTCTCAGATAGCGCTATATGCCCGTAGATTAGTTTATGAATTTATTTCATATTTCGGAGTTACAATAATTTATTTAAGGCTAATATTATAAGTTAGGACTGATACCAAGAGGACGGGCAGTGGCAACATCCCTCTCAGAATGATTTTAAATCTTCAACAAATCACCATCAACGTTCCTTGCGTGTCTCTCTGTGGAACGCCACTTAAGCGAGTTACAGAATTTAAATACCTGGGACACGTTGACCGAGCATCTTTGTGATGATCACGATACAGAGAGAGAGAACGCAGGGCCTAGCGCCCTATAACAGTATTCTGAGAATCCTTGCTGATAAAATTGATAGCCCATTTATTAAATATTGGTCGGGGCTGCACAGTCATAATTGTGCAGTTTACTATATTATATAACTATCGCTAAGTATCTATATGGAGTGTTTCTCTCAAATAAAAAGTTATTATTATTATTATTTCATTACCAATAGCACTCATATTTCATTCATATATATATATTACAAGGAAACATTAGCATACTGCTTCAACATGTCACGACGCGTCTAAATATCCTGCGGTATACGTCAGGCTGGAGCAGGACGCGCATTTTGACTGAACGTATATTTGTTCTTCTACAGCGAGAACTGCTATTAACACGAAATCCAAGTTACCATTTTTACAGAGCTCTTGAGCGTGGACATACCGAATGGTTTAAACAATTCAGTGGCATTCTTCGGCATCTGCCCCGAGATCTGTCGACACGGTACGGCATCCCGCGGCATTCCAATGAATACGCTGTGGCGTGCCGTGCCATCCCGTCTTGTCGGTGAGTGAGCGGAGGCCATAAGGGAGCGAAACATTTCAAATGAAAATAATATTAGGGTAACTGCCTTATTCTCTAACTAGCACGAGAAAGACGAGAAGGCGTGTGAGATTCCGCAAACTAAAGGTTGCTACCCCTCAACCGACGCACCGGTGATGCAATATTATTTTGCATGATTGCATTGAAGTCTCTGCGAGCCTCTGCAAATAAGCCTAATGCACTGCAGAGGCGAGGCAGACCCAACAGTACCTTAAACCATTATTGTAGCCCTGTTGTTGGGGCTAAAACTGGAATAATAGATGGCTGTGCCATAGGCAAAGAGCGCCAATTTGTTCAGTATCTTAGTCGACTTTTACGACATCCACAAGAGATTAATACAATTAATACAATATCATGTAGCTAATAATACAACAACTTACATACGTACAATTAATATGTATGTAACATACAACAAAATGATGTTGAAAAATATATTTTATTTAATGAATACTAATAAAACATTGAATTAACAAATACGGCAATACTTATAATTCAACAATGAATAATACGTCTTTAGAATAGGAACCTGCGGGCATTGGAATAATGTAATAACAACAAATAGAATATAAAATTAAAGTAAATAAGCAGCTCTTCCTCTCTCCTACTAAAGTATGCTATGCCCAACAGGGTCCATAATTGATCCATAGATTTAACCTACCAGCTGTTTTTAACTTTACATAAGGAATGCAGTAAAGAATTGAATTAGATGGAGTATTAATCACATGTCCATTGATAGAGCAACCGATATTTGCGTATTTTTACATTTAATATCACAATAAGTGTGTCGATAATGTTGTTATAATTTGTCATTTTCATTATAATAAATAAATAAATAAACCATATAACAAAACAAAGTAATTATTTTTGGGGACTACCTCATAATATCAGCCATAAGACATCCACTGCTAAACAAAGGCCTCCTCCATGGATTTGCACAATTGTGCGTCATATTGGGGGGAATTTTCCAGTACTCACCACGCTTGCAGGCGGGTTGTTGAGCGCAGTGTGGCAACTACCCTCTGGTTTAAAGTAACTAAGTCACCTGTTACGACATCCACGGGAGATGGGGAGATGGAGTAGTGCTCCTTAACCGGACACCACACGGGGCCACCTTTCATAATGAAATAACAAAACACTAATGACCTGCCCTACTAATGGTGTCATATCCGTCACCGGTCAAATAGTTATGCATTACACGTTCCGACTGTTCTTAGAGGTGATAATATTCAAGTTTACATGGGTAAAAGTAGATCTCCAGAATACGCTATTGTCCTATAAGGTGAGAGGCCGTTTGACTGAACTATATGTATATAAATTTACTTATGCAAGTAGCAGTCCCAGTCTAAGTGCTAAGCAAATTGGTATTTTAAATGAGTACGGAGGGGGCTCTCAGGATGTTTACATAACTCTTTAGCATATTGAGTTGTTAAATAAGAGTGATGATATATGGAACAGAGACGTGGTCACTCACAATGGGCCTCATTAGAAAGCTCAAGGCACTCAGCGAGCTATGGATAGAGCCATGCTTGGTATTTCTCTACGAGATCGAATCAGAAACGAGGAGATTCGTAGAAGAACTATAGTTGTCGACATAGCTGAAAGGATTAGTAAACTGAAGTGGCAATGGGCAGGGCACAATGCTCGTAGAAATGATGGCCGTTGGGACACGAAGGTTCCCGATTGGAGACCGCGCACCGGAAAACTCAGCGTGGGACGACCTGCAACGAGGTGGACAGACGACCTGGTAGAAAATCCGTGTGATGTCCGGATTGAGAATATAGCATCACTCCATCTGCTCCCGTGGAGGTCTTAAAAGGCGACTAAGGGACTCTAAACCAGAGGGGATGGGCAGCAGCGTCCTTTCTGTGGAACAGTAGCATTCTGCGCTCACCAACCCGCCTGCCAAGCGTGGTGAGTACTGGAAAATTCCCCCAATATGATGACACAATTGTGGAAATCTATGGGGGAGGCCTTTGTTCAGTAGTGGACGTTGTATGGCCGATATGATGAAGGAAAATCACACGGTTTTTTGTGAGGCATATGTGAGGGAGGCTCCAAAGGATCCAACACGTCCGTTCCTCATACCAGCCAAAGGACTTCCACTGTCTCCCCGCACTGCATCTATCGTCATTTTGACAGTACCCGTAGTACCAGTACCAGTAGGATTGGTACGCAGGTTGGTGACAGAATGGCTGCAGTTCCACAGAAGAGACGCTGCCTATCCCTCTAGTTTAGCATCTTAGTCACCTTTTACGATAACTACGTGAGGAGTGTGGTGCATCCGTGTGGTACCGGCTACGAATAGCACCAACTCGTCTCATCCCGTGGGAGTCGTAAAAGGCGACAGTGGGATTAGCCACAGGATGGGCAGTAGCGTCCTTCGAGTGCATCAACAACTCAACTGCGATCGCCAACCGCCTGCCAAGCGTGGTGATTATGGCAAAACCCCTCAATGAGCACCCACCACACCCATGCCGGTCGTTGTGGTGATCTTGGGGGAGGCCTGTGTCCAGCAGTGGACTTATTCGGATGAAATGAGGACGTGAGGAGATGGTAGTGGTGCTTTATTCTTGATACGGATACGGAGAATTGTTGTCTAGAATGTATTGGAACACTAACCAGGGCTCTCCATGGTTGCACTGTAGAATGACAATCACTGATTCTCGTTGGGGTGTAGGAATTTTCATATAATATTTTACATTGAATACTAGCTGGGACCCGTGGTTTCACCCGCGTTTAGTGTAAAAGAAATTTAGAGTCCTTCGACATAGACAGTTGACATAGAATATATATATTGGATTTCAAAGCTTTTTTTTGCGCGGAACCCTTATTATTTTTCTTAAATAAAAGTAGCCTAAGTTATTCCTTATAACATCAGCTATCTGGTAGTGAAAGTCCCGTCAAAATCGGTCCCGCCGTTTCGGAGATTACCCGGAACAAACAGACAGACAGACAAAAAAATTAAAAATTGTTTTTTGTTATAGGTACCGTATATACTTTCATATTAATTTAGTAAAAAGCTGTTATTTTGACATTACAAACAGACACTTATTTTATTTATTTGTATAGATTTTTGTGGACTGCACAGTACAGGAGTCAGTCGTAAGATGTTTGCTTCGGCGGGATCCCTGAGACGGCTTTGAAATTTCCTCCCTATTACCAATTAAATTGCGCTAGAACAATCTCTCCTGCTTCCAATCCGCGACTATGCTGATGCTAGCTGTCTTGATCTCACCGAGAGCCAGTTCGATTAACTTGAGCTTTTTCTAAACCTTTGTATAAGATTTTTATTTGGCCTACGCAAATATGGTCATATTTCTGAATTTCGTTCTAAACTCAAATGGCTACCTATTTGCTTTCGCCAGAATACGCATATTCTTTCAATACTGTACAATGTACTCATCAACCCTTCTACCCCCTTTTACCTTAAATAATGTTTTGAGTTTCTGAGTGACACACAAGTTCCTGAGATCATCAGAGAATTTGACATTAAAAATCCGTATGCATTCCACTAATTTTTTTGACAAGTCGTTCACCACTCTAGCTGTTCCACTGTGGAATGCATTACCACTTCCTGTGAGACGTGAAGATCACACTAGAACCATTATATAGATTGGTGCCACGCCTTTAGGCGCATCTCGGATGACTGTAAAGCGGTCGCTCCCTCTAGCGGAGGGCAGGTGGCTGTAAAAAAGGCCGCCCCAGGCACTTCTCGGGGAGGATTGTAAAGGATTCCCCCAAATCTCACTGCGCGATGTGCTGCGCACACGGCGGCACGTGACCACGTGCGCGCCACCGTCTTCCCGGGGGTCACTCGGTATGAGCACACATACTCCCCAATCTGCGTGCCCGTGACCCCCGAGAACTTGCTATTCCTTACTTATTCTTCTTCATTATAATAAAACACTTTTAAACGGATTCTGTCGCGTATATTTTGATTTTTGATTTTCCTGACGTTTCGAATACTTTGCAGCATTCGTGGTCGCAGGATGACTAAGGTGACAGGCGTCGTTACAGATTTTAAAAAGTTATTTTATTTTATCTACCGTACAATTTTAATCAAAAAATTAGTTTCGATGCACGCAGTAATCACTCACAGTGTCTTGATGTTTCTTAGTGCGGTATCTTGTTTGGGACTTTATTATTTTAATGACTGGATTCCAAACAGGTGGTACCTGCCAACCATCTTCTCTATTAAAATTAGGATGTTTTTTAATTTCAATAGCCTCACGAAACATTCTAGGTACATATCGGTTCTCTTTCGCGAGTACTTGAGGTTGATCAAAACGAAGATAATGGTTTGGTTTGCCTAAGGCATGTTCACACACTGCAGACTTTGTGGAGCGTCTATGCTTGACGTCAGCTATATGTTCTTTTATTCGGGTGGCTATGCTACGCTTTGTTTGCCCTATGTATGATAAACCACAATCACAGTCAATCTTGTAGACCCCTGCATCTTGTAAGGGTATGTGACATTTCACTGGTTTGAGAAGTTGGCTGATCTTCTTGTGCGGCTTGAAATAGGTTTTTATAGAAGCACGCTTTAAGATATGACCAATTCTGTCCGTGACTCCCTTAATAAATGGTAAAACAGCGGGCCGTCGATCAACCGTGGTGGGTTTCGGGCGGCTTCTGCGACGGGGATGTGGAGCTTTCAAATTGTTATTTTGAAGAACTTGCTTCACATGGTTAAGCTCCCCTGCCAGGTGGTCGGCGTCGCAGATGCCGTGTGCTCTCTGTAACAAAGATTTGGCCACAGTAGCTAACTGACAAGGATGGTGGTGAGATTCACCGTTAAGGTACCTGTTTGTATGGGTAGGCTTTCTATACACAGTGTGGCTAACAGAATGATCTGGATTATGGATGAGAAGTATGTCAAGAAAGGCTAAGCAATTGTTATCCTCCAATTCCATAGTAAATTGAATTTTACTGTGTATTGAATTTAGGTGTTTTAGGAATGCAGAGACCCTATTGTGAGACAAGATGGTAAATGTGTCATCTACGTACCGTTTGAACATCTTTGGTTTAGCCGGGGCTGTCATCAGTGCTCTCTCCTCAAAGTCCTCCATGAAAATATCGGCGACTACAGGAGAGACCGGTGAACCCATGGCCACACCGTCAGTTTGTAGGTAAAACTCATTGTCCCATTCTTCTTCATTATTCTTATTTACGGTTTTATATACATGTACAATATTTATTTGTATAAATCATTTATTTATTGATTTTATGGTACTAGCATGTATTTAATCATTTAATTTGTGTAATTTAAAACATTTACAACTTTGTACATGTACACCTAGACTGCCCGTTATCTCTTTCCTATTTCTCAAATCCATCCAAAGGTTGTCTGAAAGAGATCGCTGTATGCGATAAGATTGTACATTGACTATTATAACCATTGTATTTTTCCTTGTTTTTGTTATGTGGTGTACGATAAATTAATAAATTAATAGTAATGTCTTAGGTTTTCGCGATTATTACACATTATAATAAAACTATTTTACACCACACCACACAAAAAAACATCAAGACACTGAGAATGATTACTGCGTGCATCGAAACAATTTTTGATTAATTTTGTACGGTAGATAAAATAACTTTTTAAATCTGTAACGACGCTTGTCACTTAAGTCATCCTGCGACCACGAACCCTGCAAATGCAAAGTGTTTGAAACGTCAGGAAAAACAAAAATAAAAGTCAATAATACACGCGATTTAATCTTTAAAGCGCGCGTTTAAAATTGTCTTATTATAATTAATAAATTAATAATTTATGGAATGGAAAGTGCCATGAATAAGACTAATGCAATGTATGAATATGAACTAAACACTTTAATTAATAAATGGAAACAACAGCCGATGCTTTTCAACATTTTAGTGAAATCGATTGGTGATTCGCCACTCACAGGACGTGCCCCGCTTTTTCAGCCGGTGGAAATACAACATGTACTTCCTCCGCCTAGTAGAGCGACGGCGGGGCACCTTTTTATTTTTTTATTGGTGCCCAGTGGATATTCTTCATGAACTTCCTTCGCCCCGGGGAAGGGCGAACGAGTATGCCGGACTCCTACCGCGTAAAACCACCGCAGCGGTGATCTGCGGCACCAATGCAAGGCTCCTGGAAAGGAACATCTTGGAGCGGATGACTGTAAAGCGGTCCACACCTCTAGCAATGGGGAGGTGACTTTTAAAAGGACACACCTCAAGGTGCATCTTATTATACATCTTATTATATATAACAGGGAGCAACGGGGTATGATTTCATCATCAAAGACGTCCACTGTTGGATATAGGCCTCCCCAAAGGTCACAACAAAGGAACAAACAATTTGAGTGTGTTTGTATGCTCAATGGGTTTTGCCATATCTACCACGCTTGGCAGACTGGTTGACGATCGATGGATATCCTATCTGAATTAAATGATTTATTATTATTCACATGTATCTCTCTACACGAGTGTATATCCCTCACAAAGGGAACGGAAGTTGTGAATATGCTCGAAGGACGGTGCCTATCCTCCGGCTAATTCTTTTATGACAGCAACGGAATGAGATGGAGTGGCCCTTTGCCTGCAACACATGGTTCAGTTTGTATTGTTTGCATATTAGCTAGTAACTATTACTATTTTAATCCGTGTGTTGTCCGGATTAACAACACAGCACCACTCCATCTCATCCCGTGGATGTCGTCGTGACTAAGGGACTCTAAACCAGATGGCTGGGCAGCAGCGTCCTTTCTGTGAAACAGTAGCCATCAGCCAGCCATCACCAAATCATCATCATCATTTCAGCTGAATAAAGTCCACTGCTGGCCATAGGCTTCTCTCAAAGCTCGCCACAAAGATCGGAGTATGTAGTATGGATGTCGCATTGGGGGGTTTCGGCATAATCACCATGCTTGGCAGACGGCGGGCTGATTAGCTAAAAACAGCGGACGCGATAGCAGCTATCGCGCAGCCAAGGATCCACCGGTGACAAAGCGTCAAAAAATTGGTATTACGTAAGGCATCGCCCGCCTGTCGCTATTGTGGAAGATGCATAGTTACTAGCGCCAGTAGCCACCAGTGGAACTAAAAAGAATGAACGTTTTTAGTTCATTGACTGTCCGACAGAGGCGCGTCAGAGATCTTCGCCTGTTTAGTCGCTATCGGCAAATAGGTAATACCAAATTGACGTTTGAAAGCGGCGTTGGAGCAATTTACGCCTGTTGCAGAGCGTCTGCGACTTAGGTAATCAGCCCGCGGGTTAATGATCGCAGTTGAGTTGTTAATGTACTCGAAGGACGCTGCTGCCCATTCTTCGGATAATCCCATAATCGCCTTTTACGACACCCACGGAATGAGATGGTATAGTGCTATTCGTAGCCGGCACCACAATACCAAATGGTATTTGCCGATACTCACCACGCTTGGCAGGCGGATTGGTGAGCGCAGTATGGCTACTGTACCACAGAAGGGACGCTGCTGGCCATCCCTTTGGTTTATAGAGTTCCTTAATCATCTTTTACGACATACAACGGGAGGAGATGGAGTGGTGCTATATTCTTAATCCGGACTACGATGTACCGATAAAAAAAATACAATATCCTGTTTTTTTAAGAGTATGTAAGTATACATGCCGTGGCCGTGTGGTGCCGGCTCAGAATACCACCACCCCATCTCCTCCTGTGGGTGTCGTAAAAGTCGACTAAGGGATTAATCAGAGGATGGGCAGCAGCATCCTTCGAGTACATTAACAACACAACTGCGATCGCCAACCCGTCTGCCAAGCGTGGCGATTATGGCAAAACCCCCCCAACGAGCCCCAACACACCCATATCGGTCGTTTTGGTGTACTTTGGGGGAGGCCTGTGTCCAGCAGTGGATTTCATTCGGCCGAAATGATGAAGTATACATGGAGTTTCTTGCCCGCTCTTCTCCATAGGAACGGAAATTCTAAATCTTGCACCTCAATTCTTGTATTTTCATGTTTACCTGTAAAACCTTCATCATCATCATATCAGCCAAGGACGTCCATTGCTGAACAAAGGCCCCCCGTCTAGATTTCCACAATGATGTCTTCATTTTAGTCGGTATTCTCCGTGTGGTGTCCGGATTAAGGATATAGCACCACTCCATCTCTCTCCGTGGATGTCGTCAAAGGCGACTAAGGGAAACTAAACCAGAGGGATGGGCAGCTGCGTCCCTTCTGTGGAACAGTAGCCGTACTGCGCTCACCAACCCGCCTGCCAAGCGTGGTGAGTATTGGCAAATACCCCCCAAAATGAAGACACTATGTGGAAATCTTTGGGGGAGGCCTATGTTCAACAGTGGACGTATAAATGGTTGATCTGATGATGATGATAGTCGGTATTTGCCAGTACTCACCACGGGCAGCTGGGTGAGCGCAGTATGGCATTCTTAATCAGGACACCACAAAGTTTCAAATAGATTAATAAATATATTATCTAAAAATAATATTCTGTTATACCCGCTACATTATGCAACCTGTCTTACGATTTTTACAATTCTCGTAACATTGCATCACTTTTATCAACCAAGAATTTTTAATTGACCTATAAATCATTCCTAATAGTTCTTAGTAATTTAAAAAGCGTCAAGAGTTCTATGAAAATTTTTTTTTTGCTTCTTATGACAGTTTTTAGGCGAGGAAAAAGCTTTGGTATGTCTTATAGCTCAAGGAATAAGGTAGACATTGTGACGGCTGATTTTTTCTATATACGTTGATCTTTTTACTCGTGTCGGTTATCACGTAGGGAAAAAAATTGATTACGATCGTCCGAATGAATGGAATACTTGTGCCACGGCGGAATAAAAAATACGAAGGTAAGCTACCTACCTGTGTTTATATGTGTATTATCTAGGAATTGATAGTAAGTTTACTATGAATTCTAATATTGTTTTTTTTATTTAGTTAAGATGACACTTTGTTTTGAAACTATTTGTGGCGTGTTGGAAATAGGGCACCGCTGTCTGAGTGCACACTCTTTGCAACACGTGTAGTCTGAGCATACACGTGTGCTTTCCGAAAAAAGTATACGCCACACTTTCTCCGTCCACAATTATTATCGTAGAAGGCGATTGAGAATCTACTCAGAATATGGGAATCAGCGTACTTCTGTGAGCTGAATATAACGTACGGCGATCACCAATCCCCTGCCAAGTGTGGTGATTATGGCAATTGGCATGACTGATTTTTGTATTGGACATTAGACGGCTATGAGCATTTGATGTTTACGGTATACATTGTGCTAATTATGTCGTGTGGTACCTCAGAGTACCACTATCCTATTTCCTTCCGTGGGTGTCGTAAAAGTCAACTAAGGGATTAGCCGGAGGATGGGCAGCAGCGTCCTTTGAGTACATTAACACCCCAACTGCGATCGCCAACCCGTCTGCCAAGCGTGGTGATTATGGCAAATCCCCCCATTGGGCCACAATACACCTATATCGGTCGTTGGGGTGATCTTTGGGGGAGGCCTGTGTCCAGCAGTGGACTTCGTTCGGCCGAAATGATGATGATGATTGTGCCTAACTTCTAGTCCCTCTAGGCTTGCTTTGAGTAGGTAGTGTCGCAATGTCAAAAAACAGGCGTTTGGGGTGAACGCCGGGAATGGGAGTGGTACGATTGCGCAGATTATAGAAACTCAAGAGGAATGTTTGGCGAAAGGTATATGATAGATTGCACATAACTTCATACGGTTTCTAAAAGGTTTTTTCGTTTCAAACCCTACGACAATCTGTACTTAGAACCAGGGATTCTTCAATACCATGCATGAAGGAAAATAAGATTGATGAGTTGAAGCCTGCTTCAGGAGCTTAAATTTCATAAGAGTCTACAGGCAATATCAGCTCACTTTTGGTCGAAGGACATCTTCTGTTTTTTTTTAAAACGTTGCCCCACACTAGGATTTCTCCTGTGTCGTGGGTGCGTTTACAGACAAGAATTTGACACACATTACACCCAGACCCGGAACAACTACCTGCAGATCATACAAATATATGTTCCGTGCGGGAATCGACCCCACGACCCAGTGCGCAGCAGCCGACTGTATCAGCCACTGCACCAACCGTGCCGTTTCTGCCATTCTGACATTCTTCGGTTCATTCTCGAAAACAAAATAATGTATTCAGTCATTTAGGTCATAACAGACACTTTTGACACGTTGCCTATCCTCTTACAATCAACCCTTAGTCGCCTTTTACGACACCCATGGGAGAGGGGTGGTCTTTTCTTAGTCGTAAACGACACGGAAGCCACATATGGTGAAAAGAACAAGCGCCATTCGCACCAATAGTAGATTTTTGAGTTTTTTGTTTGTTTTGTTTTGAGTTAGATGTTTCACCCCGTGGGTGTCGTAAAGGGCGACTGTGAGATTATCCGGAGGATGGGCAGCAGCGTCCTTCGAATGCATTAAAAACTCAACTGCAATCGCCAACTCGCCTACCAAGCGTGGTGATTATGGCAAACCTCCCAATAAGCACACAACGCACTCAGACCGGTCATTGTAGCGATCTTTGGTAGAGGCTTGTGTCCAGCAGTGGACAGTCGGCTGAAACGATGAACGTCTGAATGAAATAATGGCGGAACCCTCATAGGATCACTCGTGTGTGTGTCTGTCTGTCCGTCTGTCACAGTCAATTTGCTCCGAATCTACTGGATCGATTAAGTTGAAATTTAGTACGCATATGGATTTCTGCGGCTTAAACATGGACGTGTAACGTAAATAAACGAATTTTGAATATAGAAGCCACTTCCGGAGAGAAAACTGGAAAATAAGAATTAAAGTTTCGCGAACTGTACCGTGTAATATATCACATTGAAGGCCTTGTGGTGAGGGTCTCAAATATACATTATTATAATTTAAAAATAATGCTTTGAAATTATTTAGGAAAATAGATAAAAAAATACAAAAAAATTATCTCTTTATCTCCAACACTACTGAGTTTAGAATATAAAAAAAGAACTGAAGATATTTCTTTACTTATATATTACAGGAAAATTTATAAGAAGTCTGAGGTCTTAAAACAACGTGGTAAGTTACATTACATTACATACACTTACATTTGTAATTTGAATGTATGTGGGACCGTGTTTTTCAACTACAATGTTAAGTTTGTTCTTGGGATAAATTAATGATAGATGCAATACCGAACAAAATACAATATATACATGTACTTATCCGTACACCACGGACTACCCCAATATTATTTTTCGTGACTTTCTTGTCCATCCTAAGGTTGTCTAGAAAAGATCGCTTTTAGCGATAAGACCGCCCATTATACATTGTATTCATATTTTAAGTTTTATTTTTAAGATCCAAATGGTGTACAATAAAGTATATTCTATTCTATATTTAGCAATTTTCCTCTAAAATGAGGTCCCATACATACGTTTTAGTTATCACAAACCAAGGGTGAGATTTAAAAAGACATGTAAATTCATTGTACGGGGCCCACTCCACGCGAGTTAAACTCGCACTTGTCCGGTTTTTTAAATGGCGGCATCCTAAATCCTATTTTATGGCTACCAATGCTTCCTTTTTTTCTTTCTACTGGCCAAAAAGAAGGGTATTAAAAATGGTTGGGCCAGGAATTGGTAATGATGACAAATAAAAAAAAGTTAAGATAACATTTTTTGTAGGCGAGCTGCGTACGTGACTTAAGGAACGTATTCAATTTCATTTCGAATGTCATTTCGAATTCCTCGCTACCCTATAAAGTTGTTGGTTTGAAATTTGAATGCTCCTGTTTCTTGTCTATGTAGGTTGTATAATAAGAGAAGCGGATCCATAGATGTCTTCTGAAACTCTCTTTTGAAACGTTGCAGGAAACTCTTGCAGACATTGGGCCCAGAAGAATCGATAGCCAATGGAACAGACGGGTCCTAGAGTGGAGCCCGCGTATGGGCAAACGTAGTGTGGGACGCCCATCGGACGACCTGAAGAAGGTTGCAGTCCGGCTGGATGCGGAATGCTGATGACCAGGTATTATGGCATGCTGGAAGAGGCCTATGTCCAGCAGTGGGCCGATATAGACTGATGATGATGACAGGAGCCCCTGTCCTATCCTATATAAGGTATCATGTTCATAATCCACGATATTTTGCATGGTGTCCTAGTAAATGCTAAACATGATGTACCTTTTTTTTTTTTTTTATTGGTGCCCAGTGGAAATTTTTCCTTCGCCCCGGGGAAGGGCGAAGGGGTATGCCGGACTCCTACCGGCTAAAACCACTGGAGCGGTCATCTTCAGCACGTAAGGGAGGCTCCAGGTCCTCGTATGATCACACTAGAGCCGCCCACTGGTGACACGCCTATTGGCACATCTCGGAGAGGGTGACTGTAAAGCGGTCACCCCCCCAGGGGGATTGCAAAGGATCCCCCAAAGCGTCCCACGGCAGCGCGTGACCACATGCGTGCTACCATCTTCTCTTGGGTCGCTTGGTGTGGGCACCTGATGTACCTACCACACAAAATTAGTTTGACGATATAAATCCGTTTCCTTCTTTTGTGCGATACCGCGCCCGACAGCGATCCGCCTGTTCCGATTGACGTTGCCGACTACCTAAATAACTGATAACCTAAATCGGTCAGCCGACCGGGTCCTCATTATTTATATTTCCTTACCAGGTGCATGTGTATATTACTACAACTTACTAGAACCAGTAAGTATGGAAATGAGCGAGAGAAAAAAAATGTCTAAAAATACAACTGATTTGTTTTTAGATATACCTACATTATCGTCAGTATTGACATAGGCACCATGTAAAATATCGTGGACTATTAAAGTAAGACCTTGTATATCCTATCCAAAAACAATGTAAGAGTTTCTTGCCGGATCCTTTCCGTAGGAATGATAAAGTGCCACCATGGGACTATTTAAAAGAAATTGACTATGATGAAATGAACGAATTTCTAATAAAACGCTTTTACACGGATTACATCGCGTATAATAACATATGTAGGTATATTTTTGTTTTACCTCACACCTCGAACACTTCGTGAGCAGTCAGCCTGTGTTTTATTATAATAAGAATAAAATAATTGCCAAAACCTAAATCATTACTATGAGATGAATGAACCTGTATATAGCTGTAATATCCAGTTTTGACTGCGCGCATAATTAAGGTTGAGAAGCTCTGAGTACGGCATATCGGGATCAACTGCGGATGGTTAACTGTAGACCGACTGGAAGCCCGATGATAGAATGAAGTGATGGTATCAGCTCGTGCAGCTTCCACGTACACCAAATAACAATCTGTAGAAGACTGAAACCTAAAATAGCAAGAAACATGAAAAAATATTTGAATACACATAAAGTTTAAAAACCGACAACGACTTTAAACGCCCTTCAAAAGGTTGTTTACAGACAAGACTTCATTTATGATTAAAATCGGTCTCCCATAGCCGAAGTAACACGCAGTGTATCAAAACGATTAAAAAAAGTTTAAACTTGATATTGACTTTAGACTTAAACGTTATTTTGTTTGCTATTATAATTATTTCGTTTGTAAACATAAAAATTAAATATTTATACAACAATTCAAATTTATAAAAAGTAGCTGACCCGACAGACGTATCCGTATCCAATCTCAATAAATTTATTCAAAAAGCACTTTTCAATTATACCCAAAGTTTTCCAATTTTCCGAACAACTATTTCAATATCTTAATCGGACTATACGGGACATTTAAAAAAATTGCCAAATCTGTCCAGCTGTTCTCGAGTAATGCGCTTACCAACGAACTGCATTTCATTTTTATTTGTATAGATTGCATCTCAATACACGTGACAAAAGTGATACTACTTCGTTTCTGGATACCAGCACCTACAGCATGAAAACAATCGCATACACATGGTTCCACATAAATCGTTGCATTCAAATCATCATCATATCTTTCAAAGGACGTCCACTGCTGAACAAAGGCCTCCCCCACAGATTTACTAAGCGAGCGGTCACGTGCTGCGCGCATCCAACCACTCCCAGCGACCTTCACCTGGTCGTCTGCCCACCTCGTACGAGGTCGTCCCACGCTACGTTTTCTGGTGCGCGGTTGGAGACAAGTAAGCTGAAAGTGGTAATCGGTGGGGCACATCGCTCGGAGAACTGATGGCCGTTGGGGCAGTGAGGTTCTCAAGTGGAGACTATGGAAAATACTGCGTTGGATGGCCTCCAACGAGAAGGACAGAGTCAGTCGTTGGATACGGGCGATATATAACCAGTCGTTGAGGAAGTCTTTCGGGAGGCCTTTGTTCAGCAGTTGACGTCATTCAGCTGATATGATGATGATGATAATTTTCCTCATGATCTCTCCGTGTGGTGGCCGGATTAAGAATGTAGCACCACTCCATCTCTCGATGCTGTAGTAATAAGCGACTAAGAGACTCTTAGAGGGATAGGCAGCAGCGTCACTTCTGTAGAACGGTAGCCATACTGCGCTCGCCAACCCATGAGCCAAGCGTGGTGAGTACTGGCAAATTCCCCCCCAAAATGATGACACAATTGTGGACATCTATGGGGTAGTGTTGTTGCTGTGTGGTGCCGGCTTCGAATAGCACCAACCTATCTCATCCCTTGGGTGTCGTAAAAGGCGCCTATGGGATTAGCCGGAGGATGGGCAGCAGCGTCCTTCGAGTACATTAACAACTCAACTGCGATCGCCAACCCGTCTGCCAAGCGTGGCGATTATGACAAAACCCCCCAATGAGCACACAACACACCCATATCGGTCGTTGTGGTGATCTTTGGGGCAGGGCTGCGTCCAGCAGTGGACTTCATTTGGCCGAAATGATGATGGCCTTTGTTTAGCAGTGGATGTTTTTCGGCTGATATGATGATGCTGATGATAGTATCTATGTCAAAATGAGAAAAATGGTTGTATGTCCATATTATGTTAAATAGATAATAAATGGGTCAGTCCATGTGAGATTTATATCTGCTACATGTACCCATGATACTGGCGAAATCGTAGTGTGGGCACGGTCTTTGAAAACAAATACTCTATACTTATTATTTATCAAAACCAATTGCCGTATGGTGCTAAGAATAGCAACGCCCCATCTCGTCCCGTGGGTGTCGCAAAACACGACTGAGGGATTAGCCGAATGATGGGCAACATCCTTCGAGTGCATTTACAACGCCAACCCGCCTGCCAAGCGTGGCGATTATGGCAAAACAACTCAATGAGCACACAACACGAACATAAACCGGTAGTGATAGCAATCTTTGGGAGAGGCCTGTGTCCAGCAGTAGACCTATTTTCGCCTAAAATATCTAATTGAAAAAAGTGACATCTGAGCAAATTTAAATATATTGTCAAATTGGATAACAGAAAACTGCGATTGATGGGTAAAGCCACTCCCATTTTCCCTTAAGGTCCACATATTTGGACTTCTACATCAAATTATGCGATGTGTTGAAAAAATATGCTACTAATTTTAAATTTAACTGCGACACTTTAAATGTTAAATTCATATTTCTCCTGACCTAAATATATTCAGTTTCAATACAAACTGAAGTTCAAAGCACTACAAACGGTGGTAGTTGCGAACCAGGTCGCAGTTCGGTGTCCTCTAGTCCTTGGTTATGTAAAATATAAATGGATATTGGATAAAAGATAGAAACAAACCGCTTTGACGAAATGAATTTTGAGTTCAATAATCTATTTTTCTCCTATGACGGACGTTGAGAATTGTCAGAAACTGGAAAGTATTTTATTAGGATATCGGTTTCTGGTTGGTTGAGGATGTCAGGTGAGACTTGTCTCCCGCCACACATTCCCAACCACTGCAACTCCTGTAAGCCAGGACCTACAATGGTGACCACTGAAAAGAACACCGACCAATGAAGCTCGGTGTGTCCCAGAGAAATTCATAATTGTCTTGGGACCCGCAACGATATAAATCAGAAAAGAATAAAATAATAGTTTAAAAAACTAAAAAAACACGCTGACACAAAAAAAACAACTGAGTGCCCGAAAGAGCAAGTCTGGAACTGCACGCATACGTAGTTCGCGCACTAGCTCTGTATCTCTTACTCGCATGCAAAGGATGCGGAAAGAAATTAATTAATCCTGGCAAATCTAATTAGGATAATCGGATATTTTGATCGGATTATTGCATTGTCATCGACCTTTGACAGGTGTGCAAAGTTTGAATCAAATCTGATCGTTCAAAGTAGGGCAAAATCGAGCTCAAAGGAGTCGGTTACAAACAAACATACATACAGGTGAAGCTAATAAAAGCGTGTTAAAAAGGAGAAGTAAGAAAGAATATACGTTCCACTTCCCTCTGTAGCAAGCAGGAGACAAATACTATAGGCCATAGGCACAATAATTGGGAGTGTATAACTAGGATAAGCCTAGTTGCCAAGCACCACGGGTACACAAATGTTTATAAATAGTTAATTACGGGTCCTATGTTGTGAGCTATTGTGACTGATTCCAATAGTAAGTATGGCAAAAACGCCTGAACGCACGGAAATTACTTCCAGTTACAACAAGGTCTGTACAGTAAACAACTCCGGATGTGACTTGCAAGCTGTCAAACATAGTATTGGGTTCATCTTGTCAAAGAACACGGTGTGTGTGAATATGATGTGCAGACTGTTCATATTCACAGTCCGGTGTAGAACATTTACAGAATGGTGAGACAACAAGCTTGAAGCTAAATAATCTACTCTTAAAGTTACCATGACCGGTGTCAGGTGAGAGTCAGTTTATGTGTGATTCTGATATTGTGTTGCGCAATTACACACACACACACGCATTAGCCTGTAACCATCCACTGCTGAACAAGATCACTACATTGGGTGGTCATGATCATATTCACTTTTTTTTTTGTAAACGTTACCCCTCGCTAGGGTTTCTCCTGTGTCATGGGTGCGTTTACAGACACAAATTACACACACAATACATCCAGACCCGGAAAAACTACCTGCAGATCAAACAAATATTTGTTCCGTGCGGGAATCAAATCCACGACACGACTCGGAGCGCAGCAGCCGACTGTATAATAGTCAAAGAAATTCCACTGCTAAATAGGCTAGATTTATACAATTGTCTCGTTATTTTGAGGGGAATTTGCCAGTACTCACCACGCTTGGCAGGCGAGTTGGTGAGAGCAGAATGGATTCTGTTCCACAGAAGAGACGTTGCTGCCTATAGCTCTGGTTTAGAGTCCCTCAGTAGCTTTTATGACATCCACGGGATGAGACGGGTTGGTGCTATTCGTAGCCGGCACCACACGGTAATACAAGGTAATGAATATAAAACAACTAGGAACTGGTCTCATACACTCTTACAATGATTCTGACATACTAACAATGTCTTCCTCCAATCTTTCTCAAACAAATCACAACTCGAATGAGAATCCAAGAGTTCATTGAGTACAGCGAGAGTGCGAGGCATTGGCGACTTAAGTTATGAGTGCGTTGAGAATAAGTTGACAGGGAGTTGAGAGTGAGTTGCCAGGAAGTTGAATATGATTTTAGAGGGAGTTGAGATTAAGTAGAGTGAAAACCTAACTCGAAACAAGGATCTCCAAAAGATGTACATATTGATTTAAAATTAAAATAGGTCACGTAGTTCAGAAGATTATAATGTAAAATGGCGTCCCTCAGTATTTCAGATGTGATGTATTTTTAAGTACTATTTTAACTTTTAAATTCAGATTAGTACGTCGCGTCAGATTTTTTGCTGTCTATTTTCCTTTTTCCTTTCAAGGATGACTTTGTAGAAGTTCAACGATATGATAAGCATGAATTATTTATTATGAAACTAACTTTATTATTTATCCCTTTTCACGGGTTTACATATATCCCCTGGATGGGGAAACCTGGTCTTTTGGCTTATGTGGATACATGGGTCCAACACGTGGAGGCCCTTTAGAGAACTTCTAAATCTCCCCGAGGAAGGGCGAAAGGGT
This sequence comes from Diloba caeruleocephala, assembly GCA_947459985.1. Classification (NCBI taxonomy): domain Eukaryota; kingdom Metazoa; phylum Arthropoda; class Insecta; order Lepidoptera; family Noctuidae; genus Diloba; species Diloba caeruleocephala. The sequence goes on from OX381630.1 coordinate 1,995,657, forward strand.
ATGCTGGACTTCTAACGCCTAAAACCGGAAAGAGCGGTCATCTCCGGCACCGAAGAGGGGCTCCAGGTCCCCGTAATATCACACTAGAGCCGCCCGTTGGAGCCACGCCGTTAGGCATATCACGGAGGGTATTTTATGATAGCGTGGTACTTCCGCAGTCGAGCAAGCCCGCTTTCGGACTTTGATCCACTACCAGCTACAACATAGTTCTGCAACGTAAGAATATACATGTTGCAGCAGCGTGAACCCAATTAAAAATATGCTATGATATCTGCCTATCCCCAAACGAAAAACAGTGTGGAGGCGTATCTGTAAATAAAATAAACATATCTCAAGGTTTCCATCATAGGCCGAGCAATGGAAATGTTTGGATAAGCTTCTATTATCTCACGCTGAGAACCAATTGTCTCTATCCAATACAATTAATCTTAGCGGGAAGCAGATTAATATTATCGATGGCTTTATAATATTAGGAGAGTCACACTGTTTGTTTTGCAATTAGACAAACATGGTGGTTATTAAGCACCCCCTGTGACTTTTGACGTATCGATTTTATGGTTGTTATGAAAAAAAAAAGAATCGGGAAATGCGAATCAACAAAGTCACGTAAGTTTAAGACAAGTTCGCTACTCTCCTAACTCGGACACATCGAACACAGCGAACTGGTTTCGAAATTTGGCTAGGACGCTTATCACCTGGCGGGGGTTGGATGCGTGAGTCTATGAACAGACACGCTTCCTCCGATAGAATGGCCAAAGTGCGCCCTCAGGGCTTTCGAACGCCTGAAACCAAAGTTCAGCGGCGCGCACTCTAATTGCGACGCGAGCGGCTTACCACTCTTCGGAGCCTGAACGAGAAGAAGTGAAAATCAACTTCGCCTGAAATTCACTTTGCAAAGGTGTTACCAGATGCGATTGTTTCGGTGCGTTGCTACATGGGATAGGAGGCGAGGTCGCGGCTGAGTACCACCACCCTGAAGACAATTAGAATAACGCACAGTACACGTTCGGAGTTCGGCTGCTTGGCCGGTCAAGCGGCGGCTTCTGGTCGATCGGATCGAGCAAGATTTCTCTCTGAGAGCAACAGTATTGCCTGTGCTAGCAGAGGCTCAAATGCAATGATCTCCTTCTGTAAGAACGTCATACCCCAGAAGGAGACCGCAAAGCATGATAGGGAGAAGGCCGATCCCGCTCGGAGAAAAAGGTGCTGGAAACACAACTCTGGCGCTATTTTCTATATGATACGCCTGCCCCCCTACCACCACCACCACCACGCCCGCATCCCACAGAGCGTACTCTGTGGGATGCGGGCGCACGGTGTGTCTTTGCACTGCTCATCATCATTTAAGATGGGGAGACTTGTTTACAGTTACAAACAGTCCAAGCTGTGCCTAAAATGGGCAGTTTCGAAGCGTTCGCACAATCGCTCTTGGCGGATAGGTTAGCGATCGCAGTTCAGTTGTAAATGTGCTCGAAGGACGCTGCTGGCCAACCTCCAGCTAAACCCATAGCGCCTTTTATGACATCCACGGAAAGAGAAAGGGTGGTGGTGGTGTTAGGCCAGAAGAAGAAGATTTTTAGCTATATACTACATATATAAAATTGAAGTGTCTGTTTGTAATGTCAAAATAACAGCTTTTTACCAAATGCATATGAAAGTATATACGGTACCTACATAAAAAAATCTATTTTTAACTTGTCTGTCTGTCTGTCTGTCTGTCTGTTTGTTCCGGGTAATCTCCGAAACGGCTAGACCGATTTTGACGGGACTTTTACTGGCAGATAGCTGATGTTATAAGGAATAACTTAGGCTACTTTTATTTTAGAAAAATGATTAGAGTTCCGCGCAAAAAAAACATAAACCCTTGAAATCCAATATATATATTCTATGTCAAGTGTCTATGTGGAAGTTCTCTAAATTTCTTTTAAATTAAACGCGGGTGAAACCGCGGGTCCCAGCTAGTGTCAAAATAAAAGCTTTTTACTAAATGCATATTAAAGTATTTTGGTGTGTCTGTCTGTTTGTTCCGGGTAATCTCTGAAACGGCTGGACCGATTTTGACGGGACTTTCACTGGCAGATAGCTGATGTTATAAGGAATAACTAAGGCTACTTTTATATTAGAAAAATAAAAAATAATGAAATCCAATATACCTACTTATATGCTTAAGTAATCAAATATCAGAGGGCCAATTCTCGTAATTAATTGACACAGTGACTGAAACTTGACCGAACTGAGATTAAATTATGAATTGACCGAAGAAATGGTATTCTGCTACTCTTAAAGTTCAGTCGGATTTCAGTTTAATCTCGATCTAGTCTCATTTCAATCTCAATTTTGACGTTTATTTAATGAAAATGTTGTACTTAGCAGAATACCGTTTTGACTTCGATCAACTTTCGATCCATTTTTGATCTCATCACAGTGTAAGTTCACGTTTGATGTTGTTTGCTAGTTTAGTGGAATACCAATTGTGACATTTTTGACACTGAGACTAGATCGGAATTATATTTTGAACATTTTAAAATTACGAGAATTGGCCTTCTGATTTCTTTTAAATTAAACAGCGGGACACAGCTATTATAATATATATTTGATTTTATTTCAGATAATTACAACCTACAATTTTCGTGGGCGTGGCCGCTGGTTCAAAAGAGATCCTGATTTTTCCTTCCATATTTTATGAAATTAACACCACAGAGTATACAACCTTGATTACAGATCAAAAGCTTCAATAATTGCCTCTTTTCAACCCTGAAAATGAACCATAATTAAAAGTCTCAAAACAGTAACTCTATCTACTACTTACTTCAATGTCTATACAATGGGGCGTAGAGGAAGGTACTTAATTCCCAAAAAAGACTATATTTACTCTGAGTTGTGTGGTTGTTGTCTTGGTAAAAACAAACATTGTAATTGAGCCTGTTACCAAGTGATTACAAGGATACTGGATGAGACATGTTTTGTACTGTAGCTTGAAAATGTGGCGGTATTTCATCCAGGATTTTATGTTTGTGTCAGTTGGGACGACCCCAATGAGGTGGACAGATGACCTGGTGAAGGTCGCTGGGAGTCGTTGGATGCGGGTGGCATTTGACCGCTCGTTGTGGCAATCTATGGGGGAGGCCTTTGTTCAGCAGTGGACGTCCTTTGGCTGATATGATCACGTTTAGGCTTACGTGATTATTCATGTGTCGTGCTGTCCCAGACGTTGATAGACTTGGTTATTAAGCTCGAGATTGCGGGTTCAAACCCAATATGCAAATAACTTATTTCTTTCTTTTTTCTTTCAATATGACATTGTCAGTCATTATGTCATATGTACTTTTTAGTTAATTTAAGACATCTGTTAGAAGTCCTTGTCCGGATTAAGAATATAGCACCACTCCATCTGCTTCCGTTGGATGACATAAAAGGTGACTAAGGGATTTGATTGGGTTAGAGCCCAGAGGGACGGGCAGCAGCGTCCCTTCTGTGGAACAGTAGCCATACTGCGCACACCAAACCACCTGCCAATCGTGGTGAGTATTGGCAAAATTCCCCCTACAATGATGACATAATTGTGTCATATAAAATCTATGGGGGAGTTATATGTTCAGCAGTGGACGTCGTATGGCTGATTTGATGATGATCATAATGATGACATAATCAGTCCATTACTGTCCCACTGCTGGGCACGGTCCTTTTCTCACGATGAAAAAGGTTAGGCCTTAGTCCACCACGCTGACCTAGTGCGGTTTGGTCGACTAAACCCACCACTGAGAACATTTTTGGAGCTCTTTCAGGTGTGCAGGTTTCCTCACAATAATTTCCTTCCCGTTAAATACACGCATTACTGTCATTTCAAAAACAATGTATGTAGTAAAACTAATATTTTAACATGATTTAAAAAGAGTAACCATGGAGTTTCTTGGCCGTTCTTCTCCATAGGAAATCTACATCTTGGAACGTGGCAACTAAAGTCTTTACTATGCATACTAACCTATTTGACGTCAATAATAAGTATTTTTTATCCTATCTTGACCTTAGCATAACGACAATTTTACGTACTCTACGAAGCAAGGAGATGCTCTGTTCAAATATCACTATTTAATCACCCATCTATAGACAAACCGCGTCAGGCGTTGCTTGACCACACCGATTACCGATCAGAACTTGACTTTGACTCTATGATTTATAAATTGAATATTCTCGCGTTTCTTGCAAACTGTTAGCATTCAAATCGAATTTATTGTCATGCTTTTTATTGGTCTGTTTGTTCTCAAACTATTCAGTCGGAACAACTGCAAGTGCAAGTAAAAGTTTGTGATGCGGGCCGGGATTGAACTCAGACCCTCCTGTATGGAAGGCAAGTGTTTGGCCACTAGGCTATCACTGCCTGGTAAGCGTGGAGAGTACTGGAAAATTCCCCGCAAAAATGTACTCTACGGATCTCCTTATATCTGATTCGATATGGTAGAGTAAATACCAAGCATAGCTCTCTCCATAACTCGCTGAGTGTCCTTGAGCTTTCTCATGAGGCCTACAGTGAGTGACCACGTCGCTGTTCCATATATCATCGCTGGTAACACACACTGGATAAAGACTTTCGTCTTGAGGCATTGCGGTATTGTTGACAAAAAGACGTAGCGAAGTTTCCTGAACACTGCCCAGCCGAGTCGGATTCGACGATTGATCTCTTTCTCGAAGTTGGACTTGCCAAACTGGATAGTTTATCCCAGGTAGACATACTCGTCAAAAACTTCGAGAACAGAGCTCCCAACGGATATTGAGATAGGCACGACGTGGGCATTCCACATGAATTTCATCTTGCCCATGTTCATTTTAAGGCCCACCTGTTAGGAAACTCTGTTGAGATCGTCTAACATTGCGTTGAGCTCTTGCAGCGATTTTGCTATGATGTCGTCGGCAAATCGAAGGTGAGTGATATATTCTCCATAGATGTTAATGCCGTAACCTTTCCACTCTAGTAGCTTGAAGACATCCTCCATTGCAACGGTGAATAGTTTCGGGAAAATTACGTCCTCATGGCTCACTCCTCTCCGCAATGGAATTGCGGCCGTGCTCTCTTCATGTAATCGGACTGACATGTTGGCGTTTCTGTTTAAGCACTTCAACACTTCTATGTACCGATAGTCAATGTGGCACCGCTGCAGTGGCTGCAGCACTGCCCAGGTTTTGATCGAATCGAAGGCTTTCTCATAGTCCACAAACGCTAAGCATAGTGGCAGATTATACTCCTCGGTCTTCTTTATAACCTGCTGCAGCGCATGGATGGAAATCCGGTCAGAATCGAAAACTGGATTGTTAGAGAGGCTGTTAGTCATCAAACCTGCGCTCGAGACGTTTAGTGATGATCCTTGAAAACAGCTTACAAACATGGCTCAGAAGTGAGATGGGTCTATAATTCGTCAATAGGGTGTTATCACCCTTTTTCAAGAAGAGCACCACCTCAACTCTGTTCCACGCTTCCGGCGTTGTGCCCTCGAGTAAGATGAAATCGAATAGCTTCTGAAGGACATTAAGTACAGGTGTTACACCCGCTTTCAGCTGCAGGCTCCGGATGTCCGGAATATCTTCGGTATAGTGTCGGGTTAAATTTGCTCGCGGGTCTTTGTCAGAGCCAATGGTATATTATAACTAATTAAATTTAACTTACTATAATATATTACAACTAATTAAATTAAATTTATCAAAAACAGATATTTAAAACAGCAAACAAATAAGATAATAATGTATAACTTTCACATTTTTAATGTTAGTAACATTATGTGTTCTTTATATCTTTGTTTGCTTATAAGAATCTTTTCATGTCCGGGGACTATTTCTGACCATATCTAGTAACACAGCTATATTTATCGGGATTGCTTATAATAACTTATTTTTGGCTGTGGCCAGGAGGTGGTTAATTTCAAGTTCACGTTATCCTTGTAACTCATATTTGTTATTTTTGCTTTGTTACGATGTCATATGACGCTATTATAGAAGATGGATTTCATCATCATTAACACCATTATATATAATTTATGTATTTATTTTTTATAGGACAAGTCCGCCACACATTCTCAACCACTGCAACTTCTGTAAGCCAGAATCTACAATGGCAACACCTAAAAGAACACTGATCAATGAAACTCGGTGTGTCCTAGAGAAATGAATAACTGTCTTGGATCCCGCAACAAAATTAATCAAAAAAGAAGAAGGAGGAGTAGGAAACAATATATATTCCACTTCCCTCCGTAGTAAGCAGGAGACAGAAAAAACTATAGGCCATAGTCACAATGGATGGGAGCTTACAACTGGTATAAGCCCAAGCACTCGGATACAAACATATTCCGCCTCATCGACGTCGCGGAGGCCTATCGCCGCGTCACCTTCCTGTTCAAGTTAGCACTTCTCCCTCCCGTCTCTTGCTCGCGCCGGCCCGTGCCGAGCCTGTAGCTTTAAATGTCCCTTAATATATTATAAATAATACCGATCCAGCTGTCCTCAAAACAATAGCTTGTTATCCCCAGCAACGCCCTAAGCCGAGGTCCGTGTCTCGCAGGGGGCGCCCTTAGCGAAAGTTGCTTAGTTTTTAATATTAAATTAAAGCCTGCCTGGAGGCCTCTTTTGGCTTCGCCAGAAAATGACCGGTTAAGCAACCACATTTTCCTGAAATGTATGCGAAAAGTCCAAAAAAATACATATTTAATTTTTATTTAATTTATTGACTTACGGGTCCTATGCTGTGAGCTAGTCTGACTGATCATCATCATATCCGCCTAAGGATGTCCACTGCTGAACAAAGGCCTCTTCCATAGATTTCCACAACGACCGGTTACATGCTGCCCGCATCCAACGACTCCCAGCTGTCTTCACCAGGTCAACTATCCTTCTTGTTAGAGGCCGTCCGATGCTGCATTTTCGAGTCGGTGGTCTCCACTCGAGAACCTTTCTGTGCAAATCAGACAGCAATCATCAACCCGCCTGCCAAGCGTGGTCAGTACTGGCAATTTTTTTATCTATACAAATGAATAAAATTTAAGTGTCTGTTTGTAATGTCAAAATTACAGCTTTTTACTAAATGCATACAATATTCTCACAAATTATGCCAATAAATCCATTTTTCAGGATAAATCCATATTTCAGGATAAATACATATTTCAGGATAAATACATATTTCAGGATAAATCCATATTTCAGGATAAATCCATATTTCAGGATAAATCCATATTTCACGATAAATCCATATTTCACGATAAATCCATATTTCAGGATAAATCCATATCAGATACCCAGGAGCCGCTATTTAGAGTTTAAACATAAATTCTGATATAAATAACGGTCAAGGGCGTCTTGAGCCACGTAGGCACCCGTAGTAGTCAACAACGGAAACTTCTGTCCATAAACCATTCATGAATTATAGGAAACAAACTTATTTTTGCGATTGATTTCTGTATCTTACTGTAGAGTTTGTTTGAGTTGACGTGAAATTAGCTACGCATTAACTTGGTCAGCTGTAGCTCTCGAACTTATTGGCAGATTGTTTTTTATCATAGTTTAATCCTCACGGAATCGTACGCCTTTGGAAGAAAGAGGGGCATGCTGGATTCTTACCTGCTCTCTTAGCCCACGGTGTCCTTTCTGTTACCTCTAGCCGGGGAGGTGGTGTACGCTTTGTCTGCATTAGAACTTATTGGCACTAGACAATATAATTATTATATTATGATAAAAACAATTAGAAACTTGTTGGCCCAAGATTAAATTAAAATTTGTCCGTACAAATTTTTTTTTTGAGCCAGCACTTTATTTTTCTTATTCTTAAGAATAGGAGTTTACGGCGGCACAGCAAAAAGTCTTAAATTAAATTCATATTCAAATTCAAAATATTTTTATTCAGATAAACCATTAGCAGGCACTTACGAATAGTCAGAATGTAGTTGCGCGGTTCCAAGAAGTTGGTTCTATGGAGAAGAACCGGTAAGAAACTTCATAGACACTTTTTTTAAATAATAAAAAAATGTTAGATTATATTGTTGATATTTGCAAACAGAATTAACGTACGTGAGAATTATATACGCATATCCATGGTTTTATCGCACCCTAAGTGCAAAAAAAATAATAAGTAGTGTTACTTTCAAATTTAGATTATACTAGGTAGCTACGCCCCTGAGCCTTGGCCGTGTGGTGCCGGCTCAGAATGCCACCACCCCATCTCCTCCCATGGGTGTCGTAAAAGTCGACTAAGGGATTAGCCGGAGGATGGGCAGCAGCGTCCTTCCAGTACATTAACAACTCAACTGCGATCGCCAACCCGCCTGCCAAGCGTGGCGATTATGGCAAAACCCCCCAATGAACCCACAACACATCCATATCTGTGGTTGTGGTGATCTTTTGGGGAGGCCTGTGTCCAGCAGTGGACTTCATTCGGCCGAAATGATGATGATGCCCCTGAGGAATCTGCGTGCTCATACCAATCGACCCAAGAGAAGACGGTAGCACGCACGTGGTCACGCGCTGCCGTGGGATGCTTTAGGGGATCCTTTACAATCCCCCGGGAGGGTTGACCACTTTACAGTCACCCTCTCCGAGATATGCCTATAGGCGTGGCACCAGTGGGCGGCTCTAGTGTGATCATACGAGGACCTGGAGCCTCCCTTAGGTGCCGAAGATGACCACCCCAGTGGTTTTAGCCGGTAGGAGTCCAGGATACCACTTCGCCCTTCCCCGGGGCGAAGGAAGTTCATGAAGAATTTCCACTGGGCACCAATAACAGAAAAAAAAGGTAGCTATGCCCCGCGGTTTCATCTGCCGATTAATTTAAGAGAAATCGGATTACTGCGGCATAGACAGTTGACACATAGATTAGATACATATATTGGATTTTTCACCCCCTGTTTTACCTCTTTAATGGTAGAAATATACAAAAACATACATATACAAACCGTGTGGTGCCGGCTCAGAATGCCACCACCCCATTTCATCCCGTGGGTGTCGTAAAAGTCGACTAAGGGACTAACCGGAGGATGGGCAGCAGCGTCCTTCGAGTATATTAACAAAATAACTGCGATCGCCAGCCCGCCTGCTAAGCGTGGCGATTATGGCAAGACCTCCTAATGAGCACACGACACACCCATATGGATCGTTGTGGTGATCTTTGGGGGAGGCATGTATCCAGCAGTGGACTTAATTCGGCCGAAATGATGATACAAAAACATGGAAACACGTATTTCTATATTTTTAACCAAATTGCCCAATACAAACTTTTTTTGTTGAGCTTCTCACATACTTTTTTTGGAAATGTGGTTTGCTTAAGGTGTTGCTTAATTGTGTATTACACGTATGATTTTTTCAGGTATAATTATGAACAAGTGTGAGTATATAGGATAGAACAATATAATACTGTTTTATTTCATTTTGTATTTCATATATTTGTGTATTGATAATATAATAATTGTATGTGCTAGGGCTGCACGTTGCACGTATAGACGCTGTACGTAAGTATATAGAATGAATTAATTAAACGCGATATATTTCCGTAAGCTATTTAAAATTTAATCACATCGTTACTTTTGTAGGATTTGTTGCTTATTCTTCATAATTAGAGTGTATGTGTCCGTTTGGTAATAAATTATCTTTTATCATCAAAGTCAAAGTCAAATTGTTTTTATTCATGTAAAACATTTGCTGGCACTTACGAATAGTCAGAATTTAAATAGTTGCACGGTTCCAAGTCGTTGGTCCTATGAAGACGAACCGGCAAGAAACTCCATGGACGTACTCTTTTGAAATAATATTTGAAAGTATTACAGTCTTTAATATAATCGTAAAAACTATGTGAGGATAATGCATGCCAATGTGTGGGATAAATACACACATATTTATGCACAATGATAATACACATCATCGATTTCATCTGCCTTCAGTTTAAAAATCCTTTCCAGCTGTGTCTGTAACTTACTTGTACTGTATGTTACTTCTACTGTACTTAGTTCTAAACACCGTCTAGAGAAACAGGATTCGTCGACATGTGCTCCAAATTTTCATAATAAGATATATAAACAAAATTGATTGTTATACACTAATTACTTTTGTAACTATGCATTTATTATATTAACACTTATTATGTACATAGAACAAATATCCGTGTATATATTGACATAGATCCTTATAGGACTACGGTGTGTGAAAAATCTCGTGCTATAGTTATATTATAACTGTCTACAGTGGCTCAGTTTTAGCAACATTTAGAAGGCGATCATGTGATAAACAGGATATAGACATTCGCTCTCCTAGACATCTGGCATGAGCTAAAACAAGCCACGTTGTGGAAGAAACCATTCGTAATTACAAACTACGACTCGTGCATCATCATCATATCAGCCACAGGACGTCCACTGCTGAACAAAGGCTTCCCCCTTGCCCTCCCACTCGTGCATATGTTACTAATAACGAAGCGTAGTCCGTAAAGATTCTAGAAATATAGGCCTCCTAGGAGACAGCTAAAATCATAGGTTGTGGTTTATGTACTAATTGTTAATTTATACAGAGAGAATCTAACAGTAAAAAGCTGACCAGTCCCGACTATCAACACCTGTCTAGCATGAGGCATAATAATTGATTTATCATTTCGGCCGTGTGGTGCCGGCTCAGAATGCCACCACCCCATCTCCTCCCATGGGTGTTGTAAAAGTCGACTAAGGGATTAGCCGGAGGATGGGCAGCAGCGTCTTTCGAATACATTAACAACTCAACTGCTATCGCCAACCCGCCTGCCAAGCGTGGCGATTATGGCAAAACCCTTCAATGATCCCACAACACATCCATATCGGTCGTTGTAGTGATCTTTGGGGGAGGCCTGTGTCCAGCAGTGGCTTCATTCGGCCGAAATGATGATGATGATGACCGCTCAAGTATTCTTCATATCAGCCACAGGACGTCCACTGCTGAACAAATGCCTCCCCTTCGGTTTCCACAACGAGCGGTCGGCGGGTTTACTAATCCTTTCAGCTATGTCGACAACTTTAGTTCTGATCCGCACACGGCAGCGCGTGGTAACATAAGCACCACCGTCTTCTCGAGGGTCGTGAGGTATGAGCACCCAGATTCCCCTATTTGCGCACCCACGACCTCAAAGGCCCCCACCATATAGCAAAGGCTGGGGATTCAGGAGTATAGGAACAAGGCGTCAGGCTGGTAGTTACTCCGGCGCCGTCTCCTCCTTCTTCGATGGGAATCAGATTTCCCGCTACCTACGGATTTCATGCCAAAAATCTTTCAATTTTAAACATGAATTACGTAGATCTAGGTACCTATTACATGTTCCAAAAAATTGCTGTAATAATTGCTGCAAAAAGTAGGTCCCTAAATGCATGTGGATGTTGTAATCATATGTATCTTAGCTTCATATTTAAATGTAGGTATAGTAAAAATATAGAATATTTGTCTGTGTGTTCATGTTTTGTTTTTTAGCAATCTGGTGACGAAATGAGCAAGTCATACGCTTGGTGGTAAGCGTCAAACCTTTTTTTGTCATGAAATCCTCATGGCCGTCCTCCGTCTTAGGAAGGGTGGAAGGGCATGCCGGACTCTTACCTGCTAAAACCCTACGGTGTCCTTCCACTTACCTCTGGCTGCGGGTGAGGTGTTCGCCTTGTCAGCATTAGGCCGCACCCCCGGCAGGTATCGGCCCACCACTGTTTGACGGGCCTAGTCCCTGAGCGGCCGGCCGCGCATATCTTCAGAGTGAACTTCACACCTGTCCATAACGATTGTAATGCTCCCCAAGACTGCACTGCGCTCATCACCTCGAGACATTTGTTATTTAGTCTGTTATGGCCAGTAATTTCACTAGCTATATCTCTATTCTTCTACTCTTAAATCGAGTCAAAGATTGTTTGTAAAATACCCCTTTCAGCGATAAGACTGCCCATTGTGTCACGCTATTTAAAATAATACTTTGGTGTACAATAAAGTTATATTCTATTCTACTCCTTTCTAGCTACAGTGGCCTTCTAACCGGAACATAGTTATGTATAAAGTTCCGCCGCTCGGCCGCCCACGCAGGGCACGCCTCAAGCGTGTGCTGTGCGGTATCCTGGTCGCTATTTTAAAGATAAGATAAAGATAAAAAATATTTTTATTCATGTAAACCATATACAGGCACTTATGAATCGTCGAGACTTTAATTGCCGCGTTCCAAGATGTGGATTTCCTATGGAGAAGAACGGGCAAGAAACTCCATGGTTACTGTTTTTAAATCATAATAAATGTTACTATATTTTATGAGCACATTGTTGTAAAAATCAAGGTTATGTGAAAACAATGTAGGAGAAACGTGTCTAAACTTCTTAAAAAGTCTACAAAACTAGCCTGAATGTATTTTTTTTTAAAGTTTTGATCCAGTTGTCATGGCAGCATTTGGCTGACCAGTCCCAACAGACGGCACCCGTTCACGAGCATGACGCATGCATCAGCGTCGCTTAGCTTAACCATATTGCAGGGAAACTTAGCATTACAATAGTGGCATTGTCTGTGCAGGTACGCACCGAAAGAACCGTGTTCAGTGAACACCTGCGTCAGGCGGCAGGTGACGCGCTCACTCCTTCTGATCCAGCCTCCAAACACCGACAGGACGGCCTCGACGCGTCGCGTCGGCTTGGTCGCAAACTGCATCCGCAGGCGTTGACGCCATTTTCCAAGCACCCGTTACCGAGCTAGCCGCCCCAGCCTTTTCAGAGAGTTGCCGCCTCGTAGGACACGAAGAATTAAGGGAATCCACGTGTTGCACTAGTATATAAATAATACATATAAAATTGTCTACTTCCTGTGGTCATTACGCTATGCGCGAAAAAGTATTTAGCGGAAGTGGAGATATGATGGATCATTATTTACAATAGTCGGTTTTTTTATGTATAATTTACAGTAACATTCGTTTAAGCTTTCTTTGGGATACAAGATTCCATGGTATTTAGTATGTGGAGACTACCATAATCAACGCAGTCGAGTGTTAGCTAATTTTGTCAGTGACGTTTTGAAAAAAGAGGTATCATCATCATCATATCGGCCATTTATACGTCCACTGCTGAACAAAGCCCTCCCCATAGATTTCCACAACTGTGTCATCATTTTGGGAGGAAATTGCCAGTACTCACCACGCTTGGCAGGCGGGTTGGTGAGCGCAGTATGGCTACCGTTTCACAGAAGGGACGCTGCTGCCCATCACTCTGGTTTAGATTCCCTTAGTCGCCTTTTACGACATCCACGGGATGAGATGGAGTGGTGCTATATTCTTAATCCGGGCACCACACGGACGAAAAGAGGTATAGTGATTTTGTTTTATAATTATTCAAATACATTCCTATGCTAAATAAGGGCCGATCGTTGTAGACGTCAGCTAATTGAGAGTTTTTCTCTGGCACTGAGGGTTCTGTCTCTTATTACGTATTCGATTTTCACGAGTAGCCTTCGCCGGAATACTCATAATCTTTCACTACTATACAATGTACTGTTCAATCCTTCCACCCCCTTTACCTTAAAGAACGTTTTGAATTCCTGAGTGACACATAATCTAAGTTCTTAAGATCATCAGAGAATATTTAATAAAAAATCGTTCAAGCTGTTCGACTGTGGAATGCATTACCACTTCCTGTGGGACGTGAACAATTGCTGCAGTTTTTAAAAGTTTGTGAAATGTTCCTTCGGTCAGCTTAATTTGCTATTCCTTACTCATTCGTCTTAAGTATTCTTTATTATGTTTTTAAATACATATACCATATTTATTAGTTTAGCATATAGCATGTATTTATTAATTTTGTTATATTATTAAATGTTTACAACATTGTGCTTTTTATTTATATTTTTTTTATTAAATTAATCTCCAGTGGAAATTCATTGTAAACTTACTGCGCCCCAGGGAAGGGCGAAGGGACGTGTCGGACTCCTATTGGCAGGAACTGCTGCGATGGTCATCTTCGGCACCTAAAGGGGGCTCCAGGTCCTCGTACGATCACACTAAAGCCGCCAGCAGACTTGTGCCACGCTTATAGGCGTTTCCTGTATTAAAGCGTAAATTCGCTTAACGCAACGGGAGGTCCGGCGGAAGTTGATTTCCCTGGATGTTCATAAGTCAAGTGGGCCGGACGGCATACCCGCAGTGGTACTGAAGCAGTGTGCTCCTGAGTTGTGTCCTGTATTGATTCACCTTTTTGCGCTTTCATAGTCCACTAGGATAGTTTCGTCTTCGTGGAAGACTGCTCACGTACATCCAGTGCACAAAAACCATCGAATTATACGCTATACGGAGCGAAGGCGTTCGATTAGATGTGGCACCGCAGTCTTCTATCATCGAAGGTACCTTGATACGGACTACCCGAGGGATTGTGCCACTGGATTTACAGCTTTCTGTCCAATAGAAGCATAAGAGCCGTTGTCAATGGCAGTTACTCCGATAGCTTGCACTTTAACACTGGCATCCCACAAGGCTCCATGCTGTCCCCAACATTGTTTTTCTTACTACATGTAAATGATATGCTATCGGCGATATATTGTTATGCAGACGTCAGTACCGGGGACACTTATTATACGGGCTAACATCCCTCGTCCCGTAGTGCAGGAAAACCCCAGCGAAAATCGGCCAGAAATTGAGAGTACTCTAGATAGAGTCTCTAACTGGGGACGACTAAATCGAATCCACTTGAATCCCACCAAGACATAATTCTGCGCGTTCACTGCTAAGAAAAACCCATTTGCTATAACTCCACAAATGCCGTCCCTTAACAAATGCAACAGTATTGGGATCCTTGGTGTCGACATTTCCAGCAACGTCCAGTTTCGCACGCACTTAGATGATAAGATCAAGGTGGCGTCCTTCATAGGTCGCAAGTCTGGCCTCATATGGAGTACTGCAGCCAGTTTTTTTTTCAAACATTTCTCCACACTAGGATTTCTCCCGTGTCGTGGGTGCGTTTACAGACATAAATTCCACACACAATACACCCAGACCCGGAACAACTACCTGCAGATCATACAAATATTGGTCCGTGTGGGAATCGAACCCGCGACCCGGAGGGCAGCAGTCGACTGTGTCAGCCACTGCGCCAACCGTGCCGTCATACATTGGCGGGAGCACCTGGATACCAGCTTGGATCCTTTGATTAAGCACAGAAACGTGCAGTTAGGATTATATACGATCCCAAGCTCACAATTATGCATAAACTCCACCGGGATATGGTAATCTTGTTGCGGCCAACTGAGTCCGAAGGTTGTTCAAAGACAAGAGTCCAAATTGGTCAAGGAAGTCAGTCATGAATGACGCAGGTGGCGAGTATTCCTCGCACCATATGGAATGCCGTGACTGTGAAGCATTTTGGTAGATGTTAATGAGTTGTGTCATAATTTTAGGGCGAATTTGTCAGAATGGTGAGCGCAGACTAGCTATTGTTCCACAGAAGCGACGTTGCTGCTCATCTCTAAGATGGACAGACGATCTAGTGTAGGGAGTCTTTGGATTCTAGTAGCATATGACTGATCATTTTGGTATTCTCTGGGGAGGTCTTTGTTCATCAGCGGACATCCTTTGGCTGATATGATGATGATAATGAGTTGAATGCACTTAACAAATGTTTCCCACTTTCTTTTAAAAAACGTTGCCCCACTCTAGGATTTCTCATGTGTCGTGGGTGCGTTTACAGACACAACTTCCACACACAATACATCCAGACCCGGAACAAGCTGTAGATCATACAAATATTTGATCCGTGCCGGAATAGAACCCGCGCCCCGGAGCGTAGCAGCCGACTGTATCAGCCACTGCACCAACCGTGCCGTCTGATCAGCAATGGAAGTCTACTGACAGAAGTAGACGAAGAATGTGTACTGTGTGTTCTGGTATACGTTCTTTGGCTAACTCGTGACTAGCTTTAGCTTAGTTAGCTGTCCATTAACTCCGTCAATCGACCTTGTGATACAAGTTGCTATGCTATAACTTACCGTGTGCCCAGATCCTAAGTTAAAACGTGCGTAAACATATTAGAAATATTTTTAATAAAATGGAAGCACTAGACTAGAACGATGTTCATTGGAGAGAAATATCATATAACACAAGTATTGGATCTAAAAATATATCACATTTCTAAGTGAAACTTTCCGATCTATTGAAGGCAGTATTATTATGATAATCAGATGAGTAGCGACACTTTACGATGCCCTTGAGCGCTGCTAAATCTATACAAATAAATAAATTTGAAGTGTCTGTTTGTAATATCAAAATAACAGCGTTTTACTAAATGCATGTGAAAGTCTATACGGTACATGTAACAAAAAATCTTTTTTAATTTTTTTTGTCTATCTGTCTGTTTGTTCCGGGTAATCTCTGAAACGGCTGGACCGATTTTGACGGGACTTTCACTGGCAGATAGCTGATGTTATAAGGAATAACTTAGGCTACTTTTATTTTGGAAAAACAATTAGAGTTCCGCGCAAAAAAAACACACTTGACATCCAATAGGTATTTATATTCTATGTCAAGTACTCTAAATTTCTTTTAAATTAAACGCGGGTGAAACCGCGGGTCCCAGCTAGTAGCAAATAGTGTTGTATATAGATCATGTTGGCTCTTAGTAGTCGAGAATGAAATCGGTTTCATGGGACTTGGTTCCATGTGGTTCTCGGTAAAGAATAGACTACATCTCTACACCCCTTTTTTTATTGGTCCCAGAGGAAATTCTTCACGAACTTCCTCCGCCCCGGGGAAGGGCAAATGGGTGTGCCGGACTCCTACCGCCTAAAACCACTTGGGCGATCATTTTCGGCACCTAAAGGGGGACTCCAGGCCCGCATGTGATCACACTAGAGCCACCCACTGCCTATAGGCACATCTCGGAGAGGGTGACTGTAAAGCGTCACCTCTCTACACCCCTGGGTGGCGTAAAAGGCGACTAAATGTTGTTATCAAGACAATGGGCAGCAACATCCTTCATTTACGACAACATACGGCGATGACCAATCCACCCGCCAAGCGTGGTGATTATGGCTATAGAGCCACCCATTGGTGCCACGCTTTTAAGCACGTCTCGGGGGGGATAACTGTAGAGTGATCATCCCCCCAGCGGGGGAAGGCGACTGTAAAGAGGCCACCTCCCCAGGCGCCTCTCGAGGGGTTTGTAATTCCCCCAAAGCGTCGCTATGCGCTGTACTGCGCAGACGGCGGCACGTGACCATATGCGCACCGCCATCTTCCCGGGGGTCATTCGGTATGAGTACGCAGGTTTCCCAATTAGCATACTCGTGACCCCCAATGCCCCGCGCCATAGAAAGTCGACAGGGAGCTTAGGCGTGTTGGACACGGGTGCCACGGTGGTTGTTACCCCGGCTCCGTGTCCTCCTTCTCTGAGCGGGATCGGCCCTCTACCGATCCCGCTCTGCGACCTCATTCTGGAGCATGACGCTCGCTCAGAAGAGGACCACAGACATTGCAATGGAGATGTCTGATTAGTCGCTATCGTTTGACAGCGGCGTTGGAGCAGTTTACGCCTATTGCAAAGCGTCTGTGACTTAGGTAATGAGCCCACGGGACATGGTTGTTTCGGTGAGTACTTGCACAGGATACGACGCGAGGTTACGGCACAATGCCACCACTGTAGAGACAATCAGGATAACGCACAGCACACGCTCGGAAAGTGCCCTGCGTGGGCTGCCGAGCGGTGGAGCCTGGTTGGATCGGGAACTGACCTCGAGAACCTAGGTTTAAATCCTAGACTGGACAAATTATTATTGGGTTCTCGGAAAATTTTCAGTTACAGTTCGAATTGTACCCAGTTAACTAACCAGCAAGGGCGGGAAGGTTCTCGAGTGCCGAACGCGAACCGAAAAACGCAGCGTAGGACGGCGACAACAATATGGACGGGTGACCTGATGAAGATAGCTGGGAGTCGTTGGATGCGGGCTGCATGTAGCGCATGTTGTCGAAATCTATGGGGAGGTCTTTTGTTCAGAAGTGGACATCCTTCGCCTGTTGTAATGTTAACTTTATTATGCACTAAGTACACCAAGTACAAGTACAGGACGAGCAAGTCATATTAATAATAATCGTTTCATCATATCAGCCACAGGTCGTCCACTGCTGAACAAAGGCCTCCCCCTTAGATCTCCACAACGAGCGGTCACATGCCGCTCTCATCCAACGACTCCCAGCGACCTTCACCAGGTCGTCTGTCCACCTCGTTGGAGGTCGTCCCACGCTGCGTTTTCCGGTGCGCGGTCTCCATTCGAGAACCTTTTTGCCCCAACGGCCATCAGTTCTACGAGCAATAAAATAAAATAATCGTTTATTTCAGGCAATTAGCCCACAGTGTTACATAAAAATTGCACTCTTGAAATGCATTAAATTTAATTAAATAGAATGTATAATTTATACAGAAGACCGAGGAGTATAATCTGCCACTATGCTTAGCGTTTGTGGGCTATGTGAAAGCCTTCGATTCGATCTAAACCTGGGCAGTGCTGCAGTCTCTGCAGCGATGCCACATTGACTATCTGTACATCGAAGTGTTGAAGTGCTTATACAGAAACGCCACCATGTCGGTTCGAGCCGGAGGAGCACGGGAGCAATTCCATTGCGCAGAGTGCAATACCCCTGTCTCATTTCCTTGAAACTGTTCACCGCTGGAATGGAGGAAGCAAAGCTACTAGAGCGTAAAGGATTATATCCCTCACCTTCGATTTGCCGACGACATCGTAGTTATGGCAGAATCGTTGCAAGAGCTCAGCACGATGCTCGATGATCTCAACAGAGTTTCCCAACAGGTGGGCCTTAAAATGAACATGGGCAAGACGAATCCGCCAGGATGTCGAAAGGCGGAGAACGCGCCAGGAAGGTTGCCACCTCGTAGGACACTGTTCGGTACCCTCGGGCGATCCGGATAGCCGCTCTGCGCTGCAGTCCGTGAATTTTGGTACTGCAGCGCTGGGCGCCTGACAGTCGAGCTAACCATACAGGCGCCCCGTAGAGGGCCCCGGACAGCACGACCCCCCGACGATTGAAATGGAGCTGTAGCTTCAATCGTGGGTAATTAACGAACAGTTTAAACGGCTCCGTGGTTGCCCAAATTACTAAAATACTAATACTAAACTAATACTTAATAACATTAAGAAGAAAGTAGTCATATTTATCTCTATAACAAGACATTCCAAGACAACGTAAACGTGACTGTAACCACATCCGCCATGTTTTTTGACGTATCTCGCATTCGTCATTATCGCTAGAGTAAAATATTCACCGCCTTGTCCTTGTATAGAATTCGTCATACTAATCATAAGTCAAACTTGACGCTCAGTTTTGTTTTTTTTTTGAACAGTAGTCGCATACGAGTATTTTATGTCGATTCATAATAAAAAGATCACAGGAGTCATTCTCTCTCGGGGGTCGCGGGCGCGCAGATTGGGGAGTCTGCGTGCTCACACCGAGCGACCCCCGGGAAGACGGTGGCGCGCACGTGGTCACGTGCCGCCGTGTGCGCAGCACAGCGCAAAGCGAGGCTTGGGGGGATCCTTTACAATCCTCCCCGAGAAGTGCCTGGGGGGGCGACCTTTTTACAGTCGCCTTCCCTCCACTAGAGGGGGTGACCGCTTTACAGTCATCCCCTCCGTGATGTGCCTAAAGGCGTGGCGCCAATGGGCGGCTCTAGTGTGATCTTACGAGGACCTGGAGCCCCCCTTCGGTGCCGAAGATGACCGTTCCAGTGGTTTTAGCCGGTAAGAGTCCGGCATACCCCTTCGCCCTTCCCTGGGGTGAAGGAAGTTCCATGTAGAATTTCCACTGGACATCAATAAAAAAAAAAGGAGTCATTCTCTAATGATAATTAAGACGATAAGACTTCATTCTGGGGTTTCCCGGTACCTACATACTTGTATGACTTGACACGTTTAAATAGTTTGAGATAAAGTATGTATGTATAAACATGTTTAAAGATCATATCGGATCATATTTGTGACATCAGTATAATAATGTTATTATTTATAATATTAATTTATATATAGTATAATAATTTAGAGCCGTGTGGTGCCGGCTACGAATAGTACCAACCCATCTCATCCCGTGGGTGTCGTAAAAGGCGACTATGGAAATAGCTGGAAGATGGGCAGCAGCATCTTTTGAGTATATATTAACAACTCAACTGCGATCGCCAACCCGCCTGTCAAGCGTGGCGATTATGGCAAAACCCCCCAATGAGTACACACCCAGACAGCTAGGTGTGGTGATCTTTGGGGGAGGCCTGTGTTCAGCAGTGGACTTTATTCAGCCGAAATGATGATTATAATTTACTCTTTTATTATTATTAATGACATAAATAATGCTTACATTATTGTGAATGTGAGCATTATGTAGCCACTAATGTAATAACATATCTGTGGCAGCGGCCATGACTAACAAAATAAGTTTTAAATTCCATTCTAAACACCATAGAAAACAAAATGAACTTAATTAATATTAATTTGCCAATAGCCCCGACAGCAAGTACGAGCACCTCTCATGCCAACGCCTGCCCAGAAATACATATAAAATTTTATACATGCAACATACAAAACTTGAATAATTATCATAAACAATAAACTATTTCTTCGCCTTCGCCTCGCTTCTTCTTTCTCGCCTGCAGCTCGGTTTTTAAACACGCATTCGTGTTTTGGTACCCCATATTATGCATTAGCTTTTTTTTTGTTTTTTTTTTTATGAAGGGCTTCTCGCACTCATCCCAAGAGGGATATAGCTGCTTAACCGGGCAAAATGCATTAGTTTCATAAACTACTATATTTATACTACTTCACTGCGTCACAGTCGCACAACAGCTGCCTCCCCCCGTAGCGACATGCACCAACTAAACTAAAGTAACATCATACTACCCTACCGAGCTTATCGTCTCATCCGCTATTTCAAAAGTATTGACATTAAAAATAACATCAAATATCGGTAAATATTGTATTATTACAGTTCATATTATATATATTTTTTTACAATATAAATAATTTTTAACGCTTAAAACAAGGCATACATAACACATGTATTTATTGCATAGCTTTCGCCAAAATAAGCCGCCTGGAAGCTTCAGAAAATCTAACCGGATTACCGAGACTAGCATTACTGTCCTCCTGTAGTTATGGGCTAACTAAGAACTGTCGTGAAGATACGTAGGACGAGTAAAGTAAGGGAAATAAGTCATTATAGTGCGTTAGTGATAAATTAGTGAACTGGCACTATTTTTACGCTATGATGAACTCACCGACACGTAGATATTATGCTTACTGACACAAGAAATGCTAATGGTAGTGGAAATTCTACATGAACTTCCATCGCCCCGGGGAAGGGCGACGGGTTATGCCGCAGTTCTACCGGCTGAAACCATTAGAGCGGTCATCTTCGGCACCGAAGGGGGGCTCCAGGTCCTCGTAAAATCACACTAGAGCCGCCCATTGGCGCCACGCATTTAGGCACATTTCGGAGGGGATGAGTGTAAAGCGGTCACCCCCTCTAGCGGAGGGCAGGCGGCTGTAAAAAGGCCGCCCCCAGGGACTTTTTTATACATTGAATTTATCAAGAAATATAAATGGAAAACATAACTATTCGTAAACTGCAAAAAACTTATTCTCTAACGAATTTGTCTAATCAATCATTATTTGACAATTTCGGCATGAGTTTGCAAAACAGTTCTATGGATGAAAATTTTATGAAGATAAACAATAAAATTCAATCTCTTACGTCAAATCTGACTTACTTACTTCTCGAGGAGGATTGTAAAGGATCCCCCCAAGCGCACGTGGTCACGCGCCGCCGTCGTCCCGGGGATCGCTCAGTGCGTGAGTCCCGAGGACTCCTGAGGACCTAGTTGCGATACAGCATCATCATATCAGCCAAAGGGACATCCTTTCATCCACTGTTGAACAAAGGCCTCCCCATAGATTTCCGTAACAATTGTGTCGGCGTTTTGGGGGAATTAGCCAGTACTCACCACGCTTGGAAGGGCGGGTTGCTGAGCACAAAATGGCTGCTGCTCCACAGAAGTGACGCAGCTGCCCAAACCTCTGGTCTGGAATCCCTTAGTCGCCTTTTACGACGACCACGGGAGGCAATAATGAATGAATGAATTTATGAATTAACATATTATATGGACACAGCGCAATGAGAAACCAGATATACAAAAAAAAAAAACACTGTGCACCCGAATGCCCCAAAGAGTCGGTCAAGGCGTCGTTTCTGACTATATTGGTCGGCTGGAGTGGAACTTGAAATCTGACTTGCCTTAGTTGTCCGATCAGATCGGGGGCCGCCGGGGCTATAACGCTCGGGGGTGGCTGCTTTAATGGCTTAATAAGTGGGAAATCCACTCCAAGTCTTCGAGACAAGCAGTGGTGAAACTAGTGCCGCTGTCCCCACGTAAGCCTATCAAAGACCTGGTTCCTGCTTGCAGATGAGCAATCCGTGAAAGAGCCTATAAAAAATGCATATATAATTGTAAGTATCATTTTATCAATTGTATTTTTTCTACTTTATAATCTATTTATCAAGTTGCTGCAGCAAATTATTTTTGCACTTGGTAACACACTGTTTTAGCTTTCAAATAAGAGTATGAACCTATTAAGAATCAAATGGAATTTATTTTAAAATTATAATAAATTAAATGTTATATATTCTTAACTTGACACTGGCAGAATGGAATATAATTGCCATAAAAAAAAATGTTACTTATATGTTTTACCTTTACGCGGCAAGGATAAGAATGCCGTTGTGTGTCAATGACATTTTACAAACATCTTAGGTTGCGTGTACTAGATTTATGTGAAAATAATGAGCATGCAAAAAAGACGCAGCCCACCACAAGTATGCATAATTTGGCATAATATTCCGTACAAAAAGCATTAAATTCAACAACAAAAAACACTTGTCAGTTTGCAGAACTTCAAACAAAAAATAAACATTATTTTGCACAAATATAAAGAACCGACAATTATCTAAGGTAACTCAAATGTATTTTATAAATCCTCAGAAAGAAAAAAATCTGTAAAACAATTACATAACCCAAAATGTTGTCAGACACATTTATCACTGGAAGAAAAGGTTTTGTGTCTATCTTTCAAAATCAAACATCGCAATGCAAAGTCAAAGTCAAAGTTTTTTATTTCAAATAAACCAAATATTGGCACTTATGAAACGTCAGAATTTAAGTTACAATTTAAGGACAAAACATATTTTGACCAAAATTGGTGTGAAGAACGATTTATCTGTTTGTGTGTAGTTAATGAATGTACTTAAAATATTCACTTCGCCTTTCGCTGACCACCACCACATTCATATAACTTGTGGGATGACATGCTGTATATACGTCAATCAGCATTTAAATGCACTAGCCCACAATTAATTATTAATACTTACTCATCATTACTTCATTAATATAAGATAGTGTAAGTATATTGTATTATTCTGCACTTCAATAACAACTTTAGTCAATTTATTAGTTTTAAACTAAAAATCGTTGTCCGTGTGGTGATTCGGATTGAGAACATAGCACCACTCTATCTCCTCGTTTCAACCGACTATGGGACTCAAAACCAGAGGGATGGGCAGCAGCATCCTTACTGTGGAACACCAGCTAACCACACTCACTAACCCGCCTGCCAAGCGTGGTGAGTATTGGCAAATACCCCCCAAAATGATGACACAGTTGTGGGGATCTGTGGGGAGGCCTTTGTTCAGCAGTGGACGTATAAATGGCCGATATGATATTCCATATTGACATATAACATATAGCATACTTATAAGTCACATAGCAAAGAACTTCTTCTTTCTTGAAAGAAAGCAATATTTTTCCTGTCATCATCATCATCATTTTATCAGCCAAAGGTTTTCTATGTGGTGTTCTGATCAAGAAAATAGCACCACTCCATCTCCTCGCGTGGATATCGTAAAAGGCGACTACAGATCCTTAACAGAAGGATAGGCAGCAGCATCTCTTCTTGGAACAGCAGCCAAACTGTGCTCAGTCAGCTCATCGTTGTGAGTACCAGCAAATACCCCCAAAATGACGACACAATTGTGGACATCTATGGGGCAAGCCCATGTCATATTTTTTATTAATAAAAAAGTAAACTTTTAGTTAACATGAAAAGGGAAAGCTATATATGGAAAGAAAAGGTATTTATATATACGTCAATTTTGATTATATCTGGCGAGCAGTTATAGAGGCAGGCTTCTTGTTCATCATCATTTCGGCCGAATGAGGTCCACTGCTGGACACAGGCCTCCTCCAAAGATCACCACAATGACCGATATGGGTGTATTGTGGGCTCATTGGGGGGTGTTGCCATAAGCGCCATGCTTGGCAGACGGGGTTGCGATCGCAGTTGAGTTGTTAATGTACTCGAAGGACACTGCTGCCCATCCTCCGGCTAATCCCTTAGTCGACTTTTACGACACCCATGGGAGGAGATGGGGTGGTGGTATTCTAAGCCGGCACCACACGGTTTCCTGTTACTACTTCCTTTTTAATACTGTAAATACATTGCCGCGTGATGCCGGCTAAGAAGCACCAACCCATCTCATCCCGTGGGTATCGTAAAAAGCGACTGTGGAATTGACCAGAGGATGGGCAGCAGCGTCCTTGGAGTACATTTACAACTCAACAGCTATCGCCAACCAGCCTGCTAAGCATGGCGATTATGGTAAAACGTGCACATAATACAAACCCAGATACGTTGTTCATCCTTTGGGCGTCTTTCGGCCGAAATGATGAAATACATATTTATATAACTAATTATATCTAATAGCAATTATGGTAATTTTTACGTCATGCATTTCGTGAAACAATCTTTGTAATAATTTCCAGCTTTATCTAGTAATAGCCGGTAAATGCGACCTTGATTGGCGATTTCATTATTAAAATGCATTTGTATATAAAATAATGAAACCGAATAAGTATGTAATATATTTTAATAAGCCTCTCCTAGCGTGCGCCACTACACCCAGTGATCAGCTTTCCGCATCCAGCCGGACCCAGCAACCTTCTTCAAGTGGTCTGTTCATCTGGCCGGTGGGATCCCACTCTACGTGCCCAAACGCGGCCTCCACTATATTTATTTGATCACAGTTTGTCATTGATAATTACAAATACAAATTTACTGTGGGAGACTGGTGCCTAAACTAGGCTTAAGCCTGTATCTTAAGTCTCCAAGCCTTCCATCCCAGAAGTCTAATTTTGCTCTTTCATAAACTGTGCCAAGAGAAAGTTTTCCATTTCCTTGTTCTTCGTTAAAGTTTTCTTGATGAATACTCTCCAATACGTTGATATAACTTTATCAGGCCCTTTCACTGCAGACAACATCTTGATAACTCGCTGTCCTAATAAAATGTGTATATTATGGCTTTGATACACCCATTATTGACAATTTGTCAAACTTTATTTCAAATGTTTCTTAACTTTGTTTTACTTTGACACTTGACGTTTTTTAACGGATAGGATATATATAGGACTCGTCTAGTCCATCAGCCATCGATCCTTCGACAGACGTGATCCTCCCACTACACCACGTTAGGAGAGGCCTATGTCCACCAGTAGACCGATAAAGGCTGATGATGACGATGATATTTTAATAGTAGAACTGCTATAGCTTACTCCATACAGTCCACGTGTGTGTTTTTTTTTTTTAATAAAACGTTACCCCACACTAGGATTTCTCCTGTGTCGTGGGTGCGTTTACAGACATGAATTCCACATACAATACAAATTAAAAATTAAAACGTGCCACTGTATACTGTCTCCAGTGTCTATTAAGTGAACGTAGTAAATCAGGAGGCTGATACTGAAAATCAGTGCTGTTTGCGGTGTCTCAAAGCCTCGGCAATATGCTGAGTGTCAACCCTTTTTCTGCACACTTCGGCATACTTGTTTTTTTAAATTTAAATTTGAGCCTATAACTATATTTAGTTTTGTGCATTCTATTGCCAATTTCTTTTTTTAATTGTCTATTGATAAGTTTTTATTTATATATAGGTGTTATTTGTGACTTAGGTTATTAGTAGTAGTATTAGTTTTTAAATTGTCTTTTTTATTATTGTTTTACCTGCGCTCGTAAGGCAGAAAAAAATATTTTCTTTCTTTCTTTCTTCTTAAATTATCCCTTAGAAATACGATGAGTATATACATCACGTGCTTCCGGCTAATGAACACATTTGCCAGTGTTGTGGTCGCACAAGCAGACTTGGGTGCACTCCGTAAGTTCCAAAGCCTCCAAAATCCTCCGAGCCACGGGAGCACCATGGTTCATGCGTAGTAAACAACTCGCACTCGGTGAGGGACGTGCGCCAAGGTTCGAGCTGTGACCGTTGAAGTGATCACTGTGATGATATTTTCATTAACAGACCTTTTTAATTTGTTCTTTTTAAAGCATTGCGTACCTTAGCAGACACTCGGGCTGTCCCTCTTTAAAATACGGTCATTACACCAGATCAATATGCAGTCCTTAGTGGACTGTACTTAACATTCGAAAAAAACACTCTACAATGACACGCGGGCTGTTCGACACTTCATATTTTTTACAAACTGTGATGCCTTCATAAACATTTCAGTGCGTGTATTTTAATTTCCTAGAGTCTATCAAAAATAGGAAATAACATTATTATCATTTAAGTCGAAGGACATCCAATGCTAAACAAAAGCGGGGCTTTAGATTTCCATCAAGACTGTTTACATTCGCCAGGTCCACGACCTTCACCGGGTCGTGTGTCATGGCCATCCCACGCTGAGGTTTCCGGTGCACGATCTCCGTCAAGAAACTAATGGTGCCGTTTAATTAAAACAGTTGTTATTAATAATAAAAACTAAAAATAAATTACATTTCATCATCATATCAGTCAAAAACGTCCACTGCAGAACAATGGCCTCCCCCACCGATTTCCTCAAAGTCCGGTTACTGCCATACGCATCCAATGGCTCCCAGCCACTTTCACCAGATCATCTGTCCAACTCGTTAGGTCGTTCTACACTGCGTTTTCCGGTGCGCGGTCTCCACTCGAGCTCCTTTGTGCCCCAGCGGCCATCAGTTCTACGAGCAATGTGCCCCGCCCATTGGCACTGAAGTCCACTTATCCTTTCTGCTACTTCGGCAACTTTAGTTCTTCTACGGATCTCCTCATTCCTGATTCGATCTCGTAGAGAAATATCAAGCATAGCTCTCTCTATAGCTCGCTGAGTGACCGTGAGATATCTTACGCCCAACGACAATTACATTTATTAATAATTTATGTGGTGTCCGGATTAAGAATATAGCACCTCTCCATCTCCTCCCGTGAATGTCGTAAAAGCCGACTAAGGGAATCTAAACCAGAGGGATGGGCAGTAGCGTCCCTTTTGTGAACCGGTAGCCATACTGCGCTCACCAACCCTCCTGCCAAGCATGGTGAGTATTGGCAAATACCCCCCGAAATGATAACACAGTTCTGGAATCTATGGGGGAGGCCTTTGTTCAGCGGTGGACAAATAAATGGCCGATTTGATGTTGATATGATGAATCATTTATGTACATTTTAGCGCCATATCCAACTCTTGCAATAAAATCTTGTTAATCCGTTCATAAATGTCAAGTGTTGAACTCTTGTAAGTATGATCAAGTCTAATTGAGTCTTTTTACACGTGTAAATAATGTGTGTGTAATAATATACCGCACATCAGCCCGTAAACGTCCACTGCTGAACATATGCCTCACACTGATACAATGAGCACTCTTACGGGATATTGCCATCCCCTATGCCTACCGGGGGTGCGTTTTAATGCTGACAAGGTGACCACCTCACCCGCAACCAAGGACACTGAGGGGTTTTAGCCGGTAAGCGGCCGGCATGCCCCTTCGCTCGGTGGAGGAAGTCCGTGAGGATATCCCCACTACAAAAAAAGGGGATATCGCCATAATAAACACGCTTAGCAGGCGGATTTATCGCAGTATGTTAGAGTAGATAAGATAAAAATATATTTTATTCATGTAAACCATATACAGACACTTATGAATCGTCGAAACTTTAATTGCCGCGTTCCAAAATGTAGATTTCCTATGGAGAAGAATGGGCAAGAAACTCCATGGTTACTCTTTTTAAATCATATTAAATGGTACAATATTTTATGAGCACACTGTCGTAAAAATCAAGGTTATGTGAAACAATGTAGGAGAAGAGTCTGAACTACTTAAGAAAAGTCTACTAAACAAGCCTGACAGTATTTTTTTAAAAGTTTTGGTTTTATTGTCATGGCAGTATTTGGCTGACCAGTCCCAACAGACGGCACTCGTTCACGAGCATGACGCATACATCAGCGTCGCTTAGCTCAACCATATTGTAGGGCAACTTAGCGACCCAATACACGACGCCACCATCAGCAGAACACTTGAGTGAGCATGACGTACCTAAACTGCCAAACAAGTATTACGTCAATAAAACAAAATAACCCACATGGTTCTCACACTGCCAGTACAGTAACAAATGAAAATAAATTGAATGTATAAAATTACATAGTTGGAAAATCCAAAAGTGCACGCCTCATAATCTCATTCATTACAATAAAATTGATAGATAAAAAGATAGATATATATAGATATACCACAGTACTAAAAAAAACAGGCGATATTTAATTTATTAAATAATAATTAAACTACATCGAATTATACCGTGAAAAGTAATAGGCTTCTATTCCTCAAAATACTGAAGCCTATTAAAAAAAACCAACTCGATAAGTGAAGTATTTCGCTCGTCATCGTGACCACAAGATACGGGATCCGCAGATACAGACACACGGACGTCCAAGACAGAACTTTTTTAAACAATTTTTTTATTAGTTTAAATAATAAAAAGAGATTTAAAAATATCATGAGTGTTAAAAATAGTGTTTTTTCTCAACATTTGTCTATTGATATTCACTTATAAAAGCAATAAAGAATAAAAAAAGTGACATTTTAAGTTGGAGAATCACTCGGTGTGCGTAAACTGACAGTAATACCCACCTCAACGCTTCGCTTATGAGGCGTGCAACAAACAAGTCATTAAAGCATTAAAAAGTTATTATTGGCACATTAGACGATGCTGTTGCCCACGTTGTTGTTGTTGCACCCCGTTGGATGGAGACTGGGACCACCCTTTTTTGGGTTTTCTGGGTTTTTCGCAAATCCAGCATCTCCCCTTGAGTTGTAGACAAGAGTATTCGTGTATTGTTCTGTGTAGTTTACGGCAAAGATTTCGTTTGGTTCCTGGTAGAGAATAGACTTCTATTCGTTGCCAGGAACCAGATGCTACTATGCTAGGTATTCCTTAGTAATTTTCGAGAGATGGCACAGTGTCGTGAAAAGCAGAACATTCTTAAAAAAAGAAATGTGTAACTATACCTAGATTAGTTTTATGATTCATTCATTTTTTAAGACTTGGAAAATTTTCAGCGGTAAACATAATCCCTAAAGCAAACAACTTTTATTCTACGACTTTTGGACATGTAAAAAATATGCAATCAAATCAACATAAGTACTCATTCAAATTCGTCATACTCAGTAATTAAATAGCTTTGACACAACGACTGCCGTGCCTAAATGGTATACATATAATGACGGGGAATCCATCTCTAGACCTCACGGCCTCAGATTCAATTTCCGCATAGTAAGTGTTTAGACTACAGACAGTTTCCAGTCTGGACGTCTGAGCATGCAAATTGTATGTATGACATATATATACTGGAAAGGAAACCCTAGTGTGGGGCAGCGAGTGTGAGAGAAATGTTATATTATAATTCCTGATATACGATTCGGGTCGCACCTGTGGTACAATTAATTTGATACGAAGCTTATACCTTGACTGATTAATAACTTGTAAAATACAAATGAAGCCTAGTTTTGTAGTTTACTTAAATTTAAATCGGAAAATGTTTGACTTAATTAATTGAAAAAGCAGGGCTTCGAAACGAAAGATGTGGGTGCTTGCAATCCAGGTCAGAAAAACCGTAATAACGCTAATGTAAATTGTTATTTAAGTGAATGCATATTTAATTTGACTGTCTGATTGTAGAGAAGGCAATTCTCATTTTGGGTTGCCTTATTTGGGCTTGTCGTTTATGAATTATCTATGTGCAAAGTAGTTTAGTTTATCATTCCTTGGTAACATCTATAAAAACGTATTGTTAAATGTCATTATTATTTATTCCGTTTAACCTTGCAGATACGGTTTCGTTTTACTTACAATCATTATAATAAGCTATACAGGTGAACGAACTCTATAAATGTAATAAAAACAATAAATCCACGTTTCAGAATCATGTTTGTTGTTTTAAACCGATTCCCACGTTGTCACCTGATTTCCTGCAATGCGTAATCATCGAAAATCGATATTACTTGAACACTGCGCAATCATTTACTGACAATGTTGATATTATAGTCACTGATAAGTCGCCGGCGCAACACTAGTTCTCCACTCCGTATATCGCACTCGTACACAAAAGACGTATTCGTATCGATATTCGATATCAGTTTTAGAATATTGACAGCACTATTTTGTGGTCGGGATGTCACATGTGCGGTTTGTAATCTGTGGATAATAAAAAAATATTTAAATTAATTTCATTCCGTCGCGTTCGGTCAGTGTTCTTCTTTTGAACATTTGTGTTTTCTTTTATTAAATAAAAACAGACGAAGATGTTAAATGGTTACAGAATACAATACTTTCTATATTTTGCCATAAAGTAGTTGCAGTTTTAAATAAATAAATAAAATTGTACTGTGTGTAATTTCGTTGTGTGTTTCATCATTCACGTGGCGTTGGTGAGTAGATTTTTTCTAATGCTATTAGTTATGGGTATGCGTGTGTAGGTGTCTCTCTCTATGTGTGTGTGTAATCTGTAGCAATCCATGAAATTAGCTTAAACAAGAAACTCTCGCAGTTTACCGCATTTCGGGCGATGTGCTGTATGATCATACTGCATTTTCATCGTGTAAGCAGAATATGAAGCGCTTCCGGCGCTTGTAACAAAAATATGAAGTGTTTAAATAAATGTGTTACATACCAATGTTTTGGTTTCCAATTGATTGGTCGTAAGTTTACACTTTGCGGATATGAAAATTAGTGTCTATGACCCATTTTATTCAGATTACGATAACATTATTACATTTTGTATTTAAGTTCAGAATATCAAAATGTTATCTATATGTCGCAGGGAAATTATGAAAACAGTGATTTGCTGAAATTCCTAAGGAAGATGATCAATTCACAGAAGATGTTCAAATTACTTACTTTCTTCAGGGAAATCACCCCACAGAGTTGTAATTTGATAATGTTCCATGAATTGATCATCTACCTTAGGGATTGGATCATCATTAATTTCAAATGTGCTTGAGGTGGTGAAGTAGACGTGTTTAACAAGTGGGCTCATCCCCTGTCCGATGAGACGCAGTCTTCTCTTCAATCTTTAGGGGGGCGAGACTTGCCGGTGAGTGCTGCACCCCACCATTAGTTAGGTCGAGAATAGACCGTGGGGTCTTAGCCGGTTAGAGTCCGGCACGCCCGAAATGAAGTCCATGAGGATTTCTCAAAGTATAATTAATGGTAACCAAGAATGTTATCCGTGTGGTGTCCGGATTAAGAACATAGCACCACCATCTCCTCCCGTTGGCGAAAAAGGCGACTAAGAGACTTTAAACCAGAGGGATGGGAGGCAGCTGCGTCTCTTCTGAGGGACAGTAGCCATACTGCGCTCACCAACCTGTCGGCCAAGCGTGGTGAGTATTGGCAAATACCCCCCAAAATGACGACACATTTGTGGAAATCTATGGGGCAGTCCTTTGTTCAGCAGTGGATGTTTAAATGGCTAATATGATGATGATGATTATAAAAGTGAAAGTTTGTATGTTTGAGGGCATGTGCATACCCGGCTTTTGCCTTGGTGAGGGCAAACGTGAAGGGACGCAACATAAACAGAGGTTTGCATTTATTATGTAGCAGGCCGTCTGCCGTATGGTGCCGGCTAAGAATAGCACCACCCCATCTCGGCCTGTGGGTGTCGTAAAAGGTGGCTATGGGAGTAGCCGGAAAATGGGCAGCAGCGTCCTTCGAGTACATAAAAGATCTTTTTATCGTTAAGATATTGTGGTACACTGACGGCTGAAATGGGTGAGGTGGGCCAGGTCCAGGAGGGCAACCCTGGGAATTGAACCTGCGACACAGTGCAGAAAAGTAATTGCTTAGCCAGCTTGTTAGCCGCACCGTAGTTTCTTCGTTTTTCAGATTACAGTACAGTATTTAGATCAGTTTTGCCTCAAGTCAAAAGTCTTTAACCAGTGTGTGTTACCAATAATTATATATGGCACAGAGACGTGGTCACTCACAACGGGCCTCTTAAAAAAACTCAAGGTCAGAGGCGTGCTATGGATAATGCTATGCTTGGTATTTTTACTACGAGGTCGAATCAGAAATGAGGAGAACCGTTGAAGAACTATAGTTGCTTACATAGCTGAAAGGATTAGTAAGCTGAAGTGGCAATGGGCGGGGCAGATTGCTCGTAGAACTGGGGACCGTAGGGGCAAAAGGTTCTCGAGTGGAGACCGCACACCGAAAAATGCAGCGCGGAATGACCTCTGAGATGGACAGATGACCTGGTGTAGGTCGTTAGAGTCTTTGGATGCAGGCATTTAACTGGCCGTTGAAGAAGGATATGGAGGAGGCATTTATTTAGCAGTGGATGCATTTGGCTGATATGATTCAGTTAAAGTCTAATGCTAGTCGTAGCGAATTGTTCTGGTAGTTTTATTTTGTCAATGAAGCGGATGTATGGCTAGTGTATTATCATCTTGAACCTTTATGGTATTATTATACGAGTACAGTTAGTGACGTTAGGTTTTTGGTTTTGTTTTTTAAACGTTGCCCCACACTACGATTTCTCCAGTGTCGTGGGTGCGTTTACAGACATACATTTCACACACAATACACCCAGACCCGAAACAACTATCTGCAGATCATACAAATACGACTGTGTATAATACTGTATCAACCACTGCACCAACCGTGTCGTCTATAGTATTTTTACACTTAGCGGAGTGTTGCGTCTCAGAGACGCAATGAGGATCCAAATAAAAGGCTTGTGGTTTCGGACCCTTATAATGATTATAGTTAAATAGCCGTGTGGTGCCGGCTTAGAATACCACCACCCCATCTCCTCGTAAAAGGCGACTAAGGGATTTAGCCGGAGGATGGGCAGCAGCGTCCTTCGTGTACATTAACAACTCAACTGCGATTGCCAACCCGTCTGCCCAGCGTGGCGATTACGGCAAATCCCCCCAAATGAACCCACAATACATCCATATCGGTCGTTGTGGTGACCTTTGGGAGAGGCCTGTGTCCAGCAGTGGACTTCATTCGGCCGGAATGATGAGGTACATGGATTATCGGTTTACGGTATTTGGTTACGGTAGTAGTATTCTAGTAGTAGACTTATCGCTGTCGTGGTAGAAAATGGAATGGGCGAAATATTACAGTACAATAATTAATGGACATACACGGAGTATTTTAAGTTTTTTTGGGTGCCAATAAAAAAAAAGATTCTGTTTCTGTATAATTTCAACTTATATTCAAAACCATTTTTTCTTATTAGGAATTGAACCCAAAACCTCGCGCTCGGTAGCCACTGCACTAATGAGACTTGTTTAATTTTTGATATGACATTTATTCGCAATTATTTTATGGTTAACTATGTCTTTAGTCATATTGACTGTACCACATTTGGAGATTTTTTAGTTTTATTAAATACTTTAATTAATAACATCCACGAATATGGATGTGTTTTTTATAAGTACCAAAGGTATACAAGCATACGGCCCGCCTGATGGTAAATGGTTACCGTAACCTTTGAACGCTTGCAACACCAGAGGTCTAACTCGCGCGTTGTCGAATCGGAAAAATCTTTTCACGCCCTTTTTGAAGAGCCCCATGCTGTAGTCTCTTGGGAAAACCTCGGTAGGGAGATGATTCTACAACATGAGCGTGCGCGGGAGGAATTTCTTCAGAAACTGTACGGCACGAGACCACTTTGGCCCTAGAGTATGCGGGTGAACTCCCCGCCGCGAAAGGTGCGATGGTAGAAAGTAGCTGTTGGCATCATCTATACAAATAAATAAAATTGAAGTGTCTGTTTGTAATGTCAAAATAAAAGCTTTATACTGAATGCATATGAAATTATATACGGTACATATAACAAAAAACCAATTTTTTTGTCTGTCTGTCTGTCTGTCTGTTTGTTCCGGGTAATCTCTGAAACGACTGGATCGATTTTGATGGGACTTTCGCTGGCAGATAGCTGATGTTATATGGAATAACTCAGGCTACTTTTATTTTAGAAATATAATTAGGTTTCCGCGCAAAAGAAAAACCTTTGAAATCCAATATAAATATTCATTGTGAAGTGTCTATGTCGGAGTACTCTAAATTTCTTTTAAATTAAACGCGGGTGAAACCGCGTGTCCCAGCTAGTATTGAATAATTCCTTACAACGCTGTCCGTTGTACAAGCGGTAGACTACACAAAAGGAGGCAGCCTCTCCTCAGACTTAGGGGTTGTTATAGACCGCTTGTGAGGCATCGGCGACGTTTCTGTACCGACTCAAAAGGTCCAAGCTGGTATCCAGGTGTTGCGACTCATAAATGGCAGCATTACTCCATAAGGGGCCGGTGTTTTTTTTTTTAGACGTGGCTACGTAGGGCTACCTAGATAAGATATATAAGATGATGGCTGATACAGTCGGCTGCTGCGCTCCGGGTCGTGAAACCTACTGTGGTTGCCCCGTTTAAAAATAAAGTTAAACTCATGCAGTCAACCAGTTTAATATATATATATATCTTTTTTTATTTTATTTAAAAAAACGTTCGCCTTCACTAGGATTTGTCCTGTGTCGTGGGTGCGTTTACAGACATGAATTCCTTATACAATACACCCAGACCCGGAACAACTACCTGCAGATCATACAGATATTTGCTCCGTGTGGGAACCGAACCCACGGCCCGGAGCGCCGCAGCTGGCTTATAAAGTAGCAGTCTTTGCCCCGATGAGAAATACCACGCTTGGCACACAGACTGGTGATCTACATACCAAGAAGGAGGCTTTTTCCCCTACTCTTGACTTTAGGATTTCTGAATCATAACTTATTCCTTAATTACCAATATTATCGGAATAACTGTATTTAATTCCGTGTTGGTTTAACATTTGGTCATTTCGTGGCCCACTTTAACTGGAACTTTCACTTTAGAATTATTGAGTTTCAAAGAATCCCGGTTAATGCGGCATCACTGCCAGTAAGGTAATGCCTTCTTGTACCAGTAAATACAGATTAATGTTACTTATGTTTTTATTTGAATTTAAAACTAAAACTGAAGTAGAATTAATGTCAAAATTGTTGTCACAAGAGTGTTGTGCAGTCGTAAAAAAAGCACTATCTTTCTCACCCCGTGGATGTGTAAGCGATTGTAGATCTTTCAGAGGATAGGCAGCAACTTGCTTAGATTGTATTTACAACTGCTGTGCTATCGCCAACTTCTTTTTTTATTTATTTTTTGTATGATCGGCTTCTCGCGCTCGTCCCAAGAGGGATATAGATGCTTAACCAGGCAAATTAGCGAAGCATTAAGTAGCCTCCAGCATCGCCAACCCGTCAAGCGTGGCGTTTTAAGGCAAAACACTTAATTACCACCCAACATAAACCGAGACCGGTCTTTGTGAAATTGTGAATTAATTTATTATTTTTCAATTGAAATAATGTAAAGTTTTTTGCATATTTTTATTTTATATATCTTACTTAATAAGATAAGAGAAATATATATATATATATATTAAACTGGTAGACTGCATGAGTTTAAATTTTATTTTTTAAACGTTGTAAAGTGAGGGGCACTTTGTTTTCTCCTGTGTCGCGGGTGCGTTTACAGACATGAATTCCACACACAATACACCCAGACCCGGAACAAGTACCTGCAGATCATTAAAATATTTGTTCCGTGCGGGAATCGAACCCACGACCCGGAACGCAGCAGCCGACTGTATCAGCCACTGCACCAACCGTGCCGTCGATTTAAATTCAATTTTCAATTGTTTTGTCAGTCTGTCTGTTTGTTTCCGCTAATCTCTGAAACAGCTGGATCGATTTCTACGGGACTTTCACTGGCAGACCGCGGGTCCCAGCTAGTTATCTGTAATATCGATTTCTTCTTCTTCTTTTTCCGTGTGGTTAGTGGCCAACCTTGTCTTAGAATTGTCCAAGCCGCCCGAAGGCCTCCGACTTGGCTTAACGACTGCCGTCTGACAACTCAGTTCAAATACCACTATACTACGGTCACCCATCCATAGACTGACCGCGCTAAGCGCTGCTTAAACTCGCCGATCGTTTGCCAACCAGTGAGTGCAGCTGGCTATCAGACCCTGATACCTGGATTACTAAACACTCAGCAAACGCCATTGATTTAACTACAAAAAAATTCTATGTTTAAATACATTGCATGGAATTCTTATATTCAGCCAGTGACCATTAATTTTAATTCATTCTGCAACATATTTAAACTTTTTGTTCGATTCGCTTTGTTTCTACTTAATCTGTGACGATACAAATCGAAGAAATAACCTTCACGCTTTAATTCTAGACTTATTATCTAACTATACAGTTACTGTCCGAAATCGTGTGATACGTTCAAGGATTTTAAAGTGACTCGACAAATTTAATATGAATAAGAGCACGGTATTATATTACTCGAATTCTTAGAATTGAGCCTTGTAGTTTATGATAAAGATTAGGTATACCCTCCATTCTTTAGTTATCGTAAAAGGTGCTTAGGGTATTCTTGCGTACATAATTAAGATGTGCGCAATTGCGCATACGCAACCAAGGTGGCCTTTCCAACACAAATTTTGTGCATCTGGATTATGTGTGTTGTTTTTTGTTCAAATATTAATCAGTAAAGAATGTTTTATTCATTTTAAATTGAGAAAAATATTTATCTCCTTTATAATTTCAATATGAATTATGTGTTTATGACGCTGGCTGTACTTACCGAAATACAAAACTATTCTTTAAATCACATTAGGCATTTGTATGGAGGGTACTTTTTGTCATTCATAAGCGACGCACAATTGGTTCCATTGAATCTCAAGCTACAAGGTCGGTTGCATTCGGTTACTGGGGGTCAACGACCGCCACAGATAAATGAGCTCAAGGCTGCCTGGCAACCTTAAGCTAGAGAACATTGCTTTGCATTGGGGGATAATACTATAGTGTCTAGCTATAGCTACAGTGACTATAGTGACCTTTTTTTATTGGTCACCAGTGGAAATTCATCCTGAACTTCCTCCGCCCCGGGGAAGGGCAAAGGGGCATGCCGATCTCCTATAGGCTAAAACCACTGGAGCGGTCATCTTCGGTACCGAAGGGGGGCTCCAGGTCCTCATAAGATCATACTTAAACTGCCCATTGATGCCTTTAGGCACATCTCGGAGTGGATATCTGTAAAGCGGTCACCCCCTCTAGCGGAGGGAAGGCGACAGTAAATAGGCCACCCCCCCAGGCACTTCTCGGGGAGGATTGTAAAGGATCCCCCCAAGTCTCGCTGTGCGCTGTGCTGCATGCACGGCGGCTTGACCGATGGCCTACAAACTAGAAATTTACCGCGAAGGGAGGTTTTGTGGTATAATCTATAGAAATAAATAAAATTGAAGTGTCTGTTTGTAATGTCAAAATAACAGCTTTTTACTAAATGCATATGAAAGTATATATGGCCCACAAAACAAAAAAAAACAATTTTTTTTTTGTCTGTTTGTATCGGGTAATCTCCGAAACGGCTGGACCGATTGTGACGGGACTTTCACTGGCAGATAGCTGATGTTATATGGAATAAATTAGGGTAATTTTATTTTAGCAAAATAATTAGGGTACCGCGCAAAAAAAATAAAACCCTTGACATCCAATATATATATTCTATGTCAAGTGTCTATGTCGAAGTACTCTAAATTTATTTTAAATTAAACGCGGGTGAAACCGCGGGTCTAGGCCCCTGGGACGTTGTGGAGCGTCTATGCTTGACGTCAGCTATGTGTTCTTTTAACCTAGTGGCTATAGCATAGACGCTCCACAAAGTCAGCAGTGTGCGAACATGCCTTAGACAAACCCAACCATTTTCTTCGTTTCGATCAACCTCAAGTCCTCGCGAAAGAGAACCGATATGTACCAAGAATGTTTCGTGAGGCTATTGAAATTTTAAAACATCCTAATTCTAACAGAGAAGATGGCTGGCAAGTACCACCAGTATGGAATCCTGTTATTAAAATAATAAAGTCCCAAACCAAATACCACACTAAAAAACATCAAGACACTGTGAGTGATTACTGCGTGCATCGAAATAATTTTTGATTATAATTGTACGGTAGATAAAATAAAATATCTTTATTAAATCTGTAACGACGCCTGTCCTGTCACCTTAGTCATCCTGCGACCACGAACCCTGCAAAGTGTTCGAAACGTCAGGAAAAACAAAAACCTATAATATACGCGATAGAATATGTTTAAAAGTGTTTTATTGTAATGAGAAATGATGATGGTTCATTTGTCAAAATTAAGTTATATCTAGTGAAATTTTGTGTAAACATCAATAAAATGTTACCGACGTTTTTTTTTATTGGTGTCCAGTGGAAATTCTACATGGAACTTCCTTCGCCCCGGGGAAGGGCTAAGGGGTATGCCGGACTCCTACCGGCTAAAACCACTGGAGCGGTCATCTTCGGCACCGAAGGGGGGCTCAAGGTCCTCGTAAGATCACACTAGAGCCGCCCTTTGGTCCACACGTTTAGGCACACATATAGGCTCTAGCGGAGGGCAGGCGGCTGTAAAAAGGCCGCCCCCCAGGCACTTCTCGGGGAGGATTGTAAAGGAGTCTCGCTGTGCGCTGTGCTGCGCACACGGCGGCACGTGCGCGCCACCGTCTTCCCGGGGGTCACTCGGTATGAACACGCAAACTCCCCAATGTGCGCGCCCGTGACCACCGAGAAAAAACAAATGTTACTAACCTATAAGTTGATTAAACTTTTGCAAGTTACAAATCTAATAAAATACCGCCTCATTTATGTTTAGAGAAATTCTAGAACGTTTTTAGCCGATATGGTAACGTGATCCTCTTGTGCGAGAATCGATTTACTGCGCTTGAGCACTTTGTCCACGGAGTTTGAATACAATGTGCAATTCTCTAAGCTCAATCATCCATACATCCTTGAATACAGAATTGGTGATAAACCAATTTGGTATTCGTAAGACTCGTCCTCGTGGCTGGCCGTCTGCAACGTGTCCTTGAATAGCTTCAATCATGTCTTAGGGAATACCGAATTGATTTTTTACCGTTATTTCAATTCTGTATTTAAGGATGTATGGATGTGTTTGAGCACAGGGGTGCAATTCCTTAAGGTCAAACATCCATACATCCTTCAATACAGAATTAAAATGACGGTGAAATACCAATTTGGTATACGCTAAGACATGATTGAAGCTAGTCAAGGACACGTTGCAGACGGTGAGCCATGGGGACGTGTCTTAGGGAATACCATATTGGGTTGTCGCCGTTATTTCAATTCTGTATTTAAGGATGTATGGATGTTTGAGATTAAGGAATTGCACCCCTGCTGTACCAGTGATCGCTAGCGCAGATGTTGAAGTTTTAGCGCTAATTATGACATTTGGTTTTCGGACTAATATGCGTATGAGGACTCCACTCTCATTACTTTATAACTGTGTCTGAAGCGAAAACGAAAAAGTGCACGAAAAAATTGTGGGAACCGTACGATGGCGCTTAAATCCGGGTCGGACGCAGTGCACAAGCATGCATGCAAATAGTATTACAGTTAGTATTACTGCTATTATAATTGGACCGTTTTTTATTCGAATTCATGAACGAATACGTTGCACTTGATAGCTCACTTCTTGTTGATAACGTGTACAATTCCAATCACATTCCAATACCGGCTATAACTTTTTGAAATTGGAATGTATTTTTCCCGCATTTTAAATTCTAAGGACCTAAGTTGGCGCCTATTGGAACAATGACGCGCTCAGATTAGTGTCGATATCGATGGTTTCCAGGATTAAATTTGTTTTTAGAAGTAAAACTTCTTTGACGCGATGTGATTAAAAAATTTAACGTCAAAGTCAAGGTCAAATTAGAGTGCCATCTCATTCCGTGGGTGTCGTAAAAGCCGACTAAGGAATTAGACGAAGGGTGGGCAGTAGTGTCCTTCGAATACATTAACAACTCAACTGACCAACCGGCCAACCCGCCTGCCGAGCGTGGCGATTATGGTAAACCCCCAATGAGCACACAACACAAACCTTTAGGTTCCATTCCCAACACAGTCGTTGTGGCAATTTTTGGGGAGGCTTCTGTCCAGTAGTGGACGTCCTTCGGCTAATATGATGAAGACGATTTACACCTCGTAAAATACTGGTTGATTATTCTGCTGCATCTCTTTAGAATATACAATTTTATTCCTATCGAACGCTTCGGAAGAGTACCTATAGATTTAGACAGGCTTTTAGGCTCTGGAGAGTTCATGTTTGTATGTTCGGCTAATCACGACAATTACCGGACAGCAGTGGTATTCTGTAAGAACTCACTAACAAACTCACTTCTGAATCTGCAGTAAAAAGTAGTAAAACCAATACGAAATTAGAGATTTCACTGCGGATTCCGTAGTGAGTTTTGACGGCACGGTTGGTGCAGTGGCTGGTACAGTCGGCTGCTGCGCCGACCGGACACGACCCGGAGTCGTGGGTTCGATTCCCGCACGGAACAAATATTTGTTTGATCTGCAGGTAGTTGTTCCGGGTCTGGGTGTATTGTATGTGGAATTCATGTCTAAACGCACCCACAACACTAGAAATACTAGAGTGAAGCAACGTTTTTCTTAAAATAAAATAAAAAATAGCCATGCAGATCACAATGAGGTTTTCACCAAAGAGTAGTTCACGACGATAGTTTAGCTACATATAACTCGGAGCAAAACTAGGCCATGTTATTCATTTACTATAAATTGTAGTATTTACGCACAGTACAATAATATAATATCATGTACGATGTCACAGTAATTGATGAGCAAAGAAAAACATCATCATATTTATGTAATTCTGAGTATTCCAATGCTGACTATGAAATATTCCAATATTAGATTTCTTGGTGCTATAAATGTAGGGTAATATTATAACAGAAATATTTTGCGTCTATTGTAAGTCTGTACAATTACGCTTTGTTTGCTGAAGTGTAAGTTGAACGCAAAGCAATATGAATAAAATGCCTTCATTACTACACGCGAGTGAATGTAGAAACTAAGATTGTGTGGAGTATATGGGATGCAAATAAATCAATTTATATTTATGAGAACATTTGAAACGTTTCAGTTCAGGATGTCAATTCCCAGAACATATTTTAATATCAAATTCCCAGATAATGTCCATCCATAATTATGTAAACTAATTTTTAAATTACAAATATAGGGCTGTCCCAGAAATCAATGTCAAGCCGGAAACGGGCAATAAGCCAAGTCGGGACAGTTATTAGAAAAATATGAAAAAAAAAAACTGTTATATAACCATGAATAACTCTTCTATAAATTACAGTTAAAAGTTAAAACATAACTGTCTCAGTTTTAAATAAAATGTTAGATTTTTGACCAATATTCAATTCAAAACACACACCCAACTTTAACCGACTGTACTGTAAAAAAAATGTACTATACTATTTCGGCAAGTAACTAAAAGATGGCGCGTTTAGTCTGGATTCCAAAATTGTAAGACACTTAACTAATTGCTACGTAATTAACTTAACTAATCAACGTTAATTGAGGAAAAAAAGTAAATTGTCAGTTTTAGGTGCATTTTAAATAAAATTATGTGTGTATTAGATTTCGGGACTTTTCGTGCACAGATAAATCAAAACAATATTTTGACTAACTTCAGCGTTGAGTCTTCTCATGACCACGGTCAATAATACTTAATTCGCGATAGTTTAAATAGTTATAAAATTCCGTTGTTGGATTTCTTTAGTTATGATTTTTATTAAGTCATATTTACAAGGTTTGACAACAAATGTTCGAATTGGTGGCCTTCTTCACGTCTTCTCTCGCTAACCTAAATTAAACAACTTAATTTTATACTTACTTTCATATTCATATTCATATTCTTTATTGTGGATCATAGGTACGTTCATAATACAGATGTTCTTATAATACAGTGATCAGCTATGTTCCGCCTCTTAGGCATACAATAACAATTACATATACTGTCTTTACTATATTCATTAAAATTAAAAAGTATTTAAATAGGTAACAAAAATATCATTAAAATTAAGAAGTATTTAAAGTAACATAATTAAAAAGTATCATAATACCAATATACCATTAC
Organism: Diloba caeruleocephala; assembly: GCA_947459985.1. NCBI lineage: Eukaryota > Metazoa > Arthropoda > Insecta > Lepidoptera > Noctuidae > Diloba > Diloba caeruleocephala. The sequence goes on from OX381630.1 coordinate 2,038,109, forward strand.
CAATTCATTTGAATTAAAAAAAAGGATCAAAAGAATAATGGAACACTGAACAGATCATGGTTGAGGCAAATGATATTCTGAGAGCGATTTATCAGACAAAAACTCTTTAACAGAGCAGTAGCATTTATTCGCTAACATGTCATGGAGGGTCTTTTTGAATATCTTTATTTCTGAAATGCCTGTAATCGATTTGGGAATATTGTTGAAAATACGCGAAGCTGTGCAAAAAATACTTTCATAGAATAGATGCATCTTGCTAGGAACTGTGCGCAACTTATCCTGGTGCCTTACTCGGGTACGATACTCAAATAAATGGTTGTTAGATCTTACAAAGACCGCACTCTCAATAAAAAATATATACAAATATATATTGACGGCACGGTTGGTGCAGTGGCTGATACAGTCGGCTGCTGTGCACTGGGTCGCGGGTTCGATTCCCGCACGGAACAAATATTTGTATGATCTGCAGGTAGTTGTTTCGGGTCTGGGTGTATTGTATGTGGAATTCATGTCTGTAAACGCACCCACGATACAGGAGAAATCCTAAAAACCTATTCTGAAAAAATGGTTCACAGGAGTCCGTTTGATTTAAACTAAACATAGACCTAATACAGCGCTTTTGCGCAATGAATGCACGTTCCTTGTCGGTACTATTGCCCCACAATATTACACCGTATCTGAGGGTTGAGCTAACGTAACCATGGTATGCTGTTCAAATAGCTGAGAGAGTTGTTACTTTTCTCAATCTGTAAAGTGCATACGAAAACTGGCACAGTCTTTTACACACATGGTCTATATGTGACTTTCCCCCGCGGTTTCACCCGCCGATTCCGATTTAAAATAAATCGGATTATTTATAAACAATTTAGAGTAGGAATAAGCAGTTGCCGTTGCCGAGTGGTGCCGGCTTAGAATACCACCACTCCTGCTCCTCCCGTGGGTGTCGTGAAAGACGACTATGGGATTACCCGGAGGATGGGCAGCAGCGTCCTTCGAGTACATTAACAACTCAACTGCGATCGCCAACCAGCCTGCCAAGCGTGGCAATTACGGCAAATCCCGCCAATGAGCCCACAACACTTTCATATCGGTCGTTGTAGTGATCTTTGGGGGAGGCCTGTGTCCAGCAGTGGACTCCATTCGGCCGAAATGATAGGTAGTTGACAGAGTACTTATATATATTTGTTTTTATGGGTTTCATTTTTTTTGAGCAGAACATTATATCTTTTTCTATAATAAAAGTACATCATACATCGATAGTATCATCAACTATCTGTCAGTGAAAATCCCGTCAAAATCGTTCCAGCCGTTTCGAAGATTAGCTGGAACAAACAGACAGAATCAGAGACAATAATTTAAAAAAATGCTTTTGTAATAAGTTCCGTATATATACTTTCATACGCATTTAGTAAAAGCGAGTTATTTTTACATTACAAACAGACACCTCCATATTGGCCCTTTATACGTCCACTGCTGAACAAAGGCCTCCTCCATAGATTCCACAACTGTGTCATCATTTTGGGGGGTATTTGCCAATACTCACCACGCTTGGCAGGCGGGTTGGTGAGCGCAGTATGGCAACCACTTCACAGAAAGTACGTTGCTGCCCATCCCTCTGGTTTAGATTCCCTTAGTCGCCTTTTACGACATCCACGGGAGGACATGGAGTGGTGCTTTATTCTTAATCCGAACCACACGGAAACAGACACCTCAATTTTATTTATTTGTGTAGATAACATCGGAGCGCTAACAAGCGCGCATTTCGCCTAGGCGCTCACCGCTGCGCATAACCATTTACAACACCAAAAGAATCGCGGATGTGTTGTACCGACCTTTAGTGCAAACATACACTTTTCCTTGGGCCTCCCCATGTCGTTTTCTGCCATTTTTTAGAGGCACTATTTGTCGCTCACCGTTCAAAATATAGAAACATTGTTACTACTAACCCTTCTCTTCTTCACCCCGGTAGAGTACCGGGGTGACGGCATGATACCGGTCGAGCTACCTCATTTACGAGCTGTGGTCATCATATCACCCAGAACACGTGCACTGCTGCAGAAAGGCCTCTCAAATCGATTTCCACAATGTGTCAATGAAGAAGACATCCTCACCTAATTGTATAGAGTGTGGAGTAATTGAGGATGTCCAACACGTTTTGATGGAGTGTGTACGAAATTCTGATATGCGAAGTAGATTGCTTGTATCAACAAAATAATTTGATGTTGGTGCATTTAACGCCATCTTGGCTTATCCTCTGCCGGATCAGGCTAAGGTGCTGTACAAATTAGCCTCTTTAGTTTTAAGTAAGTAGTTAAGAGTGGATTGTGATTACTGGCGACATCTTCGCTAAGCGATAAAGCCCTTAAATAAAGAGGAAAAAATAATGGTCTCGTCATTCTGGCGCTATTTGCCAGTACTCACCACGCTTGGCAGGCGGGTTGGTGAGCGCAGTATGGCTACAGTTCCACAGAAGGCACTCTGCTGCCCAGCCCTCTGGTTTAGAGACCTTTAGTCGCCTTTTAAAACATCAACGTGAGGAGATGGATTAGTGCTATAGGTATATTTAATCCGGACACCACACTGTCTAATGATAACAACCAAGACCCACGACTTTACGTGCCCGCTGAATCACGGAGACGTTCAGTTCAATACCGCTATGCGGTCATCCATCCATAGACTGGGCGCGCCGAGTCTTTTGCCGATCAGTGAGTGCAATTGGCTTTGAGTCACGTGGGTAATCAGCTAGTCAGTCAGTAGTGCTTAACCTTGAAGACATTACTGTGTTTCGGTTTGAAATAAATAGGCATAACATACTAAATATCTAGCCTCTCGAGGTGACGAACGCAGTGTGGTACCACGCAGGACTATTTTTGGCAGGCATGACGCTTGCCACCTGCTGTTGCTACATGGTGGAGGGCCTCGGGGGTCGCGGGTGCGCAGATAGATTGGAGAGTCTGCATGCTCATACCGAGCCCTAGGTAGACGGTGGCGCACACATGGTCACGTGCCGCCGTGTGCGCAGCACAGCGCACAGCGAGATTTGGTGGGGTCCTTTACAATCCTCCCCAAGTAGGTGACCTTTTTACAGTCGCCTTCCCTCCGCTAGAGGGTGTGACTGCTTTACAGTCATCCTCTTCGAGATGTGCCTAAAGGCGTGGCATCAATGGGGGCTCTAGTGTGATCCTACGAGGACCTGGAGCCCCCTTCGGTGCCGAAGCAGACCGCTCCAGTGGTTCTAGCCGGTAGGAGTCCGACATGCCCCTTTACCCTCCCCCGGGGCGGAGGAAATTCATAAGGCTTGAAGCTTACCCAAGCGAATGACTTGCTCGTGTTGTCACAATTTTTTTTTTTTTTTTTTTTTTGTTTTTTTTTTTTTTTTGTTTAAACGTGGCCCCACACTAGGATTTCTCCTGTGTCGTGGGTGCGTTTACAGACATAAACTCCACATACAATAACACCCAGACCAGGAACAGTCTTTGGTATCTAATTTAACTATACCTCAATTAGTTATGCTAAGGATATGTGGTCCCGAGGAAAGAGAAGTATGTAAATACACAACGGCCACGTGATACAAACCAAATACTTGTATTTTTTACTTTCACGCCAAATCAACTGCCTTTGTCCGCATTCCAATTTAACATAAATCGATTTAACACCGATTACAATTCTTGGAATATCGATATAATTGCCGTTCACGATTAAAAATAATCGTTTCTTTACATCACTAACGGTTGTTTCTTTATCCTATTAATACATAACTATTATAAAATTCCATCGTGGGTCAAAAAACGAATTTTGTATTTTAAGTTCGTGATCTTCATGATGTATTAATATATACAGCATAATCATATAGTCACATGTTTGTACATGTTTACAAAACTTCGTTGAGGTCGGCTTGCAGTCTAGCATGCGGTTGAATCACAATATATTAGACGGCATGACTGCCATTTGACCCCTAACTTGTGAGATACCTTAGACTATATCATAATCAGAAGTACTCGTGCGTCATTCGATAGGTTCACTAACTTATATAGTACACAAATTGATTATTTATCGATAGCACTCATGACAGCTGCAGCCGCGTGTTGTTTGCTCACTTTTTATCGTTAGGTGTCATATAGTGTTATCTCCTTCTGTCATCCCGAACACGTTTCATTAGTATGCCATCGTAATTATTTACACATACAAATATAATAAACAAGGGTCGAAGTAAAAGTTGTTAGAATTGGCCAGTAAGACAAGTTTCCGACGAAAAATGTATTTGAATTTTGAATTAAGAACTCTTTGGAAGGCTGTATATTATGTAATTCGTTTCTACAAATTGGCGGTAAGTTAAAAAGTGCGTGTCGTGCGTCAAAATGAATTTAATTAGAGACTTTTTTCGCTCGATGATTTATTACGAATTTCATTGCGGTCTTAATCAACAACTATGTCATTATAAACTTCGACTGGTATTTCATGATGAAGCCCCATCTCGTACCACTATTTATAACGGATTTAATGAGTTTTAACTTGATTGCTGTGCGACCACCACCGCCATCTAATGATAAAAGCTGATAAAAGAGTGACATATCAACAGATCCGGGGCAAGTTCAGGCATTGGTATAAGTCAAGTGCAAAAAGTCTTACACGAACATTTAGACGCCAGAAAGCTTTGCACCGGATGGTGCAGCATGGAGTTACCTCATAATTTGACGGAAGCTCAAAAACGCCTTCGTTTAGATTAGTACCACGAAATACTTGAAAAAAATTATAACGGAGATGACTCGAATGCTGTGTTTGACACCGTCACAAGTTATGAAACCTGGATATATTATTACGAGCTCGAAACCAAAACATAATCTGCTCAATGGATGTTTCCATTCTTAGATTTGCCAACAAAAGTAAAGAAGGGCAGGAGTCAAGGGAAAAACATGATTGCTTCATTCTTTGGACGGACGGTTCATTTCGCAACAATTACGCTAGAGGGTAAAAGGACTGTTATTTCAGATTAATATGTTAGTCATTGTTTACCTTGGAAAATGTTCGACAGCAGCGCACAAGAAGCAGATTCCTCTTCCATCATAACAACGCTCCAGCTCACTCCACCAGACGGACCATCCAATATTTGTCTATGTAAGGTGTGGAATTAGTGAGTCGTCCTGCTTACGGTCTGGACATGGCACCTTGCGACTTATTCCTCTTACTTATTTATTCTCCAAAATAAAAGAAGAACTCGGAGGAGGAGGCCTTATGAAACCCGAAGATACCGTGCTGCGTTCGAAAAAACGTGGAAGAGATCTCTAAAGGCCGATTCACACATTACAATGACGACACAGTACCGACACAGTGACAAAACGTTGGAGTTCGTGAAAAAAATATTGTTTCATACATTCTGTATGGATACGTCCATTCTCGTCAGTGTCGGTGTCGTTACAGTGCTCTCAGACTCTCAGTGTCTTTGCCGGTGCTGGCAAGCACGGAAGCGAATTGTTACAATCACTGACTGTTCCGTATTATTAAACACAGCTATCATCAGCAATCATGAACAAAGGCCTCCCCCATAGATTTTCACATCTGTGTCATCATTCTAACAAATTCGATAGTTAATATCACCTTAAGGGATCGGATAGTCTATTTCATCATTTCAGCCGAAACACGTCCACTGCTGAACAGAAGCCTCCCCCATTTTGAAGAGCACATAACACACCGATACCGGTCATTGTGGTGACCTTTACGGGAGGCCTGTGTCCAGCAGTGGACTTTATTCGGCCGAAATGATGAATAAACCAAAATACATAATACTGCGTATTAATCGTCACTTCTAATCTTCGTGAAAATCATGATGAAATAACCAATATTCGAACATATTGCGCAGTTCGCGGAAGGAAACTACGTACCTATTAGGTTTATATAACACGTTAGATACGGAGTTCCATTCAGCTCACTTCCCGAGCTACTGTGTGGTCCTTTAGACCAACATATGGCTGCGTAAGCTAGTTTTGCTAAACAACCTATTACAGTTAACAGCGTTAACATCAAACCTACAAAATATGGATCTAAATATGTAGAAACAAAGTCGCGGACACAAAGAAAAAGTATTTTAATCTGAGTAACTTGGGTTTGTTATGATGAACTAACTTCTACTTTATACGAGAACGAATCGGAAATGAGGAGATTCGTAGAACTAGAGTTGCCGACAAAGCTGAAAGAATTATTAAAGCTGGTATGCCATTCATTCAATAAATTTGTGCAATGTAAATTTTTACGTAGTAATTATTTACTCTTTAATTACTAGCTACGTGCCGTGGTTTCACCCGCCGTTTAATCACGACGTATAATATATATATGAATTATTCGTCGTCGTTCGTATATATATATATGAATCATTGTATATATATATATATCATCATTATCATCGTACCAATCCACTGCAGAACAAAGTCCTCCTCCATAAACGACCGGTTGAATGCCGCATTTTGGGGGGAATTTACCAGTGCTCAACGTTTGGCAGGTGGATCGGTGAGCGCAGAACGGCTGCCATTCAGGGATGCTGCTGCCTATCTCTCTGGTCTAGAGTCCCTTAGTCACATTTTACGAGGACATGGAGTAATCTTAATCCGGATTCCACGCGGACAGATGATTCGATGACTCCCTAGATTGTTTTATTGCCGTACAAAAAAACATGTGTGTTAGATAGAAACTAACATTCTATTCTTATATGAGTCTGTCCGTTCCCTCAAACCATACTATCAATGGCACAGTCATTCGGAGGCCTCGTTTAATAGACATCTGTTATGATGATGTTGAAGTTTGTAATTACTTTTTGTAAACTACGCAATATCTTCTCGTCCAAAATAGCACAGTGTCTCAAGGTGAAGATCTTTGACCGGTGTGTGTTGCCAGTGACCTATGATATTGAGACGTGGTCGCTGACCATGGGCCTCATAAGAGGGCTCAAGGTCACTCAAAGGGCAATGAAGAGGTCTAACCTCAGAGGTTCCCAGCGAGATCGAATAAAAAAGATCTACAAAAGAACCAAGATAACCCGATATAGCCCGAAGTTTTTTTTTTTTTTCTGATTTCTCCTGTGTCGTGGATGCGTTTACAAACTTTGGGGAGGCCTTTTTTATTGGTGCCAGCAGAGGATGTCTTTCGGCTGGTATGATGATGATGATGATGAACGGGTTTTACGGATCAGTGACATCACGTGAAAGTTTGTCTTTATTCCGGAATTGAAAGTTCTCAGTAGTAATTTCCTATTTGTATAAACGATGACTATATTCTATTTCTCCTGTATCGTGAATACAGTTTACACAGATAAATCTCCCATAGACAAATATCTAGACCCGGAACAATTATCTGTTAGCTATATTATATGTTAGCTATGTTGTATATATAGAGTTCAGGTTATCTTCTTGCACATTTGATTGAAATAGGTGCAAGAGTTTAGCCGTGAATACGCATAGAAGGGCAAACTCTTTTGAATCATCATATCACGTGACGACATCTTCTCCTGAACAAAGGCCTCCTCCACAAATTTTCACAACGATCGCGTTTATCGACTCCCAGCGACCTTCACAAGGTCGTCTGTCTACTTCAAAGTCAAAGTTTTTTATTTCAAATAAACCAAATATTGGCACTTATGAAACGTCAGAATCTAAGTTGCACGGTTCCAAATAGTTGATCTCGTAGAGTAGAGCCGGCAAGAAACTCCATTGATACTTTTTATAACAATTGAGATTACAATGTTGATTGATACAAATTATTGTAAAACATATACCGAGAAAAATGTAGGTCAACGTGAACTGTCGTGGCAGTTAACGGCTGACCAGTCCCAACAGACGGCACCCGTTCACGAGCATGACGCATGCATCAGGATCGCTTAGCTCAACCATATTGTAGGGAACCGAACGACCCGATACACAACGTCAACACCAGCAAGACATTTTAGTGAGCATGGCAGACCAATACGTAGGCCCTCTCGAGAACCTTCTTTTTAATACTAGGAATATTTATTTAAACAGTTGTCAAACAAGATGTCACGAACACAATCAATCAGATATTTCCAATCGGCACACGACTCGTATCGATCGCATACATTAGATATTTTCGACCCAATACGCATTTAACGGGTTAAATCATTTAGTACGGGCTACTACGTTCTAGCATTCCGACTGCCAATGGATGCGTCATACGGAAGTTGGACAATGGACCGTTTGGGCATCCAGGATGACCGTGAGAAGAATGTGGATTATTATTAACAGCGCACATAGTACCTTCCGGGACAGGAAGTGAAGATCTTCTGAAGGAAATTACACTTGAGTGATACCATGCTTGAATTCGTAAATCATTACAAAATACGATGGGCGAAAGGAGATATATTTTTCTGGCTTTTTAAGTTGTGATTTGTGCCGGTAAAGTATAGACCACCCCTGTCCACCTCTTTAGTTTTTTATTTATAGCAGTGTAGATTCGTCATGAACTTCCTCCGCCTCGGGGAAGGGCGAAGAGGCATGCCTGCATGACTACTACCGGCTAAAACTACTGGGGTGGTCATCTTCGGCATCTAAGGGGGGAACCAAGTCCTCGTATGATCACACTAGAGCCAACCACTAGTGCCACGCCTATACGCACATCGGGAAGGGTGACTGTAAAGTGGTCACCCTCCCCAGATAGATTGTAAAGGATCCCCCCGAAGCCTCACTGTGCGCTATTCTATGCTGCGCACACGTACCCCTCTCCACCTAATAGTAATGCATTTATTACTTCACAGAGGATGGGTAACCAATCCTCTTGACTAGAAGGCCATAAAAGGTGAATGTAGGAAGGCGGTTCGCTCGCCGGCTCGTCGAAGCCCGCGCTTCGGTCAGTGTGCTTTGCGACCGGTGTCTGCTCTTCGCCACCACTCCGTGCATCTGGGCTGACACTTTATCTAAAAAATAATAGTAAAAAAAAAACACGCTTTTGTAGATAACCGAACTAAAAAGCAGAAAATAATGTTCATCATTTCGGCCGAATGAAGTCCACTGCTGGACACAGGCCTCCTCCAAAGATCACTACAACGACCGATATGGGTGTGTTGTGTGCTCATTGGGGGGTCTTGCCATAATCGCCACGCTTGGCAGACGGGTTGGCGATCGCAGTTGAGTTGTTAATGTACTCGAAGGACGCTGATGATTCATTTTACTTTGGTCGAAGATTATACGTAGGATGTTTCATAAGTATTGCAAAAATCTAACTATTAATTAAACTTTTTCAAAATAAGAACCATCGCTGTTAATACACTTATGCATGCGTTCAAACCACGTATTAAACATAATCCTCCACTGATCCTTTGTGATACTGGCACAGGCCTCATCCCATGCACTTATTAATTGATTTCGACGGCCCGGTTGGTGCAGTGGCTGATACAGTCGACTGCTGCGTTACGGGTCGTGGGACACACAATACACCCAGACCCGGAACAACTACCCGCAGATCATACAAATATTTGTTCCGTGCAGGAATCGAACCCACGACCCAGTGCGCAGCAGTCGACTGTATGAGCTACTGCACCAGCCGTGCCGTCTCGAACCCACGAAATTCGTTATGGCGAACCTTGTGTTAAAGTTGTTGAAGTCCACCAAAGACTTCCAACTTTGCTTTTACGACTGCAGTTTAATGACATCAACTGGGACCGATGATGTTACGTATCCTTCCAATTACGGAGACGCTCAGTTCAAATAATACAATGCGTTCACCCATCCGTAGGTTGACCGTGCCGAGCGTTACTTAAGCTCACCGATCGTTTACTGAAAATCGTCCGGTAAAAGATCATAAGACAATAATCACAAGCCATTTAAACTATTTAAAATAATGTGATATGCGATCAAATATCGCACTATGCCTGACACAGATAATTTATTATACACAATTGAGCTGGCAATAAAAATGTCATGTATACCCGCTATTTCGTGTGGCCATTGAACAAGCGGACGAGATGCAATTTTAACTTATTAGCAATTTCAGTTTGATGGACTAACGGTCGAAATTAATAATCAATGTAATCCAAAATCTTTAGATTTACGATTTTGAACTTCATCCGTTTTTGTGTTAAGATCTCATAAACAGACAAATCCTTGATTCGAAATCCAAAGATTTTGGATTAGATTGATTATTCGTTTCGGCCGTTAGTCCATCAAACTGAAATTGCTCGAATTTTTTCTAACATGTAAAACAAAACATTTATTTCGCTGATTTTAGAGCCACATAGAAGGCTAGTCACCGGATGGGGAAGAAATGTCAATGTCTGCATACCTTTAATAAATCCGCCATTATACGAATTATATTAGCAATGTACAGTTTTTGCTATTTGATATAAGCGTCAAGCTAGTATTTTGTTAGTGTAAGCAGATATGCAGGTATTGATTACTGAGTAGGAAAGCAGAAGTCATTGCGTGTGGTGTCCGGATTAAGAATATAGCACCACTCCATCTCCTCCCGTGGGTGTCACAAAAGGCGACTAAGGAACACTTAACCAGAGGGGTGGGCAGCAGCGTCCCTTCTTTAGAACAGTAGCCATACTGCGCTCACCAACCCACCTGCCAATCATAGTGAGCACTGGCGAGTATTCCCCCCAAATTTATGACACTATTGTGGAAATATATGGGGAGGCCAATGTTCAGCTGTGGACGTCCTATGGCTGATATGATGATGATGAAGCAGAAGTCGTGCGAGTGTCGTAAGTTCGTGATGGACCAGAGGTTTACACAAAACCTGATATGTGCCAATGTCAAATGTGAGTTTTCTATGTCATTTAACTTTCTCAATCAGTAAGACACCACTGGCTTTAATGGTCAAAGATAGAATCATGAGGGAATCTGGATTGAATGGTCTGACATCGCGAACATATACGAGGGCGGTTTGATAAGTCCATGACTTTGGAAAGAAGAAACACCCTTTTTACCATCCCATGAGAAGGCGCGGAATCACCATAATACTTTTTCAATTTGTCTTCGGTCTGCTTAATAGTTTTACCACGTAAAAAATAGTGTTTAATTAGCACTCGAAACTCGCTTTTCTCCATTTTCAAAGAATACTTAGAAGTCGCCTAACTTTTTTGTTTCTAAAAAGCTTGTTTTCGCGCCAAATTTGAAAGAAGAACGGCATGCGCTTCGTAGTGAGTTTCCCAATATGAGATAATTTAAAAAAAAAAAAGTTTTTATTAAAAAAGTTTTTACTTAAAGTCATTGAGTTGCCAAACTGCCCTCTTAGTATACATAGCAGTCAGCTAGCGTGATGACCAATGCTCTATACTTCTCTGAATGAGGAGAGGCCTTTTTTGTACAGTTACATCTTAATATTATTAATTATAAAGGCAGTAATCATGTGATTAAAATGAAATAAAGCAGCAAAAGTGTGGTGATAATTTAATTCATCATCATCATATTATAATAAAACACTTTTAAACGGATTCTATCGCGTATATTTTAGGTTTTTGTTTTTCCTGAAAACTCGCGAAAACCTAAGACATTATTATCATCATATTAGCCAAAGGACGTCCACCCAGCAGTGCCTTCGTTCAGCAACAAAGGCCTCACCCATAAATTTCCACACCGAGCGGTCACATGCCGCTCTCATCCAACGACTCCCAGTGAGCTTCACCAGGTCGTCTGTCCACCTCGTTGGAAGTCGTCCCGCGCTGCGTTTTCCGGTGCGCGATCTCCTCTCGAGAATCATTTTACCCCAACAGCCATCAGTTTTATGAGCAATTTAATTATTTGAACCATATTTATTATCTGTGTAGTGCCGGCTAAGAATAGCAATATACTTACATACTGCATAGCACTATCCCAGTATCCCGTGGGTGTCGTCAATGGTGACTATGAAGTTCGCTGGAGGATAGACAGCAGCGTCGTTCGAATATATTTACAACTGAACTGCGATCTCCAACACCTGCCAATTATGGCGACCCAGTCGTTGTGGAACAGTGTCCAGTAGTGGACGTCTCACGGCTGAAATAATTATGATAATCACTAACCACACGAAAGCAGAAAATTGTTCTTTTCTCATCATCATCATGTCAGCCATTTATAGGTCCACTACTGAACAAAGGCCTCCCTCATAGAATTTATACAATTGTGTCGTCATTTTGGGGGGTATTTGCCAATACTCACCACGCTTGGCAGGCGGGTTGGTGAGCGCAGTATGGCTACGGTTCCACAGAAGGGACGCTGCTGCCCATCCATCTGGTTTAAAGTTCCTTTTTTAGTTTTGTAGTTTTACGACATCCATGCGAGAAGACAGAGTGCTATATTCTTAATCTGGACACCACGTGTTCTTTTCTATAAAATAAAATATATATGGAAACGAGATTAGTAACAGTACATAATTGCTACAATTGTACACTGCCTTGGCTAACCGTAATTGCAACTTTATCACTATCGAAGGTGAATTCCTATAGTTCCTGTATTAGCATTATACATATTACTAGGTTAGAAAGAGACAATCTGGGTGCCCACACCGAGCGACCCAAGAGAAGACGGTAGCACGCATGTGGTCACGTGCTGCCGTGGGACGCTTTGGGGGATCCTTTACAATCCCCTCGGGGGGGTGACCACTTTACAGTCACCCTCTCCGAGATATGCCTAAAGGCGTGGCACCAATGGGCAGCTCTAGTGTGATCATACGAGGACCTGGAGCCTCCCTTAGGTGCCGAAGATGACCGCTCCAGTGGTTTGAGCCGGTAGGGGTCCGGCATACCCCTTCGCCCTTCCCCGGGGCGAAGGAAGTTCATGAAGAAATTCCACTGGGCACCAATAAAAAAAAAAGTTTAGAAAGAGACAAACGTTGTTCAAATAAGATCATGCAAATCGATAGCAGTCTACATTCATGATTGTTACCAAGCCAGGATGGCGTAGCAAGTAAGGAGTTCAAATACGTTAGTGTGTCACTGTACTATTCATAGTAGGTAGCTGGTACACTACATGACATTCTATATGAAGCTATATATATATCTAGCTATATATATATATATCTATAAAAAAATGTCTAATAATTAAAATAGAAAATCGTTTTTACAAAAAAAAATACCGGCTCCAAAAGCCACTGAATAGGAAAAAAAATACTTATTGAGGGGTGAAAGTATTTGTGGGAACCAGCTTCCTATTTTCAGAAACTTTACCGAATAGCATCCATTTATCGTAACAACTTTGCAGGACTATTTATTTATATACTCTTTATTGTACACCACATAATACATAGAGATAAATATTTAAAAAGGTACATGTACAATGGGCGGTCTTATCGCACAGGGCGATCTCTTCCAGACAACCTTTGGATGGACAGAAAGAAAGGAGAGAGATATTGGGCTGTCAAGTGTACAATATATCATACACAATATTACTTAGACGTAATAATATAAAATACATAACAATATATACAATAAATTTTATATATACTTGGGTTATTGAAGTTTTAGTAGGGATCCCAAATTTTTTCTAGTAATCAATATAGCGTATATTACTCAAGGATAATATAGCATTCTAATGGTGACAATATTTTTGAAATCGGACTAGAAGTTTTTGAATTTATTCATTACAAACATACAAAATACAAATCGTTCCTCTTTGTAATATTAGTGTAGATAGCCGTCATGCGCCCACTCCGTTGGTTTTGCAATATGATATTTTCCATGTATTTCACTATAACTGATTATAACATTAAAAGGTGGATTACTGCACTAAGAAGGATATTAGGATGTTACCAACTCAAACACTATATCGATTAGTATTAGTTGACGACAGTTTACGTGTCGCGGGTTAGATTCCCGAACGTAACAAATATTTGTATGATCTACAAATGAATTGTGGTTCGGAGTCTGTATGTTAGTGCATGTGAGATTTATCTGTAAACTGTACCCTCGATACAGTAGAAATTGTTTTTTCAAAACCAATCAAACGAAACAATTACCAACAACAGTTTTTTTAAATAAAATTAAAATACCACCAACCCATATCCTCCCGTGGGTGTCGTAAAAGTTGACTAAGGGATTACCCGGAGGATGGGCAGCAGCGTCCTTCGAGTACATTAACAACTCAACTGCGATCGCCAACCCATCTGCCAAGCGTGGCGATTATGGCAAAGCCCCCAATTAGCCCACAACACATCCATAACGGTCGTTGTGGTGAACTTTGGGGGAGGCCTGTGTCCAGCAGTGGACATCATTTGGCCGAAATGATGATGACGATATAAATGATTTTGACTGTGACCTACACTAGGATTTCTCCTGTACCGTGGGTACAGTTTACAGACAAAAATCTCACATGCACAAACACACAGACCCGAAACAACTAACTGTAGATCCTACAAATATTTGTTCCGTGCAGGGATCGAACCCACAAAACGTAGCGCAGAAAGCTAATCGCTTTCAAAGCAGTCAAACCTCCGTATCATTTAAACTACAAGGTAATTAATTCGCCACACATATCTTTAGCATCGCGCCGCACTGGACGCACTGCCTAACAACCCCACACAAATTGGTTGAGACCGGGTATCATGACCCCTGATAATAACTGGTACGTTTCGGTTATCGCTAACAATCATGGTTACGTTAACCGCGGCATTGCGCCGTTATTTAATCATTTTATTACACACTAGCTGGGACCCGCGGTTTCACCCGCGTATAATAAACAAATTTGGAGTACTTCGACATAGACACTTGACATAGAATATATACATATATTGGACTTCAAGGGTTTTTTTTTGCGCGGAACCCTAATTACTTTTCAAAAATAAAAGTAGCCTAAGTTATTCCTTATAACATCAGCTATCTGCCAGTGAACGTCCCGTCAAAATCGGCCCAGCCGTTTCGGAGATTACCCGGAACAAACAGACAGACAGACAAAAAATTTAAAAATTGTTTTTTTGTTATATGTACCGTATATACTTGAATATGCATTTAGTAAAAAGCTGTTATTTTGACATTACAAAAACACTTCAATTGTATTTATTTGTATAGATTTGCTTTGTCGCCTCAATATAGATTCTTTTGTAGAACGTTGAACGTGGTTCTTTTAGAGTCTATCTTGTGACCTTTTTTTATTGATCCGGTGGAAATCCATCATATACTTTGTCCACCCAGTGAAAGAGCGGAGGGGTATGTGGGCTCCTACTGGCTAAAACCACCGGAGTCGTCATCTTCGGCACCGAAGGGAGGCTCCAGGAACTCGAATAATCTCCATCTAGAGCCACACATTAGTGTCACGCCTTTAGGCACATCTCGGAGGGGATGACTGTAAAGCGGTCAACCCATCAAGCAGAGGGAAGGAGACTGTAAAGAGGCGACCCTCCCAGACACTTTTTGGGGGATTGTAAAGGGTTCCCCGAAGTCTCGCTATGCGTTGTGCTGTGTGACCACATGCATACCGCTGTCTTCCCGGTCCAATCTTGTGACCTACATTTCATCATATTCAGCCAAAGGTCGTTCACTGCTAACAAAGTCCTCCCGCATATACTTCCACAACGACCGCTCAAATTCGGTGTGTCGTCATTTTTGAAACATTTTCCAGTACTCGACATGCTTGGCAAGCGGGTTGGTAAACGCAGAACCTTTTATGACATCCACGAGAGGAGATAGTGGTACCCCCTCTAACGGAAGGGGATGACTGTAAAGAGCGGGGCGGCCCCCTGGCACATCTCAGGGGGGACATGGTAAAGGATCGCCACGAAGCCTCGCTATGCTGCGCATACGCCATACGTGACCAGGTGTACACCACTATCTTCTCGGGGGTCATTCGGTATGAACATGCAGATTCCCCTATCTGTGCGACTACGACCCCCGAGGCATCCCGCCATACAGTGATGGCAGGGGGCTTAGGTGTTTTGGACATTGGTGCCGGCGCCCTCTCCTTCTTCTCCGAACAGGGTCGGCCGTCTTCTGATCCCCGAAGGGCATCGCAACGTTCTTAATGTATGTGCCATCTGCTCGAGCCACAGGGAGACACCTCCTGCCTCACTCGCAAAGCTGGCAGCATAACTGGGCCATTATTACTCGGGGACATCATAAGAGTTGCCGTGTGGCTCGGAATTCCACCACCCCATCTCATCCCGTGGGTGTCGTAAAAGTCGACTAAGGGATTAGCCGGAGAGTGGACAGCAGCGTCCTTCGAGTACATTAACAACTCAACTGCGATCGCCAACCCGTCTGCCAAGCGTGGCGATGATGGCAAAACCCCCCAATGAGCCCACAATACACCCATATCGGTCGTAGTGGTGATCTTTGAGGAAGACCTGGGTCCAGCAGTGGACTTCATTCAGCCGAAATGATGATCATAAGAGTGAGTAGGTTTCGATGTCCATCGTTAATCACAGACCACCATCAGGTAAGGATCACGGGCAAACTCGTGGCGTTCTTTATCTTTTATCATTGGCAGCGGAAGTCTGAAGGCGTGGCTTGCACGTGGATATCATTCGCCAAATTAAATAATGACGGTAACTTCATCTATCAGTCTAATCGTGTAAATTTATTTATTTATTTATTTATTTATTTATTTATTTACAATTCAGTTATAATAGTATTCTTACAGCATACGCCAAAACGCTTACTATCTTAATTTATGACTTAAATATAATTTTACAGAAAGTTCAATAGTACCTAAATAATCATTGAAAATGTCGACATGTTGGAACTCGTGGACAAATGCATTTAAAAGAGAGAGCGCCCTCAACGTTGGCGCATTGCGCGCGTGTTGAGTTCGCGGCACAGGGCATGCAAACAGCCGATGCCGTCGACGACCCGCACGCACATATCCGTTAGGGACAAACAGTCCCATGCCACCCAGTACATTAGGATTGTTTACCTTATTGCGCAGCAGCAGACAGTAATGGATGATGAGCTGTAACTCCCGTCTTAATTCTAATGTATAGAACCCAATCATCCCTGAAACGAATAGAGAAGGAAAAAGATAGGGGTAATAGCCGTACATTCGCTTGTAGATATATCTGGCAAATTTGCGTTGGAGCCTCTCTATCATCATACTGTATTTTGCCTCGCGTGGGTTCCAAACTATTGCACCATACTCCAGTTTGCTACGAACGAAGGCATTGTATAACAAAATTGCTACGCTTACATCACGGAATTGTGACGCAGTTCTCATTATGAAACCCAACGTCTTGTTCGCATTTTTACAGATATGTAAGAAGTGTTCTCGGAAGTTGAGACGTGTATCCATGACGAGTCCCAGATCACGGAGCTCATTTACCCTCTCCAATGGTAATCCTTCCAACGTATATACTGTCGTTAGAGGCAATTGTAACCTGGAGAAGGTGATCACTTTACATTTAGTGACATTAAATGCTAGTTTGTTAGAGCGACTCCAATCTTCGACCGATTTGATATCCCGCTGCAATGCAACACAGTCAGAAACTTGACTCACAGACTTAAAGAGTTTCAAGTCATCGGCAAACATCAAACATTGTGACTCGTTAAGGACTTTGGGCAAATCATTAATCATAGCTAAAAAGAGTGTCGGCCCAAGTGTACTGCCCTGACTTACTCCCGACCTCGTGTAGAACTCGTCTGATTTATATCTTTTTAGCTGGACATATTGTCTCCGGTCTTTTAGGTAGTGAGCAATAAATTTAAGTAGCCCAGGAGAGGCCCCGAGCGATGAGAGCTTTACCAATAACACGTCATTATCCACCATATCAAATGCCCGCCTAAAATCGAGAAATACAGCATCAATCTGTCGGCTGGCGTCCATGTTAGAAGATACGTAATCCACGAAGGTGATATGATTCGTAGTTGTCGAGCGAGTGACACGAAAACCATGCTGCGAATCGTCAAAACTGGCTTCAATTTGCTGAGTTAGGTATGAATTTATTATGGACTCAAAAATTTTACTAAATACGTTTAACACGGCTATAGGCCTAAAGGTCGTGACGTCTGTCGATGAGCTAGTCTTGGGAACAGGTGTAACTCTGGAGATCTTCCACACAGCTGGATAGCGACAAGTTTGTAGCGACAGATTGAACAAGTGCAACAATGGCTTCACTAATACGGACACACAATCCTTGACTAGGAATGGAGGAATAGCATCAGGGCCAGCCGCCGATGATGCCTTAAGGTGACGTACGGCGCGGCGCACATCGGCCACGGTGACGCTGTTTAATAATGAGTTATATCTTGTACTGATACATTTATCTCATATCTTTTAGTAGATATTATAGCGACACGTTTATAGACATCAATGTACATAATATTAATTGTGTAAACTTGCCTCATTCCAGCTTTGGCTTTCCTGTAGGTCATATGTTATGTGATAGCGACCAGGACACCGCACAGCACATGCTCGAGGCGTGCCCTACGTGGGCCGCCGAGCGGTGGATCCTGGTCGATCGGATCGGGCAAGATCTCTCTCTGCCAGCAGTAGTGTTGGCTATGTTGGCAGAGCACGAAAACTGGAATGCAGTGGTCTCCTTCTGTGAGAGCGTCATGCTCCAGAAGGAGACCGCAGAGCGGGATCGGGAGAGGGCCGATCCCACTCGAAGAAGGAGGAGACGGCGCCGGGGTAACAACCGCCCTGGCGCGTAATTCCCATACGCCTGAAACCCCTGCCGTTACTATAAGGTTGGGGACTTCTGGGTTCGCGGGTGCTTAGATTGGGGAATCTGCGAGCCCACACCAAGCGACCCAAGAGAAGACGGTAGCACGCATGTGGTCACGCGCTGCCGTGGGACGCTTTGGGGGATCCTTTACAATCCCCCCGAGGTGGTGACCGCTTTACAGTCTCAGAGATGTGCCTATGGGCGTGGCACCAGTGGGCGGCTCTAGTGTGATTAAACGAGGACCTGGAGCCTCTTAGGTGCCGAAGATGACCGCCCCAGTGGTTTTAGCCGGTAGGAGTCCGGCATACCCCTTTGCCCTTCCCCGAGGCGAAGGAAGTTCATGAAGAATGTTTACTGGGCACCAATAAAAAAAAGGCATCTGTTACAAGACAGTATATTAATTATTGATGGTGCCCACACATGTACAGCATATAATGTAAACAGTGGTTCTAATTTGTTTGGCCGTGTGGTGCCGGCTGCGAATAGCACCAACCCATCTCATCCCGTGGGTGTCGGAAAGGCGACTAAGGGATTAGCCGGAGGATGGGCAGCAGCGTCCTACGAATACATTAGCAGCTCAACTGCGATCGCCAACCCGCCTGTCAAGCGTGGCGATTATGGCAAAAACCCCCAATGAGCACACAACATACCGATGTCGGTCGTTATGGTGATCTTTGAGAGAGGCCTGTGTCCAGCAGTGGACTTGTTCGGCCGGAATGATGATGAATTTGTTTGGCCAGCACTCATTTAAAGTACCTAATCTTGATGTCCAATATGGACCCCGTCTTAGGCTATCTCTATATATTCCTAGTACCATTGACTATTTATAAGAACTAAAAATATACACAATATGTCTTAAAAGGCTAACACTAAATTAAAACGTGAGATAGTGGGCATGCCCGAGATGGCGGCGCGCGTGTTCCGCGCGCGCCTCTCTGAAGGATAGGTGCGGCCAACGGGGCCGCACACAGAAGGGGCCCGTCAATCATTGACGGGCCGATACCTGCCGGGGAGCGGTCCAATGCAGAAAAGCGTACAACTCACCCCCGGCAGAAGAAGAGAAGAAGGACACCGTGGGGTTTTAGCCGGTTTGATCCCGGCATGCCCCTCCGCCCTTCCCAAGGCGGAGGAAGTCCAAGAGCATTTCCCAACGTTAAAAAAAAAAAAAGGCGTCAGCTGCTGCAGTCGGCTGTTAACGTTCCCAGAAGACTGGCAGCATTGCCACGTTGAATGGCAATTTTTATTCTTTGGCCAAAGAAAAAGCCAGTGAAGTGTATACCAACCATCTCGCAATATCTTTGAAAAGGATTGGGTCTCCATAACCCAAGAGTTTCAACCCCAAATTGTTCAAATTAATAATTTCCGATGAGGTAGATGTTTGGGCCGTTTGAGGACTTCTGCTGGAGAATCGGCAGCGGCAGCACAGCCAGCTGACTTGGAAGATGGGGAGAAGCAAGATTGCCGACACAAGTTGCGTCCCACATCAGAGGCCTACCCATTTTACCCAAATATTGTTATTGGATGGATAGGCAACCTCTTGTTTATGGCCTACTGGAAAAGTCTCTCGCGTTCAGCTCTTGGTATTGAGTGCACCATACAACCAAACTTGAAATCGGAAAAATTGTTTATTAATAATGCCCAAAAATAACAATCGCACAAATAAGACTCATCTTTTTTATGTACCGAGTGGGTAGACTTACTTCTGTTTCGTCGATTGTTCTTGTCCTTGTGTTCACGTTTTAGGTTGACAATGCTTCTATAGAATGGTTAAAATTTAAGGTTTCGTTGAACAAATAACTCATCCAACCCACGCAAAATCTATATCCTTTTTAAGACGCTTTTTTTAGCTTGGTATGTATTTATGTATCGGGATCTTTGAACTCGATTTCCATCCTCTTCAAAACGTCGGATTGATTTGAATCTTCGCACACTTATCAAGGAAAGATGACAATGCAACTTGTTTCCAAAAAAAACAAAACAAAGAAACACGTTATTGTAGTTAGCCGCACTAAAAACAGAAAATAAAGTATAGTTCAATTAACTAAAAAAACACGCTTTTGTAGATAACCGAATTAAAAAGTAAAAAATAATTTTCAATCTGTTTAAAATAAGAATAACAATTATTTTTTTAAAAATCGTGAGTTGCTTTATGTCGGTTGTTGTAAATATTTTTGTGAATATTTGTAAAAGTAGCGTCCTCATGAAAATATGTGATAAAGCACCCCACGCTTTTTTACAATAATGTTTTTTTATTTTTTATTATTACACTGTTCTTAGTTTGAACGCATTGAAAATTATTTTCTACTTTTTAATTCATTATCTACAAAAGCGTGTTTTTTAAAACTATTATTTATTTCACTACGATGTACTTAAGTAATACCTGCACATTAATATTGTTATTAGCGGAGGCGTAAGATCAGGCTAGAGTGCCGCATTGATGCCACGCCTTTAGGCACATCTCGGAGGGGATGAATGTAAAGCGATCACGCACTCTAGCGGAGGGAAGGCAGCTGTAAAAAGGTCGCCCCCGGGCACTTTTCGGGGAAGATTGTAAAGGATTCCCCCAATTGCTGCTTGCTGCCCATACAGCGGGTCGTGACCACGTGCGCGCCCGTCGGTTTCCCGGGGGTTGCTCGGTGTGAGCACGCAGACTCCCCAATCTGCGCGCCCGCGACCCCCGTGAAGCTGTTGGTCCTAAATCCAAATACAGCTGGCACGGCCGGGGTTACAAGAGCATGACGAATAATGTTATTAATAGTACATTTTATGGGACAATTAAGAACTTTATCGCACTTATCGGGCCTATCAGAACATCAGCGCTGAAGCATTTTGTTTGCTGTAGCACTAGCTGAGATAGGTACCAATTTTGGCCTCGCGTATTCACAACTACGTGCTATCTTATTTTATTTACTGTTTATATAAAATTTGCAACGTGTGTATGAATGAGGACTCAAAATAAACAAATTTCCCTTCTTTCTTTCTTTCTTTCTTTCTTTCTTTCACTTTTTCCTGGAAGATTCGTATCACTTGTAAGGCACTTGTTTTTACTTTAACCTACTTTAAATACCATCTTTGGCACCCATGGCCCGTGGCACTCACTCTGACCGAAAATCTATCGGTAAGGTTAAGCTCGGCGCAGTGACATTTGAACTGAGCTTCTCCGTGCTTCGAAGGGTCCGTATAATCATTGATGCTGCAGGTGATGATAAGACGGCAGTCGATACTCGATAAAAAAAAAGTTGCACTCCGGGAGTGCCGACAGAAGTGAAAACTTATTTTGGCGCGTTAGACATTTTTTAGATGGGTACTAGGGTTATTGGGTTATGAATTGCATTTTATTTATGAATTGTATTTTATTTACATGTCTCTCTTTTCACGGGTTTATATCCCCTGTAAGGGGGAACCCGGTCTTTTGACAGGCTTACGCGGGGACATAGGTCCAACACGCAGAGGCCCTTTAGAGAATTTTAATCTAAAATGTAATGGGACACCAACCGGGGACTCTCCATAGCTGCACTATAAAATGAAGTCATGGATTGTCCCCGGTGGTGTAAGGCTATTGTATGAGATGGAAACTATAACGATAAGGTCTATTGCAATGGGTGTTACATGGAATAAAAAGACTAATAAATACGGGAACAACGGCGTCTGCCTTTCAACTTTGATCGTGAAATTCTGTGGCAGACGGTGACTCGCCACTCACAAGATGGGCCCCCAAAATGGCCACCACTACAGGCGACAAGGAGCAACACCGGTGTAAGCGGCTAGGGGTGTAGAGAGGTGCGGCACCGGTTTCACCATCGCGCGTCTCGAAGACTCGGAGCGGGTTTCCCCGTTATTACGCCATTAGACACTTCCACCCCCGAGCATATAGCTCTGGCGGCCCCCCTCTGATCGGCCAACTAAGGCAAGCCAGAGTTGAAAATCCTGCGGGCACTCATGGGGTTCCACTCCAACCAACCAATAAAGGCAAGCGGAGACGAGGCCCTGACCGACTCTCTGGAGCATTTGGGTACGCAGTGTCGCCACTCACATTCAGCTCGCCACAAACTGCCCTGCGTTCTGTAAGCTACTTAATATACTTTTTTTTTTTTCTTATGACATACTTTTTCTTTTTATCATAAGGTATGAAGAAATCAAGCAGCTACTTTAATCTGCCCTCCAGGATTACCTTATCCCATGGTGAGATAACGTTTGCCCAGAGGGGTGTATTTGTATTTTATTAATTATTAGAAACTTAAAAATACATTTAATATTCTTTTATTTATTTAGACGCGTTCGCGGTCTGCTATATGTACATGCATATATGCACACACTATAGCTGCGTCTCGTAACGGTGTCGTGAGTCCAGAGATTTTTATCTCATCTAAAAATATGCGTACCGCTCTAAAAGAAGTTTTCACTTCAAAAATTGCTCCTGACATTAATGGTACCAAAGCTATTCGATCGTACCTAGAGTTCTCAAGAGCAAACCGTTCAACACAATAGTAAAAACCGCTTTAACAAGAGTTAACTGGAAGTAGTTGACACAATTGAAGGGTGTGGTTGGCTTCGGTTGGATGCGCGCGGCGTGTAACCGGTCAGCATGGAAACCATTTTTAATTTTTTATTAATGTCCAGTGGTAATTCTACATGGAACTTCCTTCACCCCGGGGAAGGGCGAAGGGGTATGCCGGACTCCTACCGGCTAAAACCACTGGAGCGGTCATCTTCGGCACCGAAGAGGGGCTCCAGGTCCTCGTAAGATCATACTAGAGCCGCCCATTGGTGCCACGCCTTTAGGCACATCTCGGAAGGGATGACTGTAAAGCGGTCACCCCCTCTAGCGGAGGGAAGGCGACTGTAAAAAGGTCGCCCCCCAGGCACCTCTCGGGGAGGATTGTAAAGGATCCCCCCAAGCCTCGCCATCATGGAAACCTAGGGGGCCTTGTTCTGCACTGGACATCCTTCGGCTGATACGATGAGATAACGGAGCTCCGTTAATGTTCTAGACGCTATTGAAGTTTCCACTAGTATATTTATCTTAGAATGCCACCACCCCATTTCATCCCGTGGGTGTCGTAAAAGTCGACTAAGGGATTAACCGGAGGATGGGCAGCAGCATGCTTCGAGTACATTAACACCTCAACTGCGATCGCCAACCCGTCTGCCAAGCGTGGCGATTATGGCAAGACCCCGCAATGAGCACACAACACACCCATATCGGTCGTTGTGGTGATCTTTGGGAGAGGCCTGTGTGCAGCAGTGGACTTCATTCGGCCGAAATTACTAATGATAAAAAAAAGCAAGACTTCATCTCTGATTGTGGATTTCGTAAAAGGCGACTAACGGCCGAACACTGAAACATCAGTTAATATTAAATCCCCACTTTAACCATTATTGGCGAAGCATTAAATAGCCTCCAGCCTAGCTTTAATTAAATATAAATAAAGCTTGGCTGGAGGCTATTTAATGCTTCGCCAATTTACCCGGTTAAGCATCTATATCCCTCTTGGGATGAGGGCGAGAAGGCCATCAAAAAAAAAATTTTTGCCTTCCTGTTTCCTACCGAAAACATGTTTCTCGAATAGTTGAAGCAGGACTTAACAATAACTGGCGTTTCAGTTTTCAGCCGTCAGGGACTCTAAATCAGAGGGATGGCCGCCTCTTGGCACGCTTTTTACAGTCACCTCCCTACCGTTAGATGGGGTGACCGCATTACAGTCAACCCCTTCAAGATGTGCTTAAAGGCGTGGCACTAACGTCCGGATCTCGTGTGATTCGACGGCACGGTTGGTGCGGTGGCTGATACAGTTGACCGCTGCGCTCCGGGTCGTGGGTTCGATTCCCGCACGGAACAAATATTTGTATGATCTGCAGGTAGTTGTTCCGGATCTGGGTGTATGTGTGTGTGAAATTTGTGTATGTAAATGCACCCACGACACAGGAGAAATACTAGTGTGGGGCAACGTTTAAAAAAAAAACAAGATTATAGGGGGCCTGGAGCCACCTTCGGCGCCGAAGATGACTGCTCCAGTGGTTTTAGTCGGTAGGAACCCTGCATGCCCCTTCCCCCTTCCCCAGGCAACTATATAAAAGAGCCATTAATTTAGAAACAACAGCAACTTTACCTAGATATGTACTCTATCGCTGTTTGAACAAACATGTATTTGGACATTTTTATAAACAACTTTTACCTGTTTGCCACCAACCCGGTTGCTTGACGTGTCATACTTGACAATATTTGATTGATTGATTGATATTTGATTTTTACATTTGCGGGCTGACATAATTATGAAGATTACTTTGGATGTTATCTTAACTTTTAACTTTATCATTATCATCGATATATCACCCGAAGGATGTCCACTTCTAAGCAAATGCCTCCCTTATCGATGTCCACAACTTCGGTCAGTTTCGTATTGCAAGTACTCACTGCGCCTGGCAGGCGGGTTGGTGAGCGCAGCAACTGTTATACAGAAAAGACGCTGCTGCCGATCCCTCTGGCTTAGAATACCTTAGTCCCCTTTACGTCACCTACGGAAGACGGATTGCTGCTATATTCCTAATACTACACGGACTTTATACCACAACATCATCATCATATCAGGGAAAGGACGTCAACTGCTGAACAAAGGCCTCCCCCTTAGATTTCCACAACGAGCGGTCACATGCTGCTCTCATCCAACGACTCCCAGCGACCTTTACCAGGTCGTCTGTCCACCTCGTTGGAAGTCGTCCCACGCTGCGTTTCCCGGTGCGCGGTCTCCACTCGAGAACCTTTTTGCCCCAACGGCCATCAGTTCTACGAGCTATGTGCCCCGCACGTTACCACTTCAGTTTACTAATCCTTTCAGCCATGTCGGCAACTTTAGATCTTCTACGGATCTCCTCATTTCTGATTCGATCTCGTAGAGAAATACCAAGAACAGCTCTCTCCATAGCTCGCTGAGTGACCTTGAGCTTTCTTATGAGGCCGCGAATTCGCAAGTACTCAACTCACTTGGCAGGCGGGTTGGTGAAAGCAGAATGGCTACTGCTCCACAGAAGAGAAGCTGCTGCCCACCCCTCTGGCTTAGAGTCCATTAGTCGCCTTTTACGACATCCACGGGAGGCCATGAAGTGGTGCTATATTCTTAATCCAGACACCACACGGTATCCTTATTAATAGAATAAAATAATAATGATTTACCTCCCAATTGTATAACAATGAGCGATCCATAAATCATTGAACGCTCGAGAATTTCAGCAAACGTATACCGACTTCTATGTGTGTCGAGGACGGAACTCGCGTCATTTGTCATCGTGACGCATGTTGATGCTATTGTAATCGGATCAATGCGCATGATTCGATAATATATCCTACCGGGGTTTAAAAGTTTATCGACATTTGATTAAATACGTCGGCTTAAATGTCTTAAACGTAGGATCTCAGTCTCAGTGGTTTTATAAGTGAAATCGACAGACTATGGTAAAACAGAATAGAATAGAATAATTTGTTCAGTAATAAGGTCTTAACAGATACTTTTGCACGTCATATTGGAACAATAAAAGGGCTTTTCGCTACATCACAACCTCTGAGAAGAAATTCCGAAAGAAAATCAGCGCTTGGTCGTTTATTTATCTCGGGGGTCGTGGGCAGATTGGAGAGTCTGCGTGCTCACACCGATCGACCCTCGGGAAGACGGCTGTAAAGCGGACACCCCCCACTGGGGGTATTGTAAAGAATTCCCCGAAGCCTCCCTGTGCGCCGTGCTGTGTTGCGCACACGGCGGTATGTGACCATATGCGCGCCACCGTCTTCTAGTGGGTCGCTGTGGGCACGCAGATTCCCCAATCTATGCACCTGCGAACCCAGGGGCCCCGCGCCTTATAGTGACGGCGGGTGATGCAGGCGTATAGGAATTAGGTGCCAGGGCGGTTTTCACCCCGGCGGCGTCTCCGCCTTCTTCAAGCAGGATCGGCCCTCTCGCAATCCCGCTCTGTGGTCTTCTCTGGAGCATGTCGCTCTGACAGAAGAAGATGACTGCATTCCAGTTTTCGTGCTCTACTAACACTGAGAGATCTTGCCTGATCTGATTGACCAGGATCCACCGCTCCGCCGCCCACGCAGGGCACGCCTCGAGCGTGTGCTGTGCGGTGTCCTGATCGCTTTCACTATGGTGGCACTGTGCCGTAGCCTCGCGTCCTATCCTGTGCAGGTACGCACCGACACAACCGGGGCAGGCGTACCCTGATTATCTAAGAACAGCGACAGAAGACGCAACAGCGGTTATCGCGCAGCCAATGTTCCACCGGTGGAAAATGGTCTGGATTTAAAAGGCAAGGATGCAATTTTTACGTACGAACGTCCGATAGAGTGTGCGTTGGAGATCATCGCCTGTTTAATCGCTATCGAAAATACGTAAGACCAAAATGACGTTTGACAGTAGTGTCTGCGCGATTTACGCCCGACGCAAATCGTTTGCGACATAAGTAATCAGCCCACCAGTTGGTGAGCGCAGAAGGGGTAGTGCCGTTACGACGTCAGGACTACAGGAGATGAAGCGGTGGTATATTCTAAATTAAAACGGCTTTTTAAAACACAAACAAAGCAGGTTCAATTCGTTTCCAGGGCAGCTACATGTGCAAAAAGAACTAACACCGTATGTCCTGTATTTAACGTAGTATTCAATCCTATAGTAAGCTGTTTAATGTTTTTTTTTTGGGCTTCTCGCATACATTTCAGGGAAATGTGGTTGCTTAACCGGTCATTAGTCCGTGTGGTGTCCGGATTAAGAATATAGCACCACTCCATCTCCTCCCGTGGATGTCGTAAAAGGCGACTAAGGGAATCTAAACCAGAGGGACGGGCAGCAGCGTTCCTCCTGTGAACCGGTAGCCATACTGCGCTCACCAACCCGCCTGCCAAGCGAGGTGAGTATTGGCAAATTCCCCCCAAAATGGCGACACAATTGTGCAAATATATGGGGGAGGCCTTTGTTCGGCAGTGGACCTCCTATGGCTGATATGCTGATGATGATGAATCCTGATGTTTCGTGTGGTGACCGAATTAAGAATATAACACCGGTCCATCTCCTCCTGTGGATGTTCTAAAATGCGACTAAGGGACTCTAAGCCAGAGGGATGGACAGCAGCGTTCCTTCTAGGGAACAGCAGCCATTTTGCATTTACTAACCCACCAGCCAAGCGTAGTGAGTACAGGCAAAGTCTCCGATATGAAGACACAATCATTGTGGTAATTTATTTGGGCCTCGTTTATAATTAATTAACTATACTATGCCCAACAGGGTCCATAATTGGTCTATAGATATAAACCAATCATCTGTTTTTTTAAAATAATTTACTGATGGAATGCAATAAAGAATTGAAAAAACAATAAGTGGGCTTCCTTTGGCTGATATAATGATCTTCAATTTTTGCTTGAATTTCTTCCTTTTAATTTTAGTTCATCATTTCAATCGAAAACCACTTCTGGTCACAGGTATCCAGGTATCCTCCAAAGATCGCCACAACGTTCGGTCTGGATTTGGGTTGTCTGCTCATTGAGGGTTTGATCTTAATCGCCACGCTTGGTAGACGGGTTGGCGATTGCAGCTGAGTTATATTTATTCTTGAAGGATGCTGCTGTCCATCCTTCGGCTAATCCCATAGTCACCTTTACGACACCTACGGGATAACATGGGATGGTTCTATTCTTAACCACCACACTGTTCGGTCTAGGTGAAGAAACGTGAAAATGGCCTATCACGTTTTACATGTGTGAATGTCGTTTTGGGAGGAACGGGATTCCTTCGCAATTTTACCTTGTTATTTGCAAACTCGTTAAAAAAAGGTAGCGTAGTTATGTCGGTAGCATCCTTCTTGGCTCTAGTGTGACCATACGAGGACTTGGAGCCTCCCTTAGGTGCCTAAGATGATCACCCCAGTAGTTTTAGTCCAGTGGAGTCGGCATGCCCCTTCACCCTTCCCCGGAACGGAGGAAGTTCATGATGAAATTTCACTGGGATAAATAAAATAAAGGAAGCGTTGTTCTGTGTGCTAAATTCAATATTCTGAGATCACCGACCTGCCAAGTGCCGTGATTATAGCAATTTATCAAGTTCATATAAACAGGCAACTATCTAATAAAACTCTATTGCATCATCAAATTGTTATAGTTAAACTGAAGCTGAATGTCCATCGTATTGACAAACATTTACATAAATTGTCAAACATTTTCGCGTTAAATTGTAACGTAAAATATTTGCCCAAAGTTTTACACAAGTATTTGACCACATCTCTACGAACATTCCATTAGAAAACCTTAACTTTTCTAGTAGTTTTGACGGCACGGTTGGTGCAGTGGCTGATACAGTCGGCTGCTGCGCTCCGGGTCGTGGGTTCGATTTCCCACACGGAACAAATATTTGTATGACCTGCAGGTAGTTGTTCCGGGTCTGGGTGTATTGTATGTGGAATTCATGTCTGTAAACGCACCCACGACACAGGAGAAATCCTAGTGTGTGGCAATGTTAAGAAAAAAAAAAAGTAGCCAGGCGCTTTTTTCTCACCAATTCTAATTCTCCAATTTATCTTGACACAAATTAGGTACACAGCTGTAAAACCAAGTGCATCTACAGTGTATATAAATATACTAGTAAATAAAACGGACGTGTTGTATAACAATGTACGTCCTTACAGTTGTCTCGAAGATTGCATGGCGACCCTGTTGCTGGGCGGGCTTGTTAGGCGGGCTACAATCCAAAGACTTTTAAAAATATTGTGCATAATGCTGTAGTTTTTATGTTTAACATAGTTTTTTCATTACCGTGTTTTTATTAACTCGCTTTCTTATCTGTCTATTTGTTTGTTTGTCTGTTCGGTATAAATTTTTAATCGATTTTAAAATTGTGACGAAGTCATCCTTCATCTTCATTTCAATCAACCTCTTTCATGACTTCCTACCTTTTATCTCCATCACTGTCCACAAAAAGGAAAACACTTGCCATGAAAAAAAAAAAAAAAAAAACACTGTCCACTTCATGATTCATTCTTTATTCAAATCAAAATTCGTATTTAGTATTGTGGTGTCGAATCGTTCATATTTTGATCATTATTGATACACATTCGATTCTGAACGCTAGTGGTTCGACACACAGCTTTCGCTCTGTCAAATAGTCTTCGGCAATATTACAATTACATATTTTTAATTAGCTTAAATATTGTGATAATAAGCTATATTATAAATACACATATAATCATCAGCATGAAGTGTTGAAGTTGTGAATATCAATATACCAATACAACATTACGTTTCATTGATCTTGTTAACTGATCTCTGTTACTTGCTGCCGTGGAGAGAGCCTCCTAGTTGAGCTAACCGGGAAGGAAACTCGGAGGGAGGGGAGGGGAGGGGAGTTTGTCGGTCTCTGCGACAAACTAACTTCTCGATAACATAGAAAGCTTGAAACTTTAATCATAACTGAACTAAATGACAATGCAATTTAACTATAAAGCATTTTTTTTTACATTAACCACGTTTTTAAAACCGAGCAAAAAGCAGGAAAATTCTTAATAAAAAGTTAGAAACGTTGTTAGTAAAAAAAAAAAAAGATTTATCATTTAGTTTCTTAATATTCATGTATATGTAGTAACGTTATCGTAATATGTAGAAATAAGAGCGTGTGATAATTACAAATTGTTTCTCGGAGCATTTTCAATGTATAAAATTTATATATGTTAGTCTTATTGCAAATATTTTGGTAAAAGGGTCATCATCATCAGTTGGCGGCCCGCATGACACCGACCCTCCCTGGGTATGCTGAAGCTGGTAGTACCCGCCACCTGCGGGCAACCCAAAGTGCCTCATTTAGTCGCCTTCTACGACGCCCACGGGATAAGATGGGGTAGCCCTATTCATGACTGGAGCTACACGACGGCAAACGCAGAACTATTTAACATAAAGAAATTTCATGTTGTCTTTCTAACTAAACTATACGCCAAGGCAATCCCAACGTAGCGCGTTCAATTTATTTTATACGAACCAATTTATTTTATACGAAACCAATTTATTTTATACGAAACCAATTTATTTTATACGAAACCAATTTATTTTATACGAAACCAATTTATTTTATACGAAATCAATTTATTTTATACGAAACCAATTTATTTTATACGAAACCTCGCGACTAAAAGTCGCTTGACAAATCGTGAAAGCATATCCACTGCCTAACGAAGGTACAAAGTCCACAGTCATCTTGATTGCATACGCAACTCACTTCGATTGCCGTCACCATGCAGTCTCAAATGCACTTGTAATTGACTTTTGACATTGTGAGCATGTCGACTTTATTGATCTCATGACGCGCTACGTTTTGTCTGACGAAACTGTGTTAGGAATAAACCGAAACTGCCAACACCTAAAGTAGGGGAGAAGAATTGCTTAAACTCAGTCTATCGCAGTCCACTGACATATACCTCCATATATTCCACCCGGGCGTTATGCTTCAACTTTTAAGGGCTGGAACTCCTTGCTGTGTCTTTGTTTAGAAGAAAGAAGAACAAACACACGTATTACAAAACAGTATACATAGGTTAAGCACACAAAAAAAAAGCTTGTAGAAATTAAAAATTATACAAAAGGATTAGATATGAGCAATCATATGTGTCTCACGTCTGTGCCAAATAGGCGTCCAGCTCAGCATTATGCCAGGCAGTGATGCCTAGCGCTGGTTTTCAGCTGGAACCCGAAGCGGCATATGGATGTCAGGTAGCACATTTTTTTAATAATAAAATGAAAACCTTATGTGTCGTACTCGTTCTTGATACATAAATAAACTCAATAGTAAGATACGGGATTAAAAACTATATATACTATTTCAAAATATATAAAAATGTAAGTGCATTTATACCCTCGCCAAAATAAGTTGAGAAAAAAAAAAAAATATTGTGTTGCTAATTGGATTGCAAGGCAGTTTCATATTTTATTTCTGTCACAAAAAGATCCCAGGACTCAGGAGGAATAATGCAAGACGTGTTACAAGTGCTTCATTGTTGTATTATGAGAAACCCAAACGTATTATGAAAATCCCATGAGTCTTCAAGTCACGAGCGAATAGGTTTCTTATGGGTAAGGTGCTTCTCGGGGGTCGTGGGCACGCAGATTGGGCAGACTGCGTGCTCACACCGAGCGACGCCCGGGATGACGGCGGCACCCACGTGGTCACGTGTCGCCGTGTGCGCAGCATAGCGCACAGCGAGGCTTCAGGGGATCTTTTACAATCCTCCCTGAGAAGTGCCTGAGGGGGCGACCTTTTTACAGTCGCCTTCCCTCCGCTGGAGGGGGTGACCGCTTTACAATCATCGCCATTGCGATGTGCCTAAACGCGTAGCACCAATGGGTATGATTTTACGAGGAACCCCACCTTCGGTGCCGCAGATGACCGCTCGGCTACGGGGAAATCCTTTACAATCCCCCCAATACGTACCCATGGGGGCCTCTTTACAGTCGCCTCCCCTACACTAGTGGGGATGACCGCTTTACAGTCACCTCCTCTGCGATGGCCCAAAGGTGGCTCTAGTGGGTTCTTTCTCGAAAACCTGAAGCCCCCCTTCGGTACCGAAGATGGGCTGGGTGGCCGCCCAGAGCAAATTTTGCCGGTAAAAAACACCCCTTCGCTCTTCTTCAGGATAGAGGCAGTCAATAAGGACTTCCACCGCGGTGAAAAAAAAAGGTACAAATACAAGAAATCTTGTTTCACACGTCACTTATGTGTTCGGTCTGTAGAGCGCCCTTCAACAGGGTCACTTAAAGGATATAACGTGTATATAATTCATTAACTTTCTATTCATGAAACTTTGTGTAAGACCCTGAAATAGCAATGGATTGCGACACACGTCACGTTTGTCACGCTGCTCGCCACCTGGGTTTCCACTTACCGTTAAGGTTTCGTAAATCAGTATTTATGCCGTAAGTAGGTTGTTATGACGGTTGATTCAGTGGGTAAGCGCTCGGCTTTCGGCGTTACGGGTCATGTGTTCGATCCCCACATGTAGCAAAGATTTTATGGCCTATAAGTAGCTGGATTTTTCTGAAACTGTACCGGGTACCATAAAAAGTATATAAAAAGGCTTAGTCACATGCAAAACGCCATGTTTATTAATTGTATGTGCCATATAAAACAATAAGCTGACGTAACATTATTATATTTGAACGAAAACCTACGTCATAATTAGGTACTTAAATAACAAATGTCCACTATAACACGTCATTCGTTCAAATCAATTCTTGTGACGCATATTGTAACAATTGTGACCATATTTGAATTTGAATTCAAAGACGGTGTTAATTTGTTAAAGTTAGATACGATACAAAATTAAAATTGTGGCAGATATCAGAGGTATCTCAAGGGTTTCGGTTTTTTGTTCAGTGGTTATTGCAATGGGGTATAAATTCCAGATATTCACCGCTTAACAATAGTGTTAAACTGCTCCGGTGCGAGCTCCAGTTAAAAAGGCACTGTAGCTACTGGGCGTAAGGGACTAAATTGTTGTCGTTGCCAAGTTGCCGTGTGGTGACGGCTCAGAATGCCAGCACCCCATCTCCTCCCACAGGTGTCGTAAAAGCCGACTAAGGGATTAGCCGGAGGATGGGCAGCAGCGTCCTTCGAGTACATTTATAACTCAACTGCGATCGCCAACCCGTCTGCCAAGCGTGGCGATTATGGCAAATCGCCCCGATGAGCCCACAACACACCCATATCGGTCGTTGTGGTGATCTATAGGCTCCCCCAAAGATCACCACAGCGACCTGTGTCTAGCAGTGGACTTCATTCAGCCGAAATTATGAACCGTCATCGGTTACTTGGCCCAAGCTACCGGGTGGTTAGGTCCTCTAAGAAAGGAACCTCCAAATATTACGTGCTGAGTCGAAGTGACCGTTTTCTGTATCAAGCCGGATCCAGCCATCTGAAGAGAGCCTCCTAAGTTAATGAATGAAGTCGAGGTTCTTGGCCATTAGGGCATGGACCGTTATTATTTTTTGTTCTTATTTACGTAAGTATATATTGACATATTTAATAATAAGCTGCTACGTCAATGGACTAAATAACTTTACGTACGAGATAACGAGCTCAGTGTTATGGTTTGTAGGGCTAGTCCCGGGTAGCATCCTAATTGTTATGGGCAGGCATGTCGCTTACCATCAGGCGAATGACTTGCTCGTCTCATCATCGAGTAGTGCAAAAAATTAAATTAAATAAATATACTATTATTAGAACTGAAAACGGGATATTTATCCGTGAACATGGCGCTTGCAACAGCGCCGAAATATCGGGAACTCAAAGCAAATAAAAAACATGGTAAATATCCCGTTTTCAGTTCTAATAATAGTGTAAGTGACCATGTCAGTTTAAAAACTTAAATCATCATTACGGCCGAATGAAGTCCACTGCTGGACACAGGCCTCCCCCAAAGATCACCACAACCACCGATATGGATGTGTTGTGAGCACATTGAGGGGCCATAATCGCCACGCTTGGCAGGCGGGTTGGCGATCGCAGTTAAGTTGTTAATGTACTCGAAGGACGCTGCTGCCCATCCTCCAGCTAATCCCTTAGTCGACTTTTACGACACCCATGGGAGGAAATGGGGTGGTGGCATTCTGAGCCGGCACCACACGGCAAAGCCGGCACCACACGGCAAATAAATAAATATATTTAAAATTTTATTATATTCAATAAGCAAACCCTTTTTTTTTAACCTTGCCCCACACTAGGATTTCTCCTGTGTCGTGGGTGCGTTTACAGACATGAATTCCACATACAATACACCCAGACCCGCAGATCAACAACTACCTGCAGATCATACTAATATTTGTACCGTGCGGGAATCGAACCCACGACCCGGAGCGCAGCAGTCGACTGTATCAGCCACTGCACCAACCGTGCCGCCTTATTAGTTGTATTTTGCCGTGTGGTGCCGGCTATGCCGTGTGGTGCCGGCTCAGAATACCACCACCCCATCTCCTCCCGTGAGTGTCGTAAAAGTCGATTAAGGGATTAGCCGGAGGATGGGCAGCAGCGTCCTTCGAGTACATTAACAACTCAACTGCGATCGCCAACCCGTCTGCCAAGCGTGGCGATTATGGCAAATCCCCCATATCGGCCGTTGTGGTGATCTTTGGGGGAGGCCTGTGTCCAGCAGTGGACTTCATTCGGCCGAAATGATGATGAATATATTTTTCAATCATTTTGGCATGTTTCCGACTTACTGAAATGATTGACATGCGGAATAAATTGTATTTTTAGCTACCCTAAAGAAGCTAACGGCATACAGAAGTGCAAACACCGTTTTTATTTTTTTGTATTTATTTTCTATTTTTATTTTGGCGACTCCTAATCAACACCCTTAGTATAGGTATATATCAATGCGTGTCATCTGCAACTATATTAAAGTCTTAGTATTACTAATATACTATGAAGAAGCTCCAGTCCCATTCGTACTAGGAGTGTTCGATATATTAGTTAGCTGAATATATAATCGATTATTTTAAAATAATCATATCACCTATTATTTATTAAACCAGGTAACGGTTATTTATGTTGGCCTATTATTTTTATTACTAAACGACGCTTCCCCGACGTCACATAAGGTGCCCCATGCAAAATTGTTTAAGATAAGATAAAAATATTTTTATTCATGTAAAACCATATACAGGCACTTATGAATAGTCAAGGCTTTAGTTGCCGCGTTCCAAGATGTTGATTTCCTATGGAGAAGAACGGGCAAGAAACTCCATGGTTACTCTTTTTAAATCATAATAATTGTTACAGTATGTGCTTTCAGATTAGAGTCATAAGAGCTAGATTCCTATAAAAATGAAAACGAATATATCTCAGACGTTATTATATGCCACATGCAAAATTATGCTTTCACAGCACAGTTATAAGAGTAAAATGAATAATAGAAGGACCTAGTATAATTGTTTTTATTCGACAGTCATTTTGATCTATTTATTGAGCGATTTGCGTGATAGTTTTGAAATGTTGATATTGTTTCATTATGAACTTGATGAAGTCATCAGGTTTGTATTGTGAAACTTTAAAAATTAGTATTTTAGTTTAGTGTTAATAAAAATTTACATGTTTAGGTTGTTATTTACGTAAATAAGAGTTATATTTAATCAAAATGTCTCGAAGAGGACAAATGTGGAACTATTTCTCTGTTGTGGGCCGCAACGTTAACAAAACCGCGGCGCTCGACGAAGTAATAAATATCAAACTAATATATTAAAACGTAGAAAGTAATAGGTGATTTTTAAATCACGTATCGTTATAACGCGTTATCAATATATAGCCGTTATGAACACGCCTAATTCATACACGTGCATAATTATATATCTATCAATTGATACAACACGAGTTACTCATTAATGAACTGACAACCATCATAACCGATGAGTAGGCACTTCGTACGTACCGCGTATGGTCGTGTCATGCGTAAGAAAAGCAAAAGTAGCACTCAAAAGAACCTCTTTTGTGTGCGAGTTTACTCCCAGTCATGAGATGACAGATAGTTTTGACGGCACGGTTGGTGCAGTGGCTGATACAGTCGACTGCTGCGCTCCGGGTCGTGGATTCGATTCCCGCACGGAGCAAATATTTGTATGATCTGCAGGTACAAGTAGTTGTTCCGGGCCTGGGTGTATGTGGGGCGACGTTTAAAAAAAAAAGCTTGTATATAATTCTGTGTGATGTTGTTTTAATTGTATTTTATGTGTTGTTGTTATGTTTACTATTTTTAATTTAATTTTTAATTTAATAATTTCAGCCAAAAACTTCCATGGCTGAACAGAATCCTCCCCCAAAGATTGCCACAACGACCGCTATGGGTTTTGTGTTGCGGGCCCATCCTCCAGCTAATCCCATAGTCGCCTTATACGACACCCACGGGAAGAGATGGGGTGGTGGTATTCTTAAGCCAACGTGGTACCGTACGGCAATAGTTTGTATATTCGCAGTCATCTCACATTTAATATTACTTGGAATGACTAAGTAACGATGTCCTAAAGTGCATGTGCATGAGTGTGATGTGCTACCACGCAGGACAAGACCTAAATAGCAGTACAATTGTTTATTTATTTATTTAACCAACTCATACTTACAGTTTATCTACACATATAAGTTATAGGTTACATCACATATTATAATATTGCCTTGTATTTAGGAAGGTAACAATAATAATAATAGCCATTTACACAGCAAAATGCCGTGTGGTGCCGACTCAGAATACCACCACTCCATCTCCTGCCGTGGGTCTCGTAAAAGTTGACTAAAGGATTAGCCGGAGGATGGGCAGCAGCGTCCTTCGAGTACATTAACAACTCAACTGCGATCGCCAACCCGTCTACCAAGCGTGGCGATTATGGCAATACCCCCCAATGAGCCCACAACATACCCATAGTCATTGTGGTGATTTTTGTGGGAGGCCTGTGTCCAGCAGTGGACTTCATTCGGCCGAAAAATGACACAGCAAAAGTAACTATTTCACTCCCATATTGTAATAGGAGTGGAAATAGTCTCCATATAAACACATGCTGTAGCCAAGAATATCGGCACTGAAGGGGGGGGTCCAGGTCCTCGTAAGATCACACTAGAGCCGCCCATTGATTTCACACCTGTAGGCACATCTCAGAGGGGATGACTGTAAAGCGATCACCCCTTCTAGCGGGGTGAAGACGGCTGTAAAAAGGCCGCCCCCAGGCACTTCTCGGGAAGAATTGTAAAGGATCCCCCCAGAGTAGATTGTAGGAAACCTACATTATATATTGTTTATAGTAATAGTTTTACTGGCAACACTGTCCAAGTATATAACATAGAAATAAAGCGGTCCTTCCGAGTTCTCTCTAAAGTAATGTAGAAGTGCCATTTTTTCCTGTTGTATTTAAATTACTTTAGTTCGATATAGGCGTCTATAAACTGTCCGTACATACCACAACCACTTTTATTCAATCATTTCGGCCGAATGAAGTCCACTGCTGGACACATGCCTCCCCCAAAGATCACCACAATGACCGATATCGGTGTGTTGTGGGCTCAATGGGGGGTTTTGCCATAATCGCCACGCTTGGCAGACGGGTTGGCGATCGCAGTTAAGTTGTTAATGTACTCGAAGGATGCTGCTGCCCATCCTCCGGCTAATCCCTGAGTCGACTTTTACGACACCCACGGGAGGAGATGGGGTGGTGGTATTCTGAACCGGCACCACACGGCTAACCACTTTTATTACGAACCACAAATACACAGTCCACGCTCAAACATAGATCATCCCTGCCTAACCGTTAATGGAATATAGTAATTAATACAGTAGTAACAGTATTATAAGAACGAGTAGTAAGTTATAAAAAACATAATTTACATTGTTTATGTGACTCGGTTAGCTCGCTAACTGTTCAATGAATAAGTTTAGAATAATTACGGTCTCTCTTACTATATGGTGATGGGATTCAATCGTTTTAATAAAGTCAGTACTGTGAGTTTGAACATAAAGTTACTTACATAGAGACACGATCATTCTCGAACTGGCTGGAGGCCTTTTGACTGCGCCAGATTGCCCAGTTACGCACCAACAGCTCCCTCAGCTACATGCGAGAAGCCACAGATAGAAAATATCACTGTCGAGAACTAGGTTGGGTTCATACTTCTAATCAGACGACACGGTTGGTGCAGTGGTTGATACAGTCGACTGCTGCGCTGCGGGTCGCTGGTTCGATTCCCGCACGGAACAAATATTTGTATGATCTGCAGATAGTTGTTCCGGGTCTGGGTGTATTGTGTGTGTAAAATGTATGTCTGTAAACGCACCCACGACACAGGAGAAATCCTAGTGTGGGGCATATATATAAAAAAATATGGTTTCCAAAAGTGCGACTTATAAGGGTTGAAGCCAAGAGGGTGGAATGAATATAACTATTCATTGTAGTGGTCACTTGGAGTACCATTTTCGGCATTGGACTTTTACGGACTGTGTGTTTGTGTATGCGTGTGTTTTTTTAAGTGAAAACTTCTTTTAGCGCGGTACGCATATATTTGGATGAGATAAAATATCTGGACACCGACACCGTTACGAGACGCAGCTATAGTGTGTGCATATATGCATGTACATATAGCAGACCGCGAACGTGTCTAGATATATATATTTTTTAAAGTTTTCATTTCTGTCGGCACTCCCGGAGTGCACCCGTATTTTTTATTGGTGCCCAGTGGAAATTCTTCATGAACTTCCTTCACCCCGGGGAAGGGCGAAGGGGTATGCCGGACTCCTATCGGCTAAAACCACTGGAGCGGTCATCTCAGGCCAAAGCCTGAGCCTATAAAATCGTATTTCAGCTCAATTTACTGGTGAATCTGGCCACTACGTTGTGCCAACAAGAATAATTGAAAGCTGTATATATAGTTCACCATCACATATGCCCGACAGATGTCTACAGTGTCGTTCTTCACATTAAATTTCCGTTAGTTATTCGTTCGTAACTTCATCCTTAACCGCAGCAAAACATTCGGCCTTTCCCGAAGATGTCCCCCAAACGTAACCGAGATACAGACCCTGTAAACTTTACGTCCGGCCCATCATCAGCCCCGTAGAAGCGTTCGTAAAGCTTTCTGCATATCTCCCTTAAACAAGTATAAGGCAATTGTGATTCAAGTGCATCTATACAAATAAATCAAATTGTAGTGTCTGTTTGTAATGTCAAAATAACAGCTTTTTACTAAACGCATATGGCAGTATATACGGTACTCATATAATAAAAAAACATATTTTTTCCAGCTAATCTCAGAAACGGCTGGTCATCAGCAGATAGCTAAACTTATAAGGAGTAACTTGGACTACTTTTATTTTAGACTAGCTCGGACCCGCGATTTCACCCGCGTTTAATTTAAAAGAAATTTAGAGTACTTCGACATAGACACTTGATATAAAATATATATTGGATTTCAAAGGTTTTATTTTTTTGCGCCGAACCCTAATTATGTTTCTAAAATAAAAGTAGCCTAAGTCATTCCTTATAACATCAGCTATCTACCAGTGAAAGTCCCGTCAAAATCTGTCCAGCCGTTTCGGAGATTACCCGGAACAAACAGACAGACAGACAGACAAAAAATTTAAAAATTGTTTTTTTGTTATAGGTACCGTATATACTTTCATATGCATTGAGTAAAAAACTGTTATTTTAAAATTACAAACAGACACTTCAATTTTATTTATTTGTATGTATAGAAAAGAAAAATGTTTAGGTTTCCGCGCCAAAATAACCATGAATTCCAATATATATACTCTATGTCAACTGTCTATGGCGAAGTACCTACTCTAAATTATTTATAAATAATTTTATTTCTTTTCAGGTGAAACCGCGGAGCATAGCTGCTTTGTTATACAATCTGGAGACGTGACGTCATTCACCTTGTGGTAAGCATCGCGTCTGTAATAACTGTATTGTATTGCTGCGCTCGTTACCTCAGAAATAAGTTATTATCCTCTTATATGTCAATGCGCAACAAAAATATAAAAATTGAAAATAAATTTTGATAAATCGTCACTAATGTTTGTATCAAAGCCATAATTTACACATTTTTATTAAAACAGCGAGTTTATTGTTATATCAAGATGTTGTCTGCAGTGAAAGTGCGCATTCATGGGGTGCAAGATGATAACTGGGTATAAAGGACAAAATCAACCAGTATCGGGGCCTGATAAAGTTATAGCAACGTATTGGAGAGTTTTCATCAAGAGAACTTTAACAAGAAAATACAACTTGATAGAATCAGATACACAAAGAACAATAAAATGGAAATTTTTCACTTGGCACTTTTTATGAAAGGACTATGAAATTGGACTTCTGGGGTGGAAGGCCTGGTGACCTGAAATACAGGCTTCAACCTAGTTTAGGCACCAGTCTCCCACAGTAAATTTCTATAGTACTGTAACTTATTCGTTATTGTGGTGAGAAATAAA
The DNA here is from genome assembly GCA_947459985.1 of Diloba caeruleocephala. Lineage (NCBI taxonomy): Eukaryota > Metazoa > Arthropoda > Insecta > Lepidoptera > Noctuidae > Diloba > Diloba caeruleocephala. The sequence continues at coordinate 2,078,651 of OX381630.1, forward strand.
TATCTATCTATCTATATATATCTATGTTGCCCATACAGCGCTCTTCTTACCGGAACACATTAATGTGTATAGTTTAAACACTATCATATTATCTATGTACTACTGTAATAAATAAATACCAGGAGGCTTACCATGAGCTCTTAATACGAGTTGTATTGTATAGGTTTTCCGTACAATCCGAGATCAGCTTATACTGGAAATAATTGCTTGATATGTAGTGTGTGAGTACATACAGGCTGTCCAATAAATAGCACGACATACTGCAGGGGATGAGAGCTTGGGTCAATACCTACCAAAAAAACACAATGTATGTTCAGCATAATCTTACGGATTTACGTACAAAATTTTAGATAAGAAAATTGTACTGTGAAAATTTAAATAAAAATTGTATTACTGAAAAACATTTTAGTTTTTAATAGAATAAAGACTTATCAATAAGTAAAGTAACTATTCACAAATAATTTGAGGTAAAAAAAAAACTAAAAAAAGGAATTTTTCTTTACGAGATGCTTAAAAATCTGTGTTTTTGATATTTCGGAAAACTTTGTACTACTGTAAATCCGTAAGATTTTGCTGAACATATATTGTGTTTTTTTGGTAGGTATTGACCCAAGCTCTCACCCCCTGCAGTATGTCGTGCTATTTACTGGAAACCCTGTATAATCAAAACAAATCAGTTGAGGTCTTCAATTGACATTTACTAAGAGCTCAAACTTATTTCGATTTCTATGATAAATAAACAAAGAAGAGTATTCTACTGCCTAACCATTAAGGGGATATAAGCGTAATAGTCGTGAGTATTATTAGCAAATACACAACATTTTTCTTCATCCGAATACGTGTGCTTCGCAAAGTGCCATCTTCGCAACTCGTACTTTTTTGATACCTGTAATGTGGCAAGCAAGCATACGGGCTGCATGATGGTAAGCGTTTTTAGACAACTTGGTGACGACACGAGCAAGTCATTCGCCTTGTGATAAGTGACATGCCTGCCCATAACAATTGTAATGCTACCCAGGACGTCCTGCGTGGCACCACACTGCGCTCGTCACATCGAGACATTATTTAGTCTCTTATAGTCGAGTAATGTCAATAGCTACAGTGTCCTTCTAACCGCAGCACAGTTATGTCTAAAGTTGAAACACTACTGCTTGGGGCGCATATCTGCACTGGTATACTGGCACCTATCTTTTTTTATTGATGTCCAGTGGAAATTCTACATGAACTTCCTTCGCCCCGGTGAAGGGCGAAGTGTTATGCCGGACTCCTACCGGCTAAAACCACTGGAGCGGTCATCTTCGGCACCGAAGAGGAGCTCCAGGTCCTCGTAAGATCACACTAGAGCCCCCCAGTGATGCCACGCCTTAAGCGCATCTCGGAGGGGATGAACGTAAAGTGGTCACCCCCTCTAGCGGAGGGAAGGCGACTGTCAAAAGGTCGCCCCCCAGGCACTTGTCGGGGAGGATTAAAAGTAAAGAGTAAAGGATCCCCCCAAGCCTCGCTTCAGGTGCATACCTGGGCTTAAACTTCACGTCGTTTTATGAAGACAAAATCAAATATCCTCTGGAAAATACCAGCAACATATTTAATACCGTACTTGAGAGTTTCTATTTTTGTCACCTTTGTATGATTTATTTCTGGAACGAATAATAACTCGCTTACAAGTAAGGCACTCGTTATATCTAGGTACTTTGCTACCATCACAATAATTTTACCTTCATGAGAACTTTAAGGAACTGTGAACTGTGTAATAATCGCGAAAACCTAAGAAAGAAAGAAAGAAAGTATTTTATTTGCATTAAAAAGACACATACCCACCACAAAGGCAAAACTAAAAACAATTTGATTAAAAAACATATAAAAAAAGTCCTGTTGGGAAGATATGCGTCATATCCGTGCAAAATGGCTGTCGCTCAGCATACTAATGTGGAGAGGCATCCCCACAGCGCTGATATTCTGGGACAGCCTGCGTCGACAAAGTGACGTCACTCGGTGCAGACAATCCAATATAAAACAAGACGTGCGTATAACATGAAGATACTCAAGAATAATATATCTATTGTGTTCAAATAATATCAAAGTATATCGTGTATATAAAATATAAAAAGCAATATGAAAACAGCAGTTAAAATAAAATAAACATACAGAAATATGAGAAGCAAGACAAACAATAGTCAAAGTCTTATTTCACCCGTCTTTTAATTTACAAGAAATCCATAATATAAATAATCATCGGCCATCAGTTCTACGCTGCTATAAGCCAATAAAATCTTTTTCTTTCTTTATACAGTATATATATTGGATTTCATGGGTATTACTTTTTTTCGCGATTGATCGACAGTTGTTGTTCCAAAATAAAAGTAACTCTTTACAAAATTAGCTATCTGCCAGTGAAAGTCCCGTCAAAATCGGTCTAGGCGTTTTGGAGATTAGCTGGAACAAACAGACAGAGAAAAAAGTTGTTTGTTATAGGTACCGTATATACTTTCATTTGCATTTAGTAAAAAACTATTATTTTGACAATACAAACAGACACTTCAATATTATTTATTTGTATAGATAAATGAATGCACTTCTGGCACTTATGAAACGTCAGAATTTAAGTTGCACGCTTCCAATTAGTTGATGCTTGTGGAGAAGAGCCGACAAGAAACTTTATGGATACTCTTTTAACATAGTTGATAAAACAATGTTGATTGATATGTCGCGATGCAGTCGCCCGTTTGATATTAAAAAAAAAAGTGTGAAACATGTTTATGCATAAGGATACAAATCGTAGTAGCTCAATCATGTTTTTACGTGCTTGTATGATTAAATGAAGTTCAAAGTTTTCGAGGAATAACCAAGTCTCTAGCGTATTCCTTCACTGACGTAAATGCAAAACGGAGTCCACAACATGCAACAATCTGACCCACTTCTCGTATATACGTAAGTAAAACATTTCCTTAATTTATTTAGCTTTCCTTTGGGACGTAGTTAATATGCTGAGCTCTGTACTGACTTAAGTCTTCTGGAATAATATATAAATATTAGTTTAAGATAAAAAGGTTGGTGCAGTGGCTGATATAGTCGGCTGCTGCGCTCTGGGTCGTGGGTTCGATTCCCGCACGGAACAAATATTTGTATGATCTGCAGGTAATTGTTCCGGGTCTGGGTGTATTGTATGTGGAATTCATGTCTGTGAACGCACCCACGACACAGGAGAAATCATAGAGGGGGGCAAAGTTTATAAAAAAAAAAAAAAAACGGTGAAGAAAATATCGCCCAGGGTTGGATATAGGCTTAGACCCGCAGCTCCCGCAAGGCCCGAGCGCAGAGCGACCCCTAGTCAGACGGCGGAGCGCACGTAGTCAAGTGTCGCTGTGTGCGCAGCACAGTGTACAGCGAGGCTTCGGGGGAATTCTTCACATTCCCTCCGAGATGTGCCTGGGGAGCGGTCCGTTTCAGTCGCCTCCCCTCCACTACGATAGATTTTCAGCGCCGTGAAAAAAATGGCACACAATTGAAGGGAGGCAATCAAAATCAGTGACGCTAGATATAGCCCGATGATCTTGATACAAATATGGCTGATTTGAAGGTGAGTTGATTCAGCAAAGAATAAACCACATCTCTCCATAATAGGATATCGTAAGAAGATGAGCATTAGCATCCTCCATTGTACTAATAACAACAAATTAAGAATTACAGCTTTGTTTCTTTATTGATCCGGTGTATGTATCATGTACCGGGGAAGGGCGGAGGGATATGCCGGACCCTACCAACTAAAACCACCGGAGTGGTCATCTTCGGTACCGAGGCTCCAGGGACTCGAATAATCTCAATGTAAAGCCACCCATTGGTGCTACGCTAACACTGATGACTGTAAAGCGGTCTCCCCCTCTAGCGGAGGGAAGGCGACTGTAAAGAGGCCACCTGCGCATGCACCTCTCGGGGGGAATGTAAAGAATTCCCCCAAAGCCTCGCTATGCGTTGTGCTCCGCATACGGCAGCACGAAACCGCATGCACACTGCCGTCTTCCCGGGGGTCACTCGGTATGAGCACGAAGATTCCCCAATAGGCCCGCTCGCGACCCCTAAGAAGAATGACATCTAGAAGGGCAGTCTTTTGCAGACCGCTGTAGCAAACGCGTAAGGTAAATACTACTGTGTGTGTCACCGATACAAGCACACAGATAATGTTGTTATAGCCATTTTCGTCACACCCCAAATCGTCATTATTAATTATATTTCGGGGGAAGCGTTCACATGAAAATGACAGGGTGCTAACGAGCCGTCAAACAAATGGTGTCATATTCGTCACCGTTCAAATGGTTAATGACCGTTCATTGTCGCGGCCATCGAATAGTTCGTTTCAGCAGTGTACGATTATAGGTTGACGTGTTGATATGATGGCATCGCAGCAAATTCGGTCCAACATGGCGGAACAAGCTGGATCACTACGTTGAGACTAGCCCATACAGCAATATATCAGCCGAAAGACGTCCACAGCTAAACAAAGACCTCCCCAGTAGATTTCCACAATTGTGTCGTAGTTTTGCGGGGAATTGGCCTGCAGCTTGGCTTTCGCCTGGCAGCAGCCATTATGCTACTAGCGCATAATGGCTGCTGATCCACAGAAGGAACGCTGCTGCCCATCCTTATCGTTTAGAGTCCCTTAGTCCCACGGGAGAAGATAGTGGTGTTATATTCTTAAGTCGGACACCACACGGACTAGCGGGGCGTCCACTAAATGATATGAGATACCAGTTTCTGGTTAATAACAGAAGGACGTTGATGCCCTTCTTTCTGACGTGATCTCTTTGTCACTGCCATACTGTCAAAGCATAAATAAACATCATCTCATGCCGTCCAGTAAAAGAAAGGAGACCAGTTTATAGTAGTAAACCACAGAAGAATGTTGATGCCCTTCCACATGACGTAATCTCTTTGTCACTGCCAAACTGTCAAAGCCTTAAAAGACATCATCCTATGCCGTCCGCGAAATGACAGGAGACCAGTTTATAGTTGTAAACCACAGAAAGATGTTGATTTGTTCTTCCGACGACCGACTTCAAAGAGACTTTGTCGCGTTTTACATCACTCTCGAGAAAATATGGTTATTATTGCTCATAAAACCTGGTAATGTCATTCGCTTGGTGGTAAGCTTTATGCCCGCCCATAACAATTGTAATGCTACCCAGGGCTAGTCCTGCGTGACACCACATTGCGCTCGTCACCCCGACATTACTTATTTTATCTCTTGTTGAATACCGGAAACCATGTGGGTTGTTTTTGTATTTTGTTTTATTGACGTGATAGTTGTCTGGCGGTTTAGGTATGTCATGCTCGCTCAAGTGTTCTGCTGATGGTGTCGTCGTGTATTGGGTCGCTAAGTTTCCCTGCAATATGGTTGAGCTAAGCGACGCTGATGCATGCGTCATGCTCGTGAACGGGTGCCGTCTGTTGGGACTGGTCAGCCAAATGCTGCCATGACAACTGAATCAAAACTTTAAAAAAAATACATTCAGGCTTGTTTTGTAGACTTTTTAAGAAGTTTAGACTCGTTTCTCCTAGATTGTTTTCACATAACCTTGATTTTTACAACAATGTGCTCATAAAATATTGTAACATTTAATATGATTTAAAAAGAGTAACCATGGAGTTTCTTGCCCGTTCTTCTCCATAGGAAATCCACATCTTGGAACGCGGCAATTAAAGTCTCGACGATTCATAAGTGCCTGTATATGGTTTACATGAATAAAAATATTTTTTATCTTATCTTATCACACCTTCGAATATAAATTACCCACTTTTTTTTCTACAAAACCTCATCCATCAAGGTTAGTGATTAAAAAACCAACATACACACACATCATAAGAAAGGTTTTGCATAATATTTAAAATCGTGTCTGGCTTTCTTAAGTTTTTTTAAGTAGAATCAAGTTGCTGACAAAAAATAAAACAGGTCAAGATCAAGGCAAAAGCACAAGCCGTCGCATCTGGCTTTGCTTGTAGAAACATGATTGCCTGCTATAAAATAAAAATGCATGTCATTTTGATTGAAAGTTAGTGTAGAAACTGGGGTTTTTTTGGCCCTGCAGTGCTGCAGAACACTTATCAGCCTATTACTGTCCGACTGCTGGATTTGGGCCTTCTCTCATGATGAGAAAGGTTAGACCTTAGTCCACCTACCTAGGCCTAGCTAGCCTATTGCGGATTGGCGGACTACACACACGATTGAGAACATTTTGGAGCCCTGTCAGGTGTGCAGGTTTCCTCACGATGTTCATTGTTTGCACAAGTGATATATCAAATGCTGATCTGCACATGAACCAAAAAATTCAAGAGTTGCGGATTGAGATCGAAATCAGACCCTGCCTATATGGAAGCCAACTGTTCCTATTAATATTAAAAATCTTGTGAAACCAACCAATAAAGAAACACGCGAAAATGTAATATTAGTGTCCAAACTTTTTTATGGCTTCTCGAATCAGACCAGTCCTGGCAATCCGTAAGGCCTCCAGCCTGGTATTAAACTTTAAACTAATTACCTAAGGGTACCCCCTGCGGGACTCGGGTCTCGGTTTAGGGCGTTGCTGGTGAACCAAACTGAGGGACGGTTGAAAAATTTTAGGGGATATTTGAAGCTCCTTGCTCTTCACGAGCTGGTTAGAGCAACGGTCAGAGGGCGATCAAAAGGGTAGCTGCGATGGGCCTCGACCGGGAGGATAGAGGAGATAGAGGAGAGGAGATTCCGCGAGTCTCTTTTTGTGTGCTTCGTGAAGTACAGTAATTTCGCCGTCCAACCAAAACACTTGCATTTGTAAAAATGCACCCGTCTCTTACAATTACCGAGAGCGAGGCGAGCACTAATGTTTGGTACCTCCCACCAGATCAAAATTGACTGTCAGCTGTTTTGGATTGACTCTTTGTTAAGAAACAAATGGATATTCTGGTGAAATTATAAGGTACTATTTTTTTCGATTCGGGTAGTGAATTGAAAACAGGTGATTTAATTGCCATCCAGTAGGTATATCAATAATCTGATGACAGTCTTCGAGATGTGCATATCACAAGTTACACAACATTAGTCAGTTCTCAGCCCATATCCAGTCGGCCTACTTGAGGAAGAGCGGTCTATCTAACGCTACGTTTTCCGGTTTGAAATCTCTCCACTCACTGGCTCATCTGTTCCAACCGCCGTCGGTCGCTCGAGCAGCATGTCTCCCACCAACTGCTACTTCAATTATTCCACAATCTACGTCGGAGACTCCAGTTACCTTATCGTTAAAATAAGCTATTATTATGGAGAGTATTCATCAATAGAACTTTAACAAGAGGAAACAACTTGATAGAATCAGATACACGAAGAACAAGAAAATGGAGCAAAATATCTTAGCACAGTTTATGAAGGAGCAAAATTGAACTTCGGGGGTGGAAGACCTGGTGACCTGAGATACAGGCTTCAGCCTAGTTTAGGCACCAGTCTCTCACAGTAAATTTGTACAATACTATAACTTTTTCATTATTGTGGTGACAAAATAAATAATAATTATTATTATTTATTATTTTTTAAGAACGTTGCCCTACACTAGGATTTCTCCTGTGTCGTGAGTGCGTTTACAGACACAATTCACCCAGACCCGGAACAACTACCTGCAGATCGTACAAATATTTGTTCCGTGCGGGAATCGAACCCAATCCCCGACTGTATCAACCACTGCACCAACCGTGCCGTCGTAATTAAATAAATAAATACCTCCAAGCTGGCTCAGTGGCTCGTGTCATGCCTCTCCATAGAAGATTTTTTATGACATACAGACAGACAATCGAACCGTCTTGTTCATAGTAAGGTCAAACTAAAACGAGTTCTGGGAAGCTGTCCTGCTTACGTCATATTACACCTCCGGTGCTTTTTTCTTTCTTTTTTTAAGTTACTGCGCATTAAAGAAATGCTGTCGTAACGTTAAGAAGTTGGTTATAAATGGTTCTGTATATGGCTGTAGATTTAATGAAGATGTTTTTAGCATCTCAAAGATGTTCTTTTTGCCAACACGATTGGCGGCTGATTGCGGTGTCGTGGGTTTAATTCCTATGCCATGCAAACCGTAACTAATATTTCTAGAGAAAATTTGAAAATTTCAAGGTTTTTAAAACCAGAGACTGGAGTCATAATCAAAATATCTCGAAAATCTCCTGACCCATACACTGTCGCCTCATTTTGACTTTCATCTGCCCACTAACACGAGCACCATCGATACCTCGATCGTTTCTTTCGAGAATTCTAAAACATAAGGGCTGGAAATATTCGTTCAAAAATATTGTGGTCCTTTGAGGCGACATGTTTCGTATGGTTTCCGGCACAAAACTGACCACCGCTCTCTCATGGTTGTCGTAAAGGATGACTGAGAGTTGACATCAGAGGATGGGCAGTATTATCCTCTCATGGACTAATCACACTATCCTTTTTTATTTTTATTTTTATTGATGCCCAGTGGAAATTTATCATGAACTTCCTTCGCCCCGGGGAAGGACGAAGGGGTATGCCGGACTTATACCGGCTAAAACCACTGGAGCGGTCATCTTCGGCACCTAAGGGAGGCTCCAGGTCCTCGTATGATCACACTAGAGCCACCCACTGGTGCCACGCCTATTGGCACATCTCGGAGAGGGTGACTGTAAAGCGGTCACCCCCCCAGGGGGATTGTAAAGGATCCCCCAGTGCGTCCCACGGCAGCGCGTGACCACATGCGTGCTACCGTCTTCTCTTGGGTCGCTTGGTGTGGGCACGCAGATTCCCCAATCTACGCACCCGCGAACCCAGAGGTCCCCCACCTTATAGCAACGGCAGGGGTTTTCAGGCGTATCGGAATTAGGCGCCAGGGCGGTTGTTACCCCGGCGCCGTCTCCTTCTTCTTCGAGCGGGATCGGCCCTCTCCCGATCCCGCTCTGCGGTCTCCTTCTGGAGCATGACGCTCTCACAGAAGGAGACCACTGCATTCCAATTTTCGTGCTCTGCCAACATAGCCGACACTACTGCTGGCAGAGAGAGATCTTGCCCGATCCGATCGACCAGGATCCGCCGCTCGGCGGCCCACGGTGTCCTGGTCGCTATCACAATGGTGGCATTGTGCCGTGGCCTCGCGTCCTATCCTGTGCAGGTACGCGCCGAAACAACCGTGCCCGGTGAGCACCTGCGTCAGGCGGTAGGTGACGCGCTCGCTCCTTTTGAGCCAGGCTCCAAAGAGCGGCAGGACGGCCTCGACGACGCGCTTGGTTGCAAACTGCATCCGCAGGCGATGAAGCCACTTTACAAGTGCGCGCCGCCGAGCTAGCCGCCGCAGCTTGTCAAACGCCCCTGGAGGCGCGCCTTCGCCGCTCTGGCGGAGGGAGCGTGTCTGATCGTAGACCCACGCATCCATCTCCGCCAGGATGTCAAAAGGCGGAAAACGCGCCAGGAGAGTTGCCGCCTCGTAGAACACCGTTCGGTATCCTCGTGCGATCCGGATAGCCACTCTGCGCTGCAGACCATGAATTTTGGTTCTGCAGCGCTGGGCGCCTGATAGTCGAGCTGACCATACAGGCGCCCCGTATAGGACCATGGACCGCACGACTCCTCCGTAGAGACGGCGAACTTCCTCACATGGTCCCCCGAGATTGGGCAGCAGCCGGTGTAGAGCACCCACTACCCTCTCGACTCGGGGGACGAGGCGCTGGAAGTGCTCTTCGAAGCCCCAACGACTATCCAGGGTGAGCCCCAGGTATTTCATGTACCGGCCCACCCCGATTTGCGCGTCACCAACGCGTATCCACGAACTGGGTGGTTCTCTGCTTCTCGGCAGTTTGTGAAACCATAGCGCCTCGGTTTTCTGAGGCGCTATCCGCAGACCCAGGGCGTGGATTTTGGCCACGACAATTGCCACCGCTTGCTCCGCAAGCCGGATGGTTCCCTCGAAGGACTCCCCGCTGGCCAACACCAGAGTGTCATCAGCGTAACAGACTAAGCTGACGCCAGCAGGGAGAACGACACGCAGGACCGCATCGTAGGCGAGGTTCCATAAGAGAGGGCCGAGAACTGACCCCTGCGGAACCCCGCACGTAATCTCCCTCCGCTTTACGCTACCGTCCCTGCCCACGTAGCGAATGTGCCTATCACGCAGATAGGCCCCAATGATGCCCTGCAGGTAGGGCGGACACCGATGATAGACTAGTGCCGCCCTAATAGCGCCCCACGGGATGGAGTTGAAGGCGTTGACGATGTCTAGACTGACCGCCAACGCCACCCCACCCCGCCGGGACACTGCCTGTTCCGACAGCGAGCGGACGCGAAGAATCGTGTCGATGGTGGACCGCCGCTGCCGGAAGCCATACTGACTTTCGGCCAGGTCGGGGCCAACTCGCGACAGGTGCTCAACGAGTCTTCGGGTAATTATTCTTTCGAATAGCTTCGAAGCCTCGTCGAGCAGGCAAATGGGACGGTATGCAGAGGGAGACTCTGCAGCCCTTCCTTCCTTCTTCAATAGAACCAATCCGGCTTCCTTCCAGCCGGACGGGAACACGCCACTACGGAGGCAACTGGTGAACAGCCGCCTCAAGCGGTCCCCAAGAGACTGTAGCGCATACACCCACGCACGGCCCGGAATGCCGTCCGGACCCGGTGCGGTGTTGCGACTCTTCAGGCGGCCAATGGCTCGGCCCAGCTCCCCATCCGAAACCCCCAACTCCTCGACCCAGTCCGAGGCATTTGGGGGTGGAGAGGGACCAGGATGGTCCCGAACCGCCGGAAAGAGCGTTGAAAGTACTCTCTCCAGCAAATCCAGGACCATGGTTTCGGTCACCGGGGGGACATATGGGCGCAACTTGCCCACTACCATACGGTAGGGTCTCCCCCACGGATCCCTGTCTAGTCCCTCTAGGAGCTCGCTCCAGGACCGAGCCTTCGCCTCACTGATGGCGGTCTGAAACGCCAGTGTGGCCGCCCGGTAGGCCCTATAGGCCTCTTCAGTCTCTCCGGCTGTAGCGCTGTGCCGGCGTCGGCTTCGTTGGTACCGGCGGCGGGATGCCAGGCAGACCGCACGCAACTGCGCGATCTCATCCGACCACCAGTACACTGCCGTACGCCGGGAGCACCTGGCCCGGGGCATGGATGCGTCGGATATTGACGTCATCGTCCTCCGGAACCACGACGCTTCCTCCTCCGGATCGGGCAAGATCCCTTGATCGACCTCTGGCCAGGCCGCGACGTTGGCAGCTGCGACGAGCAACTCTCGATCCAGCTGTGTGAGGGCCCAACGCCGCGACCGCGGGCTGGGACTAGAACGGCTCGGGCAAGACGTGCGGAGGGCCACGTCGAACATTATGTGGCGGTGGTCCGAAAGTGTGACCACTTCCTCCGCTACTCGCCAACCCGACACCATGCGGGCCACAGAAGGAGCCGCCCATGTCAGGTCCACGACCGACTCCCCCTGCCACCGAACGCAGGTGCTAACGGACCCCCGATTCAGCAATCGGAGGTCAAGTGACGCCGCCCAGTCTTCCATTATCCTCCCCCTCGGCCCGTCCCGACGGTTGCCCCAAGCTCTAGAGTGAGCGTTGAAGTCCCCCAGGACGAGCACTGGACGGGGCGAGCACTTACAGCGAATGCTGCGTGCCACCCCGTCCAGGTATCCCTCGAAGTCGGCGAGAGACACGTTGGGGGAGATATAGCAGCCCACTACTGCCAGAGGTCCCCACTCTACTACGACAAAGCCCTGCCCCCTGTCCAACAGGGAGCAGGGCGGAATCACACTATCCTGTGATCATCAAACCACCTGCCATTTGGCAATAAGTCTATCCACTCATAGTGATCATTGTGAGATACATCAGTTCAGTACTGGATGTTTACGGGCATTGATGTATAATGTTACTATCGATGTTTACGGGCTGATAAGTGTTGAGGCGTATGAACGTCCACTGCTGAGCTAACTGACGGATAGCACAGATGGCGCACTGGCTAAGCAATTGGCTTTACACGGAACAAATATTTGCATAATCTACAGAAGTTGTTTCGGATCTGGGTGTTTGTGTATGTGAGATTTGTCTGTAAACCGTACCCACGACACAGAAGATGTCCCAGTGTACATTGTATCTGTTAAAAAAAGCTAAATAGATCCATAATCTCCATGCTAGGCAATCAAACTTCACTCTACTTACTGTCTCAAGGATCTTAGTTGTGATGGTAATTGAATTGTGTATAAATGTACGGTGCAAAAAAAAAAAATGCGCACAAGAATATAAAAGATTGCCCTAAAAATATAGTATTAAAATTACGTAATAATATGATCTCTAATACACGATAAAGACGTACTTTCACGTCCTTCGGTACTTCCTTCACACCTGCCAGTTACAAGTTTTTTCGCGCTCTTTTTGCCGACCATGTTTTTTTCCCTTTTTTTTAAACGTCGCCGCTCTGACTCAGTCGTACAAAGCCAAGCTTTCTTGACAGTAATCTTACGTAATCATAAAGTTTTTATTTTGTAATTATAATTGACAAGTCTCTTTTTTGTTAGGATTCATTTTGTTCCTTTATTGGTGAGTTTTTTTTGCTAATGGTTGCGGTGTTGTATTTTATTAGAGTTTTTAAAGTGGTTGCGGTTGCAAGGTGTTACCTGTGGAAAAGTAGAAAAGAAATGAAGTGGTTCAGGTCACAAGAAAAATATTTTATTATGTTACTGACATTAGTATGAAACGACTTATTTCTCTGACTTATAGATCTTCCCGTGGGATTCTGTTTGTTATTCGGCCTTCAAAATTCATATAATATTTTTTTCTATTTCGTTTGGTTTATGTCAGCCTAGTGTCCAAAGATTTTCAAGCCACTTAAAGTCCGACTTGGTAAACGACTGCGGTCTAATGGAAACATCGGGACCGACGATATTACGTGCCCTCCGAATCACGGAGACTCTCAGTTCAAATACCAATATGCGGTCAACCATCCACTAACCGTGCTGATCGTTGCATAACCTCACCGATAGTTTACCGATCAGCGTATGCAATTGACTATATCCATGGTATTATTTTGTATACAATATTCCTCTTGCTAAACCTTAACCTTCACACTTCAAAGACAGACTACCCACCTACAGCCCTTTACACGTTCCATTGTCATAATGATTTTCATCGTCATCATCACCACCATACCAACCAAAGAACGTCCACTACGGAATAAAGGCTTCCCTCATAGATTTCCACTAACTCCTGGCAGGCGGGTTGGTGAACACAGTATGGCTACTGTTACACAGAAGGGACACTGCTGCTCATCCCTATGTCACCCTTTAAATTATTGAATTGAATTGAATTGAATTAATTTCTCAGAATTTACTTAATTCCGTAATTAACTGGCCGTTGGTGCGGAACCGTTCTCGAGAGGAGGCCACGTACCTGAAAACGCAGCGTGGGACGGAGACAATGAGATGGACTGACATGACCTGGTGAAGGTCGCTGGGAGTCGTTGGATGCGGGCGGAATGTAATCGGTGGTTGTGGAAATGTATGGGGGAGGCCTTTGTTCTACGTGGACTGACTTATATGATGAAGTAGTTCAATACGAGTTTTCAGAATATAAACATAAAATAACAAAACACATTTATTCAACTATACGACAGAACCTACAATAGATTATATCGAAAGTTCTCTTATCATTTAAATGCAATGAAATCGTAATTATTCCCAAATAACACAATTTGGGTACATGCATGGGGCATTAAAATAACGATTTTAGTAATTGCTTAGTAACCAACGGAATATTATCACTAGGGATGTACATGTGGAAGTTAATGAAATAAAATTGTATCGATATACCCAATTTTTATAGATGACATGCGTTGTATTGCGATGGCATAAAATGGCAAATGGCATAAAAAATAACTATGAGATTATACTAAAAAACCGGACAAGTTATATACTTGATATTGATTTAATTTATTCATTTAAATATATTTTATCGATTAACGTGTCATGGGTATAGTTTGCAGTCTCATACGCACAAACACCCAGACCTGAAAATACTATCTATGGATATATATATAATATATATATATATATATATATATATATATATTATATATATATATACCAACCGTGTCGGCGAATCATTCATCAATCGGTATCATTTCCGAATTTCAGTTTAAGTCTTCAACTACGACAATGTTTTTCTCAGCCTGATTGATTAAAACTCCTCATCGAACGTACATCAGATCCTGAGCTGAAATTCACTTCCTTTAAAGAAAGTATGAATACACTACTGCCTACATCTACATCCTGATATATTACTAAAGACTGCTTGCCAGCTCATTCTTCATTAGTTCCATCTCTGCTGCTTTTGTTTTGTCTTCGAAAATTAAAAATGTACGGTACGCGGTTCGGTTGATACTGTTTCTAGCTTATCTGTAACGATAAAATCAATACGATAAAAACTGTAACAACCCCATCCCTAGCACAAGATTTTAAAATGAAATTACAAGCACATTATACTTCAGTTTTAATACATAATTCTAATCACCATTACTAAAATTGAGATATGAATTATTGACTCAAAAACCGTCAGTTTAATATCAGCCTTCTAATACTGAAATAAAGTTTGAATTCCCTTGCAAATTAAGCTCGTAAATTATATTATCTTTGTATAAAACAGAATTTTATTACTTTAATGACAGGTCGTCAAATTTTCGAATGATTTAAGACGAGAGGTTTTCGTTCAAAAAAGTGTTCGAAGGTGATCTGTTGTACACGTGCGCTTAATTTTAATTTCCGATCAATGAATATCAAAGTTTGTATATAGGTATAATTTTATATTTTAATTATAATATTACAATATTATTGTCCGTAAATACCGAAAAATTGTGGCAACAAAATTTCCAAAATTTGATGTACGAAAATAATCTAATGTAAAAGTAAGTGACCTAACACATTTCTACTCTTTGGATCCAGTTTTTAATATACCGATATATTATCAGTATGTCAATTTCCAATTGAAGGACCAAACTTAATAAGCTATTCTTAAATCTGGTCGTTTCATCGAAATTTCGGCTCAAAGGACCAGAAATCTCTTCGGGCTTTTGATACGCTAGCAATATTTCTTTTGAGCTGAAAAAACATCCTTGATATTCAGTCGTATCCAGTAAATAGTGAAATTCGAGTAGTGTTCGGAATAAGAATATAACACCATCTACTCCCGTGGTTGTCGTAAAAGGCGACTAAGGGATTCTAGACCAGGGGAATGGGCAGTCGCAACGTCCCTTCAGTGGAACAGTATCCATACTGCGCTCATCAACCCACCTGTCAAAATGATGACAGAATTGTGGAATTCTATGGTGGACGCCTTTGTTCAGCAGTGGACGTCCTATGGCTGTTATGCTGATGATGATCTAGCGTTTTATCAAAACTGAACTGAAATCTACTTTTTCATTTCCAAGATAAGCTTCTATATAACAGAACAAAGTCGTAAATTTTGTGTCTTACTAATTCGATCATTCAAGACAATGGGGAAATTACGCAGTTGAACTTGACCCTGACTGCACGGTCAAGGTAACAGATCTGACAGATCTTGTCACCACTCATTGGGTCAATGTAAATTGGATGCGAAGGGATATGGGCAATTTCCTGTCAGTTACGTTATATACGTAATGCGGTACTAATTTTAATGGCTGTTGTATGATTTGGGGTTCAAATAGGATGTATCTGTTGCGCCTTTCATTTTGAAACGGTAATCAGATATCGTGATAATTATGGTAGCAGTGGTCTTATGGTAGATAAATGTTTTCATTCATTCATTCATTTCGGCCGAATGAAATCCACTGCTGGACACAGGCCTCCCCCAAAGATCACCACAACGACCGATATGGTGTGTTGTGTGCTCGTTGGGGGGTCTTGCCATAATCGCCACGCTTGGCAGACGGGTTGGCGATCGCAGTTGAGTTGTTAATGTACTCGAAGGACGCTGCTGCCCATCCTCTGGTTAATCCCTTAGTCGACTTTTACGACACCCACGGGATGAAACGGGGTGGTGGCATTATGAGCCGGCACCACACGGTTGTTTTATAATATTAATAATAATGAACCCCTCATTAGGTATATTATTATTATTTTGACATCGTTTGTCTCAGCCTGACGCATGCACATCAAAGCTTTTGTCCTAAATCTCTCGCAATGTTTCTTTAAGGCGTAGGCCAATATGCATTGCCATGGCTGGCGCATTAGCCAAGCAATTCGTTTTTGCGCTAGCACCGGTCTCGGATGCGATTTCCGCACAGTATAAATATTAGTAAAGTGGTTGTTCTGGGTCTGGATAAAAACGGCTAAGCTGTATCAGTGTACTAGACTATAACTTCATCATCGTCAAGATATTACCGCACATAATGATATCTACTACGGAACATGTGTAAGGCATAAGTATCAGATATAGTTAACGGATGTGAACCATCGTTTATTTAATGTTCGGCGACTTCATCAAGGTTTATTTAAACATTGTTGCATTTCCAAGGAAGCGAATGTGACCAGCTTTCCAAATCTAAAAACCAGTCGCAAGCTTTCGACTGGCTCTGACAGCTGTCAAGCCGATTTGGAGAACCGTAATACGAAGCGTAGCCTGCTGCCATGCATGCTACATTTAGCATGCTGACAATGCTTATTATCATCTACATGCCTCTCACCTCATGGTTTAATACCCGCTGTAAGGAACCCGGCCTTTTGATAGGCTTACGTGGGGACATGGGTTCAACACGCAGAGGCCCTTTAGAGAATTTTAATCTAAAATTGAATGAGGCACTTATTATTATTACGAGCCCATGATGGCCCACTACAGGGCTTCCCTCCCCTTTTTCCATTTAGCTCAGTCTTTCGCTATCTGGGCCCAGTCTTTTAAATAGGAGTTCAGTTCATCTCCTTTTGGGCCTGCCACGTTGTTGTTTCCTGTTATATGGGATCCACTGTGTGGATATTCTCACCCATAGCTCCTCCGACATACGGCATATATGGCCAGCCCAATTTCATTTCAGTTTGGCCCACACCAGCTACTCGTGTTTGGGACGAAGCATCGAATTCCATACTTGGTCCCTATGTTTGACCCCTAGCATGCTGAATAAATAATTATTTATTACTGTTAGTTATAATTCATTGTAATAATAACATTGAAACTAATATTATCTATTTTTCCTATCTAGAATTGATAAAGGGGCGTTTACATGTGAAGTCCTTGACTAACATTTTTATCTGTTATAAATATTGTATTGGTACATTAATTTTTATCATATCCCTTATTAGTATAGTGATGATCAGAAATAAATCGTCAAATTAAATGATAAAATATATCATTGATAGTGAATATTTAATTCGGATGGCACTGTTGGAGTAATGGCTAAGCAACTGGATTTTTTTACTAAGTGGCACCAGTTCGATCCCCGAACGGAAGAAATAATTGTATGTTCTACAGATAATTGTTTCGGGTCTGGATATGTGTGCGTGTGAAATTGATATCTGTAAAAGTTTAAACTGTACCTATAAGATTTTTCCTTTGTCGTCACATGACAAATCTTAGTACAAGACATTACCTTATGTTTAAAACATATTTGTCATAATTTTGAAATGAAGATTTGTTTACGACAGATGGCATTGGCGGTTCCAAGTAAAGAATCGCTTACTTCCCCTATTCTATGTTTAAACGATTAGCCAGTGAGCAATACTGGTAATGGGATGGTAAGCCATGAGTGCGCCGGACGTATTTAAGTGTCGTCACTCGTGGAGGCTCTTTTTCACATCATAAGGGGCACCCATCAGCATAGGTATTCTATAAAACCCTGAGTCACCGGGTTTAAGAGGATACAATAATGGACAATACCCAGCGCGCTGAAAAACCCATTTTTCAAAATAACTCAAAATCATTCTCCTTATTGTGCGATCTATTAAAACTCGAGTTCGTCGTTTGGACATTTATGGATTGATGTATTGATGATGAAATTAATAAAAAAGGCAACTATTTATCACGATTTGTCCTATATAGATTAGTCCTATGAAAAATTATCAATAATTTTATACCGCGCACCGGAAAACGCAGCGTGGGACGACCTCCAACGAAGTGGACAGATGACCTGGTGAAGGTCGCTGGGAGTTGTTGGATGAGGGCGACATGTAACCGCTCGTTGTGGACATCTACGGGGGAGGCCTTTGTTCAGCAGTGGATGTCCTGTGGCTGATATGATGATGATGATGATGGGTTTTACTAAAAACAACTGCCTATTGTTTATTACCAGTGAAAGGAATAAAACAGATGTTTCCTTAGAAATCTTAGTGGCAGTTGACACTCACTGGGTCTGGATATACATATTTAACTTGCTCAAATCTTAAGGAAACAATTTGGGGCATACTTTCAGCGATAAACTGGGACATACTTTGAGAGTCAGACTTACCTTGAGTAATAAACTGGGACATACTTTGAGGAGAAAAACTGGGATATATTTCAGAAGTAATCTTAACGTATTAACTATCATTAAACGATAAAAATAACTAAATATAAAAATGTAATAAAAAAAATACTAAAACGTTGACAGCCGCTGTCCAATGACTCACACGTTCGTTCAATCATATAAAAGAAATGATTTGTGTTAATCGCGATTCCAGTACGATTTACGAGATTGTTACGAGTGTGTACAGAGCCTTATCGTGCAGTGTAGTTGTAGCTTTATAATAATATCGTGATAAATATTTAAAAATACACATTTAGTGAGTGAAACTGGTGTCTTCAAGTCAGATTTCCGTTTCCGGGCGTGTTTAATTGCAAGTAAGTAAAATTAATGATTTGTTGTATCATATTAAGGGAGGGACTGCCTACAACGACATGGGCAAACGAATTGGTGAAGATAGCTGGGAGTCATTGGAAATGGGCGGCATGTAACCTGTCGTTGTGGCAATCCATGGGAGAGGCCTTTGTTCAGCAGTGGACGTTCTTTGATTACCATCATCATATCACCCAATGATGCCAGATGATGATAATATTAAGCATATATTTTAAGTGATTTCATTGTACCTCGCGGCGTATACTTAATAATAATTAAAACGAAAGCAAGCACTTGATGATTTTAAAATTGTCTTTGAATTTTTAACATAGGCTTTTTCCTCGTAATTAAAACATCTCGTAATTAAGACATCTCTGATATGTTATATTGTTAGTCGTGACAAAGATATTGCATTATGTCCAGGGTCCTCTCCTGAATCGCTCAACTAACCCCCAGCCAGAGGCAAGTAGAAGGACACCTTGAGGTTTTCCGAGGAGGAGTCCGGCATAGCCCCGCTCTCCTCCCAAGTCGAAGGAAGTCCATAAGGACGTCTCAACGACAAAAAAGGGTCCTTAATCTATACTATGACATTTTATAGGGTCCCAAAAACGCAAACGAATGTGTCCAAAGGCTGTTTCAGAGGTGCTGTTTGAGACATGATTGAAGCTATTCAAGGACACATTGCAGACGGTGAGCCATGAGGACCAGTCTTAGCTAATACTAAATTGGGTTGTCACCGTTTTTTCAATTCTGTATTCAAGGATGTATTGATGAGATTTGCACATTTGCACTCCAGATCCTTCATTCATAGTACATTATCAGTTATACAAAGGACCACTACCTACACAATACATCATCATCTACGTAATAGTATATATAACTATATCTACTCATAATTTCGGCCGAATGAAGTCCACTGCTGGACACAGGCCTCCTCCAAAGATCACCACAACGACCGATATGGATGTGTTGTGGCCTCATTGGGGGGTTTTGCCATAATCGCCACGCTTGGCAGGCGGGTTGGCGATCGCAGTTGAGTTGTTAATGTACTCGAAGGACGCTGCTGCCCATCCTCCGACTAATCCCTTAGTCGACTTTTACGACACCCATGGGAGGAGATGGGGTGGTGGCATTCCTTCATTCATGGTATATTATCAGTTATACAAAGGACCACTACCTACACAATACATCATCATCTACGAAATAGTATATATAACTATCTCTACTCGTATACAATGTATTGACATAGTTATTTAGTCTCTATGTACAATCTTTCCATATAACGAAGCACGATAATCGCTCGTGTGTCGTAATGTCCTCCATTCACGGCTGATGTAATATTAGTGGTGCAGACATCAGCATAATATTGTGGCTCACTGGGACATAATTTCTTTTTGAAGTTATACTAATCTTTTAGCGCGTTTGATGAGAGTTTGGGAGAACTGGGAACTGCGCGCGCATTCCGTCACGAAAAGCGACAGTATAAAGTGACCGTTAAATGTTATTATTAATAATAATTTCGGCCGAATGAAGTCCACTGCTGGACATAGGCCTCCCCCAAAGATCACCGCAACGACCGATATGGGTGTGTTGTGGACGCATTGGGGGGTTTTGCCATAATCGCCACGCTTGGCAGGCGAGTTGGCGATCGCAGTTGAGTTGTTAATGTACTCGAAGGACGCTGCTGCCCATCCTCCGGCTAATCCCTTAGTCGACTTTTACGACTCCCACGGGAGGAGATGGGGTGGTGGTATTCTGAGCCGGCACCACACGGCAAGCCGGCACCACACGGCAAAAAAATATTATTAGTGCATATTATTATGTACTAGCTGGGATACGCGGTTTCACCCGTCGTTTAATTTAAAATAAATTGATATATATAAAAATAAATAATTTAGAGTACTTCAGCATAGACACTTGACATAGGGTATATATATATTTGATTTAATGGCTTTTATTTTTTTACGCCGAACCCTAATAATTTTTTCAAAATCAAAATCCCTAAATTATTTCTTATAACATCAGCTATCTGCCAGCGAAAGTCCCGTAGACATCGGTCCAGCCGTTTCGGAGATTAGCGGGAACAAACAGACAGACAGACAGATAGACAAAAAAAATAAAAAAATAAAACTTTCAGATGAATTTACTAAAAAGCTGTTATTTTGACTTTACAAACAGACGCTTCAAATTTTACTTATTTGTTTAGATTTTTCAGAATTAATACCTTGTAATTTATTTATTTTAAATATATTTGACTCTTTTATGTGATATGTCATTATGATTCAATTATGTTCTTGTATCAAACCTTTATTAATTGTATTTACTATCATTTTATGAATAATTTATAGTTTTTCTTGTTTAAGTAAATTATTGGCGTCCGTAATAAAAAAAAATTGCTTTCTCAAAGGAATGTAAACGTCAAACGCGTACATAAATGAACACATATTTTTACGGTTTTTTAATACAGTTTAGTATACGTGTGGTGCCGGCTATGCCGTGTGGTGCCGGCTCAGAATGCCACCACCCCATCTCCTCCCATGGGTGTCGTAAAAGTCGACTAAGGGATTAGCCGGAGGATGGGCAGCAGCGCCCTTCGAGTACATTAACAACTCAACTGCGAACGCCAACCCGCCTGCCAAGCGTGGCGATTATGGCCTGAGGTTTTAGTTTAATTAATACGAATGTACCGATGCAATTTTTGTTGCGGTCATAAATCGCTTTTCTTTCTTCTTTCTAGTGTGGAGCTACGTTTAAAAAAAATCTTTCAAACGACCAAATTAATAAAACGAAATAAAAATGTAGGTGTGTTATTATAACAAATTATCATATTCTTCGTGTTACGTCCACGAGGGACGTGTCTTTTATCGACCTATGTATATGTATATCGCGATAACGGTGAGTCCTTAGACATTCTGCGGCAGTGTTTGATTGGAACCGATTTTATTAATAAATTGTTACTTATTATATAAATCAACATGTAGCATGACAGATGGGTATGTCAATGTGTGTGTAAAATACAGGGTTGTACTTGTCTATCTAGATTTTTAAAATTTAAAGTATTAAAACAAACAAACAAAAACGTTTTACTTTGAATGTTTTGCTTTTTGTGCGGTATTTTCTTCATTTTTTCACTTTTATAACAGTATTCTAGCTTTAGTAGGTGCTAGGTACATCTTATAATCCTTAACAATCCCACCAAAATGCCTGGGGGCGGCCTCTTTGCAGTCCCCTCCACTAAATGGGGTGATCGCGTTACCCCCCCGTCATGATGTGCCTCAACTCGTGGCGAGCCAACGGGCGGCTCCGTACGATTGGTCTCGAGATCCTGGAGTCCCCTTTCGGCGCTCAAGACTCCTGTGGTATGATTGTGGATACCCCGCCCCACTTCCTCGGGGTGGAGGAAATTCGTGATAACTTCCTGTGTGTAAAAAAGGACAAAAGGTAGACCTTAAAAATACGTCCAAGGCTAAGAGCTGCACGATTCTACCTACGATCAGAACCGCATGTGGCCCGCAGTTGGACGACCTGTGCTGAGGGTAAACCCTAGCCTACTACAGCTTTTTAGCCTCGTAAAGCACCTCAAGGTTTTCGTGTGGGTTGTATTATCCTTATTTTTTTTCTCGGTTCTTATTTTTATTCAATCGCGACATAATTTTCATCTCGTTAATAAGTTTGAAGATAACACCACACCTGAATTTATTCATGTTACACCTGAATTTATTATTAAATAATTTTTTATATTCAACTGGTTTATGATTTGATTGATATTGACACTTTTAAGAGGTTTAGACTTTACTATGTTTAATGTAGGAACATTGTCTTTATATAACCTGAATTTTCGAGAACATTGTACACATAAATATTGTAACATGATTTTAAAAGAGTAACCATTGAGTTTCTTGCCCGTTCTTCTCCATAGGAAATCAACATCTTGGAACGTGGCAACTAAAGTCTGGTGTATGGTCTGGTATGGTTTAAATGAATAAAAACTTTTTATCTTTTATCTTTAACATGTCATGATTAAAAAAGTGCAGGTGAAATTAGTGATCCCCCAAAAAGTGCTATATCACCTTGAAACAAAACCTTTTTTGTTGTTATTTTATGACAAAATGACAGTTATGAATGAATGACGATGAGGTTGTTGAACTATATTAATTTTATCATAAGTCTCAGTAGTAGCAAATGTTTACTATAAAGTGATAGGTATATTTAAACTGTAAGATAATAATTTATCACCATATTTGTTGTAAGTATATCTTTGTGATAGTAAATAATGTAGTGTCATTAATTATTCTAATCGATGGTTGATATAATCAAGGTTGAGCTATTCTCGGCAGAAAATAGGATTTGCAAGTGATAACGAATTTTATGGCACGCACTAGGATAGTCAAGTCACAGTAATTCTGTTCGTGTTTTAAAAAAACAGTCATCATAATCATCATATCGGCCATTTATACGTCCACTGCTGAACAAAGGCCTCCCTCATAGATTTTCACAACTATGTCATCATTTGGGGGTCGCGATTCAATCGCGACATAATTTTCATCTCGTTAATAAGTTTGAAGATAACACCACACCTGAATTTATTCATGTTACACCTGAATTTATTATTAAATAATTTTTTATATTCAACTGGTTTATGATTTGATTGATATTGACACTTTTAAGAGGTTTAGACTTTACTATGTTTAATGTAGGAACATTGTCTTTATATAACCTGAATTTTCGAGAACATTGTACACATAAATATTGTAACATGATTTTAAAAGAGTAACCATTGAGTTTCTTGCCCGTTCTTCTCCATAGGAAATCAACATCTTGGAACGTGGCAACTAAAGTCTGGTGTATGGTCTGGTATGGTTTAAATGAATAAAAACTTTTTATCTTTTATCTTTAACATGTCATGATTAAAAAAGTGCAGGTGAAATTAGTGATCCCCCAAAAAGTGCTATATCACCTTGAAACAAAACCTTTTTTGTTGTTATTTTATGACAAAATGACAGTTATGAATGAATGACGATGAGGTTGTTGAACTATATTAATTTTATCATAAGTCTCAGTAGTAGCAAATGTTTACTATAAAGTGATAGGTATATTTAAACTGTAAGATAATAATTTATCACCATATTTGTTGTAAGTATATCTTTGTGATAGTAAATAATGTAGTGTCATTAATTATTCTAATCGATGGTTGATATAATCAAGGTTGAGCTATTCTCGGCAGAAAATAGGATTTGCAAGTGATAACGAATTTTATGGCACGCACTAGGATAGTCAAGTCACAGTAATTCTGTTCGTGTTTTAAAAAAACAGTCATCATAATCATCATATCGGCCATTTATACGTCCACTGCTGAACAAAGGCCTCCCTCATAGATTTTCACAACTATGTCATCATTTGGGGGTACTTGCCAATGCTCACCACGCCTGACAGGCGGGTTGCTGAGCGCAGTATGGCTACCGTTTCTCAGAAGGGACGCTGCTGCCCATCCCTCTGGTTTAGATTCCTTTAGTCGCCTTTTACGACATCCACGGGAGGAGATGGAGTGGTGCTATATTCTTAATCCGGACACACCACACGGATAAAAACAAAAAAAACAGTACTTATATAATGTATGTTAGTAGATTCATGTCTTTGGGGTAAAAGAAAATCCCGCATGATAGTAATTTAGGTTAGTTGGAAAAACGATAAAATGATCGAAGAAATATTTTAAATACAATTAATAAAGGTTTAAACAAAGAACATAATTAAATTAATGTCATACCTATTTATTTTTATGGGTACTTATTTTTTTAAATTTTAATTGTCATATAACGACTCAAATATATTTAAAATCAAATTATTAGTCAGTAAAATAAATAAGCACTTTTAATTATCTATGACGACCTACTTCCTATTGGCGGATTTTCGCAACGGTATGCGCGCGCAGCTCCCAACTTTACTCTCATCAAACACGCCATGTGAAGTATTATCACATTAGTAAACAATTTATTATGAAACCTAAATAAATAAAACTGATTTAACTAACTATAGTTGCCAAGAATTCAGAATAATACAA
This sequence comes from Diloba caeruleocephala, assembly GCA_947459985.1. Classification (NCBI taxonomy): domain Eukaryota; kingdom Metazoa; phylum Arthropoda; class Insecta; order Lepidoptera; family Noctuidae; genus Diloba; species Diloba caeruleocephala. The sequence continues at coordinate 2,103,493 of OX381630.1, forward strand.
CCAAACAAAAGGTTAATCAAGATTGTGTATCGTCATAATTATCAGCCATTTATAAATGTCCACTGCTGAACAAAGAGTTTCGTCATTTTGAGGAGTATTAATAAAATATATTGCCAATACTCACCACGCTTGGCAGGCGGGGTGGTGAGCTTTTTTTGGCAAACCTGTTCTATAAGTACACTCTTTTTCTAATTTATTTTTGTTTACGCACAAAGTGATAAGGCTGGATGGATTTAATTTAATCTTACATTCATGTATAGCAAATTGTCTGAAATATAAATCATGGTTTACCTGAGTCATTTAAGTATAACGGGGGTCCAAAAAGTCCAGCTGTATGCTGGACTTTTCTAGTATGCAGTCCTGTTCAAATCGAAGATCATGATTGATTGGTCGTCCATGCGGACGGAGTCACAGCACGTGACTAGTAATTTATATATATCTATACAAATAAATAAAATTGAAGTGTCTGTTTGTAATGTCAAAATAACAGCTTTTTACTAAATGCATATGAAAGTATATACGGTACATATAACAAGAAAACTATTTTTATTTTTTTTGTCTGTCTGTTTGTTCCGGGTTATCTCCGAAACGGCTGGACCGATTTTGACGGGAATTTCACTGGCAGATAGCTGATGTTATAAGGAATAACTTAAGCTACTTTCATTGTAGAAAAATCTAAATAGGGTTCCGCGCAAAAAAAACCCTTGAGATCCAATATATATATTCTATGGCGTGTCTATGTCGAAGTACTCTAAATTTCTTTTAAATTAAACGTGGGTGAAACCACGGGTCCCAGCTAGTTTACAATAAAAATAAAATAATTTTATACGTAAGTGAGCTTGATTGGAGCTCAAATTTGCGAGCATGAAAAGCAAGAAACGGCCTAATATAACTCGGGAAATAAGTAATTAAATTTCATAACGGATCCATGTCCTCAAAATTCAAACAAGACTACATTATTCTTAAAGAATATTTTTAATTTTTATACGTTGTACACAATTTCATTTCTTATCATAGCGTTTTAATAATTTCCAAGGTCTAAAACAATTTTAAAACACTCAATTAATTCCGAGATTAATTATCTCAGAAGTCCTCTTTTCTTATTGTTTATTAATTAATATTTACGGCGAAATGAACCCTTTACATTATCTAAGTGACATTTCCTTAATTAAGCCCACCGAAAAGGTCAACTCGAAATGTCACTCTGGACGAGAAAATTAATGTCATCACGTTATGATGTCACGACACCCACAAGAAAAATAATTAAAATAATAAATAAAAAGACAAAATGCTCAAACCAGCGCCAAGCTCTTGTATGGCAAATGCTGAAACCGGCACCTACTTGGCGCAATTGTGGGACACACAATAATAAAAAAGTAGGTACTGGTCAACCACGCCGTGTGGTGCCGGCTCAGAATACCACCACCCCATCTCCTCCCGTGGGTGTCGTAAAATCGACTAAGGAATTAGCCGAAGGATGGGCAGCAGCGTCCTTCGAGTACATTAACGACTCAACTGCGATCGCCAACCCGTCTGCCAAGCGTGGCGATTATGGCAAGACCCCCCAATGAGCCCACAGCGCACCCATATCGGTCGTTGTGGCGATCTTTGGGGGAGGCCTGTGTCCAGCAGTGGACTTCATTCGGCCGAAATGATGGTGAATGATGGTCAACCATCCAGCAGCTTAACCTCGCAAACCCTTGCATGGCAACCGTTCAGCCGCAAGCCCTTGAAACCCCACTCTTCATATATTATGTAACTGTTTAATTACCTGACTACGGTAATAGATAAGGATGGTGTGTTTAATGATACTAATCTAAAGCTAAAGCATACAACGGAGTGCGGTGTTCTTTATCTGTTATGGATATCATTCTATTGATACATGGGTTGGACATGCGACCTGGTGAAGGTGGCTGGGACTTGGCTGCGGGCGGCATGTATATGATAATTGTGGAAGTCTACGAGCGGGGCCTTTGTTCAGCAGGGGACGGCCGGCTGATAGGATGATGATATGAGAATACAAGGATGTCTACTTACAGAACTGTAGAAGCAACTGCAGTCTTTAACCATGCATGCATTTTTAATAGGTAATGGCCCTATATTTCTACCATCTCTCTTCTTTCATCGGACTTCCAGACGCACTGCAAGTTACCCTCCGTACTGGTACGAGTCTTCTCAACCTTCATTTACAGCCAAAGTGAAGAACAACCTTTTCTTTAGAAAAAAATACCATTCTTATGCGGTACTCGTTACATCGTAGAATCCAACGCTTTCCATTAGGCGAGATTGTACTCAAGAGTGGACCCATTCGCCAATAAAAAAGAAATTAAATTATAACAAAGGTTGAATTACCCGACCGCACTAGTGATAGGTGATCGGTACTGAAAAATATAACCGAATATATCGACGATTGTATAATCGAGTATTCGATTGTCCATTTATTCGACTTCATCGAATAATAATATTCGAAATGTGGTGTCTGGATTGAACATAGCACTAATCCATTTCCTCCCGTGTACGTGATGAACGTCAGGAAAAACAAATATCTAAAATATACGCGATAGAATCCGTTTAAAAGTGTTTTATTATAACGTGTAATAATCGCAAAAACCATGACTGCATAGTGTTCATTAAAAATGTTTTTATGTTATGCAATTTTCAGTGAACTTTCGTTAATTTTATTTATAAACGATATAATTTTGGTGTTAAGGTGGCTTCCCACGGCGCGCTGCATCATGGGCCGCGTCGGTATGGGCGCTTACCTACCCGACTCAGCCTTTCACGCGCCTTATGAAGCTATTAGACAAATATGAAAGAAAGGGACCGGTAAAAAGACCGAAAAACAAAAAGGGTAGTTACTAGCACAGTTACGATAGGCATTTTAATATAAAATAAAATTGGCTTTACCCCCAAAAATCTCACCTGCCCAAGCAATCAGATCTAGATTTATATATTAACAGTAGCAAAGCAGAAAGCCTACGAAAAATATTCTTTGCAATATGGTTTATTTAGACGGCGCGGTTGGTGCAGTGGCTGATACAGTCGGCTGCTGCGCTCCGGGTCGTGGGTTCGATTCCCACACGGAGCAAATATTTGTATGATCTGCAGGTAGTTGTTTCGGGTCTGGGTGTGTATTGTATGTGGAATTCATGTCTGTAAAACGCACCCACGACACAGGAGAAAACCTTGTGTGGGGCAACGTTTAAAAAAAAAAAAATTGTTCTTTTTAACGTTGACATAGAGCAGCATCCATATAAGCTCACCTTTCGCCGCTTCCTACTCTCCACATCTCCCTAGATATGTATGTGAGAATACCAACAAAAAAAGCATAATGACACGGTGAAACAGACTCCCCAGCTACACGGCTGTCAGTTATAATAAAATACTTAGGAAATAAAAACAATACTGACTTTAAAAACCCTACAAATATAAAAATATTATCTTACTATCTGTTGGGTTTTTGAAGTCGGACTTTTTGGTTAAAATGTTTATTTGTTTCTCTTTAGTGTTGACAAAAACTTGTCAGATGAATCCAAGAGAATAGTTCGCTGCCCGATACCTCATATAAAAACTTTCTTTGGCCAAAAACATATCGCTGTAATAGCACCGCGAATGAATAACATTATTAATAAAACAATCAACACTAGGAAACTAAACATGAATCAAATAAAAACATTACTACTTACATGGCTGAATAATTTGGACTATAACGATACAGAAAACATTAAAATTCCTAGAAAAACATAGAGGCCCTCATACACACAACCACAAACACACACACACCTAAATGCAAAAAACCACAAACGCATATGAACACACATGCAAACACACTCACACATCGCACTCGATTTTGCATGTAGATGTGGTTTCTCTGTTTGTTTTATTTTCTTCTTTGTCTACCTTTTCTGTTAACACTCGTGTCGGTATAAGTGTACCCAATAATAAGGGGAATGCACTGGCACCTGTAATACAGTTTATAACTATCTCGGGATCCAGGGAATTCATATGAATGTGTAATTAACTTGTCAATAATTTAAATTTGTCAATAAATAATTTATTATTTATATACGAAACCAATTCGAGAGTATTTAACACAAAATAAGAATGACGCAAATCGGCTCTAATCTCGGAGGAATCGAAACTATTAAGACATCGTCTAGATAAATGCAGTCTAATTTAACCCGTTTATTGAAGCTGGTTAAACAATCAATCAAATGTAATGAAATTTATATGGGACCTTATAGGTATATAGGATTATGCACATATTTAAAAAAATGCTCAAATTGATCTATAAATCACGGAGTAATCGGTGTACATACATTTTTTTTTTAAAAAAGGACTCGTCGTGTCCGGTATCTCCTCCTTTTTGAAGTCGATTAATAAAAAAACACAGGATGGTTACTTGCAGTAACCACATGTGTGAGCTACATACATACTACATACATCTGCTAATAAAACACTAATTCATACGAATAATCTACAACCAATCTTATCTCAGTACGGGCATTTTTCCTTGATGACAAGAGTGTCACACCTACGTTTTTATAGCCATTATTATCTTTGGATGCGCTAAGACTCAAGTACATTAGGCTAAGTGCTATCTTTGTGTAAAAATAATGGCGAATAAGTAGATCACTGACTTTGATATGTTTATATCTGATGGAAGAATAGGAAGGAGAGGAGACTTAAACGGAATAGACTACCCCCTCTTCACACGTGAGTGTTGAAGGTCTAAGGGATTATAAAGAGAATCTGTAGTGGACTAGTAGTGTCCTCCAGTGAGCTAATAACAACACTACGATCGCTAATTAGTCTACCGAGCATGGTGATTATGGATAAATTAGTTTAGTGTTGTAGTAAACCAGTGGAACGGTAGCCGTACAGCGCTTATCCGCCTCCCAAGCGTGGTGGGTACTGGCAAATTCCTCCCAAAATCACGACACAATTGTGGAAATCCATGGGGGAGGCCTTTGTTCTGCAGTGAACTATCCTTGGCTGCTATGATGAGGCCTGTGTCAAGGCAGTGAAAAATTACGTATTATTTTTTATGTCTACAATTGCCATGGCATAGATGCGATCATTTTTGTCCTAAAGCGGAAACTAATGCCGTATATCCAAGCTCAGCCGTAACTTCCAAACGAAATATTGAAATCTAAAGTGAAGTACAAAGAGTTCACTGACAGTTTGAACACAAAACCTAACCTGTCCCGACATGAACACGCGTGGTGTTATCTAAATACTACGATAAATCACTTTAGTAGCATGCTCAAGATAAACTAGATAAATAAGATAACATTTCATTCACATTACAATGCGGTTAATTCAGGCTGTGTAACATTTACTGCGTTTTACACAGCTCAAAGCGATTTTTATCAGACATATGTCGACGGGCCAATATTGGTAGGCTTTCAATATACCCCCTTCCTGTTCCTGTATATCAATTCAGTCTGCCGCAGTCTAGTACTGAGCATAAGCAAACATTTGCTTTCTCAGTCTGCCCCAGCTGCTTTCTTTACGTTTTCCGGCTATCTATCTGGCTTTGGCCGTTCCATATTACGTGTAGGATAGTCATCTGCTTCAACGGCTATCTGTTCTTCAGCTGACTTGTTTTTTTTTTTCTCTTTATTTTGTAAGGGACTTTTATCCTATAAGGATATGTCAGACCCATAAGACCTTAACATAAATACAACCAACTTACTTATCTAAAACACTTTAACAATTATTATTAAGATATGCTAAATCATATAGACTCATTGCTAGTTTCGAAGTTGGTAAAGCCAAAATACTTTGAATAATACCGACATCCAAACGGTTGACTCTAAAATGTTCCATAAATTCCTTTCTTTTGTTTTGATTCTTGACACATTCCATTATTAAGTGGTGAACATCATCTACAATATTACATATTTCACAATTTGGTGAATTCGACCTTCGCATCAGATGCTCAAATATTCTTGATGGAACGTGTCCAGAACGCAGTCTATTAGCCATTGTAACGGATCTCAATTTTCATTCACTCTAATACAGCAGTGTTGGTACTTGCTTTGTGCAAGCTATGAAGGCGACTCGTTTTTCAGATATTCTCGTTTCCAGATAACTTAATCCTTTAGATCATTTATTTGAATAATCGCCGTCATAACAATGACAACAACTCCTTTTCTTTCTTCATTCATGATCATAAATTCTTAATTTATTGCGGCCAAATCTTTTCTTTTTTTCACCTATGACAACGAATGATATCCAACGTTCTGATATCCTTTCGCGTGTCAATCTTCGGCAGCCGTGTAGACACAATAGATTTTTAATTGTGTCTCGTTTTGCGGCAGTTGATAGTTAAAATATAAAGTACCTGGATGACCGAGCTTTGCTCGGTATTTTCGTGTTACTTAACAACGCCATCTGCTGTTGTGTCGTTAAAGCAATTAGTTGCTTACAAAAAATAGTATTATTATTCGCCAATAGATGTCAGGAAGAGTCATATTTTTCAGTTGAGACTACTCAAACGCCTATAAAATGACATTTTCTAAAAATGATTCCTAGCTAGATCGATTTATCGCCCCCGAAACCCCCTATATACTAAATTTTATGAAAATCGTTGGAGCCGATTCCGAGATTCCAATTATATATATACAAGAATTGCTCATTTAAAGATATAAGATAAGTTAATAAGCGCGGCGTTGCTGACATCACATTGACCCTGAACCGAACACAAAAATTACAACTGATCGCGTGCTACCTTATCTCTGAACAAATATATCTAATACTATAAAGTCCGAAGTCTATTTTTTAGTACATATACCAAACTGATACAAGATTACAGGATTGATCTATTTATGTAAACTAGTGGTCGCCCATGGGTCGAAATTCAATCGGAATTCTTCTTTTTATTTAGACTCTCTGCACTTGTCCTCCATATGAACTTTAACTATGCCAAATCTCACATTCCTCCGTGCGCGCAAAGTGCTTAAAAAGGGGTACAAAGTTTTCTCTTCACGTATTAATATACAGATGTATGATGAGTAACACCGTGTGGTGCTGGCGAAGAATACCACCACTGGATGAGATGTTTCCCGTGGTTGTCGTAAAAGGCGACTAAGGGATTAGCCGGAGGACGGGCAGCAGCATTCTTTGAGTATATTTATAATTGAACTGCGATCGCCAACCCCTCTGCCAAGCATGGCAATTATGGCAAAACCCCCCAATGAGCACACAACACAAACCCATACCGGTCGTTTTCGTAATCTTTGGGGAGGTCTCTGTCCAGCAGTGGACGATTTTCAGCTGAAATGACGATGAGTAATGGAGTGAAGAGTGACCACGAATCGGCAACCTTTTCGTGCGCCTGTTCTTAGCTAGACAACATATATTAGACTAGGTATTCACTGGTAGCCGGCCAGGTAGTGCCAGATCCTTTTGCGAAGACGTGATAGAGCAGAAAAGGTGGCAGAGCGGGGAGGGGAGGGAAAACGCACCGGGTGCGGGTGGCGGAGGAGGGCGCTGAACGAACTCCGGCCACCATGAGGAGCCTGTCCTGACCTAAGGGTGGTCCGTCGCCCGAAAAGAAGCAGGCCCGAGGTGGCGGCGCGTGTGTTCCACGTGTGCCTCTTGGTAGGATAGGTGCGGCCAACATGGGTGCGTAGAATGGGGAATCTGCGTGCCCACACCGAGCGACCCAAGAGAAGACGGTAGCACGCATGTGGTCACGCGCTGCCGTGGGACGCTTTGGGGATCCATTACAATCCCCCCGAGGGGGTGACCGCTTTACAGTCACCCTCTCCGAGATGTGCCTATAGGCGTGGCACCAGTGGGCGGCTCTAGTGTGTTCATACGAGGACCTGGAGCCTCCCTTAGGTGCCGAAGATGACCGCTCCAGTAGTTTTAGCCGGTAGGAGTCCGGCATACCCATTCGCCATTCTCCGGGGCGAAGGAAGTTCATAAAGAATTTCCACTGGGCACCAATAAAAAAATAATTTAAAAAAAGGTGCGGCCAACAAGGTCGCACAGAGAAAGGGCAGGCGCGACACTCAATACATGTGTGTGGTGTTAACCGGGCGAATGACTTGATGGCCCGTCATTGAGTTGTATAAAAAAAATGTACGTAGTGATACTCAGAATCGGAAATCACCTAAAAACTTTGCTTATCAGGTCCAAAGTCCACAGCACTGCTCACCAGTGAGGTCATTTCTAATGAATAAAGACGTTTCTTTATAAAAACTCAAGTACCTTGTAATGACATTATAAAAAACACCACGGATAAAACACAAATGATAAAAAATTGTTTCAACACATGAAACATTAAGTGTGTTGGCAAGTTCGGAAGAGGTTGTACTAATATATCTTAATAATATATCTAATTGGGAACGTAAGCCACGTTGTACCAACAAGTCCATAAATAATCAGGCCATTACTGTCCCACTGCTGAGCATGGGCCTTTTCTCACAATGAGAAAGGTTAGGCCTTAGTCCACCACGCTGGGCTGGTACAGATTCGCTGACTTTACACACCGCATTTTGGAGCTCTCTCAGGTGTACAAGTTTCCTCGCGATGTTTTCCTTCACCGTTAACTGCAAATGATAATCCAATTCCGATCCGTACATGAATCCGAAAACTCAGAGATGGAAGACAAGCGTTCACTAGGATATCAACATAGAAGGAAGGCCATGAAGAATTTCCACTGGGCAGCAATAAAAAAAATGTATTAAAAAAAGGCTATCAATATAACAAATCCTTAGTAGCAAGAACTACATAAAAGATTTTACAAACGCTGTTGGTGAGGATTCCAGGAAGGGGTATGCCGGACTCCTACCGGCTGAAACCACTAGAGCGGTTATATTCGGCCCCTCTACATGCACATTTAGACTAGAGGGTGACCGCTTTACAGTCACCCTGTCAGAGATCCCCTCCCGGGGGGATTGTAACGAATCCCCCAAAGCGTCCCACGGCAGCACGTGACCATTTGCGTGCTACCGACTTCTCTTGGGTCGCTCGGTGTGGGCACGCAGATTCCCCAAGTTACGCACCCGCGAACATAGAGGTCCGCCTTATAGCAACGGCAGGGGGTTTCAGGCGTGAGGGAAGTAGGCGCCAGGGTGGTTGTTACCCCGTCTCCTTCTTCGAGCGGGATCGGCCCTCTCCTGATCCCGTTTTGACACAACCTAGTGACGAGCAAGTCATTCACCTGGTGATAAGCAACACGCCTGCCCATAACCATTGTAATGCTACACAGGATTTGTCTCGGGAGGTATCACACAGCGCTTGTCATGTCGAGCGAGACCAATTTCACCAGCTACAGTGCCCGTCTAACAGAAACACTAGTTTACATTGGTGCCACGCCTTTAAGCACGGAGGAGGAGGAGGAGGAGGAGATGACTGTAAACCGACCCAGCTCTAGCAGTGGGGAGGCGACTAAAAAAGGTGTAAGAGATCTCTCACTGCACAGAAATATTAAATAATAAGTACTTAAATCTAACCAAGAGGATTTAGTCGAATTTAAGCTGAAAATTACAATATTTTTTAACTCTCATTCCGTCCTTCCGTGTGGTGCCGGCTCAGAATACGACAACTCCATCTCCTCCCGGATGTCGTAAAAGTCGACTAAGGGATTATCTGGAGGGTGCCCATCCCGCAGCAGCATCCTTCGAGTACATTAACAACTCAACTGCGATCGCCAACCCGTCTGCCAAGCGATGCGATTATGGCAAAACCCCCCAATTACCCCACAACAGACCCAAATCGGTCGTTGTGATGATTTTTAGGGGAGGCCTGTGTCCAGCAGTGGACTTCATTCGGCCGAAATGATGATTTCCGTCAGACGTTTCGAACACTGAATAGTGTCTCGAAAAGTTGTGTCGTATCGTTTGAAAAACTAGTCAAGCGACACGCTCTTTATGCATAACCGTTTTCTGTAGTCTTATTAAGATTACTGGATCTCTAACTACCTCATTCTTAGTCATAAATGCGGCTGCCAATGTATTGTAGACTCGACTCTAAAGCTTGACGTAATCAAAGAGTAATACGGCGTTTTTGGCACCTTGTTCTCACTCAGTTTATGAACTACACTCAAACATGCGCAGCATTAATCACAACTCACTTTCCCCGTAATCGGCTAAATCAAGACTGTTCGGATATAATGAAACGCATACCATACGTACCTAATACCGGGCACACGTGGTCTTCGTAACGTACACCAAATGACGCAATACACTGGCTTAGATTAACAATTTCACTTCTTCCAGTCATTAGTTACACACGCACTCAAAAGTAGTCAAAAGTAGTCAAGTTTTCCGTGTGGTGCCGGCTCAGGATACCACACCCCATCTCTTCCCGTGGGTCGTAAAAGTCGACTAAGGGATTAGCCGGAGGATGGGCAGCAGCGTCATTCGAGTTCATTAACAACTTAACTGCGATCGCCAACCTGTCTGCCAAGCGTGGCGATTATGGCCAAACCCCCCATTGAGCCCACAACACACCCATATCGGTCATTGTGGTGATCTTTGGGGGAGGCCTGTGTCCAGCAGTGGACTTCATTCGGCCGGAATGATGATGATGTTCAAATTATGTATGTAAATAATGAATAATGCTCATTCAGTACACCACAGACTATCTGAATTTCTTTATTGTCCTACTTTTAAATCCATCCAAAGTTGTCTGCAAAAGGTAGCTTTTAGCGATACGACCGCCCATTGTGCCACGCTAACTATTGTAGTTGATACTTTCTATTATTTTGGTGTACAATAAAGTTTTCAATTCTTCAATATTCAATTCTATTCTAAAATCCATTACTTTATTCCAGTTACATCCTTTCAAACATAAATAAAATATTGTTACATTTTAGTTTTTACTATTATTTTATTTGTACGAAAAATACTGTTTTGTAATGTTTGGATGTGGTAAGAGTGACTCCCGCGCAGATAAGGATAGCGTGATTCAGGGTGATTCAGGGCACGGCAGGAAGTGCTTGCGACACTTTTTGTTAATAGGCAGTGACGTCATATCGTTCGAATTTTAATAGCGAAGACTTTGTTGTAGTGACTATGTAGTTCCATGGTTCACTGTACGATTGATTGGTAATAGTTGTAGATACCACGGCAAATAGAGTTGCGTTGATTGGCGAAGAAGCTGAGACTTTCCAAGCAACGAGTCACAGATTCCATTCAGGCTTGGAACAAATATTTGTATGGTGTACCTACAGATATTTGCTCCGGGTTTGGGTAGTGAGAGTTTGATGCACGTAAACTATATCCACGATACAGAAGATTTCTATTTGGAAAATCGAAACTGATTCTGAAACATATTTTATACGAACATTTTCTTCTCTAGTATTGCAAGGCGGCTAAGCTGTTGTCTGTTTTCCCACGGATGTGATTTTTTATTTTGTATTTATTTATTTCACTTAAGGATCACCAACGAATACTACCACTACTTTCAATAAAGAATTATTCTCATCATTTCGGCCGAATGAAGTCCACTGCTGGACACAGGCCTCCCTCAAAGATCACCACAACAATTCACACAAAAACTGAAGTCGTTATTTAAAAATATTAAAAATGTTTACCATGATTTCTGACTAAAAAGATCCAATTATATTTTCAAATTGTTGAATACATGTAAGCTAATATTCATACATATCGGATATTTCAGATTTTTATGAATTTTTGCACCGTAAGTAGAAGGATAGTCGCCACATACATGCGTAATCATTTGAATGGTGACGGATATGACATCATTCGTTGGGCGGCCCGTTAGTGTTATGTCATTTAAAACTGAACTTGCTCCACTCCCTGTCGCCTTTTACGACACCCACGGGCTGAGGTTGGGTGCTAGTATTCTTAGCCGGCACCACACGGCAGATATTTTTTTGTTATAATTGAATAAATTACATTAAATTATTATTATTAAATTACAATATATATTTGAAATCATCTGACAATTTGTTGTGTATCATTGATGCCTTACAAAGAATACTTTTATTGACGAGTGCTGTTGCCACATACAGAATTTCTATTTTTAATCTTTTTTTCATCACGTTATTGTCTATAGTAGCTCTTAAAAGCAGTCTTTTAAAAGATTGGATTTAATTTCACAAAAATATTGATTCCGTAAATGTGTAACGAGGGCAGTGTCAGAATTTTAAAGTATTAAAGTATGGTTTACAGCTGGTAGTATTGTCTAGATTGCACATTGCTCTGATGCATTTCTTTTGAGCTTATATACGAATTCCTTATTCACTGAGTTACCCCAAAATATTGCACCATATCTTAGAACAAGTGCAACAAGTCCGTGGTAAGCAGTTAAAACGGCTTCTTTGTTGACAATTTTGTAAAGTTTGTAATGAGCAAATGAAGATTGACTAACTTTTTCATAGATATTATCTAGATATTCATGATCGGTTATAGTCAATATTAACTCCTACAAATGTTATATCTGTCACAGGATCTACTGTCTTGCCTTAGTTGTGTTCTTGTTGTAAGTGTCTTATTTTTGTTTTGTCCATATACATTTTCAGATTATTTTTTATTATCATCATAAATCATAACGGCCATTTATACGTCCACTGCTGAACAAAGGCCTCTCCCATAGATTTTCACAACTGTGTCATCATTTTGGGGGGTATTTGCCAATACTCACCACGCTTGGCAGGCGGGTTGGTGAGCGCAGTATTGCTACCGTTTCACAGAAGGGACGCTGCTGCCCATCCCTCTGGTTTAGATTCCCTTAGTCGCCTTTTACGACATCCACGGGAGGAGATGGAGTGGTGCTATATTCTTAATCCGGACACCACACGGATTTTTTATTAACCAATGAATTAATACATTTCACATTTGATTGACTTCATGCTCATCATTATGTTGCTTGATATATTTTATCATTACGGCGTTATCATCTGCAAAGAGCACCATTGGTTGCCTAATATGTGTAGGGAGAACCAAAAACAGCAAGGGGCCTAAAACACTACCTTGTGGGATCCCAATTTTTATGGTTCAAGCGTTTGATCTGTATTTGATCGCATTTCATGTTTTCTGGCATATTTGTATAATTTCTATTATTTGCATGTATGAAGAAATGAGGTCTAGCGCTTTAGCTCTTATGCCATGCATACCTAGTTTCTTAATCAGTATCTTATAAATTACAATTGTTATGGACAGGCGTGTCGCTTCCCACCAAGTGCATGACTCGCCCGTTTCGTCACTAAGTAGTATAACAAAAAGGTCGCAGATTACTACACAGAAAAAATATTAATCAAGTATGTGGCCATACTTGATTAATATTTGCAATAATTGCTTCGTGTCTTGATGTTTGTGCATGTGACATTTATGTATGTAATCTGTACGCACGACACAGAGGAAAAGTACCACAGTTAAAAAAAGATTAAGCAAATTATTGTGATTTATTTATTTATCTATCGCAAACAAAGGAGCGACGGACGCCTACAGGCGTATAGGCATGTTCATACATTTTAAAGGAAATCTACAAGAAACATTCTTAAGTACCGTACTTCAGCTTGTTTTTGGAGAGTTTGTTCGAGTTGACATTTAAACGCGTTTTCCTCTTTCATTGTTTGAATTTTGAACTTGAATTAGGAGTGTAATAAGCTACGAAAATTTTGCGAGTTTGTATATAATACCTTGTCCTTCAAGGCATTGATTATATCAAAACTCAAAAAAAATTGTACCCTTCACTAACCTTACCTTTGCCTTTGACGACACGGTTGGTGTAGTGGCTGATACAGTCGGCTGCTGCACTCCCGGTCGCAGGTTCGATTCCCGCACGGAACAAATATTTGTATGATTAGTAGTTGTTATTGACACACGGGAGCATGCTGCTGCTCATCCTCTTGATATTAACCTTTAGGCGCCTTATACGACATCCATGGGTGGAGAGGGGTGGTCTATTCTTTGCCGGGAACCACACCGCGGCGCTCATAGCCGGTTGAACTCACTGATCGGAAAACAATCGGCGAGGTTAAGCAAACCTTGGTGCGGTCATTATATGGATGACCGCATAGTAGTATTTGTACTGAACGTCTCCGTGTATCGCATGGCACGTAAAATCGTCGATCCCGGTTATTGTCATTAGACGGGAGTCGTTAAGCCAAGTCGGAGGCCTTTGGGCGGCTTGAACAACTCTGACACAAGGTGTACACGATAGAAGAAGGACACTGAGGCTACTACATAAAATGCCAAATACAATTTTCCTCCATCAAAGTCAAAGTCAAATATTTTTATTTCAAATAAACTAAATATTGGCACTTATGAAACGTCAGAATCTAAGTTGCACGGTTCCAAATAGTTGATCTATGGAGAAGAGCCGGCAAGAAACTCCATACATACTCTTTTAAAATAATTGAGATTACAATGTTGATGGATACAAATTATGGTAAAACAAATAACTAGCCAAGTAGTGTAGTGTAAGAAGTGTAGGCCAATGTTTAAAAAAATAAAAAAGACAAACATACTAATGTAATATAATTATTATTTGCCATGGCAGTTAATAGCTGACCAGTCCCAACAGACGGCACCCGTTCACGAGCATGACGCATGCATCAGCAGCAGCTCAACCATATTTTAGGGAACCGAACGACCCGATACACAACGCCACCAACTCCATAATTTCAATATCTCATTCATTCACTTCAGGAGAATTCTCATGAATCATGAATAATGTCTTATTATCTGGAAGGTCATGCATATAACCATCAAATACACTTAGTAACTTTTTGGATTTTTCCTCAATTCTGTATGAATTACGGTTCGTCGACGTCATCGTATCAGCCAAAAATCATCCACTGCTGGACAGAGGCCTCCCCGAATGATAACCACAACGACCGGTATGGGTTTGTGTTGTGTGGTCATTGGGAGTTTTGCCATAATCGCCTCGCTTTGGCAGACGGTGGCAGTTAAGTTATAAATGTACTCGAAGGATGCTGCTGCAATCCTCCGGCTAATCCTATAGTCACCTTTTACGACACCCACGGGATGAGATGGGGTGGTTACTTATAAATAGTACGTTTAAATTAACCTTCGTCCAACATAATATTTCTCCTATAGCGTGGGTACAGTTTGCAGACATAAATCTCACATGCACAAACACCCAGGCCACAATATTTCTCGAACCCTAGACATGGGACGCAGTAGGCTAAGCGCTTACCCACTGCGCCGCTCCGAATATGCCGTCAACTCCACCATCATTTCCATGCGGTACTTTGGTCTTTGATTAGCCGTGTGGTGCCGCCTACGAATAACACCAACTCATCTCATACCGTGTCGTAGAAGGCGACTATTGGATTAGCCGGAGTATGCGCAACAGTGTCCTTCGAGTACAGTAATAACTCAACTGCGATCGCCAATCCGTCTGCCAAGCGTGACGATTATGGCAAAACCCTCCAATGAGCACACAACTCACCCAGACAGGTCGTTGTGATGATCTTCGGGGTAGGCCTGTGTCCATATTCGGGTGCGTAGATCGGGGAATCTGCGTGCCCACACTGAGTGACCCAAGAGAAGACGGTAGCACGCATGTGGTCACGCGCTACCGTGGGACGCTTTGAGGGATCCTTTACAATCCCCCGGGGGGGTGACCGCTTTACAGTCGCCCTCTCAGAGATGTGCCTATAGGCGTGGCACTAGTAGGTGGCTCTAGTGTGATCATACGAGGACTTGGAGCCTCTCTTGGGTGCCGAAGATGACCGCTCCAGTGGATTTAACCGGTAGGAGTCCAGCATACCCCTTCGCCCTTCCCCGGGGTAAAGGAAGTTCCATGTAGAATTTCCACTTGACACCAATTTTTTTTTTTTAAAAAGGAGTCCGGCATACCCCGACGCCCTTCCCCGGGGCGAAGGAAGTTCAAGAAGAATTTACACTGGGCACCAATAAAAAAAAACCGCCTGTGTCCAGCATTGGACTTTATTCAGCCGAAATGATAATGATGATGATCACTTTGGTACGGAAAGAGCAATCCTCTCTTATAATAGGTGTCGTATAAAGCAACCGAAGTTTCTGTCAAGAGGACGCGCACTTCACCGGACAGCCACCACACATCAGCCACACCATACAACTCTAAACTCTTGAGAACTTCCTAATATAGTCCTAGCTACACTTCTGCTTACCCAGTAATTAACACGTCACCCTATAATTAGATGTTTAGTAACGCCCCAACGATTCATTGTTCTATAAATGGCCGCCGAGAATTTAGAAAGTGAAGTTATGCGTTTATTTTGAAAACAACCACTACTTTTGCATCCAGGAATGTTCGATCAGGTATTAAGCTATTTCGAAATAGTTCGGTTCTGAGAATGGCTCATTTTAAAACCTATATGTAGGGGAATAAATCTACACACGCTTATGAAATGTTTTATCGGTGTATAATGAACTATTTTAAAGACTGCGGACTGATTTCGCCGTTTAGTGTCCGGATTAAGAATAGAGCACTTCTCAATATCCTCCCGTCGATGTCGTAATATACGACTAAAAGACTCTAAACCAGAGGGATGGGCTGCAACGTCCTTTCTGTGGTAATATACACAAAACAAAACCTGTTTGAAAATGTTACGGTCGTACAACAATGTGGTTGTTTAATAGCCTTCCATTGTATGTTGATCATCATATCAGCCACAGGACGTCCACTGCTGAACAAAGTACCTAAAAATGGCGCCTGAGATGGATCTGTGCATCCACATATAAATGTTTTGGTCAAGCGTCGAAATGTGTAACTATATTAAACGCAAGGCAACACTAGTGAATTAACAGCTAAGATATTCTTATTTCCTATTTCTGTGATTAGCAGCATCAAATAAGTACCACAATAATTAAACCAAAAAAAGATATAAACTTGATGTCAAAGGTCAAAATCTCTTCTCTAAATAGTATAAAATAAATTCTCTATCTACCTCTGTATGTATCTCCGCTTACTTCTTCTAAACGACGCAACGGATTATGATACGGCTTTCACTAATATCATATCAGCCACAGGATGTCCACTGCTAAACAAAGGCATACCCCTTAGATTTCCACAACGAGCGGTTACATGCCGCCCTCATCCAACGACTCCCAGCGACCTTCACCAGGTGGTCTATCCACCTCGTTGGTGGTCGTCCCACGCTGCGTCTTCCGGTGCGCGGTCTCCATTCTAGAACCTTTGTGCCCCAGCGGCCACCAGTTCTACGAGCAATGTGCCCTGCCCATTGCCACTTCAGTTTACTAATCCTTTCAGTTATGTCGACAACTTTAGTTCTTCTACGGATCTCCTCATTTCTGATTCGATCTCGTAGAGAAATACCAAGCATAGCTCTCTCCATAGCTCGCTGAGTGACCTTGAGCTATCTTATGAGGCCCATTGTGAGTGACCACGTCTCTGTTCCATATGTCATCACTGGTAACACACACTGGTTAAAGACTTGCACCTTGCACCGACATGGTGGTGTTTCTGTATAAGCACTTCAACACCTCAATGTACCGATAGTCAATCTGGCACCGCTGCAGAGATTGCAGCACTGCCCAGGTTTCGATCGAATCGAAGGCTTTCTCATATTCCACAAACGCCAAGCATAGTGGCAGATTATACTCATCGGTCTTCTGTATAACCTGCCGCAGCGTATGGATGTGGTCTATGGTACTGAAACCTTTTCGGAACCGGCTTGTTCGGGAGGGTATGTTGATACTTGAAATTAATTCTATAGCATTCAGGCTAGCCTTCAAATATTTTCAATTATTAAAGTAAGACTTGACCTATACTTGTATTGATTATGTATACCTTCATTTTTTTTTTTTCACTTTTATACCCCAAAGAGGAAGTGTTTGATAGTAGCACATTTCGATGACGGTATGTTATTTGAAGCATCAATTTTATTCAAAGAACAATCTCACAGAGCGTTCTCTTATTAATCCACATACAAATCACAGGTTCACCGCACTTATAACATCCTAACCGAAACTAATAGACTGATGTATAAACAAGTCGTTTAGAGATGTACTGCAGAGTTTCTTTCAACGCCTTTCAGCTATCTAGAGTAGGGAAAACAAACAATTTTCTGTATATAGACGTTTATAAATTAATTGTTTTATTTCTGGCAAATGCGCAAGCCGCGTTGAAAGATGAAAGTAAACAAGCAGTCTCGTGGTAAAAAAACTAGTGATTGATTTTGTTAATTTCTGTGGGTGCTCCGGGAGTATGAATAAGACAAGCTATATAGACCGCTTACGTAGTCATTGATACACAATGGCTTAGCGATCATAACGTGATTCAGACTTCAGTACAGCCAAGCGCCAAAAATAATTAGGGCAAACGTCACGCGGCTGCTTGTCGTTAAAGTAGGTGTCATATCAAAATAATCTGCTATACAGCAACAGCTGGCCACTGGGGCAAGTATCAAAATCAGCTTCCTTAGACAAGATGCTAGACTCCGATTTGCAAGGGATAGAAAATTCAATAAAATGTACAGGAGTAATATTTGCGTATACGTAACCGTCACCTTAATTCCATTCTTAGTATTATAGTAATTTCCAGTATTTACCTACATAATTTAAATCTTAAAATCTCTTTAGACACCGTAGCTCTGAGCATTTCCAGATATTCAATACTTTTTTTTTCTTTTTTTTTTAAACTTTGACTACGATTGCTCCTGTGTCGTGGGTGCGTTTACAGACATGAATTCCACATACACAATACACCCAGACCCGGAACAATTACCTGCAGATCATACAAATATTTGTTCCGTGCGGGAATCGAACCTACGACCCGGAGCGCAGTAGCCGACTGTATCAGCCACTGCACCAACCGTGCCGTCATATAAATGATACTACGAATATTGTAATTCATTTTAATTAATTATACCATTTATATATAGCAGTAGCAGGCGCGCTCTACTGCTCATTCATACTCTAAACACTGGTCAGTCGAAATTGGGAGAATTTTTTGATAATATTTTTTGCATTTTATTAACATCATTAACTAAACTATTTCTGGTTGGTTTCTGTTTTTACACGGAGTAATCGTCACCTGACTTCCAACCCAGTCAGCGAGCGAGAGATCCTAATATTCTTTTCTTTGATATTCAAGTTTTTGAAGTGAAAACTTCTTTTCAAAGTCAAAGCCAAAGTTTTTTATTTCAATTAAACCAAATATTGGCACTTATGAAACGTCTGAATCTAAGTTACACAGTTCCAAATAGTTGATCTCGTGGAGAAGAGCCGGCAAGAAACTCCATGGATACTCTTTATTAAAATAATTGAGAATACAATGTTGATTGATACAAATTATTGTAAAAACTTATACCGAGAAAAATGTAGGACAATGTGTAAAGATGAATTTTAGCGCGGTACGCATATTTTTAGATGAGATAAAATCTCTGGACTCGCGACACCGTTACGAGACGCAGCTATAGTGTGTGCATATATGCATGTACATATAGCAGACCGAGAACGCGTCTAGATAAAAAAAAAATAAGATTTCACTTCTGTCGGCACTCCCGGAGTGCAGCCCGTTTTTCTATTTTTTTATTGGCAGTTCCATCTGTCAGTTTATCGGACATCCCAGTGTAAATATTGGAATCAGTTCGAACACGTGATCGCGGCCATCTTGCTTCTTTCTTCCGTCTATAACTTCTGTGATTTTAATATTTAATAATGATAAATTTTGCCATAATTCTAGGATTAGGAGAAAGATATGTTAGAGGATATTTCTACGGATAAACAATAAAGTAGTTTACCATGTCATTTTATGAACAAAATTGTACTGCATGCTATTATTACCCCAGTTCAAACCGCTACATTCCCGTCTCACAAGGATACGTGTCACTCACCTCGTGTTAACAATTTAATAACTCCTGAGTCTATGCTCTATGGTCATACGCGTGTGTCGTCACGTAGGCATGTCTGACCGTTTTGCTCTAACCTGTCGATCGTGCTACTTCCAAGAATCTCTTAGAATTTGTGTAGTGTTGTAATGACTTAGTAATTGGTTGTTACTGTAGATATTTTAATTATGTATGTAAAATGTCTTTCAATCATCGATTTAAGTGAAGTTTGTTTAGGGGGTAAGTTTTTAACGTTGGCATGCTAAGATTTCTCCTGTCGTGGGTGCGTTTACAGACACAAATTCCACACACAATACACCCAGGCCCAGAACAACTGCCCACAGATCGTACAAATATTTGTTCCGTCCAGGAATCGAACTCGCGACACGTAGCGCAGCAATCGACTGCATCAGCCACTGCACCAACCGTGCAAAACCCATGTCATAGAATAGGACATGGGTTTTTTTATTACGGTATTAAGTTTCCTTATTACAGGTTAACTTCGCGGAGGAAGTAGCTCATCTAGTATAGAATAAAACATGAAAGGAATGTTTATCAGGACGTAAATGAAACCAGGTCTAGTGCATCTGGGATGCGGGAAAGGTTCCATATTTTGACACTAACAGCGTAAATGGTAAATCTAACTTCATACTCCATCATCATTTCGGCCTAATGAAGTCCACTGTTGGACACAGGCCTCCCCCAAAGATCATCACAACCACCGATATGGATGTGTTTTGAGCTCATTGGGGGGTTTTGCCATAATCGCCACGCTTGGCAGGCGGGTTGGCGATCGCAGTTGAGTTGTTAATGTACTCGAAGGACGCTGCTGCCCATCCTCCGACTAATCCTTTAGTCGACTTTTACGACACCCATGGGAGGAGATGGGGTGGTGGCATTCTGAGCCGGCACCACACGGCATACTCCATACATTTCTCAAAAACACGAGGCAAGGCTTGTTCTTGGCCATTTATAGAATAGACTAGAATATAATATGATTTATTGTACACCATTTGGAAACACATTATATTAACGTATGTATAAACATAATGTGCAATGGGTGGTCTTATCGCTAATAGCGATATTTTCTTGACGACCATAGGATGGACATCTGTGTGGTGTCCGGATTAAGAATATAGCACCACTCCATCTCCTCCCGTGGATGTCGTAAAAGGCGACTAAGGGAATCTAAACCAGAGGGATGGGCAGCAGCGTCCCTTTTGTGAAACGGTAGCCATACTGCGCTCACCAACCCGCCTGCCAAGCGTGGTGAGTATTGGCAAATACCCCCAAAATGATGACACAGTTGTGAAAATCTATGGGGGAGGCCTTTGTTCAGCAGTGGACGTATAAATGGCCGATATGATGATATGATGATTAGGATGGACATTGAAGTTCAGGGATAAATTAATTATGGGGTGGTGTACAGATTGATAAATAATATACCTATGTATATATCACCAATAATAAACATATAAGCCGAGAATAATATAGCTAAATAATAAACTACACAAACAATCAAAATGAAATAAATATTACAACAATATATAAGTATATAATTAACATATATATATTTATATATAAATATGTATATATATATATATGTGCATATATATATGTATGTATATATACACATTTATAAATGTTTAGATATATATATGTACTATTAAATATTTATAGTCAACAGATATAGTATATAACTATATAGGTCTAGTTATAAATACTGCATTGTGACATACAAATATTATAATTAAATTGTCAGATAATGTTCTGTAACTATTTTTAAAGTTTGTTAATGACTGTGCACTTCTTAGTGATATGAGCAACGCATTCCATAACCGTGTAGCTTGAACTGCGAAAGGTTTATCGTAAAATTTGGTGAAAATGTGGAATGCATTGGCATCTCGAGCCTAAAGTTCTCCGATGACGGTAGTTAATACCTTGTGTGTGTCATGAAGGAAGTTAAAACATTTTTTTAGAAAAGGGGGCGTTGTGGGATTAAATGAAATGCTGTATAGCAATGAAAGAATATGTGTATTCCGGTAAGGGCGTACTGGAAGCCACTTGAGCTTAAGTGCGAAATTCTGAGACGTGATCATATTTGCACAAACCAAATATGAATCTAATACAAAAATACTGTGACATAAGCTAGAAGCAGTGATATCCTAGTGGTTGGTTTGAGTGTAATCCCGGCCCGCACCTCTGACTTTTCGGATTAATGTGCGGATCAGAATTTGATTATCACTTGCGTCAACGGTGCAGGAAACCTGCAAAACTGAGAGGGCTCCAAAATGTTCTTAATAGTGTGTGTAGTCCGCCAACCCGCGCTAGGCCAGCGTGCTGGACTAAGGCCTAACCTTTCTCATCGTGAGAAAAGGTCCGTGCCCACTGCCCAGCAGTGGGAATAGTGGTAACGGGCTGATTATGTTATGTAAATGTGACATTTACTGTTTTCGAATTTCATGTGACCTAGTTACGACTCAATGAAATTTAGACAGTGTGATATTTAAATATCATCATATCGGCCATTTATACGTCCACTGCTGAACAAAGGCCTCCCCCATAGATTTTCACAGCTGTAAAGGAACGTCCACTGCTGAAAAAATGCTTCTGCATTTGACGTCATTTTGGGGGCAATTTGCCAGTAACTTAAATTTAACTTACCTCGCTTGGCAGGCGGGTTGGTGAGCGCAGTATGGCTGGTGTACTACAGAAGGGACGCTGCTGCCTCTGTTTCCCTCTGTTTAACCCCTCAGTCACCGTTTAAAACATCCACGGGAGAAAATGGAGCGGTACATTCTAAATCCAGACACCACGCGGAATTTATTTATTTATTCATAGCAGCCATTTATACGTCCACTGCTGAACAAAGGCCATAGATTTTCACAACTGTGTCATAATTCTGGGGGGTATTGGCCAATACTCACCACGCTTGGCAGGCGGGTTGGTGAGCGCAGTATGGCTACCGTTTCACAGAAGGGACGCTGCTGCCCATCCCTCTGGTTTAGATTCCCTTAGTCGCCTTTTACGACATCCACGGGACGAGATGGAGTGGTGCTATATTCTTAATCCGGACACCACACGGAAATTTAAATACAAAATAATTATCAATCATAAAACGAAATCTAAACATAAAAGTAACAAGGTTGACTTTCCTTATTCTATTTTGTAACCGTATCACGAAGAAAGACCTACTTAATGCAAGTTTGAGATATTTACACATGACATGCCTTTCAGAATTTACAAGAGACTTTAAAAAAAATATGGTAATTGATAGAAAATATAGGCCACATCACGTGTTTTGGAACAGTTTGGATCACGCCTAACTGATCTACAAACATGTGATGTGGGTCATTTTATTATTCACATAATTTTTACTTTCAAAGAAAAGTACTTATTAGAATAATGTTTGGAATTACTCTAAATATATCTTTATATTAGTTTATGGTTTAAACATGTTATAACGATCAACAAAGATAAAGTTGTTTCTGAAAAAGGAAAAAGAAGCACTACATTGTAGTCATAATTTATTTTGTCACCTTAAATTAAATATACACTTACATTTTCATTCGATTTAAATTAAAGTGACAGTGCATTATTGCAATTGTGAAAAGTTATTTTAATTTAAATTGTGATGTGATTGTGTGTCATTGACATAATTTTTTTTTAGTAATTAGTACGCTACCGCGAATTGAATACATGATTTTAAAACAGTATCTGTATGTATACAGGATGTATTCGCGCACAGATTAATTTCAAAATAATATTTTAACTATTCCCCACTGTTCATATATAATATGATGACACAGTTGTGGAAATATATGGGGGAGGCCTTTGTTCAGTAGTGGACGTTGTGTGGCTGATATGATGATCAGGACTAGGATGATGAGGATAAACGTCAGGAAAAACAAAAATCAATAATACACGCGATTTAATCCGTTTCATATCATATCGGCCATTTATACGTCCACTGCTGAACAAAGGCCTCCCCCATAGATTTTCACAACTGTGTCATCATTTTGGGGGGTATTTGCCAATACTCACCACGCTTGGCAGGCGGGTTGGTGAGCGCAGTATGGCTACCGTTTCACAGAAGGGACGCTGCTGCCCTTCCCTCTGGTTTAGATTCCCTTAGTCGCCTTTTACGACATCCACGGGAGGAGATGGAGTGGTGCTTTATTCTTAATCCGGACACCACACGGAAAATCCGTTTAAAATTGTTTTATTATAATGATGATTTTGACTAACCTCGGGGTTTCGATCAAGTTGCATTGGCCGTGGTCACCAGTAGACTAAAATATTATTTTGATATTATAATAATTTAATATTTTGGTGTTATCTTATCGTCCTTTCACCACTTTCAGCATGTTTACCTATTCCCCTATTCTAATTACTGAGATTGTATTATTACATAACATTTTGAATTCTTTGGCGGCACGGTTGATGCAGTGGCTGATACAGTCAGCTGCTGCGGTCCGGGTCGTGG
Organism: Diloba caeruleocephala; assembly: GCA_947459985.1. Lineage (NCBI taxonomy): Eukaryota > Metazoa > Arthropoda > Insecta > Lepidoptera > Noctuidae > Diloba > Diloba caeruleocephala. Next base: position 2,127,768 of record OX381630.1, read on the forward strand.
GTTCGATTCCCGAACGGAACAAATATTTGTAGGATCTACAGGTAGTTGTTCCAGGCTGGGCGTATTGTATGTGGAACCCATATGTCTGTAAACGCACCCACGACACAGGATAAATCGTAGAGTGAAGCAAAAAAAAAAACAAACTTGTAACTGTTCCACTGTAGGGCAAAGACCTCTTCTAATACAGAGCCACTCAAGAACCACAAAAATGTATAACTACGCCTGCTCAGTGGGTGTTGACGACTCCAGATCTTTAGCTCCAGGTTCCTCACAAGGTTTATCTTCACCTAATTTCAGTGGTGTGTAAGATAAACTGAGATAGTACACACAGCTACATATCAAGCTGTAAATATCCAGTTAACGCTGATCTCTCATTGCACCGAAAACTTATACAACGCGAGATCAGCTTATACTGGAACCTTTGCATGATATGTACCGTACACAATATAATATTGAAAAAGTCACATTGATACATACCATGTTTTGTACCCGCCACTTAGTGCTTAAGAAGCGAGTCCGTTGACCCAGAGCGACATATTGAATGAATAATATTTTAATTTATATTCTCACACAATTTTACACCATTTACATATAGTGTTCTACATAGAGAGACATTTCTTCTCCTGGCTGGAGGCCTCTTTTGGCTTCGCCAGCAAATGACCGGTTAAGCAACCACATTTCCCAGAAATGTATGCATAACATTTCTTCTTTATGTTATTATTTGACTGTGGTACCTATTCAACCTACTCACAAATAAACAAGCAGGGATCCGGACGATGGAAGGACATAATATAAAGTGTTAGAAGACCTTATCCTAAGAAATCTATGGAATTATCTCAATTCCAACGTCTTTAATTTTTATGTTTTATGACAATTGTTTTTTTGTTTCGTGTCTAATTTTCTGTATGTGGATAAATGGTTAACTTTATCTATATGAATTAAACTGAACATATTTTGAAGTAAAACTTCCTTACAATTAAAAACGGCGCCCGCAAGGTCCGAAATATCACTAAAGTCAGTGATTTGAAAGACGTAATATTTATTTTCTTTCTATTGAAACTATATCGGCTAAACCGCGACCTGCCGACGAGCCTGTCATTGCAAAAGTTAACAAATCGCAGTGTGTCTCTAATTGCTTGAATGACGTTAATGATGTTAACAGGGTATGAATAAAAAAATACATTTCTATGAATGATATTCATTGTTTTGACCGTAAACGCATTTTTTTATTCATATCTACATCTCACACTTGGAGCATTTGTCGTCTTGACTGACCCTAAATTTGAAAGTAATATAGATTTCGGTTTCTTCTCGAAAATGATACTATTTTAAATAAAAACGACTGGTGTAAATTATGCATGAATTCAAAATCGAAAACAACGAAAAAACTCTCCTTGTTGACTGTAAACAGTGGATTTAAATATCGAATATTTCAGATTCGATATTCAAACTTTTTTTTTCTATTTGATTTTCTACTCTCTAACTACGTTACCGAAGTTCCCAACACAACGCGCTCGCACTTCGCAGTAGTTGTTGCAACTCTTTGGTAACCGTGAGACATTAAAGATTTGGAAAACATATTTGCTATATACTATATATATTGTTGACATGGATTGGGCGGTTGTTACCTCGGCGCCGTGTTTTCCTTCTGGGGCATGGCGCTCTCGCAAGGCTCTCCAATTTTCATGCTTTGCCAACATAGCCGACACTACTGCCGGCATAGTGAGATCTTGCCCGATCCGATTGACTAGGATCCGACGCTCGGCAGCTCCTTAATCGTTTGCTGTGCAGTATCATGGTCGCTGTCGCAGTGACTGTGCCGTGCCTTTACCTCGCGTCCTATCCTGTGCGAGATACGCACCGAAACAATCGTGACCTGAGGATACCTGCAACGCGTCGACGACGCGCTTGGTGGCAAACCGCAACCAAAGGCCACTCGCCACTTTTCGAGTCCGCATCGCTGAGCTAGCCGCCTCGGCCTATCGAACGTCCCTGGAGGCGCGCTTTCGCCGTTCTAGTGGAGGGAGCGCTTCTGAGGTGCAATTCCTTAAGCTCAAACATCAATACATCCTTGAATACGGAATCGAAATAACGGTGTAAAACCAATTTGTTATTCGCTAAGACTGGTCCTCATGACTCACTGTCAGTAACGTATCCTTGAATAGCTTTAATCATAACTTAGTGCATACCGAAATTTGTTTTTACACCGGTATTTAGATTCTACATTTAAGGATGTATGGATGTTTAAGCTTAAGGAATTGCACCCCTGATCGTAGACTCACGCATCCATTTTCGCACGGATGTCCAACGGCGGAAAGCGCACGATTAGAATTGCCGCCGCCACGGACCACACGTTTCCCTGGAGAGGCGCTGAACTTCCTCTCGGTCCACTGAAATTGGGCAGCAGCCGGTGCAAGGCACCCATGCTCTCGACTTACGGGTCCTGTCCAGGGAACCCGGAACAAAAATTGTGAACGTTATAGTAGTTTTAGCTGAGTTGTCCGTTTTTCAACCTAAGTGCGACCTTTGAAACTTCACAAAAAAAGAATTAGGCACGTGCAACTCATCGCCTATACGTGACAGAAGTGAAACTTGCCGGCGCAAGCGTTCACACCTTTAAGCCCGCGCATGCGTACACAATGTTACACTTAAAACGTTGCTATCAAATCTGGCTTTAAATTTGGCTCTCTTCGTGCTTTAAGTATGCAAACATCCTTGATGGGTTTTTAAAATATTCAATGTAGGTAGATATGAATAAATAACTGCGTATTCGGTGTAAACAATAAATATGATTTATTTGACATATTCATAACCTCCGTAGAAATGTATTTATTATACCCTGAAATGAAATTAAATGAATTTGACACCAATTCTGAACCTGAAAAAGTCATTGCGCAATACGATTTTCTGTACTTATTACCATGTGAAAAGGAAACGTTATTCATACACGTGTAAGGATATTATGTAACAAAATGACCTCACATTTCAGATATTTTTGGACACTGAAACATTCATGAGGTTTATTTAAACTTTATGCAGTAACAGTGCAAAGAGAGAACGAGGTTCGACTCAAAAAATAATAGAGCGCGTGTAACTCAGTACACGTGAGAGAAATGAAACTTTGATTCCCACGCATGCGCCCACACAACGTTACACCGGATTTACACATAAAATGTTGCACTCATATTTGGCCTTGAAATTTTACTCTCATCGCGTCCAAAGAAGTTTCAATTTCACTTTTTTTCGTATAGATATTAATTCTACTAAACATGTTGACAGGATGATAAGATTACAACAAAATTAATGTAAATTAACAATTTTATTGTTAAACAACAAATTAAATTAAAATAACTATTAACAATTACAAAATGTACATTCAAATTTTAATCGAATTTAAATGTAAGTATATTTAATATTTAATTTATCAAAATATATGTACAACAATGTTCTGTGCGTTTTTTATTCCTTTTTCAAACCAAACTTTTTTTGTCATTGTTTTAATATGACTGACTATTGTGACGACATGTTTAAAACATAAAGTAATACACACCGTTCAAAGTAATTCCATACATTATTCTAATGAGTACATTTCTTTGAAAGTAAACATTATGGTAATCTTTAAGAAGAATTACCACATCACGTGTTTGTACTTTATAGAATATTAACGGCTGAAATTAACAATCCATCTTTATGTTTAAGATTTTGAACTTGATCTGTTAATACAAAAACAGACAAATCTTAATCTCAAATCCAAAGATTTTGGATTAGATTGATTATTAATTTCGGCCGTTAGGCGTGAGTGGGTGACGGTTGGTGCAGTGGCTGATACAGTCGGCTGCTGCGCTCCGGGTCGTGGGTTCGATTCCCACACGGAACAAATAACAAATATTTGTATGATCCGCAGGTAGTTGTTCTGGGTCTGGGTGTATTGTATGTGGAATTCATGTCTGTAAACGCACCCACGACACAGGAGAAATCCTAGTGGGGGCAAAGTTTAAAAAAAATATATATATATATATATATTACGAATCTATAAACACGTGATGTGGCTCATTATTGTATCGCCTAACATAATTTTTAAGAGAGAGTCACTTGTAAATTCTGTAAAAAGCATGTCATCTGAAACATTAAGTAGGTCTTTCTTCATGATGCAGTTGCAAAATGGAATAAGGAAACTCGACCTTTTTAACTTTTACTTTGGAGTTTCTGATTGATAATTATACAAGTATCTAAATATCTCTCCAAATATCATCATCATCATATAAGCCAAAGTACGTCCACTGCTGAACAATCCCTCAAGGCCTCCATATCCAGCGCCTCTGCACAGTCGCAGGTCGACGTTGCCAAGCCAGGTGATGGTGGCAATATTGCCTCACGATCGTACAGCATGATGAGTAGGTAATTTAAGCAAGAAAGAAACGAGAAAAAAAAGGGAAAGATAGAAAAATACGAATAAAGTTGTAAAAGCGTCGAAATCTACTTGTGAAATATACAAACATGGTGTGTTTCACGTGTTATTATTTAAACCACTGTGATAATATTTAAATATTAATTATATATATTTTAAATTAAATTATTTAACCTTAATTAATGACGAAATAATTTCTTGAATTAAATCATATATTTTTACGATTATCGTAGGCGAAATACGCCGATTCGAAATACCGATCTTTACGCAAGAGAGATAAACTAAAACAACAAAAAACGGCACCTAGACTAGATTTGCGACAGCCTCGTCCACAATGTGTTTCATGGTACACGATTCATTTCGACAAGAATCCGCAGACTTCCGAGGGCATGTGTATTAATTATTGCATAGTGATTTCATTTCGGCCGAATGAAGTCCACTGCTGGACACAGGCCTCCCACAAAGATGTCCACAACGACCGATATGGATGTGTTGTGGGCTCATTGGGGGGTTTTGCCATAATCGCCACGCTTGGCAGACGGGTTGGCGATCGCAGTTGAGTTGGTAATGTACTCGAAGGACGCTGCTGCCCATCCTCCGGCTAATCCCTTAGTCGACTTTTACGACACCCATGGGAGGACATGGGGTGGTGGCATTCTGAGCCGGCACCACACGGCATAGTGATTAATCATCGTAAATAGACAGTTTCCTGGCAAAACCTAGGGTTCACTCCGAATGTTCCGACTGTATATTACAGAGTTTAGCTAAAAAACAGAACTTTTAATTTTGTTTTTCGAAACTATATAATTTTTACATATTTATTTTATATAGATACATTTCATCCACAATAAATAATAATTTTAAAATGTGAAAAATAATGTTTTATTCGATTTTATTTTATTTTATTTGAAAATATCTTTTCTACTATTTCCACAATACTTAACTTGGCAAAATGTTATCACAATTGCCATGAAAATAAAGTCCACAATAATGTTTTTTTATTGATTCAAAATTATCTGTTTTTTATTTAAATGAATTAAGTAGAATAGAATAGAATAGAATAGAATATTCTTTATTGTACACCATTTTAAAAACAACTACTAGGAATAATTTAATGAACAGTAATTGTACAATGGGCGGTCTTATCGCTATTAGCGATTTCTTACAGACAACCTTTGGATGGATAAGAAAAAGATGGACAAAGACAAAGGGGTATTCCGTGGTGTACTTATTATATTAATATAATCAAATAGTGAATCTATTAAATATAATACAAATAGCATGCAGAATATAATGCGAGAACGTCACGCTACTTTAAAAACAAATCTTACAATAAAAAAGCTTTTTACGAGTGACGGGTTCAAACTCTTTGGGAGAAAAATCCTGGCCACATACAAGAAAAAACATTATTTGAAATAAGTATATGAGAATACTTTGACGGAGAAAATAAGAGAAGAGAATTGGAGCTGCCGTCAGCGAGTTGTCGGTAGTGGAAAAACCAATAGAATTACCTTCTGAGCAATAAATATATCAAGCAGTAACTAGTTTAATAATTATAATCCCAAAGTTATATGTGGGTCCTTCCCGCGTACCAGCCTACCAAGATATAGCTCGCCCACCCAACTAGTCGTTACAATACCTAAGTCCGGCAAACCCTGGGTAGTCATCGACGTTACCACTTACATACTGAATAGTCTTTTTACATCAAATTACTATAATCGGGAACGGTCAACCTGCAAGGTAAAGCTGCGCTTGCCGACAAGATTTGGATGGGTGACCATTCCTTCCACTTCGAAACCCTGCCTTGCCTTGGATAGCACATTAAGCCGTCGTCCCTGCTGTCATACTCATACATACCTGTAGTCGTCACAGGAAGGCTGATGTCCAAAATTCGGACAACAGGTCTATAACTAAGAAAATCGCTTTTACGACGTGCATAGATTTTCGGAGCAAGTAAGAAAGCACTAAGCAGACAGAGTAAGAAGTCTATCGTATACGTAACGGACGGACGTCACGGACGCCGATCGAAGATTAGATACTTTTTTTATATTGTTTAAAATATGTATCTATCTTTTAACTTGTAAGTTTTTTCTTTGGTTCGAATAAACGTTTTATCCCAAATCTATCCCTATATATTTCAAATATTAGCCAAATATCATGCAATCATGATAACATTAGTAAAAAAATTAAGTAAAACGGACCCGGAACGGGAACCCTCTAAAAAACCTTCCACTGTGGCCAGAGAGAAAAGCAATTTTCAACAGCTGGCAATATACTAACAAACAAAAGGAATCACAAAATAAGCCTAAATAGGTATTTACACATGTAGAGCTTTTTAAATTAAGTAAAGTTTACAACGCTCAGTGCGGTCAGTCTATGGATGGGTGACCGCATAGTGGTATGTGAACAAAGCGTCTTCGTGCTTCGAAGGGCACGTAAAATAGTCGATGCCAGTTGTAGTCATAAGACGGCAGTCAAGTCGCAGGTCCTTCGGGCGGCTTGAACGATTTTGTCACAATGTTGACGCTACATTGTAAAAGTTTTTTTTTTTTAAGTTATTTGTCATAATTTACACATAAATCTGAAATGGTAATTGTTAAAAAAGTCATGACCAACATCAACATCAACGTCAAGACTAGTTTCTTCAGCCACACCCATTTCTGAATTCTTACAAGAACTGTGACACCAAAATTAATAATTTACATAATAATTACATATGGTTAATGAAATAAATGCCTCATCATATCCGGCGTGCACGCTTTAACTTGTAAAGAATGGTGGAAGTTCACGATCTATATACCTTTTGACTTGATAAAATTCTTTTGGAGGGAAGTTCTTTTATGTGGCTTACAGTAGAGTCGACACGTAAGGAAAAGCGTCATGCCCCGTTCAGGTGACCTTTCCCTCTCTTTCTCTTTCTGTCTTCTTCTATTAGATACGGTAGGCGACCTTTCCTTCTCTTTCTCTTTCTATTAACTACGCTTTTGTGTGTGTGTGTGTGTGTGTGTGTACGTGCGATTATCGAGATTCGAGCAGCAACAAGTGCGCGGTCAGCTGTATAACCTCAACAATTCTAAACACGTGTAAATATTATTTAAACATATTTTTGTTATTTTTCTAATTCACACGGGATTTATATGTTGTCATTATTGCAAGTAAGGAACTACGTTTCCGACGGGGTCCCCCGACCACACAATATTTTTTTAGTTATACTTTGCCGCCTTTGTTTTTGGAGTTTACTCCTTAAGAAATGATTTGAGTTATGAGGCCCGGTACGGAAATTTAATGAGGAGTAAAATCAAGTGTAACACTCGGAAAGTTGAGGCGTTACGTAGACAGAGACAAGCATATATATCTGTAGGATTGAACGTGCAAAAGAATGAGATGGAATACATTACACAGCGTATCTTATTCTCGGGCCTCCTCTTTGTGCGATGCTACGTAGTCTCACTGTATAGTTCACTACCTCTGGTCTGAGAGTTGAATGTGTGCGTATGCCTGCGTATTACGAAGTTCTGCCGCAACTTGTATACTGCTGCTGAGTACAGGGTATGCATGCTGTATAATAAATACATATAGTAGCATTTATTGTATCTATACAACGCACATAAACAGCAAGCAAGTTTTCTTGTACTTCTATGCATTGATACGTGTATTTTTATGTACTGTTAAACAAATCATATTATTATTTTGTAACATACTTTATGTAATACGCTTTTATTGAAGTAATATAAATAATCCGAATAATTACAGACATGTGTTTGTTTTTCTTATCATTTTAGAAGAAACGTTCACTTGGCTCTTTTTCTATTTGATATATATTATAATTATCGCTCGTAAGGAGTAAACTCCAGTCGTGCGTCGGAGCTGACACACACCCATGCTTTTTTTGTAAATGTTGTTCTTTGTGATAGATTAGTTGTTCAACTAGTGGTTGAACGCTTGCCTTCCACACAAGAGGAAGAGCGTTCAATCCCGACCCGCAACTCTGACTTTTCGGATTTATATTCGGTGTATTTTACATGTAATTAGTCTACTTTGTTCGCACATACCTAGCTTATTACCATGTAATAACAAAATTGTAGTATAACTTTTTTTTAAAAGAGTATATCCATGGAGTTTCTTGCCGGCTCTTCTCCATAGGACCGACTTTTCCGAACCGTGCACTTAACTTGACTTTTCGTAAGAGCCTATTAGAGCCTATATGAAATAAAAAAATTGAGTTTGAGTTTGAGTAATGGGCTGATTATGAATGGGTGATAAAAGGTGAAAATCACTGGGATTCGTTAGATACGGGTTACATGTTGTTCGGTGTGGAAATCTATAGTGATCTGGTGATATTTGTTCAGCAGTGGACTTCCTTCGGTTGATATAATGATGATACGTGATAAACCAATGTTTGCATACACAGGCGCTAAAGGAAAATATATAGCCGTTATGGTATCAAAATCATAAAAAACTGGCGTTTAAAGTCCACACTATTCTGTTTTACATAATTACATACCGTATCGTTCTTTGTTGAACTTTCTGGAATGGCATAATTTAGATAGTGTTAAATAATACAATGAACGAAGTCTAAAGACTGATGAATTTAACATTCGCAATCTTTCTAGAGTTTCGCATTAATATTAGGGATCCCCGGAACGTCGCATACCTCGAAGTCCCGGGACTTTAGCGCAACACGTCTCGTGTCCCGGGACTTTTGTGTCGAGACATATTATATGAACAGTGTTCATATATGCTATAACTAGCTGGGACCCACGGTTTCACACACGTTTAATTTAAAAGAAATTTAGAGTAGTTCGACATAGACACTTGACGTAGAACATATATATTGGATTTCAAGGTTTTATTTTTTGCGCGGAACCCTAATTATATTTTCTCAAATTAAAGTAGCCTAAGTTATTCCTTATAACATCAGCTATCTGCAAGTGAAAATCCCGTCAAAATCGGTCCAGCCGTTTCGGAGATTACCCGCAACAAACGGACAGACAGACATAAAATTTAAAAATAGTTTTTTTGTTATAGGTATTATTATTCATTCCCCCGAGTCGAGAGGGTAGTGGGCTACACCGGCTGCTGCCCAATCTCGGGGGACCATGTGAGGAAGTTCGCCGTCTCTACGGAGGGGTTGTGCGGTCCGTGGCCCTCTATGGGGCGCCTGTATGGTCAGCTCGACTGTCAGGTGCCCAGCGCTGCAGAACCAAAATTCACGGTCTGCAGCGCAGAGTGGCTATCTGGATCGCACGAGGATACCGAACGGTGTCCTACGAGGCGGCAACTCTCCTGGCGCGTTTTCCGCCTTTCGACATCCTGGCGGAGATGGATGCGTGGGTCTACGATCAGACACGCTCCCTCCGCCAGAGCGGTGAAAACGCGCCTTCAGGGGCGTTGGACAGGCTGCGGCGGCTGGCTCGGCGACGTGCACTTGTAAAGTGGCGTCACCGCCTGCGGATGCAATTTGCGACCAAGCGCGTCGTCGAGGCCGTACTGCCGCTCTTCGGAGCCTGGCTCAGAAGGAGCGAGCGCGTCACCTATCGCCTGACGCAGGTGCTCACCGGGCACGGTTGTTTCGGTGCGTACCTGCACAGGATAGGACGCGAGGCCACGGCACAATGCCACCATTGTGATAGCGACCAGGACACCGCACAGCACACGCTCGAGGCGTGCCCTACGTGGGCCGCCGAGCGACGGATCCTGGTCGATCGGATCGGGCAAGATCTCTCTCTGCCAGCAGTAGTGTCGGCTATGTTGGCAGAGCACGAAAACTGGAATGCAGTGGTCTCCTTCTGTGAGAGCGTCATGCTCCAGAAGGAGACTGCAGAGCGGGATCGGGAGAGGGCCGATCCCGCTCGAAGAAGAAGGAGACGGCGCCGGGGTAACAACCGCCCTGGCGCCTAATTCCGATACGCCTGTAAACCCCTGCCGTTGTTATAAGGTGGGGGACCTCTGGGTTCGCGGGTGCGTAGATTGGGGAATCTGCGTGCCCACACCAAGCGACCCAAGAGAAGACGGTAGCACGCATGTGGTCACGCGCTGCCGTGGGACGCTTTGGGGGATCCTTTACAATCTCCCCGGGGGGGTGACCGCTTTACAGTCACCCTCTCCGAGATGTGCCAATAGGCGTGGCACCAGTGGGCGGCTCTAGTGTGATCATACGAGGACCTGGAGCCTCCCTTACGTGCCGAAGATGACCGCTCCAGTGGTTTTAGCCGGTAGGAGTCCGGCATACCCCTTCGTCTTTCCCCGGGGCGAAGGAAGTTCATGACGAATTTCCACTGGGCACCAATAAAAAAAAAAAAAAAAAAAAAAGGTATTATTATTCATATGCATTTAGTAAAAAGCTATTATTGTTACATTACAAACAGACACTTCAATTTTATCTATTTGTATAGATAATGTTCATGAAAAATGTTAGCATTTTATTACATATTTATTTATGTTTCATATACATACGTTGATTTTCTCAAACTGGCGATATATGTATAGTTATAAATCCTTGCTTGTTAAGATTTTTGAGAATTGCTTTACTTAACATTCATGTTAAAATTTGGTTTTATTTCATCATCATGAAATTATTCAACCTTAAAGTCCACAGCTGGACACAGGCCTCCCCAAAGATCGCCACAACAACCATCAGGGTTCGTTGTGTACTCAATGGAGGGATTTGGCCAATGATGAAAAATTTATTTAAATTTCGAATATAGATAACTTTGGGAAGCTGTAGATGTACATTGAATTCGTGTATGTCATTTGTTTTTACAAATTGGCGGCAATTTAAAAAGTTCGTGTAGTGCGTCGAATATAATTAAGTGGGGAAAATTTTCGCTCCAAGATTTATTACGACTTTAGTTGCGGTCTTCATCAATAACTATGTTATGATAGACTTTGATTGGCATTTCTTGATGAAGACCCATCTCGTGCCACTGTATATAACTGGTTTAATGAGTTTAAACGTGGTCGAGGCAGTCTCACTGATGATTTGCGCGAAGGACGTCTTTCTACGGTGACCGCTGAAGATAACGTGAGTGCTGTGCTAATGATAGAAGCTGATAAAAGAGTGATATATCGACAAATCCGGGCAAGTTGAGGCATTGGTCAAAGTCAAGTGCAAAAATTCTTACACAAACATTTACGCGTCAGAAAGTTTTGCACCGGATGAGGTATTCCATAATTTGACGAAAGATAAAAGCACGATCGTTTGGATTGGTGCCAATGGTGGAATGGAAGACCCCGATACTGGTTGATTTTGAAGAGAAGACTACTTCGAAAAACAATGAAAATAATTGGGTTCCTACACCATCCAATTTTTACGTTTCTAAAAACGTTTAGTATGACCCCCGTAATTAACACGATTCCCGTGTGGTGCCGGCTCAGAATGCCACCACCCCATTTCCTCCCATGGGTGTCGTAAAAGTCGACTAAGGGATTAGCCGGAGGATGGGCAGCAGCGTCCTTCGAGTATATTAACAACTCAACTGCGATCGCCAACCCGCCTGCCAAGCGTGGCGATTATGGCAATACCCCCCAATGAGCCCACAACACATCCATATCGGTGGTTGTGGTGATCTTTGGGGGAGGCCTGTGTCCAGCAGTGGACTTCATTCGGCCGAAATTATAATTAACACGATTTGATTGAAGGACCTAGTTGGGTATTCTCCGTTAGTTTTGGTAGTTAAACCTATCTATTTGTTATCATCCTCAGCAAGGCAAGTTTAAAGAATGTTTTTGACATAACCACGATCTATTTTAAGATATACTTAATTAAAACTTCTCAATACTAATATTAATTTCTACGAAGGCTAACGGTTGCCCAGGGGCTTCAATCTAAAGATACAGACCTCGCCATGAAAGTTTTATAATTACCTAAACGAACAAAACTTGATTATTTAATCCAGGAAGTTTAATGAGGTAAAACAGATTCAATATGGATTGGTTATATTATCCGTTACGTGGAAAATCCATGGCTTTGTTTAAAAAAGAATGAGGTATTATACATTTGATATTGTCTATAGTTTTGTTGTACCGGTAAATGGGATTTAAGGAAAATTGGTAAAGTTTTTGGTTGAGCGAGCGATCCTGATATACATGTCAAGTTCGTGAATGAGTGCTTCTTTTTTTCCGTCGTTGCCTGCCGTTATCTCTTCGCCACCGCCCAGAAGGAGATCAGCGAAATCCAGGAGGTGTACCTGCCAACCATGATTTGACTATAGCTGCAATGAAAGGGAAACGCGCACAGTGGTGACATCGCATTTCCGGCTCCCTGCCGCTGCGACACAGAAAACTGCCGAAGCTGTCATGGCAGACAGCACCTGCGTCACCTGGAAGGCCAGTGTGCTGTGTCCCGAACCATTCTCGGAGAAATGGCTGGCAGTAACCTCGGGAGGACTGACAACTCAGTACTATCAAGATCAACCTACAATTTGCTTGAGACATAATCCACTTATCGTTTGTCATGAAATAAGTGGTAATATTTAGTATACATGTTTATTAATTCATTTCGTTATTGTTTAAAAAGATCTAACCCTGAGTGTCTTCCGGCATTTCCTCTCTGAGAATGGTTTCTAAAACAACGTATTTCATATGTTTAAGAGAAATCGACCAAATCGAAACTTCGACTTCCAATTGCCTTGTCAAGTCAAAGGATTCATGTACGTAATTTATGACTAGGTAGAATATAGTGGCTCACGGTTCCAGGTTGATGATCCTATGGAGAAGAAATGGGAAGAAAAAATATTTTACGCTTGATTATTACAACAGAAATGTGAAGAGTTATGCGAGAATAATATAGGCTTAGGCTTCGTTCATGGTAACGCGGAGCTTAGCGCGACGCATAGTGTGGAGTAGAGATGAGTAGTTCTGAATCGAAATAGTTCCATTAACTATGTCCTATACTGGAACGATTGGACGACCAATCCGAAGTGTCAACCGAAACAGGTTTGACCGTTCCACATATTTGACAGCGAATGGAACCAATTTTGGATCGAACCTCCCGAACCTCCCGAACCTAACCAACCCGAGCTAACGCTAAGTTTTATACCGAGTACACGAATTTTTGTGCGCGTAAACGGCTGCATGGACGCCGTACGCCAGCTCTTTCTATACTGTTACAATGAACAATGTGACTTTTCCACAACGGCTTAAAATTGATAGTTAGTTTAATCAGTTTTCCGTTTTGGCTCTTCACCGAAATAATCGAGCAACTGTGACACTGGAACATGAACTGAAAGGCACATGTGACCTAGTGGAACTAAATAGTTCTGCGAACATGTTTCCTGAACATAGTTCGTTAAGAAAAGGAACCATTCCATATTTATTCTTTATTGTACACAAGTATTCTTATTTAAAAATCAACAGAATCTTTTATTTACAAAGGCGGGCTTAACTCAGAATTAAATTTTCTACCAGCACAACCTTTGAGTTAAAGAGAGGGTATGTCATAAAAGCAACGCCCGTCACGTGTACGTAGTATCAAATTATGCAAGTTATTATTGGGCGTGTTCATAACAGCTATATATTGATAACGCGTTATAACGATACGTGATTTAAAAATCACCTATTACTTTCTACGTTATAATATATTAGTTTGATATTTATTACTTCGTCGAGCGCCGCGGTTTTGTTAATGTTGCGGCCCACAACAGAGAAATAGTTCCACATTTGTTCTCTTTGAGACATTTTGATTTAATATAAGTCTGATTTACGTAAATAACAACCTAAACATGTAAATTTTTATGAACACTAAACTAAAATACTTATTTTTAAAGTTTCACAATACAAACTTAATAACTTCAAAGTTCATAATGAAATAATATCAACATTTCAAAACTATCACCCAATCGCTCGCAATCTCCCGTAAAATACAACTTATGACGTCAAGCGAGTCATCCGCACTGATTTTGTTCAAATATAATCGTAGATCAAAACAACTGTCGAATAAAAACAATTATATTAGGTCCTTCTATTATTTATTAGTTTTGATTTAATATTGATAAGAATCTAGCTCTTATAACTGTGATGTGAAAGCATAATTTTGCATGTGGCATAAAATAACGTTTAAGATATATATCTCTCGTTTCATTTTTATAGGAATCATTCTTCTGACTATGTACTGAAAGCACAATTTTGCATGTCGCACCTTATGAAATATGTGACGTCGGTGAAGCTGTGGTCGTTTAGTAATAAAAATAATAGGACAACATAAATAACCGTTACCTGGTTTAATAAATAGGTTTAATAAATAATAATAACTGGTTTAATCATAAATGATATGATTATTTTAAAATCATCGATTATAACAGATTCAGCTAACTAATATATCGAACACTCCTAGTTATTATCCATGTTAAATCCACTCCACGATAATGTTTTGCGCACAACTAGTGCGGAGGAGAGATGAGCGTGTTCTGGTGTGTATTCTCCCGTTTACACAGAGATGGCGCTAAACACGCACAGCAGAGCCCGCTGTAGAAAAACTCTAGTTATTTGTGCACTTTGTGACAGAACGCGCAGCGGGATCCGGAGACCAACGACCGACGGGTGACGCGATGCCATCCAGTCTTGGTCAAACATCACATGGCCAAGGTGAGGTCACAATGGAATACGACGCATAAACCAACCAAACAAATATCGATGCGTTGTATCATCGCCGCGTCGCTGTATTCTCCCGCCCTTACTGCGCCGTGTAGGGACGTACATATGAAAAATGTATATCGTATCGATATTTAATTACAGTATCGATACATACCAAGAATAGTATATCGATGTTTTTTCCCATAGCGATAAGGCAATAATATCTGAATGTATTCCCAAAATATAATAAATGCAACGCATTAAAATGGATACTAAGTAGCGTTAAAAAATATATTGAACTTGATACCTATTCTGAAACTCGAAAAGAATATCGAGAATCATATGAAAAATATCGATATATTTTAATCAAGCCTAGCGCTGAGTGCACTTACGCTTAATAAGGCGCACCCTCTACCGCTCGCTCTGCCACATAATGTGTGTATCGCGTAAGGTTGAGCCTCACGTCTAGATGAAAATAGGTTTTTGCTCTGCTTTGGGACAGCTGTTACAAGATGATAGTAATCATTAATAGGTCATTCGTACATAACGCTTACACGAGACTATCCTTTCGAAGCATTCTTATAAGTAAATATTAATCTTTTATTATTTATTATGATCAATGAAGATAAGAAACTCAGCGTCTAATGTTATAAATGTAACCCCGAACGGTATTAGCGGGTCATCTTAAGTTTGTAGGATAATTTTAAGGGGCCGATTGGTGACAACACTTTTCAAACGCTTATGTGTATATTTTAATTGCTGGCTGCCGATAATCTTTCGTTCTTCCTCACTTGGGTTTAATTTACAGTCTTCATAAATATAACCACGTGTCAGAATTTCGGACCAGATTTAAGTGGTTACCTGTTCGGTGGCGCCGTGATTGTCATATACTTTCTCTTCCCTACGCCATTGTCCATAATCCAAATTCTCGTGTCTATCTTTGTGAGCGCTTTGAGTTTCTTATTCTCAAAGGAAAACCCTGTCGCGCGGCTTCTTCTCTTCTAATACGTATACCACACTTATTTATTTGTTTATTTTATTAACATCCGCATACTTTACAATTCAAACAAAAAAGAATTCCTTTTCTATATATTTTTTTACCTCAAATTATTTGTGAATAGTTACTTTACTCATACCCCCCAATGAGCACACAACACACCATATCGGCCGTTGTGGTGATCTTTGAGGGAGGCCTGTGTCCAGCAGTGGATTTCATTCGGCCGAAATGATGACTTTACTCATTGATAAGTCTTTATTCTATTAAAAACTAAAATGTTTTCAAGAATTACAATTTTTATTTAAATTTTAACAGTACAATTTTCTTATCGCTTAACTTTAACCTACAGTGGTAAAAAAAAATCCGTAAGATTTTGCTGAACATATATAGTGTTTATTTGGTAGGTATTGACCCAAGCTCTCACCCCCGTGCGTCGTGCTATTTACTGGACATCCTGTATACGTATATGTGCGTACCGGCAGCATCGGCCCCTGTCCCTTGCTCGCGCCGGCCCGTGTCGACCCTGTAGATTTAAACGTCCCATAATTACCAATCCAGCTGTCCCCATCAATAGCTTGTTATCCCCAACAGCGTCCTGAGCCGAGGTCCGTGTCCCATAGGAGACACCCTTAGCGCAAGTTGCTAATTATATCATAATATTAATTTTAAGCATGGCTGGAGGTAACTTTTCGATTCGCCAGAAAAAAGCACAACCATATGTGCTCGTTAGGCTTGGAGACGAAGCAACAAGTGAGGGTTGTAGGGTAGTCGATCTTGCTGTTTAAACTAAGATAATAATGGACCATTAAAACACATTTTGCGTCCTTAACTCACACGTGTTTAAGCACACTATTCTATAGTAATGTCTTAGGTTTTCGCGATTATTACTCATAATAAAACACTTTTAAACGGATTATATCATAACTAATTTTTTATTAATATTGTATGGTAGATAAAATAACTTTTTAAAATCTGTAACGACGACTGTCACCTCAGTCATCCTGCGACCACGAACCCTGCAGTGTTCGAAACGTCAGGAAAAACAAAAACCTATAATATACGCGATAGAATCCGTTTAAAAGTGTTTTATTACCCACTATTCCAAATACAAACAGAAACGGATACAAAAAAGGATAGTAGCCAAAGAGATTTTTTATAAAGAGAACGTGAGAATTTCCGTTGAACACGATCGACCATTGTCCGGACTACACTTCTAACGTAGAGCACAAATAATCTTATTATACTCTAATCTACTACGCCATGCGCTATTTCCAGCCGTTATTTATGATAGTTCTTTTACCACACCTACCATGGCCACACCTTTTTTTTATTTTATTTTTTATTGGTGCGCAGTGGAAATTCTTCATGAACTTCCTTCGCCCCGGGGAAGGACGAAGGGGTATGCCGGACTCCTACCGGCTAAAACCACTGGAGCGGTCATCTTTGGCACGTAAGGGAGGCTCCAGGTCTTCGTATGATCACACTAGAGCCGCCCACTGGTGCCACGCCTATTGGCACATCTCGGAGAGGGTGACTGCAAAGCGGTGGGCGGCTCCAGTGTGATCTTACGAGGACCTGGAGCCCCCTTCGGCGCCGAAGATGACCGCTCCAGTGGTTTTAGGAGTCCGGCATACCCCTTCGCCCTTCCCCGGGGTGAAGGAAGTTTCATGCAGAATTTCCACTGGACACCAATTAAAAAAAAAATGCTGTGCTCTGAACACTTTTAAGTATATAGGATAGAACATAAAATATTTAAATATTGCCAAGCATGGCGATTATGGCAAAACCTGTGGTTGTGGTGATGTTTGCGGGATAAACATGGTCTGATTTTGGTCGGTATATCTATCAACTTTTAAAATGTAAAAAAATAGTTAAAGTTACATAACTACAATAGTTGGACATATAGTATCACGATTTTATTTGTAGATATTGATATGTTCTTTAATATTGTAGGACATTTTTTTGTTCTATCATCAATAGTTTCTGCAGCTCATGCGAAGAAAGACATTTTATGGGTAATTTTTTACACCTTGGGTACAATTTTTCAAGTAATAAATATAGCCTTTATTACTCAAAAATAATATAGCATTCTAATGATGAAAATATTTTTGAAATCGGACCAGTAGTTTTTGAGCTGATTCGTTACAAACATACAAAAATACAAATCTTTCCTCTTTAATATATTAGTGTAGATGGATGAAATAAAAACAATATATTTCCGTAAGCTATTACAATTCAATTTACAGACAAATTAAATCTATAGTCAAGTAAATATTAGGTGGTTCTGTACCATGTACAAATCTTCAACTCTCTTCTTCTTTCGTGTGGTTAGTGGCCAGCCTTCTGCCAGAGTTGTTCAAGCCGCCCAAAGGCCTCCGACTTGGCTTAACGACTGCTGTCTAATGACAACAACCGGGACCGACGATTTAACGTGCCCTACGAGGCGCGGAGACGCTCAGTTCAAATACCACTATCTGGTCATCCATCTATTTACTGACCGTGTCAAGCGTTGCTTAACCTCGCCGATCGTTTACCGATCATTGAGTGCAACTTGAGCGTCGAGAGACGGATTACATAGTATGACATAAGGTTTTTATTGAGTTTCATTAAACTCTTACTGTAATTTTATACTACGTAGTACTTGTCGTGTAATCATCACTCAGTTTTGCTGGTAGAAAACTCAACTCTGAGTTAAGCTCGCCTTTGAGTTTATATTGACTGTTGAAATTAGGATAATTATGTACAATTAGCTGGGACCCGCGGTTTCACCCTCGTTTAATTTAAAAGAAATTTAGAGTACTTCGACACAGACATAGAATATATATATTGGATTTCAAGGGATTAATTTTTTTGCGCGGAACCCTATTTATTTTCTAAAATAATAGTAGCCTAAGTTATTCCTCATAACATTAGCTATCTGCCAGTGAAAGTCCCGTCAAAATCAGTGCAGCCGTTTCGGAGATTACCCGGAACAAACAGACAGACAGACAAAAATTTTAAAAACTGTTTTTTTTTTCTTATATGTTCCGTATATATTTTCATATGCATTTAGTAAAAATCTGTTTTGTTGCCATTACAAACAGACACTTCAATTTTATTTATTTGTATAGATAGGCACTAATGCGCTCTAAAGAAAATTTAACAGTTAATGCAGAAAATTATTAAGCTTTTTAGAATTTCAAAAAGACTAACACGAGAAACTGATACCATTTCAATTTATTAATTTTCTTTGAAACAATGCGGGCCCTAGTAGGTAACGTATCGATCTGAGCTAGTTCGTAATCATCATTGCAACTGACTGCTACAATGATCTATTATTGCTATAGTCACATATTCATCAAGAGCAATTGAGCTTGCGCGAGGACACGTTAAAATGTCATACACCTCAAGATTTTCCATAAAGTATTTGCTTTATATTTTTTAACTAGCTGGGACCCGCCGTTTCACCCGCTGTTTAATTTAGAAGAAATTGGATTATGTATAAATGATTTAGAGTACTTCAGTATAGACACTTGACATAGAGTATATATACTGGATTTCATGGGATTTCAGTTTTTTGCGCGGAAAATTAATTTTAAACAGGAAAAAAAAGTAGCCTAAGTTATTCCTTATAATATCAGCTATCTGCCAGTGAAAGTCCCGTCTAAATCTGTCCAGCCGTTTCGGAGATTAGCGGTAACAAACAGATACACAGGCAAAAAAAAATTGATAATTTGTTGTGGGTACCGTATATAGTTTCATATGCATTGAGTAAAAAGTTGTTATTTTGACATTACAAACAGACACTTCAATTTTATTTATTTGCATAGATTCCAATAAACTGCGGAGATTCGGAGAACTAGAACACGAATTGCGCATGCGCATTGATTGACAATTTCATCATCACCACATTGTCAAGGACATCCACCTGTGAACAAAGGCCTCCGCCATGGAATTCCATAACGAACAGTTATACTGGGGCCAGTTGTTCGTTTATGTACCCATTGGGGAGAATTTGCCAGTACTCACCACGCTTGGTGGGTTGCTAGTGTGATCATACACGGACTTGGAGCAAACCTTAGGTGCCGAAAATGACAGCACCAGTGGTTTTAGCCGGTAGGAGCCCGCCATGCTCTTTCGTCCTTCCCGGGGCGGAGGAAGTTCATGTATAGTTTCCACTCGGCCCAATAAAAAAGGTTACTAGAACAGTAACCTTTTTTATTGGGCCCAGAGGACAAGAGGGTAACTGCTACCCATCCTTCTGGTTATGTATTTTCATCGCCTTTTACGACATCCACGGGTTCTCCCGGTCTGAAGCAGTGCAAGGCTACACGTGACCACGTGCGTGCGCCATGTGCCCTGGGATCGCTTGGTATGAACACGTAAATTCCCCAAATAACGCGCCTGCGACCTCCGAGGCCCCCCGCCGTATAATTACGGTAGAATGCTGGGGCCGGGGCGGTTGTGCCCGGTGCACTTTCCTCCTTCTTCGAGCAGCATCGGCCCTCTCCCGATCCCGCTTTGCGGTCTCCTTCTAGAGCATTACACTCTCACGGAAAGAAAACGCCGCTCTCCAACGTTCATGCATCTAATCCGGATCAGACTCCTCGAGCGTGTGCTGTGTAATATCTTGGTCGCTTCAACCGGTGGCACCGTGACCTCACATCCTCTCCTGTGCAGGGGTGCAATTCTCTCAACTCAAACATCCATACATCCTTGAAAACAGAATTGAAATAACGGTGATAACCCAATTTGGTATTCGCTAATACTGTTCCTCACGACTCAACGTGTCCTTGAATGGCTTCAATTATGTCGTAGCGAATACCAAATTGGTCTTTCACCGCTATTTCAATTCTGTATTCATGGATGTATGGATATTTAGCTTAGGGAATTGCACCCCAGGTACGCACCGAAACAATCGTGACCGGTGATCACCTGAGTCAAGTGGTAGTTGACACGCTCGCTCCTCTTAAGCCAGGCTCCGAAGAGCGGAATGACGATTCGCCTGAAATGTAATGAACTTGTACAGAAAACTCTAGGAATAGGTAATGTAATTTTCTAACTAACATCTGAAATATTTATGAACGCATTGCATTACACTTAATAAGAAATCTGCCGTGTTATTGCCGCATACCACTTTAGTTACGTATAATTCGAACTCAATTTGTACTACCCTTGCATACCACGTCTACGAATGAAGGATCTATACAGATTGTAAGAAAACACAATCAAAAAATTCCACGGGTTACGCGCCCAAAAGCTAAGTCCTGACAATTCCACACACAGTACACCCAGATCCGGAGCAACTACCTGCAGATCATACAAATATTTGTTTCGTGCGGAAATCGGACCCACGACCCGGGGCGCAGCAGCCGACTGTATCGGCCAAGGCACCAACCGTGCCGTCAATATAAAATATTAAAAACTCTAAAAGGAAATAAATAGACTTTGTTTGGAACCAAGTCGTCGTTTCGGCTGAAAAATGTCCACTGGTGGACAAATGCATCCCTCAAAGATTTCCACAAGGAACGGCATCGGTTTGTGTTGCGTGCTCATTGGGGGGTATCGCCATAATCGCCACGCTTGGCAGACGAATTGGCAGATAAACTAGAGGCATGTGCAGCAGCGTCCCTTCTATGGTACAACAGACATTCTGCCGATTATGGAATTTTAATTTTAAATGTCTAAAGTATGGGATACTAGGATTTCTCCTGTTTCGTGGGCCCAGTTTACAGATATAAATCTCACATGCACAAACACACAGACCGGAAACAATTGTCTGTAAATCATAAAAATATTTGTAGCGTGCGGGGTTGAAGCTAATCTCTTAGCTACTGCTCCGTATTGATATATTTCTGTGGCATAACCTCTAAGTCGACGTGTGGTGCCGGCTAAGAATACCACCACCCCATCTCATCCCGTGGGTGTCATAAAAGGTGACTATGAGATTAGCCGGAGGACGGGCAGCAGCGTCCTTCGAGTATATTTATAACTCAACTGCGATCGCCAACCCAATCCGATCCCGATCTGCCAAGCGTGGCGATTATGACAATATCCCCCAATGAGCACACAACACAAACCCATACCGGTCGTTGTGGGCAATCTTGTGGAGAGGTTTCTGTCCAGCAGTGGACGTTTTTAAGGCTGAAATGATGAACCCTAAGTCTACTCATCATAGTGATAATTAGGAGGCCGATGCTCAGCAGTGGACGTTTATGGATTGATGTGTTTGTGTTAGTCTGCGCGCGCAGTTTTTTCTTTTTTTTTAAGCACAACCGACAAAATTGTCGCTCCGGACTAATGTGTATTAATGCCTTCATTCTCTATCTTCCAATCATGCTTAAATCTATGCAGTGACGTTTAGTTTCTCGTGTAAAATAGTATAACTCTCCCCGGGGTATCAAAATTGCAACACGAAGATGACATCGAGAGGACAGCACCATTCTGCCTCAAATGATAACTTACTGTTGCTACAACCGTTTACAACGTTTAATTAAGGGATATTCCCAGTACCAGTGACAATATTCTCCACGATCCTTCATTTTATTAAGACACCTTACGAAGGTAAAAAGCTCAAATTATTGCAGCTTCCCCTGATGTTTTGATTTGATCAAATAGACTTGCCAGCAAGCATTTTTTATTTTATTTCAGCTATATATTCTGACTAGAATTTACCGATGACACACATTCGACAATAAGCCTACGAAAAATATTTATATATACGCAAGACTAATTAAAATTAAGTAAAATGTTTTGATAGTTAGACAACTTTTGATTTAACACAAGCTATAATATATTAATTGGAACCCGAATGTTTCATCGATTTTTGGTGTAACATCTGGAAGCCTCATGGAGCTGTGGCCGCAGGCGCAACTGATGAATGTCGGGTTCCTTTCCCAGACCGCCATGTTCTTCAGGAAACACAGACTAGCAGTACTCCATACGTACATCTACATAGTTGATAGATTAGGATGCAAGCTCTCATACAGGTACGTACTTCGTACTCCATCGACTCAAGAAAATTTACACTGTCTAAATAGATTTGCAGTATTGAAAAAACATACGTTTTTATATCGTCTGTAACAGTAAACTGTATTTGTTTTGTTATGTGCAATTGTGCAAAGGAATTCGCATAAATCCTAGAGATCTAAAACTTCAGTAGCAAATCGAACTTTCTTTGTTCATTACAAAGTCAATGAGAATGCGATTTAAAATTTTCATGGCGCTGCTCAATTGCGCTCCCGCAAGCGGCTATATAAGTTTGTGTTCACTAATATCAGTTTTCATTCACCGATCATTTCGACCGATGGACTCGTGTGAATAGGCGTTTACCCCGGCTCATGGAACTAGGAGCTTAGTGATTCGAAATTAGAACAGATTTTTATTTTTTAAATTATTTCTGTGATCGTGGCTTTACTTATATTTTTAAATATTATTCCTTAAAAGTGATTTTGGACGTATACTTGTGGCGGTAGTTTTGACAGGTATTTATTTTATTATTAATATTTTTTGTGGATGTTTAAATATGGTGCAATATTTGTAATATTGTGTTAGTTACAGGAATAGTGTATTTTATTCATATGATTTTTTCGGTTATGTACACGCACTAACATTTAGAAAAAACATTTTCTTATGCAACATTTCATAAGTATGCATGAGAAAATTCTATTTTTAAATGATTCATTAAAAAATATATTTTATTTCATATCAACGAATGGATGTATCTGTCATTTCCATAATATTAATTTTATTTTATTTTATTTTCGATCGCTACCTTCGAAAAAAAATAAAATGGCTTCGACTGTGAAGTGCATTACGTGCAATATTGTAATAGACGAATTGTTAGCATATGTGCAAAACAAAATATCGATCATCGACGAAGACAGTTTGACAAGAATATGTGTGTCGGCGTTCAAAAGTGACGAAATAAAACGATCAAAATCCTTACTATTTGATTCACTACCAACGGACAAGCGCAAAATTTTGCGTAAAAGACAAGGGAAACAAGATCGGGACGTTGAAGATATAATATCTCTGTTCAAAGGAACGGACCCAGAAGTGATGCCAGTCTTTGTGGCACGTGAGTTGGAAAAACTGCCACCGGTTACCTTCGACCATCTAGACGTCACGAAACTCTTGAAGGATATTGTGATTCTGCAAACAGAGTTGCAGGATATAAAAATGAAGTATGTTACATTGGATCAGTTGGAAGAATTTAAACTGGCTAGGGGAAATATTATGACTACGTCAGACCAATCGACTCCGAATCAATATCGAAACATGAGGATAAATACGAAGCGTGGTGCTTATCTCGACAATGACCCTGTAGGACTTTCGCATTTAGACTTAACAATTACGGATCATAATAAAAATAGTGTTTCGATTTCGTCATCTCCTATAGAATCCAGTGAGCCGTCTTTGCGAAATCACCCACAAGTTGTAGAAAAACTGAGCTCTAATACAGACGAGGTTACGGGGCAAGCGACAGGGGCGAGAAAGCCAGGGCCCGCTAGTCGAAATACCAACTGGTACGACGCAACTTCTACCGATCAGCTGTCCCTTTTACCTGCAACTAACACGACCGTCGCTGATAAGAGTGTAATAAACAGCTATGACAATGCAAGGACAACTTTTGCGGACATGGCGAAAACTAATGTAGATGGAGAATGGAAATTGGTACAGCATCGAAAATCTAGAGTGAAATACCGTTATCTAGGCAAAATGGGTATTTCAAATGATATGAACAGCAAATTCAAAGTCGCAGACAGGCAGGTGCCAATTTTTATTACCAAAGTGCACAAAGAAACAACAGAGAATGATATAACGGAGTACATATACAGAAAGACAAACGAAGTTATTAACATAGAGAAACTTTCGTTTCAAAAAGATAAATATCACAACGCATACAAGTTCTTTATCTCAGAACAAAAGTTACCAACGTTTTTAGATGACAAACTTTGGCCCCAGGGCGTCATATTTAGACGGTTTATAAACTTTAAGCAAAATAATGCGAACGGTGGCGGCAACATCGTAAGCGGCCCTGCCACATAACATAATGCTACAAAGTCAGATATACAGATTAGTTAGCTTCAACTGTAAAAACGTGAAACGCTCAATTGAAAGCATTAGACATCTATGCCGATCATCGGATATAATTGCGTTACAAGAAACTTGGTTAATGCCGGATGATATACAGTTTCTAAGCGGAATTGATGAGAAGTTCGGATGCACAGGTACATCAGCAGTGGACACTACGGCTGGCATACTTCACGGCCGGCCTTATGGAGGAGTTGCACTACTGTGGAAAATAGAGGCTTTTCAAAATGTATCAGTCTTGCAATGCGATAACCCGCGAGTGTGTGCAATAAAAATAAATATGGGCCAAAAGTCGTTTTTGGTGGTTAGTGTTTACATGCCTACGGATAAATTGATAAACTTAACGGAATTTACGGATTGTCTCGGCTTGATAAGTGCTATTATTACTAATGAAGATGTCGAATCAGTATACATACTGGGTGATTTTAACGCCCATCCGAAAGAATTATTTTACAACGAGCTGACTTGTTTTTGTAGTGAATTAGAGTGGGAATGTGCGGACATTGAGATGTTAGGCCTTTGTTCTGACACGTATAGCTTTATTAGTGAGGCGAATGGATCTAGACGTTGGCTAGACCACTGTGTGACCACCAAATCCGCTTTACAGTCCATTGTAAATGTATATATAAAGTATGACATCTTGTGGTCTGATCATTATCCTTTAATCGTAGAATGTAATTTTGATATTATAAAACCTAAAATGTTGTGTAATATGGGATCTATAGCTGTTAATAAAGTATTGTGGGGTGAAAGAAAACCCCATCAAATTGCCTTGTATAGTAAGATTTGTCACGAGAGATTAAGACTTATAGATTTTCCTAGTGAGTTTCGCTACTGTTCTGACTTAGTGTGTAAAAACTTAGATCATAGAGAATATATTGATAAATTATATAATGACATAATTTATGTGTTAAGTAAATCCGCCACTGATAGTTATACATTAAAACGACGTAATAAGAAGAGACCTGTGGTTGGATGGAACAGATATGTTAGTGAAGCTCACAAGGTGGCTAGGTGTAAATTTCAGCTGTGGGTATGGTGTGGAAAACCTAAGTTGGGACATGTTTTTGAGGAAATGCAAAAGAGTCGAAGTATCTTTAAATCTCGTTTAAAATGGTGTCAGAACCACAGTGAACAACTAAAAATTGACATTTTAGCATCGCACCATTCCAAGCATGATTTCCGGCATTTTTGGAAGTCCACCAATAAGTTTAATGGCAAACCTAGCATTCCAGTTAGCATTAATGGTATCAACAATTGCAGTGGTATAGCTGATATGTTTAAGGATCAGTTTAGTGTAAAATCACCTTTGGGACCATCACAGTCGATAAGCGATGATAGGCCACATGGTCAGGCGATTGGATCTAGATTTACAGTTAAAGAAATCAAGAAAGCCATTCATTCTATGTCACGAGGAAAGTCTCCTGGCCACGATGGCCTCAGCATTGAACATTTGAAACACGCAGGCCTTCATCTGCCCAGAGTGCTCACGATGTTCTATAACCTATGTATAGGGCATTCGTACTTACCAGCTGCACTGATGAAAACTGTGGTGGTGCCAGTTGTGAAAAATAAGACTGGTGATATATGTGATAAAACAAACTACAGGCCTATTTCACTGGCCACCGCCGTAGCGAAGGTGCTTGATAGTTTGCTTAATAATCAACTAGAAAAATACTTTTGCACACATGATAACCAGTTCGGTTTCAAACCGGGACTCTCCACAGAAACTGCTATCTTGTGTTTAAAGCAAACTATCAAGTACTACACTGAACGACGAACGCCCATTTATGCATGCTTTCTTGACCTATCTAGGGCATTTGACCTAGTTAGCTATGACGTCCTATGGCAAAAACTTAAAGATATCGCTTTGCCAACAGAAATTAGTAGTATTTTTAAATTTTGGTATCACAACCAGGTGAATGTCGTGCGTTGGTCGAGTGCATACTCGGAGCCGTACAGGCTGGAATGTGGGGTGAGGCAGGGAGGGCTTACCTCGCCCAAGCTCTTTAACTTGTACGTCAACGCACTGATAGAGGAGCTCAGCAGCACCCATGTCGGCTGCCATATTGACGGTATCTGCCTCAACAATATCAGCTATGCTGATGATATGGTGCTGCTGAGTGCATCTGTTTGTGGTCTTTTGAGGCTGTTGGGCATCTGTGAAAAGTATGCTTACAGCCATGGCTTAATATATAATGTTAAGAAAAGTGAATGCATGGTCTTTCAGGCTAGAGGAAAACTTCCTTCAACTATACCTGCCATTAAATTAAATGGAACACCACTTCAAAGGGTTGAACATTTTAAATATCTTGGACATGTGTTATCCTCCGACCTGAAGGATGATGCAGACATAGAGCGCGAGCGCAGGGCGTTATCTATGAGAGCGAATATGTTGGCCCGCAGGTTCGCTCGTTGCACCACAGAAGTTAAAATGACATTGTTCAGAGCTTATTGTACATCCTTTTACACGAGCAGCTTGTGGGTCTCATACTCGCGCAAACAATACAACGCCCTGCGTGTGCAATATAATAATGCGTTCAGGGTGCTGATGGGGTTGCCCCGATTTTGCAGCGCATCTGGTATGTTCGCTGAATCACGAGTAGATTGTTTTTATACAACTGTGCGGAAACGATGTGTAGCCCTGGTGCGCAGGGTTCGGGCCAGCATCAACAGCATCCTTAGGTTATTCGCTGAGAGGTTTGACTTCCAGTACTTGAACCATTGCTATATGATTCATGCACTGAGTAATAAAAAACTGTAGGTAGGATATATAGCATTTTAATTTTATTGTCTTTTGATTTATTTTTCCATGTATGATCCTTTGTTGATCGAAATAAATAATTTATTATTATTATTATTATTATTATATTCCATATTTTATAAAGCTAGCGTTTGTTTCAAATTTGAATTCTAATTATCATCATTTCGGCCGAACGAAGTCCACCGTTGAACACAGGGTGTGTTTGCTCATTCTCTTCCGACTAATCCCATAGTCGGCTTTTACGACACCCACGGGATGAGATGGGTTGGTGCTATTCGTAGCCGGCCCACACACACACGGCTTTTCTAATTAAGTTAGTCTAAATAATATTTGGAAACTAACAAAATTTGGACAAATAAATATTAAATAATATTTATGTGGTTGTTTAGAGTAAGAATTACAAGCTCACGCAGACGGCCAAATAGCCAGCGGACGAAACATACTTTCTAGCAGAGCAACCCCTGAATAGTCACTTTCAACAACCAATATATTGACCAAATCCGTGGGTACCATTACCAATTCAACGACATTGAATTGGTTCAAGGGTTAACAAGGACCATTGGCAAGCATGTGCAGGCCATACAAATGAGTGATAAAGTATGAATCATTAAACAACCACATAATTATATAATTGTTAAGCTATTATAATTCCACGCACATGATATTTTTTATCTTACATACGTGACTTTAACGCTAATCTTAAAGCATTCCATATTAATAAAGTCATAAAATATTGAAAAAACATTAAATTCGACCTGATTTAAAGTTATTAGTCTTATTAAATGTTTGAATACCCAAGTGATTGACTCATAACTTCCTATAGGTGTCGACATGGAACTATAATTTCTCTTAGTAAAGCCTTATAGTACAATTTCACGCGTGATTCGACAAAATTACAGAAGATATTGCTCTCGTCAAGCGCTTGGCTATCACAATAATAGCCTTTATATCAGCCAGAGAACGTCCACTGCTGAACAAAGGCTTCTGGATTTGACGTCATTTTGGGGGCAATTTGCCAGTACTTACCTCGCTTGGCAGGCGGGATGGTGAGCGCAGTATAGCAGAAGAGACGCTGCTGCTTCTTTTTCCCTGTGTTTAACCCCTTATTTGCCGTTTACAACATTCAGAATCCAGAATCTCCGGGAAAAAAATGGAGCGGTATATTCCAGACACCACGCGGAATTTATTTATTTATTACTTTATTATAATTATTTAATGTAACTGTCTTTCGTAATTTTTGTAGTTAACAAGTTAAAATGTATGTCTCATTAAATTTTAATGAGGTAGGTGATGCCACTTCAAAATAATTAAGGTTATACCCAATATTAGACATTTAACACGATTCATCACACATACGCCGCATTAGAAAAATATCTGTAACAACCGCCAAAACGCAAAATAGATTAAGACTCCTTTACCTATACATAATACCTACTATCGGGCAATATCTGCATTTGCCTGCTCGTTCAGATTATGGAGCCACGAACGTTCTAGTATTTCAGGCCGAAATTGGTAAGGATTTGCAGATGTAAAGGAAAACTTCCGAAATAATAATTCTAATAGTAGATAACTTGTTATCTATGCAATTCTAATATTATTGAAAATACTTTTTGGTTTAGCGAAATCTAAATACTTAAATAAAATATTCTTCTTCTTCTTCTCTTAGATTATGGCTTCTGTAGAGTATCTTCCGCAATTTCGTTAATTTGAAGTATAAGGCAACGTTGTACGGTGTTTAGATTAATTAATCTTTTAATATTCAATAAAATATTTCACAAAAATGAAAAATTCTAAAAAATATGTTGCAACGTCGTACGGTTCAAACAGTTTTTTCAACAAAATATTTATATTTGGTAGGTAACTTTTGATTAGGTGATGTCAATGTCAATTTATTGTCACTCGTAATAACCTCGCCCTTTCAGCGAGTCAGCGCTTTCTATCCCTTTGGCGCAAAATGCATCTGTTTGAACCAAAAAATATCGTCTATAGATCAAACGCTGAACGCGCTAAATATCATATTCGTCCAAAGGTGGCGCCGGGAATCAGACCGAAAATGAAATAATACCACTTTTATAATTTTTTATGAGATTGTGAAGTGTCTATGCCGTGTGGTGCCGGCCATGCCGTGTGGTGCCGGCTCAGAATGCCACCGCCCCATCTCCTCCCATGGGTGTTGTAAAAGTCGACTAAGGGATTAGCCGGAGGATGGGCAGCAGCGTCCTAATAATTTAATATCTGTTATTACAATCCAACAGACACTTCATCATTCATCATCATTTCGGCCGAATGAAGTCCACTGCTGGTCTCAGGCCTCCTCCAAAGATGTCCACAACGACCGATATGGATGTGTTGTGGGCTCATTGGGGGGTTTTGCCATAATCGCCACGCTTGGCAGACGGGTTGGCGATCGCAGTTGGAGTTGTTAATGTACTCGAAGGACGCTGCTGCCCATCCTCTGGCTAATCCCTTAGTCCCCTTTTACGACACCCATGGGAGGAGATGGGGTGGTGGCATTCTGAGCCGGCACCATTTGCTATTAGATAATTAATAAAACAATACAGATTGTGACAGTGTGCTGTGTGTGCTCGTTGTCCTGTCTTGGGCGAACTGGTTGCGAGGTGCTACAATTGGGGGAGTTTTGGTTCTTACTTTTGGCGCGCTTGTATCATATCTACTTCTTTGAATATATAATATCATTGGTTAAAACGCATCATTGCAACCTGTAGATTTACATCCTAAAATATTTTCCATTAATAAAGTAAGACCTTATATACATATCCGCCTATAAACATCCTCTTCTAATCATGGCCCTTCGATTGATCACTATAATGAGCTGTCATAGCCTTTACCTGTTTTGCCTTAATCACACTTGGTAGGCGAATTTGTGATTGCAGTGTCTTGATACACACGAGAGGATTCGCTACCCATCCATACATTCTTCGTATCAACCCTTAGTCTAACGACACCCATGGGTGATCGCTTCTTTGCCAGGAACCACACGGGATTCATATATTACCTGAGCTGAGTCTTACTTTAGTTTTTAGGGTTCCAAACATCTGGAGGCAAAACGACGGGTCAGATTTAAAAAATAAAATTGGTGGAAAACATATTATTATTGTGGAAATTATATAACTCTCTCTACGCGAGTTCAACGCGCACTGATCCGGCTTTTTTTATAGTAATATCTTAGGTTTTCGCGATTATTACTCATTATAATAAAACTTTTAAACTGAATCCATCGTGTATATTATAGATTTTTTTTCTTGACGTTTCGAACACTTTGCAGGGTTCGTGGTCGCAGGATGACTAAGGTGACAGGCGTCGTTACAGATTTTAAAAAGTTATTTTATCTACCGTACAGTTGTAGTCGAAAATTGTTTAGATGCACGCAGTAATTACTCACTGTGAGTAATTACTGTGTCTTGGTGTTTTTAGTGTGGTATGAAGTTTGGAACATTATTATTTTAACAACAGGATCCCAAACTGGTAGTCAAGTCAACATCTTCTCTATTAAAATTAAATTACTTTTAAAATCTGTAACGACGCCTGTCTCCTTAGTCATCCTGCGAGCACGAACCCTGCAAAGTGTCCGTCAGACGTCAAGAACAGTCAGAAACGTCAGGAACAACAAAAACCTATAATATACGCGATGTAATCTGTTTAAAAGGGATTATTTATAATAGTTTTTTTTTATTATCATCATCATATCAGCCATTTATATGTCCACTGCTGAACATCGGCCTCCCTCATAGACCTTCACAACTGTGTCGTCATTTTGGGGGCATTTGCCAATACTCACCACGCTTGGTAAGCGGGTTGGTGACCGCAGTATGGTTACTGTTCCACAGGAGGGACGCTGCTGCCCATCCCTCTGGCTTAGCGTCCCTTAGTCGCCTTTTACGACATACACGGGAGGAGATGGAGTGGTGCTATATTATTAATCCGGTCACCACACGGACATTTATTTTCATAAACAACTGTAGAAGACATTGTTTTTGGTGTCATAATTTAATTATTCGGATCTTTTCATATCTCTAGAATCATGTGTAATGACGCGTGACGTATGCGGTCACTATAATCACTAAGAGGTGATTAATAATGACATATCAGCAAACTTATCCTGTATTGATATATTTTTTTGGTAAGAAATGTGACATTGTGTTATTCCTGCCACGCACCCACCCATGTTGGTACTATTTGCGCAGGTAGGTAAATTTAATTACCCGGGAAGACAGCGGTGTGCATGTGGTCACGTACCGCTGTGTGCGCAGCACAGCGCATAGTGAGGCCTCGAGGGAATCTTACAATCCCCTCGAGAGATGCCTGGGAGGGTGGCCTCTTTACAGTCACCTTCCCTCCACTAGAGGGGATGACCGCTTTACAGTCATCCCCTCTGAGATGTGCCTAAAGGCGTGGCACCAATGGGTGGCTCTAGATGGAGATCTTTCGAGTTCCTGGAGCCTCCCTTCGGTGCCGACGATGATCACTCCGGTGGTTTTAGCCGGTAGAAGGGCGAAGGAAGTATATGAGGTATTTCCACCGGATCAATAAAGGTAAATTTAATTGGGCACTTCAGTGTCACTTTTCATTTCATTATTCTTATCACTACACTAAGATTGTATCGGTCAGCTGCCCGGCCTTTTTTGTTATACTAAACCGATAATCTAAAAACAGTAAGTACAATCTATTACAGAACTAACTCCATTTAAACTATTTCACTTAACGTTAACCACTTATATTAAACTTGGTTACGGTCACGAGTTAAAATCACCAGTTATCTCTACTTACTCCGATTTTTACTTCCTGTCGCTCCACGTGCAGATTGCTATAAAGAAGCGGTTAATGTGTTAGTGAGGTGAGCTCGCCAGTTATCGCCCGACAAGTCATTATTTGATTAATGATAGGGAAACCCCGATTAATCATATGCTTCATTGATAAATTTGGTCATGTCAAATCTTTTGACTCTGTGAGCCGTTATGCAAACAATAGCGCCATTGTGATCACGTCATCGTGGCTAATATTATGCGTATGACCAATTATTTTATCTATGATATGGTTAATTTTGGACTTCGCAGTGACATACATACTTAATCAGCTTATTTCTGTCCAACTGCTAGGCATGATTAGGCCTAGTGCACCACGCTGGCCTATTTATTTTTATTGATGTCCAGTGTAAATTCTGCATGGAACTTCCTTTGCCCCGGGGAAGGGCGAAGGGGTATGCGCGTCTCCTACCGGCTAAAACCACTGGAGCGGTCATTGTCGGCACAGAAGGGGGGGCTCCAGATCTTACGATCACACTAGAGTCGGTACGACAGTCCTACCTTTTTCACCCGAATGATGACAACCATGTGTGAGCGTGGTTATGTTCCCGGTGAAGAGTAGGAACAGCCGGTGAAATTGTTGGAACCAAAAACATTCCGACTTAAGCCTTAGTTCGGCAACACATCAGTAATCATTAGCTAGCGAGGAGGTTCCTACTTGGGGTGCGGTGTTATACTGATAGGCGAACACCTCACCCTCAGCCAGCAGTAAGTAGAAGGACACCGTTGGGTTTTTTAACCAGTAAGAGTACGGCATGCCCCTGTCCAAGAGGATTTCCCCACGGCAAAAAAAGCAGGTTGCTACTTACCTTTACTTAGAAGACTACCATTAGTTAGAAGTTACTCTTCTGTGTCCTACGAGGCGACAACTGCTCTGGTATGTTTTCTACCTTTCGACATCCTGGCGGAGATGGATGCGTGGGTCTATGATCAGACACGCTCCTTACGCCAGAGTGGTGAAAGCGTGCCTCAAGCTGCAGGTCCCACACGGAGAAGGATAAGACGGCACCGGGGTAACAACCACCCTAGCGCCCAGATCCAACACGCCTGAGCCCACTGCCTACCCTATATGGCAGGGGGGTCACGAGCACACAAATCGGAGAGTCTGCGTGCTCATACCAATCGGCTCCTGGGAAAACGATGGCGCGCAGGTTGCCACGAGCCGCCGTGTGCCCAGAACAACGCACAGCGAGACCTTTACAATCCTCCCCGAGAAGTGCCAGGGGGTGGTCTTTTTACAGTCGCCTTTCATCTACTAGAGGCGGTGACCACTTTTCAGTCATAACCGCCGAGCTGTGCCTAAAGGCGTGGAACCAATGGGTGGTCTAGTGTGATCTTACGAGGACCTGGAGTCCCCCTTCGATGCTAAAGATGACCACTCCAGTGGTTTCAGTCGGTAGGAGGCCGGCATGCCTCTTCGCGCTTCCCCAGGACGGAGGAAGTTCATGAATAATTTCCACTGAACACCAATAAACATGGAAATTACTTGCACTGTCATAAAACGGCGCCATTTCGGATTTCTTGATACTTCTTAAATCCTATGTCATTCCTGAGGTTAAAATGAATCCAATGACACCTCATTGGAGTCGTCAGGCGACTGGAACTGCTGCGGCTCCGAAACTGAGACTGCGGTCTCAATTGCCTGATGCTAATTTTTTTTAAATCTCAATGTCACTGGGACTGCTCACGATATGAGAAAAAAACAATTGTTTATTCCGATCTCTAGTACAGTTAGAATAAAATGTATTTAAAAACCTTAAAAATCGCCCGGCTCTACAGCTATTTAACCTATATTTTTGTGGATGAAGACATGAATTGATTCGCGTTTGTAAGTATCGTGCCTTTTACTAATATTATAAAATCTGTCGCGAATGGTTTTTCCTTTTTTTAGTGACTGTACTGATAAGATAAAAGGATTTTTATTCATTTAAACCACTTACAGGCACTGAGGAATAGTCCAGGCTTGAGTCACACAACAATATGCATCACATGGTTAACAGGTAGTCCCAGTCGACTGATGTAAAAACCTTGGGTGGATGAGACCGGTGTCCCAGTACGAGGGTATTCCCAGTCGATTGATTGCTCCTCAACCAAAATCCATAAAGTCGTTTAGGCGTTAGAGCGTGCCAAAGAAATTAAATACATACATACACTCGAAAAACATAAACCTCCTTCCGGGACAGCCTATAAAAAATATAGAGACTTCAACATTTATTATCTTCCTTCCGACCCTTCGCGACAATACTATTTTTGCATTCATTTATATTCATTGTAATCGCTAGTAAATTTTGTACGGACATTTGTTATGCATCCCACCCCAATTTGGAACTTAAAAGCGGTTGCTAGCCGGAAAACCATAAAAATTCTTTCAAAGGGACGAACGTTATAGCCCTCTTAACGAGTTTTAAGCATGAATCATGTTTCTTTTAAGACCCTTAGGCCTTTTTTTTATACAAATGTGACGCCTCCAATATTATTGTTCTTGTCAATACCTCAGAAACTGCACTACCGATGTCTGTGTAACTTTGTATGGAGATGTTTATGATAGGGTTCTATAAAAAATAGTGAACTTAATTTCAACGGGACAATCAGTAGGTTTTAGGGAGCGCATTAATAAAAAAAAACTTTAATTATTTCGAGCACTAAAATAAAATTCATTTTTCACTATTCTTTTACACCAGCGCGTGTTCTTTATCTTTATGTATTTACCTAATAAAACGACGTTTATTGATTATTTAATGCGATTGCAAAATAGTATGTTTTGTATTTATCCCTTTAGTCAATTGGTCGAACCACTTCGAATAAATTAATATTTCACTAAAATAAAATTATTTTTACACTATATTTTTTCAGGAGCGCGTCTTTTTTATATTTTACTATTTCTCTAATAGTAACTTTATTTATTAATTATTTAATACGATTGCATAATAGTATGTTCTTTTATTGGATTTATCCCTTTAGTCAATTGATCGACTACTTCAAACAGAGTTCAATAAAATAAAATTCTTTTTTCTCTATTCTTTTACAGTAGCTCGTGGTATTTATCAGTATGCATTTACGTAATAAAATGGAGAAAAAATATATTTTATTAGTTCTCAAATAGCGACTTTGTTTATTAGTTCTCAAATAGCGACTTTGTTTATTAATTCTTTAATACGATTGCATAATAGTATGGTTTTTTTTTGTGTATGTTCCCTTTAGTCTATTGATCGAACTCTTCAAATAAAGTTTATTATTTTGGTTCTACCCTATAATAAATGAAAATCATTGTTTTGTGATAAGTACACCCACATATCTCCCGTAAACGTCCACTGCTGAACACGAGCCTCCCAATTATCACTGCAATGAGCGATCATATGGAATTTTGTCATAATCACCACGCTTGGCAGGCGGATTGGTGACCACAGTACACAGCACAACAGTACAGACAGCTACACGCAAGGATGCTACTGCACCAGGGGGGTGTCAGTATTAAGTGTATAGTCTATGTACTGCACATCCTCTTGATCCTTAGTCGACTTTTACGACACGCATGGGTGGAGGGGTGTTCTATTCTTTGCTAAGTCTAATGAATTCACCAACATCTCGTTATAGTTGCATGTGGCATGAGTTTGTAGGTTAATTTATAGTTCACATATTTTCACTACGGAACACATAGAAGCATTTTTAGTGTAGTTGAATAAAAATGCATGAATTAACAAATAGTGTAATATAAAAAAAAAAATGTGGTGTCGTGGGACACCAGGTAGGAACGAAGTTCCTTCGGCTAATGTAGAATCGACACTTATACACTACTCGCTTGTGTATGCGACTGTCGCGCCTCATTTAACGGTTTTATTCCACGCACTTTTTTCCACGGATTTTTTCTTACGGTTTTACTATCACATTCTTTTCAGTTCGGTCGCGCAGCAAAATCCCTATCCCCTCCAAGCCTGCCGTAAGGAACTTCGTTCCAAAAAACTGTAAAACTAACAGCTTATCCTGATAATTTTATTTTCAAATATTTCATAAAGTTCTAAACACAGTTCAACTCATCATTAGTCCCTTGAATCATACCGTTCGTCAGCCTCAAGAAGCTTAAAAGCATCAACAGAGAAGGAAATCTTTACTTTAGTTGGCTCTTGCATTTGCAGCTGAGGTAGGGATCCCAAGCCAAAAAACTCTATTTAAAACATTCTTGTTGCAATGTATCCGACTAAACTTTCCTGCGTAATCTTGTCTATATAAACTAAAAAGGTTTGTTGCGATAGGTAGAATGCCATCCCCCGGGAAGACGGTGGCGCGCACGTGGTCACGTGCCGCCGTGTGCGCAGCACTACACACAGCGAGACTTGTGCGGGATCCTTTACAATCCTTCCCGAGAAGTGCCTGGGGGACGGCCTTTTTACAGCCGCCTACCCTCCGCTAGAGGGGGTGACCGCTTTACAGTCATCCTCTCCGAGATGTGCCTTAAGGCGCGGCACTAATGGACGGCTCTAGTGTGATCTTACGAGGACCTGGAGCCCCCCTTCGGTGCCGAAGGTGACCGCTCCAGTAGTTTTAGCGGGTAGGAGTCATCATTAGCCATTCCCCGGGGCGAAGGAAGTTCCATGTAGAATCTCCACTGGACACCAATTTTTGTGTTTTTTTAAACATAGAATGCCATGTTTTATGCCTGTCACTCCATGTGTTAGGGTTTTATGCAGAGTTGGCGTCATTGCATGCCAGCAATAAAGTTCTACGTATATTTTCGCTGTTGCTTCTGTATTCATTTTCTACGTTGATTTTGTAACCTGATGATATAGGTAGCTTCTAAAATATTCTTAGCCTTTTAATAAAGTCGATCTGGATAGCTGTATACTCTGTCGTTGGTTTCGGATCACTGAAGAATCTTGCCGTGTGGTGCCGGCAGCGAATAGCACCAACCCATCTCATCCCTTCGGTGTCGTAAAAGGCGACTATAGGATTAACCTTAGGATGGGCAGCAGCGTTATTCGAGTGCATTTACAACTCAACTGCGATCGCCAACCCGTCTGTCAAGCGTGGCGATTATAGCAAACCTCGCAATGAGCACACAACACACCCAGACCGGTTGTTGTGGCGATCTTTGGAGGAGGCTCTTGTCCAGCAGTGGACTTTATTCGGCTGAAACGAACGAAGAATCTCCTGGAAGTGCTGCCCGCTTAGAATTCAAAAATCCGGCTTCGGTAGTTATACCTAAATTTGACACAGTCTTCTCTCTATATTCTTTTTCTATTCATTTATCTTCGGGAGTCTGAGCTTACAACTTTTTAAATGGAAGCTTGTATGCTAGATGTACGTATAAATCCAAACCGTAGCGTCTGGGGATAGTCCACATTCATTTTATCAAAATAATTAAAAAAATTAGATGTTAAAGATAAAGCTCGAAACTCCTTCGGGAAACATTTTGTTAACTTTCCAAATCTACCTTCCATAAATTCAATATTAACCTCTAGTTTTCTTCACGTACATTCTTTATAGAACATATTTAAACGATCTCAAAACATCTGTACAATATTAAACGTCAAATCTGAAAAGATACAACGAAAATGAAAATTGTATAAAAATATTGACGGCACGGTTGGTGCAGTGGCTGACACAGTCGGCTGCTGCGCTCTGGGTCGTGGGTTCGATTCCCGCACGGAACAAATATTTGTATGATCTGCAGTTAGTTGTTCCGGGTCTTGGTGTATTGTGTGTGGAATATATGTATGTAAGCGCACACTGGAGAAATCCTAGTATGGGGCAACGTTTTTTATAAATAAAATAATAAAAATAAATAGAAAATATCGTGTGGTGCAGTATCGTACGGCTAAGAACACCACCAACCCCATCTCATCCCGTGGGTGTCGTAAAAGGCGACTATGGGATTAGCCGGAGGATGGGCAGCAGTGTCAAAGGTGAAGAACACAAAGACATAACTAAACAAAAACGAAGATTTATGAATAAAACATGTAATTTGTTTAGTATTTTATTGTCAGGGCAACAAATCGCAGTACATAAAAGAAAATCAAGTATATAATACGACCTAATTGAGTACATCCTTTATTTATTTATTTTTATTGTAGCCCAGTGGAAATTCTTCATGAACTTCCTTCGCCCCGGGAAAGGGCGAAGGGGTATGCCGGACTCCTACCGGCTAAAACCACTGGGGCGGTCATCTTCGACACCTAAGGGAGGCTCCAGGTCCTCGTATGATCACACTGGAGCCGCCCACTGGTGCCACGCCTATAGGCACATCTCGGAGAGGGTGACTGTAAAGCGGTCACCCCCCCGGGGGGATTGTAAAGGATCCCCCAAAGCGTCCCACGGCAGCGCGTGACCACATGCGTGCTACCGTCTTCTCTTGGGTCGCTCGGTGTAGGCACGCAGATTCCCCAATCTACGCACCCGCGAACCCAGAGGTCCCCTGCCTCACAGCAGCGGCAGGGGGTTTCAGGCGTGTGGGAATTAGGTGCCAGGGCGGTTGTTACCCCGGCGCCGTCTCCTCCTTCTTCGAGCGGGGTCTCTCCCGATCCCGCTCTGCGGTCTCCTTCTGAACCATGACGCTCTCACAGAAGGAGACCACTG
Organism: Diloba caeruleocephala; assembly: GCA_947459985.1. NCBI lineage: Eukaryota > Metazoa > Arthropoda > Insecta > Lepidoptera > Noctuidae > Diloba > Diloba caeruleocephala. The sequence continues at coordinate 2,166,977 of OX381630.1, forward strand.
CTGGCAGAGAGAGATCTTGCCCGATCCGATCGACCAGGATCCGCCGCTCGGCGGCCCACGCGGGGCACGCCTCGAGCGTGTGCTGTGCGGTGTCCTGGTCGCTTTCACAATGGTGGCATTGTGCCGTGGCCTCGCGTCCTATCCTGTGCAGGTACGCACCGAAACAACCATGCCCGGTGAGCACCTGCGTCAGGCGGTAGGTGACGCGCTCAATTGAGTACATACCTAGTAGACAAGTTACCACAGCAAACACTTTTCAAAATTTACTTTACATAATATGAATCATCGACGAGTCCATTATTGAACATAGAGCATATCGAGAACAAAGAGGTGTTACGAAGAACGACTTGATTCCGACTACCTGAACTGCGCTTGGGCAAATCCCGGGTCTATTGTGATATTATAATTTATGTTGGCACGGTTAACGTGTAATGCTGTTTGGGTGGCATTAGTTAAAATCAGTTTTTTCTACTTTTGACCGGATTTTGAAGCCCTATGCTTATCATATCATATCATATCGGCCATTTATACGTCCACTGCTGAACAAAGGCCTCCCCCATAGATTTCACAACTGTGTCATCATTTTGGGGGGTATTTGCCAATACTCACCACGCTTGGCAGGCGGGTTGGCGAGCGCAGTATGGCTATCGGTTCACAAAAGGGACGCTGCTGCCCATCCCCCTGGTTTAGATTCCCTTAGTCGCCTTTTGCGACATCCACGGGAGGAGATGAAGTGGTGCTATATTCTTAATCCGGACACCACACGGACTTATGCTCGTATGTGCTATATCGACTTACTCCACGCCTATTTTTACCGACTTCGAAAAGGAGGAGGTTCTCATCGATGCGTATTTTTTTAATAAAATGTAACTTCTCGTTGGTCTGCATAAACCATGGTTGGGGCATACCTGGCCCCGCCCGACTTGATAAAGTTTTTTTTTCCTTTTCAGTGGTTTTAATATTTTTATAACGTGTAAGGTTTTTGAAGTCGGTTTTTTTTTTTTTTGGTAAAAAGTTTTATTAGTTTATTCAAAAAGTTTTTATTTCATATAGGCCTACATATATAAGGTACACGGTTATTTAAAATATTATTTTAATATTAATCTGTGCGTGAAATTACCTTAAAATTATGAATTCAATTCGCTAAAGTGTAAGAATTATGGTACACGGTTCAGAAAAGTTGATCTTATGGAGAAGAGCCGGCAAGAAACTCGATAGGACACTCTTTTAAAAAAGTGATAGTACATTTTAACACGTCGTGGACTATACGTGCAATGCATTCAGTCAAAAAAGTATCGGGAATGGATGATTTGTTTATGGTTCCAAATTTTAATTTTTGTTTTTATCGTTGTTGTTAGATTGGCACAACTTTTTTCCATTTTGGCGCGGAGTTTGAGTTGCATCTGTTATTTATATTAAATACAGTACTGATTTTAATTATATCATATCTAGTGTCTATAGCGAATTTCACTATGGACAGAAACACCGAACAAAGTGTTTGTCTTAAATTTTGCATCGCCAATGGAATTTCGTGTTCGGAGTCACTGAAAATGTTACAGAAGGCTTACGGTGAATCGACTTTAAAAAGACGTGCTTACGAGTGGTACAAAGCGTTCAAAAGCGGTCGAGATGAGATGGAAGATTTGCCTCGCTCTGGTAGGCCATCAACGTCTGCAACTGAAGTTAACATCGCAAAAGTGAAGGAAATTGTGACTGAAAATCCTCATTCAACTTTGAGAGAGATAGCCGCCGAACTTTCTGTATCTCACGAGCCGATCCGTACCATTTTAACTAATAATTTGGGTATGAAACATGTTACCGCTCGGCTAGTCCCAAAAGACCTGAATTTTCTTTAAAAACTCAATCGCATGAGAGTAGCTGAGGACATGCTAGAACGAGTCAATTCCGACCCAACATTCATGAAACGCATTGTTACTGGTGACGAGACGTGGGTTTACGAGTTTGACATGCAAACTAGTCAACAAGCTTCGGAGTGGCGCCTTCCAACTGAACCGAAACCGAAAAAACCACGCCAAAGTCGATCAAAAGTCAAAGTCATGTTGACTGTTTTCTTTGACTATCGCGGTGTTGTGTACTCGGAATTCTTGCCGGAAGGTCAAACGTTAAATAAAGAATATTATTTGAGCGTTATGCGGCATTTAAGAGCAAATTCGAAGAAAAAGGCCAGATTTGTGGAAAGAAAATTCTTGGATTTTGCATCACGATAATGCGCCTTCACACACTGCCATCATTGTGAACGAATTTTTGACCAAACACTCAACAAATACCATCGAGCAACCACCATATTCACAATTTACAGAGAGATATACGTGTGTTGTCCGGATTACAAATGTAGCACCACTCCATGTCGCAAAAGGAGACTGAGGGAACCAGAGGAATGTGCAGCAGCGTCCCTTCTGTGGAACAGTAGCCATTCTGCGCTCATCAACCCGCCTGCCAACCGTGGTGGCTGGCATTTTTTTTTCAACGTTGCCCCACACTATGATTTCTCCTGTGTCGTAGGTGCGTTTACAAACATAAATTCCACACACACCCAGACCCGGAACAAATACCTGCAGAGCATACAAACATTTGTTGTTGTTGTTGTATTTTCGGGAATCGACCCGCGACCCGGAGCGCAGCAGCCGACTGTATCAAAGAAAGAAAAATCGTTCGTATCGGCCAGTACACCAGACGTGCCGTCAATTTTAAAATTACCCCCAAACTGGAAATCTATGGCACTTGTTCAGCCGTAGACGTCCATTATGATGATGAATAGTATGATAGTAGTGATACAATATTTTTATTATTATATCATCTATTCCTTACCTATGACCAGTCAAACCCCCAGGCGTGCGGTGTTCGCTAGGCATTGGACCGCACCCCCCGCAGTTGTCAGCCCGTCACTTGGTCTGACAGGCCGGCGAGCGCCATCTCTGTGCGACCAGGCCCACATTCCCTAAGAGAAGCGCCTACATTATTGCCCATTATTGACCATAGAGCGTATCGAGAACAAAGAGGTGTTACGAAGAACGACTAGATTCCGACTACCTGAACTGCGCTTGGGCCAGTCCCGGGACTATTGTAACATTATCTTACGTTAGCACGGTTACCTGCGAGTAAAACATAGTGGGTGGAATTCGTTTTTTTTCTACCTGTGACCGGATTTTGAAGCCATATGCTCGTATGTGCGATAGCAATATACTCCTCGCCTATTTTTATTAATTAGGTTAACACTCTCTTGTGCTCTCTATAAAATACTGCGATCACGAAAACATTTACCGAGAGATATACGGTTGCCCGGATTACGAATGTAGCAGCACTCCGTCTCCTCCCGTGGATGTCGTACAAGGAGACTAAGGGAACCAGAGGGATGAGCAGCAGCGTCCTTTCTGTGAAACAGTAGCTGTACCGCGCTCATCAACCCCAAGCGTGGTAAGTACTGACAAGTTACCCCAAAACTATGGATATCTATGCCCAAAAGCCAGCAAGATTCAAGCGTAGACTGAATTTATGTGTTTTGACTAATAGGTTTAGTCGCCACAGACACTGTTGCCAAAGTAACCGTTCTTTTCGTGGGGAAACCCTCGTGAACTTCCCCCACCCTGGGGAAGGACAGGGGGCGTACCAGACTTTTACCGACTAAAACCCCACGGTGTTCCCTCTAACGGCACGGTTGGTGCAGTGGCTGATACAGTCGACTGCTGCGCTCCGGGTCGCGGGTTCGATTCCCGCACGGAACAAATATTTGTATGATCTGCAGGTAGTTGTTCCGGGTCTGGGTGTATTGTATGTGGAATGTATGTCTGTAAACGCACCCACGACACAGGAGAAATCCTAGTGTGGGGCAACGTTTTTTTAAAAAAAAAAAAAAAAAAAACAAAAAAAAAAAATTACGCCGTCGTTAACTCTGTTATTTAATTCTCGAAACTTCTGATATTTAATTAATTTACCTACGAGTCTGTGTTATGAATTTTTGATAGATGAACCGTACATCTATTTTCGGTTATAAATATTTTTTTGATTATATTATTTATTACTTCTTGAAGGGGTACGGTGTTCGCTAGGCTTTAGGCCGCAACCCCCGCAATCTGCGTGCCCACACCGAGCGACCCAAGAGAAGACGGTAGCACGCATGTGGTCACGCGCTGCCGTGGGACGCTTTGAAAGGATCCCCTCCTTTACAATCCCCTCGGAGGGGTGACCACTTTACAGTCACCCTCTCCGAGATGTGCCTATAGGCGTGGCACCAATGGGCGACTCTAGTGTGATCATACGAGGACTTGGAGCCTCCCTTAGGTGCCGAAGATGACCGCTCCAGTGGTTTTAGCCGGTAGGAGTCCGGCATACCCCTTCGCCCTTCCCCGGGGCGAAGGAAGTTCATGAAGAATTTCCACTGGGCACCAATAAAAAAGCGCCATCTCTCGGCCAGCTGTACATTTCTTCAGAGAGCCGCACGCAGAACACACGCGCGTACTTCTGGTAGGGTAACGGAATGCCCCAACTATCCTAGGGTCGCTTCCCAATGTCGGGTCAAGTGTTATTGGTCCATCTGTTACGAAATTCTTGGTAGCAGCCGGCTATGATACTGAGCTCGGTAAATCATCATATCATGAACAGAGGCCACCCCCATAGATTCTCACGATTGTCACGTCCACGCTTGGCAGGCGGTTTGGTGAGCGCAGAAGGGCTGCTGTTTTACAGAAGGGACGCTGCCGCCCATCCCTCTAGTTTCTACGTCCCTTAGTCGGCTTTTACGACATCAACGGGAGGCGATGGAGTGGTGCTATATTCTAAATCCGGACACCACACGGACTCGGTAAATCGCGTCCTAATAATATGACGGCACGGTTGGTGCAGTGGCTGATACAGTCGACTGCTGCGCTCCGGGTCGTGGATTCGATTCCCGCATGGAACAAATATTTGTATGATTTGCAGGTAGTTGTTCCGGGTCTGGGTGTATTGTGCGTGAAATTTGTGTCTGTAAACGCACCCACGACACAGGAGAAATACAAGCGTGGGGCAATGTTTTTAAAAAAACAAAAAATCAGGCTACCTTTCTGGGTAATAGAAGCGTAATGATAATAACAGACAATTATACCTATCTAAGAATAATGTGGTTATCAATTTAGCGGCGTTGCTGTCTTCTATCTATGGATAACTTAACGCTGATAAATTAACCAGGATATCTTAGCTCTGGCCCAGAAGGAGCGAGCGCGTCACCTACCGTCTGACGCAAGTATTCACCGGTCACGGTTGTTTCGGTGCGTACCTGCACAGAATAGGACGCGAGGTTACGGCACAGTGCCACCATTGTGGAAGCGACCAGGATACCGCACAGCACACGCTCGAGGAGTGCCCTGCGTGGGCGGCCGAGCGGCGGATACTGGTAGATCGGATCAGGCAAGATCTCAGATGGCAGAGCATGAAAATTGGAGTGTAGTGGTCTCCTTCAGCGAGAGCGTCATGCTGCAGAAGGAGACTGCAGAGCGGGATCGGGAGAGGGCCGATCCCGCACTGAGAAGGACAAGACGGCACCGGGGCAACAACCGTCCCGGCTCCCAAGTCCAACACGCCTGAGCCCCCTGCCGTCACTTCATGGTGGGAGGCCTCAGGAGTCACGGGTGCGCAGATTGGGAAGTCTGTGTGCTCACACCGAGTGACCCCCGGGAAGACGGTGGCGCGCACGTGGTCACGTGCCACCGTGTGCGCAGCACAGCGCAAAGCGAGGCTTGGGGGGGATCCTTTACAATCCTCCTCGAGAAGTGCCTGGGAGGCGACCTTTTTACAGTCACCTTCCCTCCGCTAGAGGGGGTGACCGCTTTACAGTCGTCCCCTCCGTTATGTGCCTAAAGGCGTGGCATCAATGGGCGGCCCTAGTGTGATCTTACGAGGACCTGGAGCGCCCTTCGGTGCCGAAGATGACCGCTCCAGTGGTCTTAGCCGGTAGGAGTCCGGCATACCCCTTCGCCCTTCCCCGGGGTGAAGGAAGTTCCCTGTAGAATTCCCACTGGACATCAATAAAAAAAAAGAAGGATATCTTAGCTCTGGTTGACTTTATATTATACGTTGATTTTTTTCTTTTAGGGACGCTTTGTAAATTGCTTGTCCGAATACGGTTTGGTGTGGTGTGGTGCCGGCCCAGAATACCACCACCCCATTTCCTCCCGTGGGTGTCGTAAAAGTCGACTAAGGGATTAGCCGGAGGATGGGCAGCAGCGTCCTTTGAGTACATTAACAACTCAACTGCGATCGCCAACCCGTCTGCCAAGCGTGGCGATTATGCCAAAACCTCCCAATGAGCCCACAACACACCCATATCGGTCGTTGTGGTGATCTTTGGGGGAGGCCTGTGTCCAGCAGTGGACTTCATTCGGCCGAGATAATGAGATGATGAATACGGTTTTGCCCATAAATCCTTGTTCCTATCGACAGTGGAACGAGCCCCTTTCCACTTCGGTATGTATGGTGTTAATTAGAACATCAACCAATGCTGCTGAGCGTGCTCGTCCACTGTGTTGTGGTTGAATGGAAGTCAGGGTTATGGTTTAGGAGCTCCAGACGTCCAGCACTATGTTAGACGACACCACTTTTCATGATGATGAGGTCATCGCTTGCAGTAGCATAATAATAACAAATCATAGTACAGTAATCACATAGCGTTATGATCGCATTGTTTACGATACATTACGTGCCCAAAAATGTCAAAAACTGTAACCTATTATTTTCGAGATAAATGGCTTTTCTATTTTTATTATAGCCCCAAATTTGGGAAGAGGTTATCTCTTCCCAAAGTTTTCAATATATTGCCACTTACAAGCTGTATATTTATAAAATGTCTTTCTTTGTTTCAGATAACTCCATAATTTGAATCTCGACAGTATTATAGTAACTTATTAACAAAATGTATCTGGTTCTACTGTTCGCGACGACGGCACTACTGGGGTCCAGTCGGTCAGCGAATGTCAATAAACACATGAGGCTGTTGTCAGATTTTGACAATAATATTGAAAATGATGGTAAGTTAAATTTTTCAATTCCCATCCAAAATAATTCCAAGTCTTGATTCTACTAGTAGCGCCATCTTTTATCGAGTAGTAGTACTATTTTTGCACTACTATCTCTCACTGGCATATTATCAAGGATATATTGACATGCTTGAATGTACCTTTGTGTCAAAAAGGTATTGATCATTCATGGTGATTATTTACAACACATAATCGGCCCATTACTGTTCCACTGCTGGGCACGAGCCTTTACTCACGATGACAAAGGTTAGGCCTTCGTCCACCACGCTGGCCTAGTGCGGATTGGCGTACTACACACACCATTGAGAATATTTTGGAGCCCTTTCAGGTGGTGGTGGTTTCCTCACGATGCTTTCCTTCACCGTTAACGCAAGTGATAATCAAATACTGGGGTGCAATTCTCTAAGCTCAAACATCCATACATCTTGGAATACAGAATTGAAATAACGGAGATAACCCAATTTGGTATTCGCTAAGACTGGTCCTCATGGTTTAGTTTCTGCAATGTGTCCTTGATTAGCTTTAATCATGTCTTAGGGAATACCAAATTGGTTTTACACCGTTATTTCGATTCTGTATTAAAGGATGTATGGATGTTTACGCTTAAGGAATTGCAACCCTGATCCGCACTCGTGTGCGGATCAGCGGATTCATATCCGAAAAGTCAGAGGTGCGGGCTGGGATAGAACTCAGACTCTCCTGTATGGAAGGCGAGCGTTCAACCACTAGGCTATCACTACAATACCAACAAAGTTTGCCCGTGTGGTGTCGTAAGAATAAAGCACCACTTCATCTTCTCTCGTGGGTGTCGTAAAAGGCTACTAATAAACTCCAAACCAGAGGTGGAGGCAACAGCGTTCCTGTGTGAAACTGCAGCCATTGCACACCCGCCTACCAAACGTGCTGAGCACTAATTTTTCCCCCAAAGTGCCGAAACCATGGCATGTAACCGGACGTTTATGGGGGAGGGCTTTGTCCAGCCGTGGACATTCTTTGGCTGATGAACAAAGATTGAATCACGTTGGTTTTTGATCGACGATCTTTGGAATTGACAAAGAACATTAAGATTGACATGAAAACTACAATGATGTTTTAACTCGTGTAATGACAAAGTACTTTATTTTACCGACTCAGGAAACACCACCTGTTCAATCAAACCCCTATTATTATTAGATAATATCAATAACTAAGCTGTGTGGTGCCGGCTACGAATAGCACCATCCCATCTCATCCCGTCGGTGTCGTGGTATTAGCCGAAGGATGGACAGTAGCGTCCTTTGAGTACATTAACAACTCAACTGCGATCGCCAACCCGCCTGCCAAGAAATTATGGTAAAACCCCCCAATGAGCACACAACACACCCATATCGGTCGTTGTAGTGATCTTTGGGGGAGGCCTGTGTCCAACAGTGGACTTTATTCTGCTGAAATGAAGATCAATAACTATAAACTTGTCATTCTTAGTTTCGTGATTTCCGAGGTCTTGTGGTTCCCAGCAAACAGTAGACCACCCGCCACTTCCATAGGTATCGTTAAAAGTGACTAAAGGTTGATATCAAGGAACAACATAAGTGGTCACCAATCCGCCTGACAAGCGTGCTGATTATGGCAGTATCCGTTCACAACTTTCACGATTCTAATATATTATTAAGACTGTAATACCTACACATATTTTAAAAGAGTATAGAAAGAAAGAAAGAAAGAAAAGTATTTATTGGCACAAACAATTACACAGCAAACAAAAACATAATATTAAAACAAAAGTGCCAAAAGGGCCAACAGCTCAGCATGATGTCAGGTGGTAGTACCAAGTACCACTACCTAACGCTGATTTTCAGCTGCAACCCACGAGTGCCATACGCACGAAACTAGTAGAATAAATTTAACAAATTCTGTATGTATATAATGTATGTATGTGATATAATAATTAGGTACGTAATGTAATGATATTTTTTTAGTATACAGTAATAATAAATACATGTAACGACCCATTTAATAGCTACCCATTAAATAGGCGTAGAAAAGACAGAAAGAAAAGCAGACAGTCCGTTAGTTATTTTACCCAATAATTACTGATTCACCATCAGCTATTGTGTATGTATCGAATGAATGTAATTATGTAATTAGTAGGTATGTAATATAATAATAAGTGTATGGTATATAATATAGTAATAATAAATCAATGTTGCGATGCGTAAAATGTGTGTAGAAAAGAAAAATAAAGCAAATAATCCATTTTAATACAAATAATAATTGATCGGACGACCAAATTAATAAAACAAGATCATAAAGTAGGCGGTGTCACAGTAATGAATTATCAAATTCTGCATTTCTGTATTTAATGTCCACGACATGATTTTCATTAAAGACCCATACAGTATACATGTTATAATAAATAAATATATTCATGGAGATTCTTGCCGGTTCTTCTCCATAGGACCAACGACTTGGAACCGTGCAACTATTAAAATTCTGACTATTAGATGTATATAGATGAGATTGTTCGTTAATTTTTAACTTTGTTTACAGTAGCCCCATCAAAACAGTCCGGGGCTCGTCGGTTCCTCACGATAACGCAGCGCCCGGAGGCGTCGTATGCGCACCGTAGCGGCGCGGCGCTGGAACTGACGTGTGATGCGGTCGGCGCACCCGCGCCATCTATACACTGGTTTAAAAACGACGCGCCAGTCTATGAGGTGAGCTGTTTTGTGTTGTTATCACCTAAAAGTAGTGGGATAAGTAACCGTAAATAAAACTTATAAATTTAATGAAATATGAACTAAAAGAACTAAATAATTTTGATCATTGGGTATATAATACGTGAATGTCCTACTCACCAAAAGATGGCAGCTGCCAAGCATATGAGACTCTACTACAACTTAGAATCAAGAGGGATAGTGTATTTTATCACAGCGCAGAGCGCTGTTTCATTATCATAATGGTCGAAAAACAACACAAAAATATTAATATTATTAACCAAACCCTACATGCCAAGAGATGGCAGCATATTAAACTTAACTTGTATTCCTTCCAGTACGACGTAGAATCAAACGAACTCATAGACAGCAACCCGGCTTCTCTCGCGCGGGTCATTTCGACCCTGCTGGTAACGAGGACGATGGGTCACGATGTGTACACATGCCTGGTCAGCGCTGGCTCGAAGACGGCCAGGGCTACCACTGTTGTGTATAGCACAGGTAAGCTGATAGATATTTTTTTATTTATATACATTTATAGCTATTCCTTTTTTAGTTTTTCACGTCGTGGAAATCCATCATGGACTTCCTCCTCTCGGTGGAAGAGCGGACCCCTATGTCGGACTCTTACCGGCTACAACCACTTTCACGGAAGGCGTGCTCATCAAGAGCGAGAACAATCGCACCGCAGCCACCCGTCTGCGCAACGCTTTTAGGCATATCTCGGAGGGGGCGATTGTAAACTAATCGCCCCCTTTAACGGAGGTGAGTCGACTGTAAAGAGGATGCCCCAGGCACATCTTGGGGGGATTGTAAAGGACCCCCGCACATCCGCGCCGCCGAAGAACCTTAACATTCATCATATTAGTAAATGTCCTTTGCTAAACATGGACCTAACAGACAGCTGTATATTGAAAATTGCCTTAATCAAGACTTATCCTGTAGGTGATATCATTTTCTGTTTTATAAGCACACATATATTGGCTAATACAGGCGGCTGCTGCACTGGACTGACTGACTGACTGCTGCTGGTCGTGGATTCGATTCCCTCATGGAACAAATATTTGTATGATCGGCAGGTTCCGGGTCTGGGTGTATTGTGTGTGGAATTTATGTCTGTAAACGCACTCACGACACAGGAAAAATACAAGAGCCCTCTCTTAACGTTAAAAAAATGTAGACACCGTTGCCCAAACGAGACTGTGAGACACGTGGTGCCTCCTCTCCATATAAAATAATATTTCTCAATTCTCAGAATGAAAGAAATTGAGTTCCCTAAAAAGTTAAAGAGTTTAGTTATCATCACAGTAGGTAGCTACACATTTCTTTAGAAGAGCTTTAGAGTCAGCCCCTCCAAGATGGGTCTTAAAGCGTGGCACTTACATAGAGATCTGGTCCGTTCGATATCTAGAACCTGGCGTCCCACCTTTGGTGCTGAAAGTAACTGGTGGTTTGAGCCGGTAAGAGTCCAGCAAGTCCAGCAATGAGGTGAAAAGAAAATTTACCTTTTTATCTATAATGGTGTTTTAGCGATTATTAAAGAAAATTTTATATATGTCTATTTACACACATTACATTACATTATTATTTTCACGGTAAAGACTAAAGAGACCTATAGCATCATATATCCTTTGCTAAACTAAAATATAATACTAAAATGTTATAATAAAACAATTTTTAAACGGATTAAATCGCGTGTATTGTTGATTTTTGTTTTTCCTGACGTTTCGAACACTTTGCAGGGTTTGTGGTCGCAGGATGACAATAAAAGAGGAAAAACAAAAATCAATAATACACGCGATTTAATCCGTTTCAAAATTGTTTTATTATAATGTGTAATAATCGCGAAAACCTATGACAATACTATTAAAATCTTCATTTTTCCTTTACAGATGGCAGCGCACCACTATCGGAACGCGCGAAACTGTTTCCCCTCGAGCCACGCATAGTGGTCAATTACGAAATGTACGTCGATACCATTGGCAACAACGTGGTGCTGCCGTGCAAGGTGAAGGGACACCCTAAACCTCATGTCACGTGGAGGGATAACAAGGGCACTGTGATTAAAAAAGATCCCAGGATGAAGGTATGCATTAAATTACACATTTTTTTTTTATTGATCCTGTGGAAATACCTCATGTACTTCCTTCGCCCCTGGAAAGGGCGAAGGGGCATGCCGGACTCCTACCGGCTAAAACCACCGGAGTGGTCATCGTCGGCACCGAAGGGAGGCTCCAAGAACTCGAAAGATCTCCATCTAGAGCCCACTGTAAAGAGGCCACCCCTCAGGCATCTCTCGAGGGGATTGTAAAAGATTCCCCCGAGGCCTCACTATGCGCTGTGCTGCGCACACAGCGGTACGTGGCCACATGCGCACCGCTGTCTTCCCGGGGGTCGCTCGGTATGAGCACGCAGATTTCCCAATAAGCGTGCTCGCGACCCCAAGGCCCCCAGCCATATAAAGACGACAGGGGGCTCAGGCATCTTGGACACGGGCACCGCGGCGGTTGTTACCCCGGGTCCGTGTCCTCCTCCTACGAGCGGGATCGGCCCTCTCCCAATCCCGCTCTGCGACCTCCTTCTGGAGCATTACGCTCTCTCAGAAGGAGACCACCGCACTCCAATTTTCATGCTCTGCCAGCATTAAATTACACTTACACTATTCATATTCATTTATTTTGTAGGGCTAAAGCATATATGATACTTTTAGCAGCGGTGGTCAGCGATTCCGTGGGGTGTTCGGATTAAGAATATAGCACCACTCCATCTCCTGCCGTGGATGTCGTAAAAGGTGACTAAGGGACTCTAAACCACAGGAATGGGCAGCAGCGTCCATTCTATAAGGAACTATACTTCGCTCATCAAATACACAATTATTATTTTTTAAACATTGCCCCACACTAGGATTTCTCCTGTGTCGTGGGTGCGTTTACAGACACAAATTCCACACACAATACACCCAGACCCGGAACAACTACCTGCAGATCGTACAAATATTTGTTCCGTGTGGGAATCGAACCCACGACTCGGAGCGCAGCAGCCGACTGTATCAGCCATTGCACCAACCGTGCCGTCATTTTTCCTACAAAATGACATAATTGTTAAAATCTATGGATGAGGGCTTAGTTCAGCGGTATGTTTTAACAATGTGCAATATTATATGGTTCGGAGAAGATACTAAACGCGTCATCTAAGAAAAACGAATAGTACATCTACTAGACAATAGATGGCGCTATCATTAAAATTCATATCTGTACGTTTTATTAACTTTAGCTTTTTCTAGTTACAAACTAATTCCCTGGCAATTATAAGTAGCGTGAAACAAATATTAATCACCTTTTATATGTCCCCAGGTCCTCAGATCAGGTGAGCTGGTGATATCCTCGCTCCGTTGGAGTGACATGGGTGAATTCTCTTGCCAAGCCACCAACGTGTTCGGCTCGCAACTCACTAAAACATTCGTCTATCCAGCTAAAGTAAGTATACAATTTAAATTATAAACTCATCGTTGCAGCTGAAAAACTTCCACTGCTGGACACAGGCCATCCCGAAAGATCACCACGACAACCTTATCTAGGTTTATGTTGTGGCTCATTGGGGGTTTTGCCATTATTGCCATGCTTGGCAGGTGAGTTGACTACCGCAGTTTAGTTGCACTCGAGGGAAGCTACTGCCCATCCTCCAGCTAACCCCATAGTCACCTTTTATGACACCCACGGGAAGAGATAGGGTTGTGTTATTCTTAGTCAGCAACACACGGTAAATTTATTGGTACCTGAATTAAATTGAGATTCATGCGTGTTGCATATCAATAACGCCTAAAATGTCGGTTCTCGTAATTTAGTAACCTAACCATTTGAACGGTGACACATATGACTCCATTCGCTGGGCGGAAGTGCTCTGTATTTTCCTTGTGAACTCTGGTCCTGAAAAATAATTAATCATGGCAGTTTGTGTCTATAGACCAAGACCAAGTATCTATAAACGGCTAGTATTAATCTTAAATAAAAAATCTATTACCACCTCTTACGAACACATGCGCAACGTCGTATGAAAGAAAGAGATGTCTACAGAGCATTGGTTACAGCAAAATAATCGAATGGCACTGCATACCAAATTGGGAAAAGTTCTTACATTTATAGTATAAATAAATGTAAGAAAAGAAACAAATAATACATTTTAACAAAAAAAATAACGACTTCAAAATTCAATACGATATTAAAACCACTAAAAAGAAAAAAATACTTTATTTATGCAGTCGGGCGGGGCCCATAGATATAACTCGTTGGTCTGCATGTACCATTTTTTTTCTTTTTAGTGGTTTTAATATCGTATTGAATTTAGAAGTCGGTATTTTTTTTGTCAAAAAGTTTTTTCATTGGAATTTCCTCATCCATAATGGTCTTTTTTCAATATTTCTTTCAATATTTCTTAAAGCTTTCGAGTTATTATTATTAACAAAATCTAAATCCTTTTTTTTCATTTATTTTGTTACTAACTATCGCAATTTTTACGTGCGGTAAAATCCTTCTAATCCCTTTTTCTAGAGGCCATTCCGAATCCAATGAGCTCATATTTTTAAGAGCTTTGAATAGAGATATTCTTCACATTCTGCTACTTTTTGACCAGACTACACGTCAAGTCGGTAATTTGGCTGTATGAAGATAATTCCCGGGTTTTATTCTTGACAGTCTTACCACAGATTATGTACTAGTTTTATGGTGCGTTCAGAAACGCCACAGTTTTAAGGTTACGCGATTGCAACAGCGTCTGCAAGATGCTGTCCTTGTAGTTGTTATTGTTCTAAGAAGCTTTACTGGCTGTAGGTCTACAGGCCTACATAGCTGGTCTCTCGTAATAAGAGACCTACCTCTTGCTTGTCCCGTCAACGAAGAACAAAGAGGCAACACTATTTCTTCCCGAGGTTATCGTAAAAGAATACCAATGGAATATCAGGAAGTTGGAAAGCAGCATCCTCGTACGATAATAACTAACGTTGTTGTTGCCAATCCGATAACCAACCGTGGTGCTAATTAAAATATTAACGACGATCTCTATATATTCACACCGAGTGATTCAAACGCAGCGCTAACCCGCTCGTGCGCCCTCTTAAAAACCGAGGCTACCTATTTTTTATTATATTTATCTTTTAATAAATATTGTTATTTTAATGAGAAAGTAATTTCTAATGTTTTTTAATATCCGAGTAATAATGTATTGAGTATTTGAATGAATTTTATTATGAAGTAGCTGGATACTAGACCATTTTTAAAACATTCATATATTTTGCTATAGAGCAATCAAAAAGCCCACGTTCAGCTCAGTGGACTTCTTAGAGCTGACATGTTATAATGGTTACTAGTTTTTGGTGTAGGCTAGTCTTAATGTAAATGTCTTTAGAGACTACTGATTGGCCGTAGATAGAATAAGAAATTAAGAGATCGGTAGAAGAACTAACTTTACCGACTACATCATCATCATATCAACCAAAGAACGTCCACTGCTGAAGATTTCCACAATTGCCTCATTTTGGGGGAAGTTGCCAGTACTCACCACGCTTGGCAGCGCAGTATTGTTGCTTCAACCGTACATGCTTAGAGTCCGAAATTAATAATCAGTTTAATCCAAAATGATTGAATTTTAAATTGAGGATTTGTTGATTTTTATGTCAAGTATCTTAATACAAAACTAGATCAACTTCAAAATTTTAGATATAAAGATTTTGGATTCGTTGATTATTAACGATTGGTTACATGCCACCCGCATCCAACGGCTCTCAGCGACCTTCACCAGGTCGTCTGTCCATCTCATTGTCGCCGTCCCACTCTGAGTTGTCCGATGCGTGGTTTCCACTCGAGAACCCCAACGACTATCAGTTCTACGAGCAATGAACTTTAGTTCTTCTACGGATCTCCTCATTTTCATTCGATCACGTAGAGAAATATCTAGCATAGCTTACTCCATAGCTCGCCGAGTGGCCTTGACTTTCTTATGAGGCCTATAGTGAACGACCAAGTCTGCGTGCCATGTCTTTGAGATTATTTAACATTACATTTCAATTGTTTCAGGCCGGATAAACGAACATACAAACAAAATAAGCGTCGAGTATACTTAACTGAATGTTCCTGGTAATAATTAAGTTTTTAATAAGGGCCGTTCCACGCTGCGCCGTCGAACGCTGCGGTTATACAACGTTTTTACGCTTCTTGTAACTTTCAAACGATTGTTGCCTGTGGTTTATTTTAAAAAATGTAAAGAAACTGGTCAAGTGTTCTGTGCCATAAAAGCAAGGTTATTTATCACCTCTTTATGAATAGAAAACATTTAATGGTTTAGTTTTTCATAATTTAATTTATGTTTAATATAATGATTGAACGGTAAATAAAACAAAATAACTTTTAAAAATCTCCAACGTCGCCTGTCACCTTAGTCATCCTGCGACCACGAATGCTGCAAAGTGTTCGAAACGTCAGGAAAAACAAAAATCTGCGCCATGCCTAGTAATTTAAAATTGTTTTATTATAATGACAATAATCGCGAAAACCTAAGACATTAATATGTTTCCATTTTTTTCTCTAAATTGGGCACGGAACACTCATAACTTAATATTTCCAAAAAATGTTAGTTTCGATTTTTATATCTATGATGTTTAAAATTTAAATATGTAGTTAAAGAATGATTACAGGTTTTAGTTACTTAACAAAAATGTGAATGTGTAGGATATAGGACTTTCAATCTTTTCAAAATAAATGTATTTACGTATAAATATGTATTCACTATATTTATTAAACATCTCATTATAAATTTAAGAAAAGATGCACCTGTCTTCACTCTCAGTTAATCTTCAGTGTAATTACACGAGATCACGGAACATAATATTTAATTTCATCATCTTCATATTCTATCAAAAAGTATTTAAAGAAGCTTAAAGACAAGTCGGCGGCGGCTGGACCGCCGAGTGATTCAAACGCAGCGCTAACCCGCTCGTGTGTAGCCCCCTTAAAAACCGAGGCTGCCTATTTTTTTATTATATTTATCTTTTAATAAATATTGTTATTTTAATGAGAAAGTAATTTCTAATATTTTTTTTAATATCCGAGTAATAATGTATTGAGTATTTGAATTATTTTTATTATGAAGTTGCTGGATACTAGACCATTCATATATTTTGCTGTAACTTTACAAATTATTCCACTCTTAAACAACACAGAGATTTTATTAAATGATAACAAACAAACTCCCATTTTAATCTGTTCCCACAAAGCTGTTACATTCAGGATTCGGATGCGGAGTAGGGTTTGTTTTCGGATTCGGATAAGTGAATAATTCCAACGCAAAACATTATTTTTTTAAGAGGTGTATTTCATTACTTAGTAAAGTAAACCCGATAATATAAAAACTGGTCAAGGCTCGATTGTATGATCGATTTTAATAAAGTATACTTTTTATTTCGTAGACTGTGATGCAACATAAGATACCTACAATAAAATGAGTGATAATTTATATTGGTGTTTTTATTTTTCCCCATTTACTTATGTTATACATTTAAATATATTTAATTACTAGCTGGGACCCGCGGTTTCACCCGCGTTTAATTTAAAAGAAATTTAGAGTACTTCGACATAGACACTTGACATAGTAGAATAAATATATTGGATTTCAAGGGTTTTTTTTTTACGCGGAACTCTAATTAATATTCTAAAAAACAAAGTAGCCTAAGTTATTCCTTATAACATCAGCTATCTGCCAGTGAAGGTCCCGTCAAAATCGGTTCAGCCGTTTTTGAGATTACCCGGAACAAACAGGCAGACAAAAAAAATTTAAATAGTTTTTTTGTTGTATGTAACGTACATACTTTCATATGCATTTAGTAAAAAGCTGTTATTTTGACATTACAAACAGACACTTCAATTTTATTTATTTGTATAGATACGAAATAGAGCCTTTTCAGATAATTCAATGGTCTCGCTGATGGTGGTTAGTTGATCGAAGTCCACCCTGGCTGCTACATCGATGTCGGCAGCGTCGGCTGTAGATATGGTTCGTTGTACCGGTTTGTGGCAGCGATCTGATAGGCTCGTTGGTTGCACGTTGTGAAGATCCCATTCAGGGCCGGATTTAGGGGAGGGCAACCGGGGCTACAGCCCCGAGCCCTCCACAAAAGAGGGGAATATGATAATGTATATGATATAATGAGATTTCGGAGAAAAAAAAAGAAATCAAATTCCGACTAGTATACACTAGTAAACAACTTTTACTTTGATATTTTTTTCACTGTTTTACCTTTGCCTACAGTATTTTGTACGAACATAATTATATTGTTCTTAAATATTAACAGAAATCATCGATCTATATTTGTTCACTCCAATCAGGCAATCAGTAAAATCTCAAATGGCCCTGATAAGCACTTGCAATTTACTACTCATCTTGAGGGAGTATCCCAATGGCTCAATGGCTGAGATGGTACTTATCCCCAGCCTTGGAGGTTGGATATTCGATTCCGTGTCCCGACTCTTGTTTTTCTTTTAATTATATATATATATATATATATATATATATATTAATTGCAATATGTGAACAATTTGTGTTATACCCATTTTTAACAAATCAATTATTATTGACTAATCGGATTTTTTTTCCATATTTCTTTATGCAGCAAGGTATGGAGTTTTATAGACAATATATAATTATTGGATTTACTTCGGGAGCTGGATTTCAGCGAAATCATCAACGATTTTTCGGCGAAAAAAGCTCGGTAGGTTCATTAACGCTAAAATTTAATTTCAGATAATTCTTGTTATCGATTAAATTTATATGATTGTTAAAAACTAAAAGAATCTACTTGTTTTCACAATAAATAATTTATTTAAAATCTCGACTGAGCAAAATTGTTCATTTTATATGGAAAATAATTTAGGCCCAAGGGGCCTCCACTCCTTTGTTGCTCCGAGGCCTCCAAACTAGCTATGTGTCGTCGAACGACCGAATCAAATGATCCGCGGGCTGATTACCTAAGTCGCAAACGCTTTGCAACAGGCGTAAATTGCTCCAACGCCGCTGTCAAACGTCAATTTGGTATTACCTATTTGCCGATAGCAACTAAACAGGCGAAGACCTCTGTCGCGCCTCTGTCGGACAATCAATGAACTAAAAACGTTCATTCTTTTTTTTTAAATTAATTAAGAGCCTTCTAGCTGCAAATATTTAATATTGTTTTTAAACTGTATAGTAGAATAGAATAGATCGTTGTGGTGATCTTTGGGGAGGCCTGTGTCCAGTGGTGGACTTCATACGGCCGAAATGAATAAAATCGTAGAGACAAAACTGCACATTTTTTTTTTTTAATATTACTGCCGCTTGCTGCAGTAACGAGACTGATGCCAAAACTGCAATTTTTAGTATTACTATCTGTTTCTACGTTGGATGAGAACCCTAAAACTACAGTATATAATTCAATATAATTAGTTAAAATTTGGTAAAATGTCCGTTACAGATTAGTTCAAGCTATAGACTATAAATCCGCTTTTGTGCATGGTAGGCGCGATCTCATCCGACCACCAGTACACCGACGTACGCCGGGAGCGGTCCGGAGCATAGATGCTTTGCATATTGACGTCATCGTCTCCTGTAACCAGGACGCTTCCTCTTCTGCATCAGGCAAGATCCCTTGATTGACCTCTGGCCAGGCCACGACGTTGGCTGCTGCTATGAACAACTTTCGATTGAGCTGTGCGAGGGCCTAACGCCGTGACTACAACGGGTCGGGTCGGGTAGGTAAAAGGCCACGTCAAACATAATGTGGCGTGGATCTGAAAGCGTGACCATCTCCTCCGCCAGCCGCCAACCCAACGCCATGCGGACCACAGAAGGAGCCTCCCATGTAAAGTCCAAAACCGAGTCCTCCTACTACCTAATGCAGGTGCTAAAGGACCCCAGATTCAGAGATCTAGCAACGCCGCCCAGTCTTCCAACGAACTCCGCCGCCCAGTCTTGGCCTGTCCCGGCGGATGCCCCAAGCTCTGGAGTGAGCGTTGAAGTCCCCCAAGACGAGCACTGGACGGGGCGAGCATTTACGGCGAATGCTGTGAAAGAGACATGTCGGGGGAGACATAGCAGCCCACTACTGCCAGAGGTTCCACTTCACGACGACAAAGCCCTGTGCAATAGGGAGCAGGGCGGCTCACCTTCAGCTCCAGACCAATTAATTTTAGTTAGCCTCCATCGCCTCCAATGAGCTTGGAGTGTGTGACTGGCGCTGCCAGTGCAGACGTCGCCGGCCCGCTGGCCGAGGTGAGTGGGCTGGTTTTCTTCTCCTGATATTCTGGACTGCACAAGATTTGCATCCCAGACTGTGTTCGGCCGGCAGGCCGAAGTCCGAGCTCATTGGACAGTTTTTTGTCTGTGCCGTGCATACCTGTATTTTGTGGCCCTGGCTGCCACAGCCCAAGCACCGGTCGCTCCGGTCAACCCCCCCTATATGGTACAGGTGCACCGGAGGCGCACATGCCCCAGTTTGTGACATTGGAAGCACTGTAATGGCCGTGCCACCAACACCTCAACTCTAGCCAACGTCCAACCCACGCAAATCCGGCGGGTGGACGCAATCTTTTTAGCTTAGCTGCCTTCATCGGTAACTGGACCCAAACTGTGCCCGGAGACACAGGTGAGCGGCGATTTTTGCTCACTCTTACTTCCCCGAGCGTACTAACCGTCGCTTCCACGATGGCTTCTGCTAGCTCGACCTTGGTGACGGCGTCGTCCAGGTCCAATATCCTTAACTCTGCCATCTTGATCGGACGCGCAATTTGCACGTGAAAGATGGGGGTGAGCACCTCCCGCATTCGGTGCGCCTTGGCGCCGCCGTCCTCGCCAGCGACGCAAAGCACTATTTCGCCGCCGGCTGACCTCTTGATAGTCACGGTGTCCGGATCGATGCCAA
This sequence comes from Diloba caeruleocephala, assembly GCA_947459985.1. Taxonomy (NCBI): domain Eukaryota; kingdom Metazoa; phylum Arthropoda; class Insecta; order Lepidoptera; family Noctuidae; genus Diloba; species Diloba caeruleocephala. The sequence goes on from OX381630.1 coordinate 2,187,640, forward strand.
AGTCGGCGAGCTTGATGCTTCACCGGGCTTCGGTCACGACGTCAGTCAATTTGGTGTATGGGTGAGCCTCAGGCACTGTGACCGTTATGGCAGCCTGTACGGTTACCTTGGCGAGGTTGACCTGCCTCTTCTGTCCTCTCCTTACACCCTGTCTCCCACGTCACCTCCCTACTTTCTGGGGAGAGGACTGAGCAGGCTGCGCATCTGTAGGCAGATGGGCGTTAGGAGGCCGGGGCTGCCGCTTCTTTTTGCCCGCAATGGACCACCCCTCACCCTCCATTGCCGACTGCGATGCGTCAGGCTCAGTGGATACTGCCTGGGCTGCCGCAAATGCACCGAACTCCACATCTCCGCTCCAATGGCAGTTGTCACCTGCCGGTCAGCCTTCGCGGCCCTAGAGGCACGCTTTCGCCACTCTGGCGAAGGGAACTTGTCTGATCATAGACCCAGGCATCCGTTTCCGCCAGGATGTCGAAAGGCGAAAAGCACGCCAGGAGTGTTGCCGCCTCGTAGGACACTGTTTGGTTCTGCAGCGCAGCCGGGATGACCATATAGGCGCTCCGTAGAGGGCCATGGACCCACGGATGAAATTTGCCCACGACCATATGATAGGGTCTCCCCCACATTCGTGGATGCCTATGCAGTTCATCCAGGAGCTCGCTCCAGGACCGAGCCTTCGCCTCGCGAATTACGCTATATAGTGACTTCGTAGTCGTGACCGCCCGGTAGGCTAGATAGGCCTCTGTAGTCTCCCCGGCTGTAGCACTACGCCGGTGTCGGCTTCGTTGGTAACCGCGGCGGAATCCGGTATTACGTACCTAGCCGGACTCTTGCATTAAGAGACCTACCACTAGTAAAATTTTAATGTCTCTTAACTGCATTGCACTATTATTATTTACCTGCATCTAACGCCTCAGTATATTTGATTACCTCTCCTAACGCAAAATGATTGCTACTGTATTGTGCCTGTGCCTAACAATATAAAAAAGCTATAATTATGTTACGAATCTCGTTTCGTTTATTGATGCACATATACAAACAATAACATCTAATTACATCAAGGCCATTTCGTGTTATCAAAATCATAACTGTAACATTTGATTTACTGACGTAGAGTGAAATATCGATGTCGATAAAATGTTTTTATGAATAAGAAAATATAGAATCAGAATGCGAGATACACTGGCATGGGCTGAAGCAGACCCGGTCATCGCATTTCACAACCTAAAAGATAATTAATAAAAACAATCCATTATTTTTAAATCTAAATACAAATACATGGATTGGCGAAGGCGCTCTTAAAATCAGAATACTATAAGAAAGGCACGTATGAAATCGTGGTAAAAATAAAAGATACTCTGAAAATTCATAAGAGAAGAACACAATAAATTATTAAATGTGCCGCCTACCTGTAGTAAATATTGGCTCTCTAACTTGCTCGTACCATCCTTTGGCAGGCAAGTCTGGGACGCTGGAAGTGTCGTTGTTCGGGTCTATGTATTTAGCAACTACTTCTTGTCCGTGAACGCACACTGTAGACCATATTTGAGTCAAAATTTCCCCTGCCTTTTTGAAATTATCCTTTTCCAGGCTTACGCCTACTGTTCTGCTGATGGAGTCAAGATTTGTCCCAAAAGAGGCATTGGGAAGAACAACACTCGTTAGCCCTCGACAGAGGGGAGCCATGCGCCTCTCTACTCTGTTAAAAGCGCTTCTACCAGGGGCATTAGTCACAATAAATATTGCATCCAGGTCATATTTAAAAAAAAATCTTTGGCATGTGCGATCGCTTTGCGAAATCGTGGGTTCCTTTAAGCTCCTTCTTCACAATCATTGATCTCCCGCCGCAACTTATGTGCTTTATCGTGATCGGTGCCGACAGCGACGAGATACCCTTTGCGCCTTTACGTCAAATCCAGCTCCTCGCGCAGTTTAGCAATATTTTCCTTTATTATGTCTTGTGTGTGACGCACAGCGGATCACATCCTCATCGTCACTGATAACAAGAGGCTGAGTTTTCCGTTTCGGAGCACCTGTGGAGCGCAGGACATTTGATTTAAACAGGGAAAAAAGGAAAAATCGTCGCGCATACGAAGGAAAACCTAACTAACTAACCCACCGGTTTAGGGCTATCCTCAAGATCTTGATCTCTTGGCTGCTGGTCAGAAATCCCATCCTAATCACCAGATTCCGCGTTTTTAACATTCTGAGCGCTCGTTCCAGCCTGACCTGCGCATTGCCGGGAACCACACGAACCATCATAAAATAACAATATTTACATATTTCCCAGATAAAAATATAATTCATCATCATCATATCGGCCATAAGACGTCCACTGCTGAACAAAGGCCTCCTCCATGGATTTGCACAATTGATTCGTCATTTTGGGGGGAATTTGGCAGTATTCACTACACTTGGTGAGCGCAGTATGGCTGCTGTTTCAAAGAAGAGATGCTGCTGCCCTTCCCCCTGGTTTAGAGTCCCTCAGTCGCCTTTTACGACACCCACGGGAGGAGATGGAGTGAATCTATATTCGTAATCCGTACGCCACACTGTTCAAAAATATAATTCCTAGCTTATTATATATATACATCTCTTTCGGCATATCTAATCTATCACAATGTACTTAATCTAAATAAAATAATATAGCTAGGATAAACCAGTACGGCCAATTAGTCTTTTGTATTTTTTACTTTTATTTTATTGTTAATTTATTTATGTAATTTTTTACTTTTACATTTTATACATTGTTTCTATATTTGGTGCGTCCTTGTTTGTGTAAAAATAAATTTTCTTTCTTTCGTCTTTCTTTCTTTCTAATCCAAATCATAATATAATTTTCTAAAGAAACAATTAATTCGATCGACAATCCTGATCGGTACTGCACATCACTAGCGGCTTATTATAAATATTTCTCAACCCGAGCACGAGTCGCATTATGACAATCAATTCGATATAGAAACGTAATCGATACATCGGTATCCCACAAAATCGGAGCAAGGTCTCGAATTAGTTTATTCATTTAAATTACACATCCTTTCCCTTGGTAAACCGTTAATGTTTTATAACTGTAATTAATCTTAGCTGTAGTCAACTTTACGACACTTGCAGCTAAAATAAACCTAAGACAATAATTAGCCAAGACATATTGCCTCTTACTAAGGCCTGCAATAACAATGAATGGTGGCACGTACTTATTTGATGAACGTTTAACGTCTCAAATTCGAGAACTTCGCCTGGCAGTCCTCAAGGATTGGTGTGATCAAATTGTCAAGATTGACCGAAGGCTGAAGATGAATACAATGAAGCACAATAGTTCTCGAACTAAAAGTTATTTTTATTCTTCTTATTTAGTGTCGTCAATTGCTAACCCTGTGTCAGAGTTGTCAATCCGCCCAAAGTCCTCCTTTGGGACTTGACTTAACGACTGCCGCCTAATGAAGACAACCGGGATCGACGATTTTACGTGCACTATGCGGTCACTCATCTGCAGACTGTCTGCAACAAGCCTTGCTTAACCTCGCTGATAGCTGTTTTTCCTGACGTTTCGAACACTTTGCAGGGTTCAAGGTCGCAGGATGACTAAGGTGACAGGCGTCTTTACAGATTTTTAAAAAGTTATTTTATTTTATCTACAGTACAATTTTAATCAAAACATTATTTTCGATGCACGCAGTAATCACTCACAGTGTCTTGATGTTTTAGTGCGGTATGTTGTTTGGGACTTTATTATTTTAATAACTGGATTCCAAACAGGAGGTACCTGCCAACCATCTTCTCTATTAAAATTAGGATGTTTTTAAATTTCAATAGCCCCACGAAACATTCTTGGTACATATCGGTTCTCTTTCGCGAGGACTTGAGGTTGATCAAAACGAAGATAGTGGTTGGGTTTGCCTAAGGCATGTTCACACACTGCAGACTTTGTGGAGCGTCTATGCTTGACGTCAGCCATATGTTCTTTTATTCGGGTGGCTATGCTACGCTTTGTTTGCCCTATGTATGACAAACCACAATTACAGTCAATCTTGTAGACCCCAGCATCTTGTAAAGGTATGTGACATTTCACCGGTTTTAAAAGTTGGCTGATCTTCATAAGCGGCTTGAAGTATTGAAAGGGCTGTCATCAGTGCTCTCCCCTCAAAGTCCTCCATGAAAATATCGGCGACTACCGGAGAGACCGGTGAACCCATGGCTACACCGTCAGTTTGCAGATAAAACTCATTGTCCCACAACAGACCACGAATGCTGCAAAGCATTTGAAACGTCAGGAAAAGCAAAAATCTGTAATATACGCGATCTAATTCGTTTAAAATTGTTTTATTATACTGTGTAATAATCGCGAAAACCTAAGACATTACTACTATCTGTATTGTTTTGTATTGAACGAATGATGTGTTTAGTTTGGTAATAAATTTATCTTTATCCTAATACTTGTATTGTTAAACAGACAGAAATACGCTCTGCTGTCCCATCCCCGACAAATCCTTTTACTACATCCACATGCGTAGAGAAAGCTCACAGCTCTCTACTTATTTACAACACCTAAACCGTGTAGAATATAATTAAATAACTTTTCAGTCATTAAGAATAATATCAGTCTGTAACTGTCGCACTGCAGGGCAAAAACCTTCTCTCGTACACAGAGTACACTTGTTGTTTTTTATTGGTCGTCTATTCGAATCTCTTCATGAATTTCCTCCGCCCCGGGGAAGGGCGAAGGGGTATGCGAGGCTCCTACCGGCTAAACCACTGGTGCGGTCGTACTATGCACCGAAGAGGGGCTCCAGGTCCGCGTACGATCACACGAGAGGCAGAGAGTAACCTAACGATAAGGTTGAGCTGGACATTTGACACATCCATCATACTCATGAACGAGTGCCGCCTGTTGGAATTGGTTAGCTTATCGTTGCCATGGCAAATCAATCAAAATTATTTGTTGATAATGCAACCACGCTTGTTTAGTGAAGACTTTAAGAAGGTTTAAGACTCGTTTACTTTTTTGTTTTTTATTGGTGCCTAGTGGAAATTCTTCATGAACTACCTTCGCCCCGGGGAAGGGCGAAGGGGTATGCCGGACTCCTACCGGCTAAAAGCAATTATACAGGATGTCCAGTAAATAGCACGACATACTGCAGGGGATGAGAGCTTGGGTCAATACCTACCAAAAAAAACATTATATGTTCACCAAAATCTTACGGATTTACAGTATTACAAAATTTTCCGAAATATCGAAAAATATCTACCTTGACACAGATTTTTAAGCATCTCGTAGTGAAAAATTCCTTTTTTAGTTTTTTTTTACCTCAAATTATTTGTGAATAGTTACTTTACTGATTGATAAGGCTTTATTTTATTAAAAACTAAAATGCTTTCAAGAAATACAATTTTTATTTAAAATTTTCACAGTACAATTTTCTTATCTTAAAATTTTGTACTACTGTAAATCCGTAAGATTTTGCTGAACATATATTGTGTTTTTTTGGTAGGTATTGACCCAAGCTCTCACCCCCTGCAGTATGTCGTGCTATTTACTGGACAACCTGTATATATAGCTATTTGAATAATTTGAGTAACAAATAACTGTGATAGCATCACTAACACTAATCAGTAACTATTTCCACAATTAATTGTGTTGTCAAATTGGGAGGCAATTTGCCAATACTCACCTCGCTTGGCAGGTTGGTGAGCGCAGAATGGCTATTGTTCCACAGAAAGGACGCTGCTGCCCATCCCTCTGGTTTAGAGTCCCTTAGTCGCCTTTTACGACATCCACGGGAGCAGATGGAGTGGTGCTGTATTTTTTTAATCCCCACACTTATCCGAAGTCATTATTACCAGATGTACTACGTATTATTTACCTGTGGCCATAATTTCCTTTGCTAGAGTTAGCTCAGCACCCTCGCAGAGTCATGAAGTAGTATTATTGTAGAACACGAACGGTGCTATACATACAGCAACACATTCACCGATATACCGATTACTCTGTATTACCCATAATAGCTAAAGCGGAGCATATGCAACAATTTAATGCACAAATCACGATGAGCCGATGGAGCTATATTACCTGAAATTATTCGATTATCGCAATCGATTCGAAATGAATGTGTATTATCGATTCATCACGAGCGAATGTTAATTTAAATAGATTTAATGAATTATTTGGGCTAGTAGTTGCAAGGCGCCTAAGGCGCTCGTAACACTTTAGGTAATTTAATATTTTAATGTCCATATATAGGGTCTTACTTTAATAATGGAAAATATTTTAAGGCTAGGCTCTATGAATGGTATAGAATTCATTTCAAATATCAAGTATCGGTTTTACTGATAATAACTTAATTATTTTTTAAATACTCGACTAGCGAAGCATTTACTGACTCTGTATTATTTTATAAAATAAAGGTTGATGTTATGTTTTTTTTTTGCTAAAACGCATCATTACCACCTATAGGTATACCTCCTAAAATATGTTCCATTAATAAAGTAAGACCCTGTATATAGGAACCTACATAAATATGAACTTTATTCTTATACTGAACAAAGGCCTCCCCCATAGATTTCCACAACAACCAGTTACATAGTATTGTCTTAGGTTTTCGTGATTATTACACATTATAATAAAACAATTTTAAACGGATTAAATCGCGTGTATTATTGATTTTTGTTTTTCCTGACGTTTCGATTTTTGTTTTTCCTGACGTTTCGAACACTTTGCAGGGATGTCACCTTAGTCATCCTGCGACCACGAACCCTGCAAAGTGTTCGAAACGTCAGGAAAAACAAAAATAAATAATACACGCGATTTAATCCGTTTAAATTTGTTTTATTATAACCAGTTACATGCCATATGTCGCCATTTTGGGGAGAATTTGTCAATACTCTCCACGCTTGACAGGCGAGTCGCTGAGCGCAGTATGGCCTGTTCGTGATGGCTGTTTAAACGCAAATGTATTAGTATTAATGTTTTTTGTATCTTTCTTTTTATGAAGCGTTCATAATGATCATCAGATCAGCCATTTATAAGTCCACTGCTGAACACTGTGTCGTCATTTTTGTGGAACATGCCACTCACCACGCTGGCAGGCGAGTTTGTGAGCACAGAATGGCCACTGTTCCACAAAAGGGACGCTGCTGCCCCTGGTTTAGAATGCCTTAGTCACCTTTTACGACATCCACAGCAAGAGATGGAGTGGTGCTATATTCTTAATCTACCAGCCTTTATAAACCCCTTTAGATTACACAAACAGAACACCTAGAAGGATAGTCGGTACAAGCAATGCGTAACCATTTGAACGGTGACGGATATGACACATTTTGCTGGGCAGCCTGTAGTGCTCTGTAATTTTCTTATGTGACAAAAAATGGCTAACTATAACAACGTTGTGCCGGAGTCGAGCCCGAGACATGACGCGCAGAAAATCTATGCATTCAGCTTTCTCACTGCCTACTGCGCCAGTCGTGCCTTACCATGGAATTAATGTTAAACATATGTTGTATTAGATCACCGATATTATCACCCGTCACTTTGGTCACGAATATCTGAAATCGCACGCGCAAAACGCACACATCAATAAAATATATTAACTGACAGCTCACAAAGGTAAATTGCCCTAGATATATTTATACTTTGATTATCCAATCTACTGTGAAACAGAGAAGGGGGCACCTCCTGTTACCCGACTGTGAATGGCTGATAAAGTATTATATTAAGGGGGTACGCAGCGTGCCCTTGTCTGATGATGGATGGCTACCGTGCAATACTCCTGTGACGTAAAATATTGTTGGTCCAGTCTTATATGTGACCTTTCTTCAGATACCGGTCATGCGCGGGTCTCACTCTCCGATCCTTACACAAGCCAGCCCATGTCAGCCGTTAGATTTAAAAATCCACATTCACCTTCATTCTGATCCAGCTGCTCTCCAAGCTTAATGCAATGCACGCTTGGGTACACCCATAGTTGTGTTGCTCAGTTTGTATGTTTGTGCCTGGCTGGACGCCTTTTGGGATTTGCAGCAACAGCTACTTGAGCTGCCTGCGAGAAAGCCATCATAAAAAAACGGAAATAGGTTTTCGCTCAGCCGTACCTCCGATTCTTCAAATCGCCGATACATACACAGTGTCTAAAATTCGTCTTAAAACTCAACCGCTGAAAAGATTTTTGTAAGAAATATGCTGTACTTTATACTGTTTACTCCTTCTTTTTTATTTGTGCCCGGTGGAAATTCTTCATGAACTTCCTTCGCCCCGAAGGCGAAGGGGTATTTTTCGGCACCTAAGGACTCCAGGTCATATTTCATTTTTCTTTTTGTTTCTTTTTCCGCGTGTGCAGAAATTATAAATCAAATATTAGAGAATCCAGAAGTGAACACCTCGCACGCTCTAGATATAATTCGGTTACGTCAAATGTCAAATCTGTAGAGAAAAAATGGCAGAGTTGTTATTAGTTGAAATCATCCGTTTTTTCTTCTTTAAAATAACTTTGCCCGGCACTAGGATTTCTCCTGTGTCGTGGGTGCGTTTACATTCAATCAGCTATCATAATAATAATGTCTTAGGTTTTCGCGATACTTTTAAACGGATTCTATCGATTTATTTTAGATTATTAAAATATGTAACGACGCCTGTCACCTTAGTCATCCTGCGACCACGAACCCTGCAAAGTGTTCGAAACGTCAGCAAAAACAAAAATCTAAAATGTACGCCATAGAATCCGTTTAAGAGTGTTTTATTATAAGCTATCATAATATTAAAATCCGAATTTAATAAAATAAATAAGTGCTTCATTGAATTTTTCAAGAGATATCGTTCTCACACACATAACGACTGACCAAGAAAAATAATATCATATAACTCTTTAATAAAGGTACTTATAAATGAATCTATAACATAATCGGTCTATTACTGTCCTACTGCTGGGCACGGGCTTTTTCTCAGGTGCAGGTTTCCTCACGATGTTTTCGTTCACCGTTAACGCAAGTGATAATCAAATTCTGATCCGCACATGAATCCAATGAACTTATATCTATGTCAGAAATGTTTATTAGAATGTCCTCTTGACATTAGTATACTTTTTTCTATATAAATCATCATCATCATCAGCCGAAAAAACGATTATATAAGTAAGCGGAATATAAAGTATTTTCTGGCAGTTATTGAGGACTACCTATGCGTATCACGTTCGTTGTGAGCAAAAAAAAAAAAAAATGGCATATCCAATGATATTATACCATAGATATGTTACGTCCATATTAAATGGCGCGCAAAATACAGTCTCGCTTGCACAACCATGTCGTGAGAAAGAAGATACAAAGACAATAAGAGTAAAAGTGATAGCTATCTAGGCGAACCGATTGCGAGGTGTTACAATTGGGGGAGCTTTGGTTCTTACTTTTGGCGCGCATTTCTTTTAATATATAATATCATTGGGCATATCACTTTCTGTTTTCTGATAATCATACGACCTACGATTTGCGCAATCCTGACCGCATACTAGGTCGGTTATAAGTGAAATAAGTAAAAAAATCAATTGAATCTACTTTATACCGCAGTAGCACTCACGATTTAGTTCAGCACGATCTGTTGCGAACGAGTTTACCAATAAATCATACGATGCTTTGAAAATTAGCGTTAGGCAACTTTAGTGCTGTCAAGAATTCGTTTGGTGCGCCATCAGGCCCGGTTTGAGCGATAAATTATGTTGAACACTAGCTGGGACCCGCGGTTTCACCCGCCGTTTAATTTAAAAGAAATTTGATTATTTATATATAATTTAGAGTACTTCGGCATAGACACTTGACATAGAGTATGTAAGTATATATATTGGATTTCATGGGTTTTAATTATTTTGCGCGGAACCCTAATTATTTTTCTAAAATAAAAGTAGCATAATATATTAATATATATATAAATAGAATTTCCAAGCTAAAAACCGACCTTAATGATAGGGACCAAGAGTTGCTTATAAATGACCTAGAAATAACAAACATACCGGAGTCGAAGGTAGAAAACCCGGTTCACCTCGTTACTTTGGTGGGAATAAAGTTAGGCGTGGCCATAGAAGCGCGTGACATCGTCTGTGCAGAGCGCGTGGGGTCGTCGCGATCCTCTCCGGGCGGCGATGCGGCTGATGCCAGAGGCAGCAGGCCGCGGCCACTGATAGTGAGGTTCGCGCGCCGTGATCATCGCGACGAAATTATGAAAAACATGCGCGTGCGACGTAATGCTGACACCGCGGAATTTGGCCTGGCTAGTGAGTCACGCCCGTTCTACGTGAACGAACGACTCACTAAATACAACCGCCACCTATTATACAAGGTTCGCGAGGTACGTAAGCGAATGGAGTGGAAGTATGTCTGGACGAGAAGAGGACGAATTCTGGTCAAACAGGCCGAGGGTACTAAGACGTATAACATCCGTAATGAAAGTGACCTTATTAGGGTTTTTGGTGGGGAATCTGTTCACCCTCCCTCGACCACAGACATTAATGCCACTGCCCTTCAATAGCCATATCGTTGGTCTGATTATTACTTTATACTTTATAGAATCTTATTTTAATGGATGTCCTGTTTTGTTATATTTTACTTGCTTACATACATTTTATCTTAATGAGTCCCCTAGAATAAGTAGTAAATATCATTTAATGTCGCAATCGCAAATGTGTTATACAAACATCAAGTTATGTCATCTCTTAAGTCACGTTGTGTATAAGTTTTTAGTTTGTCATGAATGCCATTGTAAGCGAATAGACTTACATGTTTTAAACTATTGTGCAATTACTCAATCTTATAAAACTAGATATTGTGTTCTGAGTAATTTTTATGTATACTTTTTTGATAACTGTTTATTTACTTTTTTACAAGAAATTCATATTGCCTGCAATGAGTTAGTTGTTCGCGTGAATCATAAATGGCAGTCTCGGTGTTGGTTTAAGTGTCATACCGTTCTATACTTTTGGGGTACATGGCTGAAGTATCAGTGTCACGGAAATTCAACTACCGTTAACTTTATAATATTGGTTCTAGTTCACTTATATCTATGGGTATTCACGTCCAATGGATAACAAATTTTTTAAAGTCGGACTGTTAAACGCCGGTTCTCTTGGGACAAATCATGATAATTTTATAGTGGCAATGCAGCGTCACCAGGTGGATATCATGGCCATTAACGAGACCTGGCTAAGACGGGGGGAAGAGGGACGTGCGCCCTCCGTACCGGAATATCGCTTGAGGCACATCCCTCGTCCCTCTCAGGTACATGATGGTCGTGGTGGAGGGGTGGGGTTCTATATCAGGCGTGGGTTATATGTTCGAACTTGCGTCCACCCCACTCATCAGCTGGTGGAACAAATGTGGTTAAGCACTAAAGTAAATGGCAACAAGCTTATTATTGGAACTGCGTATCGTCCTCCATGGCTGGACTCGCAAACTTTTTTGGATGCCATTATGGATGCCATAGCCTCATTTAATAATTATGATCACATAATTTTATTAGGGGATTTTAACATAAACCTGCTTAACCCTACGGACCCTAAAACTGTTGTTTTTAACACTTTTTTAAGCTGTACAGGTTTATGCCAAGTGATCAGCGTTCCAACACACTTCACTGATAGCAGTGAAACCCTAATAGACGTCATATGTACCGATACCTGTGTTCGTAATGCGTGCGTAGACTCCGTGGGTATAATTAACGGGCATGCATTTCTTACATGCGAGTTGCTGCTCCGTAAACCAAAAATTCCACCTAGAACAGTGTCCTCAAGACCATTGGCTGACATTGATAATGATCTTTTAAATAATGACATAGACCGCGTTAGCTGGGGTCGGCTTACTGAGTTAGAGGAAGTGGATCTTATTGTTCAAGAGTATAGCAGGTTGCTTACGCTCCTATTAGACCTGCATGCACCGGAAAAAAATAGGGTTATAAAAGAGCTTCCAGCCCCCTGGCTTACAGATAATGTGAGGCTCATGATGGGCTTGCGAGACGCGGCGCTTCGTAAATATAGGAGTACAAAATTACTATCTCATAAACAGTATTACAAGGATCTCAAGAATATGGTTAACACAGCAATTCATGTTGAGAAGCAGTGCTATTTTAAGGAACATATTAATAATAATATTCAGAACCCTAAACTGTTGTGGAAAAATGTCAAGTCCAAAGTTATTCCACCTAAGTCTCTGGAAATTCCGATACACCTTAACGACCCAAATCTAATTAACCAACACTTTTTGAATGTGCCCGGTAATCCTAATACTTCCATCTCACAATTAACGTTTTTTGAGTTCCATAGATACAGTGATGCTACGTTTGGATTGAAGCCTGTGGATTCATTGAACGTTATTAAAATTATTAAAGAACTCAAGTCTAATGCATGTGGTATTGATGGTTTAACTTTGGATATGATCTCTGTGTTTGTTCCTAAAACCCTTGACATAATTACTGGTATAGTAAATAAATCTATTCAAACATCAGAATTCCCCCAGAGTTGGAAAACGGCGATAGTCAGACCCATCCCGAAAAACCCCAATGTCAAAGATATAAAGGAGCTGAGGCCAATAAGCATTCTGCCTTGCCTCTCAAAAATTTTGGAAAAAGTGGTGGGTTCCCAACTTAGAGATTATATTGAAGGAACCCATATTTTGCCAGATCAGCAGTCAGGTTTCAGGAAAAGTCGTAGTACTACAACAGCGATTTTGGATGTTGTTGATAACATATTATCGGCTCAGGATGCGGGAAAGGGTACAATAATGGTCTTATTGGATTTTTCTAGGGCATTTGATTCTATAAACGTTGCATTGCTCTTGTCTAAGTTAACGTACTATGGTTTCGACACCGACACGGTCAAATGGTTTCATTCTTACTTACAGAACCGTTCGCAGTTTGTTGAAATTCGCAATAGCGACGGGTCTGTCTCACGATCTTCTTTATCAACACTAAACAGGGGAGTACCACAGGGATCCGTACTTGGCCCTATCCTATTTATATTGTTCAGCGCTGACATGGTCAGTGTAATAAAATATTGCAAGTTCCATGTGTATGCTGATGATGTTCAAATTTACCTATCATTTAAGCCCAAAGAGATTCAAAATGCGCTAAATAAGATTAATGATGATCTAAAAAATATTTGTAATTGGGCGCGCCGTAATTCTCTTGTTCTTAACGCTAGCAAGACAAAATACATGGTCTGTGGTTCTAAAAGTCAAATTTCACATATAGGTAATTGTAAACCACTGATCAGCATTGACGGTGAACAAATAGAGCGTGTTCATGAGGCCCGAAACCTTGGTTTATTGATGGACGAAGACTTGCGGTTCGAACGACATGTATCAGAAGTGGTAAGAAGTTGTTTCTACCGACTGAAAGTCCTATACAAGATTCGTAATTATCTCAGTGTGGACATGCGTATCGTATTAGTAGATTCCCTAGTATTATCAAAATTTAACTACCTAGACACGGCTTACGGCCCACGTCTGCTAGTAAAAACTGCTAATCTCATACAGAGGGTACAAAATGCGTGCGCGAGGTTTTGTTTTAATATCCCTCCTAGAAGTCACGTAACTTCGTTTCTTAATAACGCGAACATTCTCAAAATGAACTGCAGGAGGCATTTACACTTGGCAACCTTATTATTTGGTGTTATAAAATCAGGAAAACCGGAATATCTACTCTCCAAATTAGAATGGCTGTCCGAACATAGTAGATACCCTACACGTGCGTCTGCCTACGCCTTGCGTATTCCACAGCACAAGACTACTGCCTTTCGAGGAAGCTTCAAATATGCTGCCACTAAGTGCTGGAATAATTTACCACCACCACTGCGTGTTCTGAGCAGCGTACACAGCTTTAGATTAAAACTTAAGAAAATAATTCTCGACACACAAAAATCCAGCACAAATAATTAAAGTATCAAATTATATCTAGGTTTTTAACGAAATTAGAATAATAAAAAATAAAATAACTGGAAATCCACATTGAGAGCCCTCATTTACTACTTTGCTACATTGACTTCGTTAACAATGCACAGAACCATGGCAACGGCAATGTGTCTATTGTATAGTAAAACACTTGATATAGATATATTAGAGTTAATAGTGATTGTGTACTTTATAAAATGTTATCCGACTATTGTTATTATTTCATCACGTCTATGAATTATGATTATTTTACTATTTTAATTGTTATTATTATTCTGTTTATCGAACATCTGTCTTTGACTAAGGCTTCAGCTGAAAATCAGCGCTGCAGTATCATGCAGCATTATTGCTGAGCTGTTGCCTTTTAGAGACACAATATCACCGAGACTGCTATTTTAGAGAAATAAAAACTACAGCCTAATTGTAATGACAGCTAATAAGTGTACGTTATCTTTTAGCTGGGAGTCCAGACGTGTCGCACGCGTCGCAGGATCATGTCACATGTGACTGTTTCTAGAACTCTCACGTAACCTAGAACAGAAATAAAATTGTCAGGTTATCCTTAATAATTATGTACCGTCTAGCTCTGGAAATAGACTATATGGTAAATACTTTACCTATATGATTATGGCTAATAGGCATATGAAATTCAGTCCGGCGACGTTTGGTGTCACTATGGCATCACAAATGTCCTTGGTGACAAATCCATACACCATACCATGCCCGCCAGGCGTCCCTTTACCTTGAGTTGCAGTTAAGAAAGTCTGTAAGAATAATATATGTAGATAAGGTAATAATAAATACTATTATGTATAAAGTATTATTAAGTACTTTGTATTCACTCACCAAATGGATCCGGCTTACAGAAGTTTTCACTATGGGATTCCGGCGGCGTGTGGCGGTGTAGTTATGTACGTGCGTGGGTAATTAGTGAAAAATCAATTTTTTCTTTAGAAAAACATTATTATGGCGAATGAATTGCAGCGTACTATAAGAAATAAATTATATAATCGGTTTGCGGCAACCAAAGCCGTACGATTTTTCACACAGCGCAAGCGATTTGATAACGGGCGACGGCCACTCACTGCAAATTGTAACAGGTCACTGAAGGCTAGCGTGTGCGCGGACGGCCGAGACTATACTATAAGCAGAGACCCGTCACCTATTGTTCTTTTTGCGTACCTACGGTTTGTTCATTTCTTCTGATTTACATTTTGTTATTATATATTATGTTGACGTTATAACTTGTGTGCGCTACACTTGTTGTAGTCTTTGTAATTTTGTGTCTTCTAATAAACCATTTTTCTTTCTTTCTTTCTTTCATAAGTTATTCCTTATAACATCAGCTATCTGCGAGTGAAAGTCCCGTAGAAATCGATTCAGCCGATTCGGAGATTAGCGGGAACAAACAGACAGACAGACAGACCGACAAAAAACTAAAAATAGTTTTTTTGTTGTAGGTACTGTATATACTTTCATATGCATTTAGTAAAAAGCTGTTATTTTGACATTACAAACAGACACTTCAATTTTATTTATTTGTATAGATAGGCACTAATGCGCTCGAAAGAAAATTTAACAGTTAAGTGCAGAAAATTGTTAAGCTAAGAATTTGCCTGTACTCACCACGCCTTCCAAGTTGGTGAGCACAGGATCGCCTGCCCATCTCTCTGGTTTAGAGTCATTTTTCTGTTTTTTTTTTTTTTTTTTCTTTATTGTACACATATCTTCAATATATAAACAAACAAAAAAAAATTGACGTACATAGGCGAGCTTAACTCAATATTGAGATCTCTAACAGCAAACCTTTGAGCGATAGAGTTATATGAGGAGAGAATCAAGTGTACAACACGAATAAAGTATGATTTATTATCAACTAGCTGGGACCCGCGGTTTCACCCGCGTTTAATTTAAAAGAAATTTAGAATACTTCGACATAGACATTTGACATAGAATATATATACTGGATTTCAAGGGTTTAATTTTTTTGCGCGGAACCCTAATGATTTTTCTAAAATAAAAGTAGCCTAAGTTATTCCTTATAACATCAGCTATCTGCCAGTGAAAGTCCCGTCAAAATCGGTCCAGCCGTTTCGGAGATTACCCGGAACAAACAGACAGACAGACAAAAAATTTAAAAATGTTTTTTTTGTTATAGGTACTGTATATACTTTCATATGCATTTAGTAAAAAGCTGTTATTTTGAAATTACAAACAGACACTTCAATTTTATTTATTTGTATAGATAAATGTAATAGGGATAAGCTTAACATAAATTAGCTATATAAATAACACATGGATATAAATATACAATACAAGATATTACGAATGTAATAAATAAATAGAATATATAGTTTAGTTACCTTTTATGACGTCCACGGGAGGAGATCGAGTGGTGCTATACTGATCCCGGACACCTCACGGCCTTAACGAACATTAGTTCCGAAGAAACGCCGCAGCCCATCAGACAATCATATACGCTGAAATGCATTTTTGCCAGCGCTGACAATGGATAGAACGGCAACAGGCACAAATAATGGAGTCTGTTTTATCTGTTTTATCCCTTTTATCCACTTATGTATCCAACCCTTTTTGTAATAGGAATGGTTGGTTACTATAAGTTGGAGGTTAGACGAAACTTTGCTTTAGTAAAATATATATTTCTTGTGTTCCGTGGCAAACTAAATAACCCACAAATATTAGAATCGTTGGGGCTGCTCATTCCTTTTTTTTATTTTTTTTTTATTGATGACCAGTGGAAATTCTACATGGAACTTCCTTCACCCCGGGGAAGGGCGAAGGGGTGTGCCGGACTCCTACCGGCTAAAACCACTGGAGCGGTCATCTTCGGCACCGAAGGGGGGCTCCAGGTCCTCGTAAGATCACCCTAGAGCAGGGGCTGCTCATTCCTAATACCAAGCTGCGGCAGGGGCCGAGGGGGAAGCTGTTTGAGGTGCCGGTAGCCCGCACAAACATTTTAAAATTTGCACCCATTGTTCGAGCAGCACGAATACTCAACACCATCTCGCTACGGCTTGATATTTTTACTTGCTCATTGGCAGAATTCGAGAAGGTGACGATTAGTTGTCTGTCTTTTGTGTAACTACATTGTTGAATTGGGTTGAAACCTGTAATGACAATTGTAATTTGAGAAATAAATAATTAAATTAATCTTTTTTACAGTCTGCGGTTACCATGGTTAGATTGGCGGCGTTTGACAACAGCGAACGCAAGATCTGTCGCAAACTGATTGCAAAATTACTGAAACCATATGTCTCATTAAATATTTTAATCTCAATTATTTTAAAGAGTATCGTGGAGTTTCTTGTCGGCTCTTCTACGAAGATCAATCAATTGGAACCGTGCAACTTAAACTCCGACGTTTCATAGAAGCCAGTCACATTAAAACGTTTTTTTTTCACACTAGAATATCTCCTGTGTCGTGGGTGCGTTTACAGACATGAATTCTACATACAATACAGCCAGACCCGGAACAACTACCTGCAGATCATACAAATATTTGTTCCGAGCGGGAATCGAACCCACGACCCGGAGCGCAGCAGCCGACTGTATCACCCACTGCACCAACCGTACTGTTTGATAATTATTAAATCTCTTTGTAGTCAGTATTTCATCATCATCATTCCGCCGTGTGGTGCCGGCTCAGAATGCCACCACCCCATCTCCTCCCATGGGTGTCGTTAAAGTCGACTAAGGGATTAGCCGGAGGATGGGCAGCAGCGTCCTTCGAGTATATTAACAACTCAACTGCGATCGCCATCCCGCTTGCCAAGCGTGGCGATTATGGCAATACCCCCCAATGAGCCCACAACACATCCATGTCGGTGGTTGTAGTGATCTTTGGGGGAGGCCTGTGTCCAGCAGTGGACTTCATTCGGCCGAAATCAGACGGAAAGAACGAAAGCAGACGGGTTGGCGATCGTAGTTGAGTTGTTAATGTGCTCGAAGGACGCTGCTGCCCATCCTCCGGTTAATCCCTTAGTCGCCTTTTACGACACCCACGGGAGGAGATGGGTTGGTGCTATTCGTAGCCGGCACCACACAGCACGCAGTCAGTATTTGGTTAATTCGAAATAAACATAATTTGACTTTGAAATATTGTACTTTGTATAAATATCGTATAATATACGTATATTTGGAATTACTTATATCGTGGTCACCAGAAGTTTTCGGACTAGCTCCTTTAGCACCAAGTTGTGGGTGCAAAATCGGTTGATTTGACTTTTTCTATGTCATGTATTACAATGACACCAACAAATACACCAACATTATTATACTACAAAACAGCGTATACTTTACTATAGCTACTACCAATAGGCTTAGTACGAATATTTTGACGTATAGTAACGTAAACGTATCGCTAATGTGAGCGAATTGTAAATCGAAAATACAACTATCTTTGTCGTTTAAATACGGCTCACACAATTAGCATCATATAAAGGTATGAATAAAGTCTTCATATTAAATAAAAATATGTGCGAATCAAGTATTTTCAATTCAAAATTCACTCACATTAGCGATACGTTTACGTTACTAAACGTAAAAATATTCGTGCTAGGCCCAAAGTACATATAATAATAATACAGTTCTTACACAGTGCGCGAAGACAGGGATATAAAATGAAAGCCACCATACGGCTTACTGGTTGTTAGAAAGTGACGAATATACACCTTTAGTTACGTGGCATCAACAGCTGCATCGCTGCATGCTCATTGGCCTGAACGCGTGCAACGTGATAGAGGAATGTGGAGCAAAGTAGATAAGTGTACTCAATAGGGCAAATAATATATTTTTTAAATATCAATTTTTAATTTTTTTTACCGGCGGTGCGCAGGTGGTCACAGCAGAGCACAGTGAGGCTTCGGGGGGTCTTTTACAAACCAAACTTTTACAAAGTGCTGAAAAGGCTCAAAAAAGTTCTGTATGGGTAGCTCTACTTACCATGGAACACTACCATTTTTTTTTTTGTTTTTCATTCAGTCGTACCTTAGTAATAGAAAGCAATACACAGAAATCGCAAAAATCAATACTAAGACAAAGAATGAAGAAATTTACCTGTCAGACGAACGCTCACCTGCGTACGGTATCCCTCAGGGTAGCGTACTTGGCCCACTCTTATTTATTTTATACATAAATGACCTACCTAGATCTATTGACCACCCCATGACTCTCTTTGCCGACGATAGTACAGTGACTATAGCATGTAAGAATAAAGATACATATGAACATGACATTAATCAATCTTTGACATCAATAATAATTTAAGAATCAATTTGGACAAGACCCTTATAATGCATTTTAGACAACGTACCCAGGCTGTAATTGACATTCGAATTCTATATAATGACAAAGTACTTAATGAAGTTGACTCCACAAAGTTTCTTGGTATTATTATAGACACTAAACTAAACTGGAAGCCGCACATTGAGTACTTGAGTAAAAGGATTAGCTCGTCTGCATACCCTCTACACAAACTTGCTCCAGAACTCAATCCAGATGCCTTGTTAACTGCGTATCATGGCTTAGTAGCTTCGGTGCTACGCTACGGAATAATATTCTGGGGTAATTCTGCGGACAAAGATATTGCTTTTAGGGCCCAAAAGAGGTGTATTCGGGCTATGTTTAATTTAAAATCTACGGATAGCTGTATGCCTTTTTTTAAACAATATAAACTATTAACTTTGCCGTCACTCTATATTTTGGAAATTGCTGCGTTTGTCAAAACAAATCCCGGACTGTTTCCACGACTATCAGACACGGTAACCTGTAACAGACGTGACAATAGCAAACTGCGCTTGCACACTGCAAAAACTACTCTCATGAGGAACAGCGTTTTCTGCATGGCCCCCATAATCTATAATAACATACCACACGCTTACAAAGAATTAAATTTAATTTCGTTTAAAAAAAAGGTGCGTAGTATATTAACAGACAAGTGCTATTATCACATAAATGACTTTTTAACTGATACTTCTTGACATGTAACCGTATTTTTTTTATGATTTACTGTCTATGTGTACTGACTGCCACTATTTGACATATATTGCTAATTTGTAGTTTTAAATTAATTATGTCGCTGAATATTATTATTACTAGATTATTTATTATAATTGACAGACACTATTTGACATTTCTATCGGTAGTTTTAATGGGTTTCATATTGAATATTTTAATTGTATTTCTGATGACTTTTTTTTTTACATTACGTCAATTTCTTATATTGTTTTGATTTTTTAATTTGTACGCCTCGATAGGCAAAACATGTATGTGCTTCTTTCCTTTTAACATCTTGCATGCTCAATTAGTGTGTAACGCATGTTTGACAAATAAATGATCTTTATCTTTACCCTGTGCGTGGTTCTACACGTACTTGACCGGTTTATGGTTAAATGCGATTAGTGTTCTACCGCATTGGATTGTTGAAGCTAACTAAATCGGCACCCAATATATGCCTACTTCTAAATAAGTGTGGAAATAAATAGATTAAGTAATAAACACAAATATAATTTGCTACAGTAAACCATAGTACGAGTGGTTAATGGTCTGTAAAGGTAAAGTTTTAATGATGAGTATAAAACCGTAGTAGTTATAAATGTCGTAACCTAAAAACAGCTAAGAATATCATTAAGGCTTGCACTTTTTTTGCAACATGATACTTATGGCTCTTTTGTACAGGGTACTTCAGGGTTGCCTGATGGTCGGGATTCTTCTAGATTCTCTCGACATTCCATATGATTTCCTCCCGGATAAATACAAGATTTTCCGGCAAACAGCTTATGCTGGAGGACCCATAGGGTGGATTTAGTGAAAACAAATATAAAATACCTAATGTCAAAAATAAGTTCACTGAGGGAATTCGTTAGATACAATTTATATATAATTATTTAGTTCCGTGTGGTGTCCGGATTAATAATATAGCACCATTCCATCTCCTCCCGTGGATGTCGTAAAAGGTGACTAAGGGCATCTAAACCAGAGGGATGGGCAGCAGCGTCCCTTCTGTGAAACGGTAGCCATACTGCGCTCACCAACCCGCCTGCCAAGCATGATGAGTATTGGCAAATACCCCCCAGAATGATGACACAGTTGTAAAAATCTATGGGGGAGGCCTTTGTTCAGCAGTGGACGTATAAATGGCCGTTAAGACATATGACAAGTTTAATTAAAGATAAAGATAAAAATATTGTTTACATACATAATAAGCCCATTACTGTCCCACTGCTGGGCACGGACCTTTTCTCACGACGAGGACGGTTAGGCCTTAGTCCACCACGCTGGCCTAGTGCGGGTTGGCGGACTACACACACCATTGAGAACATTTTGGAGCCCTCTCAGGTGTGCAGGTTTCCTCACGATGTTTTCCTTCGCCGTTAACGCAAATTATTTCATGAATACGAAATGTCTGATTCCTGTATGGAAGGCCAGCGTTCAACAACAAGGCTATCACTGCTACATCAGCTAAATATCTTTTATTCCAGTGAAAACAATATTTACAGTTTCTTATGAAGCAGCCTTTAGTTGCCGATTTGTTGAATTAAACCCGAATTAGTTAACTATTGAATAATAAATCTTTTGAATTCTTCTAGGTACATTACCAGCTGACAGCGAAGAGTAGTACTTTGACGCCTAAATGCCTCTTTTTTAGGGTTTTATTTATTCATTATTGTTAGTTATTTAAGGCGTAAATATTGTGTATATAATGAGTTGTGTATATATAAGTTTCATCGTCGTTAAGTCGTTTATTACCAAATAATACTTATGTAACGTACTAAATAAAATATTAATATATTTAAAAACTAAAAAGTAACATTTGAATTCGTAATATTCATATCTACCTACCTTTTTTTTTATTGGTGTCCTGAGGAAATTCTACATGGAACTTCCTTCGCCCCGGGGAAGGACGAAGGGTTATTCCGGACTCCTACCGTCTAAAACCACTGGAGCGGTCATCTTCGGCACCGATGGAGGGCTCCAGGTCCTCGTAAGATCACACTAGAGCCGCCCATTGGTGCCACGCCTTTAGGCACATCTCGGAGGGGATAACTGTAAAGCGGTCACCCCCTCTGGCGGAGGGCAGGCGGCTGTAAAAAGGCCGCCCCCAGGCACTTCTCGGGAAGGATTGTAAAGGATCCCCCCCAAGTCTCGCTGTGCGCTGAGCAGCGCACACGGCGGCACGTGACCACGTGTGCGCCACCGTCTTCCCGGGGGTCACTCGGTATGAGCACGCAAACTCCCCAAGAACACGCAGACTTCCCACAATGTACCTACCTAGACGGATTCTTTCAATAAGACACGTACCACGTACCTCTAATGGTTTAAGACTTTCCTCTCCTCTCGTGGTTACCTACCTCTAATGGCTTAAGATTTTCCATACTGACCCATCTCATCTCAATAGATCGCTCTATATCGTATGTACCTACACATAGCGATCTTACTATGTCGTAACACTATAAACCTACCTGGTTACCTACTATCTGTATGAATGTTCTATAATACGTACCCAGTATGTACCTATTTCATGCCGGTCGTGCCGGAGGCAACCTGTCACCACAGCGCATTACAAATTCGGAATTTATTACATACAAGTTCTGTACACCGACTTCACTCGCTTGGTTAACATTTAGTCTGCAAAAAGTTACTCCTAGTCGCTAGGTTCGATTCTCTTTTGCTCTAGATGGAGATTATTCGAGTTCCTGGAGCCTCCCTTAGGTGCCGAAGATGACCGCTCCAGTGGTTTTAGCTGGTAGTCCGAGTTGAGACACTTCTGTATGTATGTGTATGTATACCCGATACATACACATACATACAGAAGTGTCTCAACATCCGGACAAACCTGATAGGTTTTTGTGATGTTTTTGTATTTATGTTTGGTTTAAAATGAATCATCATCATCATCATCATCAGCCTATCGCAGTCCACTGCTGGACATAGGCCTCTTCAAGTGCATGCCACTGATCGCGATCCTCGGCTACTCTCATCCAGCTACTGCCAGCCACCTTGCGCAGGTCATCACTCCACCGAGCTTGGGGGCGTCCCACCCTACGTTTACCAAGACGCGGTCTCCACTCAAGAACACGTTTTCCCCAACGGTTGTCGGTTCTACGACTAATATGGCCAGCCCACTGCCACTTCAGCTTACTAATCCTATGAGCTATGTCGATAACTTTGGTTCTCTGTCGGATCACTTCATTTCCGATTTTATCCTTCAGAGAAGGATTAAAATGAAAATTCTCTGAAGGATTAAAATGAATAAATAAAAAAAATAAAAAAGAAGGAACACTGTGAGGTTTTAGGCGACAAAAGTCATGCTCCTCCGCCTCTGGACTGGACATATCAATATACAACTCAACAATACGACTTCTTATAGTACAATGTCATGGCCAACCGGCTCTAAACAACTTGAGGTATCGTGGGACACCCGATAAAAGCGAAGCCTAATATGCGCTGACTAGCCGCGTTGGCCAACGTACGTTCAGTTTACTTTAACAAAAATACATCATCATATCGGCCATTTATACATCCACTGCTGAACAAAGGCCTCCCCCATAGATTTTCACAACTGTGTCATCATTTTGGGGGGTATTTGCCAATACTCACCACGCTTGGCAGGCGGGTTGGTGAGCGCAGTATGGCTACCGTTTCACAGAAGGGACGCTGCTGCCCATCCCTCTGGTTTAGATTCCCTTAGTCGCCTTTTACGACATCCACGGGAGGAGATGGAGTGGTGCTTTATTCTTAATCCGGACACCACACGGAAAATACATATAACGATTTTATTAAACCATTTTGCCACACACATAAAATCTATACAAATAAATAAAATCGAAGTGTATGTTTGTAATGTCAACAGTTTTTTACTAAATGCATATGAAAGTATATACGGTACCTACTACAAAAAACTATTTTTTTTTGTCTGTCTGTCTGTTTGTTTCCGCGAATCTCCGAAACGGCTGGACTGATTTCTACGGGACTTTCACTGACAGATAGCTGATGTATAAAGAATAACTAAGGCTACTTTTTTTTGAGAAAAATAATTAGGGTTCCCCAAAAAATTAAAACCCGTGAAATCCAATATATATATACTCTATGTCAGTGTCTATGCCGAGGTACTCTAAATTATTTATAAATAATCCACTTGCTTTTAAATTAAACGACGGGTGAAACCGCGGGTGCCAGCTAGTATAAAAATCACGGCGCAGCACACGTTGGAGGAGTGCCCAGCAGCGCAGCGCCGTGACCTCGTCGTGGCAGTCGAAAGGGGTGACCTCTCGCTTCCGGCCGTGGTTCGGTCCATCGTCCGGAGCGAGAGCGCGTGGGATGCCGTCGCCTCCTTTTGCGAGGAAGTGATGCAAGCAAAGGAGGCGGCAGAGCGGGGACGGAGGGAGATCTCCGATCCCTTCCGCAGAAGACACACCGGGCGTGGGCGCCGGGGTAGGGCGCTGGACGATCTCCGGCCATCACTATCTAAGATAGTGGATCTTCTAACAACACGGACAGAAATATTATACTAAGGGAGCGTAAGATCTAAATAGAATTTGACGGGTAAGGTAAATCAATTTGTACCTACCTGTCTGACAAAAGTTCAGAAGTTATTCCGTGTTCGTAAAACGGGATATTTGTCGTGGTCTATAGCTATACCATTTCGAATAAATACTAGATAAGATAAAAAAAGATAAAAAATATTTTTATTCATGTAAACCATATACAGGCACTTATGAATCGTCGAGACTTTAATTGCCGCGTTCCAAG
This sequence comes from Diloba caeruleocephala, assembly GCA_947459985.1. NCBI lineage: Eukaryota > Metazoa > Arthropoda > Insecta > Lepidoptera > Noctuidae > Diloba > Diloba caeruleocephala. The sequence goes on from OX381630.1 coordinate 2,212,321, forward strand.
ATGTAGATTTCCTATGGAGAAGAACGGGCAAGAATACCCATACTATTTACTTTTACTTATTCAACCTTTCTCAGGGGTTGTTTTTTTTTTATAAGCAGATACTTATTGCTTGATTTAAACTAAGTTACATAAAAACTGAGCAGGGCCGCTCAAAATTACGATTTAAAGGCTTGCTTGACTGGAATACAAGGGATATAGTTACAACTAGCTGGGACCCGCGGTTTCACCCGCGTTTAATTTAAAAGAAATTTAGAGTACTTCGACATAGATACTTGACATAGAATAAATATATTGGATTTCAAGGGTTTTTTTTTTAAGCAGAACCCTAATTATTTTTCTTAAATAAAAGTAGCCTAAGTTATTCCTTATAACATCAGCTATCTGCCAGGGAAGGTCCCGTCAAAATCGGTTCAGCCGTTTCGGAGATTACCCGGAACAAACAGACAGACAGACAAAAAAAATTTAATAGATTTTTTGTTATATGTAACTTACATATGCATTTAGTAAAAAGCTGTTATTTTGACATTACAAACAGACACTTCAATTTTATTTATTTGTATAGATAACTTAGATAGAATTAAAACGTTTTCTTAGTGAATAAAATGAGCCCGAACTCGAAGACTTCTTTTCTTCGATCTTCTGATATCATCATCAGTTCAGCTTGGTACCGTAATTTGAGAACGGGTAATGATCGTCAGGGTAAACTTAGAGTAGAATCTTAATTAAATATCATGTGAAACATAATAATAACGATAAATAAACAGACAAAATGCTGCTATTACTGTGCGTACAAATCAAAACTTACTCACGATGTCATTCAATGGAGCATGTAATAGATGAAGTCTTCTATCGTGTCGGCACGAGCTTTATTTCACATGGAAACGGCTCATACCGTTATGAAAGCATAATACAGAAAGGTCGGAAACGGGGCTAGCAAGGATGCGCCCAGGGGTGCAATTCCTTAAACTCAAACATCCATACATCCTTGAATACAGAATTGAAATAACGGTGACAACCCAATTTGGTATAAGACTCGCCCCCGTGACTCACCGTCTGCAACGTGTCTTTGAATAGCTTCAATCATGTCTTAGCGTATACCAAATTGGTATTTCACCGGTTTATTTTAATTCTGTATTGAAGTATGTATGGATGATCGACCTAATGGAATTGCACCCCAGCATTAGAGGAGGAATACGGCTAACTCCTCCTTAACCGGCGTTCGATGCACATGCTTCAGATAGCGGGGTGAGTCGATAGTGGACATCTCGTTCGGTAAGTCTACTGTTGGATGCCGTGTCCAGCGTTAGCGCGTCGTAGAGTAATTGGAGACGCTGGATCACAGTTACTATTGATTGGACGTCTTCGCCCAGCCCTCAAGGGGTCCGGTCTGGTCGGCCCCGGGTTGGTTCGGTCCGCGTTGAGCGCTAAGACGATTGGACGAAGAGGCCCTCGTCGTCGTCGATCGTCGTCGAGGATCGTAGAGGGCGGGGTGACAGCGCCCGACAGGCCTATCGATATCGACGAGTAGGCGGAGTGGTTCCGGGGGGCCATGTCACATATTAGCGACACAGCAATGCCTCTAACGCAGTCCAGATCTGCCAATCGTCAGGTGTACTGATTGTCGCAGGAAATTTGGGCACTAAGCTCCGCGTACATTGTGGTGCGCGTCCACGCCTCAACATGTGACAGCCGTGGCGGCAGAGTTGCTCGACGGGTATATAACAGCGAAAAAAGCTCTTCAGACAGCGATAGCACAGGCTATAATCCTAGCCTACGAGGAACTGCTGGCTTTTTCTTCTTGGATTCTAGACCGTGATCCGTGGGGCCCTTACCTATAGATAAGAGGTAAGTTCCGTGTGGTGCCGGCTCAGAATATCACCACCCCTTCTCCTCCCGTGGGTGTCGTAAAAGTCGACTAAGGGATTAGCCGGAGGATGGGCAGCAGCGTCCTTCGAGTACATTAACAACTCAACTGCGATCGCCAATCCGTCTGCCAAGCGTGGCGATTATGGCAAAACCCCCCAATGAGCACACAACACACCAATATCGGTCATTGTGGTGTTCTTTGGGGGAGGCCTGTGTCCAGCAGTGGACTTCATTCGGCCGAAATGATGAAATGATGAAGCTTCGCCCCACACTGCTCTAAAGTCTCTGGTCTCAGCAGCTGGAAGTTATCTTCGGTTCCCTTCACACTCCACCTCTGATGATGCTGCCTTCTATTCTACTACCACTGTACTCCTTCGCTGTTAAAGTCAGTGGTTTCTAAACATTAGCTAATAAGGCACTTATGACATAGAAAAAGTCACATAGGTACAGCTTTTGAACCCACAACATAGTCCGTCAACCTCCAGGCCATCACGAATCAACTTCTGAATTAAGTTTAAAGTCGCAAAAAAAAAAAAAAAAATATCAATAAAGTAAACATACGAGTTCACACAATACTTATTAAAAACTTCTCTAGCTATAATAACGGTGCAGCATGAAGACAAGCATGTATACTACGGCAAAATAATTATAAGGCAATATACTAGGCCCGGTATGTTGGTGCGTGACCAAAAGGTCTCAGCTCAGCATGTGCTGTAGTAACACTACAGCGCTGGTTTTCAGCTGATGCCTAAGGTGGCTGACAGAATATTATGTCATGTGACTGTGTAATATTAAGGTTAAAAATAACAATAATAATATATAAATAATCAATGTTACGGTCAATTATAATACATAAAAATCAAAATACAAAAATAAGGTTTTCAATAATGTGGCGTCAATAAATAAGCGTAGTAATTATAAGGCGATAGAATTTTATAAAATTGAGTTTAAATTTATTGCATGACGGTGGTTGGTGCAGAGGCTAAGCTATTGGCTTTCTGCACAACGTATCGCGGGTTCAATCCCCGCACGGAAAGAAATATTTGTATGATCTACAGACAGTCGGCGATTGTGTAACGCGTGGATTTCATGACCCCTGGATCGGCACCCGAAGCCTTAAACATTGGTATATCGTCTTTTTGTTCTGCTTATATGTATAAGAAGTGAGCGAGTGTATAGAATAAAGTCACCGCTGTACGTACAAAATCTTCTAAAACTTAAGTATTTTAGCTCAGTCTGAACTAGATCACACCTTCATTTACAGCTTTTAGGTGAATGTAGTTCGACTGATGGCTATTATGCTCTACTACAATAAAGACAGAACGTGCATACATACCGTTGCAGACTGGTTCGGTTGAGACCCAGATGGATGAAGTGAATGCACGTGAAATAGATCGCCGTTGAAATGTGATAGGTTAGTAAACAGATGATGTTCATTTTTGACTTAGGCGGAATATCCGGGTTAAATCCGGTTATCTATCACCTACAGAACATTTAGTATAATATAGAAGATGGAAAGAAAAACGATTTATTACCACATCAAACTCGCATCGGCACATCTATATTAAGCAGACTAAAAATTCTGGAGCATTACGCTCTCTCAGAAGGAGACCACCGCACTCCAATTTTCATGCTCTGCCAGCATTAAATTACACCTACACTATTCATATTCATTTATTTTGTAGGGCTAAAGCATATACGATACTTTTAGCAGCGGTGATCAGCGATTCCGTGGGGTGTCCGGATTAAGAATATAGCACCACTCCATCTCCTCCCGTGGATGTCGTAAAAGGTGACTAAGGGACTCTAAACCACAGGGATGGGCAGCAGCGTCCCTTCTATAAGGAACTATACTTCGCTCATCAAATACACAATTTTTTTTTTTCTAACGTTGCCCCACTCTAGGATTTCTCCTGTGTCGTGGGTGCGTTTACAGACATGAATTCCACACACAATACACCCAGACCCGGAACAACAGATCGTACAAATATTTGTTCCGTGCGGGAATCGAACCCACGACCCGGAGCGCAGCAGTCGACTGTATCAACCACTGCACCAACCATAGAAAAGTTTATAATATATAAAGGTAATAATTATAAAAAATTGTAGTCATCACGTCTCAAACATGGCAAAGAGTTCAACTACACAAACTAAGTATAACACTGCTTAACGTTAGCCGTAACACAGCACTATTTTTCTGTGTTATCTAACCCTATATAGTCAAAGATTAATATTTTTATTTTTATTAAACGCATTACTGACTCTTGTGAAACGTCAGAATTAAAGTTGCACGTTTCCAATTAGTTGATCCTAAGGAGAAGAATTCATGGATACTCTTTTAAAATACTTGAGATTACATTGTTAATAAACAAGTAACGGTAAAACATATAACGAGAATGATATAATTAACCTTACGCGTTAGGCGGAGCTGCAATTACAGTAGAGCGTCGATAACCCGGCCTTGTGGTAATCTGATGATCGCGGAAATCCGTACAGCCCGATGCGCTGGCGCAGGGGCATAGTGGATGAGATGGAGGGTAGCTAGCACCCTCAGTAACGTGGATCGACAGTTTGTGTATCGTGCTGAGCTGTCTCTCCACCGATTGAGGAACCAAATGTATAAATGAAGATCGGAAATTATTAGCAACTTTGAAGCCCTTTGCACTAACCACAAACTTTGATCCCCTTTTTTTATTGGTTTCCAGTGGACAATCTACACGAACTTCCTTCACCCCGGGGAAGGGCGAAGGGGTATGCCGGGCTCCTACCGGCTAAAACCACTGGATCGGTCATCTTTGGCACCGAAGAGGAGCTCCAAGTCCTCGAAAGATCACACTAGAGCCGCCCATTGGTGCCACGCCTTTAGGCACATCTCGGAGGGGATGACTGTAAAGCGGTCACCCCCTCTAGCGGAGGGCAGGCGGCTATAAAAAGGCCGCCCCCCAGGCACTTCTCGGGGAAGATTGCACATGACCACGTGCGCGTCACCGTCTTTCCGGGGGTCGCTCTGAGGGAATCTGTGATCCCTGTGTAGAAAACTCTTACGACCGAATACTGAAATGCCAGTTATGATTTGTCACGCTTTAACTATTCGAAAAACTTGTTTTCGATACGAAACCGGACAGCTCAAAAGGTTAAAGCGGGCACATAATTTTAACTGGCGTTTCAGTATTCGGCCGTTTGCGATTCTAAATTATTGTTTATTATAGACTTAGAAATGACTCGAGAGCTGTCAAAGTTTAGCATTCGTGAACTGATGAACTGACTATGGTAAGCATTATGTAAGCAAAGGATGGGTAGCAGCGTCCTTCAAGTACATTAACAACTCAACTGCGATCGCCAACCCGCCTGCCAAACGTGGCGATTATGGCAAAACACCCCAATGAGCACACAAAACAAACCCAAACCGGTCGTTGGCGTTCTTTGGGGGAGGCTTGCGTCCAGCAGTGGATGTCCGGACCGCAGATCGGGATCGAGAGAGGGCCGATTACGCACAGAGGAGGACGAGATGGCGCTGGGATAACAACCGCATCGTTATACAGCGACGTGTCTCAGGGGTCTTGGGTGCGTAGATTAGGAAGAAGCGTGCTCAAACCAAGTGACCCCCGGGAAAACAGTGGCGTGGACGTGGTCAAGTGCCTCTGAGTGCGCTTAATCCGGACACCACGCGAAATTCAAATCTACAGTCATATTTTACTGCATCCTCGTAATGGGAAGAAGCTATTGTTTTCCGGGAACTACACAGTCCAAAAAAGGACTTTCTAAATCTAAATCCATTATACCTATTCTGAACACACGGACAACCAGTGTTCCAAAGGTGACATAAAAATAAAATTGTAGTATCAACCCCATATCGTTGCTTTTGATTGAAGACTTAGTGGGTTTTTTTGTTATGTCGGAGGACAAATGAACTTTTGCATCACCTAAGTAATCACCCATGATCATCCGCAATACCAGAGGAGTCGTGGATATGTTGGTGGAAACTAGCGCTAGGTTATCTTTCCAAAAATATAATAAAATGCGACCAAAATTTAATAGCCGAGATTTTACTCTATGGCGACGATATACATACAAATTACAATACACCTTTGTCTTATGATTTGGGAATCAAAACCGTGATGGCTTTTATTTCAAAGAAGACTGAATTGAAGTGCACGAAAGTACATTATTGGTCTATTATATATCCCTATAGGCGTGCCGGTGTAATACTAGCATTGACCCTCAAATAAATGAATTAGCCATGTAGAGCAACATTCTAACCGTCTCGTTAAGCAGATGCGCCAATCTCCACTCACACAGACAAAATAACTATGTACGCAAGGATGTACATACATTACATGTAATCAGTAATCACTCACGTAATGGTATATAAGCGGATGGGAATCAATACGCTCATCATTCGGGCACCATCGGTCGTCCTCGTACAGTGTTCTAAATTTGATTTTTTGAAAATCAACCGTTGCGTTAAATTGTAGCGATATAGTTGCAGGTTTGATTTGTTTTTTATATTGATTAAGTAAACATATATTGTTAATTGTGTTAATAACGTCAATATCTTCACGCATTTCCCTAACAAGACAAGTAAACCTTCAAATAGGCATCAGTAGAGCGATGCGATCCAACTTCCTGGCATATGAGGTCATCCTGCCAACATACAAACATCCCTAATAAAAGGTAGTATTACCAAATGGGTAATACTACCTTTACCTTTAGTTTGAGTGTGAAATTGGAACGTCTGTCTGAAAGCGCAAAAGCTTACGAAGTGTTAAGTTGAATACGCTTCAGAACCTCATTTCATCATCTCGGCCGAATAAAGTCCACTGCTGCACACAGGCCTCGCCCAAAGATCACCATAACGACTGATATGGGTGTATTGTGTTCTCATTGGGTGGTTTTGCCATAATCGCCACACTGGGCAGGCGGGTTGGCGATCGCAGTTGAGTTATGAATGTACTCGAAGGACGCTGCTGCCCATCTTCCGACTAATCCCATAGTCGCCTTTTACGACACCCTCGGGATGAGATGGGTTGGTGCTATTCTTAGCCGGCACCACACGAAAGATCACAACAACATCTAAATAAGCGCTAGACAATAGAAGGGCTTATGTATAGAGTTCTATGTAAAGGAATTGACTGGGGCAATATAGTCTTATCTATTTCACCCACCATAACAACGATGTGCGAGTGTCGCTGTTTCGGGTGAAGAGTAGAAACAGCCACTGAATTTTACGGGAACAAAAGGCATTCTAACTAAAGCCTAAGGTCAGCAACGAACCAGTAAATCAGTTATCTGGTAGTACGTCTCCTATTGCAGTAGTCTGAGTAGTGTTCAAACTTTAAATATTACTGTGTTCGAGTATGAAGGCACTATAGCTAGTGAAATTACTGGGCATAAGAGACTAAATACCTCACTAATGTATAGAGGTAACGATCGCATTCCGATGTCACGCAGGACAGGCCTGGGTAGCATTACAACTGCTATAAGCTCCAGTTCGACTATTTATCTATATAGAAATACATGTTTTCTCCTATTTTATGTTTCAGCCGGACACAGGTTTTCGTCTAAAATAAACAAAATACCTCAAACCATGAAGGTGAGTGTCATCAAATCAAAATTACTTAGCTATTACCTAAATTACTGTCAATGATTTCAAGTTTCACACAATTCATCTTTCATACATGGACTGAAATATTGAACTATCCTGCTAAAATGAATACTTATTACGAATTATCAGCTATATGAATGTTTACATTAAAATTTGTTAATATTTGTTTTGGCTCACTGCTCACAGTTGGGATAGCACAACCGGTGGTGCCCGGAAATCCCGGTTCCATCCCGAAATAGTGGTTCTGGATGGTGGTTCTCGAAATTTCCCGGTATTTTAGCATTAGTTCGATACCAGGACTGAAATTTCAAATTCCCGTAATTTCGGCACTTTTGATAGTGTATATAACTATGCATTTTCTACCTATCACAAATTTTGCCATAATTATCGTTCTTACACATAATAATTGTTACTGGTTTCTTAATAATGTTGCTTTGAATGAATGAAATATTAACGTTGAAGGAAAAGAACTAGATAAGTACCGCTTCGCAGACTAATACAAATGCTGGTTAACTTCTGAAAGGCTTCTGGAGGTAGTAACGAGGTCCAGTCATAATTCTAGTATTCTAGTAATACATTTTTAACAGTACCGAAATCAATTAATTGTCTGTGAAGCTATTCTAAACGCGTGAAAACTTTCCGTGTCGAGAACATGTCTTCAAAGATCGGTATTAAAAATCTACCAATTATGATTTAGGCTTACGAAAATATTAATGCTTGTAATCAACGTGTAAAACTATTAATTTTTATCTTTCAATATTTTCTAACTTTCTATTATAGGTATATTTTTTATTAAGGATATCCGTAGACACGTTCTCGACACGGACAGTTTTCACGCGTTTAGAATAGCTCTACAGAAGTGGTAATGGGCGAAGCACATAGCTTGTAGAACTGATGGCAGTTGGGACGGAAAGGTCTTCGATTTGAGACCACTTACCGGAATACGCAGCTTCGGAAGGCGTCAATGTGATGAGTAGATGACCTCTGAATTGACCTGTGAATTGTTAGGTGCAGGATAGATGAAATTGGTATTTAAAAATAAAAGAAGTAGTAAATATCACAGTATTTACAGTTAAAAGTTCTCACTCAGTGCGTTTATCAACATAACACGTTATACAACGATTTAAGGACGTAAATAATACAAAAAACTAATCCAAAACAAACAGTGAACTAAAATCTACCTTAAACCTAAATAAAGAAAAGTGATTCTGTACATTTACACTTATCAGTATTGTGTAGTGCCTCTAGTTTGTGCGTCAATAATTTATACATAGTGTAACGACTTATGGGGCTGCAACACCATTAGAATCCTGTCAAAAGTCACCATAAACACGAACTTTGACAAAGCGCCATCTCTTGAAGACCCGGAGTGTCACTATATTGAATAAACGAGACATACAAACAGTGTTCAATGTAAAACGTTCATCAGTTTTTATAACTTCCTCACTAGTCCATTAAACATTGTGTCATACCAACTTAGTGCTTTTACAGAGGACTCAGCGTTTTTAGCCTACCATTAAAGATACGTTGTATATTGTTTGAGCGTCAGCGCCATCTACTATCAGTAGCCATTAAAATCTGAATCGATTATAGATTTTACAATAGTGGTTCAGTGCCATCTGTCATCAGGCGCGGTCACCTCTTAGCGACATGGCAAAGTGTGCAGCCTGCAGAAAATACGTAACTGTAAAAGGTGTCGCTACATGTTGCAAATGCACAAATAAATATCATTTTGCCTGCGCGCTTCTGCCGGAGTCAGCGAAGGTAAGCAGTGACTGGCGGTGCCAGGAGTGCAAGAGAAAGGTGCCAAAAGGCAAAAACACGACCACCTCAGCTAAGGAAATGATTGGTGACGACTCGAGCCCCGGTAGCATGATTTCCAATTTCGAGGATGCCGCAGAAACTGATGGGGGTGAGCAAAGTGGCCAGCTCGGCCAGGACACCGTCCCGGCTTCACAGGTGGACGTGGGTAGGGAAGTTACGTTGTTCCGAACCGAGCTTCGTGAAATGAGGTGCGAGCTGAAGGCCGAGTTGAGGGAGTTCCGCCGCGAAATGGCAGAGTTTCGTCGCGAGATGGCCGACTTTCGTCTGACGCTCTCCACCTGTAATGACCGAATCGATGGTTTGGAGAGCAGACTTGTCACTCTAGAAAGTCAGCAAGTAGGCCACCACTCTGAGGGCATAGTCAGTCAGCTTGAGGATACAGTGGCACAGCTAAGAATTGAGCTCAATAATAGAGATCAGGAGTTATTATCCTCAGATTTGGAGATAACAAACCTCCCGGAGGATACCGGAGAAAGCACGCTTCATGTCGTCGAGCTGGTGGCAAAGAAGCTTGGTGTAACATTGGACGCGCGTGATATTGTATTCGCTGAGCGGGTAGGTCCCAGAGTTGAGCGATTGGTTGAAGCAGGTGATGCAGGCCAAGCCAGTACGATAGGCGAGGCAAGCGCGGCGGGCGAGGCGAGCGCGGCAACCCGCGGGCGACGCCTTGTGGTGCGCCTGGCACGTCGCCAGCTGTGCGACGAGCTGCTTCGGAACGCGCGTCTGCGGCGCGGCGCCACTTCTGTTGATCTTGGCTTTGCTGCGCCTCCACGCCGATTTTACCTCAACGAGAGGCTTACAAGGTCAAATAAATCTTTGTTCTACCGCGTCCGTCAAGCCGCAAGTCGTCTCGGCTGGAAGTATGCATGGACGAAGCGCGGTAGAATACTTGCCAAACAGGGTGACGGTAAGCGAGTTTACAGTGTCCGTTCGGAGGCTGATCTCGAGCGTGTTTTTGGTCGTGAAGCATCAAACGGCAATAGAGACTAAATACCAGGCACAAAGCCGCATTATAAATATTATATACTCACTCTACTGTGTTCTTGTATCCTCTGTCTGTAAGCACTATATATCAGTAAACTATGTTTTCCGCATGTGTGTACTTTGTGTACTTGTAGGTGTTTGTAGAATTATCTGTTATCTGATGTCAGAATGGTCTCTGTCTAAGCAGTTTAATAAGATGACCGCCGCTCAGTCAACTACAAAATCCTATATATACATAATTTACCTATATTTACATATCAACCTAACAATTATCACAAACTTATCCGATACACAACATTATGTAACATACTTATATATTATAACTGCTATCAACATTACAAGATGTATTCACAAAAAATATCATATAAAACTAATATACAAACACAAACTTAAATGCACACTTACATGTTATAATAACAGTCAACAATACAAGCGAGATTTATATACGAAACCGTCATATATAGCTATTATTTACAAGAAATACCCGCAAAAATGAACAATAACAAAAAATTGAAAGTTGGACTTTTCAATGCAGGGTCTCTAGGTTCGTGCCACGAGGAGTTCCTAGTGGCTATGAATGATCTAGCGGTAGACATCATGGCGATTAATGAAACCTGGCTTAGGGAAGGTGAAGAGGGCCGCGCGCCTTCCATCCCTAACTACCGTTTGCGGCACAAGCCACGCCCAGCCCATGTGCGCGGCGGGCGGGGCGGCGGGGTCGGCTTCTACGTGCGCCGAGACGTTCGCGTGCGCACCGCACCGCACCCGCCCGCGCCCAGCGTCGAGCAGATGTGGCTCAAATTAAATGTCAATTCGCACTCACTCATCATCGGCACGGCGTACAGACCGCCTTGGCTAGACGTAAACGTCTTTTTAGATGCGATAACGGACTCTCTCTCCTCGTTCGCTAACGCTGATAGGATCCTTCTGCTTGGCGACTTTAACATCAATGTACTTAATGCTACCGACAATAAGACTAAACTGCTTAACTGTTTTCTGCAAAGCTCTAATCTCGAAAATGTAATAACCGAACCTACTCATTTCACAGACCATAGTGAAACACTTATCGATATTGTCTGTACTGATGCCCGAGTGTGTAGGGTCTCAATATCACACATTCCGGAGCTGGGTCACCATGCAATAATATCAGTAGAACTTAATTTTAAAATTGAGAAACCTGTGCCCCGTTGGTTAACTTACAGACCATTAAATGACATACTGCCCGACATTTTCTATAAAGACTTAAATGAAATAATATGGGACAATATTAAAAATGTTGAAAACGTGAACTATATGGTAGACAATTTTAATAACAATATATTAACATTATTTGATTTGCATGCCCCATTTAAAATAACCTTAATTAAAGAGAAATGTTGTCCCTGGATCACTGAAACAGTGAAAGATATGATAAAGCTACGTGACAAATGTCATAGGCGGTTCAAGCTGACTAAATCTGACATTCATTTCAGCTCATACAAAGATCTCAAATATATTGTAAGGGCTGCAATTGATAGTGAAAAACGTGCATTTTTTAATGCCCATATAAATAAATACATCAAATCTCCAAAAAAGCTATGGAGTCAGCTTAAATCCACTATTGCAATTACTAAAAAACATGAGCATGATTTACCCTATATTTGCAATAGCCCTGAAAGTTTAAATAAACACTTCCTGGAGGTACCAGGCAGTGGCAAAGTTAGTATATCTGATTTAACATATTTTGAGTTCCACAGGTTTGGTTCTTGTAGTTTTCATCTGGAACCAGTAAATGAGGACTTAGTACTGAGGATCATTCGTAGCCTTAAGTCAAACGCCTTGGGTTCCGACAGCATCTCATTGGAGATGCTAAAAATGACTCTGCCTCAAAGTCTATCAGTTATAACTTCCATTATAAATAGGTCTATATCCACTTCTACATTTCCTGACCTGTGGAAAACAGCTATAGTTAAGCCTCTGCCAAAAAAAACAAATCCTGTTGGTCCTGAAGATCTTCGTCCGATTAGTATACTTCCATGCATTTCCAAAATTTTAGAAAGGGTCGTGTGCAACCAACTTGGACAATATCTCGAGCAGGTCAAGATTCTACCTGTTCAGCAATCAGGGTTTCGTAAAGGACATAGTACGGCCACAGCTTTGCTTGATGTGGTTGATAATGTTCTGGAGGCCAGGGACCGTGGCATGGGGACAGTATTAACTCTTCTTGACTTTTCCCGTGCTTTTGATTCCATAAATGTTTCACTTCTTCTTTCTAAGCTTTCTTACTATGGATGTGATGTAAAAACGGTACAGTGGTTCCACAGCTATTTGAGCAACCGATTGCAATTTGTCGAGGTGATAAGTGACAAAAACGGTAGCAAGGCGACATCTTCTCTCGGTCACGTGTCCAGGGGAGTACCACAAGGATCTATCCTTGGTCCCCTACTCTTTATTCTGTATAGTTCTGACATCATTAACTCCATAACTAAATGCAAATTTCACATATATGCTGACGACCTCCAGTTATATCTTTCCTTTCATCCCCAAAATTGTCTCGAATCTGTAACTAAAATTAATGACGACTTAAATAGAGTTGCAGAATGGGCAAGAAGGAATTCTTTAGTGCTAAACCCCAATAAGTCAAAATTTATGATTATAGGTTCGAGAGACATCATCAGTAAAATTCAAAATTACAATCCTGATGTTAGGATTGATGGCTGTTCAATAGAGCAGGTACCAGAAGCTCGCAATCTTGGAGTAGTTTTTGACGGTCAATTACAGTTTGAGACTCATGTACTCAATGCTGTACGTAACTGTTTTTACCGGCTAAAACTGCTTTATAGAGTTCGTCCCTACATCAGTGTGGATATGCGTATCATGCTTTGTGATTCCCTCATACTATCCAAGCTAAATTACGCTGACACGGTGTATGGAACATGCTTGCTTAACAGAACTGAGAGACTTATCCAGAGGGTGCAAAATGCATGTGCCCGTTTTTGTTTCAATATCCCTCCTCGATCACACATTAAACCCTTTTTAAATAATGAAAACATGATGAACATGTCGTCACGCAGGAGGCTCCATTTAGCTACTTTACTTTTTGGCGTTGTTTTATCTAAAACACCTAAATACCTATACAGCAAGTTTGCTTGGTCACGAGATTACAATACGCACAAAACTAGGGCCTCTTCCTACCTCATGGCTACGCCAAGGCATGGCACTGCTGCATTCCGTGGCAGTTTTAAATTCTCTGCAACCCGCTGCTGGAACGACCTCCCACCTCCTTTCCGTGCTATAAAATCGGTATATACGTTCAATTTAAAATATAAAAAGCATCTCATGGAACAGCAAAAAAATTAGAATTAAATAAAGGTATGAACTTACTTTAGATAATAATAATGTAGATCAAAATCAGCAATTTTGCAGCGATTGATGTGTTTTATGTGTTCTATTTGGCCTTTCGACTGATACATAGCGTGTAGATAGTATTTCTGAATCGTATTAAAATCTCCTCCACCCCAGTATAACCAGCAACTTATTATTATGATTACAAATTATGTATGATATTATTAAACCTTAAATATTCAGATAGCAAGTTAGCAACACTTGGCTTACACTTTATTTTTTTATTTTTTTTTTATTTATCCATACTACTTTCAATGTAAACTATGTCCTTTCAGAGAGTAGTATTTTCCAATCCAATTCCAATTTTATTTATTGGCTCCATCGTTGGAGTAGTTTAATCTTTGTTTATATTATTTTCTTAATATGTGTACTCAGCGACTAGCTTCTGCAGCGTCTTTAAATTACTCTGTGGCAGCGTTCGTCTCTTGTCAAAGACAATAGAGGCGGACCTCGGATAATGACCGATAAGAAACAACCTTTTTACACACTAAATACTATTTAATTTAATTATTAAATTTTATTGTTTATTTAATCACAGTATCTGCATTATTTATTTATTTTCTTTAAATGTATATGTAGTGACCTACTGTGGCCTCACTACACGGTCCTATCTGAAAACCAGCGCTGTAACGTTCCACCGTTGCAGCATATGCTGAGATAGGGACCATTTTTGGCCTCGTACAGCATTCTTTTGTTCGTAAAAGTAACTATCTGTCTTTTATTCTGTTCTGTAAGTGTTGTCCGAGTCCAAAATAAATATGTTTCTTTCTTTCTTTCTTTCTTTCTTTCAGGCGGCATATGTTACTGGTCGATGTGGAGATCTATGAGGACGCCCTTGTTCACAGTAGGCATTGCCAGTTGCACTCAACGATCGGACGCTTGGCGCGATCAGTCTTTGAATGGGTGACCATTTGACCTGGGGTCGCTGTGCTTCGGAGGGCACGTAAAATCATTGGTCCCTGTTGTCGTCATTAGACGGCAGTCGTAAAGCCAACTCGGAGGCCTTTGGGCGGCTTTGACAACTCAGACACAACGTTGGCTACTAACCACAAGAAAGAAGAAGCAGTAGACGTTCTCCGGCTGATATAATGATGATGAGATCGCGGTTCTGAGTGAGTTGGTAACTGCCAACCAGCGTATAATGTTGCAGAACTATTAACCCAAACGGACCAGAATTCAAGAGTCAGCTAAATGCTGCAAGGGAGCAAGGTACTGGCGAATTAGCATGCGCAACAGTGCGAAATTCTCTATTCCGGAACTCCCTCTTCCCAATACCTACGGATAACCTCAACCCTCTGCAAGATACGGCCCCCCTCAGTCCTCCTTCGGACAATAGTTCAGCGCCCCTTCTACTTAGTACGGCGTACCTGATCAAGGAAGCCAGGAGCCATCGTCACAACGTGAAGACCCGTCAACATAACTTGGAGCCGCCCCGTCCTCTCATTAAGGAGCCTCATCAGCAAACCTGAGCAGCTAGCTCACTATGGTGCTATAATCGACGACGATTCGACTTAACAACTGTTATAATTTTCAGATCCTCATTATCAGTGCCCTAGCTGTTGTTTGCTTTGCGGAGCCTCCAGTGGACAATAGATATCTTCCGCCGCAGGTCGGGGGTGGAGCACCCTCTCAATTGTACGGAACCCCGGGGTCACCAGGCTTGCAGAGGCAAACTGATGCTTTGTTCAGGTAAGTACTGGTTTTAAGCTGCGTGCGTTCTTGCCGTGTGGTGCCGGCTCACTATACTACCACCCCATCTCCTCCCGTGGGTGTCGTAAAAGTCGACTAAGGGATTATCCGGAGGATCGGCAGCAGCGTCCTTCGAATACATTAAAAACTCAACTGCGATCGCCAACCCGTCTGCCAAGCGTGGCGATTATGGCAAACCCCCTATTGAGCCCACAGCACAGCCATATCGGTCGTTCTGGTGATCTTTGGGGGAGGCCTGTGTCCAGCAGTGGACTTCATTCGGCCGAAATGATGAAGCTGCGACCGGGGCACGCAATAAACTGCTCCTATAAACTTTTATGATGGGATATTGCCTTCATCATCGCGCTTGGCAATTGTTTAGGTGATCATCGTCACGTCAATTCTGTGATAGGTGGTTAATCCATCGCCTACTTATAAGTTTTTTTAATCCGAATCCTATTTTTACTTACCTAGGTGAGGCGGTTTTTCCATGGTGACGTAGGAGTTGCAGGAGCAACACGCGACAGCCCATGCAATTTTTCAGCATGGCGTATAAAAGTGCGATTATTAGTCGTGCGACAGGAAGACGCGGTCTACGGCCTCGGCCGTTTGCTGTCACTATAATCATGGACATTGCTATGATAGCATAGCCGACGCTAAAATCGTGCCGTTACGTGTCGTTTTGACTAACGTCATCGTGAGAGAACCGCCTAATCAGACCTAAATCATGAACGTAATTTTTTTATATAGTAGTAACTGCCTGTTAGGTCAAGAGTGAAATATCATATCATTAATTATCGAGCCTTTTTATTAGGAACATCGTAAGTGGCCATTTGTGTTTTTACAGGAGAGGAATGTATCACATTAAATTAAAAGATTTTTATTATTATTATTTTTAATAATTAGATCTACATAGGCACGTATTACAGATCGAGAATCAAAACTCAAGTAGAGCGTGAGTCGGGAGTGAGATTGCGTCAACTGAATATAAATGATGGACCGATTACGCAGGGTTTATATTTGATTAACGCAATCTCCGCTCAAGTTCTACTTGAGTTTTGATTCTCGATCTGTTATACAGGCCTTAGTCTTCAGGCAATGAAATCTAAGACTTAGGAACAAGAGTGAAATTTACTGAATTATTTGCTATCCTAATAACATTATTTTTATATATGCACTTACGTCTTTCCCGAGAATGATTTCAATCCGAACTATTTAATCTTATCAAAAGAATAGCCTATCTAAGGTTATCCAGCCATTGAACAATCAGCTCTCAGGCAGCAAATTAAAATAATGTGTATTGGTATTTCCCTATTGCAGAACTCGTCAACCATCCCGCGCTGGGTCTCGTCGTCCTTCTTCCCAATACGGAGCCCCCCAACCCTCTGCAAGATACGGCCCCCCTCAGTCCTCCTTCGGACAACAGCTCAGCGCCCCTTCTGTTCAGTACGGCGTACCCGGACAAGATAGCCACGCGCCGTCGTCACAATATGGAGTCCCGTCTTCACAGTTTGGAGGCCAATCATCACAGTTTAGAGGCCCGTCATCACAGTTTGAAGGCCCGTCATCACAGTTTGGAGGCCCGTCATCACAGTTTGGAGGACCGTCATCACAGTTTGGAGCCCCGTCTTCTCAATATGGAGCCCCATCAGCGAATGCCCTTTCACAGCAGTATGGTGCACCAGGATTTGGTGGTGTAACTGGTAAGAACATGCTTAATTTATTAGTTATCAACTTAAATACTCCCAGGGCCGTGTGATGCCGGCTACGAATGTGCCGTGTGGTGCCGGCTACGAATAGCACCAACCCATCTCATCCCGTGGGTGTCGTAAAAGCCGACTAAGGGATTAGACGGTGGATGGGCAGCAGCGTCCTTCGAATACATTAACAACACAACTGCGATCGCCAACCCCGGCCAAGCGTGGCGATTATGGCAAAACCCCGCAATAAGCACCCAACACACCGACATCGGTCGTTCTGGTGATCTTTAAGGGAGGCCTGTGTCCAGCAGTGGACTTTATTCGGCCGAAATGAAGACTCCTAGGGGTAGTAGGTGTATTTTTTTAATGGAGAACATAGCGAGTGTTCTGCTACGAGACTATTTCAAAGGTGGACTATATAAAAACATGCAAGCTAAGACTGGATAGGTAAGACAGAAGACCGCTAGCTTTAGAAGATAGGAATAGATAACCAAAGGCTCTTTTAGATTACGACACGCTTAGTAGTCCAGTGACAACAAACAGACTTATATTCAAACGCTTTCGAAATTACCCAGAACATACAGTTTAGATCACTATCGCAATTAGCCTGAACATAAATGAAAATAAGATAATAAATCTTTCAGAACGATCGATTCAGCAATTCTTTCTGTCCATAGACAATGATGTGCCTATTGTTTAACCTATCAATGGTCAGGTATCAACATTATTACTTGTAGCTATAGCAAAATAGGCATCAGGTTATAATGTTGAGATAGGTCACCTCATTGGTTTTTTGGTCGTAAACGCGGCCTCAGAACTGGAAGCCATGGTTCCGATTCCCAGGCTAGGCAGAATTTGGACATTGGGAAATTGGGCGTTATTTGGGGTTAGTGTCTGATAATCTTATTAGTAATCTGTTGTTAATTTTATGGCCAGTTAATGATACCCAAGGCACAAACTGTTGGCTTTTGTGTGATTTCATTATTCCAAAAATAGAGTATTTTTTAAATGAACTGTAAATATTAGGTTTGTGGATACTGTTTACAGACATTGAGCCATTGCGCCAATCATGCCGTCACTTCCGCTTTTTCATTTAGGAATAACAAACGTAATTTATGATGTTACAGGCCATTCCCAGGGTGCTTCCATTGGTGGCAACGTATACAGAGGTCAGGAACAGAGCCGTCAATATTTACCCCCCGGTAGCGGTGGATACGCAGGAGACGACGGTAGCAACGGGGTGAGCAATCAACCATTATACTTCTTATACCATTTAATTCTGTCCAGAGCAACGATACCAAACTCAAAGCTACGAAACAAACGATCGATTTGTATCGAAGCTACTTTGAGTTCGTGAGTTTATTAACATCCTTATCTAGCTAGACACCGTTAACTCAAGGTTGGAACTGCAGCAGAACAGAGAAAGGTTATGTTTTTTTATACCACTAAGGTGACAAACAAGCAGACGGCCCGCCTGATGGTAAGCGAGGACTGAAACCTATGAACGATTACAACATGAGAGGAAAAAATAGCGCGTTACTGACCCTGTAAAATTAAAAATTCACAGACTTTAGGTGTGTGGTGCCGGCTCAGAATACCACCACCCCATCTCCTCCCGTGGGTGTCGTAAAAGTCGACTAAGGGATTAGCCGAAGGATGGGCAGCAGCGTCATTCGAGTACATTAACAACTCAACTGCGATCGCCAACCCCTCTGCCAAGCGTGGCGATTATGGCAAACCCCCCAATGAGCCCACAACACATCCATGTCGATCGTTGTGGTGATCTTTGGGGGAGGCCTGTGTCCAGCAGTGGACTTCATTCGGCCGAAATGATGAGACTTTATGAAGAGCTCCATGCTGTAGTATCTTGGGAAATTCTTGGTAGGGAGCTGATTCCACAACCTGAGCGTGCGCGGGAGGAATATGTCGGAAATAATCATCACATTAGCCCATAAATTTCTAAATAACACGCTCCATTCACCGCTATAATAAAAGAAGGGTAGAGAAATTTGCTTGATGCTTTAATAATTTAAACATTATATATTATATACAACAAAGAATAAATTTCAATTTTGAATAAACAATATTTCTACTAAGCGGTCGTGCATGAGGGAATGTTTCCATAATGAGTTTAACAAATAAGTTAACAAACTGTATGTAAATTAGCGAATAACATAATCAATGAATTATAAATGAGTGAATGAATTATTCAATGAGTGAAAGAATTATAAATGAGTGAATGAATTATTCAATGAGAAAACAAATGAATTATAAGAATATTTTATCGTTTACAGGAACCAGCTAACTACAGCTTCGAGTACATGGTTAAAGACGACCAGTCCGGCAATGACTTTGGGCACCGAGAATCGAGACAAGGCGATAGAGCCGAAGGCTTGTACTATGTGCTGCTCCCTGATGGCCGGAAACAGGTGAGAAAGAAGCTATTTCGTCATTATCTGCCACTTGTGGCTATAATAATTCCGGGATTTAGTAGTGATGTCCCTTTTTAGTAGATGTTTTGATCGAATCCAGAACTACGAACTATGCGATGGTTAGAGCATTTTCTTGACGCCTTTCACCTTATTAGGACAGTAAGGCCATTCTTAACCTGTGGGTAACATTAACTTGTATACTAGCAACATCTCAGTGCAAATAAGGTCCCAATAGTTGAGGTAAACTAAACGATGCTCAACACTGCAATTTCTTATACGTATTAAAACAATCATCACACATCAGATTCGCTACAGAGGGTAACGGATCTTCCACAACTACGCTATTTCGTGCATTATAGTCTTCAACGTGCAGTAGCGCGTGTGTAATCTATTCTAAACGAAGGGATAAGCTTCTGTCCCATTTTAAAACGACTCCATCACTTATTAAACTTCCTAACCTTTTCAGACCGTAGAGTATGAAGCCGACCAAGACGGTTACAAACCCAAGATTTCCTATGAAGACACCGGCCTTGGTCAAGGCGGCTATGACAGAAACAGCCAAGCTGGCTATAACGGCTATCAAGGCCAGGGGCCATACTGAGAAGATATTAGTACCTACAGAACGAAGTCCAGGTCTGAAAATTATGAAAAATGAAATTTGGTAAATTTCTGTTGAAGGATACTTGCAAATGAAAGTTAACGAATTCCATTTTTTGATAATGTTATTATGTTATGAATTGAAATCAGATTTTAGGTTTAAGAACAGTCTGGAAGTTATATAAAGAATGCTTTTGTTAGTCAACGTGAGAGGCTAAAGTTTTGTAAATAAAGAGCAAAATATAATTCATAATTTGAAGACCCTGATAAATAAACAAACTGTGAATTCATATACATACCTTTCTCTAGATATAAAATAATGTGATGTATATTTTGACGGTTGGTTTAATTTATCTGCGATTGTGGGCGAACGTTTTTTTGTGTCAAAACGAAAATTTTATTTGGTATGAATGTTGATATTCCAAAGGGTAGTAATTCCGATGGATTTAAGGGAACTACTAAACTGTTTTGACAGACATGAAATTGAAAAACTAAAGTGAAATTTTCGTTTTTAACATTATTGTGAATTCACTGTAGCTTTAGGCAGTGAACGACGACTTACGCTGTATTCAAAGGACGTTGAGCCATATTTACGAGACTATTGTACAAAACGCTTATTTAGTTGTAGTTGTAAGAAGACAAAATGGCGGAATGTATTCACTTTTATTTTACCTTCCCTCTGATTCAAAAAATTATATTTAGTCCCTTGTTTTCCTATTAAACTTGAGAAAGGTGAACAAAATATTGTCTTCCATTTTAAATTTCTTTAGACAGTTCTCTATTTTTATATATAATACTCACAAGAGGCCAGTATATCGAATGATACAAAAAATTAATGCTATATGTATTGAATTTTAAATATACTAGAATTAATGACGGACGAACAACAGAAAAGGACATCTCTATGTGTAAACATTTGCTGTTATAATATATATGTATTAATTTTATTAATTTAGTACCTACGCTAGTATCACAGAACTCATTATTTTGTAAATAAAAGAATATTATAAAATACTAAGATTTTAATAATTTCTAATAAACACTATAACTGGTTGAAATCAACCGTCATCAAACCTAGGAAATCTAAACAATGAGAGTGAGAAACAATCCCTTTCAACAAAGACACAAGGACAAAGAAACGGTGAACTTATTTGTGACTGTATTTTACTAAGACAACTAGAACATATAACACGGGTGTAACAGGCATAGCATTAAAATTACTAGACAGCTATCTAACAAAAAGAAGGCAGGCAACTGAAATAACCTACTAAAACATCAAAAAAATACCTCTAAATATACATGCTCACTATATAGAAGAGACCCAAGGTTAGAGTAGCACAGGGGAGTATTATGGGTTTCTTGCTTTTCCTTGTCAAAGCGTTATATTTGCTAATGATACATGATATGATATATTCATATAGCATGATACAATTTGGAAAACGAAACAAAATAAATAATACTATAACAAAAGTGATCAAAATCAACTCACTACTGTCCCACTGCTGGGCACGGACCTTTTGGCACATATATATAGAGCTAATTGACATATGTTCCGTCGTGTCGTGCCGGCTAAGAATACCACCACCCCATCTCATCCCGCGGGTGTCGTAAAAGGCGACTATGGGATTGGCCAGAGAATAGGCAGTGGTGTCCTTCCAGTACACAACACCTTAATCATTCCTAATTCTTCCTTTAAGAAGGTATCCAGCTGAGTCGGATCACGAACCAAAAAGACTTGAAGTTTATGCTATAGCGATTGCAACCCATCGACTCTAAGGCCCATTTGGTCTTGATACTCATGTACTCTATGACCACCTCAATCTCTGTGGAGTGAGAGCTTTGAGGCTTCGGGGGATCTTTTACATACCTCCGAAATGTGCCGGGGGGCGGCCCTTTTCGCAGTCTTGTCACCCCTCCGCTAGAGGGGTTGTACGATTTACAGTTATCCCCTCCGAGATCTGCCTAAAGTCGTGGCACTAATGGGCGGCTCCAGTGATTGCTTGCGAGTTTCTGGAGCCCCCTTTTCTGCCGAAGATGACCGCTCCGGTAGTTTTATCCGGTAGGAGTCCGGCATGCCCCTTTGCCCTTCTACCGAGGCAGAGAAAGGTCATGATTTATTTTGACTGGATGAAATATAGAGGCTTGAGCCATTTTGCTGCACGGAGGAGAGAGAGAAATGGAGGCAAGGCAAAATGTCTTCGGAAAGAAGCCTCGCCTGAATGACGGTGGCAGGGGGACGAGGTACAGTTAAGGTCCCACCCCACTATTGAAAACACGCCCATTATTAATAAATCCATCTTGCGGTGAAAATTTTATTAGCAGGTATTACAGGCTACTTACCGACAGATGGCCCATTTTCCTATTTTAAATTCCTATTATTCATGTAAATATGTAGTTTATCTATGCAATAACTAACATTTTAGGAAGTAAACTACTTATATGTGCCAAATGCTTTTTTTAAATATGCACTAATAATGTTAAAAACACGATATCGGTGAGAAGTGAATAAAATGCATCTTTTCGACGACAGATGTCTCTAACTACAATCTAGCAATTAATTGAGAAAATATGTTTTAAAATGTAAATATAAATATTGAGGCATAACACGTGAAACCATCAATACGTTTTAGTTTTCATCCTGGTTTTTTTTACATCCTGTTGGATCGGCGGTCTTCATTGTTCAAACAATTAAAATAATAAAAATCGGTTCAAACCAACTAGAACCGAACGCGGTGACGATTCACTCGAAACGTAGGTTTGTGGCTCCGCCCACTGTGACGTCATGACCTAATTGAAGGCACCTGACCTAACTGCCTTGCAACACCTCCGCTTTTTTCTCTGGTCCGTGTTTTGCTGGGAATACAATACGGCTCTTTGGTGGCTTCTCGGCAACCTTACGTTGCCGGTCTTGTTATAATGGAGGTTGCTCAGCGGCTGCTGCATAATCAGGTCCAGATGTCGACGTGTTTACTTCTGACGTCTACAACGGGAGATGCGGTGCTGTTCTAACCGGAGCACAGTAATGTCTTAAAGTTTAACACCACTGCTAAGCGGCGAATATCTGGCGCAGCGGTGGTACCTACCTTTTTTTATTGCACCCAGTGGAAATTCTACATGAACTTCCCCCGCCGCGGGGAAAGACGGGCATGCCGGACTCCTACCGGCTAAAACCACTGGGGCGGGCGGATCTTCGGCACCTAAGGGGGGCTCCAGGTCCTCATATGATCGTACTAGAGCGGCCCACTGGTGCCACGCCTATCGGCACATCTCTGAGCTTTACGGTCACCCTCCCCGGGGGGATTGTAAAGGATCCCCCGAAGCGTCCCTGTGTGCTATGCTATGCGCACACGCCAGCGCGTGACCACATGCGCCCCAACGTCTTCTCTTGGGTCGTTCGGTGTGGGCACGCAGATTCCCCCCCCCCCCCCCCCCCCTCCCCGCTTTATAGCCAGGGTGGTTGTTACCCCGGTGCCGTCTCCTCCTTCAAGCGGGATCGGCCCTCTTGCAACGACAGATCTACCACCAGTAGAAAAGCTCTCTAAGGTTTAAATTAATTCCCACGTGAAATAAACAAACACAACGATTTAAACAGATTTAATTTGTTAACAAAAAAATAAACGATATTTACATTTTCCTGACTAGTGCTATAGAAGCGGATTTTGCTGAAATAATGTACAAAAATACGACTTGATTCGGAGAAACAACAGAAAATGAGTTCAACACAACATCTGGAAAGAGAAAAAAAAAAATTGGATTTGTTTTTCATTTTATTGCTTTGATAATAAATTAGCTGGCCTTGCAGGTATTGTTCTCCTGTACGGAAAAGGAGGCCGGCAGAGTTAAAAAATAAAAGATAAAATTTATTAAAAACTCGACCACAGCGCCAGCTACCTGGTCCAAATATTGTGTTTTTCCGTTTTGGCACTAAACTACAGGAAACTCTATCAGAAGTCTATGGTCTTTAACAAGGTACATTTTTCAATAGTGTGTACAAACTTACATTTACAGGTGGATTTTTTTTTGTTATAAAAAAACACGTTGCCCCACACTAGGACTTCTCCTGTGTCGTGGGTGCGTTCTACAGACATGAATTCCACACACAATACACCCAGACCCGGAACAACTACCTGCAGATCATGCAAATATTTGTTCCGTGTGGGAATCGAACCCACGACCCGGAGCGCAGCAGCCGACTGTATCAGTCACTGCACCAACCATGCCGTCACACTTTAATTTAATGTAAAATATTTTAAGGCTAGGCTCTGTGAATGGTACAGAATTAATTTCAAATATCAAGTATTTTTGGTTTTACTGATACTAAATAAATTCAAAATTAAATTTAAATACTCGACTAGTGAAAGATTTACTGATTCTGTATTATTTTATAAAATAAAGGTTGATGTTATGTTATATTTATATATTTTGCTAAAACTGTAACCTGATTTCATCATTTCAGCGAATGAAGTCCACTGCTGGACATAGGCCTCCCCCAAAGATCACCACAACGATCGAAATGTGTGTGTGTTGTGGGCCGGGTTGGCGATCGCAGTTGAGTTGTTAATGTACTCGAAGGACGCTGCTGCCCATCCTGCGGCTAATCCCTTAGTCGACTCTTAGGACACCCACGGGAGGTGATGGGGTGGTGGTATTCTGAGCCGGCACCCCACGGCATATATAGCCTGATTTACCTCCTAAAATATTTTCCATCACTAAAGATCCAGTATTTTTTTTAAATTATTAATAAAGTATAATAATGATATATGGCAAGTCATAAATAACTTACAGATTATCACATATCCGCATGTTCTGGGCAGATAACACCGAAGCACATCTTGCAGTAGTCGATGCAAGGCCGATCGGCCACCTTCAGCGCTTCACCCTTAGGACAGTACTGTATCACCCTAAGAACAAGTCAAATAAAATCATTTATTTTGGGATAACTTCTTCTTCCTCTGCCCTGGTCCCATATTACTTGGGATCGGTGTAATATGAAATATTGCACAGGTTTTGGCAAAAGTTTTACAATCGGCCGCCTGCCTGACCAACCCTCCTTGGGAACATACATAAATAAATAGGAACATAAAAACAATGAAAATTCTGTACTGTGCGTTTGTCCGCAGCCATCTTGAATATGGTTCACAAATTTGGAATCCAAATTATAGTCTCTATATTAATCGACTTGAAGGCATACAAAGAAATTTTTTAAGGTACATTCAATTTCGCTCACAAATTTATTTACCTAACTATGAAAGTCGTTGTAGAAAATTTCATATTCTTCCGCTAAATGAACGGAGAAAAATTGCAGATTTAACATTTCTATTCAGTGTTATGAATGGATCGATTGACATCCCTGAGCTGTTAAATAAGATTGGACTCCGTGTGCCATCAGCATTTCTGCGAAGACCACAAGTCCTTGATGTACCTGCAGTCAGGAGTACTTATAGACAGAATTCATGTCTTGTCAGGGCGTGTCGTACCTTTAACGCGGAGTGTCTGGAAGTTGAGCTTGATTTGTTTGCAACTAGTATCCATAAACTTAAAAAACGATTAAGTAATAACTTCTTTAGTCAATCCCCTGTATGATCAAATCTATGTTACCTAGTATTCGATTGAGACATCCAACCCACTTGATCTTGTATTCATTTGTTTTTGTTTTTGTTGCTGCCTTTGTGTAATTCTAAACTTTATAGACGTTATTTATCTGTGGAAATTTGTAATTGGCCTTTTACTATAATTTTTATTTCGAATATTACTCTGTATTAGCTGTAAGTTTCCCTAAGAGAATAAAATAAAAGAAATAAAATAGTATGCTATTGTTGGTGGTTTAAGCCACCTGCGGGTAACCCAAAGTGCTTAGTGGTGTTGCGGAGTGCCTCCCTCAGTGTTTCCTTCCCGGTTAGCTCAACTAGGAGGCTCTCTCCACGGCAGCAAGTAACAGAGTTCAGAGGGCCAATTCTCGTAACTAATTTGCACTATGACTGAAACTTGACAGAACTGAGATTAAATTATGAATTGACCGAAAACATGGTATTCTGCTACTCTTAAAGTTCAGTTGGATTTCGATATAATCTCAATCTAGTCTCATTTCAATCTCAACTTTGACGTTTATTTAATGACAATTTAGTTAATGTGACAGTTCGAAAAGTTTGCAGAATACCGTTTTGACTTCGATCTCATCACAGTGTAATTTCAGGTTTGACGTTGTTTGTTAGTTTAGGAGAATACCATTTGTGACATTTGTGACACTGAGACTAGATCGGAACTATATTTAGAAAATTTGTAAATTACGACAATTGGCCCTCAGTTTTATGATATTGAATGAAACGTAACATATGTATTGTTATATTGTTATTCACAACCTCAACACTTCATGCTGATGAATGCTGATGATTATATGTATTTACAATACAGCTTTAATATCACAAAATGTAAGTTAGTTTAAAAATAAGTAATTGTAATATTGCAGGCAGACTATTTGTCAGAGCGACAGCTGTGTGTCGAACCACTAGCGTTTAGAATCGAATGTGTAATGATAATGATCAAAATATGAACGATTCGACACCACAATACTAAACTCGAATTTTGATTTGAATAAACAATGAATCATGAAGTGGACAGTGATGGAGATAAAAGGTATGAAGTCATGAAAGAGGTTGATTGAAATGAAGATGAAGGATGACTTCGTCACAGTCATACGCACCGGGTTCCAAACTACCTTAGTCGCCTTCTACGAGAACTACGGGATGAGATACGGTCACGAATATGGGATTCCACATTTATTTTTATTTCGACGGCACGGTTGGTGCAGTGGCTGATACAGTCGGCTGCTGCGCACCGGGTCGTGGGTTCGATTCCCGCAAGGAACAAATATTTGTACGATCTGCAGGTAGTTGTTCCGGGTCTGGGTGTATTGTGTGTGTAAACGCACCCACGACTAGGAGAAATCACAGTGTGGGGCAACGTTTAAAAAAAAATGCGTTATGTTGGTGTTAAAGAATAGGTCTAATCAATAATATCCATCAGCATGTCAGCGCCATATAGTGTCCCTTATGTGGAACAGCAGCCATTCTGCGCTCGTCAACCTAACTAAGCGTGGTGACTACTGTCAAATCCGTCCCCGAAAATGACGATATAATTGTGGAATCTAAGAGGCAAGATTTTGTCCAGCGGTGGACATCGTCGTCATAATTATATCGCCCCGTTAGAGCGGCATCAAAATGGCTGCATATACATAATGTTTATAAACAATAACCATAACACCTAGGAGGATACCCGGTCCCCTCGAGAGATGCCTGGGGGGGTGTCCTCTTTACAGTCGCCTTCCCTCCGCTAGAGGGGATGACCACTTTACAGTCATCCCCTCCGAGATGTGTCTAAAGGCGTGGCACTAACGGGTAGCTCTAGAGTCTAGATGGAGATCATTCGAGTTCCTGGAGCCTCCCTTCGGTGCCGACGATGACCACTCCGGTGGTTTTAGCCGGTAGGAGTCCGGCATGCGCCTTCGCCCTTTCCCGGGGCGAAGGAAGTACACGAGGAATTTCCACCGGATCAATAAAAAAAAGGAGCATACCCGGTTGACGCAATGCGTAATCATTTGAACGGTGACAGATATGACACCATTCGTTGGACGGCCCGTTAAGCTCTGCTCCCGAAAAAGAATAAATTAAAAGACGATTTTTTATAGATTTTAACGTTGCATGGACTAGGATTTCTCCTGTGTCGTGGATGCGTTTACAAACACAAATTCCACACACAGTACACCCAGACCCGGAACAACTACCTGCAGATCGTACAAATATTTGTTCCGTGCGGGAATCAAACCCACGACCCGGTGCGCAGCAGCCGATTGTATCAGCCACTGCACCAACCGCGCCGTTGATTTGAGATGCATGTAATGAAAATGTGTCACTATATCCTTTTAGTTGTTACACTTCCGAGACAGCTCGTCCCGACACGAGAGAACAAGAAATGTATGAGTGCTGACACCCCACATACCCATAATCACCGCTCTGCATCCATTTCTCGTTGATCTTGTTGAGCTGGTCCACCTTCCCACGCGGCAGCCCGCAGATCAGCTCCGCCTTTACCGTTCGAACAGCTATGATTGGCGCCGGGATGAACCCTGCAAAAATTACCATAATACGATTAAATCATTTAGAAAAAAAAATATACTGTGTGGTGTCCGGATTAAGAATATAGCACCACTCCATCTCCTCCCGTGGATGTCGTGAAAGGCAACCGAGGGATGGGCAGCAGCGTCCCTTCTGTGAAACGGTAGCCATACTGCACTCACCAAGCCGCCTGCCAAGCGTGGTGAGTATTGGCAAATACCCCCCAAAATTATGACACAGTTGTGAAAATCTATGGGGGAGGCCTTTGTTCAGCAGTGGACGTATAAATGGTCGATATGATGATGATTTAGAATAAAAGCAATTCTTTTTTGCGGCTAATATTGACGCACAAACACATCATATCAGCCAGAGAACAGCCACTGCTGAATAAAGGCCTCCCACATAGATTTCCACGACTGTTTTGTGGCCATTTTGGGGGGTATTTGCCAGTACTCACTACGCTTGGCATATGAGTTGGTGAGCGCGGAATGACTGCTAAGCCACAGGTGTTGCCCATCTTTTTTTTTTAATTTTGGGCTTCTCGCATACATTTCTGGGAAATGTGGTTGCGTAACCGGTCATTTCTGCCCATCTCATTAGTTGCCTTTTAAGACACCCACGGGTGGAGCAGGCGCGGTGCGATATTCTTAATCCTGTCCACACAGAGCACAGAATAAGTTTAAAATTTTACATAAGGCAGAACTTAGTAAATGCTTACAATTTACACACAATATTTATAGTTATTTAACGCCTAAATTTATATCTATATCATTTTAAATCCATACACGATACACAAAGTGTACTCGCGCTGGCAACATCGTATTATTCTCTATTCCAGGTATGTCCCAACCATGGTTCATGCAGACCAACGAGAAGTTATATTTTACACCTGGCCCCGCCCGACTTGATAAATACACAGTTGATAAGTAAACAGACAGTGGTTTTAATGTTTTTATATTTTTAGCTGTGTGGTGCCGGCTACGAATAGCACCAACCCATCTCATCCCGTGGGTGTCGTAAAATCCGACTATGGGATTAGCCGGAGGATGGGCGGCAGCGTCCTTCGAGTACATTAACAACTCAACTGCGATCGCCAACCCGTCTGCCAAGCGATTATGGCAAAAGCCCCAATGAGCAGACAACACACCCATATCGGTCGATGTAGTGATCTTTGAGCGGGCCTGTGTCCAGCAGTGGACTTTTCGGCCGAAATGAATGTTTTTATATCGTGTAGGGTTTTTGAAGTCGGTTTTTTTTTTTTTTTTTTTTTGGTAAAAAGTTTTATTTTACAAAAAATAGTAGGTATTGGATACCATCCCGGTGCCCGGAGGTGCCTGGGGGGCGACCTTTTTACAGTCGCCTTCCCTCCGCTAGAGGGGGTGACCGCTTTACATTCACCCCTTCCAAGATGTGCCTAAAGGCGTGGCACCAATGGGCGGCTCTAGTGTGATCTTACGAGGACCTGGAGCCCCCCTTCGGTGCCGAAGATGACCGCTCCAGTGGTTTTAGCCGGTAAGAGTCCGGCACACCCCTTCGCCCTTCCCCGGGGTGAAGGAAGTTCCATGTAGAATTTCCACTGGACATCAATAAAAAAAATTAAAAAAAAAAAAGGTATTGGATACCATAACTGGGTCAATGCTGTAGACGATAAAAATGGCACAGAATATATCCAGATGTGTTTATCCTACCTTGCAAAGCGGCTTCGAAACCAAGATAGGGGCTACAATTCCTCTCGCCCAACAACTTGCGGTAATTCAGATCTCCTTTGAACATCACAGCAACGGCATATTGCAGCTTCCTGTACATGTTATAGTCAATTTTCTTCATGTCTTTGTAAACGTGAGGATACGTCCAGTAGTCTTCATCCTGGAATTACACATTTTTATACCAAATCACATACTTTATGACGTCCACTGGTGGGCATTGTACATTTTTGGGCGGCTACTATTAAAAGATGTTGTCATAGACACTACAAGAAAACTTACGATCACTCAGCGAGCTATGGAGAGAGCTATGCTTGGTAATTCTCTACGAGATCAATTTAGCGTTGTACTTTTTTGCCGTGTGGTGCCGGCTACGAATAGCACCAACCCATCTCATCCCGTGGGTGTCGTAAAAGTCGACTAAGGGATTAGCCGGAGGATGGGCAGCAGCGTCCTTCGAGTACATTAACAACTCAACTGCGATCGCCAACCCGCCTGCCAAGCGTGGCGATTATGGCAAAACCCCCCAATGACCCCACAACACATCCATATCTGTGGTTGTGGTGATCTTTTGGGGAGGCCTGTGTCCAGCAGTGGACTTCATTCGGTCGAAATGAAAAAAATGAAATATTTCGTTCTGGATGTTCGTCTTTTTTTATTGATCCGGTGGAAATACCATATGTACTTCCTTCGCCCCGGGACAGGGCGAAGGGGCATGCCGGACTCCTACCGGCTAAAACCACCGGAGAGATCATCGTCGGCACCGAAGGGAGGCTCCAGGAACTCGAATGATCTCCATCTAGAGCTCTGGATGTTCCTCTAACAGATATTTGCACACTTCATCATCACTCAACACTATACTACAACAGCACACGAAAACTCCTTTTAAACCTATTCTAACTTCACCTAGAAGAAAAAACAAAATATGTAATATACCACACCCACGCTTCACTTTCACAAAACGTTTCTTTTACTATTTAGGACCTTTTTTATATAATAGAATTAACAAATTTAGCCCAATACATCAATCTTCTTACGAGGTTTGTAAAAAACAGATAACTCAATTTTTGTTTAACAAAAATTACGATGACACCGAATATTTACTTACAGCACTATCACAGTGACTTATCTAATCACTCGGCATCCAAACTCAAGCTTTTCCCCCCCATTCACACATGCAAACACATCACTCCTTCACAGGCTCACAACACCCACACTTCCCTACACACTCATAACATACTACACATATTTAGTATAATAAGATAGTAAACACAGCTTGCTCCTCACTGTCCTACTGCAGTCTCCATTATTTTTTATTCCTTTTGTGGGAACTAAGGGCTGGCGGACCTTAACACAGGGTACTATGTAACCTAGCTAGGACGCCAGATCCGAATCTGAATTTGTTACACTTTAGCTGTATGATCGATCCCTAAATTGTAAAATTCTATTTCTGTAACAGACTGTACCGCACTTTTGAAATAAATATTTGATTGATTTGATTGATTTGATCATCATATAAGCCTGAGAACGTCCGCTGCAGAACAAAGCCTCGTCACAACGACCGACAATTACTTATACTACTTGACACTGTTGGTGTAAAAGGCCACAACTCAACAAATTCTGTAAATAGCTGCAGCGCTGATTTTCAGCGGAAGTTTATTTTTTACTGGAACGGTTACTGATGTGATGCCGACCTAAGGATTAAGTTAATAAATACATAGATTAACTTTTATCTGTGGTGCTTGGCAACTGGACTTATCCCAGTTGTAAATTCCCATTTAATGTGCCTATGGCCTATAGATTATTTTCAGTCTCCGTCTATATATCAGCTAGAGGACTTCCACTACTGTACAAAGGCCTCCCCCTTTTTAGGGGGAATTTGCCGATACTCACCACGCTTGGCAGGCGGGTTGGTGAGCGCAGAGATGCTACTATTCAGCAAAAGGGACGCTGTTGCCCGGGATGGTTCTGGTTAAGAGTCCCTTAGTCAACTTTTACGACTTCCACGGGAGGAGATGGAGTGGTGCTATATTCTTAATTCAGACACCACACGGAAAGGGGTCCAATCACGTCAACTTAACAATACTTACTATAACAACAAACTTTCCCTCCTGTACAAATTGGTTCCACTGTTCACCGATTTTCCTTAGGTTGTCTGCTCTAATGACCTTCGCGCCACTGCCGTCTGGTGACTCTGTTATAGATAGGTTGAATTTAAAAATGGTACAGATAAACCCCCCAATGAGCCCACAACACCCATATCGGCCGTTGTGGTGATATTTGGGGGAGCCTTGTGTCCAGCAGAGGACTTCATTCGGCCGAAATGATGGTACAGGGTAATCAACGGAAGGTATTTTTGTTTTATTTAGCTTTAATTTTCGCCCATAGATAGACGTCTAATGCGCCTTATCCCGTACTATACTATGACCGTGTTATTTATGAACGTATCAGTAAAAATACTTTGTTTAAATTAATATGTATACAAATCCTATACGATCCAAGCAGCTCGTTTTTGGAATGCACTACCAGTAACAATAAGACGTGCTCAGTCACTTCCAGCCTTCAAAAGTCAGGTAAAAATCATTACTTGTCGCTTTAAAATTTTGTGCTCCTGATGATTTAGATT
The DNA here is from genome assembly GCA_947459985.1 of Diloba caeruleocephala. Lineage (NCBI taxonomy): Eukaryota > Metazoa > Arthropoda > Insecta > Lepidoptera > Noctuidae > Diloba > Diloba caeruleocephala. Next base: position 2,244,842 of record OX381630.1, read on the forward strand.
TGCTTTCGCTCTATTTTACTAATCCATTCAATATGTATATTTATTATTTTCATATATATTCTTGTTGTATATTTATGTTTTTGTTTCTATTTTAGAAACGCCCCCACACTAGGATTTCAACTGTGCGTTTACAGACACAAATTCTACACACAATACACCCAGACCCGGAACAACTACCTGCAGAACCCATTCTTTTTTATTCGGAGTCAAAATGGGCGCAATGGTTCGCGTTCTGGGCTGTCACCTGTCATATACTATGTTGACGTACAAAACGAACTATTTTAGTCTACTTTGAATAAAAGATAGTCCATTTCAACAAAATTAAAACTTACCCGGCATAGAGTCCGTTTTCGCCTCTTGAGTGAAGTTGGAATTCATACACTTTTCTATTACATAGCTGTAAATAATAACAATTGTGAATTATTTCAATATCGCCTGTGTGGGAGAAGACAGAAACTGCAGAAAGCTACATCCTGGTATGCTCTTTTACTTCTTCCATAGTCATGCTACTTTTCATACACACGGTCGTGTCCAGATTAAGAATATAGCATCACTCCATTTCCTCCTGTGGGCGTCGTATAAGGCGACATATAGCACCCTTCTGCCAAGCGTGGCGATTACGGCAAAACCCCCCATTGAAGCCCACAGCACAGCCGTATCGGTCGTTCTGGTGATCTTTGGGAGAGGCCTGTGTCCAGCAGTGGACTTCATTCGGCCGAAATGATGATGATGATGGTGATTAGCATTATCACAATCCACTGTTGGAAGTTCAAGGACTAGAAAGGCTGGGTCAATAGATTAAAACAGTGACTTACTAAAAATCTTTCACCGTGACGTCCGAGATAAACCATGGCATATTCTTAACGTGGAACCGAACCTGGAAATTAAATAACTTTCTTGAATTCCTTTGTTGTTTAAACTTTTTTCCTTTGTCCGTGTGGTGTCCGGATTAAGAATATAGCACCACTCCATCTCCGCCCGTGGATGTCGTAAAAGGCGACTAAGGGAATCTAAGCCAGAGGGATGGGCAGCAGCGTCCCCTGAACCGGTAGCCATACTGCGCTCACCAACCCGCCTGCCAAGCGTGGTGAGTATTGGCAAATACCCCCCGGAATGATGACACCGTTGTGGAACCTATGGGGGAGGCCTTTGTTCAGCAGTGGACGTATAAATGGCCGATATGATGATATGATGAATTCCTTGAAAAGAACGTTGCCTCACACTAGTATTTCTCCTGCGCAAGTACCGTTTACAGACATATATCTCAGGTGCACAAACAACTATTCGTTGCTTCCATTTTTATCGCGTATACAATAGATTTTCGTTTTTCCTGAAGTTTCGAAAACTTTGCAGTGTTGGTGGTACGCCTAATTTTTTTTAAACATAGTGACACCCTAAGGTCTCTTCTGTGTCGTGGGTGCGTATACAGACACAAATTCCATGCACAATACACCCAGACCCGGAACAACTACCTGCAGATCATACAAATATTTTTTCCGTCCGGAAATCGAACACGCGACCCGGTGCCCAGCAGCCGACTAAATACTGCACAGACCGTGCCGCTAACTAACTAACCTACCACTACTAACCCAACCATTTCTTTCGATTTGATCATCCTCAAGTCCTCGTGACAGAGAACCGATATATGTAGCTGATACAGTCGGCTGCTGCGCTCCGGATCGTGGGTTCGATTCCCGCACGGAACAAATATTTGTATGATCTGCAGGTAGTTGATCCGGGTCTGGGTGTATTGTGTGTGGAATTCATGTCTGTAAACGCACCCACGACACAGGAGAAATCCTAGTGTGGGGCAACGTTTAAAAAAAAGTTTTGTGGAGGGTTTGAATTTAGAAAACACTAAGTTTAATAGTGAAGATAGTTGGCAGGTACCACCAGTTCCGTACTCTGTTATTGAAATTAATAAAATAACATACCACACTAAAAACTACTTATATACTATAGATACTTTGAGAGATTACTAACAAACAATATTCGATTACAATTGTACGGTAGATAATATTAATACATTTTTTAAATGTGTAACGATGCCTGTTATCTTAGTCATCCTGCAACCTCATCATTTCGGCCGAATAAAGTCCACTGCTGGACACAGGCCTCCCTCAAAGATCACCACAACAACCGATATCGGTGTTGTGTGCTCATTGGCGGGTTTTGCTATAATCGCCACGCTTGGCAGGCGGGTTGGCGATCGCAGTTGAGTAGTTAATGTATTCGAAGGACGCTGCTGCCCATCCTCCGTCTAATCCCTTAGTCGGCTTTTACGACACCCACGGGATGAGATGGGTTGGTGCTATTCGTAGCCGGCACCATGTGGCATTACGGCAACCTCAAACACTGCAAACTATTTGAAACATCAGGAAAAACTATAATATACACGATGTAATCCTTTTAAAAGTGTTTTATATCTATACAATATGTATCTATGTGACAGCCACTGCATTTCAAAACCTAGCAGGTACCAATATGACTTATTGAATGTCATATGTACTCTCTTAGTGAACCCAAGACACCACGGATTTTTTATTGCTGAAAATCAGCGCTGTTGGCTCGATCTGATGCCACAGTTTTACGCTGAAAACGATGTATGTTTTGCACGGATGCAACGCATAATTTCCAGACATAACAATATAATATTACGTAATCGTGGGCATTGGTAATTTTTATTTGTCAACCATAAACAAGGAAAAATTATTAATGTTGCTATGCATAATCTTTTGGTATCAGGTATAGATAAAAATGACAGATTTAAACGTTTAGTTATTATACATAGTAGCATCCAGTCATGCCTTATGTCAAATTTTAAAACCTTATGAAGGTGCGAAAAAGAAATTGTTATTCTTTCTTTCTTTCATTACCATCATCCTGATTTCAGTCAAAAGAGGTCCACAGCTGAGCAAAGGCCTCCCCACAGGTTTCCGCAATTGTGTCGTCACTTTAGTGGGGAAATTGCCAATACTCACCACACTTATCAGGCGGGTTTGGTGAGTTTGGGAGCGCAGTATAGCTACTGTTCAACAAAAGAGACGCTGCTGCCGATCCCTCTGCTATACGATCCCTTAGTCACTTTTTACGACGTCCACGGGAGGAGATGGAGTGGTACTATATTCTTAATCCGGACACCACGCGATTAACTTAGCTTTATTTATTTATTAAGGGCTTCCAACAAAGGACATACACATAACATCATAAAGAAATACAAATTAAAATGGGTCCTCTAACGGTGTACTCCTTCAGTTATAGGAGGCCACAGCATCCAAAAAATTTCGACTAAGCTTAAGCACAACTAACTTAAGTTAAATTAAAAATAAATACATTAAGGTAAAAATATTGTAAGAACTGCTTGTACATGTATAAGTTCAAATAAAAACGAAAAGTTATTTTAAAAGAGCTGTTTTAAAATCTTTTTATATTTCGACAGAGATTCACAGATTACTTTATTACTTTACTCGCACGGTTAGCTTTTTCTTTAACGATGAAGGAAAATCATCGTAAGGTAACCTGGTTCTAATAATCTGAAACCTCTAACAGTCAGCAAGCGTGGTGATTAATCCTCGTTCTTTCTCTCTGTGAGAAACCTTTGGCCTGCAGTGGGGCCTGCATTTATTATCCGACTTCAAAAAGGAGTAGGTCCTGTCACTCCGAGATTTGAAGACTGATTAGAGCAATTCTTTTTTTAACTGGTGCAGAATGCTTTCAAATTGGTCCCATATAAATTTCATTAAATCTGAAATAGTAGTTTTTTAACCAGCCTCAATAAACAGGTTAATTTGACTGTTTTTATCTAGATGATGTCTTAATAGTTTCGATTCCTCTGAGATCAGAGAACCGATTTGAGTCATTCTTGTTTGTAGTGTTAAATACTGAAACCACATTGGAAAGAATTTTTACATTCACTAAAAAGACTCAAATAATTTTTTTTAACAGAAAAATTGAGACTGCCAAAACCCAACACAATATAAAAATATTAAAACCACTGAAATAGAAAAAAAAACTTTATTTATGAAGTCAGTATTTTTCTTTCCTTCTGTCTTTCTTTCTACTTCTTTCTTTCTTACTAAGTCGGTATATTTTTTGTTAAAAAAACTTTTAGACTAATATTATAATTAGCGTAGTTAAAAAATCTCACCTTCTGAACAATGTTCTGTGCTATCAGAAAATGCGCGAGGCATAGGTCTGCGAACAGTTCGTAACCAGCGTTGTCGCATACAATATCTGTTAACAAAATAGAATATATGTTTATTTAGAGAAATACCAAGCATAGCTCGCTGAGTCACCTTGAGCTTTCTCATGAGGCCCCATTATGAGTGACCACGTCCTTGTTCCACATGTCATCACTGGTGATGATGATGAATGACTCGCACATTATATAAAACGTCAGAATTTAAGTGGCTTGGTTCGAGAATTTCGTTCGTTCGTTTTCGTCGTGCTGTGGGGAAGAAGCGGCAAGAAACTCAACGGATACTTTTAAAATAATGTTGATTGATACAAATTATCCGTGTGGTGTCCGGATTAAGAATCCTCCGACTCCATCTCCTCCCGTGGATGTCGTAAAAGGCGACTGCTGGACTCTAAACCAGAGGGATGGGCGGCAGCGTCCCTTCTATGCAACAGTAGCCATACTGCGCTCGCCAACCTACCTACCAAACGTGGTGAGTACTGGCAAAGTCTCCCCAAAATGGCGACACAATTGTGGAAATCTATGGGGGAGGCCTTTGTTCAGCAGTGGACGTACTTTGGCTGAAATGATGATGATGATGATGAAGATACAAATTATAGTAAGAGATATGATGACCAAAATGTAGTAGAGGTCGTCTAATTTAAAACGGCAGGCCCCTCCACCCATTTTGTTACTTCGTCATTTGTGGAGGGGCGTGCAGTTTTAAATTAGAAGAAATCTAGTCATTTCGGCCGAATAAAGTCCACTGCTGGACAGAGGCCTCCCTCAAAGATCACCACAACGACCGATATCGGTGTGTTGTGTGCTCATTGGGGGGTTTTGCCATAATCGCCACGCTTGGCAGGCGGGTTGGCGATCGGAGATCGGCTGAACATGTGACACAAGGTTGGCCACACAGAACAGACAGAACGACCGCAATAATATAATAGTTTTGCCATGGCAGTCCACTGCTGACCTTGGGACTATTCATCTTGAAATACTGACAGACATAATTATGGTGTCTAGTGTTTATAAAAAGTAAAATTACCGAACATAACAGCTTGAGGTACAGTCATCTTGGCAGGACAGGGTATTTGTTTGGGAGCTTCTTCTTTCTCCCCTTCTTTCTCTCCTTCTTTCTCCCCTTCCTTCTGCAGTGCCTCATCAGGCGGTGCCTGAAAATTCCCAGTAATAAATTACCCAACGTCTTTGTATTACTTTATATATGCTAGTTTGTAAGGTATATAACTATGGGAAAGACTAAAATATATGATTATTAATCATCATCATCGTATCAGTCACAGGACGTCCACTGCTGAACGAAGGCCTCTAAATTGATTATTAATATTTTCTACACATCTCTCTATTCAAGGGTTAATAGGCTTTGCAACCAGAAACCCGGTCTTTTGATAGTCCAACACGCAGAGGCCCTTTAGAGAATTTCAATCTAAAATGTAATGGGACACTATTCGGGGACTCTCCACGGCTGCACTATAAATTGAAGTCACGGATTGTCCCCAGTCGTATAGGACTATTGTAGGAGATGGAAACTATGACGATAGGGTCTATTGCAGTGGATGTTATATGGAATCAAAATTGTAAGAAAAAACGGAAGTGGAACGGAATTTTTTAAGTCTTAACCTTTTCTAGATACTTCTACCAATTAACTTTTTTTTTTAAGTGAAACTGAATCAAACATTGCTTTGGCCTTAATAATAATTACAAAGTTTTCATTGGTGGTAGATCACTTGGTACCACCCCGTTCAGGGGTTGCGGGCGCGTAGAATGGGGAGTCTGCGTGCTCACACCGAGCCGCCCCCGGGAACACGTGGACACGTGCCACCATGTGCGCAGCACAGCGCACCAAGAGGCGCGGGGGGATTCTTTACAATCCTCCCTGAGAAGTGCCTGGGGGGACCTTTTTACAGTCACCTTCCCTCCACTAGAGGGGGTGACCGCTTTACAGTCATCCCCTTCGTGATATGCCTCAAGGCGTGGCACCAATGGGCGGCTCTATGATCTTACGGGGACCTGGAGCCCCTCTTCAGTGCCAAAGATGACCGCTCCAGTAGTTTTAGCCGGTAGGAGTCCGGCATACCCTTTCGCCCTTACCCGGAGCGAAGGAAGTTCATGTAGAATTTCCAATGAACAAAAAAAAAGGTAGGTACCACCTCAGTGCCATATATTCGCCGCTAAGCAGTAGTATTTATACTTTAGACGTTTCTGTGCTCCGGTTAGAAGGGCACTGTAGCTAGTGATATTACTGGGCATATGAGACTAAAAACAAATGTATCAAGGTGACGAACGCAGTGTGGTGCCACGCAGGGCTAGTCCTGGGTACCAGTACAATTGTTATGGGCAGGCGCGACGCTCACTACCAGGCCACCGACTTGTAACTAACTTGTAAGAAAAAACAAATATCATTAACTAATTAATCAATTAGAAGTTCAATAAAAACCTCGTTCTTGCATAGTGGCACGCCGGCCGCTGTAGCCAACCTGTGACAACTGCACTTCTGCTTGAACGTCGTATTCTACAAACAAACATAAAGAAATTGATTTTATTTTTAACTAGCTGGGAACCGCGGTTTCACCCGCGTTTAATTTAAGAGAAATTTAGAGTACTTCGACATTGACACTTGAGATAGAATATATATATTGGATTTCAAGGGTTTATTTTTTGCGCGGAACCCTAATTATTTTTCTAAAATTAAAGTAGCCCAAGTTACTCCTAATAACATCAGCTATCTGCCAGTGATAGCCCCGTCAAAATCGGTCCAGCTGTTTCGGAGATCAGCCGGAACAAACAGACAGACAGACATAACAAAATAACAATTTTTAATTTATTTGTAAGTACGGTATATACTTTTATATGCATTTAGTAAAAAGCTGTTTTAACATTACAAACAGACACTTCAGTTTTATTTATTTGTATACATGTATAGATGAGTGTTGCCGTGTGGTGCCGGCTCAGAACACCACCATCCCATTTCCTCTCGTCGGTGTCGTAAAAGTCGACTAAGGGATTAGCCGGAGGATGGGCAGCAGCGTCCTTCGAGTACATTTACAACTCAACTGCGATCGCCAACCCGTCTGCCAAACGTGGCGATTATGGCAAAACCCCCCAATGAGCCCACAACACACCCATATTGGTCGTTGTGGTGATCTTTGCGGGAGGCCTGTGTCCAGCAGTGGACTTCATTCGGCTGAAATGATGATGATGATGATGGTGATAGATGAGTGAAGTTTAAATACTCATATTAGTAAAATACTTTCCGCAAATCTCATTGTTACTCTTGTGTGCCCTTAGTTTGTTATACTAAAGTTTTACCTGATAATACATACCGCATTTATAGCCTTGGCCATACTTTCTGACTTATTCACCACTTGGTCGGCTATTTTAGCCGAGTCATCCACTAGTAACTGAAAAAACAGACATCATGTGAGATGGGTCACTCGTATATTTTAAGCGAGGATGAGAGAGGGCTTCATATTGCCTCGTGAGGTCCTTACGAGGTGTACCTCTTTGAAGTGAGGTGCAAGCTACTGCGCAATGCGTTATGCGAGTCAAGATGGCCGCAACTCGCGAGGCGAGGGAATGAGATAGAATACGTTTTGTTTGTGTGTGCGTGTGCCTAGCGCGTGAACGAAAGTTTATTTTCATCTCTCTCGCGCAGATACTTTTCTCCCGCTCACAGTTTTGGTAATCGCAACTTAAAATTAGAAAATTGAGGAAAATGAGCTGAATGAGGTGGTTCAAAGTTGAAATACTAGTAACTCTTTCAATTCGTCGCAATGAGGGACTTAAACGAGGCTCCTCACAAATGAGGGACCTATCACTTCCATATTCAATGTTAATAGCCTTCAATAATATAAGGGCAAACTCTTTTCTATTAAGATAATATGTCTGAACTAATTATTATGCGACTTTAGAAACTTTCTTTTTGATATATTGTTATATGAAAATGTTTGTGGGGAAACTAGAAACGTTCCTCCATTGAAAAGGGCAGATCCCCAACCAGGTAGGTAGTATGCCGTGGGGACTGCCATGACTCATGTAGACCGACCCATATGGTCCGCTATAAAGCCACCCCCTCCGAGATATTCCTAAAGGCGTGGCGTTCGGTGCGTTTGTACATTTTTGACAGACGGACGAACATACCCAAAAATCGTGTCCGTACATTAGTGTTGCTTAAAAATCGACTATCGATCTATCGATAGGACTACCCCTAACTATAGACATTATCGATATTATCGATAGTATTGTTGCAAAGCTTCCAATCAATACTATCGATACTATTGATAATATCGATACTATCGATAGGGCAATCGATACTATGAGTGATTTGGGGTTATACGACACTATCGATAGCCTATCGATTTTTAAGCAACACTACCGTACATTGTAGGGTTCTATGAGGGGCATTCCCAGAAGTAGACACCGAGAGAGAAGAAAATAGTGAAACCCGTACCTTATCCTTCAAGTCCAGTATCATCTGGAAAGGGTCGCTGGAGGGTGTAGTCGGTGCCGCCGCAGCGTCCTTGCCAGCTTTAGTGGCTTTAGCAGTTGCCGGTGAAGCCTCTTTGCCACCTTTAGTAGTTGCCGGTGGGGCCGCTTTAATCGTTGCCGGTGGAACCTCCTTGCCACTAGAGTTCTCGGAATCATTCGCGTGTTTGCCTAAGACTACTTGGTCACCCAAAGACAGCGAGAGGTCGCATTTGTTCGCCCATAGACAGATCTGAGAATAATAATTTTTCATAATAGGAAAAAAAACCGGACTTGAACTTGAGTTGCACTTGGAAAGAACGAAAGAACGTGGAAAGGGTTCCGTACGATGAATATATTTTTATTTGTGGCCCAAATTTGTTTTTCGTAACTAATAAAAGTATGTATGGTACCGGAATATAAAGGGAAATTGCTGAATGTATTGTCTATTGTTGAATTCAGTCTTGTACCAATAATTTATCCCAAGAACAAACTTAAAATTGTAGTTGAAATACATGTTTTCAATACATTCCAACTGCAAACGTAAGTTTAAAAGATTTACCGTGCTATTTTAAGACCATATGCTTCTTATCGGTTTTCCTGTAATCTATAAGTAAAGGTACATTTAAAAAAATAAGCTGTTCCGGGTCTGTGTGTTTGTGCATGTGAGATGTACGTCTGTAAACTGCACCCACGACACAGGACAAATACACTAGTATATGGACACAAAAATACTAGTTAGGCAGAAACGTGGTGATGTGTACTAATAAGATTGACAATCTGCCTGCCGAGTGGTGATTATATATAACCGTTAATATTTTTGTTCATGAGGAGGCTCATGTTTTTCAAGGATCGATAAGGTGTACAACATTTACCTTTAATAGAGTTATAAAGTCAGCTTTACGCTTGTCTTTCTCGGCTTTTGGTAACATGGTGACTAGCCTATCGGCGACTATGCACATCAGCTCGACGTTATCATCAAAAGACGTTTTCTTCTGATGCTCAAAGTAATCGAAATTGACTAGACCTTTGCTGAAATAAAATAAAAAATTAAGCGCCATCTAGTGGCGACATTTGGAAAATGTGTGAATTATTTTTAATTTATTTCTCGAAGTTTTGCAATAAATTGCAAATTATTTATGTATAAAAATATTTTTATTTATTTTCTTTATTATTTCCATCATATCTCTCGTTGTCTAAGTTACGTGACGTTATTTTAACTAAGGCTACTTATTTTAATTAAGCGCCATCTATTGTGTACAGCTGTAATTATTAAAAGGCGTAACTAAGGGAACGCATCAGATTGCGTTGTAAAATTGCCACGAGAGTGCAATTATCACTATTTTCTAAATACAAACATTTGATATATATAATTATAAACACATGTTATGTTTCCTTCCTAATAATTATTCTATTTGTTAAACTAAATCATGATAATGCTTAACTATTATTTACCATAACATGTTTAGTATGTAATATCTGACATCCATACGTAAGTGTATAGATTTGTATGATTATTTCATATAGAACTTACGTCAACTCACAGCCTTCCTTGAGCCGCCTATACACATAACACTCAGTAAAAACCCAAGTATTAGAGAAATATTTATTATTTTCTTGATCTGCTATCCAGTCATTCCATTGCTTTGCATTCTCAGACTTTACTATTAACGGATCGTAAGTCTTGTTCGTCATTAAGTCGTTCTTTAATTTAGCTATGGATTTAATGAAGAGTCGGATATCCTCATCTGACTGTGGAAGGAAATATAATAATTTAATTTTCTTCGCGTTAGTTAAAATTTAACATAATATACAGCTGCATCATTGCAGGGTGGTCATATTACAACCGGCACAACACGGACTATAATTATATATTGGCGTATAATAAAAAACTTATTAATTATAATGTGTAAATAAATAACAATATTACATATATACACATACCGCAGAATTTTCCGATTTTATTTTACTGCCTTCCCTTGAAAGGTAATCTATGATTTTTGTCAAAATCACAGGCAGTCGTTCCTTCAGCGAGTAGTAAGCAAAGCTCCTAAAACGAGGAACACATTACTAATTAAAAGTAATTAATTGCACAAAATAATACTAATAATAATTGTGGTCATTGGACATTAGTGCCAGATACGACATTTTTTGTTTCATTTTTTAATGCATGTATATTGCATTTTTTAAAAAACAAAATCGAATTATAACAATTATTCATAATATGTTAAAAAAAACCAAAAACGCAGCAACGCAAGTCGAAATTGATATATCTCTATCTATTATTATGAGGGCATCACCATGTGAAATCCAAAGTAAAATTTATAACAAAAAACAGCATACGAACCTAAACATAATAAAATATAATATTTACTATAAAATATAAATATAATGTAAATAACAGAAACAAAATAAAACGGCAAAAAGATTGCCGCCCGAACAGGGACTTGAACCCTGGACCCTTGGATTAAAAGTCCAATGCTCTACCGACTGAGCTATCCGGGCTCTGAGAGACAGTCTGAAATTATGAACTAAATTCCACATGCACGATTGTTCAAACATTTACTATTATTTCCTGTATATGAATATTCAACTTTATCTCTCAAATCTTTTAGTTCATAGTGCCACGACGTAATAACTATATATGAATTCTTTGATTAGTATTTCGAAATGATCATGCGATTCGGAACCTAGAACCTAATGACATTGACGTAAAGTTGACTATTGGCTAACGGTATATAGATTTAGACAAAATAACGAAAAAGCTAATTATAGTACAAGCTGTACAAGTCCTCAAACAATTTGAATACTTTACACGCTTTTATTAGCTTCGTTTGATAATCAACTATGTTAACAAATTTTAGAAGTCGATTTAAATAAACCTAAATAGGTACTTCTAATAATGTCGTATCGATTTGAAACTTTGCAAGTATTTAAGTATTATATATAATTAAACAGACTGACAATATCAAGTTTCTAGGCATTTATGTGGATAATCTCTGTAGCTGGAAATCAAAAATGTATATGGTATGCAAAAAAAATGTTAATGCTCTAAGAAATCTACGTAGCATAGCCACAGAAGGTACAGTACTGGCGGCTTACCATGGCTATGCTGGATCAATCTTACGTTATGGTTTATTATTGTGTGATAACTTGACAAATAATTACAAAGTATTCTTCTCTCAAAAAAATGTATACAGGCCTTATGCAATGTTGGGCCTCTGGAATCATGAACAACTTTTAAAAAAAACTTACATTTTAACTTCAACTTCCCTTTATATTTTTGAAATTGCACAATTGTTTGTAAAAGTGTCTGAATAGTCGAAAAGATCCAACCAAAATTGTAATTAACAGACAAAAGATTACACAAGTATTATATTGTTCTTACTAAATGAATATTAAAAATATTAATATCTATCTTTATTTGACATTGGCTTCAGCATATATAGACAAATAGATATGATTATGTGGTATCTGGATTAAGAATTATAGCATCCCTCAATCTCCTCCTGTGGATGTCACAGAAGGCGACTAAGAGACTTTAAATCAGTATATCAGTCCTTCAAAGACCTCCCCTATAGATTTCCACAATTATGTCATCATTGTGGAGAGAATATCCCAGTACTCAACATGCTTGGCAGGAGAGCTGATCATCATTGTGGAGAGAATTTCCCAGTACTCAACATGCTTGGCAGGAGAGCTGATAAGGAAGAATGGCTACTGCTACTCGACAGAATGGACACTGATAATAATGATTATACATATTCAATAAAGCAGTTTCTCTTAACAAAATTTCAGAATTAATAATGTCATAATCATTTCGGCCGAATGAAGTCCACTGCTGGACACAAGCCTCCCCCAAAGATCACCACAACCACCGATATGTATGTGTTGTGAGCACATTGGGGGGTTTTGCCATAATCGCCACGCTTGGCAGGCGGGTTGGCGATCGCAGTTGAGTTGTTAATGTACTCGAAGGACGCTGCTGCCCATCCTCCAGCTAATCCCTGAGTCGACTTTTACGACACCATGGGAGGAAATGGGGTGGTGGCATTCTGAGCCAGCACCACACGGCAAAAAAAATGTTAATGTATGTAATATTTATATTACGAGAACTGCAATACATACTTTTTAAATGTCCCCTGCAGTGGGAGATTCGTCGGCGTTGCTGTATCCAGGAACGGGGAAGGTTTATGTACCTCAATAAAAGGCCCTCCGTAAATAAATTCGGGTTTAGTGTAATAATCTTCATCCTCCTCCTTGGCAAGCGGTAGTATCCTCTGAGGTTTAGCCAACTCTTCTCGTTCCTTAGCACTGGGGGTACCGATCTTTGATGATCGTGGGGAACCACCTTTAGCAGGTGACCCTGGCGACGGTGAACCCGTTTTTTCCGGTGACCCTGGTCGTGGTGAACCCATTTTTACGGGTGTCGATGGCGGTGGTGAACCGGTTTTTGCAGGTGACGATAGTTGCGGTGAAACAGTTTTCGGGGGTGACGATGGTGGCGGTGATGCCGATTTTGGGGGTGACGAACTCATTTTTTGTTGTTTTTATAGATTTTTTATAGCATAACCAAATGGATGTTATTTATTTTGTTGAAAAACATACGAATGTCCAATGTTGTGATATGATGACATTGCTGTGACATTGACATTTGACATAAACATTCAACAACGACAATTGACTTTGTCAATCGAACTAACGAACTTTAAAACGTTTCTGCGTTCGTTCATGTACTAAATTAAGGAGCAAGCATGTTGAGAGAAATGTGTAAAAAATCAAAGCCACAGAACAACATTAATGCAAATTACTACTTTATATCTGGCATCAGAAACAGTAACCTACATTTTCATTATTCAGTAATCTTGTGTTTTATTTTCCTTATCAAACCCGTCGTAATTATTAAAGGTAAAAAGGTAGTAAAGGTAATAAAGGTAGTAAAGGTATTAAGTAAATTATTAAACCCCTTAGTCGTAATTATTAAAGGTCCTATCATGGGTCTTATTAGCTCGAAATGTCAAAATAATGAGCATTTGACAATACTCGGACAAAACGATCCACTCGTGGTATAAATAACAATATCCTCTGTATATCTGTGCATATCCTACTTATATAAGTAGGATATACACAGTTATGTTATATATGAATAGGTATATACCTATTAACATATGCAGGTACTAATAAATAGTGTACATCTATCAAAAGTAACTACCTACAAAACATGAAAATTTCATTCCAATTAACAAAAATAAACATTGAAATCAACTAACCTGCCGTATAATCCACACAACTCCACGTTATACGGAGTTATCAAACGCATCACTGGCAAATTTTCCGTATCTATATAAATGCCATTATTATAATCATCCATTTTTCTGTTCTCTTTCATTAAGTACCACCTAAATAATAACACATAAACACAAACTTCTCAGGCAGAATACAAACAACCGTATGTTTTAGAAAAAAATATGTATTATTCTGACCCGCTTGACCGTGAATTTAACATCCAAATTAAAATAGATTTGACACTTTTAGCTTACGTTCAACGTGAACACAAATCCGATTATTGGACTACCTACTCAGTATATTAAAAAGTACTCTGTGCTTCCTACCATAATATACCGTTTCAAGATGCTGATTTCAAGTCATCAATGTTATTGATAACATGACCTTCGTAGCAATCAGGACAATCAAATGCGTGAAATAAGTTTAATACATTCTACATAGATGGCGTTAATACGGAAGTTCCCTTCGGTTATATTAACCATCATCACATCAGCGAGCGAAATTTGCCAGTACTCACCACCCTTGGCAAAATAGCTGCTGTTCCACATAAGGGACGCTCCTGTTCATGAGTCTGGTTTAGAATCGCTTATTCATCTTGACGAATATGACATCCGTGGGAGCAAATAAATTGGTGCTATATACTATATCGGGATACTTGTCCGATACTGAAAATATTTCTGTACAATTCAGAGGTGCATTTAAACCTAAATGAAGCCGGTCGTTGTGAAAATATAGGGAGGAGGCCTTTATTTAGCAGTGGACTTACTTTGGCTGATATGATGAATTAATTACCTCACTACAGGAATCGCAGTAAAACTTACGAGCAACGTGGGATCGGCCGGTGGCCGTGTCAACAAAATTTAGTATACTTTTCAATATACTTATCAGTCGGCTCCCCCCCAAAATGACGTTACGAATTATGCACCGGCCCCCAGTTCCCGACAGCCCCGCTATTCCTGGTCGTGGCAGTGGCCACGGTAACGGCGTGGCAGGGGGTGCTTAGAATCACCGGGCGGGATCCGGTTACCACCTAGCTACCACCGAGTGTTAAGACCTGGACCATTTTATTCGTTCAATCGCGATCGACAGGCGGAGGGGCATGCCGTAAAACCCCAAGGTGTCCTTCCACTTGCCTCTGGCTGGAGGTGGTGTTCATATTATCAGCCTTAGACCGCACCGGGGCAAGTGTGGACAGGCTTAAGAATGTTGAAGTCACCAAACCCCATGTCTAGCGTCTACGTTATTACTTCGCTAAGAAAATGCTTCATAAGCAATAAATAATAGCAGTTTATTTAAAAAAGTATATTAAAAATCATGCGAAAGTTTAAACTAATAAACTAACAAATGCATAAAAAATAGTACATAGTGTACTTTACAAAATACCTACTAGACGGTTTTTAAATACAAATGTACTGATACCCAATAATATTATTTAAAGTGTGCAACTTTTTGCCTGTACGAAATTTATGTAAATAAATAAACAAAATATTCTGGGGTTAGGTAGCTATATAAATAATCAACGGAGCAAAGTACAAATAGCCATGATCCAGAAAACTATAATTTTAAAGAAAATGTATAGGTACATTTAATTTTCAAAACTGTTTATAGGTATTTTTCCTCTTTGGCCAGTTACTCCATAATATTTTAATCGTTTTTTGTTTCACTTATTATATTGCTAAAGAATAAAAATCTTATAAACAAAAACATTCTTAACTCTTGATAAACTCATCTGTAACATAATCAGCCTTAAAATCTAGGAACATCTAATTGGTTCAAAACCATTTATAAACAAACATTAAGCAAAAATCAATCTTACTGGCTAAAACATATGATCCACATTAGACATGCTACAAAGTGGATATGGGTCCTAAGTTCATAACTAAAAATCATTTCTAGCATTTCATATGTATCAAAGAATCAAAATTATACTTAACACAATTATTGAAGACTTCAGGGGATAAAGTAATTGTGTTACTAGGGAACTATTCAAATATAAGGTCTGAATTACACTCCTCAATCGAACTTATAATGACATACGATGCAATAATCAATTTAGTATTGTAGGCAAGAACGTCTTATGACATGTTTAAAGACAATGTGGCATTCCCATATTTTATCAACAGTCTTCAATTTTGAGGCAATATTGCCTTTCAATGTCGGAGTCAAAGTTACACTTTGGCCTCGGAACTCTCAACTAATAGAGTGCCAACACCCTTAGAACTGACACAATGAGTTGCATTGGAGTAGCAAAACGTGTCATGTACATAGCCAGTAATAAATAATGCCGATCAGACGGACGCAACTATCTCAGGTCACGTTAGCAGTCCATTAGTATTGTAGCTGGCACCGATCTTGAGCGGCAACCTTCCCCCCTTCACCTCCTATTTCAGAAGTTATTTTTCGTTTGGCCGTTTGCTTCTTTGCAAACCGATCCCCCCTCTTTTACTGAGCGCTCAAGATATGTGCCGGGTACTGTGGTCGGATAAAACGATAAACAATAAAACAACCACTATCAATATCTGTTGGGACATATTTCCTCAAATCCTACAAAAGGGGGCGCAATTGCAAAAACCTATATTTTAATGTGTGATACACGACACTCATGTACGGAAGTGAAAGTTGGGTATGGCAGAAGAAACATGAAAGCAGAATAAATGCAGTTGAGATGAGAGCGTTAAGAAGTATGATAGGAGTTAAACTGAGTGACAGGATAAGAAATAGTGAGATAAGAAAACGTTGTGGTCTGAAAGAAGATGCAGTGACAAAAATTGAGAAACGTATGCTGAGATGGTTTGGCCATGTTGAAAGAATGAATGAAGAACGATTGACGAAAAAAGTGTATAAGGCGAGTGTGAATGAAAGTGCTGGAAGGGGTAGACCTAGGCGGACGTTTCAAGACCAAATCTGGGACGTCTTGGAAAAAGGCCAGGTCAAGAGTACCCTAAACCGAAGAGCATGTATGAAGGGAATAATGAAAGTGGACGAAGCGAAACAAGTATGTAAGGATCGTAGCAAGTGGAAAGAAGTGGTCTCTGCCTACCCCTACGGGAGAGAGGCGTGATTATATGTATGTTAATGTGTGATAATATATATTGGCCATCTGCATTTAATATTTGATTGTATTTAGTTACAAAATACACAACAATGCTTCTCTTGTATAGCAATTGCAGTCCTTTTCATAGTACAGGACGCTTTAATGTGATGTACAAATTATATGACTATGTTCACAATTTAAATAAGGGGATTTTAATCACATACATAAAGCACATGACATTTCCTTTCAATAGCCAGTCTAAGTTGGATTATTCAGAGGCAGTAATGTAAGCTGTGTAATCAATTTACGCTATTACATCTGCGTTTTCTCTATATATTACGAATAAACACCGAAAACGCAGAAATAGTGTTTAACAATGCGCAAAACTTAACCTAAACTTCCAATCCTACTCAGGATTTACCGTCATTATTTGATGGCTCCTGTAAGCAAATTAAATGTGAGAGGGGTTTAGAGCAATATGCTAATTAATTTTGTATGCTGGCCATACAAGATAGGGTACAATCGTACTGAGCAGTGGGACAAAATATTATTTGTATATCATTAACTGTTATACGACAATGCTGGAATGTATAATGCACAGTATTCTGGTGATTAAACTATTTTAGTTTACAAAAACATTGGTATTTCCTTAAAGATTCTTTAAAATGTATTTTTCTTTACGAGCCACAGCCATCTAGCACAGCTGTATACTACAGCATATATTTTACTTATCAGATGTTAACACAATATCTATATGATATATAAGTCTTAATGTAAAGACAGTATGGTAATTGTAACATTCTATTGTATTTCTAATTAGTTCAACTGCGCTGTTCAAGAACATTCCTATAAAACTTATATACTATGTACCACTATAACAATGAAATAATTATCAGAAAACAAAACATTTTTTTTACGTCTTTGGTTTATAGATGCATAATATTATAAAAAATCTAGTCATATCTTAAAGGCACAATATAAAACAGGAACCATGATGTTAATTAAATGTCTGATTAAAAAACTCCATAATGGTGTCAAAGTTCACTATAAAAAAGATAAAAAGCCATGATTATACAAAGGTACATTCGTCATTAAAAAAATAGGAAGCTAATCTAATATCATCTAAAAAATATCAACCAAGGGTGTAGTAGTACCCAGGGGCAGGCAGCGAAGACCTAGATTAATTTTTGGCTATTATCTTGACATTTACAATTACCCCTCTTCCTCCAAACAATTTGAGCAGCCTCCCTCTAGATCAGGTCCTCGTTACGCCCTTGGAATACTAATGCAAAAAAAAAATTTACTGCCAAGTGAATTTAAAATACTTCTATAACTTTCAGACACTGATTAGAAAATAAGAGTTTTAATATGTACATTTCTACCTAGTTTCAAACTCGTTCACATTGCAAGCCAAACAGTTGTTTTGTCGTAGAACAACCAACCATGCTGCTTACCCACAGAGCTTGAACTTGATTGAGTACCGACTCACAACAAACATGTATTTTTACAGTTGAGTGCGCAATTACATCCACATATTAGAACGCCATATCGTGTCACAATAAAAGGATGATAATATTAAAACAGTGATTATTATGTATTTGTCAATGTTTGTCAAAAGTAATTGTAATCTAATCCGATTTGTCAAAATTAAAATATAAAATGTCAAGAGTACCAAAAAGTATTTTACAATGATACTGAACATTAATAATATTATATTTGCATAGGTAGGTACTATAAAAATCTCATATATATTTGACGACTTAATCTAAACAGAGTCATTAATGGCATGTAGGTAATAATTCTAATACTACTGTGTAAACTTATGAAGTCATAATAGAGATTTTATCAAAATACATAATTATTGTAGGTACTTTTAAGAGATCATTAAATTACAAATTAACATTATGAACTGTTAAAATCTAAGATTTAAATCTTTGGTTAAAATACACTTATTTAAGTAAAGCAATGTCAAAATACATTGTGGGCGGACTTCGTAGGGAGATCCAGTCGGCAGTCTATCGGGGCCCGTATTACAAATGTCTTTGTCAAAAGATAAAATCTGATCCAATTTGTCAAAATTAAAATATAAAATGTCAGAGCATCAAAATATATTTTACAATGATATTGAACATTGATAAAATTATATTTGGATAGGTACCTACTAGAAAATCTTAGATATATTTGACGAACGGCTGCCTGGGGTAGCGCCCTAATGATTACCTACAGTAATATTATTAAAAAATCTAAACTGAGTCATTATTGGCACGTAGGTAATAATTCAAATACTACTGTGTAAACTTACGAAGTCATAATAGAGATCTTATCAAAATATATAATTACTGTAGGTACTTTTAAGAGATCATTAAATTACAAATTAACATTATGAACTGATAAAATTAAAATTATTGATCAAAATAAACTTTTCAAGTAAAGCAATGTCAAAATACATTGTGGACGGACTTCGTAGGGAGATTAAGTCAGCAGTGTATGGGGCCCATATGTGCAATAAGAGAACCCATATTGAATTATCGATAATGCAGTTCACAATCCTCTATTGTCATAGAGTCCAAATTTTCTAGTAAAAATGTGTAATACTGATGCTAGAGAACGAGACATTCTTTAAGTGAAATTCACCGTTTTCCTATATGTGATGAGCAATCTTAATTTATTTCTCTGCACAACTTAGTAAATCAAAATACTATATTTTACCTAAAATAACTCAAATGTTAGTTGCACCCCTACCACCACACCACCACAACCCTAGGTGGGTTAACCTCAAGTCCAGGTTTATCACTCCTTGATTTGGATTTTTACAATGTCATAGTTTCTTAAAAACAGTTATGGTCAACTGTACGAGACTTGTACAGTTAACATAAGACTAATAAACATAAAATATATTCATTTTAATACCGTCTCCTGCCATTACTCTTGATTCGAGTGTTTTTCAGTGTGATTGTTGTGGACCGGAGAGGCTGACCATTATTGTTGTTTCGCAGAACTGGGCAGTATGTGCTGAAAAACGAAAAAAAGTGGCTATTTAAAAAAAAAACTTATAGATCTTGATTGCTCTCTGCTGGTATGGCATAGCCTGTATCTACTATTTATTAATACTTTTTTTACACAATGATGGTACACAAGGCGGACTTAATGCCATATGGTATTCTCTACCCGTTAACTTTTGGCTTAAAAAGAAATGATAATGTCTTAGGTTTTCGCAAGTATTACACATTATAATAAAACACTTTTCACAGAATCTGTTTAAAAGTGTTTTATAATAAAAAGATATATTACAAAAAAATTATATATATAAGTAATTTCGATATTTTCGATTGTATTGTACATACATAAAAATATACATACTATCGATACAGTCAGAAACATACTTTTGAGCCAGAATGACTGCTATTACATCTAATCCCACCAGAAACTATCTACTGTCACCAGAAGAAAAAACCTGGTTAACCATGCTTAAATACAGTACAAGTTTACACAGCACCCACATCGCCTTAAGGTTTCTGTCTGCTCATTACCCCATACTGACTATGCTACATATATAAATATTGACTATAAAAAAAACATGTTGGATTTTCAATTAAAAACAAAGTAATGAGCCGGTGTGGTGTGGTACCGGCTAAGAATACCACCACCCCATCTCATCCCGTGGGTGTCGTAAAAGGCGACTATGGGATTAGCCGGAGGATGGGCAGCAAGCAGCATCCTTTGATTACTTTTATAACTCAACTGCGCATACAACGCAGCCCCGTACCGGTTGTTGTGGCAATCTTAGGGGGAGGCTTCAGTCCAGCAGTTGACGTTTTTCGGCTGAAATGATGACATGAGCCTTTGGGTCTGCACTTTTAGAATTTCCAAATATTTTTCATTATTATAAAATACCCCATATTTTGGAATTGCAAGGCTGAAACAAAGGTAAAATAACACTTACATGGTATGAGCAAAGTCTCCTGAAGCTCCACATGTTGAGCAGACATGTGACCTCAATATAGGACAGGTCACAATATTCTGATTTCCAATATTTTCTTTAACCGTGTGAGTCATGTACACCAATGGAGTCTCGCCATTCTTACGACAGAATGTACACATCTTTGCTGGCTTCAAGTCTTGATATCTTGATGAACTTGGAGCAAAGTTCAGCCTACTGGGAAGCCTAAACGGTGATGTTGGCAAACGCGGGAGGCCGACTTGTGCCAAATTCGGTGAGGCGCTCGATAATGTCGGTGAAAAATTTGGCGAAAATGCTGTGTACTTAGATACAGGGGACAGTGCACTGGTAGGAGGTTTATATCTTTCAGTTTCTGCTGGGAACAACTCATAGAAAATATTTTGTGTATAATTCTTCTGCTCTACTAGAACATTTGGTGGTGTTTGTGGCAAAAGCAGTTGGTCATCAGGCGGCCATACTGAGTTAGGGATTTCAATGTTGTGTTTGAAGGGTTTGGATGTTTGCTCCAATGTTGGTTGCAGACGGTCAGGCTTGTCAAAGATTTTTCTTCCAACAATTGGACGTTGACGTCTGACTATGAATGGAGTGTCACAGGCTTGTCTTTCAGTATCAGAACAATGTGACATATCAGGAAAACAGTCTGGAGACATGGAGTCTGTTGAGCTTGACGATTGGTTCACTGGTGTTGACTGCCTGAATGGAGAACGCCCTGCACTGGACACAGTGTTTGGAGGAGTTTGGTAGGCCTCTGGAATTTAAATAATGTTAAAATTAATAATAACCTTTTAACAATAACTTATTAAACAATACTTTGCTTAAAGCTTTGAAACAAAGATTATAATGACCCATTAATTAATTTCTGCCTGCACTCACAGAGATGTAGTTGTAATGAAATATTTGGCTTAAAATTAAGATTTAATGAGGAAAAGAAGAATGCCAGATATCATTCAGTAAGTATATATACACACTCTGACCATGTAGCAAAGTCTTCTAAAGAGGCTAAACAATGTATGATTAACATTTTTTTGATCTATGTTTAATGTTTACATTTTATTTATGAAAATGTATTACTAAATTGAATATTTGTTTAATAACATTCACTGTCATGTTATTTTTGTTTACATTTGCCGAACTATGGCGCTTTTCATAAAAGTAGTTAATTATTGTGTTTTTGAAACGAAAAGGCGAGGGCTTAATGTGTTAGAACGTAAATATATCAAAAACTGGATTTAGAACAATATTTCAATGGCGTGAACCGAAAACTTACCATTTTCCGTAGTCCTTGGGAACAACCTGTTCATTTCAGTCATGTAGTCATACGTACTCTTAATAGGATACATCTCTGAATCTGAAATGTCACGAAAACATTTTAAATAATTATAATTGCAAGCACTATTTACATTTTAGAACAAAACAAAAATAATCATCCATTTTGTAACTCGAATCGGAAGTGACGTAAAAATTGACGATTGATTTCACTACACGTATTTATAAAAAAAAAATAAGTAAAATACTTTTGATAGAATATTGGCAAGTAAAACAATGGTGTGATACTATAATTGTCTATAGGTAAGTACGTCAAAATATTGCAAATTTCTTTTTTAGTAAATTAATATAATAAACTTTTTCATGCATCAACGTAAACTCAAAAACTTCCCTTACTACTTGCTTTCTTTAGTTTATTTTAATTTAATATATTATTCAATCGCTATAATTATTGCAACAAACCCACATGTTTAGGAAAAACTAGTTTGCACTTATTTTCTATTTGAAAACCATTCTCTCAAGGTCAGCTTTGTTTGTTTCGACCAAAACGTTTCCCATGGACATTTATTTTGGATAATGATATAATGACAAGGACAACACACCGAAGCCGCTACTTCGCACACTTTACAAACCCAGTAGCATAGCCCAGTAGTTTGTCCATATCATGCGGGCGGTTACATCTTAATATATTAATGAATACACAAGTAACTAAGATTTCCAGATTGATAAATGATTAGCACTTACATGCGACAGAACACACTTATTTTGTCAATACGAATAATACGTTTACTTCACTCTATGTTCGCCGTCGAAATGAAAATTAAATAAATATAATTTTGGCCTTTCGGCTTCGCCCAAAGGATGCCGACAACCATACATGTTTAGTGGTTAGAATCGTCGTAAGTAGTAAGTTCTATTCTTGACAACTCTATGACTTTGTTATGGCCGATGAATGTTTAGTACAATTTTATAGGCCTGATTTAAACATTTTATTCTTTCATACATATTTCATTGATACATAGGCGAAGATAACTAAATAATAGAATATTTTTACATGATTTTCGGTAAAAATGTTTGAGCATTTTTTAATACTAATACTCGTTTGCACTAAACTAAGGCAGCTCCTAAGTCTCTCTCTCCCTCTGACATAAATGATCCATTAAATAATGCTAATTCCAATTCCACTGCCATTTTTTAAAAGTGAAGCTACATTTTATCAAAAGAAAGCCGACTAGTGTGCGGCATTAAAAACATCATCAAAGAAATACCGACGGATAGCAAAATTACATCTACTCGACGCTAGATGGTGTTATGTATTATTCTAATTAAAAAGAGAAATGACAATAATTAGTTCAGTTTTTTAAATTGTTATAAGTGTTATTATAACACAACATAGCAGCGATAGCTTAGTGGTTGAACGCTTTTTTCCACACAGGAGGGTCTGGGTTCGATCCCGGCGGATATCTTCAATTTTTCGGATTCATGTGCGTATCAGAATTTGATTATCACTTGCGTTAGCCGTTAACGGTGAAGGAAAACATCGTGAGGAAACCTGCACAACTGAAAGGGCATAAAAGAAACGTTCTCAATGGTGTGTATAGTCTGCCAACTCGCACCAGCACCAGGCCAGCGTGGCCATAAGGCCTAACCTTGCTCATCGTGAATTCGCCCAGCAGTGGGATAGTAATGGGCTGATTATAACACAATTTATACTACACATTATAATAGTATTTTTTTATTTAAGGTTTAGTAAGCATAATATCAGTTACAATTTATTATAACAATATTACTTATTTAAACTCGAATTTACGTTACACGATACAAGTTCTACCCACTGAAAGATAGATGGCAGTCAGCATTCCAGCCGAAAAACATCCACTGCTGGACAGAAGCCTCCCCCAAAGATTGCCACAACGACCGGTATGGGTTTTTGTTGTGTGCTCATTGGGGGGTTTTGCCATAATCGCTTGGCTGACAGGTTAGCGATCGCAGTTGAGTTATAAATGTACCCGAAGGACGCTGCTGCTGATCTAATCAGGCTAATCCCATAATCACCTTTTACGACACCCACGGGATGAGATGGTGTGGTGGTATTTTTAGCCGGCACCACACGCCGACCGTGGCAGTAAATATCGTAGGTACCTTTCCTACTTCTGTGTATAACCTTTATTTTTTTTATTGGTGCCCAGTGGAAATTCTTCATGAAGTTCTTTCGCCCCGGGGAAGGGCGAAGGGGTATGCCGGACTCCTACCGGCTAAAACCACTGGGGTTCTCTTCGGTACCTAAGGGAGGCTCCAGGTCCTCGTATGATCACAGTGGAGCCGCCCACTGGTGCCACGCCTATAGGCACATCGCGGAGAGGGTGACTGTAAAGCGGTCACCCCCCCCGGGGGGATTGTAAAGGATCCCCCAAAGCGTCCTACGGCAGCGCGTGACCACATGCGTGCTACCGTCTTCTCTTGGGTCGCTTGGTGTGAGCACGCAATTCGCCAATCTACGCACCCACGAACCCAGAGCTCCCCCGCCTTGTAGCTACGGCAGGGGGTTTCAGGCGTATGGGAATTAGGCGCCAGGGCGGTTGTTACCCCGGCGCCGTCTCCTCCTTCTTCGAGCGGGATCGGCCCTCTCCCGATCCCGCTCTGCGGTCTCCTTCTGGAGCATGACGCTCTCACAGAAGGAGACCACAGCATTCCAGTTTTCGTGCTCTGCCAACATAGCCGACACTACTGCTGGCAGAGAGAGATCTTGCCCGATCCGATCGACCAGGATCCGCCGCATGGCGGCCCACGCAGGGGCCTCTGTGTATAACCTACCTTTTATTTTTTTGTAGAAGATTAGAAAATAGGAATTTCAGAAAACAGAATTTCAGTATTGACCGCCGAGGCAGCAGACGGCGCGACGACGCGGTTTCGGTCAGTAAGCTCGTTCTGCACTACTGAGGATGTGAGGAGCGAGTTACTTCTAGGCAAGATGAAACCTCAAAAAATCGCTCTAAGATACCTAATACTAATGGACCCAGAAACTACCCAGCCCACGACCTTAAGTATGCTGCGAATAGCAATATACCTTCTAACGCTAAAGAAATCAAAATAATCTGTCCCTTCCCATCTCAAGTCTAACAATATTCCACTCTGGCCCGTATTCAATGTCTATAAAAATATATAATAAAATACCCCAGGAAATAAAAGACACGTTAAATTACAACGTCTTTAAAGTAAAATTAAATAAATACTTAAAGCAAAAATCCTATTACACTTTGCAAGAGTTTTTTGAAGACAAGATAAAATTTGTATCTTGTGATTAAACAAATTTTATACGTACTAAGTAAATAATATTTATATAATATAATAAGAATGATCAGATTTCGCTTTATTAATAATATAATATTAAAATGTACAAGATGTATCAAAAATTTATAATTAATATAAATAACCGCTGAATAATCGCCTTAACCTTTAATAAGTATGTATTAATCTCTTCCTTTTAATATTTTAAGCAAACAAAAATACTATTGTTATTGTATAGTAAAAACATATGAATGCAATAAAGATTTGAGTTTGAGTTTGAAATAAGTTTAAAAAAAATTACCCTTTCGAAATTTATCTTAGGTCTACCTCCGCCCCGGGGAACGACGGAGTGGCATGCCGAACCCCTACCGGCTAAAACCACCACAGTGGTCATCTTCAGCCCCGAAAGGCGGCTCCAGGAACTCGCAAATTCTCCATCTAGAGCCGCCCATTGGTGCCACGCCTTTAGACTCATCTCAGAGGGGATGACTGTAAAGTAGTATGGTGTACCTACTGCGATCTCAAATCTAAACTACAGTAGACATAAATATAGGTAGGTGTCTCTCATAGATATCTGAGTATGTTCTTTGATTACAAAGTGGGATCATTTTGGTAGGATCCTACCACAAAAATAGTGAACTTGACAACCCGTAGGTTGTCATCATCCTCTAGTGTGATCTTACGAGGACCTGGAGCCCCCCTTCGGTGCCGAAGATGACCGCTCAAGTGGTTTTAGCCGGTAGGAGTCCGGCATACCCCTTCGCCCTTCCCCGGGGTGAAGGAAGTTCCATGTAGAATTTCCACTGGACATCAATAAAAAAAGGTTATCATCACATCAGCCAAAGATGATTTATGATTTGGGGGGAATTTCACAATGCTCACCACGTTTGGCAGGCGGGTTGGTGAGCGCAGTATGGCTACCGCATCGTCCCACGGAAAATAAGCAGCTGCCCATTTTTCTGGTTTAGTCCCTGAGTCGTCTTTTACGACATCCACGAGAGGAGATGGAGTGCGGTTGATGACCTAGGGGTAGTCCGACGCCTGGACAGATGCAGGCCTCAGAAGGCGGGCGTTGTGTTCTGCGCGCGCGTGTCTGTAGGAATGTCCGGCGGGCCAGGTAGCACAGACCCGTCAGACCAAATGATGGGCCGACCTGCCTGGGGTGTGGCATAATGCCTACACGGTGAAGATCGTACCCCCAGGAACACCATGGGGTTTTAGCCGGTTAGAGAACGCTCTTCCGCCCCACTAAAGACAAGGAAGATTTCCCCACAACATAAAAAAGTTTATATTTTCGTGAAAATTTATGCGACATACACAATTTGTGTCATATATGTGTACAATGATATTATATATTAAAAAGAAGTAGATACCTATGTTACATACATGTTAAAATGAACATGGGCAAGACAAAAGTCATGTCAAATGCCCATGTCGTGCCCATCCCAATATCCGTTGGGAGCTCTGTTCTCGATGTTGTTGTCTACCTGGGACAAACTGTCCAGTTAGGTAGGTCCAACTTCGAGAACGGGGTCAACCGTCGGATCCGACTCGGCTGGGTAGCGTTTGGGAAACTTCGCAACATCTTTTCGTCAATAATACCGCAATGCCTCAAGACGCAAGTCTTTAACCAGTGTGTGTTACCAGTGATGACATATGGAAAGAGAAATGAGGAGATCCGTAGAAGAACTAAAGTTGTCGACATAGCTGAAAGGATTAGTAAACTGAAGTGGCAATGGGCGGGGCACATTGCTCGTAGAACTAATGGCCGTTGGGGCGGAGCTATTGCGGAACCCTAAAAAGTACTATGTACAGTATAGTATATCTTTATGGGCTAGCGTAATGCAATATAATTCCTTTGCTTCAAACCTTCAAAAGAAACACGATCCTCACAAGTTCAAACTCCAAGATGGCGACTATTCAAACAAAAGAAGAACAATATGGCTTAATCAGCATTTCAACATGGTTTCGTAATTACTAAAAGCTCGGCCACCCACAAACGAAGTGATCCAGATCAAAAACACCATGAGTTCTATTATTATTGAGTTTTGGTCAAAGATCATGTGTGAACAGATGGGAAAGTAGATTTATACCTACTGTCCATTATGATAAATATTTCGGCACCGATGTTATGTTCTATGTGATGAGAGCAATGATATTATATATTAAAAGAAGTAGATATGTTACATGCTCGCCAAAAGTAAGAACCAAAACTCCCCCAATTGTAGCACCTCGCAATCAGTCACAATCTGTATTGTTTTACTAATTAAGTAATAACAATGCCGTCGTACGGATAGAAAATGCACAAACTATCAAGCAAAAATAAATAAAGAACAAGGGTCTCATACCACACGTGAGTAACTAATTATATAATATAATTTTATAAAAAATATTATTTAAATTATCTATAGAATAATATTCTCGAACAAAACACAGGGCAAGCAAGGAAAAGAGACAACATATATTCTATCACAGGTGCGACAAAGACATCCGAGTACACGTGTTGTCATTTTAGATAGCTATCTCTTTTACTCTCGTAGTTTTTGTATCTACTTTCTTACAACATAGGTGTTATACCTACATAGTTTTAGACCTACATACAGCGAGACTGAGTTTTGCGCGCCATTTAATATGGACGTAACATATCTATGGTACTAGATGTTTGACCGATTTTTGGAAATTATATTTAAGTATGAATTACTAATAAAATAATGAAATATGAATAATATTTTTCGATCTTACCGATAGAATAATAAAAAATATGAACTGGTTATTTAAAGAAAAAAATCATGAGTGCAATTAGTTTAATCTTATATTAGAAACAAATACTTAATTTTTTACAGTTTATCAATCAATTACGTAAGTATATATATATAGTATTATTATTCGCCAATAGATGTCTGGAAGAGTCATATTTTTCAGTTGAGACTACTCAAATTTAAAGATATAAGATTAAGAAAACTTGAACTTCAATATTTTGAGTTTAGCGCCATCTATGCGGCAGTAGTGGTACCACTAAGCACTCCATTGTCTCAAAATTAGACTACATAGCTAACCTCATAAAATAGTTCTTAGAGTATGTAACAGATGCTACTTCTCCAAATTAATTTTTTTGGACAAAGTATTTAATATTGAATGTCAGTGGTACCTAAACAAAATTATAATACTTCCATTATAATTAACTTTTATACTATAATGTGAAATAATACTTGACATTATAGTATAAAATGAACATGGTGTTATGCTCGATTATTAATATACCTGGATGACCGAGCTTTGCTCGGTATTTTCGTGTTACTTAACAACGCCATCTGCTGTTGTGTCGTTAAAGCAATTAGTTGCTCACAAAAAATAGTATTATTATTCGCCAATAGATGTCAGGAAGAGTCATATTTTTCAGTTGAGACTACTCAAACGCCTATAAAATGACATTTTCTAAAAATGATTCCTAGCTAGATCGATTTATCGCCCCCGAAACCCCCTATATACAAAATTTTATGAAAATCGTTGGAGCCGATTCCGAGATTCTAATTACAAGAATTGCTCATTTAAAGAGATAAGATATAATATCATTGGATGAGAGTGTTAAACATCTCCGATCTAGTGGCCCCCGGTGATCGAGTTTGCGGTCACCGGGAACGGCTCCAATATCTAATCCATCGGCAGTTTGTCTACAGATAGGAATTTGTCATGGATAGATAATGGGGACCAGTTATTCAATGTCATTGCCGGTAATTAGGTTTATTGATTAGACAATCTAGTGATGTATTTAATTAGGCAACAATGTTTACTGCCACTATGAAATCCTAAGGGGATCTCGGGTAATGCGGCAATGTTGGTTGCGGCCGCGTTCATCATTTTAGCCGAATAAAGTCCACTGCTGGACACAGGCCTCCCCTAAGATCCCACAACAATACGTCTGGGTGTGTTGTGAGCTCATTGGGGTTCTCGAAGGATTCTGCTGCCCATCCTCTGACTAAGCACATAAATGCCTTTTACTATACCAGGGGACGAGATGGGTTGGTGCTATTCGTAGCCAGCACTGGCCTCGATGCGGTCACGCTTTATAGTTTACCGATTTTTCATCCAATCTCTCCTCTGGTAGTATTTACAAGAAGCATTTACTTAGTAATTAGACAAGTGAGTCATTAATAGTAGTTAAGTGATTTGAAGTAATTTTGTTTCCATTGCCGTATCTGTACGCCGTCTTACTTTAACGACGTACAGCAAATACGTTACGGGATTTGGAGCAAGGTCAGAAGATCGTAATTATGGTCCGATTGTGTCCGGACTCCGGTGTCTTCCATGAGTGATGTATGGTATTTTAGGTGTTATGTTATAGGTAGAAGCGATAGCGAGCTAACTGGGGTTTACAGCTTCGGTACTATTAAGACTATTGGAATTCCCGTTACCTCCTACCGCGAATAACACGTGCCAAGCGTGATATAAAAACTCCCCAATGAGTAAAATTTTCCTAACTAAGGTGGTGTGTGCTACTTTGACCTGAATGCAGATCTACTCAACAAATTCGACCGTTTTCTTGACAATTGAATTCGATTTGCTTGTATCTCCGAAAATATGATCATGTCTTAGCATGTCGATCCCTTTTAATTGGTTGCCAATTCGGCGGAAATATGAGGGCACTGACTACCCTGTTCTCTATACTTGAAAGAAAGAAAGAAAAGTATTTATTGGAAGAAACAATTACACAGCAAACAAAAACATAATATTAAAACAAAAGTGCCAAAAGGGCCAACAGCTCAGCATGATGTCAGGTGGTAGTACCAAGTACCACTACCTAACGCTGATTTTCAGCTGCACCACGAGTGCCATACGCACGAAACTAGTAGAATAAATTTGATTTTTTTTGTATGTATATAATGTATGTAACAGCATGAGATGTAATAATTGGGTACATAATGTAATGATATTTGTTTAGTATACAGTAATAATAAATACATGTAACGATGAATTAAATAGGCGTAGAAAAGATAGAAGGAGCAGACAGTCCGTTAGTTATTTTACCCAATAATTACTGATTCGCCATCAGCTATCGTGTATGTAGTGAATGAATGTAAGTATGTAATTAGTAGGTATGTAATATAATAATAATATAGTAATAATAAATCAAAGTTGCGATGCATAAAATGTGTGTAGAAAAGAAAAATAAAGCAAACAATCCATTTTAATATAAATAATAATTGATCGGACTACCAATTAATAAAACAAGATCAAGATCAAAAGTAGGTAAGTACTTCACGTGCCCAATTCTCCTTCTTATTTATCTTCTCACTTCCAGTGTCTTTGTTCCAACCCATCGAGTTGTCACAACTCATCGTAACAACTCGTGCGCTGCCTCTCAAAATCAGAATAGTTAACGGTCGGCAGGACTTTAAAATTAAAGTTCATAAATACCTACTTGACAAGACGTCGACAGATTCATCTCCGCCTTGATGTTTCTTTTATCCTAGTTGTTTTTATTTATTATATACTAGCAGGGACCCGCGGTTTCACTCGCGTTTAATTTAAAAGAAATTTAGAGTACTTCGACATAGACGCTTGACATAGAATATATATATTGGATTTCAAGGGGTTTATATTTTTTTACGCAGAACCCTAATTATTTTTCTAAAATAAAAGTAGCCTAAGTTATTCCTTATAACATCAGCTATCTGCCAGTGAAAGTCCCGTCAAAATCGGTCCAGCCGTTTCGGAGATTACCCAGAACAAACAGACAGACAGACAGACAAAAAAAATTAAAATAGATTTTTTGTTATATGTACCGTATATACTTTCATATGCATTTAGTAAAAAGCTGTTATTTTGACATTACAAACAGACACTTCAATTTTATTTATTTGTATAGATATATACATGTGCGTGTATTTAGGATATTTATATATTTAATATATATGTAATGTTGTTAATGTTTATGTAAGTATATTTGTAATTTTCTATTCTGTGTAAATAAATGTCATCGCATCTATACCTCTCACTCTTATGTTTGTTGGTACATCTACCTTGTTTTCTCTGCGTCATCCAAGGGTCGTCTAGCCTGCTTTAATGCCTATGGCATTAAGACCGCCATTGTACATTAAGAATAAATAAATAAAAAGTGAATCGCTTTAATAAGTTGTTTTTGTTAAACTATTTTAGTTATACTGTACATATGCACGGAAGGTTATCTCCTGTGTCGTGGCCTCGTGAGTACAATTTAAAGGCATTAATCTCACATGCACAAACAAACACTGACAGTTTATAACTTGCACAACACAACTTACAAGACACAATAAACGTTTTGTTTATTGTTTTTATAAACATTTGACGAGATTGACGTAATGAGATATAACTGATAGATACTATTTGTGAAGAGAGCAAGGTCATGTCTGTCAGTATTTGATCACTCTATAAACAGGGTTTTATAAAATGGGGTCATGTGTCACGATCCGGTGTCCGGATTAAGAATATCACTACTCCATCTCCTCCCGTGGTTGTCGTAGAAGGCGACCAACGGAATTAACCAGAGGGATGGGCAGCAGCGTCCCTTCTGTGGCAAAGTAGCCACACTGCCTTACCAACCCGCCTACCAACCGTGGTGAGCACAGGCAAATTCCCCCCAATATGATGACACAATTGTGGACATCTATGTGTGAGGCCTTAGATCAGCAGTGGATATGCTTTTGACTGATATGATGATGATGTGACATGAGTTCCAGGAGTCCATAACCACTCGGCTCACACATATTTATAAGAAAAATTATACACTAATTCACGCATCGTTTGTTTGACCGCTCGCTCGTTATTTCTGAGCAGTGTAGATGTGTGCAGGTGACCGATAGTCGATACACGTTCATCACGCCCGAGCCTGGGTTCCATCGTAACATGGTGGGGGCCTCGGGGGTCGCGAGTGCGCATATTGGGGAATCCGCGTGCTCATACAGAGCAACTCCCGTGAATAAGGCAGCGCGCACGTGTTCACCCCCCCGCCTCGCTGTTCGCATACCTTTTTTTTTATTGGTGCCCAGTGGAAATTCATCATGAACTTCCTTCGCCCCGGGGAAGGACGAAGGGGTATGCCGGACTGAATGCCGTCGTAAATGGCGAATATGGGATTAACCGGAGGATGGGCAGCAGCGTCCTTCGAGTGCATTAACAACTCAACTGCAATCGCCAACCCGTCTGCCAAGCGTGGCGATTATGGCAAAAGCCCCCCAATGAGCAGACAACACACCCATACCGGTCGTTGTAGTGATCTTTGAGGGAGGCCTGTGTCCAGCAGTGGACTTTATTCGGCCGAAATGATGAAATAAAATTGAAGAGTCTGTTTGTAATGTCAAAATTACAGCTTTTACTAAATGCATATAAAAGTATATACGTTACTTATAACAAAAAAACAACATTTAATTTTTGTCTGTCTGTCCGACCGTCTGTCTGTCTGTTTGTTCCGGCTAATCTCCGAAACGGTTTAAGGGATAGCGAAAAAATATTTAATTCCATGAAATCCAGTAAATATTATACAATCTTTATTTATAAATAATTATGTGGTGTCGTGGGACACCAGGTAGGAACGAAGTTCCTTCGGCTAACGTAGAATTCGGATAACGTAAAAAAACACTTATACACTACTCGCTTGTGTAATGCGACTGTCGCGCCTGCGCACGTCTCATTTAACGGTTTTATTCCACGCACTTTTTTCCACGGATTTTTTCTTACGGTTTTACTATCACAATTTTTTCAGTTTGGTCGCGCAGCAAAATCCTTATCCCCTCCAAGCCTGCCGTAAGGAACTTCGTTCCAATAACCCGATTCCTTTTAAATTAAATGGCGGGTAAAACCGCGGGATACAGCTAATTAAAAATAAAAACTATCGCGGAGCGACTGAGCGGTCGAAAGGTTTGTTGTTGAGTAGCAGACACAGTAGTCACTATGAAAAGTATATCAAAAGTAGTTAGAATAGAGGTGACAACATCTGGAAAAGTTGAAATATTGTAGGAGTATTTTGCCCACTCTAGTGTGATCTTACGAGGACCTGGAGCCTCCCTTCGGTGCCGAAGATGACCGCTCCAGTGGTTTTAGCCGGTAGGAGTCCGGCATACCCCTTCGCCCTTCCCCGGGGTGAAGGAAGTTCCATGTAGAATTTCCACTGGACATCAATAAAAAAAAAATAAAAAAAAGGAGTATTTTGCCCAATCCATTTTTAATCACTTATTGATAATACTAGCAAAAAAGATCTGGTTAAAGATGACCTCATCAAAATGAGATCCAAGGTAGTATTGCGAGCTTCATTTCACACAAAGGGGTCAGCTTTGTTGTTCTTTGAGGCACGCTTACCATCTTCTTGTCAAACGAGCTGTGTCTATTCTGATACCATTTGCAACTACGTATCTGTGTGGGTCAGGGATCGCGGTACTGGTATCGATAAAAGCTAAAAATCGTAGTCGATAAGACGTCAAAGATGACATGCTCCTTGCGTTATCGAAGACAATTCCTCAATTTAACGTGCTAGTCCAAACAACAGCATCTTTCTGAACTTAGTATTGATGTAATTTCATTCATCATCATTTCGGCCGAATGAAGTCCACTGCTGGACACAGGCCTCCCCCAAAGATCACCACAACCACCGGTATGGATGTGTTGGGGTGTTTGGGGGGTTTTGCCATAATCGCCACGCTTGGCGGGCGGGTTGGCGATCGCAGTTGAGTTGTTAATGTACTCGAAGGACGCTGCTGCCCATCCTCCGGCTAATCCCTTAGTCGACTTTTACGACACCCATGGGAGGAGATGGGGTGGTGGCATTCTGAGCCGGCACCGGCTTTAATTAATGATTAATGTAAACTAACCGATAAAAGTGGTTTTGAATGTTATGCTTTGTTTTCTTTTTCCAACATTTTCTATGACAGAGGTCCCTGGAATTTTGTATAATCTGATAGTGCCGTGGCAATGTTTTTTAAGAACTGCTGCTCTATAACAAGCCGGCACGGTTGGCACAGTGGTTAACCAATTGGCTTCCTATGCTTCAGTAGCGGATTCTATCCCCGCGCGAAACAAGATAAGATAACGATAAAAAAAATGTTTTTTTACTTACGGTTACGCCCCCGTGCCACTTCTCCTAATTTCCTATTTTTGTGGTTATAGCTTTTTTTATGTTTCCAGTCCATGTCCAGTGGAAATTCTACATGTAACTTCCTTCACCCCGGGGAAGGGCGAAGGGGGGCTCCAGGCCCTCGTAAGAGCACACTAGATCTGTGGTTATACCTACCAAGTTTTAAAGTAAGTGTCGATTAGTTGCGCAGAGGTACCCTGAGCGGTGTAGGTATTTACTGTCTGTTAAATTAAATCAAATAAAAAAGGTAGTGTAATCGGTTCTACTCTCGTTTCTGAACAAACTACTTTCAGGTGGCTTACTTCAATTACACGTTGTATATGGGCGATGATCCTGAAAAGATACACATGATATGAAACGATTCAAAAGGCTTTGTCATGGACAACCATAACCTGGACTGCAGCTCCACCGTTAGCTAGGGGCGCCAACCTTACCTTACTGTCTACTTTTAGATCTTCCGCAGTGTTCGGTTCCACACTGTGGTCATATTGGCCCATAATCGTCTTGCTCCCTATATTCCAAACGCAACGTCCCCAATACCATAATCACCACACATGACAGATGGATTGGGTGTGTTGATTTAAGTCAGAATATCTCTGTTGTTCATCGTCTAGATCGACTCTCAGGCCTCTTATCACCCCCCTGGGCCTATTATTTGCGTTGGACCACACGGATCATGACTCATGCATTCACAAAAGCATCATTGAATTATTATACATAGGCGACCGCGCTCCGGAAAATGATACGTGGGACGGACTCCAACGACGACTTAGTGAAGTTCGCTGGGAGTCGTTGGATGCGGACGGCATGTGACCGCTCGTTGTGGCAATCAATGGAGAAGGCATTGGCTCAGTACGTGGACGTGCTCCGACTGCTGACAGGATGAAGACGACAAGAAAGAAGAAAGAAAGAAAGAAAGCAGAAATAAGAAAACAGTATACTTAATTTTTTTCTTTATACATATTTATATTTTACGTGGCCTCCTCATTTTCAGATTAAATAACGTAATCCGAAAGTTCAAAACAATCATACTCGGTAATTTTTGGATGTTTTGAAATATTATAAGGTCACAAAGAAGTTTCCATTGGAATCAAAAAGGGTAATTTCACTATTTACTTGAAAAATGGGCCATCACAAAATATGTTTGGTTTTAGGAGTCCGGCATGCCCATCGCCCTATCACCCTGAGTTTTCCTTACGAATAAAAAAAAGGTGAGATGAAATCGGGCCTCGCAACAATAAGTGGTAAAGATCTCGACGCTTGGCAATATGGGTTGGTGACCTCAGCATGCTACAAATTTTCTTAAAAGAGGACTGCTCAGCTGCCTGTCCTCTTGAAAAACGCATGGAAAAAGACGAAGTGGGTATTTTTCTGGTGACGTCTATCGGGTCGTACAATATGGTTGAGCTGAGCGATGTAATGCCTGCGTCCTACTGGCGAATGAGTGCCGTCTGTCGGGAGCGTTCGATTCCCGCACCGAACAAATATTTGTATGATCTGCAGGTAGTTGTTCCGGGTCCGGGTGTATTGTATGTGGAATTCATGTCTGTAAACGCACCCACGACACAGAAATCCTAGTGTGGGGCAAAGTTTAAAAAAAAGAGCGGGACCGGTCAGCCAAAAACGGCCATGGCAAATGAATTATTACTATAGTATCTTTCTTCTTTACACATTAAGCTTCATTACTTTGATCTGACAATATTTTTTATCAATTATTTGTATTATCAACATTGTCCAATTCCATTGCTTTAAAAGATTATCCTTTCATTTTCTTGCGGGCCTTTCTCTAAGACTCCAACCGACTGGAATCAGTAACTTAAATTCTGACGTTCATAAGTCTGTTTATATGAAATTAGAACTTTGAATATTGAGTATTGCTAGCCTTTTCTTTTATTGGTGCCCATTGGAAATTCTTCATTAACTTCCTTCACCCCGGGGAAGGGCGAAGGGGTATGCCGGAGTCCTACCTGCTTAAACCACTGGAGCGGTCATCTTCGGCACCTAAGGGAGGCTCCAAGTCCTCGTATGGTCACACTAGAGCCGCCCACTGGTGCCACGCCTATAGGCACATTTCGGAGAGGGTGACTGTAAAGCGGTCACCCCCGGGGAGATTGTAAAGGATCCCCCAAAGCGTCCCACGGCAGCGCGTGACCACATGCGTGCTACCGTCTTCTCTTGGGTCGCTTGGTGTGGGCATGCAGATTCCCCAATCTACGCACCCGCGAACCCAAAGGTCCCCCACCTAATAGCAACGGCAGGGGTTTTCAGGCGTATCGGAATTAGGCGCCAGGGCGGTTGTTACCCGGGCGCCGTCTCCTCCTTCTTCGAGCGGGATCGGCCCTCTCCCGGGGTATTGCTGGCATGGCAGCCACAGGGCTTTTAACAAATCGCAGATGCTCATAGAACCTCTTGTAGTGGGCCATGGCAACGCAACGATTTGGTGATTTTTTTCTGCATTACTAATTCGGATAAAAAATTGGGTAATCCAGTGTTTTATTGTGCACTAAAATCTCTATATGGCAATCGTAATGTTAGGTCGGCCTCCTTTGAAATTTAAGAGACCTTTGTACGCTTTTTGTGGTTATTTTATTATTTTATGCATGACTTAAAAGGTAGCTTATATCTACTATCTATATCTTCTAAAAACCTTGGACTTTTTGAAGGCTTATTAAAAACTGATCTTCTCTACGTGAATCTGAGAGAATATCTGTACTTCAGAAGTTCAGAAGGAAATTGTGTTAAATCAATTGTTTTTTTATTTGTTGTTTTTTATTTTTTATTTGTGCGCTAGATCTTCACATTCGTCAGGTGGCTTATGCATTTTGAAAATTGAAAAGTGCTGTCGAGTTAAGACCTTCTGCCACCCGAGGCATATCCAATCAAATTCTCTCACAAGCTGTCCTGTATACTTTATGATGAGTAACAAACCGGTGGTGCCGGCTAAGAATATCCACCACCCCATATCATCCCGCGGGTGTCGTAAAAGGCGACTATGGGATTAGCCGGAGGATTGGCAGCAGCGTTCTTGGAGTACAGTTGTAACTCAACTGCGATCGCCAACCCGCCTCTGCCAAGCGTGACGATAATGGCAAAACCCTCAGTACAATGGATCCAATAGGGTCGAAGTGCGTTCGGCTGATGCTGAGCCCGTGAGAGCCACACAATAGAATAGAGTGTAGAAAAATGGCAAACCCCTCCCCCTCGTTGTGGCGCTCTTTACTGGAGCCCTATGTCCAGTAGTGGACTATATTGCCGGTGATGACATCCCGTGCAAGTCGATTATTACACTGATTATAAGCTGTTCGAGCTCGAGGTTTCGAGCCAGTCATGCTTCTAGCTCAAAAATACGAGTATCAGCACCGAATCGGAACGGAGACCACAGATATTATAATACCACTATAAGAGTTCGCCCGTCAAAAGACGGAAATAAAATTAGTATGCAATGTATTTAAATAATATAATCACGCCGACAATTTCCTATGATCATAATTGAATCAACATAATAGAGACAGGAAAAGAAAGAGTAATCATTTTAACTTTTAATAAATGGTTCTTATTAAAGAATTCATGTCAATTACTATTTTGGAGGTGTAGATTACGTCTCTAAAAAATCGTAATTATATCCACTATACTAAGGCCGTCTGGAGATTAAGAATACAGCACCACTCCATCTCCTCCCGTGGATGTCGTACTAAAGGATTCTTAAAGAGAGGGATGGGCTGGCAAATTCCCTCCAAAATGACTCCATATATACACACGGCATGTAACTGGTTGTTTTTGGGGAGGTCTTTGTTTAGCAGTGGACGGCTTTTGGCTGATATGATGATGATGATGATATTAAGCCCGTATTACAGAACGAGAATTAAAACTTAAATAAAACCAAAGTCTTTTTTTTTTTTTTTTTTTTATTGGTGCCCAGTGGAAATTCATCATGAACTTCCTTCGCCCCGGGGAAGGACGAAGGGGTATGCCGGACTCCTACCGGCTAAAACCACTGGAGCGGTCATCTTCGGCACCTAAGGGAGGCTCCAGGTCCTCGTATGATCACACTAGAGCCACCCACTGGTGCCACGCCTATTGGCACATCTCGGAGAGGGTGACTGTAAAGCGGTCACCCCCCCAGGGGGATTGTAAAGGATCCCCCAAAGCGTCCCACGGCAGCGCGTGACCACATGCGTGCTACCGTCTTCTCTTGGGTCGCTTGGTGTGGGCACGCAGATTCCCCAATCTACGCACCCGCGAACCCAGAGGTCCCCCACCTTATAGCAACGGCAGGGGTTTTCAGGCGTATCGGAATTAGGCGCCAGGGCGGTTGTTACCCCGGCGCCGTCTCCTTCTTCTTCGAGCGGGATCGGCCCTCTCCCGATCAAAACCAAAGTCTAGATTGCATTAATTAGGTCCAGCATTTATATTCAATAGATGCAATCGCCGTGTGGCTTATAATACCACCACCCCATCTCCTCCCGTGGGTGTCGTAAAAGTCGACTAAGGGATTAGCCGGAGGATGGGCAGCAGCGTCCTTCGAGTACATTAACAACTCAACTGCGACTGCCAACCCGTCTGCCAAGCGTGGCGATTATGGCAAAACCAATGAGTCCAGAGCACACCCATGTCGGTCATTGTGGTGATCTTTGAGGGAGGCCTTTGTCCAGCAGTGGACTTAATTCGGCCGAAATGATGATGAATAAATGATGATGCAATCTCAACTCAAATCTAATTAACTGACTTCAAAAAGGAGGAGGTTCTCAATTCGATGCGTATTTATTTTTGCCCCAAACATGGTTCATGGTTCTCATGGCAGACCAACGAGCGCAAGAATCTGTATTTTGTACCTGGCCCCACCCGACTTCATAAATAAAGTAGTTTTTTCCTTTTCAGTGGTTTTAATATTTTTATATCGTGTAGGGTTTTTTGCTGTATATTTGTATATCTATGTATATTTTTTGGTATAAAGTTTTTTTAGTTCTAAATTTCAATCTATATTACGGGCTTTAGTATAGTGAGTGTTGATGGCGGAATTTGGGAGATGATTTATGCTGCAGTAGAATATATTATTTGCCATCAGATTGCTATATTAACTTAAAATAATAACACATACGGCTGAAAAATGAAACGCCATAAAAATTAAACTTTCAACTATTTGAGATGGCTATTATCCTAGAATTTCGGTAGGATAATAATGGCTGTCCCTTATCAGTTAGATGGTTAAACCCTTGTTTGATCGCTTTCAGTAAGTCTTTGTCTAATTATACGAATTAGCGCACGAGGATATATAATAAACTGAGCGACGCCCATTTCTTTGCACACGGGGGAAACACTTGAACACTTGTGTAAAATTTTCCGAATTATTTTTAGGATCACTGCTTTAGAGTGAGAATCGTTTGTTATTGTTTACTATGGTCTATGTTTGGACTAGATCATAGATAATACGCTAACTGGATTCCAAGTCCTTTGGCCAGACGAGAGTTGGTGTATTCCAGTGTAGCCAACTTGTAGAATTGTGAAGTGTCAGACAGTGTGACAACAATGTGGAATTGTTGTCTGCACTGTATTTTTTACTGTATGTACCACTGACCACTTCTGACATTTTATATAGCTGATTCTATTGTTGGTACTTTTTTGTCCAATTTCAAATGTGTTCAATTATTATTAATGTGTTCCTTTGATATTTTTTAATACTATTGCTGTCCCTATGGTGCAAAGAATAAATTACTTTTCTTTCTTTCTTTCTTTCTTCTTTCTAGGATGTAGCTGCTGCACGAAATAATCCCTTTCCTCAGTTTTCTCGCTTTACCCCGGAATTGAGGTGAATTATTATATATGCTGAAAGCCAGGCATTGTTAATAAGCAAGCACAATGGAAAATGTATGGTGGTACCTCCTGAAATATCCACACCAACCACACGTACACAATTTATTTATTATATTATTTATTGTACACCAGTTATTAAAAAGTACAATAAAATGTAACACCTTGAATATAGAGTACAATGGCCGGCCTTATCGCACACGCGATTTCTTCCAGGCAACCTTAGGATAAAAAAAAATACTGGACAAGATATGGGGTAGTCTATGGTGCACACAAATAAATATCCTTAAACTTAAATAATACTATATACTGCAACAAAAAATATATAGACTAGTTTTATGTTCCCAGTCGATTAAATCCAATTTAGCTAGCCCAAATAATTTCAGAAACATAACGTAATGGTTATTGGCTCCATAAACAGTTATCTTGGATCTTAAAAGAATCATTATTCATAATGCCGTGTTCTTGGCGCGCTTCGAATGTAGTTTGAATTTGGAATTGTATAATACATATTAGGTCGGTATGTATGTTAACATGAAAGACCTAGTCTTTAAAAAAAAGATGACATAATTTTTCTCCTTTGATTATCACGGAATAAAAAAATGTTTTTTTTCTTCTAGTCCGTGTTGATTATATATAAAATATATATATCGTAATCAATTATACAATATAGATAGTAAGTAGGATAGTAATCAAATATAATTATTATATGGGTAATGAAAGAAATAATAATAAATAATAAAGGTTGTTTATTTCTCTCTACACAAAGGTACCTATAGGCTAAGAATACCATCGCCCCATCTCATCCTGTGGGTGTCGTAAAAGGCGACTATGGGATTAGCCGGAGGATGGGCAGCAGCGTCCTTCAATTACATTAACAACTCAACTGCGATCGCCAACCCGTCTGCCAAGCGTGGCGATTATGGCAAAACCCCGCAATAGGCTCACGACACAAAACCAAACCGGTCGTTGTGGCTGTCTTTAGGGGAGGCTTCTGTCCAGCATTGGACGTTTTTCGGCTGAAATGATGAAAGGTACCTATTGTATAAACATCTTAAGATATAATAATAAGTAACAATGGAGTGCGAGGAGGTGGAGGAGATGATCCGTTGCGTGAGACTGGAGTCCTTACTAGGAAAACCCAGTGTTTCGGATTCCGGTTCACCAGTAGCGAGATCTTTTATTAAAAACCGTTAACTATATCGTAGCGACTTCCAGCCGAAACTAAATTTATAATAATAATAATCTATCTAATCCAAAACCTTTGGATTTGGGATTGAGGCCCTTTTCGTATTCACATCCATCGATCGATCTAGAACGTGAAATGAACGGAATCGATTTTTAAGTCGTTCGATCGGATTGCCGTCGAAGCGTATCCATACTCTAATCATCCTTCAATCGTTCCATTACGTTGATTTCAACTAATTCTCATAAATCGATCGGATCGGATGCCGACGACTTCGCGTCAAATTTCGCGATCCAAGTGTCATTGCACAAAATTTTGATATAAGAATATATGATTGTTTTGAAATAATTAAAAGTGTTTTAAAATGGCTCTTTTTTTTTTTTTTCTTTTGATGTCCAGTGGAAATTCTACATGGAACTTCCTTCGCTCCGGGGAAGGGTGAAGGGGTATGCCGGACTCCAACCTGCTAAAACCACTGGAGCGGTTATCTTCGGCACCGAAGGGGGGCTCCAGGTCCTCGTAAGATCACACTAGAGCCGCCCATTGGTACCACGCCTTTAGGCACATCACGGAGGGGATGACTGTAAAGCGGTCACCCCCTCTAGCGGAGGGATGGCGACTGTAAAAGGGTCGCCCCCCGGGCACTTCTCGGGGAGGATTGTAAAGGATCCCCCCAAGCCTCGCTTTGCGCTGTGCTGCGCACACGGCGGCACGTGACCGCGTGCGCGCCACCGTCTTCCCGGGGGTCGCTCGGTGTGAGCACGCAGACTCCCCAATCTGCGCGCCCGCGACCCCCGGGGCCCCCCACCATGTAGTGACGGCAGGGGGCTCAAGCGTGTTGGACTTGGGAGCCAGGACGGTTGTTGCCCCGGCGCCGTCTCGTCCTTCTCCTTGCGGGATCAGCCCTCTCCGTGGCTAGCGTATTTTTATAACATATG
Organism: Diloba caeruleocephala; assembly: GCA_947459985.1. Taxonomy (NCBI): domain Eukaryota; kingdom Metazoa; phylum Arthropoda; class Insecta; order Lepidoptera; family Noctuidae; genus Diloba; species Diloba caeruleocephala. The sequence goes on from OX381630.1 coordinate 2,287,374, forward strand.
GCTACTTTTCTACAGCTTCTTATACAAATAAAAATAATCATCAACATAACAATTAATAGAATTTAAAAAACGGAAATTATAAATAAAATTATTCTTTTTTAGTCTTAACTAAGCTCATAATTAAATTGAATGAATTACTTGTCACAGCCATAGCCAGTTGCATTCACTGATCGATAAAAGATCGGAAAGGCTAAGCAATGCGCGGCGCGGTCAGTCTATGGATTAGACTGCAGTCGTTAAGGCGTAGACTCCAAAACTTACATTCCGCCAAATAATTAAAATAAAAAATTATGATTTCCAGTTTATGCTCATCGATATCATATAACATTTAATTGATTTGATAATTATGAAGAAAATCACCATATTTAGGGTAAAAAAAGATGACAAGTGCGAGTTGAACTCGCGTGGAGAAGGGTTCCGTAATTGCTGAATATGTTGTCTATTGTTGAATTCGGTTTTGTACCAACAACTTATCCCAAGAACATTCTTAATATTGTAGTTGAGAAACATATTTTCCCATACATTCCAACTGCAAATGTAAGTTTGTACGCACAATATTGTTGATTTACCATGTTATTTGAAGACCATAGACTTCTTATAGGTTTTCCTATAATCGATAGGTAAAGAGTTATCATCTATGATTTTTCAAAATTTTGGGCGGTAACGGTCTATTTTCCTAAATAACTTTAAAACTATATAATTGAAATCATAAAATAAATATATTTGAGACCCTCACAACAAGCCCTTCCCTTTCAGATGTTACACGGTACAGTTTGCAAAACTTTATTCCTTAAGTTTCTAAATTTCCCCCAAAAGTGACCCCCATATTCAAATTTAATATAAATTTACGTCATGTCCGTGTTTGGGTCGCAGAAATATATATGTGTACCAAATTTCAACTTAATCGGTCCAGTAGATTCTGAGCAAGCTGACTGTGACAGACGGACAGACAGACAGGCACACGAGTAACCCATAAGGGTCAATCAATCATCATCAATCAAATTAAGTCCACTGCTGGACACAGGCCTCCCCCAAAGATCACCACAATGGCCGATATGGGTGTGTTGTGTGCTCATTGGGGGGTTTTGCCATAATCGCCACGCTTGGCAGACGAGTTGGCGATCGCAGTTGAGTTGTTAATGTACTCGAAGGACGCTGCTGCCCATGCTCCGGCTAATACCTTAGTCGACTTTTACGACACCCGTAGTATGATATGTGGTGGTGGTATTCTGAGCCTTTCATGGGTACCGCCGTTTTTTCCTTCGGGCGTTGGGACCCTAAAAACTGGTTAAATAACTCTGTAGAATAAAATAAAAATTAAGTGGTGGCAAGTTGTTGCGTAACCGTTTAGTTTTGATCCTATCGAACTGCGCTCAAGGAACACACGAATCCAGCTTTGGGTAGAACATCGATCGAACGACTTTCAAAGCTCAACGATATTTGGATTGTTTTTACGTGAATCGGGGTAGAGGCTCTTTTTTTTTGTCGTGGGGAATTCCTCATGGACTTGGGAGGGGCGGAGGGGCATCCCGGCCTCTTACCGGCTGAAACCCTACGGTGTTCCTTCTAGTTACCTATCGCTGGGGGTTATATTTCGCCGTGTAGGCATTAGACCGCACCCCTGGCAGGTCGCGGCCCGTCACTTGGTATGACGGGACCCGTCTCTGTGCGACCTGACTGGGCTCATCTGGCTGGATCCATTAGGAGAGGCCCGCGCAGAACACAATGTGCCGCTATCAGGCTCCATAAGATAATGGAATTTATTAAAGAACTAGCTGTGCCCCGCGGTTTCACCCACCGTTTAATTTAAAAGAAATCGGATAGATTTCGGCATAGACAGTTGACATATAGAGTATATATATTGGATTTCATGGGTTTTAATATCTTTTCGCGGAACCCTAATTATTTTCCTAAAATAAAAGTAGCTTAAGTTACGCCTTATAACATTAGCTATCTGCCAGTGAAAGTTCCGTCTAAATTGGTCCAGCTGTTTCGGAGATTAGCCGGAACAAATAGAATGACAAAAAATTTCAAAATATATTTTACTTTATACTTTCATATGCATTTATTAAAAAGCTGTTCTTTTGACATTACAAACGGACGCTTCAATTTTATTTATTTGTATAGAAAAAGACCTATTTACACGTTTTAGTCGAGCCGAGAAATGAAGAATAGGCTTGGGGACCCCAAAAAGTCTATAAAAAGCCTCTGCCTGTTGGACCTTCATCCCCGTTAGCCTATCAAAATACCTACTTCCTCCTTGCAGAAGATGGTGACCCGTGAAGAGACATTTGGTAATATGTAACATAAGTTGATTATTAGATATTGCACAAATGCTAGTTCCATTAACGAGTGCATTATTAACCACTGCGATGAGATGAATTAATTTATACCGTTGCGTTCGTTTTGAAATTGTGTGTTGCAGTGGCGTAGTGGATCATGATTTGGGTAATTAGGTACATATAGGCAATATTCCTTGATAATTGTAGGTTATTAAATAATATGGTCGGTATGCTGACCTGAAAACAGAGGGTCAATTCGCGTGGGTGATTTAAAAATGTTCAAAATATAGTTCCGATCTAGTCTCAGTGTCATAAATGTCACAAATGGTATTCTCCTAAACTCACAAACAACGTCAAACTTGAACGTACACTGTAATAAGATCGGAAATGGATCGAAAGTTGATCGAAGTCAAAACGGTATTCTGCTAACATTTCGAACTGTCACATGTACTAAATTGTAATTAAATAAACGTCAAAATTGAGATTGAAATGAGACTAGATTGAGATTAAACTGAAATTCGATTGAACTTTAAGAATTAGAATACCATTTTTTCGGTCAACTCATAATTAAATCTCAGTTCGGTCAAGTTTCAGTCATTATTAATTACGAGAATAGGCCTTCAGATAATAGAGTTAAAGATGACGAAGACCTGTGGTGTGTTCATCATTCATTCATATCAGCCGTAAAACGTCTACAGCGGGACTGAAGCCTCCCCTCAAAAATTGCCACAATGACAGGTATGGGTTTATGTTGTGTGCTCATTTGGAGGTTTAACCATAATCGCCATGCTTAGCAAACTGGTTGGCGATCGCAGTTGAGTTATAAAGGTACTCGAAAGACGCTGCTGCCCATCCTCCGGCTAATCCCATAGTCGCCTTTACGACACCCATGGAATGAGATGGGGTGATGGTATGCTTTCATCAATCATTCAATCAATTTCATCTATCAATATTATAATATCAGTTAAGAACGTCCATTGCTAAACAAGGGCCTCCACCATAGACTTCCACAATTGTGTGCTAATTTTGGGGGGAACATGCCAGTACACACCACGCTTGGCAGGCGGGTTGGTGAGCGCAGTATGGCTACTCTTCCACAGGGCGCTGCTGCCCAGTTCTCTTGTTTAGAATAACTTAGTTGCCTTTTACGACATCCATGGAGGGGACCGATCCGTGTGGTGCCGGCTCAGAATGCTACCACCCCATCTCTTCCCATGGGTGTCGTAAAAGTCGACTAAGGGATTAGCCGGAGGATGGGCAGCAGCGTCCTTCGAGTACACTAACAACTCAAGTGCGATCGCCAACCCACCTGCCAAGCGTAGCGATTATGGCAAAGCCCCCCAATGAGCCCACAACACATCCATATCGGTGGTTGTAGTGATCTTTGGGGGAGGCCTGTGTCCAGCAGTGGACTTCGTTCGGCCGAAATGATGATGGAGGGGACCGAGTGCTGGTATGTTCTTAATCCGGACACCACACGGATCCCGGGATATTATGTGTGATTGGTACCTAACAAAAAACTTAGGTATGTTTCTTTGATTGAAATAACCTGTCAATGTTGTCACATTGCCTACCTAGTTGCCTACTTACATGGACTTATATATATCCATGCCTACTATATACAGGGTTAGTTGGAAAGGCTATACTAAGCCGTGGCCAATTTAAAGTGTCACTGATGACCGTTTCACAGTAAATGCCTCATCTTATAAAAATAATTTAAAAGACAAATCATATTCATCAAATTGTAGTCAAAGATAGCGGTCAGGGCTTGATTTATTATTTTAATTTCGAAATAATCCTTTGTCGGAAAGTATAATGTCTGTGAACCCGCTCTAGTGTGGTCTTACGAGGACCTGGAGCCCCCCTTCGGTGCCGAAGATGACCGCTCCAGTGTTTCAAACCGGTAGGAGCCGGCATACCCCTTCGCCCTTCCCCAGGGTGAAGGAAGTTCCATGTAGAATTTCCACTGGACACCAATAAAAATCAAAATATAAAAAGTCTGTGTACCCAAATGTAATGTTAAATATAATACACATTTGATGAATGGTTGTGTCAGCGTATATTTAATGAAAAGTTTGAATAGCTACAACTATGTAACTATTGACTTTTTGGGAAAGGTCGTAGAACAAAAGTTGCTCATTACCATCCACAGCATTACATCCTTTCGGCTAAGTACACCCTTTCCGACTAACCCGGTATAATAGACATTTGTATATTCCCGCCAGTTGTCTGACAGAATGAAACATGTTCACTAAAATGTCTTGCTGATGGCGGTTTTGTGGATCAAATGATTTAAATATGTATAAAAAACTACTAACTACACGTTATTATTTATCTGTGCCCCGTCGAGAACGCCACTCGATCATAGCGGGCAGGAATGGCCGCTTAAAAGATTCATATGTGTACCAGAGAGATGACGAAACCGATCCTTAGCTTGTGGCAAGCATATAACAGTACTAATATATCTCGGTAAGTTAAGAGTTCCAAAAGGACACCGGTCAAACAGAAGGCGGCTTCGCTTTTCTGTATGTCCTTGTAGAACTTTTTGATCTAACGAGATCATAAGCAATCTTATCTGTGGAAGTTTTGGAATTATTACGTATTATATTATTCCCAGATTAGTACGCATGCCTTCGTCGTGATCTAACGAGGGGATAAACATCTTTGTCCTTACATAATATTGCTCAACTAAACACCTTAGTAACCCATTAAAAGTCCCATTACATGAAAGAAACCGATTTCACATCACTACAATGGTGCGTAAAGAATTAGAACAAAATTGCTGATACAATAGTGTTTAAAATGATTGCGGAATAGAGGTGGGCTCAGGAGTTTAGTAGAGTTCATCGAAAGTCTCAAGGATTCTCTCACGAGTTTTATAATCAGGTGCTGCTGGCTATATGGATGCCAAGATTGATCTACTTCTCTGCACCCTGCTGTGACAGTCTGAAAACAAACAAATGGCGGAACACACTAAAACACAAAATGGTTCCAAGCTATCTACATTTACACTGGAAATATGAGTATTATTGTTTCCCTTGTAGTGTTATTTTGGGCTGTAAATTACGTTTTAATGTGTAAATATTGTTCCTTATATTGCGTTTGAGGGTAAGTGAAATAAAACAGTCAGTTTTTATTTCATGTATGATTTTCCATATATGAAATGTCAAGAATTCTTAAAATTTTCGCATTATATAGGCTTTCGGCATGATGAGAGATCAGCGTAAACTGGATTTGAATAGATGATGTGTAGCCGTGTCTACAATGGCATTTCACAAATGTACGCGCCATACACGGACATTTTTGCACCACAAAACGGCGCGCCGGCTGCCATTAGACCGCGTGATAAAAAATGAAGCAAAATACTATTTTTTATTTACAATATCGATTTACGTTACGTATTTAATTATGGAGATGGATGGAGGTCGTCCCACGCTGCGTTTTCCGGTGCGCGGTCTCCATTCGAGAACCTTTGTGCCCCAACGGCTATCAGTTCTACGAGCAATGTGCCCTGCCCATTGCCACTTCAGTTTACTTATCCTTTCAGCTATGTCGACAACTTTAGTTCTTCTACGCATTTCTGATTCGATCTCGTAGAGAAATACCAAGCATAGCTCTCTCCACAGCTCGCTGAGTGACCTTAAGCTTTCTTATGAGGCCCATTGTGAGTGACCACGTCTCTGTTCCATATGTCATCACTGGTAACACACTGTATGGGTCAGGACTTCTTGTGATAAATAAGAACCAGGTATCAAGACTATTTGTAGGATTTAATGGAAGTTGAGAATGTTACAATAAAAATTATGACAAGAGAAAAAACGTGCCGATCGCAGATCGTGATATCTATGTACCATAAACTAATATATTAACAATGAAAAGGTTCGTTCATATTTGCGTCGCTTACACACACACTGGTTAAAGAATTGCGTCTTGAGGCATTGCGGTATTGTTGACGAAAAGATGTTGCGAAGTTTCCCAAACGCTGCCCAGCCGAGTCGGATTCGACGATTGACCTCTTTCTCGATAATTACTATATATATTGAATTGCCGAAGTTTTAATTTATTCCGCGGAACCATAATTTTTTCTAAAATAAAGTAGCCTAAGTTATTCCTTATAACATCAGCTATCTGCCAGTGCTAATCCCGTCAAAATTGGTCCAGCCATTTCGGAAATTAGCTGGAACAAACGGACAGACAGACAAAAAAAACATTGTTTTTAACACGCTTTTATTAGCTTGGTATGTATCTATGGATCTATTTAACTATCTAACAGATATTTTGAACTTGATTTTCATCCCCTTCAAAACGTCGGATTGATTTGAAACTTCGCACGCTTATCAAGGGCCGATGACAATGCAACTGCGTTCCAAAAAAAACAAAACAAACACGTTTTTGTAGTTAGCCGCACTAAAAATTTAAAATAATTAATAGTTTTACCCTACGCTTTTTTACAATTTTTTTTTGTGTATCACTATTCTTTTTTTAAAGTTATTGAAAATTATTTTGTTGTAAGTACCGTATATATTTTCAGATGCATTATGTAAAAAAAATATATTTTGACATGTCAAACAAACACTTCAATTTTATTTATTTGTATAGATGAAATAAAACGTCTTATTATCTCACAGTTGCAGTATAATTCGTGCATCGTCTATAAACACAGGCTTGCATTCATCATTTCGGCCGAATGAAGTCCACTGCTGGACATAGGCCTTCTCCAAAGATCACCACAACGATCGATATGGGTGTGTTGTGGGTTCATTGGGGGGTTTTGCTATAATCGCCACGCTTGGCAGGCGGGTTGGCGATCGCAGTTGAGTTGTTAATGTACTCGAAGGACGCTGCTGCCCATCCTCCGGCGAATCCCTTAGTCGACTTTTACGACACCCATAGGAGGAGATAGGGTGGTGGTACTCTGAGCCGGCACCACACGCATTTATCATCATCATTGCATTATTTTTTCGCAATATGTTGCTGAAATACGCTTATGATTCACATCCAGCCGCGACACTGGAATCATCCCGCAACACTGAAACGAGTTACAAGAGGTCAAGCCCCTTTGCAAGAGGTTCATACACGCCTCACGGTAACATTTATGGTCCTTCGAGCCGGATCGGGAAGATTATATCGAAATGCCGACCAGCCGCAAGTCACCTGGAATTTCAAAACCAGTAGTGCAATTCTCTAAGCTCAGCCATCCGTACGTACATCCTTGAAAACACGAAGAATCTGCAGAGATGTCGACTACCGATTGATCAATGAATACGCAAACGAGCACAGCCACCGCTGCCACCACTGCCACAGTTGACCCGTAGTTTACGTCAAACCTATGATCGATAACATCATTCATCATCATCAAAGTCAAATTCAAATTGTTTTTATTCATGTAAACCATTTGCTGGCACTTACGAATAGTCAGAATTTAAATAGTTGCACGGTTCCAAGTCGTTGATCCTATGGAGAAGAACCGGCCAGAAACTCCATGGACATACTCTTTTGAAATAATATTTGAAAGTATTACAGTCTTCAATATAATCGTAAAAACTATGTGAGGATAATGCATGCCAATGTGTGGGATAAATACACACATATTTATGCACAATGATAATCAAATGCGTTACAATTAGATTACTATAGCAGTTATAAGCTGACCAGTCCCGACAGAGGGCACCTGTTCCCGGGCATAACGAGTGCATCAGCATAGCGCAGCTCAACCATAATGCAGGGAACTTAGCCACCTAACACATAACGCTACCTTCAACAAGACATTTTAGTGAGCATGACAGACTCATACTGCCAGGCAACAAGCTGGTGTATATGTTATTACATTAGTGGCTACATAATGCTCACATTCACGATGATAAAAGAGTAAATTATTATACATACAAAATAAAAATAATATCATATATACTAAAATTATTAAACAGTATCAAATGTAAATGTACCTATAATGTAAAACTAACAATCATCATATGAGTTAGAGATGAGCTTGGCAGGCGGGTTGGTGAGCGCAGAATGGCTACTATTCCACTGAAGAGACGCTGCAACCTTCCCTCGAGTCCTATAGTCGCCTTTTACGGCATCCACGGGAGAAGATGGAGTGGCGCTATATTCTTAATCCGGACACCACACGGAGCCAAAAAAACTCAAAATCGTTTATCCTTCGATGTATGTAATTTGTATTTAATACACAGGGATGTAAATCGTTGAGATATAGATATGTATGTACCGTTTAATAAGCTGCAGTCTAACTAAACCAACAGAATGTGCGCAGAAGTGGAAGCAAATGCTCAAGTTCTTTTTCTCGGAACTGCTTGGAGCTTTCAAGCTGTGATTGTTATGGTTTGCGGTCCTATCATAGCATCAGAGTTGCCTATTCGCCTGCTACAGGGCCTGTGGTTCGATATGCTCGGGATGTTTTGACTTGTAAGAGGGTGAAATAAAAGCACAATTGACTCCGTAATTTAACTCCTGACAACCCTTTCCCAGGGGCGAGGAAGCCCATGAGTATTCCTCATTACAAAAAAGGCATAAGTCCATCCTACGATGTTCTCACATTCACCATGTAGGAGCTAATCAATTATATAAAACAACGTAGAAACACGATGATCAGACCTCATTATTAGATAAAAAGTATGAGGTAATAAACCTTTGGTACCAATTCGCTCAGAGATAGTACTCACTATCGGGCATCGAGGGCAATTACGCGCGGCCTTGGATCATTACGATCACGATGCAGGGATCATCAACATTTTATTTTTGTGGCACTTAAATTAACATAATATATATCATCATATAAGCCGAGTAAAGTCCACTGCTGGACACAGGCCTCCCCTAAAGTTCGCCACAATAACACGTCTGGGTGTGCTGTGAACTTGTTTTGGGGTAGCCATAATCGCCACGCTTGGCAGGCGGGTTGGCGTACGCAGTTGAGTTGTTAATGTACTCTAAGAACGCTGCTGCCCATCTTCCGAGTAATCCCATAGTGGCCTTTTACGACATCCACTGGCTGAGATGGGTTGGTGCTATTCGTAGCCGGCAATATATACAATGCCAAAATAAAATATGCAAAGGGGTGCTTCGCTTCATGTCGTAGACGATGCTTAAGTGATTTTGTGGAAAAAGGGGAATATCAATCTATTGTTCTCTTCTTTCTTTTCTTTCTTCTTTCAATAACGGTCTAGAAGCAGCTCTATGTGTCTCAAGCTAATTATATCTATGATTTTTTTTTGTGGATTCTACATCTTTATTTGCTGGATAATGTAAACTTGACTTGTTGAGGTTGAATGATCGTAATATATGGCATCCTGCAAGCATACAATTAAGCTTTAGAGTTACTGTAGCAGTGATAGCCTTTTTTTTATTTTTTTTTGTTGGTGCCCAGTAGAAATTCTTCATGAACTTCCTTCGCCCCGGGGAAGGACGAAGGGGTATGCCGGACTCCTACCGGCTAAAACCACTGGAGCGGTCATCTTCGGCACCTAAGGGAGGCTCCAGGTCCTCGTATGATCACACTAGAGCCGCCCACTGGTGCCACGCCTATTGGCACATCTCGGAGAGGGTGACTGTAAAGCGGTCACCCCCCCAGGGGGATTGTAAAGGATCCCCCAAAGCGTCCCACGGCAGCGCGTGACCACATGCGTGCTACCGTCTTCTCTTGGGTCGCTCGGTGTGGGCACGCAGATTCCCCAATCTACGCACCCACGAACCCAGAGGTCGGGACCACCTTATAGCAACGGCAGGGGTTTTCAGGCGTATTGGAATTAGGCGCCAGGGCGGTTGTTACCCCGGCGCCGTCTCCTTCTTCTTCGGGCGGGATCGGCCCTCTCCCAATAGCAGTGATAGCCTAGTGGTTGAACGCTTGACTTCCATACAGGAGGGTCTGAGCTCGATCCCGGCCCGCACCTCTAAGTTTTAGGATTCATGTGCGGATCATAATAATTTGATTATCACTTCTGTTAACGGTGAAGGAAGACATCGTGAGGAAACCTACACACCTGAGAGGGCTCCAAAAAAATGTTTTCAATGGTGTGTGTAGTCCGCCAACTCGCATTAGGCCAGCGCGGTGGACGAAGGCCTTACCTTTCTCATCTTGAGAAAAAGGCCCTTGCCCAACAGTGGGACAGTAATGGGTTGATTATGAGTTACTGTATTGTGTATTAATTGTATCTTTGGTAAAATATGTAAAAAAAAGTGGAAGAAAACAATCTATCATGATTTGTAAAAATCGTTGAGCGCCTCTGCTAGTTCCCGCAATAAATCAATCTTTGATAGGTACAGAACCATTTGTGTTGCCCAACCATGGCTTTGCGGTGCAGTACCCGAGCATTGCTATAGTTTTTCTATTGTAATACATTAATTAGGAGTCACGCGGTAATATTCGAGAAGCCTTTAATGTCTAGTTCATGTTCCTTAATTGGGCGAGCAGAAATCTTGGCGTAAACATCAATTGCCCAACTCTGTAAAGATGTTGGGAAAAGACAATGAGTTTTTTGTGATAGTAAATCCTCGTTCGTCCCCTATGGAAGGAATTCCCCACGAATAAATGGTAGACCTCTATCGTAATAAAGGTTTGCTAATTATTCACATTTTTCTGAAGACGGAAGGCCCATGTAAGTCGCGTGTCTATTTCTATTCGGACACTACGGACATGATGGCACAATTGTGGAAATCGATGGGGGAGGCCTTTGTCCAGTAGTAGACCTTGTATGGCCGATATGATAAGGTACTACTACTAGGTAGGTTTTTTTTGATAAGCCCGCCACTCATTCCCCTCCACTGCAACTCCTGTAAACCAGGATCTACAATGGCGGACTCCTACTGACCCGAAAGTACCCGAAGTGGGGCTTTAGGTCCTCGATACAATCACACTAGAGCCCCCCATGTTGCCACGCCTTTAGGCACATCTAGGAAGGAATTCCAGTAAAGCGGTCATCTCCTGTAGCGATGGAAAGGCGACTGTAAAAAGGCCGCATCGCAGGGGGTATTGTAGAAGATCCCCCCGAAGCCTCGCTGTGCGCTGTGCTGCGCACAGAACTGATCGGCCTGGGCGACGGACGATACTAGCTATATTAAAGTTACACATCACTTTCACTAGTATTCCTGGTGAGCACTTCAACAACCTATGCGATGGCTAAAAATAGGTTCACTTCAGTACTGCAATAGGCGGGCTTCGCCATAACGACCTCTCGGATGGCGGTCTGATGCCATAGCCATTGGGATATTGCTGCTTCGCTAAAGTGCGGCCCCGGAAAGTATGCGTCCCTGACATCTGTTAATTGTTCTAGTTTCTTTTTTATCCTTCAAAATCTAGTAATGTCAACACACAATAAACTTATTAGTTTAGCGCTAAATTAAATCCATACAAATAAATAAAATTGAAGTGTCTGTTTGTAATGTCAAAATTCAAAATAACTGCTTTTGACTAAATTCATATGAAAGTATATACGTTACCAATAGCAAAAAAGCAATTTTTAAATATTTGTCTGTCTGTCTGTTTGTTCCGGGTAATCTACGAAACGGCTGGACGGATTTTGACGGGACTTTCACTGGCAGATAGCTGATGTTATAAGGAATAACTTAGGCTACTTTTATTTTAGAACAATTATTAGGGTTCCGCGCAAAAAAATAAACCCCTTGAAATCCAATATATATATTCTATGTCAAGTGTCTTCATATAACAGAAGTCTTTAATATAACAGAAATGCATTGGACCCTTCACATATTGCCGCGGAGTGGGCGCCTGCTAAACCGCTACCGAGTTAGAGATGTGCGATACTGAAAAAAAACGAATATATCGATTGTAGAATCACGTATTCGATTGACGATTTATTTTTCGTCGTTGAATAACAATCGAATGAACACAAACAATCGAATACAATAGCACTTAGCGTAAGTATAGACAGTGCCTATCTATCGATCAGTAATCGATTGCGGACTTTAGTAAAAAAGCAAATCCTAACAATCGTAAGTGAAAATTGCGGAGGGCTATCGACATTTTCGAATTAATTTGCGTCGCCAATTGTGAAAACGACGTCCGTCAAACGCGCCGACATAATCGCAAGCGTTTGGATGCCTCGCAAGCGCTTGCTGCAAACTTCCTTTGATCTGTGATCAAAAAGCAACACTTTAGCAACATTAGATCCAGACCGACATTGTAAAGTTTGTCGCTACCATGTGTAAAGGCCTTTTAAGATTCGTTCAAACAAGACTTCCTATAACATATTAGAACACAACACTATTTACCTTCATAACTGATCCAATAACATGGTTTACATAAGCTAAACACATTTCGCTATTAATTCATTTACAATCGTTGTGAAAGCTTGAGACGCAAAATTGATATATTCTTCTTCTTTCTTCTTCTTCTCTTTGATTATGGCTTCTGTGGTGTAGCTTCCACAATTTCGCCAATGTCAAGTATAAAGGCAACGTTGTGCTGTAAGTAATGAATGTATCAATTGTTTTTTAAAGAAAAAACAATTGATATATTCATTACTTACAGTTCATAAATCATGGCTTAATTCCTGTGACAGCTGTCAGTCACATTAACATGCCCAGGGCTGGACGATTTTAAAAATTGATCGTTATCGCTTTGTTCAGTGACAATAATTGATAATTATGATCGATTTTCAATTTTCATTCTCATCGATATTTGGATAATATGTAACTGAATATATTATATTGAAATGATTGAATTCGATGGCAGATGTCATAGGAATGAAGCTATGTTTATGAAATCTACGTAGGTAAGAGAAATCAGATCTAAGAAATAACCCACACGCAGTTCATTGTACTAACCATACGTGATTTCCTCGACTCGAGATAAAGATGACATTCAAACTAACACGTCTCATAAGATTGTGTACTAAGGCCAATATTTTGGAAGGTCTGGAGATTGGAATCAATCGTAACTACGAATGAATCATCACTTATATACAAAAGTAATTCTTTGTTTTCTTTTGAACTGTAATATGAGACATCGTTTAGTCAAAATAGACTCGTTAAAAAGTTATATTTCCCAGACAGCCCCCAAAATGGCCACCCTTTCCCGCTTACTAACGTTCGAATATTCCTTCATGACCGACGACAGTGCGGCGTGCAAAACGCCCGAGTAAGTTTTGTTTTTTGTTGGGCTTCTCGCATACACTTCTGGGAAGAGTGGTTGCTTAACCGGTCGTTTCTGGCGAAGCCAAAAGAGGCCTCCAGCCAGTCCCAGCAAGGCGACTTTGATCTACTTTATATAAAATCCGTGCGGTGTCCGGCTATAGTATATATGTAGGAATATAGCACCATTCGTCTCTTCCCGTAGCTGTGTGTGCTGACTAAGGGACTATAAACTAGAGGGATGGACAGCAGCGTCACTTATGTGGAACAGTGGCTATTCTGCGCTCAACAACCCGCCTGACAAGCGTGGTGAGTGCGGGCAAATTGCCCCCAAAATATGACGATACACAGCATGTAACCGTTCTATAGGAGAGGCATTTGTTCAGCAGTGGACGATTTGTGGTTGACAATATTGATGAGGTATTTTAGCCACGGCACTCATTGCATCAGCATCGCTCAGCTCATCATTTCGGCCGAATGAAGTCCACTGCTGGACACAGGCCTCCCTCAAAGATCACCACAACGACCGATATGGGTGTGTTGTCTGCTCATTGGGGCTTTTGCCATAATCGCTTGGCAGACGGGTTGGCGATCGCAGTTGAGTTGTTAATGTACTCGAAGGACGCTGCCCATCCTCCAGCTAATCCCTTAGTCGACTTTTACGACACCCATGGGAGGAAATGGGGTGGTGGCATTCTGAGCCGGCACCACACGGCAAACTCAATCATGTAGGGAATTCAACGACCCGATACACAGCGACGCCACCAGCAAGGCATTTAGGGAGCACGTCATACCTAAACTGCTAGAAAACTATCATGTCAATTAACACTATAAATCAATAACCCACACAGTACTCACGCTTCCAGTATCAAATCTCAATATATGAGATGAATATATAAAAAAAGTAATTAATGTCATCGCTCTCAAGCCCGGCTGGAGCTAATTGGATACATAATTAATTTCAATTGTCTGGAATTCCGGCAATCAACGAGAGATATAGAATAATCAAATGTCAAGTTACACATTAAAATAATCCAATGTAAGAAATGATATCTTAATTAAATGCCAAGATTAAATGGAAGCCTTTGCTTCATCAAAACCAAGAATGTTACTATAAGCCTCTGGACATTAGAGCAGCTCTTCCCAAACTTCGTTTTTGCGTTTATACTTTGTAACTTTATATATACCTTGTCTACACAGCTTCTGTTGGACTTGAACTTATTCAGACTTAAATTTATAAGTTTTGGGCTTTTATTGTCTAAACATATTTAAATGATTTAATGCTTATCTTTTGGAGCCTAGTGGCAAGAACAACCAGTTTGTTTTTTTCCTGTTATCAATACTACCACTACTTTATATCGGCCATTTATACGTCCACTGCTGAACAAAGGTCTCCCCCATAGATTCCACAACTGTGACATTATTTTGGGGGATATTTGCCAATACTCACCACGCTTGGCAGGCGGGTTGGTGAGCGCAGTATGGCTACCGGTTCACAGGAGGAACGCTGCTGCCCGTCCCTTTGGTTTAGATTCCCTTAGTCGACTTTTACGACATCCACGGGAGGAAATTCGTGGGTTCGATTCCCGTACGGAAAAAATATTTGTATGATCTACAGGTAGTTGTTCCGTGTCTGGGTGTATTGTGTGTGAAATTCATGTCTGTAAACGCACCCACGACACATGAGAAATCCTAGTGTGGGGCAAAGGGAGTATTTTCCTTTTTTTAATAGAAAAGAAAAGTGGTTTTGGATAATTATGCTAACTATACATAAAATAACCCGGATTTGCTTGTATTTTATCTGTGTACCGCAGTTGGTGCACTTTAGGCTTTAGGCACATGGTGCGTGTACCCTTGATGTTAAATGTTAGTGATAGACCCGCGCAGTGTGTACCGCATTCGGTACACTGTGTAAACTTGGAATACCTTATGCTCTAGTAATTTTACTGGTTGTGCCTTCATAAAGTTCTTCGTGGGATTTAACACTGTCGTCTCGTCAGGCAGTTGTGATGACGTCCTTCGTACCTTTTCCCGACCATCATCACAACCGACTAGTCACATTTAACAGTAATAGGTTTAATAGATCAGGTTATGCATAGTGACTTCTATAACCTCGCCATGCGGGTCTGTGACTGACTTTCACAACTTGCGCAGGATCATAAGTGCAGTGTATGAAAATAAGGTAAAACTGTTTATCTATAAGTACAAATAAATAAAATTGAAGTGTCTGTTTGCAATGTCAAAATAACAGCTTTTTACTCAATGCATATGAAAGTATATACGGTACATATAATAAAAAAACAATTTTTAAATTTTTTGTCTGACTGTCTGTCTGTTTGTTCCCGCTAATCTCCGAAACGGCTGAGCCGATTTTAACGGGACTGTCACTGGCAGATAGCTGATGTTATAAGGAATAACTTAGGATACTTGTATTTTAGAAAAATAATTAGTGTTCCGCACAAAAAAATTAAAACCCATGAAATCCAATATAAATACATTCTCTATGTCAAGTTTCTATGCCGAAATACCCTAAATAATATATAAATAATCGCATTTCTTTTAAATTTAACGGCGGGTCCCAGCTAGTCTTAGCTAAGGTGCATTGCCATGCCTATTAATATTTTGCGGGAGTATTAATTCGCTGAATTATTTAAAAACGTATCCGATTTTAAACATTCTTCGCTCAAATAAAAACGTTTCTGAATATGAAAATATTTTTGTTTTATTATTTAAAAAAATTGTCATTGACACATTTTATGTAATGTTTATGACTATATATATATATATCCTGATACCCGTGAATAAGGGCTTAAATTAAGTTAAATCTAGACTGTCGTAAATATAGTAGATTTAACTTACGGAAAAAACTGGATCGAAGGTGTTTGTTTATTATCAAGTTTCGCAAAATGGCGGCCGCCGATTTTTTTATGAATATTAACGGAAAGTCGCTCGTTAATATATTTTAAAAAATCATTAGACATCATTATAAAGAATACATTAACTTCCGTTTTAAATGTGGCTCTGGACGACCGAGCTTGGATACAAGCCTCACTACCCATACGCATGGGTGGCCTTGGCGTCCGTAAAATTTCTAGTGTAAGTTTACCGGCATTTCTGTCCTCGGTCCACAGTACTGATAAATTAACCAGGAAAATTTTAGCGTCCACACTGGTTGATTTTGAAGTACCGTGCATGACTGATGCTGTAAATGCATGGAAAATGGCTTGCCCGAATACGGTTTTGCCCCTGAATCCTTGTATCCAGAGACAGTGGGACGAGCCGCTCTGCACTTTGGTACGGAAGAATTTAATGAATACGTCCACCAATGCTGTTGAGCGTGCTCGCCTACTTGCTGTGGGTGAATGGGAGTCAGGGTTATGGCTTCAGGCGCTCCCGTCATCCAACATAGGCACTATGTTGGATGACACTACTTTTCGGCTCGCTGCATGCCTTCGTTTAGGTGCTCCTTGTGGTGCTCCTCATCGGTGTCACTGCGGTGAAGCTGTCGACCCTCTCGGAATCCATGGCCTATCTTGCAGTAGAAGTGCAGGTCGTATATCGCGCCATGCCAACATTAACGACATTATTCGTCGTGCTCTTGCCACCGCCGGCGTGCCAGCTGTTTTAGAACCCAATGGCTTGGCACGCGACGATGGCAAAAGACCGGACGGTATGTCGTTACTGCCTTGGAAAATGGGTAGGCCTCTGGTGTGGGACGCAACTTGTGTCGACACCCTTGCTCCTTCCCATCTTCCAAGCACGGCTGGCTGTGCTGGTGCTGCCGCTTCTGCAGCGGAAAACCTCAAACGGCGCAAATATAATAATCTCATCGGAAATTATTGTTTTGAGCCGTTTGGGGTCGAAACGCTTGGGTCATGGGGTCCGAGTGCACGTCTACTTTTCAAAGACATAGCTAGACGGTTGGTCGACACTTTACGTGATCAGAGGGCTGGCCTTTTCTTTGGCCAAAGAATAAGCATTGCCATTCAACGTGGCAATGCTGCCAGTCTTCTGGGAACATTACCGGCTGACAGCGATGGGGAGGAGTACTTTGACGCCTAAATGTCTCCTTTTTTTTAGGGTTTTTATTTATTGTTAGTTATTTAAGGCATACATATTGTGTATATTTTTTATTTATATGTATATATAAGTTTTATCTTTAGTTATATTATATATATTTGTTTGTAATTGTTAGTTTAATCATAAATAGTGTATATGTAATTAGTTTTAATGTGTATATCAATATTATAATAAATAAATAAAATTTTAAAAAATACGATTTTTATATACCACGTTTTAAAACGATTGAAAAGTATAAAATTGCGGTAAATAGCAAAATTGAATGTAAAATATAAGCGTCGGATTATCGTCGATTAAGCGAATATATATATATATATATAGCGAATTCGTGTGGTGTCCGGATTAAGAATATAGCACCACTCCATCTCCTCCCGTGGATGTCGTAAAAGGCGACTAAGGGAATCTAGACCAGAGGGATGGGCAGCAGCGTCCCTTCTGTAAAACGGTAACCATACTGCGCTCACCAACCCGCCTGCCAAGCGTGGTGAGTATTGGCAAATACCCCCCAAAATGATGACAATCTATGGGGGAGGCCTTTGTTCAGCAGTGGACGTATGAATGGCCGATATCATCAAGCGAATATAAGTAGAGAGCACTCCACGCTATTATTTTACATTAAATATGATTTTGACCATGTTTTCAAATATTTTAAATCTTTTTTCTTTTTCAACAGCCAGTTTTTCTCCTGTCTAGGGTAGGGACAGTATACAGACATACATCTCACATGTACAAACA
Organism: Diloba caeruleocephala; assembly: GCA_947459985.1. NCBI lineage: Eukaryota > Metazoa > Arthropoda > Insecta > Lepidoptera > Noctuidae > Diloba > Diloba caeruleocephala. The sequence continues at coordinate 2,305,577 of OX381630.1, forward strand.
GCCAGACCCAAAACACCTATCTGTAGATGTTTATTCCATACAAATGTTTGTTCCGGGCGGGGATCGAACACGTGACACGTAGCGCAGAAAGCCAATAGCTTAACCACAGAGACAACCGTGCCGTCAAACTTTAAAAATCTGCAAAATATCAGTAGGTAAGGGTCATCATCATCATCATATCGGCCATTTATAGTCCACTGCTGAACAAAGGCCTCCCCCATAGATTTTCACAACTGTGTCATCATTTTGGGGGGTATTTGCCAATACTCACCACGCTTGCCAAGCGGGTTGGTGAGCGCAGTATGGCTACCGTTTCACAGAAGGGACGCTGCTGCCCATCCCTCTGGTTTAGATTCCCTTAGTCGCCTTTTACGACATCCACGGCAGGAGATGGAGTGGTGCTATATTCTTTCCGGACACCACACGGACAATCCGGACACCACACGGACAAGGGTAGATAATCATTATTGAATCACCTGTCTTTGAATAGACATTTGACAATCCTGGCGGTAATCGTAGCCCCGTAAGTGTTATCTCCGGGAAGCGGCTCAACAAACTCCCGAGCAACACCTTTTTATTTTATTTTTATTGGTCACAGTGGAAATTCATCCTCCTCCTAAAATGAACTTCCTCCGCCCCGGGGAAGGACCAAGGCGCATGCCGGAGTCCTACTCTTAGGGTGACTGTAAAGGATTCCCCTAAACATATTTTATATTTTTTCAATTTTTCTAATTTTTTGTTGCACATTATTAATTAAGTTATGCATGTTAAAACCTAACACTTGTTTATAGGCTCTGAAATACGTTTATAGAATCTAGCATTTCAGCCGCACTGGAAGCCAATTTCAATATACGCGTGCGCACTTAGAACTATTTTAAAGTCCTGGTTGCCTTTTGTGTGGGTCCTGTTCCAAGGTTTGCCTAGCCCTTATGTAATAAAACAGACAATATAAGGTAAATTTTCCAAATCCATTGCTTCATTAATTGCCAACTCAGACTACATGTTAATTCTGATGGATAATTATGTACGCTCTGGATATGTCATCTATTCAATAATAAAAAAAATAAGTTCAATTACAGTAGCAAAAACAATTACCAAAACTCACTAGATGTCGGGTAATTCGTCCATGAGCATAAATCAATTATGTACCTATTTATGTTTCTAATATGTATCAATAAAAATAAAAAACAAGGTCGATAAAAAATTCACAATAGGCTGTATGAAGATGCGCCTTCAACAGCGTATAAAAACAACATTTCGCTTAACTGTATCAGTGCGTTACCAGAACTGGGGCAGTGCGTTCCATTCTATTTTCAAATTCGCGCGCCATTTCTAAGTTGCGTAAATAAAAGCAGTGTAATTTATTGCTGTTTGTTACATTGTGCAGTTTGATCTGTCTAAGGTAAATTATTTTTGTGTTTCTGTAAATTTTTGGTGTACTATACTTATTAAGATAAATAATAAGATATGCTACTATGCAGGTCATGCGGGTTGGTGATTGAATAGTATCATAATTGCGTAAATAACAGATGTAGATAATTAGGTACTACTATTGAATATAAATAAATCGCATTGACATTTACGACGACGTATATGTCTGTACTGAATGCTTAATAATCTTAATTGCTTAAATAACAGATAGGTAGTTACTTAGTTAGTACTAGTACCTACTCAATATAAATAAATCGCTTTGACAGTTACAACCCTCAATGACTTTCTCTCATTTTCCTCTTTCATTAAATTTTCGTTTGTGTTTATTGGTCGTCGAATCTATACAAATAAATAAAATTGAAGTGTCTGTTTGTAATGTCAAAATAAAAGCATTTTACTAAATTCATATGAAAGTATATACGTTACCTATAACAAAAAAGCAATTTTTAAATTTTTTGTCTGTCTGTCTGTCTGTTCGTTCCGGGTAATCTCCGAAACGGCTGGACCGATTTTGACGGGACTTCCACTGGCAGATAGCTGATGTTATAAGGAATAACTTAGGCTACTTTTATTTTAGAAAAATGATTCGGGTTCCGTGCGAAACCTATAAAACCCTTGAAATCCAACATATATAGGTATTCTATGTCAATTGTCTATGTCGAACTACTCGAAATTTCTTTTAAATTAAACGCGGGTGAAACCGCGGGTGCCCGCTAGTTTTAATCGGGAAAAACATGAAAGAGAGTTTGTACACTGAAAAACAACACATATAAAAAATAGACGATTTTTTATATCATAAAAAATACTACTTATCAGGGTAGTGTGTAGATACGACTTAAGAAACTAGCGTGAAAACCAAAATACGTCATAAACTGTATTCATTCAAAAATTTATCACTTTCATTCCTTTATGATTTATTTGATAGCCAAAAACCATTTTCGAGCATCATATCAGAGCCCACAGTGTATTTACATAAGTGATTTGACATTTTCTGGTAATAACTATGTACTACACGGACTCACTACACAGATTTTTGCCATAAGACACGCAACTTCGCCAAACAAAAAATTCTAACGAAAAGTAAAAAGGAAAGCAGGAGATAGAAATACATTTACTCAGAAATGTGAGGAGAAATAAAGATTATTATTATTATTTACTCAGAAATTGATAGTGTGACAGCACTAACAATAATTGTTATAAAAGATTAAGTGGCAGAAAAAGAACCTAGGGATCAATTATCTACTAATTTTAATGTCGAGCATGCTCAGCATCTTGCTCGGCACGGGGCACCCAGTGCTGATTTTCAGTTGGCGCCCCTGTAGTGACACACGGATAAAAAATACAAATGGTAAAATATGTAAATAAATAAGGCATACGTAATATAATAATAATAATAACTAAGATAAAATATAATGCGAATAATATAAATAAAAATATATTAAAAAGGCAGACGCCGTTTTTCTTGCGCGCGCCTTTAACGGTTGGCTCATGCCGGTCTTAATGTACTCTTTCGGCATACTCAAGTGTAATCAGACTGAATAGGATATTCTGCATAACAGTGTTCGTACATTGCTAACCACAGATCGGATACATCACCCATGAGAATGAGGTTGTATATCCCGCGAGAGTATGGGGGTCGAGGCTTTTTAAATACTAAGACTCTCCACAATCGTGAAGTGTGCAGCCCCAGGGAGTGTTTTCTAAACCGAAGTGGGGATGCACCGTGATATGGTTGCAATGGACAAGGGACTCGCCCTGCTCTCCTTGGCCAAAGAGAACTGGCGTAAACCTGTAGTACTTTATACTAATGACCGTACCTCCCTTTGGCAGAATTCACGGATGCTTCTACCGGGCCCTTCATGGGCCTGATCTAGACTTTTAGCGTTAGTGTCTTGGCTACGTTTTGGTAACCTCTTCGGGGAAACCGAAGGGAAACTGAATACAGCACCACTCCATCTCCTCCTGTGGATGTCGTAAGAAGCGACAGAGGGACTCTAAGCTAGAGGGATGGGCAGCAGCTCACCAACCCGCCTGCCAAGCGTGGTGAGTATTGGCGAATACCCCCCAAAGTGATGACACAGTTGTGCAAATCTATGGGGGAGGCCTATGTTCAGCAGTGGACGTTTAAATGGCCGATATAATATAGAGATATAATTATTCAATTTATACATATTCTGATTTTTAGTGACAGGGTCATAATACGCAGCATCAAGAACAGCAGGCGATTTAGATCCATCAGTGTAGATAGAGTCCATGATATTTTCATATAACGTATAAAGAGTTTAAAAGAATGGGCCAAGCATAGCAAGCGATTTTGACCCTTTAATGCTGTCTAAACAACAATAAAACTCTGGAATGCGCTTCCTCTTGATATAAAGAAAGCTCCAAATAAATTCGCGTTTAAACGTAAAGTGCGTCAATACTTCCTGAAATTGTTACAATCCTAATCAGTTTTGTCTTCGTCATTAGAGTTAATATTTATATCAGATATTTTTATGTATTCTATTTCATTTCGGCCTAATGAAGTCCACTGTTGGACACAGGCCTCCCCCAAAGATCATCACAACCACCGATATGGATGTGTTTTGAGCTCATTGGAGGGTTTTGCCATAATCGCCACGCTTGGCAGGCGGGTTGGCGATCGCAGTTGAGTTGTTAATGTACTCGAAGGACGCTGCTGCCCATCCTCCGACTAATCCCTTAGTCGACTTTTACGACTACTATTTATAATTATGTAATGTAATATATATAAATATAATATAGTATCTATTTTTATATTAGTATATGTATGTATTCCTATTTTTAATTCAGTCTTTTTTAACATTAGATATAGCTTTGCTTTTATACTTCTTTCGAAGTGCTTTGTTTAACCCAAAGGTTGACTGGTAGAGAATGCCTCATGGCATTAAGTCCGCCTTATGTATACTCAATGTACATAAAAGTTTACATAAATAAACCACAGATAATTATATGATCTAAATTTACATTACATACCCAAGTATTTGACGTGAATATTTCCAGTGGATAAAAAGACGATAAATCATATTGTTCAATTGCTTTATAACATTGCTAACAAAGGCTTCTTAGAAAACTAACGATCCAAAAAATATTGCAGCAATGAAGCGACTATAAATGAAGTAGTTACCACATCATTATTTCAGTAAACAGCTTAAACATTCCATACAATCCTATGAGAAACCACTATAATCTGATCACTATAAATCTTTCCCTAAAGATTTATATAATTATTTTAATTGTGAACGCATTTTCTAAGACCTTACATAACAGATAGGATCACATTTTCGCGTGGGAAAGGACCATTGTAGACCAACTAGATTGGCGGTAGATTGCCGTAGATTAGATTCGGAGGTGTAGGTTCATTAGATAGTTGTCTCTGTTCTCAGTTACGAACTCTATCATAACCACTCTTCTTGCTGCGTAATTTGCGGCAAAGATGGGACCTCCGCCTCTTTCCGTGAACAAAATAGGATGATTTTTAATTTCAATAGCCTCACGAAACATTCTTGATACATAACGATTCTCTTTCGCGAGGACTTGAGGTTAATCAAAGTGAAGAACATGGTTAGGTTTGTCTATGTCATGTTCACACACTGCAGACTTGAAATAAAGTAAAGATAAAGCCCCTAACAACATAACACACTAAAAACATCCAGACACTGTGAGTGATTACTGCGTGGATCGAAACAATTTTGGATTAGTTTAGTACGGTAGATAAAATAAGTTTTTAAATCTGTAACGTCGCTTGTCACCTCAGTCATGCTGCGACCGCGACACGAACCCTGCAAAGTCTTCGAAACGTCAGGAAAATCTAATATCTATAAATATACGTGATTTAATCCGATTAAAAGTGTTTTATTATGATGTGTTAGAATCGCGAAAAGCTTTGCTATGCTACTTGTACTCTGTTCGTAATCCGATCCGATGCTACACGGATTTATTTCAAACTTAGAACGTTGACGGCACGGTTGGTGCAGTGGCTGATACAGTCGACTGCTGCGCTCTGGGTCGTGGGTTCGATTCCCGCACGGAACAAATATTTGCATGATCTGCAGGTAGTTGTTCCGGGTCTGGGTGTATTGTATGTGGAATTCACGTCTGTAAACGCACCCACGACACAGGAGAAATCCTAAAGTGGGGCAACGTTTATTAAAAAGAAAGAAAGAAAAGGAAGACTTGTTAGATATTTGATAGTTGTATTTTTAATTGAACTAGTATTCGCCTAGGGGTCGCCCAGGGGTCGAAATTGGACCTCGATTCATTATTTTTTTTAATTTGTCTTAATGTATTTGCAACACATATTGCACTTCTCCTCCATATGAACTTTAACTATGCCAAATCTCACACTCCTCGGTGCGCGCAATGTGCCTAAAAAGGGGTTACAAAGAATTGTCTTCACGTATTAATAATAATATATTAATATATAGATTAGGTCAGATAGTACAACATCGTACATATTGTACTCTTTCCGTATAAATACTGATTTCAGTAGCATCTGTCGACAAGTCTTCAACAGAAGTGGATTATGTAACATTCTACTGATAAAATTATAGGGTTTTATTGTTTATAAATGCTTTTAGAATATTCATTAGAGATTAAAATTATTTTTAGATCGTCTGTTATGTCCAACTTCGCCACGATGATTTGTTGGACCGATTGAGTTTAATATTTAATTATCGTCTTTACAGGTGTGATCCGGTACAATGGTGCATTTCAAGGTAAGATTTTAATAATCCTCTATTGATTTTATTTTAATGTTTGTTCGAATTCAAATGCATTGAAACTTCACAACTTAACTAGCTTCAAACGTCCCAAAGTACAGGGATAAAAACAGACTGCCTTTTTACTTTTTTAGGGTTCCGAACATTCGAAGGAAAAAACAGCGGAACCCTTATAGGATCACTCGTGTGTCTGTCTGTCTGTCCGACTGTCACAGCCAATTTGCTCTGAATCCACAGGAGCAATTAAGTTGAAATTCGGTACACAAATGGATTTCTGCGACCCAAACACTTATGTGTAACGTAAATCAATGCATTTTTAACATGGGGTCACTTTTGGGGGGCAATATAGAAAATTAAAGAATAAAGTTTTGCAAACCGTACTGTGTAATATACTAAATGGAAGGGCTTGTTATGAGGGTCTCGAATATATATGTTATAATTTTAAAAATATATAGTTTTAAATTTATTTAAGAAAATAGACGATAATTGACGCCCTGATCCCCGAAACGACAGAGCCTAAAATGTTGAAATAAATACTGCAAATAGTTAATTACTTAAAGATCACAGGAAAACCTATAAGAGGACTATCGTCTTAAAATAACATGGTAATACTTTCAATTTTGTGCGTACAAACTTACGTTTGCAGTTGGAATGTATGGGAGAACATGTTTTTCAACTGCGATGCTAAGTTTGTTCTTGGGATAAGTTATTGGTACAAGACAGAAGTCAACATTAGACAATATATTTTAATGAATTAATTTAAATAAAGTCAGTTTTTTTTAGATTTAAAACGTTGCCCCACACTAGTATTTCTCCTGTGTCGTGGGTAGTGTTGAGTAGGACACGATTTAAAAATGAGTTTGTAAGAGTAGCCTCTTTTTTGTACTGCGCCAGTACAATGTCCCACTTCAAATGAGGCGAGGCGTCATGACGTGATGACGCCTCGCCTCATTTGCAGCTTCATGAAGCTTGGCGGTACATTTGAAAGAACGAGTATTTCATGTACTGTTGCTGTATTTGTACTGCCCTGTCTTACAAAGTGTGATTGAGGTAATACTTAAAGCAAAGTAATAAAAAGCGATTGATTTTAGACGAATGACGATTGTATCGACGTTTCTACTTATTAGCCACTGTAGCATTATTGTGCAAGCGACTTATTTGTAAAACATGATTTTGATTTAAAATATACCTAATACACAGACATAAACAAACAAAACAAATAGGTATTTAACAGACATTCATGAAATCATATTTTTCTAAAACTGTCGCGTCTCGTACTTTGTACTAGTACATTTGTAATAGAGTGAATAAAAACATCATGTTGTCTCTTGCAGTCACGATAATGTCCGTTGAATAAAAAGACTTGCTTTTGAAGCATGTGCCTCATTCTCTCTCTCTCTCACCCTACAGTTCACATGCGTAGAGTAAAGTAACGCGACATAAAATTTGAAGTGGTACATGTTATAATGTTGAGCCGCTCTTACAATATTGTGTCATGTACGGGACAAATGTACCGCCTCTTGTATGTCCTACTCAACACTAGTCGTGGGTGCGTTTTACAGACATGAATTCCACATACAATACCAATTTATAAAAAGACAGGGTGGATCACGTATTACTCGTACGGAACCCTCTCCACGCGAGGTCACCTCACACTTGTCCGGTTTTTTTTAAGGTTTAGACGTGTCATTCCCAAGTCTCTCTGTTCATCCTTGATAAACAAGGTTTTCAACAGTAGGAGCAGCAGTGTTCTCTTCTGTGTCCATAGTCACCTTTCCGTCTACCAAGTATAGTGATTACCGCAATGTCCTCTGTGACAATTTATTGGGAAGCCCGTGTCCTCTAGGGGTTGATGATCATCATCATCATTTCGGCCGAATGGAGTCCACTGCTGGACACAGGCCTCCCTTAAAGATCACCACAACGACCGATATGGGTGTGTTGTGTGCTCATTGGCGGGTCTTGCCATAATCGCCACGCTTGGCAGACGGGTTGGCGATCGCAGTTGAGTTGTTAATGTACTCGAAGGACGCTGCTACCCATCCTCCGGTTAATCCCTTAGTCGACTTTTACGACACCCACGGGATGAAATGGAGTGTTGGCATTCTGAGCCGGCACCACACGGCAGGGGTTGATGATGATGATGATAAAAAGAAACTCCATACTTATACATTATACAATAACACGATATATTAGCCCATCTAAGTATACCTCATTTTATCATCAACCCTAATCACTTGAGTGCTGGTGAAATGCATTCGTCATGCATGAGAGCATGCATGCTTGAGAGCCCTCCATATAATGACAAGATGTATGCATGAATGTATGGTTAAATTATTCTTAGAACATGTTGATCTCTGTGTAGAAATAGCAAATTGTGGGTATTAGATAACCATAGTAGTAAAAGCTATGTAGCACTGCCGTGCAAGCTCTGCCCGTGTGGTGTCCGGATTAAGAATATAGCACCACTCCATCTCCGCCCGTGGATGTTGTAAAAGCCGACTAAGGGAATCTAAACCAGAGGGATGGGCAGCAGCGTCCCTTCTGTGAAGCGGTAGCCATACTTCGCTCACCAACCCGCCTGCCAAGCGTGGCGAGTACTGGCAAATACTCCCCAAAATTATGACACGGTTGTGGAATCTAAGGGGGAGGATTTTGTTCAGCAGTGGACGTATAAGTGACCGTTATGAAGTAATAAAAGCTAGGCAGTGGGCTGGCCTTATTCGGCAACGAGTCGATGGATGTTGGAGCAGACTGATCTTTAAATCATCATCAATATTTCAACCGCAAAACGCCCACTGCTGGACATAGGCCTCCCCCAAGTCACAACGACCGGTATGGGTGTGTTGTGTGCTTTTTGGGGGGCTTCGCCATAATCGCCAAGCTCGGCGGGCGTGTTGGCGATCGCAGTTTAGTTGTTAATGTATTCGGAGGTCGCTGATGCCAATTCTCCAGCTAATCCCATAGTCACCTTTTATGACACCAGCAGGATGAGATGGGTTGGTGATTTTCATAGCCGGCACATGATTATCATAATAATCTGTCCATAATATGAATGGATACTTAGAGAGGTGTTGCCATGTGGTACCAGCTAAGAATACCACCACCCCATCTCATCCCGTGGCTTTCGATGGCGATTGTGGGATTAGCCGGAGGATAGGAAGCAGCGTCCTTCGGGTACATTTATACGATCGCCAACCCGTGTGCCAAGCGTAGCGATTATAGAAAAACACCCCAATGAGCACACACACCAACCTACATCGGTCGTAGTGGCAATTTTTGGGGGAGGCTTCGGTTCAACATTGGGCGTTTTTCGGATGAAATGATGATGATGGTGAAGTAAACAAAAGCCTTATGTTTAACAGTAGGTGATTACGGGAACTGATACATGTTGATGATGAACTCAGCTGGTGTAATGACGATACAGAAACATAACATGATCAGCTATACAAATGACATTGGGTTAATACAGTATTTCAAAATAAATCTACCAGTTCAAAGCCAATTATGTTTGTCATCAGCTGCCTAAATAATTGAGCTCGCAGTGTAAACGGTTGTGAAATATTCTATAGCATTATGTATACTAGCTAGCCACATGACACCGTCCGCCTTGTGTTTGGATAGGTATGAAATTCATTTTTTTTTTTATTTAATCCATGTACACTTGTAAATAATCTGAATTTAAGTACTTGCACGGTTCTAAGTTGTTGGTCTTATGGAGAAAAGCCGGCAAGAAAATATGTCATCATCATCATCATCATCATCATTATCATCTTATCAGCTAAAATACGACCTCTGCTGAACAAAGGGTGAATGAATGACCAAAACCAAAAATGACATGCCGTTTGTCGTCGTTTGGGGGGAATTTGCTAGTACTCGTAGTAAGGCAAAACTTAAAATTGCCACATACGATGCGGGAGGGGTCTTTAAAAAAAAAAAACTTTTTTATTAAAACGGTGCCCCCCACATTAGGATTTCTCCTGTGTTGTGGGTGCGTTTACAGACACAAATTTCACACACAATACACCCAGACCCGGAGAAATTACCTGCAGATCATGCAAATATTTGTTCCGTGCGGGAATCGAACCCGCGACTCGGAGCGCAGCAGCCGACTGTATCAGCCACTGCACCAACCGTGCCGTCACTGACTGACAATGAGCGCAATATGGCTGCTGTTCTACAAAGTGAACGCTACGGCCCATCCTTCTGGTTTGGAGTCACTTTAGTTGCCTTCGATATCTACGGGAGGAGATAGAGTGGTGCTATATTCTTAATCCAAACACCACACGGAGAGGAACAATGATTTATTCTCTTAGGAGAGGAACTACATGCACAGGATTTGTAGTAAAACCTAATTGATAGTTGCAATAGAATTAAGTTATTTGAGATTATTCTCTACTATACTGGCAAAATGATAGTAGTATATGATACATCATAGTATATGATGTAGCCATTCAATAAGATTTCATGGCAGTTTTTTTTTGTAATGGTTAACGTTGCCCCACACTAGGATTTCTCCTGTGTCGTGGGTGCGTTTACAGACACAAATTCCACACACAATACACCCAGACCCGGAGCAAATACCTGCAGATCATACAAATATTTGTTCCGTGCGGGAATCGAACCCGCGACTCGGAGCGCAGCAGCCGATTGGACCAGCTACCAAACGTGCCGCCGAGTTTTAGTGAGTTGGTGACCAGAAGGCCAATTCTCGCAATTTAAAAATGTTTAAAATACAGTTCCGATCTAGTCTCAGTGTCATTAATGTCACAAATGGTATTCTCCTAAACTAACAAACAACGTCAAACGTGAACTCACACTGTGATGAGATCGAAAATGGATCGAAGCCAAAACGGTATTCAGCTAACATTTTGAACTGTCACATGTACTAAATTGTCATTAAATAAACGTCAAAATTGAGATAGAGACTAGATCGAGATTATACTGAAATTCGACTGAACTTCAAGGGTACCAGAATACCATTTTTTTGTCAATTCATAATTAAATCTCAGTTCGGTCAAGTTTCAGTCATAGTGTAAATTAATTACGAGAGTTGGCCCTCTGTCCCAAATAACGGCACCCGTTCACGAACAAGACGCATGCATCAGCGTCACTCAGTTCAATCGTAAAGAAGTTACAGAAATATACATGTAATTAACTTAAAATCGTCGATCCCGGTTGTTGTCGTTAAACTACAATCGTTAAGCCAAGTCTTTGGGCTGCTTGAAAAACTGACAAAAGGTAGACATAATGGCGATAAGTAAAAAAAGACATGGTTGTCTAATGAGCATTATGCTATAGTGGACTTGTGTACTTATATTGTGGCCACAGACCTCTCATGGCCTACACAGACTACACCTACGCATCACTTAGTACACTTTTAATGATGATATAATTCTTGATGTAATCGCTTTGAGACGCCCATCATTGTTATAGTAGGCTTACATGGCGGTTGAACAAATACTGCTTTGTTTTCTGTCGTGAGTGCTATAACATACACAAATCAAATAGTCACTGACGCCAGCAATTCCCGAAGGGTAGTGGTGGCTTTTTGGCTTGTATTTTTTGCTCTTGAATATTATTTTTTCCACTATAAAAATATATATACACTAACACATTATAACATAAGTTGGTATACTTAAATTTCTTTCGGTCTGGTTTTCCGATTAAGGATATAGCACCACTCACGGATCCTCCTGTGGATGTCGTAAAAATCGATTGAGAGACTCTTAACCAGAGGGATGGGCAGCAGCGACTCTTCCGTGGAACAGTAGCCATACTGCGCTCACCAACTCGCCTGACAAGCGCGCCGAGTACTCATATTCCCCCCAAAGTGATAGAGTTGTGGAAGCCTATGGGGGAGGCTTTTGTTCAGTAGTGGACGTTCTTTGGTTATATGATGATGATGATTATGAACAGCAGCACTCGCCTTCACCGCTTCTTATAAACACGAAGAGAAAATGGTGCAACAAATTCTCAAGTACACATGTTATCCGATTCCGATATCCGAACAAAGGCCCCCCCTTAGATTTCCACAACAAGCGGTCACAGGCCGCTCTCATCCAACGACTCCCAGCGACCTTCATCAGGTCGTCTGTCCACCTCGTTTTCCGGTGCGCGGTCTCCATTCGAGAACCTTTGTGCCCCAAAGGCCATCAGTTCTACGAGCAATGTGCCCTGCCCATTGCCACTTCAGTTTACTAATCCTTTCAGCTATGTCGACAACTTTAGTCCTTCTACGGATCTCCTCATTTCTGATGTGATCTCGTAGAGAGATACCAAGCATAGCTCTCTCCATAGCTCGCTGAGTGACCTTGAGCTTTCTTATGAGGCCCATTGTGAGTGACCACGTCTTTGTTCCATATATCATCACTGGTAACACACACTGGTTAAAGACTTTCGTCTTGAGGTATTGCTTGTCATATGGGGTGGTGTTATTATGAGCCGCCACACCACACTGCGAGTCCAATCTATAGCCCATAAACAGATAAGATAAATACGCTGTAACTAAATTATAAAAGTGCTCCATGTAAACCACATTTAACTAAAACAACAAAGAAAATGTTCGTTGGCCAGTGTACCATGAGGACTATTGTCTATTAAAGTTACTTGTTGGTGCCTGCGGCTTCACTCGCTATGTTTGTTCATTTAATTCTGCTGTAATACAAGTACTCTCGCACTAATTATAAAAGAATTTAAGTAGCACGCCTCTAATTGGTTGTTCATAAGGAGAAGAGCCGGCAAGAAACTCCATGGATACTAAAGGAGATTAATTAATATGTAGATTTTTAATTCATTCTTTTTATAGACAAATACAAGAAAATTCCCTCACTTGCATATTGTCTATGATTCCTTCCTTGATGGAGTTATTATTTTCGCTTTGGTTTTTGCGTGTTATCCGGTTATCTCGAACAACACGACAATCTAACAAAGTTTCACTAACGCGATGAATCTCAACTGATGTTATAAAACGGCCATTTTTTCCGGATGGATCAAACTGGGCATGTCGCGGTGGCGCGGCTACGCCCCCGTACCACTTCTCCCTATTTCCTATTTCTGTGATTATACCCATTAGGCTTAGTACACCCTTTCTGACTGACCCAATATATTCATTATTGACTTGCGAATAACTATTCAGCTAGTTCCATTCTGTTTCTCTCTAGACTTCTTATTATGATGAGCAATGAAGGATATTTTGTGTTTACAGATTTCAAAAAGCTATTTAGGTATTCAATGTAATTATTTCAAGGCTTGGTGATTCTAATGATGCCAAACCAGATCAAAGCCGTGAAACTGCGGCCTCCGTGTTAATTACCAGCAGCCTGCAGTTCATACAAAAGAATAACAATTAATGAATACTTACATAAAGTACCTATTGTGAATAAATATTTGTTTTGCTGATCGGCAACATTCAGGAAAAACAATGGAACGAAAGTTCTTTTGTATTTAATAGCTGTACTGTATGTGGTGCAATGTTTATACCGTCCGAATGTTATGGCCGAAAATATACAGAGGTTAATACATTGGACAGTCCGTGTGATTCCCAGCTATGAATATACCACCCTTTGCTGTGGGATTCGCAAAGACGACTTTGCGTGTAGCTGGTGGATGGACAGCAGCGTCTTTTGAGTATATTTACAACTCAACTGCGACCGCCAACTCACCATGTGATCATATTGGCGCCAATGTTAAGTGGTGTACGTATATGGGTGATATGATACGATGTGATATATGAATTTGACTAAAGGAAAATATTGCTACCTAGCTAAATAGTAGTGTGGTGCAGGCTCAGAATACCACCACCCCATTTCCTCCCGTGGGTCGAAAATGTCGACTAAGGGATTAGCCGGAGGATAGGCAGCAGCGTCCTTCGAGTACAGTAACAACTTAACTGCTATCGTCAACCCGTCTACCAAGCGTGGCGATTATGCCCCCATTGAGCCCACAACACACCCATATCGGTTGTTGTGGTGATCTTTGAGGGAGGCCTGTGTCCAGCAGTAAACTTCATTCGGCCGAAATGATAGCTAAATAGTATCCTTATTCCGACGACACCGACTCGTACGGTCGTTGTTGCTTCCTTAAGTATCTTCAGTCAACAGCTGTTCAACTAAAAGTAGCCCGGACTAAACGAAGTAATTTACGCTTTCGCAGCAGTTCTGTCGCGCCCCTTGACAAAACCGTCGGAAAAAGGACGTCCACTGCGAAACAAAGGCCTCCCCCTTAGATTTCTACAATCGTGTCGTCATTTCGGGGGGAATTTGCAAAGGGAAATCGAGATTAGGTAGGAAACTCTCTTCTCTAGGACCTTACGAGGACCTGGAGCCCCCCTTCGGTGCCGAAGATGACCGCTGCAGTGGTTTTAGCCGGTAGGAGTCCGGCGATACCCCTTCGCCCTTCCCCGGGGTGAAGGAAGTTCCATGTCGAATTTCCACTGGACACCAATCAAAATAAAAAAATAAAAAGAAGGAAACTCTGGTACCATCATCACATCAGCCAAATGACGTCTGCTAAACAAAGGCTTAGAGTTTCTCCTCAACCTTCATTATATATGCACGGCCAAGGAGTGGAACTCTGCCAGCGTCAGTTTTCTCTGCTGCCTATATAACCCATTAACCCTTAAAGTAATAGTGAATAGGCATCTTCTGGACGCGCTCCTTCCATCGCAGACCTCATCCATTGTAATTAATCAGGCGAGATCTAGGTCAAGAGTGGACTCAGCCAAGTAATTATAAAAGCAATAAAAAACCTATAGTTTTGAACTTCGCGCTTGGATCTTCCTGCCACGTCATGTATTGTAAGAAAACATGCTAGTCTATTGCGTAATCCAGGTAGATCACGTTGGGCAACCATGGGAGTGAATCCCTATTCATTACGTGAGAATTAGTGTGGCAAAACATATGCATATCTAACTAATTATGCATGTCGGACAGTGAAAGGGCCTGTTGCCTTAGCCACTGCGCCAACCGTGCCGTCGTTACAAAGTTAAAGCTTTCGTGTTTCTTCAATTACAGGTATTCCTCATCACTCTCCTGGCTGCAGTAGCAACCAGTGAGCCTCCGGTCCAAGGTTACAACTACCAGCAACCTGCCAGCCTCAACAGCTATAACTCACCGACCAATAGCTACATACCGCCAACCACTGGTAAGTCAACATTGTATCTACAAAATTATTTCAAGGACTGTCGGGTCAGTCAAGGGTTGTGTTTATTAAGAACAAGTTATAATTACCATTTTATTAGAGTACTAAATAAATAGCCGTGTGGTGTGTAGAATACCACCACCCCATCTCATCCCGTGGGTGTCGTGAAAGGCGACCATGGAATTAGCCGAAGGATGGGCAGCAGCGTCCTTCGAGTACATTTGTAACTCAACTGCGATCGCCAACTCGTCTGCCAAGCGTGGCGATTATGGCAAAACCCCCCAATGAGCCCACAACGCACCCATATTGATGGTTGTGGTGATCTTTGGAGGAGGCCTGTGTCCAGCAGTGGACTTCATTCGGCCTAAATGATGAAAACAATAAAACATGATATATAACATTTGAGAACAATATATGAACAAGTCTATACCAAGCATCATATCAGCCATTTATATGTCCACTGCTGAACAAAGGCCTCCCTGTAGATTTCAACAATTTTGTCCTCATTTGAGGGGTATTTGTCAGTACTCACCACGCTTGACAGGCGGGTTGATGAGCGCAGTATGGCTTCTATTCCACAGAAGAGACGATACTGCCCATCCCTCTGGTTTAGCGTCCCTTAGTCGCTTTTTACGACATCCACAGGAGGCGATGGAGTGGTGCTATATTCTTAATCCGAACACCACACAGATATCTATACCAATAGGTATAATAAAATTATCGATCGCGATTAAACGATCGCCAGATCGCAATTGAGTTGTTAATGTACTCGAAGGACACTGCTGCCCATCCTCCAGCTAATCCCTTAGTCGACTTTTACGACACCCACGGGAGGAAATGGGGTGGTGGTATTCTGAGCCGGCACCACACGGCACCCACAATAAAACATATTGTACAACATTTGAGAACAATTTCTATCCTATATCTACGCCACATTGCAACGTTTACGAGGTTAACATTATTTTATTTTTAGGTTTCTCGGCACCAAGCAACAATTACCTGCCTTCTTCCTTTGGATCCGGTTCTCATGGACATGGACACGACCATGGGCATGGTCATGACAACGAAGTGGTGAGTACAATATAATCGAAGTAGACTATAGGGTCCCACAAAGATAGTAATTTTTTTTATGGTTGACCTAAGCGATGCTGAATCATGCTCGTAAGGGACACCCTTCGTCTCGAGTTAGTCGTTCACTGCCATGTCAAATAAATTACTATTACTAGTCGTCGCCCAGTGGTCCAATTTAGATCATAATTCGTTATCTATTAAGTTTATTTTAGCCTTTTGCACTCTTTCTCCATATAAACTTTAACCATGCCAAATCTCACATTTCTCCCTGTGCGCAATTATGCTTAAAAAGGTGTACAAACTTTTCTCTTCACGTATTAATATATAAATATTATTGTGGTAGGTTCCATCTTTACACATTAATCTACATTAGTCTCGTTGTATGTTTTACAATCATTTGTATCACTCAACATTGTAATCTCAATCATTTTAAAAGAGTATCCATGGAGTTTCTTGCCGGCTCTTCTCCATAGGATCAACCAATTGAAACAGTGCAACTTAAATTCTGACGTTTCATCATCATCAGCCTATCGCAGTCCACTGCTGGACATAGGCCTCATAAGTGGGTTTCATAAGTGCCAGTAATTGGTACATTTGAAATAAAAAAATACTATGACTTGACTATTTTAAAGGGACATTCAGAGGGATAACTCTCTGAAGTCCTCGCGTGTTAATTGCCGGCAGCCGTGTAGACACAATAGATTTTTAATTGTGTCTCGTTTTACGACACGCAATGAGACAACTCAACTGCGATCGCCAACCCGCGGGCTGATTACCTAAGTCGCAGACGCTTTGCAACAGGCGTAAATTGCTCCAACGCCGCTGTCAAACGTCAATTTGGTATTACCTATTTGCCGATAGCGACTAAACAGGCGAAGATCTTTGACGCGCCTCTGTCGGACAATCCATGAACTAAAAACGTTCATTCTTTTAGTTCCACTGGTGGCTACTGGCGCTAGTAACTATGCATCTTCCACAGTAGCGACTGGCGGGCGATGCCTTACGTAATACCAATTTGTTTGACGCTTTGCCACCGATGGATCGTTGGCTGCGCGATAGCTGCTATCGCGTCTGCTGTTGCTGTTTTTAGCTAATCAGCCCGCCGCTTGTCAAGTGTGGCGATTACGGCGAAAAGTGAGCACACACAACACACCCTGACCGATCGCTACGATGATCTTTGGGGGAGGCTTGTGTCCAGTAGTGGACTTTATTCGGCTGAAATGATGAAGATGATAATTATTTTTATGTAGTACCCTATACAGTTATTACAAATTATTTAGCCTTTTAGAGAGCAATGCCTTAAGGGATTATTTTCGACAGGTACCAATGCCTTCAATTGGTGACATGCAATAAAATTTTGCCCCTTCTTCACAATTCGATTCTAAGTTTCAACTGTAGAACCCATATTTTTTGATAAAATCTCATAATTGTAAGCGATATACTTACGGATAATTGAAAGCGGTTCTGTAAAAAATACAAGGGCATTAAACGCAACCATTATCCCGAACACGAAATAAATATGATACATTTCTGAATGTATGACATCATCTAGAAATTTCACATACCACTGTTAATTTTGCCGATTAGAAAGCTTAATTTAGCATTTCAGTTAAGACCAGCATGAAAGAACAAAGGAAACGTTTTATAATGATGTTATTATACTCGTATATCACTAGATTGTCATCTATTGAAAGTAATTAGGAATTTTGCTACAATTGAATCAGACGAATTTTTGACACATTTGGGCCTCCATTAGAAACCGTTATAAACAAAAGAGCCGCTTATAACCAGCTGCGCTCACGGATCGGTAAACGATCGGCGAGGCTAAGCAATGCTTGACGCGGTCAGTCAATGGATGGGTGACTGCATTATGTTCTTTGACTTTTGACTGAGCCTCTTTGTGCTTCAGAGGGCAGGTAAAATCGTCGGTCCTGGTTGTTGTCATTAGACGGTGATCGTTAAGCCAAGTCGGAGGCCTTCTGGGCGACTTAAACAACACAAGGTTGGCCACTAACCACGAAAGAAGAATAGAGAATGTTGATACTACTCGAGTTCGTAATAAAAATTACAAAATATATTATAAAATTGTAATCGACAAATATTGTTATTTAATGTGTTCTCTTGCGCATTTTATAGATACGATAAGAATTGATTGGCTTTAACCTATAAATATCATTTTCAACACTATAAAATATATCGCCGTAGTCACCGAATATCATGCTAGCGGGAAAGAAGTCTATATCAGCTACTTTCCTCGCTGTACCGTTCAAACAGTTAATTTCAAAAATCCCGTCATCAGACAGGCCAAAAGTTTTTTCATTTTCAACGAAAAAGTGGTACACTACACGCAAGTCTTTATTTTTCACAACTTCCTGGCTATGATATGCACAGAAAACGCCACACATAGTCACTAAATGCACATTTTTTTCATTATCCACATCAAATTCCATGACAGTCTTCATATTCCCAATTTTTACAGCAGTTTTGCCCAAATTAAATATCTTGTAAATCATATGGTCATTTGCATCGATTAAGTACATTTCGTTATTTCTGATTATTATTTTATGTATATTCATATTATATAAACCAATACTAGTAGCAACATTTAATATAGGATCATATTTATATAACCCATGGTCTGACCCAAAATACACTTCACCAGTATCAGGATCAACTGCAGTGGCTTTGTTTCTTCTGATGCCCTCGATCTTCATCGTTTGCTTTGTTACAACATTTACGTAGGCTCGTCTAGAGTTCTGTGCAACATCATCCATGTACATGAAAAATAGATTTTTGCTTGAAGAGTCGTATGCTAGTTCTTTAGGACTCAGAAATGCATTTGTCAGCAGTTCCTTTTTGTATAATCTGTTCCCTATTTTTTCGATAGGTGCATCTGTTAAATATATCGTCAATTTCGCGTTAACACAGAAAAGTAGTGCGAAGAGTATAATATTCCCGAACATTTTAGTGCGTGTGCCGTAAACCGAATCAACATTACCACTGGTGTTGTTAATGTTTTGATTATTTATCTCAGTTTTACCAATCTTGTTTTTGCTGTTAGTTGTCCTCAATTCACACGACTTTAGATCTTATCTTAAAGTTATAAGGCTTTAGTTTATTTTAGTGGTTTCCCGTAAAGGTTGACTGGACGCTCAGCTGGCTTCACGTAAATGAGCAAATTGTTATAAACAAGTTTCGAGGTCATCTTTATTCCATGTGTTGGGATTTATATGATGTTCCCTTTATGGGAACTAATTGAGCTTGATGAGCGGCTATGTTATGAACGAGTGGAATTTCTTGGCTAAATTGACAGTCTGGTACTTTTCCAAGTGTTTTAAAGATCCTCACTTCTTTGTATTTTTATGATCGCTAAGCTTTACCAGTTTGTTAGTCTGTATTTTTGAAGTTAGAACGTTTTGCCTGTTACGGCGTTTGATGCCCTCATCAATTTTATCATCATTATTATCAAATTATACGATCCACTGAAATTTTCCCAACTCAAATAATAACGCAGAAATCTTATTAGAGAATCGATCCCAGCGGCATTAAGCAAAGTAAAGCTAGATGCGAGCGCCGAGTAGAAAGCGAAGAAAATAGATCATGAGTCAAGAATATAATAAGTTCTTATCATTTTTATGTCCTTGTGAGTGAACCTGCTTTCTGATTGTATAATGGGTTCATACCGCGAATTGATAGGGGTTCACATTGAAAACCAGCGGTGTGCTGCTCACGCTACATTATAGCACCATGCTGAGTTCGAATCTCATTGACACTACTACGACGTGCCTTGCCAAACTAGTGAGTGATCTTGATGTCTTATTTTTG
Organism: Diloba caeruleocephala; assembly: GCA_947459985.1. Classification (NCBI taxonomy): domain Eukaryota; kingdom Metazoa; phylum Arthropoda; class Insecta; order Lepidoptera; family Noctuidae; genus Diloba; species Diloba caeruleocephala. The sequence continues at coordinate 2,325,784 of OX381630.1, forward strand.
ATTTTATTATTATTTTAATGTTCTTTTTTTGTTGTAAGTTTATATGGGTCAATATTTATTTTACTTCTTTTAGATCCGTTTGCCAACCGTGGTAATCGTGTTGTTTCTCTTACAGTCGATTATCTATCAATCTATTCATATAAACAAATATGTAAACATCAGCTGTGACCGTTAACGATAAATTCAGGGACTTTTCATGTGTTGGGAGTGGATTCTACTCTAATAAGAAGCGGCTACAGGGGTAACAAGTATAAGCAGATGTTGATGATGATTCCAGTGTGATTGCTTTACTGTCATGTCCTTCTTTCCAGCCCAAGTCTTACGAGTTCGGCTACTCGGTGAAGGACGCTGAGTCTGGCAACGATTATAACCGCAAAGAAAGTTCTGATGGTAACGAAGTTCGCGGAGAGTACAGAGTGCAATTGCCCGACGGACGTATGCAGATCGGTATGTATAACATTTTGTTTTCTATTAAGAAGTCCAATTGTTCTAGTCTAACTTACTTTTAAGAGCGTTATCATTTAGCAAGCTGGACTCTGTTTTATTGTGTACTAGCTGTACCCTGCGCGCGTTGCTACGCTACTTACTAAAATAAATTCGAAGGAAAGACATTACACAAATATTCATTGTAATGATAGTGGCGCCATCTGTCAAAGATTGGTCGTACCAACTCAGAAACCTTTATGGGCTCATGCACAACACTTTGCTGAAGATCATGACATGATCAAATGCATAGTTTACGATTCTATAAAGGACATACACACAAACATTCATTTTATATATATAGATAGTCACTATCATCATAGGCGTAGCCGGGATTTGATGGGGGTTGACAAAATGTCAAGTGAAGTTGTCCAGAGTCAGAATTCCTTTAGGAAAATTCCAGGGTATACAAAAAAATAATCTTTTACTATGTGTGTAATGCGCGTTTTGTATTTAGAAATGAAGATTTCGTTGCCCTCGATTTCAATACCTAATCATTCATTACGGGGGGAGGCCTCCCCCCTATTCACCTATAATGATCAAACGTAGGGCTTACGTGAGGGTCTTATGACTAAATGCTTGCCATACAGAACTGTAACAGATGTTCCCCGCAGTCAAGACGCGCTTGCCACTCTCTCCATTTCTTTATTCTCGACCATTTTCTCCATCTAATAGGATGACCATTTCGACCACACGCTAGCGCTCTATTTCTTCTTGCTCATTGTATGGATAATATTGATATTGTCTTTTCTTCTTCTTGTTCTTCCTAGTCCTTTCCTACTGGTTAGGGTCTACTCCCAGTCTAAACAGACACCGCTGAATATCAGTGTTTTACGTGGAACGACGGCCTTTTGGCCTCCGCATCACAATTACTGGTATACTGATATCCTAAGATGTAGGTTGTTAGAATTACGGGCTTTTGCAGTATCCTTTCTGATTGGTGTCCGGATTAGGAATATAGCACCACTCCATCTCCTGTAGATGTCGTAAAAGGCGACTAAGGGTATTTAAACCTCCTCTAGTTTGGGCATAATCCTCGCTTCGATGGAACAGTAGCAATTCTGCGCTCACCAACCCACCTGCCAGGTGTGATGGGTACTGGCCAATTCCCCCTAAAATGATGACACAATTGTGAAAATCTATGGGGACGCCTTTGTTCAGCAGTGGACGTCCTTTGGCTGATACGAGGAACGACCCTTACTTAAAGTGCTCTCAGAGGTTTGTAGGAGTTTTGATGTTTGAAGAATGGTCACTCAACACATGACCGCAGAAAACCTTCCATCTAGGTGATCGATCAACCAATCCATAGCCCTTTTGCCAAGAGATTTCTCTACATGTTACACTCTCTACTGTTACATTTACAGTGACATACCACGCTGACTGGAAGACCGGTTTCCATGCAGATGTCCGGTATGAAGGACAGGCCAAATACCCAGAACCCACTCATAACAACAGACAAGGTAAGTCAACACAGTTCATAAATATCTAGGGATAACTAAGATATGACAAGAGAGTCCTGTAGTGTTGCGACGCGGTGGGTCGGGGGCCGAGGGTGGCCGTTGTCTATAGGTACTCTAAATTATTTATGAACTAGTTGTGCCCCGCGGTATCCCGCGCCATTGAATTTAAAAGAAATCGGATTATTTAAGGGAAAAGTTCTTTTAGCGCGGTACGCATGTTTTTAGATGAGATACAATCTCAGGACTCGCGACACCGTTACGAGACGCAGCTATAGTGTCGTCTAGATAAATAAAAATAAAAAAGTTTTCACTTCTGTCGGCACTCCCGGAGTGCACCCCGTATTTTTTTAATAAATAATTGAAGTACTTCGGCATAGACAGTTGTCATAGAGTATATAATATATTGAATTTCATAGGTTTTAATATTTGTACGTGGAACTAATTCTTTTTCTAAAATAAAAGTACCCGTAGTTACACCTTATAGCATCAGCTATCTGCCAAGCCGTAGTTACACCTTATAACATCAGCATGAAAGTCCAATCTAAATCGGTCCCGCAGTTACCGAGATAAACTGGACCAAACAGACAGACAGACAATTGTTTTCTTTTGCTAAAATTGTAGTTTTGCTATAAGTACCGTATATACTTTAATACGTATTTAGTAAAAAGCTGTTAATTTGACATAACAAACAAACATTTGTACATACTCGTATAATCCGGGTGAAACTGTGGGGCACATCTAGTTAAGAGATAAAATTTATATTCATTTTTGTTCTTAATTTCAGGGGGGTACAATTACAACGCTCCCAACGACTTCAGCGGTTCGTTAACCGGTTTCCATGGCAACCAAGGTTTCCAGCAACCCTTAGCCGTATACGGACCCGCGGGTTACCACTGAGTTACCAATTAATTGTTACCATTTACCAACGACTGTTGTATTATATTGTGTTATCTTTTGTTACCGTTTGTACAGTAACAAACTAAGACTTGTGTTAATAACATTTGTATCGATACAAACTGTTCAAACATTTATTTGTATTAACGCGTTAAATGGAGAAATAACACAGTTTATATTGATGCAAAACGATTGTCACTACAAACGGTAATGTAATGATCCAAACAATTTAGTTTTAAGTATTTTGTATCAGTATTTTTATATTAAACTTTTTATTAAAATATTGGTTTCTTTTTCTTTATATATATACATATATATTTCGTATGGTTAGTGGCCACCCTTGTGTCAGAGTTGTTCAACTTGGCTTACTGACAACAACCGGGACCGACGATTTAACGTGCCCTCCGAAGCACGGAGACTATGCGGTCACCCATCCAGAGACTGACCGCGCCAAGCGTTGCTTAACCTCGCCAATCGTTTACCGATTAGTGAGTGCATCTGGCTATGATCTTTTTCTTTGAATTCGGTTTTGTATCATCATCATATCAGCTGGAGGATGTCCACTGCTGGACAAAGGCATCGCCCATAGATTTCTACATCAACGTGTTACATGCCGCCCTATTTACAGAACACCAATAATAATTTATCTGTATCGTTAGCACAGTCGCTAAGCAATTGGCTTTTTACCGACTTCAAAAAGTTCTGAATTCGATGCGTTTTTTTTAATGTATGTACACCGATTACTCCGAGATTTGTAGACCGATTTGAGCAATTATTTATAACTGGTGCAGAATGCTTTCGAGTTGGTCCCATATACATGTCATTACAATTGATTGAGTAGTTTCTTAACCAGCTTCAATAAAACAGGTAAATTTGACTGCGCTTACCTAGATGATGTCTTAATAGTCTCAATAGATTCTTAGACTTATTTTTTGTGTTAGATACGGATACCAAATTGGAAAGAGTTCTTACATTTATTTACATTAAAAAGAAACAAAACTATTAACGGGTTTTTTTTTAAAGTTTTTATTACATTGATTCAGCACAAACAAACTGATAGCACAAAACGAAAAGACAATAGACATATTTTTGGAACGAAGTTTTGGAAATCGTCACGTAAGGAAAATAGCGGGGTCTCCAGGCGACCTTTCCCTCTTTCTCTCTGTCTCTTTCTATCATATATACGGCTGTATGTGTGTGTGCGTGTGATTATCGAGATTCGAGCAGCAAGCATTGTGCGCGGTCAGTTGTATAACTTCAATTCTAAACACGTGTAAATATTATTTAAACTTATATCTTGTTGTTGTTTTAATTCACACGGGATTTATATTGTGTCATTATTGCAAGTAAGAAACTACATTCCTGACGGTGTCCACCTGACCGCACAATTTTTTTGATAAATAAAACTAACATGATCATGCCGAAAGATGCTGAAAGGTTAACTCAGCATTTACTGGGCTTTATTTTCAGCGCTGATTTTCAGCGGAAATGTAATATTAAAATAAATACAAATTCATAACTATAATGCAGTGCCAAATAACATGTAATCATCATATCAGACACAGGACGTCCCCTGCTGAACAAAGGCCTCCCCCTTAGATTTCCACAACGAGCGGTCACATGCCGCTCTCATCCAGCGACTCCCAGCGACCCTCACCAGGTCGTCTGTCCACCTCGTTGGAGGTCGTCCCACGCTGCGTTTTTGCCCCAACGGATCAGTTCTACGAACTATGTGTCCCGCCCATTGCCACTTCAGTTTGACGGCACGGTTGGTGCAGTGGCTGATACAGTCGGCTGCTGCGCTCCGGGTCACGGGTTCGATTCCCGCACGGAACAAATATTTGTACGATCTGCAAGTATCTGTTTCGGGTCTGGGTGTATTGTGTGTGGAATTCGTATTTGTAAACGCACCTACGACACAGGAGAAAACCTAGTGTGGGGCAAAGTAAAAAAAAAAAACCTTTCAGATATGTCACCAATTTTCATTCTTCTAGGGATCTCCTCATTTCTGATTCGATCTCGTAGCGAAGTACCAAGAATAGCTCTCTTCATAGCTCGCCGAGTGGCCTTGAGCTTTCTTATGAAGCCCACAGTGATTGACCACGTCTCTGCCCCATATGTCATCACTGGTAATTGGTTATTTTAATTAACCGAGACACTAAACTTTCTTAGGGAATTGTGTCCGATTCTATTATACGTTACCGTGACAAAACAGGAGGCACGGTTGGGGCAGTGGCTGATACAGTCGGCTGCTGCGCCTCGGGTCGCGGGTTAGATTCCCGCACGGAACAAATATTTGTATAATCTATGAGGTAGTTTTTCGGGGTCTGGATATATTGTGTGCGGAATTTGAATTCTAAGCGCACACACGACACAGGAGAAATCCTAGTGTGGGGCAAAGTATAACAAAGAAAAAAAAATACTGATGCGAAGCTTAAAACACGCAATAAACAATTGTACTCTATAAAATCAAGGATTATCTAGACGACAGGGGCGTGTGGCGTTTATTCATTCCATGGATTTTCTGGAAACCAATTTTTGTGTGCAGCTAGCAAAATATTTTTCAATGTATAAAGAGCTTTTTTGTCGGTGGAAATACTTCATGTACTTACTCCGAACCGGAGAAGGGCGTAGGGGCATACCGGACTCCTGCCGGCTAAAACCTTCGGAGCGGTCATCTTTGGCTCGGTCCTCGATACGATGCGGAGTACCCAAGGTTCTATACTAAAAAAGTTTGCGACTGCATAATCTTCTTGTCTATACTCATTATATCGTTTTCTAACCATAGAGTACTATTGCTTTTGACCACTTGACATTTTACGAGAATGGAATTTATATTCATAAAAATAATTATCTGGAAAATTTGGCAGGTACCGTAAAGATTAGTTTAGTTTTATTTATAAATTAGTTGTTATTTGACAGGGGAATAATCCGATTGCCCCGGACCAACCTTTACCCCTTTGACCTATAATGACCAGGTTCTGATGGAGGGCGGGATAATGATTAGAAATCATGTATTTGTTTAGTTTTTTAATGTCTTTTAAGAAAGCTTACAGCACAATTTTGCTGTTCTACAAAATATTAAAAGCAATAATCATAAGGCCTTAGGCCTCATCAGTATTATCCAAAATTGAATTAGCATCTTGTGCAAAGATGGTTACACATTAGTCAGCTGTAATAATAATACCTGCTCATAGCGTGTAAAGCTTGCGAGTCAAATCGTTTACAATCTGTGTTGGATTCGCACCACATCACACGCACACACAACACGTCTACTCATTACTGCGTTCGGCGCTACGATAGGCCCGCTCCACACTCATCAACCAATCGCAGGACCGAACGCGGTAAACGTCTAGTTTACAATTACTTTTCGATTGTGAAAAGCAACTCGTACAAGGGTACAGTTCGCTGAGATAGAACGCATGTTGGGTTTTGCTACAAATTAAAACTACTCGAAGTCTGCCCATGGAAAACAAGCGAGAATGTCATAAATTATTTCTGATTCGGCGTCAAGCTGCCAATGGTAACGCCGTAGGTTTCTAGTAATTTCCAAAAAATACTGCTGTGGGCTAGAAGGATTCTGGGAAGGTATAATCGCCACGACTATGGCCACGGGTATCGTTATGTTATCACGTCATCATTTCAGCTGAAAAACGTCAGCTGCTGGACAGAAGCCTCCCCCATAGATTGCCACAACGACCGGTATGGGTTTGTATTTGTGCACGCATGGCAGACGGGTTGGCGATCATACTTGAATTATAAATGTACTCGAAAGATGCTACTGCCCATCCTCGGGCTAATCCCCACCTCACCTTTTACGACACGTGGGTGTATTCAGAGGGGGTGGTGGTATTCTTAGCTGGCACCACACGGAACGTATATAATTGTTATCACGTGCTAACATAAAACTTAACTCTAGGTGTTAATATGTTCAAAGAGGATATACGGCATCCAGCGGCAAATCCTTGGGATACTTGTCTTATTAACTATCAGCCTGATTGTCACATTCTATTTCACGACAAGGAGAAAGCCTCTTGGATTTAATGACACCAACAGGTAACGTATGCCCATTGCCAAACTTTTATGATTCCTCTGGCTGTAGGCATTAGAAAACCATGTATTCAATAATAAAAAAAAAACTGATGCCTGACCAGTTTCAACGTGTTTCTCCTGTGTCGCGGGTATAGTTTATAGACATAAGTTTCACATGCACAAATACCCTGACAGATAAAACTGAATAGTAGGGCACTGTAGCTGGTGAAATTAATTGGTATAAGAGACTAAATAACTTAACGTCTCGAGGTGACGAGCGCAGTGTGATAAAGGCACAGAAAAAGGAAATAAGGAGAAGTGGTACGGGGGCGTAACCGCGCCACCGCGACTGGATCAATTTGGGCCATCCAGAAAAAATGGCCGTTTTATAACATCAGTTGAGTTTCGATTGCGTAACTGAAACTTTGTTAAATTGTCGTGTTGTTCGGGGATAACATGCAAAAACCGAAGCGAAAATATGAATTAACTTTATCAAGGAAGGAATCATATCCATGTGCAAGTGAAGGAATTTTCTTTTATTTGTCTATAGAAAGAATAAATTAAAAATTATTGTTTTGTTTATCATGTTACATTTGGATTGATGGAGCAGCACGACATTATTATTTTTGTACAAGATACAATGCTTATTATCTACCACGTTTAACTAGCAATCGGTGAATAACAAATGCAGAGAATAGAACAGCGAATGGTACTCCCAATAAACTTACACGTTGCGTGGTACGGCTGTCGTTTGCGGTCTGTACGCTCGGTATGATTGGCGACCTACAAAGTCGTGGGTGTGTTTTAGTATGAGAAGCCAATTATAATGTTGCGTTTATTCAGTTCATGGGATGAGAACTTGTAACTGTGTGCATTAGTGTGCTTTTATGAAGAATACATAGCATATCTCCTTTCTTCCAATATCTTTGGATAAAGGTAATAAAAACCCCTCTGGGTCAGTCGATATTCCACGATGGGACGAACGTAACACCAGCTTCTTTACCCGTCTGATACAAAAAATAAGTATATCTATTGGAGATCTATTAAGAACCTTACACACTGCAGGACAGCTCGTGGTGAGCTGTATGCAAGTGGCGACTCTGCGTATCTGAACGTTCCGGAGAGTCGGTCAAGGCGTAGCTTCTGACTTACCTTTACTGGTTGGAGGGAGTGCCCATGAGTGCCAACAGGACTCTCAATTCGGACTTGCTTTAGTTAGCCAATCAGAGAAGGGCCACCAGATCTATATGCTCGGAGGTGGAAGTGTCTAACGGCGTAATACCGGGGAAACCAGCTCTGAGTCTTGGAGACGAGCGATGGTGAAACTGATACCACACCACTCTACACTGTGGTGACTTTTTAAGGGGCCCATCTTGGACTGGCTTGTCACCGCCAAGCCACAGAAGAAAACAGACGTCGTTATACACGTTGTTTTCAGTTTTCTTTCTATATAACACCCAATGCAATAGACCTTATCATTAAAGTTTCCGTCTCATACAATAATACTACACCACCGGAGACAATCCGTGACTTCATTTTATAGTGCAACCAAGGAGAATCCCCTTAGTGGTTCTAGTAAAGTTTGAATTCCAGGCTAGTCCAAGACATTTTGAGAGAAAACGTTCTACAGGAAAAAGGCACGGGATGTGTCATGCCAGAAATTGATCCGTTTTCCCCAGAAATTATGCGGTTCGAGAAGGATGCGCGGAACATAACATGCGAGGGCACGGATTGGGTCAATTGTTACGTAAGTAATGGAGAATGATATTGATGATAATGATATAAACTTCTGTTTTTATTACCCTTAACGATTGGTGTACAATAAAGAGTATAATGATAGAAAAACATATTACTTCCACGCCAATACTGAATCTGGATTCCAGCGCGCTGCGTTATTGGGCAAGGAACTTACATTCCACCCACATCACACCCACGCATCAGCCCGTACACTTCCACTGCTGAACATGGGCCCCCAATGATCACTACAATGAGTGGTCATAGGGGACATAAACATAATCACCACGCTTGGCAGGTGGATTGGTGAGCGCCGTATGTTGTTATTAGTGCACGGGTGGAGGCTGCTGCTCATCCTCTTGATGTCAACCCTCAATCGCCTTTTACGAGGGGTGGTTTATGCTAACCTCATTGCCCCATTGATGTCTCTTGTGTCGTGGGTGCGTTTAGACATAAATCACACACATAATACACCCAGACCCGGAGCTACTACCTGCAGATCATACAAATATCTGACGGTCAATTCTCGTAATTTAAAAACGTTCAAAATATAGTTCCGATCTAGTCTCAGTGTCATAAATGTCACAAATGGTATTCTCCTAAACTAATAAACAACGTCAAACGTGAACTTACACTGTGATGGGATTGAAAATGGATCGAAAGTTGATCGAAGTCAAAACGGTATTCTGCTAACATTTCGAACTGTCACATGTACTAAATTGTCATTGAATAAACGCCAAAACTGAGATTGAAATGAGACTAGATCGAGATTATACTGAAATTGGACTGAACTTTAAGAGTAGCAGAATACCATTTTTTCGGTCAATTCATAATTTAATCTCAGTTCGGTCAAGTTTCAGTCACAGTGTGAATTAATTACGAGAATTGGCCCACTGTTCCGTGCGGGAATCAAACCCGCGACCCGGAGCGCAGCAGCCGACTGTATCAGCCACTGAACCAACCGTACTGTCACTGTCAACTACACGGACACAAACTTGCAAATTTATAATATGAGTAACCCTCAGCCATAGGTATCTAAAAAGAACACCCTTGGGGGTTTATCCGGTAAAAGCCTGGCATGCCCCTCTGCCCTTCCCAAAGCAGAGGAAGTTCATGATGACTTACCCACGACATTAAGAAACTATATTGCATTGGTAGCGTTCCCCAAGGGCGCATTCACGGGCCCTTTCGAAGACAGCAGACAGGGGAATACTGCCACCCTTCTGACTTTCCCTTAAGTCACCTTTTAAGACACCGAGCGAATCAGGGACCGGGTGTTCCATACTATTTACTAAGAAATTGTGTAGTCCCCCGTCAGGAACGAAGTTCTTCACTTGCAATAATGACAATATAAATCCCGTGTGAATTAAAGTAGTAACAAAAAATGAGCTCAAACAATATTGAAACGTGTTTAGAATTGAGGTTATACAGCTGACCGCGCACAAAAATTGCTGCTCGAATCTCGATAATTGCACGCATACACACATACAACCGTATTTAATAGGAAGAGACAGAGAAAGAGAGGGAAATGTCGCCTAGACATAACGCTTTTTCCTTACTCGACGATTACTGCCAGTTCACTCTACTGGAAGCAGCGTAAAAGAACTTCGTTCCAATAATTATCATAACAAACCTTTCCATTTGTGTGACTACACTTTGGCTGTTTTCTGCTCACACCGAGGCGCACCGGGTATTCCAATAGAACGCACGGGACCGCTTGTGCTTCGTCGCAGGTCGCGGGGAGCCATTTTCACCCAAAACCAATACTGACTACCTCGGGGTGTTCACGACAGGACGCTTGAGGACGTCCAGAGCCCCTACTCTGAGCGGCCGCGACGTTAAAAGCCCCCACCAGTGCCATAATATACCTAATTTTATATTACAGAAATCTGAATGCTACGTCACGAAAGAAATCTTGAAGAACATGAGGGATGTCAAATGTATTTATAGAGACATAATTTTCATAAATGATCAACTGAACTTTATAGCTGAGCCCATAAAAGTATTGGGGGATCAAAAGTATACGTTGAACAGAAGTGATCATGTCAAAGTATCCTGCAGTGGTATGGATATGAATAGGTCAGTCTTTTTTATATATTAGAGAAATCGGGGTAGCCCTCTTAAAGCACTTGGTCGCAGGTTTTTTGTAGTGGGGAAATCTTCAATGACTTCCTTCCAAGGCGGAGGGGCATATCGGACTCTTACCGGCTATAACCCCACGGTGTCGATGGTATTTCTCTACGAGATCGCATCGGAAATGAGGTGATCCGTAGAAGAACTAAAGTTGTCGACATAGCTGAAAGGATTAGCAAACTGAAGTGGCAATAAGCCGGGCACATTGCTCGTAGAACTGATGGCCGTTGGGGCAAAAAGGTTTTTGAATAGAGAGCGCGCACTGGAAAACGCAGCGTGGGATGACCTCCAATGATGTGGAAAGACAACCTGGTGAAGGTCGCTGGGAGTAATTGGATGAGGGCGGCATGTAACCGCTCGTTGTGGAATTCTAAGCTGGCTGATATGATGATGATCCCGGCAAAGACGTTCGGCTCTTCTCCGTGAAACTCGGTTATCGTCGGGCGGCCGCCCTCGGCCCCCGACTCACCTCGTTGTATCGCCTACCCACGCTGTTATTTCGTTCTTATCGTTCTTTTTGCTTGGCTCCTAAGGCGTGTAGAGTGATGGTTAATAGCCTTAGCCTTAGCTTAACCTTCCTCAAGATTTGGGCTATCAATCGCAAATATTTTTTTCATTTCTGACTGGTACTTGCAGACATGAGCGCGTTCAAACAAAAAACAAACAACCTCGTCCAATTTATTATATTTAGTTTGTTTTTATATGTCTTTTCAGTTTAAGCATAACATCTACACGATGGTACGGCTACAAGGCAGGTTTCCGGCCAGTGGTCCCCAAGCCGATTCCTCCAGATCGTCAAGACTCCTTGAACGTAATGATCTTAGGTTTTGACTCCACATCCCGAAATGGGTTTATGAGGAGAATGCCAAAGAGTTACAAGTACTTGTCAGAAAAATCCGTCATCTTGAACAGGTAAGTTAGTTCCTTGATCTGACTATTTCTTACTGTTTATTACAGAGGAAGGATGCCTTCGATGTTTGTAGCTCCAAGTACCCCTGGAAGTCTCTGACATTTATCACTGAACCTGTCAGCCCACATACCGATTTCGATGACGGGAGATGCAATGTTCTACGATAGCCTACAAACTTCTACGCAAGCCTGAATTCTCATATATTAGGTGGGCGAATATCGTTTACTAGAAATAATGTCGAAAGCAAGATGTGTCGCGATTCGCGAACAATGGCGGATATATCATAAAGGATTATTCGTATTGTCAAAACTCAATCTCTAGTGCTAATGCAACAAGCGGTTGAACAGTATAGTGTTAAGCGAAAAAGTGACATGTTGAAATAACGGATGAGATTTTCAAATAGACATATTATCACAGAACATAAAACTAGTTTTCTGTTCTGTGGATATAAGGACGTCAGACTCTCAGTCAGAGAGATGGGTTTGTTTAATAGCTTACACTCAAATAACTATAGAAACCCAACAATAAAGTTATGAAAATTTAGTGGTTTCGCTTTAATGGAGGCCATTAGCGTAAATATTACAAAACATTAAGGTACCTATGAAATTGCCGTTTTGTACGAAATAAAGTGTAGTATTTTTTTCTATCCTTTTTATTTACTTTAATCAAAGTAATCATACATGCAATCGATGCATCTTTACCAACAAAATGACTGTTTATCAATGCCCGTCTTAAAGAAACCAGATGGACGGGAGGCGAAAAAATCTTAAAAGGCATTTTGTACAGCCTCTCTCAGGTATTGAATTTTTTTCACGCCAAAAAGTTATTCAAGTTCTGGAAAAAGTAGAAGTCTGTAGGCGTTAGTAAGGTCTGGTAAGTAACGTGGATGACGGAGAGCTTCCAACCCCAGCTCTTTCTTGTAGCTTGGAGACCGTCTGTTGTACAGTAATAGGTCGCGCTTTCTCGTGCAGGAGCAGCGGGGACGAGCGATTGATCAAAGGTGGTGCAGATGTGCGAGCTTCTCCGTCATAGTGTTCAATTCTTCACAGTACACATCTGCAGTAATGCTCTTCCCGTTTGGAAAGAAGCTGTGATGCATCCCACAAGCACTAGATCACCAAACAGTGAAAATAACTTTTCTAGGGGTTATTTTTCGTTTAGAGCATGGATTAGGTGCTGAACCAGGATCTCACCAACTTGCTGAGCGCTTGAGATTGCAAGCAAGCTTGCAAGATTTTTTACCTTGCCAATTTTACGCAAATGGACCAATATTGTTTTGATGCTAACGGCGAAAAATGCTGCAAATTCAGCCATAGATTGAGTATCATCAACTTCCACAATCATCCTTAATTCGTCGTTGTCGACCAGAGTTTTCGGACGACCATAGGGTTAATTTATCAGAAAGAAATTTCTAGAACGGAAGCGTGCAAACTATGAAGCAAATACAAATAACTTTGTATTTATTTATTTATTTACACTTTCATGTACAATGGTGGTACACAAGGCGGACTTAATGCCATGTGGCATTCTCTACCAGTCAACCTTTGGGTTAAAAAAGAAATACATTGAAAGAGGTACAAAAAACTAACATTTCAATAATAACAATACATACAAATGTACATACTATAAATACGGTAAAATATATACAAAAGCTAAATACATCAAATGAAAGATACTACATACATTTGCTTCATGGTGCTGAATAAACCAACAAGGGGTAGTGAGTTCGTTTGTAGTGTACACTCCGTAAAAGCCGTTGATTTTGCATGCCGCTTGTGCCGAGTTGCTGCCACGATGGTATTCATATTCCATAACTACTCGAATTTTCAACTTATCCATATTTGTATCCATTTCAGTCACAATGTCGTAGGGGATGGCACCCCTCCAGCTCTGTACGCAATTTTAACGGGTATGGCTGAAGAGGAACATCCGGATGCAAGAAAGTCTGTAGCAATAAATAAATATGTTGATGATAGACTATTTATTTTTCATCTTTTGAAGGGATACGGGTAAGTTTCGTTCGACCGTCGAACAGTTGGATCCCTAGGTCGTAGACTACGAGATTTTCACCCCAAATTTTTATTACTGCTTTATACTTACTTTTACTAATAAGAACTAGGAAATGGTGAAATGTCGGCGCGCTGGGTACAAATTTATTGTTCGGCGACCAAATAGTGGTAGGCAGGCAGGTGTTAATCGCTTTTGATGGATTAATTCATCAACTCTTGTCGTTTATAATCGTCTATCTATCGAAGGAAGTCCACAGCTGAACAAAAGACTTCCCGATAGATTTCCAACGACCGGTTAGATGCCGCCCGTATCCAACGACTCCCAACTACCTTCCCCAAATGGTCTTTCCATCTCATTGGAGGCCATCCTACGCTGCATTTTCCGAGGCGTGGTTTCAAGTACCTTTCTTGCCGACGGCAATCTGTTCTACGAGCTATTGGCGTGTCCATGGTCACTTCAGGAGACTAATCCTTTCAACTATGTCGGCAACTTTCGTTCATCTACGGACCTCCTCATTCCTGATTTGGTCTCGTAGAGAAATTCCAAGCATAGCTCCTTTCATAGCTTGCTAAGTGACCTGAATTCTAATAGATCAATTTATTGAACGTGTTTGAATAATTAATCACCAACTTTGGTAAATTAATCGATCCCAGACATCTGGGGATACTGCTGCCAATAATACTAGACTGGAACACCACACATATCCTTGACATTATCCGTCGGACACCCAAGGAAAGATATAGGCTGGCCTAGATTCTCACAATGAAGTGACAGTCCAGGTCAAGCTAAGGCGCCGATGAGCCACCACGCTGCCCTAGTCCGGGTTGGCAGTTTCGATTGGTAGACCGCAATTTTTTTAATAAAGTTACTGGCATCAGTTTTGTCTATTGCTTTGCAATCAACCCTTCCTTCTTTCCGCACCTGAATAACAACCTCTGAGGAGAAAATTCGGGTCTTTTTCACCTAATAATTTTGTTACATTTCTTTCTTAGTTATCGGACTGCGTACTTCGAAGACATGTCATGGATAGGAACCTTCCAGTACAGGTTCAACGGTTTTCGTCACCAGCCTGCAGACCACTACCTAAGACCCTTCTTTCAAGAGGAAAGCATGTTTGGCTTGAAATGGCGCAGAGGTTACCCATTAAGGCACTGCCTCGGAGCTATTCCACAATATCAGTTCATGATGAATCTCGCCGATGAGGTCTTTAAGCTGATTATTTTATCATTAATTAATATCCGTTTTTCATATCAGCCAAGACGTCAACAGTTGAAATAATATGGGTTTCCCAAACCAGAATGACTAATCGCGGATATATGCTCAACACATAAAATCCATCCTATTTCCTCCCGTGGGTGTCGTAAGAGTCGACTAAGGGATTAGCCGGAGGATGGGCAGCAGCGTCCTTCGAGTACATTAACAACTCAACTGCGATCGCCAACCCGTTTTCCAAACGTGGCGATTATGGCAAAACCCTCCAAAGATCCCACAACACACCCAGATCGGTGATTGTGGTGACTTTGGGGGAGGTCTTTGTCCAGCAGTGGACTTCATTCGGCCGAAATGATGAACTAGCACATAGAGACATTACCTTCAGTCTACGACTACTTAAGCTGTAATTTTGGATTCTTACGGCACGTGACGCGAGGTGAGAACATGCAGCTTATACCAGCGCAGGCCCGCCTGGTGATGTGCGTGCTGACCGGAGCGATGTTGTCCGTTATATCAGGCGTGGGAAGCCTCCATAATACCTAAGGATGGCGACAACCTCTCGACTAATCCTTGAGGAATAATACATTCGTTCGCTATATGAAATGTAAATTATATGCTAAAAGTTCCAATCCGAATTGATTTTCCATGGATCCATTTTTCGCAAACTTATCATCTGTCAAGGCCTGTATTAGTTAGTGGACGTTTACGAGCTGATAGGGGTACCTATTCTCCTGTGTCTTATTCTATCTCTTGTAACAGTTCCTGCAGTTGGATGGCAAGAAGTTCTGCTTCACGTTTATAGCTGATATCACTCACGACAACTTCAACGTTATATCATTGGCGGACGAGTCAGTTCTCTCGTTCTTACAAACTCTGGAAGCGAGGCGGGCACTTGAAGACACGCTTGTGATAATCATGGGAGATCACGGAGTTAGGTACAAACTTATTGAATTGACTTTTACCCTACTTTTTTCTCCTTGGATGAGGTCACCGTCTATTGCTGATCCTATTGGTCTCATTATAGACAATAAACGATCGTAGTGAAATTGCCATTTCACGAATTGCGCATTATAATATCATATAAAGTTCTGTATACTTTGAAGCCTCGATTGCTTGCCTATGCGACAAGTAGTACAAGTAGCGACAGTAGAAAATTTCTTACGCATGCCGCGCTGTCCACTGACACTGCATGGTTATGTTCGCTTACGACGGATCAGGTCAGCCAGGGCGTCTTCTTTCCTGGCCCGCTTCGCGGCCTCCTTCCACAAGTTGATCTCCTCGCAGAAGGATGCGACTGATTTCTCTGGTCTCCTCCCGATACTGCTAATTCTGCGAAATCACGACACTGCATCTGCCAAGCAGAGCAGTGTGCTCGAAAGTGTGCTGCGCCATATCCTCGCTGCAGCTGTACACAGGTTCTAAGATCGGTGCTGGGCGTCTTAATCCATTGGCCCATGATAGCACTATGCCATTTCGTGATAGTTTCAGGCGAAAAGCGGCTCTCAGTCTAGGCCCAAACGTCTGCACCCATTCAATACACTTTAGCGAGTATCCACGCCTCCAGGTGCCATAGGGGAGCGAGCGTGCACGTGGCTTCGGCAGATACCGTGCGGTATCCGCGAAAGACTCTAACCGCCATGGTTCTTTGCAGCCTCCACAATACAGTATTTTTGGGTTTGGTTCGGTTAGGGATCCCAACCACACTGAAGTGCTGTGAAGCGCCATCGAGTGGACCAGCCCCGTGTAAAGCCGGTAGTATATCCGCAATTTTTTTTTTATTGATCCGTTTGAATTACCTCATGTTCTTCCTTCGCCCCGGGAAAAGGCGAAGGGGCATGCCGGACACCTACCGGCTAAAACCACCGGAGTGATAATCATCGGCACCGAAGGGAGGCTCCAGGAACTCGAAAGATCTCCATCTAGAATCCTAGAGCCACCCATTGGTGCCACGCCTTTAGGCACATCTCGGAGGGGATGATTCTAAGGCGGTCATCCCCTCTAGCGGAGGGAAGGCGAATGTAAAGAGGCCTCCCCCCAGGCATCTCTCGGGGGGTTTCTAAAGGATTCTCCCGAAGCCTCACTATGCGCTGGGCGCAGCTGCCTTCCCGGGGGAGCGCATCTGCACCTGGACGACTACTCTCGTACAACTAGACTTTATACGATAACGATGGGCAATATTTACCGCCATGTTATGATGATCAAGATGATGATTATCAGACCGAGTTCTCCTTGAGGCGTACCAAGCCTAGTTCTATTGAGTACTTTTTACTCTCCTTGCTCGCCGTGTGGTGCCGGCTCAGAATACCACCACCTTATCTCCTTCCGTGGGTGTCGTAAAAATCTACTAAGGGATTCGCCGGAGGATGGGCAGCAGGAGTACATTAACAACTCAACTGCGATCGCCAACCCGTCTGCCAAGCGTGGCAATTATGGCAAAACCCCCCAATGAGCCCACAACACACCCATATTGGTCGTTGCGGTGATCTTTGGGGAGGCCTTTGTCCAGCAGTGGACTTCATTCGGCCGAAATGATTACTCTCCTTATATAACAATTCATATTTTAGGTTCGACACAATCCGTGATACATATCAAGGCAAACTGGAAGAACGCCTGCCACTAATGGCTATCATTTTACCAGAAAAGCTGAAGAAACAAAGGCCTGACGCTTTGACGGGGCTGAAACATAATAGAGACGTACTTACGACACCGTTTGATATCCACACCACTCTACTAGACGTGTTAGGTTTGAAGGACAAAAGCAATACGTACAAAGTCCCAGGCTCTGACCTCCCAAGAGCCATGAGTTTGTTAGAACCGGTAAATTTGTTTATTGTCTACTTCTTAGCCCTAAAAAGCAGTTTTATGTTCAGGTAGCGCAAACGGCTTAATTCTGTTTGTTGGGTAACTGCTGCTCAGTGTACTTTCCATTATTGCAATCATCATATGAGCCGTAAAACATCCAATACTGAAGTGGGCCTCCCGGGACCATAGATTGCCACAATAGTGTCGTCATTTTGGGGGGAATTTGTTAGTACTCACCACGCTTGGCAGGCGCATTGGTGAGCTCAGAATACCCATCCCTCTAGTTTAGAGTCCCCTAGTCGCTTTTACAACATCCACGAGAGATGGAGTAGTGCTGTCTGTATTCTTAATCCGGACACCACACATATAGATTAAATTTTCTGTTATAATATGAAACTAGCTGCCCGCCCCAGCTTCGCACAGGCGCCACCTACCGGGTCCAATTGTGAATCTAAACCATCCAGGGATCCACTACACCATACACATAAAATTTCATCACAATCGGTCCAGCCGTTTAGGAGGAGTTCAGTGACATACACACGTACAGTAGAATTAAATATATAAAGTACTAGCTCTACCCTGCACGCGTTGCTACGCTACTTACTAAAATAAATTTGAAGGAAAGACATTACACAAACATTTAATTTATTTCGAGTCATTTTATTGATTAATGAAATTCATTGGAATGATAGTGGTGCCATCTGTCAAAGATTGGTCGTACCAACTCAGAAACCTTTGTGGGCTCATGCACAACACTTTGCTGAAGATCATGACATGATCAAATGCATAGTTTACGATTCTATAAAGGACATATACACAAACGTTCATTTTTATATATATAGATAAAGATGAGCCAAATGATGCAGTTTGTTTACAGATTCCCAAATCACGTTCATGTAGTGAAGCTGGCATCATGCCACACTGGTGTGTTTGTACTAAATGGTTCAATGTGTCTCAGTCAAATGTAATGTACAATCAAGTAGCCACTGTGCTGGCCGATTATATTGACAGCTTGACTGAGGAGCAAAGGTAAGAAAGAGAAACGAACTATGTAAGAAATGGAGAGGATAACCTCTCTCATTTATTTATACTTTTATGAACAATTTTGGTTGGTACACAGGCAGACTTGATGCCATGTGGCATTCTCTACCATTCAACCTTTGGGTTAAAAAAGAAATACATGGAAAGAGGTACAAAAAAAACCAATAATATCACAATAATTTCTATCGCGTATATTTTGATTTTTGTTTTTCCTGACGTTTTCTTTTCATTTTCTTCGTTTTGATCAACCTCAAGTCCTCGCGAAAGAGAACCGATATGTAGGTACCTAGAATGTTTCGTGAGGCTATTGAAATTAAAAAACATCCTAATTTTAATAGAGAAGATGGTTGGCAGGTATCACCTGTTTGGAATCAAGTCATTAAAATAAGCAAGATTACCCGAAGAAAGGCAGCAGCGTCCCTCGAATACATTAACAACTCAACTACGATCACCAACCCGCCTGCCGAGCGTGGCGATTATGGCAAAACTCCCCAAGGACCTCATTGCGTACCTAGTAAACCGGTCCTTGTGGTAATCTAGGGGAGGCCTTTTGGACTTCATTCGGCCGAAATTATGAAAATGATGAGTATATATTTACAGGTCAAAATGTGCCAAAAGAAAACTACAATCGATAGAATGGGTGTTACAGCAGGGTGTAAATATTCAGCTCCTGAAATTTGGTTATAGAGAAGAAATTGACGCATATATAGGAAACCTTAAAAAAAGTGCACCAAGACCACTCAAAGAGTATTACCAGGCTAAGGTAATTTATTAAACTACTAGCTGGGTCCCGCGGTTTCACCCGCCGTTTAATTTAAAAGAAAGTGGATTATTTTTATCTAATTTAGAGTACTTCGGCATAGACACTTGACATAGGTATATATGTATATTGGATTTCATGGTTCATTTTTTGCACGGAACCGTAATTGTTTTTCTTAAATAAAAATAGCCTAAGTTATTCCTAATAATATCGGCTATTTCATATGCATTTAGTAAAAAGCTGTTATTTTGACATTACAATGTATAGATTAAGGTAATTTACTGGTGGTAGAACTCATATTGCAAGAGCCAGGTAGGTAAACAGTAATGTGCCCCCTGCCGTCAATTCATGGTGGGGGGCCTCGGGGGTCGCGGGTGCGCAGATTGGGGAGTCTGCGTGCTCACACCGAGCGACCCCCGGGCAGACGGCGGCGCGCACGTGGTCACGTGCCGCCGTGTGCGCAGCACAGCACAAAGCGAGGCTTGGGAGGATCCTTCACAATCCTTCCCGAGAAGTGCCTGAGGGGGCGACCTTTTTACAGTCGCCTTCTCTCCGCTAGAGGGGGTGACCGCTTTACAGTCATCCCCTCCGTGTGTGCCTAAAGGCGTGGCACCAATGGGCGGCTCTAGTGTGATCTTACGAGGACCTGGAGCCTCCCTTCGGTGCCGAAGATGACCGCTCCAGTGGTTTTAGCCGGTAGGAGTCCGGCATACCCCTTCGCCCTTCCCCGGGGTGAAGGAAGTTCCATGTAGAATTTCCACTGGACATCAATAAAAAAAAAAAAGGTAAACAGTAGTGTTTCAACTTCAGACATTACTGTGCTCCGGTTAGAAGGGAACTGTAGCTAGTGACATTACTGGGCATAAGAGACTAAACAACCTTTTCTTTTTATTGATGCCCAATGGAAATTCTTCATGAACTTCCTTCTCCCCGGGGAAAGGCACTGGAGCGGTCATCTTCGGCACCTAAGGCTCCAGGTTCTCGTATGATCACACTAAAGGAGACTAAACAACTTAATGTATTGAAATGACAAGCGCAGTGTGGTGCCACGCGGTATTAGTCCTGTATGTATTACAATTGTTATGGACAGGCATAACCCTTATCACCAGGCGAATGACTTGCTCGTTTCTAAAATAAATAATATACAAAAAAAAAAGGTCAAGTGCGAGTTGAACTCGCGTGGAGAGGGTTCTGAAATTGCTGAATATATTGTCTATATATTGTCCTAAGAACAAACTTAACAGCGTAGTTGAAAAACATGTTTTCCAATACATTCCAATCGCAAATGTAAGTCTATACGCACAATACTTCTTAAGACTTCTTATAGGTTTTCCTGTAGTCTATAGGTAAAGAGCTATTACGAACCAATTTTTTTTCAGAATTTTATTTCTTGAGACCCTCACAACAAGCTCTTCCATTTCATATGTTACAAGGTACAGTTCGTAAAACTTTATTCTAAATTTTCTATATTGCCCCCCAAAAAGGACCCCTATATTCAAAATTTCTATATTTACGTTACACGTCCGTGTTTGGGTCACAGAAATCCATATGTGTACTAAATTTCAACTTAATCGGTCCAGTAGATTCGGAGAAAATTGGCTGTGACAGACAGACAGACACACGAGTAATCGTATAAGGGTTCCGCCGTTTTTTCCTTCGGACGTTCGGAACCCTAAAAAGAACAAAATATTTTTCTTATATTGTTCGCTGCATGCCTACGTTCAGGTGTGTTGCTCCTCATCGATGTCACTGTGGTGAAGCTGTTGACCGCTTCGTACACCATGGTATATCTTGCAGTAAAGTGCAGGTCGCATAGCACGGCATGCCAATATTAATGACCTTATTCGTCGTGCTATTGTCACTGCTAGCGTGCCAGCGTGGAACCCAATGGCTTAGCACGGAACGATGCCAAAAGATGTATGTCGTTACTGCCATGGAAGATGGGTAGACCTCTGGTGTGGGACGCAACTTGTGTCGACACCACAAAATAGGAAATAAGGAGAAGTGGTACGGGGGCGTAACCGCGCCACCGCGACATGCACAATCTGGGACATCCGGAAAAAATGGCCGTTTTATAACATCAGTTGAGATTCGATCGCGTGAGTGAAACTGTTAAAATATCGTGTTGTTCGGCGAAAACATGCAAAAACCGAAGCGAAAATAATAACTTCATCAAGGAAGGATTCATATACAATATGCAAGTGAAGGATTTTTTTGTATTTGTCTATAAAAAGAATAAATTAAAAATTATTGTTTTCTTTATTATGTTACATTTGGATTGATGGAGCAGAACGACGTTATTATTTTTGTACAAAATACAATGCTTCTTATCTACCACTTTTAACTAGCAATTGGTGAATAACAAACGCTGTGAATAAAATGTGTGTGATGTGTCGTGTGCGGTCTGTACGCTCGGTATGATTGGCTACCTACAAAGTCGTGGGTGTGTTTTAGTATGAGAAGCCAATTATAATGTTGTGTTTTTTCAGTTCATTGGATGAGAACTTGTAACTGTGCGCATTTGTGTGCTTTTATGAGGAATGGTAGTGGGAACATGGATTTCTAGGCTCGCATACATTTTGATCTACATGGCATATCTCCTTTCTTCCAATATCTTTGGTCGACACCCTTGCTCTATCCCATCTTCCAAGTACGGCAGGTTGTGCTGGCGCTGCTGCATGTGCAGCAGAAGCCGTCAAACGGCGCAAATACAATAACCTAATCGGTAATTATTGTTTTGAGCCATTTGGGGTCCCGCTCGGGTCATGGGTCTGAGTGCACGCTTGATTTTCAAAGGTATAGCTAGAAGGTAGGTCAACACTTCGCGTTATTAGAGGGCTTGCCTTTTCTTTGGCCAAAGAGTTAAGCATTACCATTCAAAGTGGCAATGCTGCCAGTCTTCTGGGAACATTATCAGCTGACAGCGATGCGATTTTTGATTTATTTATGCGGTATTTTATTGTGATTTTTGGAACGAAGTTCCTTACGGCAGGCTTGGAGGGGATAGGGATTTTGCTGCGCGACCGAACTGAAAAAATGTGATAGTAAAACCGTAAGAAAAAATCCATGGAAAATATCCGTGGAAAAAAGTGCGTGGAATAAAACCGTTAAATGAGACGTGCGTGAGACAGTCGCATACACAAGCGAGTAGTGTATAAGTGTCGATTCTACATTAGCCGAAGGAACTTCGTTCCTACCTGGTGTCCCACGACACCACATAATTTTTAATATTATTTAGTTTAATGGTAAATAGACCTACATATTTTATTCCAGATAATAATGACTCCAGGCAGGAGTATATTCGAAGGAACACTCACGTATTTCACAACTACTGATTCTTTCGTAATCAGCCATAAGGACATTTCTAGGGTTAACGCGTAAGTGTATATTTTTATTATAGCAGTTATGTCCACACTATTCCCACCCAAATATAATAGAACTCAGAAATTGTGCCTAGTACAACGGCTCCACATCAAGCTATACAAAACCAGTATAAACTGATCTCGCATTGTATAGGCTTTTAGTATGATGAGAGATCAGTGTAAACGATATGGGTGTGTTGTGGTCCCATTGGGGGATTTTGCCATAATCGCCACGCTTGGCAGACGGGTTGGCGATCGCAGTTGAGTTGTTAATGTACTCGAAGGATGCTGCTGCCCATCCTCCGGCTAATCCCTTAGTCGACTTTTACGACACCCACGGGAGGAGATGGGGTGGTGGTATTCTTAGCCGGCACCACACGGCAAACTGGAGATATAGGCCAACTAATTGATTTCGTGGTAGGACTTTTCTCGTTTTTTATCCAACACTAGCACGGACTAGAATTTTTTAGTCCGTGAACACTAGCTGTGTTTCCCGCAGTTTCTCCGCCGTTTAATATAAAAGTTATCGGATTTCATTGGATTTTTCTAAAATAAAAGTAGCCTTAGTTACTCCTTATAACATCAGCTATCTGCCAGTGAAAATCCCGTTGAAATAGGTCAAGCCGTTTTGAAGATTAGCCGGAAAAAACAGACAGACAAAAAATTCAAATTGTTATTTTGTTATACCCCATATGCTTTTATATACATTTAGTAAAAATCTGTTATTTTGACATTACAAACAGACACTTCAATTTTATTTATTTGTATAGATGTAAGTATAGATAGACTGCCCATAAACTTCAATACTATCATGTTTTGTTTATAGCGTTCCTTTGGTAATTTATTATTGTCACATATTGTTACTGCAAGCAAACACCAACAGTTATTAACATATATGTATACTAAGATTCTGAATTTATAAAACGACAACTTTGTGTTATTTTTACAAGTTCTATAACTTAGTATTGACGACCGATTACCAGGGGTGCAATTCCTTAAGCTCAAACATCCACACATCCTTGAATACAGGGGTGCAATTCTCTAAGCTCAAACGTCCATACATCTTTGAATACAGAATTGAAATAACGGTGATAACGCATTTGGTATTCCCTAAGACTGGTCCTCATGGCGTACCTTCTGCGACGTGTCCTTGAATACCTTCAATAATGTCTTAGCGAATACAGAATTAGTTTTACACCGTTCTTTCAATTTTGTATTCAAGGATGTATGGATGTTTTAGCTTAAGGAATTGCACCCTAGAATCGAAATAACGGTGTAAAACCAATTTAGTATTCGCTAAGACATGATTGAAGCTATTCAAGACCACGTTGCAGACGGTAAGCCATGAGGACCAGTCTTAGCGAATACCAAATTGGGTTATCACCGTGATTTCAATTCTGTATTAATGGATGTATGGATGTTTGAGCTTAGAGAATTGCACCCCTGATTAGTGGAACATAAGTATGGCGGTTATGTTTCAGATATGGAGATGAGCCCAAGTGCGTTAGTAAAACGCATCCACATCTAAATAAATACTGCTATTGCAAAGACGGGCTACAAAAACGAATACTATTCTCGAACGTGTCGAGAAATTAACTTCAATGTGTGTACCATTTATCTTTCTGTGAATAAAGAGCAATGTCTTACTGTCTGTACTTGATTTCCACTCAAAAAGAAACGGTTTCAAAATGTAAGTTCTATAATAAATCCAGAAGATATTCTTGACACCATAATCTGCTTATATTAAACACTCAACGTCATGGCTATATAATAATCACTAATTTTTGCTTCTTTAAAATAGTTTATGTAATACCAGTACTATTATGACTGTGTTCTGTGATAATACCTAAGCTATAAATGTGATGTCAAAGCATGGACATAAAAAGTTAATAAATATTGTATGAAATAAAGTTGTTTTATTTCAAACTAACTGGGACCCGCGGTTTCACCCGCCGTTTAATTTTATATATATAGAAATGAAATTCATTGGAATGATAGTGGCGCCACCTGTCAAAGATTGGTCGTACCAACTCAGAAACTTTTGTGGGCTCATGCACAACACTTTGCTGAAGATCATGACATTATCAAATGCATAGTTTACGATTCTATAAAGGACATAAACACACACATTCATTTTTACATAAATAGATGAACCGAATATCAGTATATCACGTGAAGCAATTGTCGTCTTACCTGATATTTTAAAGAAGCATACGTATTGCATTCGCGCGTTGGGTTTCGACGCAGCTTTGTAATATTATAATAATACTCTTTATTGTTCACAGTTTAAAGTGACATTTTACAGACAGTATGTTTATAGTTAAAACGAAAGGGTCCAGATAAAGACAGTGGAGTCTGTACTAGTACTCGTATAAACTGTATCATAGACTCCAACATTAACTTTATTAATGAATGCTATTATTGTTAAATTATGAAAAAAAAACGTATCTATTATTTTATAGTATAACGACAGACGTTTCAACTACCTAGTTATTTTTGACACATCACTACAAAAATAGAAATTTGATGTAACGTTGTAACAACGCTGTAAGGATTTAAAAAAAAATATTACTTATTAGTGAACATGGCGCGAAATTATAACATTAATTGTAACTTGATATAATTATATAGTTTTTAATGATCTACAATTACATGTTTGTCTATTACACGGGTTTATATCCCCTGTAAGGGGGAACCCGGTCTTTTGATAGGCTTACGCGGGGACATGGGTCCAACACGCAGAGGCCCTTTAGAGAATTTTAATCTAAAATGTAATGGGATACTAACCGGGGACTCTCCATGGCTGCACTATAAAATGAAGTCATGGATTGTCCCCGGAGGTATAAAACTATTATTATAAGGTCTATTGCAATGGGTGCTAAATGGATTTAATACTAAGAAAAACGGAAAAAACGGCGTCTGCCTTTCAACCTTTAAAGTGAAATTCTGTGGCAGACGGTGACTTGCCACTCACAAGATGGGCCTCCTAAATGGCCACCACTACAGGCGACAAGGAGCAACACAGGTGTGAGCGGCTAGGGGTGTAGATAGGTGCGGCACCGGTTTCACCATCGCGCGCCTCGAAGACTCGGGGCGGGTTTCCCCATTATTACGCCATTAGACACTTCCACCCCCGAGCATATAGCTCTGGCCGCCCCCCTCTGATCGGCCAACTAAGGCAAGCCAGAGTTGAAAATCCCACGGGCACTCATGGGGTACCACTCCAACCAACCAATAAAGGCAAGCCGGAGACGAGGCCCTGACCGACTCCCTGGAGCATTCGGGTACGCAGTATAGCCACTCCCATTCAGCTCGCCACAAACTGCCCTGCGTTCTGTAAGCTACTCAATATACTTTTTTTTATATCAGAAGGTAGGAAGAAATCAAGCAGCTACTTTAATCTGCCCTCCAGGATTACCTTATCCCATGATATTATTAGTTAATAGGGCACATAAACTATACAAAATTTTTATCGTTAATTCTTCGCCACTTCAAAGTTATACCGTCCTTTCAATCACGACCTGATATGAACGCATTCTGTCAGCGGCCGAACTGTAGTAAAACATGTCACACTTTGAAATGCAGACATCAATTTTCCTATTCTAAGAATCTTGACTTTAGCTTTTGTGGCACATGAGGATGCAGACCTAAAAATGACATTTCAATGATACAGTATTCCACAGGGTATTGTCCTAAGACCGTCCCTGATGGGTGTTCATAATGTTCTTATTCTTTATTGTACAACTTAAAACGGAAAACATAGATTGTTAGATTAAATGAAACATAATGTACATAGGCGAGCTTAACTCAAAAAGTTCATACAAGAACCAATTTAAAATTAGAACCTATGCTGAAAATCTTTTTTTAATTTTTATTTTCTCACCTCGTTAATGATAAATTGATAATGTTATAGTACTATACATATTTACTGTGGGAGACTGGTGCCTAAACTAGGCTGAAGCCTGTATCTCAGGTCACCAGACCTTCGACCCCAGAAGTCCAATTTTGCTCTTTCATAAAACGTGCAAATTTTTTCATTTTCTTTTTCTTCGTGTATCTGATTCCATCAAGTTGTTTCCTCTTGTTAAAGTTCTCTTGATGAATACTCTCCAAAACGTTTATGTAACTTTAACAGGCCCTTTCACAGTAGACAACATCTTCATATAACAATAAACTCACCCAATCGAATTAAAAATAGTTTACGGAAATATATAGCGCTCAATTAATTTATTCTATATACTTTCGTACAGCTTCTATACGTGCAACGTGCAGCCACTTGCTCATAATGATACCTGAAATAATCATACGTGCAATACACAATTAAGCAACACCTTTGTATAGTGGAACAAATGCATGCACCATCTATAAAAATAAATAAAATTGAAGTGTCTGTTTGTAATTTCAAAATAACAGCTTTTTACTAAATGCATATGAAAGTATATACGGGACCTATAACAAAATAGCTATTTTTAATTTTTTTTGTCTGTCTGTTTGTTCCGGGTAATCTCCGAAACGGCTGGACCGATTTTGACGGGACTTTAACGGGAATAACTTAGGCTACTTTTATTTTAGAAAAACAATTAGGGTTCCGCGCAAAAAAAAAACCCTTGAAATCCAATATATATATTCTATGTCAAGTGTATATGTCGAAGTACTTTACATTTCTTTTAAATTAAACGCGGGTGAAACCGCGGGTCTCATCTAGTAAATATATAAAATAAAATAGTAAGGTTGATATATATATATTTATATGTCAGTCTACTCGTGACCACGGACGCTGCAAAGCGTTCGAAACGTCGAGCATATCAACATTACTATTTTATTTTAGATATTTATGGTGTATGCATTTGTTCCACTATACAAAGGTTGCACGTATGATTATTTCAGGTATCATTATGAGCAAGTGGCTGCACGTTGCATGTATAGATGCTGTACGAAAGTATATAGAATAAATGAATTGAGCGCTATATATATCCGTAAACTATTTTCAATTCGATGGATGCTATTCGCGTAAACTTTAGAAAATATTAATAAACTCACTGTTCTAATAAAATGTGTATATTATGGCTTTGATACACCCAATATTGATAATTTATCAAAATTTATTATACATTTTTCTTATTTTGGTTTACTTTCACTTGACGTTTTTGAATTTTTTCGGATGGGCAGCAGCGCCCATCCTCCGTCTAATCCCTTAATCGGCTTTTACGACACCCACGGGATGAGATGGGTTATATCTTGGAATACTACGCATAGCATTTGTGGTTTTTGTTATTTTTAATTTTATTAATTATACTCCACAGTTTCATGTTATTAGGCTCCCTGTATGACTCATGGGGCTATACCATCCGCGTCATCGATGCTCACACAACTTCGCTTTGACTAAAGTCGACCAATTCAACTCTCCTTGGGACAAGTCTTCAATACAAAAACAATTTTGTTTCTAAATAAATAAATAATTTATATACACAAAGCATATCTTATCAATCTCTTATGTAAGGTATAGGGTTATTTAGTTTTACAATATTATCTACGACTACATATATTGGTTCTCCTTGTCTATTAAACGTTAATTCTCTTAAATCTACAATATTAGAAACCTTGTCTAATGCATACTTATATTTGTTATACACGTATAGTCCATTTGTAGTGCTCACATAAGGTTTATAACTAAAATCAGTTGAGATAGCGTCAACTGTGAATCTTTCATGTGTATTAATTGCTCTAGTACCTAATTTCACTCGAGATAACTTTCTGTTTTGCAAATAAAACATATTATACTCATCATCTACTATTAGTTTGTCAACCGCAATTCCGTATAACTCTTGCAAAGGATTAACAACACCATAATCGAATCTGTACGCTTCTCGTCTTCTATTTATAAAAAATATAATATCTTTGAAGAATAAATACTGTATATTATCTTGCACTGGTAGTTTTTCTGGAACCTTATTTTCGTTTAGAAAGAATAATCCATCGGCACCGCCAACGTAAATTCTATTTCTTTTTTTATCGATGGTCACTCCTGTAGCATTTCTTATCCCATCAATAATGCCTGTAGCTTTGGTATTTAAGTTAAAATATCCAAGAGTTCGCATAGGTATTGTAGCAATTTGATCGAACGTAAAGTACAGAGTGTTATCATTGTCATTTAAAGCTAGTTGGTGAATGTTGTTGATCCCATCCTTCAAAATTTCCACCTGGTAACATTGGTTACTGAAGACTATCCCAGGGCATTTCTCGCCTACAGCTGATGATAAGAGAGACATCAAGAGCAGCAGTCTCATTTTCTGAAATAGAAGAATAGGATTTCTTGAAAAAAGAAAACAATATAAATGTCGAGGAACACCTATGTCTACTATCATTTGAACGTAGTTTAAAGCTTACATAAAACCGTGGTTGATATTATTGTTTTTAGCTAACCCTAATAATTAGATATTAAAACCAACCATTCGATCAACAATTTTTTTATCGCAGAAATTATATTGCCCTTTTCCGAGGTGCGGATATTAGACTTAAGCCCGTGAAACTCGAGCCAAAAGTGTGTACAATTTGAGGTGTGGCAAAATTAGGGAGGCTATACAAATCTGTGATGTTGTATCTATAGTGACCCGATGATCTCGGTAGAGTTGTGGAAAATGCTGGTATTTCAAACAAAACCCGATGTTGATCACGAAAAAAAAACTCGTCAGCAGTTTCCTTTGCTGATCCAAAAAATGCAAGAGACCAGGGCGCCATTACAATAAAATCCACCTCTTTCGCTCGTCTTACATCAGATGATAAGCGGCTGGCGTTGAATATTGTTAATTATTTAGTTTTATATCCTTAGATGTTGGTTGCTACCTTGCCTGGGCTCATCAACTGCTTTTATTCTTTAAAATGTAATTATATAAATCTTAAATCAATATAAATAAGCAAAACAGAAATTGAAAGTAGATGTTTGTGCAATATGCCTTTTAGGGAATCGGACTCATTTTTGAAAGATTTTCAAATCTTATTGACTATTTTAAATCTATGTGATTTCCATTTGATGCTGGATGATGCTGTATGAGATCGCTGATTTCGATAAGACCACCCATTGTTATTTGTTATGACATCAATAGCAAATAAAAATAAAACCCTCATAAAGTGTAATAATAATTATGAAACAGCTACTGCACTCTGGGTTTCCCTTATTCAGATTCAAGATTCATTTCTAGAGTTAAAAGAATGGAGAGTTGATACGCATATTATATTTGCTATATGATATATATTTGATTCCGTGTGGTGTCCGGATTAAGAAATAGCACCACTCCATCTCCTCCCGTGGATGTCGTAAAAGGCGACTAACGGAATCTAAACCAGAGGGATGGGCAGCAGCGTCCCTTCTGTGAAACGGTAGCCATACTGCGCTCACCAACCCGCCTGCCAAACGTGGTGAGTATTGGCAAATACCACCCAGAATGATGACACAGTTGTGAAAATCTATGGGGGAGGCCTTTGTTCAGCAGTGGACGTATAAATGGCCGACGTGATGATTTGATATTGAAATAAAACACGCGACTGTCATGGTTATGTGCTTACTATCTAACTCACACGAGTTGATCAGCATTTTGCAAACACATTACTGGTCCATTGCTTCCCACTCCATGGACTCAGTGATGCGTAATGTTGCGACTGGACAATAGCCCAATGCAGTACGTTTATAGCCAATGAAAAGGTCATGGGTTCAAACTGAATTGAAACTTAATTGTAAAGTAACGTGACAAATTATAGCAATAGGGAGAGATTTTAGCTTAGCGTAGAAAAAGAAACAGTGAAATGTCTGAATCAATTCATTCAATCAGACGGCACGGTTGGTGTAGTGGCTGATACAGTCATACAGTCGGCTGCTGCGCTCCGGGTCGTGGGTTCGATTCCCGCACGGAACAAATATTTGTATGATCTGCAGGTTGTTGTTCCGGGTCTGGGTGTATTGTATGTGGAATTCATGTTTGTAAACGCACCCACGACACAGGAAAAATGCTAGTGTGGGGCAACGTTTTAAAAAAAAAAAAACAAATTCATCAATTTTGTCCACACTTACAACGTAGCTACCATTGCCAGTTAAAAAATCCATCGCTTCATTTGTTTCCGAGAAATTATCGAACACAGGTTACATAAACCCATGCAAAGTTACATAGTACATTACAACGCGCACAGAATTAGTTGATTTGTTATTTATATTGAAATTATGAACCCAAATTGAATACTAGTAATATATCTGGTTTCACTTATTGAACGATGGACAGAAGAAACACAAAGACATACACCTACTTACTTTAAAAAAAAAACTGTACTTACGTAAAACGTTGTTGCTTTCGAATTGAATCCAATAATAGACGTATTGGCTTACAGAAGGTTCAAAACACACTGGCGACATTATCATTGGACCTAAGGCCACTGGGGCATGACATTGTTTGTATTTAGACGCACCTCACGTCGCGGAAAATTATATAATCGCTATAGTACCTATCATTATTTTTGTTGTTTTATTTTTAAACAACGCTGTTATCAATATCTAATAACATTCTGCAAGGTCTTGGAATAAAATTCAGGATGTCGTCTCAGGGTTTTACTTGCCTCAATTAAAGTCTAGACAGACAATTTCCAAATGCAGAGCCAAGATGATCGGGCAGGAAGGGAGATTGTGGATGTAGGTCAGGCCTTCTCCCGGGTTACGTATAAAAACCATTAATGGGTTGCCAGAAACACTTTTTAATTAAATAATTTGATCAAATCATAGAAATAGCCGTGTGGTGCCGGCTCAGAATGCCACCACCCCATCTCCTCCTATGGGTGTCGTAAAAGTCGACTAAGGGATCAGCCGGAGGATGGGCAGCAGCGTCCTTCGAGTACATTAACAACTCAACTGCGATCGCCAACCCGCCTGCCAAGCGTGGCGATTATGGCAAATCCCCCCCAATGAGCCCACAACACATCCATATCGGTGGTTGTGGTGATCTTTGGGGGAGGCCTGTGTCCAGCAGTGGACTTCATTCGGCCGAAATTATTATATATTATATAGAATTCTATCTTTTGTGACGGTTCTTCTTTTTAAAATTAAACTTACTACCTTGGGCATCAACAAATTTATTCGATAGGTCGTGAATTTATAATACGCGTCACTAAATTACACTTTCTAAGGTACCTAAGTAGCGCAAGTATCTCCTGGCTCAGCCTCGAAATGGTGAAGCCCCGAGGCGCTTATTTATTTATTTATTGTTAAAACATTTTGTAGACTTAACAGGTCAACCCAAGACGTCTAATAACAAGTTCAATTAAATATACACGTACTGTAGCCACTGTTTGCATGCTATATTTATTTTGATGTTAAAATTTAATGCTCGTCTCCTAACGCGCTATGAGTGTGGAGTAAGGAAGAAGAATGTGAGGTGGATCCTGGCCGCGGATATGATTTTGTTGAGTTTGTCAACTTTTTGTTTTTCAAGTTATGACAAGAGCTGGTGACCAGAGTGGTGTACGGTACGTGTATCTATTGTTTTAAGTCATGATGCATCTGTTACATAATAACGGCTTGAAGTAGCAATATTGTTAGTAGCAACAGTGTTGCTTCGTTTCTTATGGTGAGTGACGAACACCAGAAGCCCAGCCTCCTAAAATATGGCAGACATACGACACGGGGGCCATCGAGGAAAAAGAGTATGTCTGTGTGGCGACACCTACATCGCCAGCAATACAACTACAACTTACAACGACATCTACTTGACTATTAAATGCAACTCTCCGATGACGTCATAGAATCCTGAATCACGCTATTAAAGTATTCGCGCAACGCAGCTTAAATACAGTCGCCCAACATCAATCGTTGGGCTTCGGCCCGCCAGGCATACCATCCGCCTGGCTGGAGGATCCTCCCTTTTCTATGGAGGAACACCACACCTTGTTCCCCATTCTGTCTTAAAGATCGGCGACACATCAGCGCCTCATCTAGTGTTGCGGTCACTTGCGGATGATTATTGGCGGCGGGGAACACTGGCGACACGCATGCTCATTTGCCCTCCGACATAAATAAATAATAATGATTATGATGATGATATACGGAAGTCAAACGGCAGTCAGAAAATGATATGTATCACAATAATAACCAAACACGACATCTTTATCTATACAAATAAATAAAATTGAAGTGTCTGTTTGTAATGTCGAAATAACAGCTTTTTACTAAATGCATATTAAAGTATATACGGTACCTAGAACAAAAAAACAATTTCTATTTTTTTTCTCTTGTTGTAAAATTTTCCGAAATATCGAAAAATCTGTACCTTGACACCGATTTTTAAGCATCTCGTAATGAAAAATCCCTTTTCTAGTTTATTTTTACCTCAAATTATTTGTGAATAGTCTTTACTCTTCACTTTACTCATTGATAAGTCTTTATTCTATTAAAATATAAATGTTTTCAAGAAATACAATTTTAATTTTAATTTTCACAGTACAATTTTCTTATCTTAAAATTTTGTACTTCTGTAAATCCGTAAGATTTTGCTGAACATATATTGTTTTTTTGGTAGGTATTGACCCAAGCTCTCACCCCCTGCAGTATGTCGTGCTATTTACTGGACATCCGTATATTCTATCACAGGTGCGACAAAGCCATCGAGAACACTCGTTGTCATTTTAGATAGCTATCTCTTTTATTCTCGTAGTTTTTGTATCTTCTTTCTTACAGCATAGGTGTGTAGTTATTTTATAGCTTTATACCTACATACAGCGGGACTAAGTTTTGCGCGCCATTTCATTTCGGCCGAATGAAGTCCACGGCTGGACACAGGCCTCCCCCAAAGATCACCACAACGACCGATATGGGTGTGTTGTGGGCTCATTGGGGGGTGATGCCATAATCGCCACGCTTGGCAGACGGGTTGGCGATCGCAAGTTGATGTGATGAAAATTTATAAAACCCCCCAATGAGCACACAACACAAACCCAGACCCCAAGATGCTAGTTTTTATCACTATGCCATGCAAGCCCGTAAACGTCCACCGCTGAACATTGACCTTCCAGTGATCACTACAATAAGCGTTCGTAGGGGATGTTGCCATAATCGCCACCGCAGGTTGGTGATCGCAGTATTTTATTGCCACATTGGCTATCGGTACATTGTTTATGTGTTGAAGTGCTTATACAGAAACGCCACCATGTCAGTCCGAGTACATGAACAGAGCATGGGGCCGATCCCATTGCTGAGAGGTGTGAGACAGGGGGGCGTAATTTCCCCGAAACTGTTCACCGCTTCTGAATGGAAGATGCATTCAAGCTTGAAGTTCAAGAGTGGAAAGGATTCGGCATTAACCTCAATGGCGAATATATCACTCACCTTCGATTTGCCGACGACATCGTAACATGTCAGACGCGCTGCAAGAACTCAATACAATGCTCGATGATCTCTTTAGAGTTTCCAAATAGGTGGGTCTTAAAATGAACGTGGGTAAGGCGAAAGTCATGTCAAACGCCCATGTCGTTCATCATCATCATCGTATCAGCCAAAGGACGTCCACAGCTGAACAAAGACCTCACCCATAGAATTTCCACAACTAGCGGTCACATGCCGCCCTCATCCAACATCTCCCAGCGGCCTTCACCAGGTCGTCTGCCCACCTCGTTGGAGGTCGTCCCACGGTGCGTTTCCCGGTGCGCGGTCTCCACTCGAGAACCTTTTTACCCCAACGGCCAAGTGCCAATGGCAAAGTTCTACGAGCAATGTGTCCCGCTCATTGCCACTTCAGTTTAGTAATCCGTTCAGCTATGTCAGCAACTTTAGTTGTTTAGAAGCAACTTCTTATAAATACCAAGCATAGGTCTCTCCATAGCTGCTTGTGGCAGCCAGGGCCACAAGGCGAGGCAGTGTACGGCGCAGTCGCAGAGTTGTCCGCTATGCGCGGACTTCGGACTGCCTGCAGGGCATAGGCTGGGCAGCAAGTCATGCGCTGCCCAGAAAGGTAAGAGGGGGAAGCGAGCTCCCTCTGCCTCTGCCAATGGGCAGGAGACGACTGCGCCAGCACCATTGGTCGCAGGCCCACCGGAGGCAATGGATACGACACATTCCCAGCCCTAAGAGTCCTTCAGGGCAACCTGAACCACTGCCGCAACGCGCAGAATCGACTGCTGCAAACTGTTGCGGAGTGGTCAGTTGCCTTGGCGGTTGTGGCGGAGCCCTACGTCGTCCAGGAACATCCTCGCTGGTTCGGGGACGCCGGGGACTCCGTCGCCATCTATTGGGCTGGGGTTGAAGGTGGGCCGCCCTGCTCACTGTTGGACAGAGGGCAGGGCTTTGTTGCTGTGGAATGGGGACCTCTGGCAGTAGTGGGCTGCTACGTCTCCCCCAACGTGTCTCTCGCCGACTTCGAGAGATACTTGGATGGGGTGGCGCGCAGCATTCGCTGTAAATGCTTGCCCCGTCCAGAGCTCGTCTTGGGGGACTTCAACGCTCACTCTAGAGCTTGGGGCAACCGTCGGGACGGGCCGAGGGGGAGGATAATACAAGACTGGGCGGCATCGCTTGACCTCCGATTGTTGAATCGGGGGTCCGTTAGCACCTGCGTTCGGTGGCAGGGGGAGTCGGTCGTGGACCTGACATGGGCGACTCCTTCTGTGGCCAGCATGGTGTCGGGCTGGCGGGTGGCGGAGGAGGTGGTAACGTTGTCCGACCACCGCCACATAGTTTTTGACGTGGCCCTCCGTTCGCCTGGCCCGAGCCGTCTAGGTCCTAGCCCGCAGTCGCGGCGTTGGGCCCTCACACAGCTCGATCGAGAGATGCTCGTCGCTGCTGCCAACGTCGTGGCGTGGTCAGAGGTCGATCAAGGGATCTTGCCCGATCCAGAAGAGGAAGCAGCCTGGTTCCGGGAGGCGATGACGTCGATATGCGATGCATCAATGCCCCGGGCTAGGCGCTCCCGGCGTACGGCGGTGTACTGGTGGTCGGAGGAGATCGCGCAGTTGCGCACGGTCTGCCTGGCATCCCGCCGCCGGTACCAACGAAGCCGACGCCGGCGTAGTGCTACAGCTGGAGAGACTGCGGAGGCCTATCTGGCCTACTGGGCGGCCACGAAGTCGCTGAACAGCGCAATTCGCGAGGCGAAGGCTCGGTCCTGGAGCGAGCTCCTGGAGGGACTGGACAGGAATCCGTGGGGGAGACCCTATCGTATGGTCGTGGGAAAATTGCGCCCGTGGGTCCCCCCGGTGACCGAAACTTTGGCCCCGGATTTGCTGGAGGGAGTACTTTCAACGCTCTTTCCAGCGGTCCGGGACCGTCCTGGTCCCTCTCCACCCCCGATTGCCCCGGAATGGACCGAGGAGTTAGGGGTTTCGGAAGGGGAGCTGGACCGAGCCATTGGCCGCCTGAAGAGTCGCAACACCGCTCCGGGTCCGGACGGCATTCCGGGCCGCGCGTGGGTGTATGCACTGCAGTCTCTTGGGGACCGCTTGAGGCGGCTGTTCACCAGCTGCCTCCGTCGAAGCGTGTTCCCGTCCAGCTGGAAGGAAGCCGGATTGGTTCTGTTGAGGAAGGAAGGAAGGCCTGCGGAGTCTCCTTCTGCATATCGTCCAATTTGCCTGCTCGACGAGGCTTCGAAGCTATTCGAGAGAATAATTACCCGAAGACTCGTTGAGCACCTGTCGCGAGTGGGTCCCGACCTGGCCGAAAGTCAGTATGGCTTCCGGCAGCGGCGGTTAACAATCGACGCGATTCTTCGCGTCCGCTCGCTGTCGGAACAGGCAGTGTCCCAGCGGGGTGGGGTGGCGTTGGCTGTCAGTCTAGACATCGTCAACGCCTTCGACTCCATCCCGTGGGGCGCGATTAGGGGGGCACTAGTCCATCATCGATGCCCCCCTTACCTGCAGGGCATCATAGGGGCCTACCTGCGCGATAGGCACATTCGCTACGTGGGCAGGGACGGTAGCGTAAAGCGGAGGGAGATTACGTGCGGGGTTCCGCAGGGGTCGGTTCTCGGCCCCTTTTTATGGAACCTCGCCTACGACGCGGTCCTGCGTGTCGTTCTCCCCGCTGGCGTCAGCTTGGTCTGTTACGCTGACGACACTCTTGTGTTGGCCAGCGGGGAGTCCTTCGAGGGAACCATCCGGCTTGCCGAGCAAGCGGTGGCAATTGTCGTGGCCAAAATCCACGCTCTGGGTCTGCAGATAGCGCCCCACAAAACCGAGGTGCTATGGTTCCACAAACTGCCGCGGAGCAGAGAACCACCCAGTTCGTGGATACGCGTTGGTGACGCGCAAATCAGGGTGGGCCAGTACATGAAGTACCTGGGGCTCACTCTGGACAGTCGTTGGGGCTTCGAAGAGCACTTCATGCGCCTCGTCCCCCGAGTCGAGAGGGTAGTGGGTGCATTGCACCGGGTGCTGCCCAATCTCGGGGGACCGAGCGAGGAAGTTCGCCGTCTCTACGGGGGCGTCGTGCGGTCTGTGGCCCTCTACGGGGCGCCTATATGGTCATCCCGGCTGTCTGGCGTCCAGCGCTGCAGAACCAAACTTCATAGTCTGCAGCGCAGAGTGGCTATACGGATCGCACGGGGATACAGGACAGTGTCCTACGAGGCGGCAACTCTCCTGGCACGCTTTCCGCCTTTCGACATCCAGGCGGAGATGGATGCGTGGGTCTATGACCGGACACGTTCCCTCCGCCAAAGTGGGGAAAGCGTGCCATCAGGGGCGTTTGACAGAATGAGGCGGCTGGCTAGACGGCGCGCACTCGAGATATGGCGACAACGCCTACGGTTGCAGTTCGCGACCAAGCGCGTCGTCGAGGCCATCCTGCCACTCTTCGGAGCCTGGCTCAGAAGGAGCGAGCGCGTCACCTACCGTCTGACGCAGGTATTCACCGGTCACGGTTGTTTCGGTGCGTACCTGCACAGAATAGGACGCGAGGTTACGGCACAGTGCCACCATTGTGGAAGCGACCAGGATACCGCACAGCACACGCTCGAGGAGTGCCCTGCGTTTGCGGCCGAGCGGCGGATCCTGGTCGATCGGATCGGGCAAGATCTCTCTCTGCCGGCAGTAGTGTCGGCTATGTTGGCAGAGCATGAAAATTGGAGTGCAGTGGTCTCCTTCTGCGAGAGCGTCATGCTCCAGAAGGAGACTGCAGAGCGGGATCGGGAGAGGGCTGATCCCGCACGGAGAAGGACTAGACGGCGCCGGGGCAACAACCGTCCCGGCTCCCAAGTCCAACACGCCTGAGCCCCCTGCCGTCACTTCATGGTGGGGGGCCTCGGGGGTCGCGGGCGCGCAGATTGGGGAATCTACGTGCTCACACCGAGCGACCCCCGGGAAGACGGTGGCGCGCACGTGGTCACGTGCCGCCGTGTGCGCAGCACAGCGCAAAGCGAGGCTTGGGGGGATCCTTTACAATCCTCCCCGAGAAGTGCCTGGGGGGGCGACCTTTTTACAGTCGCCTTCCCTCCGCTAGAGGGGGTGACCGCTTTACAGTCATCCCTTCCGAGATGTGCCTAAAGGCGTGGCACCAATGGGCGGCTCTAGTGTGATCTTACGAGGACCTGGAGCCCCCCTTCGGTGCCGAAGATGACCGCTCCAGTGGTTTTAGCCGGTAGGAGTCCGGCATACCCCTTCGCCCTTCCCCGGGGTGCAGGAAGTTCCATGTAGAATTTCCACTGGACATCAATAAAAAAAAAAAAAAAAAGGTCTCTCCATAGCTCGCTGAGTGACCTTGAGCTTTCTTATGAGGCCATTGCGATTAAAAGGTTCTAGAGTGGGAATAACGCAGCGTGGGACGACGTCCAACGAGGTGGGCAGACGACCTGGTGAATGCCGCTGGGAGTAATTGGACGCGGGCGACATTCCACCAGTCGTTGTGGAATCCATAGGGGAGGCCTTTGTTCAGCAGTGGACGTCCATGGACTGATATGATGACGATGATGATGAGTCGCCGTTTACGATATTCCATGGGTGGAGTGGGGTGATCTATTCTTTGCCGGGACCAGATCCTACGACCTCCTTCCTTTGGTTATAGCTTTTTTTCTTTCGTTAACCACAAGTCACACTGCCTCATTTGTTACCGACTTCGAAAAGGAGGAGGTTCTCAATTCGACGCGTTTTTTTTCCTCTCCGTCCAACTGAAGCACCACATTTCAAACGCCGCCAACCTTTCTCATTCTCTTCTGTTTAACTTGACGTGTGAGTTAGTGTATATATTTTATTGTTTATATAAAGTATTTTTATTTTAGCTATAAGTTTTATATTGTATTTTCTTTAAAGGGCCTTAATGCCAGAATTAAATTAAAATTAACCTCTACGTTTCGCAGCCGAATATAGTGCAATGCTCCAGACATGCGTCTTAACTAGCAGTTTTCTTATGTTTCAAACATAATGTTTCTTTTTATTTTGGCTTTTAGCAGATGTTTTTTTCTGGTTCAAGGCTTGTTTAGCTTGTTTACAGAAGCGAGTATTCGTTGAAATTTGGCACTACATTTTGGTATGTTTTGTCAACACGTGGTATCCGTCGCTATTGCATCACCTAATTTGCAGCAAAAGTTGTCACGTGCATTTGTTTTGTTTTTTAAATTGTTACAGAGACCGCTGTAAAAATACAGTCAAAGAAATATTAGACGAAGATAATGTTGGTTCTAAAAGAACACCTTACGCAAATGCAGTGACGAATGAAAGATGAATTTACGTAGGCATGTAAGTATCTAAATAAACATAAATAACCGTAATAGTTCTCTGGGCTGTTAAATAATGAACGCTGGCCTTGATTTGATAAAACGATTTCCGCTCTGAAATTAACGTTTATAAGTAATTTTGATTACTGGAGTTCGAGATAAGATTTATACCTAAGTAACTATTAAAAGAATATACCTAAGCTGATGTGACAACTAGAGGTATATTACTTACCTTATTTACAGATTTATAATATATGAATGGCAATGAATAGCTTTCTCGAACGTTAACTGTTCTCCAAACAAGAAGAGAGAGCACGGGATATAT
Organism: Diloba caeruleocephala; assembly: GCA_947459985.1. Lineage (NCBI taxonomy): Eukaryota > Metazoa > Arthropoda > Insecta > Lepidoptera > Noctuidae > Diloba > Diloba caeruleocephala. The sequence goes on from OX381630.1 coordinate 2,365,612, forward strand.
TGTTCCTGGCTGTATTTATGAAGTCGGCCAGAGCTTCTAAATGGGCTAGCTGCACCGGGGAACTATTCACGCCGGCACAGAATACCAGCTTGAAGTATCAACATTACCTGTTGTTGCGTTTCAGTGGAAAACATACGACATGGGCATGTTCAAGAAAAAGTGTATATCATCCCTAAAGTGCAGTGTGGTGCCGGCTAAGAGTAGCACCAACCCATCTCATCCCGTGAGTGTCGTACAAGGCGACTATGGGATTAGCCGAAGGGCGGGCAGCAGCGTCCTTCGAGTATATTTACAACTCAACTGCGATCGCCAACCCACCTGCCAAGCGTGGCGATACCGGTCGTTGTGGCGATCTTTGGGGGAGGTCTGTGTCCAGCAGTTAAGTTTATTTGGCCGAAATGATGATCCCTAAAGGTAGCAACACATCCGCGACTCCTCGTGTCGCAATGTTGTGCTGCGCGGCGTGGCAGTGGTCGCTTAGGTGATTTACATGCTCGTTTGCTATTCTACAATATATTATTAAACAAATCCGAGGGACCCCGAACCGAGGCTGTGACGGCACATGAAATGGCGGGATAATCCACAGATTACTATTTAGTAGCTAGCTTAGCTACAGATGAGACGGCAACTTGAGAGCTTAGTTTCACCACAGCAGTAGCAAAACTAAGGAAAGTGAACAAAACAGTCCGTTTTCGAGCATTTATTTTTTTCGTTTCGGTCGCATTATTCGACACTACATATTTTATGGAAGATGCGTAGAACTCTGAAGTTGATGCCAAAAATAACTCAGTAAAAAATTATAGCTAGCTCATTGCGTGTCGTAAATCGAGAAACAATTAAAAATCTATTGTGTGTGCGTTGTAGACACAGGGCTGCCGGAAATTGACATGCGAGAGCCCAGGGAAAATGGACACTGTCAAATAGAATTTAGTTTTAATCTAAATATATAGATATTCTCAGTTACATAAAAGTTATCTCAAATGCCGTTGTGTTATGGGTGAACCAAAAATGATAATACGTAATAAATGAACTCAATTTAGATTTTTTAATCATGCTTTTTAAAAGTATTATGTATAAAAATGAATCAGGAAATTTATAAAATTTATAGCTGTTTTCGTAAACCTCCAAACCGCAATTTACAAGATGTTTGTCAAAATATTGTCAAGACTGTCAGAGATTGCTTGTTTTCTAGGGGTGCCGAATCGTTGTAAAAAGTATCGATTTTGGAAGCGATACGAATCGAATGAATCAGTATTCATTCCGATTACATCGAGTACTGCTTGATAGATTTCAATCGCTTCGTTAGTTGATTTATTGTAACGACTTAGGCTCGTATAACAGATCTTGAATCAAAACTCAAGTAAAACCTGAGTCAAGATTGCGTTTATCTAATATGAACCCCTTGTAATAGATCCAGCACTTGTACTCAATTGATGCAATCTCGACTCAGGACTTGAGAGTGGATATTGCATAAATTCAATTTCAATCAACAATCAATTCAAATCAACGGTAATACAGGTCAAGAATCAAAACTCAAGTAGGCTTGAGGGCTTAGGTGATGCTGGCACGTTTGTTGCGCAATCGCTTGGCTTTCTGCGCAACGTGTCTCGGTTTCGATCCCCGCACAGAATAAATACCCACTGTATGATCTATATACATGTAGTTGTATCGGGTTGGGAGTTTGTGCATGTGAGATTTATGTCTGTACCCACTACACAAGAGAAATCTAAGTAGAGGGCACCATTTTAGAGGGGGAAAATATTTCATGATTCATTCATTCAAATATTTCGTGTCAATAGGACTCATCATAATCAACTACGACTAGTATTTAATCACTTCCACAGCCTCATCCGTCGGTCGCCTGGTTAAGCTGTTCCCGGTCGTAGGTGGTGGGACACAATGAGCAGCAGAGTGACAGCGGCATATTCTGTGTTGAGGCTATTATTTCTAATGTTATTTTATTTTATTATTATATCATGATAAAAAGGCACATAATATATAAAAAGTTAAGATGCGTTTAATCTAACTTTAAGAACATAGTACGTAATCCACATACGCAACATTAGTTACTTATTTTGTAAACTGCTACTTATTTGTAGTGATTAACGTGAATCGGTCCAATTCTCAGGATTCTGAGATCAAATCACTCTTCATTCACTATTCGGTTTCAGGTTTTAAACCGATTTTCTCAGATAAAATAATCGATTTTAGATTAATCAATCTCAGATCGACCATAATCGACGTGCTTATTGTTTTCTAAAAATCGACAGTTTAGTTTGGTTTATCTGTGATACCTATAGAACCTATAGTGCAATAATTATTCGCAGTCGCTCTTGAATGCGATACTTGAATGTTGATTTTTATTATATTACCTTTAAAATAACCCTCGTAAAAAATTCAACGTGAATAAATGTGAATTTCGTTGTGTAACCTGCTCCGAGTGTTTACTTTGTACGTCGTGTTCCTAATTTAAAATTTTAAGTTTGCTGGTGAGTAGATATTGTAATATTGTTTACATTTTAAACTGGATACATATAAAATTATTATTTGTGTTATATTCCCCACTCACAGGAAATAAGGATTAACGTGCAGATAATATCAAGGGGCTAATCTATTTCTTACGAAAATACTAGATCTAAATATTCAGTATTTGTTTGAAATTCATCAGTTTATTATTGTAATAGTGGTTTATTATTATTAAGCTGCTCTGGTTATATATAAGTAACACATGTTATTAGATGATTCGGTGCATTAAATGTAAAAGTGGTAGATAGATACATTATTTGTGTTATCATCAAAAGATTCCTTATCAGCCAAAAGATTACCTTTAACTCTGTAAAAAATACCACCTCCTACCGCTTGCGAATCGTCGTGAAATAGCCGACTTTACTTTTCTACTAATAAATTTAAATCATGATGCTGACTGTCCTGACCTATTAGAAAAAGGCAAATTTAATGTACCATCTAAATCAATCCGATTTAATCCTCCCCTCCGCGTTCCAAATGTTTCAACAAATTATAGACAAAATAGTTGCTTAGTGCGTGCTAGCAGAACTTTTAATAATCTATGTAAACAGCATGATATTGATCCCTTTATAACTAGTGTTTCCTTGGCAAGAAGGTGCCTAAGATTTTTGATTTTCCTGATGTTTCGAACACTTTGCAGGGTTCGTGGTCGCAGGATGACTAAGGTGACAGGCGTCGTTATAGATTTTAAAAAGTTATTTTATTTTATCTACCGTACAATTATAATTAAAAATTATTTCGATGCTCGCAGTAATCACTCACAGTGTCTTGATGTTTTTTAGTGTGGTATTTGGCCTGGGACTTTATTATTTTAATAACAGGATTCCAAACTGGTGGTACCTGCCAGCCATCCTCTCTATTAAAATTAGGATGTTTTTTAATTTTAATAGCCTCACGAAACATTCTTGGTACATATCGGTTCTCTTTCGCGAGGACTTGAGGTTGATCGAAATGAAGAAAATGGTTTATCTAAGGCATGTTCGCACACTGCAGACTTTGTGGAGCATCTATGCTTGATGTCAGCGATGTGTTCTTTTAACCTGGTGGCTATACTACGCTTTGTTTGCCCTATGTATGACAACCCACACTCACAGTCAATCTTGTAGACCCCTGCATCTTGTAAAGGTATGTGACATTTCACCGGTCTTAAAAGTTGGCTGATCTTCTTATGCGATATTTAGTAAATTTTTGTCATGCGTAATGTAAATGTATAATGTCTAAAAAAAAGTGATTTATAGTGCTGGTATTCTGCTTGCTCATATTTTATTTCTTAGTCAATATCTATAAGCGAAGACTCGTAATTGGCTTTCAAATAACTAAACTTGTGTTATACTTAAGTTCTCTAGCTGTAAGTCTTCCATGTAATAATTAAATATAGTTTTTGTCTGTGTCATACATTTATAAAGGGTGATTTGAGGCACTGATAAGTAATTATTGTGATCTGTTCACTTGGAAGCTATAAAATGGTCTACTTTTACCATTTTGGCCTTGTTTCCCTAGGCACTAACTTTTTTTAAAGTGGTCCTGGATATTATGTGTGAGGGCATTTATGTGACCAGGGTTTTTATTTAGATGGGATGATAAATAGCCTATAGATCTTTCGCCTATATTTCACCATTAATCTATCCAGGACTGTTTGTTATTTTTTATTCAGATTATACATGTTAAATTTAAAAAAAAAACCAGTAAATAAATGGCAATAACTTCAATCCTTGTTTACTGGATTTAAAAACTTTTGTACAAAAAGGGTTGTACAACCATATATATCAACTTTCCCTTTCGGGAGCTGCAACCACTTTGTAGTACAGTAGTTTGTAAAAAAGTGTAACAGATGCATTTCTCCCTATTATATAACATATTCACAACATCTCAAGTTTTCGCTGCAACATCTTTTTTAATTATAGCTGTGTGTTAGTAGTACTCACTAGCTCATAGTCTTGGGTAGCCCTAGTTTTGGAAGTTTAAATGGTGCATACCATTAAGCATTTTGGCTTACCTGCAGGTGGCGGGTAAACCACCAACACTAGCATACCCAAGGAGGTTTGGTGTTGGTTAGATGGCCAACTGCAAATACCCTTTTCCCAAGCAGTATGACTAACATATTGCACCAACCCCAACTAACTTGGGACCTGAGCAAGAAGAACGAAAAGCTTATAGCTAGGTCTATAGTCAAAGCCACTCAACATTCAGTTGTTAAATTGTGCCATCAGGGACAATTAACATGAAAACTTTTTTACTATAACTGGCTGTATATTGTTCTACAATTTTTATATATTATTTTTTTACTTTCATTGTTAGGCCTGTTTTTTATCGTGTATTGTGTCTTTTTTTAATCCTTATGGACTTCCTCCGCCTCTGTGAAGGTTGAGGGGCATGCCAAACTCAAACTAACTAAAACACCACAGTGTCCTTCCTCTTACCTCTAGCCGGGAGTGAGGTGTATGCTCTGCATTATACTGCGCCCCCAGCAGGTTCACCAACCTACCTGCTGTATATTTAGCAATTTTCGTCACCATACAGTTACAATTAGTAATTTTCGTCAGATATCATGATAATTTATTATTTTTCGGAAGCATAAATAGGAAACTACAGAGCATTGATGGACATCCAGTAAATGGTGCATGTATTGGCTATCGTATTTTATTGCATACACAGCTTTTTTGTGGCACCGGAAAATATAAACAATATTTTTCTAGCTCCGTAAGAATTAAAACAAAAAATGCGGGGTAAATGTAAGATGAAAGTATTTTTTTATCATTATCATCATCATCATCATATCAGCCACAGGACGTCCACTGCTGAACAAAGGCCTCCCCCTTAGATTTCCACAATGAGCGGTCACATGCCACTCTCATCCAACGACTCCCAGCGACCTTCACCATGTCGTCTGTCCACCTCGTTGGAGGTCGTCCCACGCTGCGTTTTCCGGTGCGCGGTCTCCATTCCAGAACCCCAACAAGGGTTGTGCCCCAATGGCCATCAGTTCTACGAGCAATGTGCCCTGCCCATTGCCACTTCAGTTTACTAATCCTTTCAGCTATGTCGACAACTTTAGTTCTTCTACGGATCTCCTCATTTCTGATTCGATCTCGTGGAGAAATACCTAGCATTTTTATAGCGCAAAAAAAATGCATTCGCGCATTGTTCAGCATGAAAGGTAAACTAGTTTTCAAATCGAAGAATCTTTTAACAGTTCCTAGTATTTACATTTATGAAGTCGCCAAATTCATGAAATATCATAATTACCTGTTTGAAAGCAATATCAATACCTATAAGCGACAGGTCACCCACTTGTATATAAGAATGCCAGTGCCAAAGTTGGAACTATTTAGAAGAAGTTGTGTCTATATGGCTCCACTCATTTTCAACTCTTTGCTCAAGGGGATGGTGGACCTACCGTATAAATGTTTTGTTGTACATTGCGGGAGTGGCCATATTTCTAGCAAATAAAATAATATGAATAAAAGTTGCCAAATGCATATTGCCCATCTTGGACACTGAATAACATAGGGTTCCAAACCAAGATTTATTTTTTATTTGTGCAGTTAGCAAGGTACCTTTTGTATGGAGCAAACTGATTTATATCCTGATCCACTGTCTCAAACTTCTCGAGATCAATATGTCGAAACATATTTGGGGCCAAATACCTACCAATAATTCTTTAAAAACAGTACCTGGATGACCGAGCTTTGCTCGGTATTTTCGTGTTACTTAACAACGCCATCTGCTGTTGTGTCGTTAAAGCAATTAGTTGCTCACAAAAAATAGTATTATTATTCGCCAATAGATGTCAGGAAGAGTCATATTTTTCAGTTAAAACTACTCAAACGCCTATAAAATGACATTTTCTAAAAAGGATTCCTAGCTAGATCGATTTATCGCCCCCGAAACCCCCTATATACTAAATTTTATGAAAATCGTTGGAGCCGATTCCGAGATTCCAATTATATATATATATACAAGAATTGCTCATTTAAAGATATAAGATATGGCTATAGAGTATTATACTGTCTGTGGTTATGGGTCTGCCCATACATTTTTACTTACTTTTAAAAAATCTATGATGTCCCGCGCTAGGATTTCTCCTGCGTTGTGGGTAAAGTATTTAATTCCGGAACCCTAAAAAGGTACAGAAATAACATTTCACTGCTCAAATGAATAGATTTTGATGAACCATAGCATACAAATTTGGCCTTGTAATTTATATGGTATAACAACCTTTTTCATTAGTTCCAGCCTAGTTTCTTAAGCTGAGCTGAATAGTGTTCTGCATATTTTATTTTACAGTGTAAATGCTTCTCGTGTTGTCAAATTTTGTTATACTAAGTAATAAATAATAATGTACACAATCAGCCATGTTAGCTAACTTCATTGATATACTATTTATTTTAAGTATTTTTTGCCTAAATGATGTGAGTGCAGGAGTGGCCCACTTGATTAGACCCAAAATCTACTGTTTACCAAAGAAACCCTGTGCGATCTACTAATTACAGAATTCTTAAAGTTTTAAATGAAACAGTATAGTTTAGTGTACAATTATGTAGTATTTTTTATTGTATTAAGAGGGAAAACATAAAATTGAATATTATTTTTAGTAACTACTTGTTTATATTAGTATGAGAATTGCGTCTGAGCATCTTTCGCTAGATTAGCAAAGTCAGGTTTGTAGTTGGAAATTGCCAACCTTACAGAACCCAATGTTCCGACTTTAAAAAATATAAATATTATTATTAGGTATAATTAACTTATATATTTTTTGCCTAATAGCCGCGAGCTGGAGCCGGTTGGCCACCCCTGATCTAGTAGATAGCAGACTGGTCTTCAAAACATGGAGTTACTGTCAACACGAGTAAATCTCGGGCTATTCTTAAAGGTACTCCGTTCTACCTTAAGAATTTAAATACCAAATACCTTCCCCAATCGTCTTTAATAATTCTGTTACCTGTCACCTCATGTAAAGGATTTGGTCCTCCATATTGATGACAGGCTTAGTTGGGTCAAGCAAGTTAGTCAGACAAGCCAGAACGTAAAGGCCACGCTGCGATCTCTATAGACTCAAAAAATTCCTTCCATCCAACACGAAAACACTTCTGATCCAGTCCCTTGTTCTTCCTGTAATTTATTACGCGTATGTTTGTTACTCTGATCTATCCCAAGAGCTTCTTAACATATTGGATCGACTTCTCAACAACGGTATTCGTTACATCTTCGGGTTGCGTAAGTACGACCACATTTCTTCCTACAGATCTAAGCTTAAATGGCTACATGTCCGTCAGAGGAGAGCCGTCAGATCACTCTGTTCGCTTTTCACTATTATAAACGATCCTTGTGCTCCTAATTATTTTAAAATTTACATTCAACTTTTGGGTGACACCCACAAACATAACTTCGTGCTTCTGAAAATTTAATTCTTAACATTCTATCCCACCATACAGGGTTTTCCAATTCCTTCGCTGTTTCAACAATGATACTCTGGAATGCACTTCCGTTTGATATAAAGAAAGCTCCGAGTAAATTCACGTTTAAATGTAAAGTGCGTGAACACTTCTTGAAATCCTTGCAATCCTGATCATTCAAAAGGTCTTCGTCATTAGAAGTTATAATTTTGAGATATTTTTCTGAAGTTTTATTTATAGTATATATTGTTATATTAGTGTATTCCTATTTTTAATTCAGTCTATTTTAACGTTATCTATAGCTTTGTTTTTGTACCTTAATCGAAGTGCTTTTTTAACCCAAAGGTTGACTGGTAGTGAATGCCTCATGGCATTAAGTCCGCCTTGTGTATACTCAATGTACATAAAATTTTAAATAAATAAATATACCTGATTGTGAAAAAAAAATATCACCTCAATCAGTCAAGTGCAGAAGTTGCACTATCACTAACAAACAGACTCATCAACGATTATATAGGTATATAACCTATAAAGTTAATTTGAAGAAAATCTAGAAAGAAATTAAAGTTATATTAATTTCCCCCAAAACTACAGTAGCGTTAGACGTTTGTATGCAGGCATACATACATAATTCGGGTCGATATCTTTTCCATTGTTGAATTCAGGAAAAGGAAATACCTATGTATTTCGAGGTTTATGTTCCTAATGTTAATCTATTGAAACGAAATGAAATGAGTTGCTTGGGGTCGGCATAATATGTAGTCATCACAAATGATTTGGCTACCTGTCCAGATATCCCCGGATTTGTCCTAGTTTGAAGAGCGTCCGGAGAGCGTCATCGTAGAATCATCGAGCGACATGATCGCTTTGTTTTATTTTTTATGTATTCTACACCGATTACTGCGAGATTTGTGGACCGATTTGAGCAATTCTTTTTGTAACAGCTGCAGAATGCTCTTGAGTCAGTCCCATATAAATTTCATTACATTTGATTTAGTAGTTTTTTTAGCCAGCTTCATTAAACAGGTTAATTTTACTGCGCTTATCTAGATGATGTCTTAATAGTTTTGATTACTCTGAGATCAGAGAACCGATTTCGAGTCATTCTTATTTTTAGTGTTAAGTACTGATACCAAATTGGAAAAGTCCTAGCATTTATTTTCACAAAAAAAAAACAAATAAAACTATTTTTTTAATATGTTTTATAAGATTAAAAACCCGGGGTTTTCTGGCTCCAAGTCCAATTTTTTTCGTACTACAGGCTGATGACGCTTTAAGTCATTCGCTGGTGGTAAGCGTCTTGCGTACCATCACAACTTTAATGCTACCCAAGACCTGCGGGGCACCACTCCATTCGTTATTTAGTCTCCTATGCCTCCTATGTAATTTCACTAGCTACACAAGCCGGAGCGCAGTAATGTCTAAAGTTCAAACACTACTGCTTGGCACTGTGGTGGCACATACATAGCCGGCCTCTTGCAAAGAGATATCTAATATTTCCACAGTAATTTGATGGCAAATCCATCCATGAGTGGCTATTGAACACTCAAGGCAACTTGGTACCTAACGCATCCTGTACTACTTAACCTATTTCTTAGGTATTCCTTGACAATTTTGATAATCTAAATCTCTGCCATATTTCATTCAAATCGTTGTCGTTGGTCGTTGTTGCAAACTTTGGAGGAGGCGTAGTTCCAGCAGTGGACGTTTTGCGGCTGAAACGATGATGATTTCTTAATAAACAGTCGAGAATAAGTGTTGACGATCAAATCTGTTACAAGGTATATCAATTCGTTTCACGTTTTAGACGAAGGGTTTGGTATACGGGTAAGGAAAATAAACTATTATAACTAACTAATAATATGTACGTACAATAATAATACGTGAAATAGATACGCAAAACTAGGCGTCGACTACGCGATAACGCTACTACACCACAGGACAGTCTCAGAAGGTCCACATGATACAATGCGCTATAGCAAAGTAATGCGAAGACGTCGAAAAAATTACGATCTAGTGCGAGCAGGACGAGACGGTTCCCTATAATAATTATCAGAAATCAGTATCCCCAGGTATACTTGAGTGACACACTTTAAATTGCGGGCGCTAGCGTAGTACACTGTATGAAATAAACCGCATATTAAAGTCTTACAATAATTCCACATGGGATTTGAAATTAATGATATTTGGATTTATTCCTTTCCTTATTTATTAAACCTTTCTAGATTGAGATCTTTAGACGTGAGATCCTTCGTGCCAAATTTCAAGATTGTAGATCACCGGGAAGTTCCGTGGTTGGTGGTTCCGTCTACGGGCGCCTGTATTGTCAGCTCGACTGTTAGGCGCCCACTTGGAAAGTGGCGTCATCGCCTGCGGATGCAGTTCGCAATCAAGCGCGTCGTCGAGGCCATCCTGCCGCTCTTCGGAGCCTGGCTCAAAAGGAGCGAGCGCGTCACCTACCGCCTGACGCAGGTGCTCACTGGGCACTATTGTTTCGGTGTGTACCTGCACAGGATAGGACGTGAGGCTACGGCATTTTACGGATTTGTACGATCTGCAGGAAGTTGTTCCGGGTCTGGGTGTGTTGTGTGTGGAATTTGTGTTTGTAAACGCACCCACGACACAGGAGAAGTCCTAGTGTTGGGCAACTTGAAAAAAATAAACGGCTTGCACTCCGGGAGTGAAAATTTTATAGCAATATTTGTTTTTTTATTTAATTTATCTAGACGCGTTCGCGGTCTGCTATATGTACATGCATATATGCACACACTATAGCTGCGTCTCGTAACGGTGTCGCGAGTCCAAAGATTTTATCTCATCTAAAAATATGCGTATCGCGCAAAAAGAAGTTTTCACTTCAAAAATAAAAATGATTAAACGATTATTAGTAAAAATATGATGCATATATCGTCATATATCTTAACGGGTAAAGTTAACTGATGTAAATTTCACATGCACAACACCCAGACCCGAAACTACAAGTCATAGAAATGTTTGTTCCGTGCGGGGATCGAACCCACAAACAACACTTGCGCAGAAAGCCAATCGCTTACCCACTACGCCAACCGCACCGTCATACCGTGCTCCTCACTAGTATGCAGTGGTCCTTCTGATCTATTTGTCTGTTGTCAAATGCAATCTGACATCCGTCGCTCGTCGGTTACGCCCATCGACACCGATTTTTTCACCGTCTTTCGATTTTTCCGATCATCAACAAAACGTTTATTTTCTATTTCCCGCAACTACGCTAAATCGAACAATTTTGAGTTTTGCTGGACAAATAATGGCCGGATTTTGATCCGTAAGGTAGAAGGTGATCCCGCTATTCGCATCGACACTGAAGCAGACCTGTATAAACTGAAGCCACTGCAGGTGTGACTATATTTAACCCTAGTATTTATTCATTTTTATGTTTTTTTAGTTTTAATTTACGGTACCATAACATACAAATACCAAACACTTTTCACACATATGAATGACAACCTACACTTAAATAATTGTGAACATGTGGCATTTTTCAAAAAACTCAACCTAACTTACAAACATCAACAAGCACTACGTACATATCGATCATCATATAAAGAGCATTATAAAAATCAAAAGCTTAAAAAACGGAAACCAAGATTGTGTTTATTATTTTTCTATTACACTAGAATATCAGATACATACCACTTAATTTATCAGATTTTTGAATCTTGCGGTCGTTCAAACAGAGAATATCCAGTTAAAGCGGTTCTGTACCGTCCAGTGCACTATAATACACAATACTCCTATGGCATTAAAAATGCTTGACTTTAGTAACTTAATAACCAATATTGAAACGTGTAACGTCTCAAAATCTTTAGTATGCTCACCTGAAGAGTTACACTGCTACATAGGAAACAACAAAAATTCACTCAAAATATTACATGTAAACATTAGAAGTATTAACTGCAATATTGAACACCTAAGTGTATTACTAAACAGATTAAATTACTCGGTCGATATTATAGTATTATCAGAGTGTTGGTTGAGCAAAGTCTCCAATATCCCTACCATAAATAACTTTAACTCCCACTCATCAAAATACGGAAATCAAAATGATGGGGTTGTTATTTACTATCGTGTTGAATTGAGCTGCGTAATTGAAGAACCCTGTTTTCCTGAAGCAAATGCCTTAATACTCAAATTGGGAGACTTCGCGTTGCTGGCAATTTATAGACCGCCGTCATACAAAAAAATAAACTCATTCTTAAACAGTTTAAACACCATATTAACTTCAATTACAACATATAGTTCTATAGCTATAATCGGAGACATTAACATAAATATTGCACAACACAGTAAGGATTCAAACGCGGATGATTACTTAAACTTAACCGCCTTTCATGGCTTATTGCCAGCCCACCAATACCCGACGAGAGAAAACAATTGCTTAGACCACGTCATTCTAAAAACAAATAAAAAGTCTACCACGCTGGTTTTTGACTCACTATTTACTGACCATGCCCCTGTTTATCTCTATATAGACACTAAAAAAGAAACACTGAAAAACAACACCATAAAGAAATATACAGCTCTTTCAGAAGTAGTTGAAGACCTACGAAGCACTAATTTTAACCCTTTGTTAACCATGACTGACCCCAATGAAGCCACCAATATTTTAATTAAAAAGATAACTACTGCTATAGATAGACACACAACAATAAAAAAGGTTCCTCATAGGAAAATAATTCTACACCCGTGGATCACACCCGGGCTTCTGAAGTGTATTCGCAATCGAGACAAATTACACTTGCAAACAAAAAAGAACCCTAATAACATGGTTTTCAAATTGACTTACACAAGATATCGAAACTATACTAATAACCTTCTAAAAAACCTTAAACAACTATACAATAGTGATGAGCTACAAAAATCAAAAAATGATGCAAAAAAGACATGGAACGTTATAAAAAAAATCACAAACATGACAACTAACGCTCCCCAAGCAAATGAGCTTTTAAATGCGGAAAGTCCGCTATCTTCAGTTAATGACGTAAACAAATACTTTGCTGGTATAGGTAAGGAACTAGCTTCAAACATTGTTAAAAATAATTTATCTAGTGATTTTGCTCAGTCTTTCATTAACAATAGTAAAAAATCTGTATGCAATTCCATGGGATTACGTGAAACAGATACTTTAGAGATAGAATCTATTATCATTGGCCTCAAAGATGATTGTGCGGTGGGATGGGACAACATATCTTCAGCAACCCTGAAGGCAGCTCGCCAGTATCTGTCCCAGCCAATAACACACATCTGCAATCTTTGTCTGCTTAATGGAATATTCCCAAAGGCGCTTAAAAAAGCAGTTGTCCATCCAATTTACAAGAGTGGGGACAGAGGCTGTGTCAATAACTATAGACCAATCTCGGTACTTACAACGTTGTCTAAAATTCTTGAGAAAGTACTTCACCATAGGCTAACAGGTTACCTTCAGAAATACAACATTTTATCTCCAAATCAGTTTGGTTTTACCAAAGGTAAATCAACTGAAGACGCTGTATTGAAAGTTACAGAAACAATAGCACGTAAATTGGATAAAAAAGAAAAAATACTAGGTATATTCCTAGATCTTTCAAAAGCTTTTGACACCGTCTCTGTCCCAGCTCTACTAGCAAAATTGGATAGCATCGGAGTAAGAGGTATCGCCTTAAAAATATTCCAAGATTATCTTATTGACCGCACCCAATATGTAAAAATTGATAGCTACCAAAGTAGTGAAGAGGAAATAACGTTCGGTGTTCCTCAAGGAAGTATACTGGGTCCTACGCTATTCCTTATTTATTTAAATGATCTGCTCTATCTTCCTCCACCAGACTGCGATATCGTAGCCTATGCCGACGACACTGTTCTTCTCATTCATGCCAAAACTTGGGAGATTACACTTAGATTGGCTGAACAAACATTAAGCGCAGTCATTAAATGGCTCTCAGATAATTAATTGACCTTAAACATGAGCAAAACAAAATATATTACATTTTCTCCTACTACGTCGTCACAGCCTCAGTCCCAATTATGTAACCTAAGAGCACATACTTGTGGCAACCTTCACCAAAATTGTGACAATTGTACAATAATAAATCGCAGCACTGATATAAAATACTTGGGAGTGTATCTTGATAACACCCTTAACTGGACCAAAAATATTGATAACCTGACTTCCCGCATACGTAAGCTAATGAACCCTTTTAAAATATTGAGACCTACTCCCTAGTCCCTACTCTCATATTGCATAGTGGCTTGGGGAGGTACTCACAAAACCTCTATATTAAAAGTAGAGAGAGCACAAAGAGCCTTATTAAAAGTAATTTACAAAAAGTCTTTTATGTATCCGACCTCGCTCTTACATAAAGAAGCCGATACCTTAACTGTTCGCCAGCTTTATCTGCTTCAACTTACTTTGCGTCAACATACATCACTTCCACCAAATCTAAATACACAAACATCTGTCCGTCGAAAATATAATGTTTGCGTAAAAATGTCTCATAAAACAGCATTGGCTGGTCGCCAGTATTATGTACAAGGACCTACATTATACAATAATATAAATAGGATTCATCATATTCATACAGTACCATACACCTTGTGCAAAAAGAAGGTAACCAAATGGCTCATGAGCCTGGATTATGAACAAACAGAAAACCTATTTCTAATACCGCGTTGACCATTATTGCAAGATATTATACTCACACCTACCCCTGCAGACACATACACGTACGCACACACGGAGCATACATTCATCACACACTCTTCCGCCACACATACGCACTCACGCACACACACATAAATATAATACATATACACTTGCGTATTCCACATTTTGACACCCATTGCCTACAGTTGTTCATCCACTTACATTTTTATTTAATTTTTAGAATTTACGGAATTGCATTGCTTATGTAATTAAATTAACCTACTTTGTATTACTGTTTTAACATTATTGTGGAAATCCGCATGTAACAAATATTATAATACTCCAATACGTGGAAGGCTCTGGAGTCTGTGATACAGTTTATACTAGTACAGACTCCGCCGTCTTTATCCAGACCCTCTTGTATTAACTATAAACATATTGTCTATGTAACATGTTACTTTAAACTGTGTCCAATAAAGATATAATAAAATAAATAATAATAAATAAATAATCTGTACGTCCATATGGACATGGACAAAAAAAAAAGAGCTTTTACGAGCGAACATTTCCGTGCTCCGCGGGCTGATTATCTAAAAACAGCAACAGCAGACGCGACAGTAGCTATCGCGCTGCCAAGGATCCACCGGTGGGAAATATTTTATATCTTATGTGACCTGTAATCCACAATAAAATGATTGATTGATTGATTGAAAGCGGCAAAAAAATTGGTATTACGTAAGGCATCGCCCGCCTGTCGCTACTATGGAAGATGCATAGTTACTAGCGCCAGTAGCCACCAGTGGAACTAAAAAGAACGCACGTTTTTAGTTCATCGATTGTCCGACAGAGGCGCGACAGAGATCTTCGCCTGTTTAGGTGTATCGGCAAATAGGTAATACCGAATTGACGTTTGACAGCGGCGTTGGAGCAATTTACGACTGTTGCAAAGCGCCTGCGACTTAGGTAATCAGCCCGGCCGTTTGAAGGGCACTGTAGCTAGTGAAATGACTGGGCATAAGAGGCTAAATAACTAATGTCTCGAGGTGACGAGCGCAGTGTGGTGCCGCGCAGGACTAAACCTTTGTTTTATATTGATCCGGTGGAAATACCTCGTGTACTTCTTTCGCCCCGCGAAAGGGCCAAGGGGCATGCCGGACTCCTACCGGCTAAAACCACCGGAGTGATCATGGTCGGCACCGAAGGGAGGCTCCAGGAACTCGAATAATCTCCATCTAGAGCCACCCATTTGTGCCACGCCTTTTGGCACATCTCGGAGGGGATGACTGTAAAGTGGTCATCCCCTCTAGTGGAGGGAAGGCGACTGTAAAGAGGCCACCCCCCCAGGCATCTCTCGAGGGGATTGTAAAAGATTCCCCTGAGGCCTCACTATGCGCTGTGCTGCGCACCCAACGGTACGTGACTACATGCGCACCGCTGTCTTCCCGGGGGTCGCTCGGTATGAGCACGCATATTTCCCAATAAGCGCGCTCGCGACCCCCAAGGCCCACCACTATACAAAGACGACAGGGGGCTCAGGCGTGTTGGACACGGGCACCGCGGCGGTTGTTACCCCGGCCCCGTGCCCTCTTCCGAGCGGGATCGGCCCTCTCCCACGGGACTAGTACCTACCTGTGCAGCATTCTCTATACTACGAGCAGGAATGTCGTTTTAAAAACAAACTGGTCAAGTGCGAGTTGGACTCGCGTGGAGAGGGTTCCAAATTTGCTGAACATATCGTCTATTGTTGGATTCGGTCTTGTACCAATAACTTATCCCAAGAACAAACTTAACATCGTAGTTGTAAAGCATGTTTTCCTATACATTTCAACCGCAAACGTAAGTTTGTTCGCACGGTTGGTGCAGTAGCTGATACAGTTGGCTGCTGCGCTCCGGGTCGTGGGTTCGATTCCCGCACGGAACACATATTTGTATGATCTGCAGGTAGTTAGTTACAAACAAATAAAATACGAACAATATTGTAAGATTTACCATGTTATTTATACCATAGACTTCTTATAGGTTTTCCTGTAATCTGTAGGTATAGAGCTATTTACCTATATTTTTTTCAGAATTTTGGGTTCAGTAGTTTGGGGGGGTTCAAAAAGGGGGTCAATTTTCGTATATTTTTCTTAAATTACTTTAAACATTTATTTTAATTATAAAATAAATACATTTGAGGCCCTCACAACAAGCCCTTCCATTTCATATGTTACACGGTACAGTTCGCAAAACTTTATTCTTTAATTTTCTATGTTGCCACCCAAAAGTGACCCCCATATTCAAAATGTATTTATTTAGGTTACACGTCCGTGTTTGGTTTGCAGAATTTCACATGTGTACCAAATTTCAACTTAATCGGTCCAGTAGATTCGGAGCGAATTGGCTGTGACAGACAGACGAGTAACTAGAGTCCTATAAGAGTTCCGCCGTTTTTGCCTTCGGACGGTCGGAACCCTACAAACAGTAGTTACAAGAGCAACTTTCGAGCGTAAGGTACTAATTTCGATTTCCAAGTTCAATTATTATTTTCATTTGGTTTATCACGTCACGCAACTGTCAGAGCATTAACTCGAAACTAAACGCGATAGCATCTACATTCATACATTAGACAGTAAACGTACACTGTCGAAGATGGGCCACACAATGATCACTTCATAGTCAGTTGCACACACTGATCAGTAAACGATCGGTGCGGTTAAGCAACGCTTGGCGCGGTCAGCCTATGGATGGGTGGCCGCATAGTTGTATTTGAACTGAGCGTCATTAGATGGCAGTCGTTAAGCCAAGTCGGAGGCCTTCGGGCGGCTTGAACAACGGACGCTAGGTTGGCCACTAACCACACGGAAGAAGAAGTGTGTTTATTTATTTATTTTATTTATTTATTTATTTTACTTTAATTACAACGGTCTTGGACCAATTACAATAATTAAAGATAGACAACAAGTGTTGTCATAGAGTGTGCGGTCATAGATGATATTGCCATAATCACCACGCTTGGCAGGTGGATTGGTGATCGTAGTATGGTGTTATTAGCACACGGGAGGATACTGCTGCCCATCCTCTTGATATCAACCCGGTCGCCCTTTTCGATACCCATGGGTAGAGAGGGGTAGTCTATAGTTGGCCGCATGCGGCCAATAAAGCATAGAATCGTGAGCACGCTCGTACGGGCACGGTACGTAAAACTGGACGCTGCGACTGCCACTTTTCGAGAGCGACCGCGCACTGGTGCGACTGGCCACGACTGGCTATCGTTTTTTTATGCGCTTACATTTCTGGGAAATGTGGTTGCTTAATCGGTCATTGGTTTGCCGCCGTGTGGTGCCGGCTCAGAATACCACCACCCCATCTCCCGTGGGTGTCGTAAAAGTCGACTAAAGGATTAGCCGGAGAATAGGCATGTCCTCCGTGTGGGATAGGTCCTCTCCCGAGAAGGAGACCACATCACTCCAATTTTCATATTCTGGCGACATAACTACTGCGGGTAGAGATCTTGCCCGATCTAAAAGACCAAGATCCGCCGCTCGGCAGCCTAAGCAGAGCAGGCCGCAGTCTCCATGCGCGTCTAGACTTGCGATCTCTAAATCTATATTCTTCTTGACCGCATCGCCACATGCGGCCAGCCGGGTATAGCCGTGGCCGCGGCCGCATCAGCGCGCGTTCGCTCTTCGATATCTCACATAGACTCAGCCGTGGCCATGTGGGGAACAGTTATCGCAATACTAAATTATAATAAGAATAAAATGTGATGTGTTTACGAGCCAGTGTTTTATTGCCACTGACCTTATCGATAGCGAAAATATATTTATCGTTTATTTTTTTATACAGCGTGTTTCACAAATATATCTTTTCTTTTCGGTTTCTAAGTGATTATGTAGCAGGATCCCGTGCGGTGTCCGGATTAAGAATATAGGACCACTCTCCGTCTCTCACTCTCCGGAACATCTCCTCCATCCTCCATCGTAAAAGGCGAGCCGAGTACTGATGGGATAATAATATATAATAATAATACTTTATTACCAAAATTTACAATTTTCAATAACCTACAAATTGTAAGACTGCACTGGATTTAAACCTCTGGCACCCAAGCTAAGATTAAACTTGTGTTATGAGTGTCAGGGCTCTCTCTTTTAGCATTTACCTAGATAATACAAAGAAGTTTGGAGTTACATAGTGTAGAAGTTATTCTCGGAGTTTGCAGCATGCTGAATTTAATACAAAATAAAAATAAAATTATAATGTAAAGCAGCAAAACTTGTAGCCTCTCTCTAGTCTGGTTGTTGTGCTGTTGTGTTGATGCTTGCCAAGCCTGGTGAGTACTAGCAAATTCCTCCCAAAATGACAATTGTGGGCGTCTATGTCGGAGGCTTTGTTCACCAGTGGACGTCCTTTGGCTGAAACGATGATGATGGTTTTTTTAATATATTTAACTAGCAGTCGCGCGTGGAACTAGCTAACTGTAGCTGTACTTTTAACGAAATTTCTCGGAAAATAAACATTGACTTATTCTGCAGCGAAGCAAGCGCAATAAGACGGCTCTTGACCAAACCATTTTCTTTTGCATGCGGACTCGAGGCTCTCAAACTGTAGATCCATAAGATATCTGTTTATTTTTCGTACAATATCATATCGATATTTTGATGTAAATCTGTGTATTTAAGTAGTTACCATAAATACGGTAATTAGTCTGTAAGCTTTCCTAAAAATAAATAAACAATTTTCATAGTTCGAACTTCAAATATAACGTATAATCCAAACAAACTTTCACCCTCTCTTTAAACCCAATACAATTTATTAAAACACCGAAACGCGTAGGTAGGTACCTATTTCTTTATTTTGAACCAAAAAGCCATATACCAATTTTCATAAATCTAACTTATAAAATTACGGAGTACCATACAACCTTTCAACCCCTATTGTACCACCTTAGGGGGCCCAAAAAACATGGAAAACTGTTTATTCGTACCTTGAAGATTTCAGGGTTTAACGGTCGGGAAACAGACTCTAAGCATGGAGTTCCGCTCCTTACCGGTACGCACAAAAAACGTGGTAGCAAAATGGGTATGGGATGGGTGGACCATTCACCATATAACGGTGGCGTAAAGCTGTTCGTCTGGTTTTGGGGGTTAGGAGTATTGCACCTGCACACCCCTTCGCCTTTTCCTAGGCCGGAGGAAGTACGTGAGGATTTTCACATGTACAAAATAATGCTATGAAACGTCCTGCGTGGACATCCTGTAGGTATACGGTACACTAGGTATGTGTGTTAAAATATTTTAACAAAGTTAGTATTATTTCATATCTGTATCGACACAGTGTCTTTCAGCCTACAAATGAAGGTAAATATTTGTGTTAAATGTTTGTGTATCATTGCGGCAACTTGGTGCTATCGGTATTTGTAATCTGTTTGAGCGAAAGATTTACAGATGCTTGTGAATGTTGGATAGTTTCGAAAGTAGTGTTATAGTGTATTTTTTTGTCGTGCGGAAACCATAGTGGTCTTTCTCCGCCTAGGACGGACGGAGGGGCATGTCGCGACTCTTGCCGGCTAAAACCCCACGCTGATCCTTCCACCTACCTATTACTAGGTGTGCGGTGTTAGCCGTGTACAATTGGACCACACCCCTGGTAGATATCGGTCCGACACTTGGTCCAACGGGCAACGTCTCTGTGCGACTTCACCGGCTGCATATTCGATCGGAGAGGCGCGCGAAGAACACAACGCACCACCATCTCGGGCCTGCTTTTGTTCGGGCGACGGATTGCCCCTAGTTCATCGCTCGCATGGAGGCCGGAGATCGTATAGCGCTCTCCGGCGGTGCCCGCTTCCGGTGCGTTTTCTGCGGCGGGGATCAGGTGTGTCTCTTCCCGTCCTGTCCTTGTACGTAGACTAGATCACGGCGTTGCATTCTCAAGCAGGGCTCTCATGCAGCTAGTGTTATGGAAATCGTTTGCACGACGTTAGCTTCAAAACAAACACGTGAGACCAAATACTGGATGTATACGGTATTGGAGGACCACAGGACGCCATGAACGTTTAAGGTCATTCTAGGAAGTCATACAGAGAAATATAGTGGTTGAACAGTTATGATATGGGCGAGCATTTGGATCAGTGGAAGAACCGAACTGATTTGGATCAGAGCCAATCTCAATGCACATATTTACGTTGAAATAATTGTATCGGATGTTGTCATTCCTTCGCGGACCCAATTGGGTACTTCATCTCAGCTTACGCATGACAATGCACGCCCACACCGCCAGAGTCGTTCCAAATTCACTCGCCGAAGCTAACATCAACGCCCTACCGTGCTTAAAATCGCCAAACTTAAATCCCATTGAGCACGTATGGGATATGCTTCAAAGAAGAGCTCTGCCAAGTATAGATATCATACATAGAAAATGTTTTTCACTTGTTACAATGCACGTGGGCGGCCATTCCGCAAAGTGATTTGGATGAACTCATATTGAGACTTCAAATCGGTGCGATTGTGTGAGTTAACGGTACAAATACAAACTACTGAGGGCCAATTATCGTAATTTCAAAATGTTCAAAATATAGTTCCGATATAGTCTCAGTGTCATAAATGTCAAAAAAGGTATTCTCCTAAACTAACAAACAACGTCAAACGTGAACTTACACTGTGATGAGATCGAAAATGGATCGAAAGTTGATCGAAGTCAAAACGGTATTCTGCTAACATTTCGAACTGTCACATGTACTAAATTGTCATTAAATAAACGTCAAAATTGAGATCGAAATGAGACTAGATCGAGATTATACTGAAATCTGACTGAACTTTAAGAGTAGCAGAATACCATTTTTTCGGTCGATTCATAATTTGTAAATTCATTACGAGAATTGGCCTTTAATAACTTTTATTTATATCAGTTTACCACATTTTAATGTCAGCATTAACTACGATAATTAATCTATATAGATAATTTCTTGCAGAAATCACTAAAAGTATGCAAAAGCACCGGTACTTCGTTAGTCTAGACTCTAGACATAGGAAAACATTTTACCCAATCATATCAGCCAAAGGACGTCCACTGGTGAACAAAGACCTGGGACCATGCAATTTTCATAGATAAATTTAATTTTAATAGCATAAAAATATTTTGAGAAAACATTATGGGGAACAAGGTATGGTGTTCCTCCATAGAAAAGGGAGGATCCTCCAGCCAGGCGGACGGTGTGCCTGACGGTAGTGTTGCTTAAAAATCGATAGGCTATCAATCGATAGTGTCATATAACCGCAAATCACTCATACTATCGATTGCCCTATCGATAGTATCGATATTATCAATAGTATCGATAGTATTGATTGGGAGCTTTGCAACAATACTATCGATAGTGCAGACACTATCGAACTAGGACGTAAATACTATCAATACTATCGATAGTCAAAAATTATGTAATACTATCGATAGTATCGATACTATTGTATAATTTCAACTATCGATAATATCGATAGTATTGTTCGATATGTAAAATAAAATCGATAGTATCGATACTATTGATAATATCGATACTATCGATAGGCCAATCGATAGTATGAATGTTTTAGGGTTAGTACTATCGATAGATCGATAGTCGATTTTTAAGCAACACTACCTGACGGGCCCGAAGCCCAATGATTGATGTTGGGCGACTGTATATATGCAGCGTTGCGCGAATACTTTGATAGCGTGATTCAGGATTCTGTGACGTCATCAGAGAGTTGCAATTAATATTCAAGTAGATGTCGCTGTAAGTTGCAGTTGTATTGCTGGCGATGTAGGTGTCAATTATGGT
The DNA here is from genome assembly GCA_947459985.1 of Diloba caeruleocephala. Classification (NCBI taxonomy): domain Eukaryota; kingdom Metazoa; phylum Arthropoda; class Insecta; order Lepidoptera; family Noctuidae; genus Diloba; species Diloba caeruleocephala. Next base: position 2,387,987 of record OX381630.1, read on the forward strand.
TTAATCTTAAATGTTGCCTGATTTCGGAACGCATGCAAGCTATCAAGACGCGCCGCCCTTCATAAATTACTGAGACTGAGCATATGGCAATAATAGAAAAACTATTGTTTGTTTGTACACACATAATTTAACTAGACGGCACGGTTGGTACAGTGGCTGATACAGTCACTGCTGCACACCGGGTCGTGGGTTCGATTCCCGCACGGAACAAATATTTGTACGATCTGCAGGTAGTTGTGCCGGGTCAGGGTGTATTGTGTGTGGAATTTATGTTTGTAAACGCACCCACGACACAGGAGAAATCCTAGTGTGGGGAAACGTTTTCTTAATAAAAAAACCTTAGCGGTGGATTTCTAAAATTCCTGAAAATAAACTCAATTTCACAAAATGTTATTTTCCCTCAATTCGTGGTACTTTTTCCTTATTTTGTTTTGTTTGCTATCCAAAAATGAAACATGTCCTTATTTTCATTAATTCCCATAAGCTTCCTCTTGCCCACTCTTTTCCTCATAGAGTCAAGGTAAGAATTAAAATGAAAGCAACGTCTTGTGCTGCGTCCTTCGAGTACATTAATGTACTCGGAGGACCCTACTGCCCATTCTTCGGCTAATACCATAGTCGCCTATTACGACACCCACGCAATGAGATGGGTTGGTGCTTTGCGTAGCCAACTAAATATTTATTTCGTTATTTTACAAACTCAATTGGGCGAATTTCGGCCACTTTACTGTTAACATAAAAGTGTCTAGGTACATATAATATGCCAGCCATTTTATCAGCTACTTTGTTACTCTTATTTTACCGGCTTTAAAAAACCCATATTTATTTTCCTTATCCTTATTTGAACAAGACCATAACTGTAAAAACGTTTGTTAGCAGTGGACTTGGAGTCGTATACTTACGAAGTATATTGGACACAGTAGAACCCAATTCCTGTAGGTATGTTGTCCGTTCTTAATAGCTGTGGTCTTCTTTTTTCTCTTTCGATTCGTTTGTGCTCGACCTGTAAGAAAGTTCTGCTAGCTGTCCAAAAGTTACAGATAGTTGTTCCAGCTCTGTACCCCGAGTTTCTTTTTGCAATCGAAACGAAATAGTAATCTACACGTTTACCACGTTCAGCACTGCGATGGGCCCGCACCAAACTCTTCAACCAACTAACTAGGCATACTAGACGTTTAGATTTATGTCTGTAAACT